>CAWUFW010002269.1:0-1420000 GCA_963921515.1 Calotriton arnoldi | reverse complement strand
GGGATGGTCAGGTTCTTTCTGGTCTCTGCCACATCATCATGGTGCTAACCTTTTGCCTTTTAGGCTGTGATTACAGAGATCTTAGAAAGACTGAACACTGGAGAGCTAACCCACTCAATCCTCATCTCAGGCAGTTTAGGAGATCACAACCAGAGCCCACGGTGTCGCGGAACTTGTTTCCGGCATCAAGTACAGCGGAGATAATGACAATTCCTTCCAAAGTCCCCTTGCCTAAACAGGTGACTGTACAAGGGCCTCCTCTTCTACTGGTGTCTTATACATGTGTTAGTAGGACCAGATGGTGGAGCCGGTTATCAACTCAAAATCCTGTTTCCAGCAGGCATGGCGACCTCCTGAATAAGTAAATAAAAAAATCCCAAATTACATCAAACAAATTCTAGGCAAACAAAATCCAAAAAGGAGCAAGGCAGAGAAAATTGATACTGAGGATTAAAAGGAATCAGGGTTCACCAATTTATATATTGACTGTTACTTGGAAAAACAGTTTTTGCAACATCAACATTACAACTGTTTTCCACCCCTGGGTCCCGTCGTAATTTATGTATAACTCAAAGGGAGCAAGCACTATATATGGATATCCACTATATATGGATATCCACAATATATGAATATCCACTATATATGAATATTAACAATATTTGAATATCCACAATATATGAATATCCACTATATATGAATATCCACAATATATGAATATCCACTATATATGAATATCCACAATATATGAATATCCACAATATTTGAATATCCACAATATATGAATATCCACTATATATGAATATTAACAATATTTGAATATCCACAATATATGAGTATCCACTATATATGAATATCCACAATATATGAATATCCACAATATTTGAATATCCACAATATATGGATATCCACTATATATGAATATCCACAATATATGAATATCCACTATATATGAATATCCACAATATTTGAATATCCACAATATATGGATATCCACTATATATGAATATTCACTATATATGAATATTAACAATATTTGAATATCCACAATATATGAATATCCACTATATATGAATATCCACTCTATATGAATATCCACTCTATATGAATATCCACAATATATGAATATCCACTCTATATGAATATTCACTATATATGAATATCCACAATACTTGAATATCCACAATATATGAATATCCACAATATATGAATATTCACTATATATGAATATCCACAATACTTGAATATCCACTCTATATGAATATCCACTATATATGAATATCCTTAGTAAGCTAGTGGATATGAAAATGTCTAGACAATGAAACAAAATTTCTGCTCAATTAAGTCATACTCTGCGTTTGCTGCACACATCAACAGAAGGCAATGAAGAAATTACACAAGGCTATTAAAAGTAATTAAGGCGTTGTGCTGCGAAGGTTCTCCGATACACCCACAGTTGTCACACTGAATACCTTTAAAATCTATTGCCATTGCTCAAATACACACCCAAAACTCAATATATTTAGATATAACACCTTTGCTGCTTTGTTCATTAACGTAGCGTACCATTTCCAACTATATAATTATTATTTTGCCCTCTGTGGGTTATCTAACATACATCACTATGAGGTCACTTAGCTACTTAGCAATTTTATATATAAAACATGGAAATGCAAAATGTTAGAGCACACAAGAAGGTATATTAATTCACAATAGTTGACATGGAACTCCGTGGCAATTTTTATTTTTAGGTAATGCTACTAAATTATTCCTGGTTTCCCATGTACAGGAAGCAGACATTAGGAAACAGCCAATACGTGTTTCGTCCGACGGAGTTTGTTAAGGCTTGTAAGGAAAAAGTTGTTTGGACCACAAGAAATGATGAGTAATTGATGTTGACAAAGAATGGAGGTAGTCCTAGTTTAGTTTTGCTATGCGTGTGTTCATACTTAAAATATATGTTCCATACTATGGTTCGAATACCTAAGAACAGCCAGTACAGCATTGTTCACAGCCCCTCACCTCCACGTGGAGTCCTATAGACTTTTTTATTGTCATACACATGTCTCCGCCTGGGTAGTCTGCCGGTGGCAGCACCATCAATAAACATTGAATGGGAGACATTTGTCTCACTTGATAACTCCATCTGATATTACACCTTCACTTAAGTTGGAATCAGGGCCGGATTGGCCATAGCGGGCACCAGATGGTTCCCCAGTGGGCCACCAGGGTGGGGACTCCTGGGAGGCCGTTTTTGCTGCCGCGGGCCGGTTTTGCAGCATAGCTGCAATATCAGCCCACTGTAACAAAAGCTGCAGCAGTGAGACGGGAGTGGTGCTTCCAACTACCCCTCGCACCCCCCTCCACCCACCGGGGGCTGTTTGCCAGGGTCTGTTTCGGTTCCCAGTCCGGCCGTGGTTGGAATCCAATTACATCTTAACTTAAAGTCAATCCAATGAACATGGCAGTAATTAATACAAGCCAGCACATTGCCAAGATGGCCATCATTTTCTCCACAAGTTTTATATTACAACACTTGGTCTAACTTTGACGTTTTCAAGCATTATCACAAAGCGCCTGAGGGTGGCGATACGGAGTACATAGATATTCCCAACCGTGTGGGATGTTGATCGTGCCCTCACCAGTAATAGAGAACCGGGCGATCCCTAGATTTTGCCCGCAATCCGCTCTAATTTTAATATTCTTATTATTCTTATTACGAGACAGCGTACATCCTATTCAATAGACACTCGGTCAAGATGGCCGTGCTAATCAGCACCCTTTATTTCGAGATCTTCTACGTGGGACGGGCGCTTGCTGACACACCTAAGATTCATTCTCCACCGATATAAAAACAGCCACCCTCCGCCCTGCACGCTACATCCAGACGAGCAGAGAGGGGTAGGTCAAGAATGCAAGTCCACGTTGGACCACATGAGTATTATGATTACAGCAGCACAACCCTGGCTACTCCTGGTGCGTGTACATATCTGTTTAACTACTCAAACTTGTTTATATTTGCAGATTGAGTCGCAGTTAGGCCGCGGTTCTTTGCCCTGATATAAGGTGCATTTACCAAGACACCAGCAGGATAAGAGTTCTACCCTGCCCTTAGCTGGGATACAATATCGATTTGGTTTATGATTGTCATCTATATATGTATGTCTGTCTGTCTTGTCATAACAGTGCCTTTTATCACAACTATGTCCCTTGCCTGATTTGCAGTGTGATTTACTCCCTGATCACAAAGAAGCGACTGTTGCTCTCCTAGAATGTTTTCTGTTCATTTGTGAAAAAAACATGACATAGCAAACTTGACTATGAGCAGTACCTACCTATATGTCTTAAGGAGTACTCCTACAAGCTATATAATACATGTGAACCTTTTTAGATACATGTGAACCTTCTTAAATATGTGTGTATTATTTCTTTATGTTTTTAAAGGTTGGAATTTGAGATCTAGCTAGTGATTCAACATACACATAGGTATAATGAACCTCAGCTTTCTCTAAATATCATTGTAACCCCAGTCACATACCCCGCTTTGGTGTAGGGTAGGAATGCATCACCTTTCGGTCCTGAAGAAACACCACGGATCCCTTCTGGACCATTTAGGTGTGAAGCATGTTGCCCCTAGTAGACACACTGTGAAACTGTCACGGTTCATAATATCCCACTGACAGCAATCACATTTTCATTTTTAGCCCGGCCAAGGGGATCCCTTTATTAAAACCAAAAACGGTACTCCTTGGTCAGTTTAAAAACACATTTCACTATACATACTACTCTACCTTCACATTCCCTCACTCATCATAATGGCAAAAAGAGAAGACCTCCGACAAAGAGACCTCTCGGGTGCCCGTGGGGCATTGCAGGGCCGGCCCCACGAAAATCAAAACCCTATGATGAAGCATGACATCCATTTGGGTGGGTGAGGGCCATCTTCCAATATGGAAGATTTCCCTGATCACAGTATATTCCAACCCCCCCCTCAGCTCTTTTCTATAGGACCAGCTACCCTCCTATTGCATAGAATGATTAATTATCTACACCTCTCGGAGGAGATACCACTTGCTCGCTGATCGTCTAATGTTGAACTTCTTGCTCATAATGGAATCTAAAACAGCATTTATGCTCAGAGATTCTTTTTTTTTTTTCAGGCTTCCTAGATGTCATGGCAACATATTTTGATCCCTAGAAATTGAGAATATGTGAGATGCCTTAATTCCTTGGTTCCAAGGTTCCATAGCTCAAGTGAAACTGTCCTTCAAACAATGATTATTGTCATCCTTTTACGGCACTGTACCATCGGAAATGGCAAGAACAATACACGCCGGATAGACACAATATGTCTACTGTTTGCTGCCGTAGTCTTACCTGATCCACAGGGGCTGGTCACCTCAGCATGGGAGGTGTCAGTCCTACAGCAACCAAACAATATCCCAGCTTCACTGATGAAGGACTGCCATCCGCAAGAAGGCAGCTAGAGCCGCCTTCATGTTCCTCGGCATCAATAATCTCCAGTTTTAAGCAGGCCTACCCTGGCTAGGACTCACTTTAGTGAGTGTTGTTAGAATAATGTAAGTTTTTAGGGCACATGGCGGAATCAAAAGTATAACTCAATCACTTAATTCCACCAATTTTAGTAACTGGGGTTAGACTCCCTATTGTCCAATAACATGCTACGTTGAACATTTTTTCTTTGGCCTTTGTGCCACTTTTCCTGAAGATCTAACAGGTGTGGCCAGTTCTGCTAAACTGTTTGGGATGGCACCTTGAACACTCTCTCATGCTAGAAGTCCTTTGATATTTCCATCTTGTAATGGGCAAACGTTTAGAATCCAACATATTTTAAAGGGTATTAACTCTTTGGTAAATGGACACATTGGCAACAATAAGTTTGGTCTTGGTGTGAGTGTCCTATGAAACCTCATGCTGGCTAGATTAAAAGATCTTTAAACTGTCAGGAAAATAGTTAATACTCCCATAGCGGTTGCAGCCTTTTTTTCCCACTAGCACCTCTGAATGTGTATGTTTTCTTTCTTTCCTTCTACAGTGCTCTCACTCGAAGAGTGTTCAGTCCCACAAGTAAATGCACTGTAACTGTTCTGTACATACTTCTAAATTGGCCTGTTGAGTTAGCACATCTTTAGAGCTATTCCTAGCGCTATTGGGAAGCAATCTGCTTCTCAAACCCCATTGTATGCTGTGACGTCTGGAACACTTACATGCAGTCAGCAGGCTACTTTCCTCACTTAGTTGGATATTAAAGACTTTGAAAGTCATTGATTTATTTATGCAGTTTTGTAAAATGCGAAGAAGGCCCTTGAGGCGTCAGAGAGCTGTGTAGGCTGAGAAATAGAGAACACAGGGGTGTGTAGAGGTACAAGATCACAGGATTGACATCTTTGGGGGACTCTGGCCATCATCAGCCAATAGGATTCTTCCCCAGAGTATCACAAAAGTAATAATAATATAAATGTTTATAAGGAACAAAAATCTAATTCAGTAGTGTCAGAGTAGTCATTGTTGCGTCTTTAAACAGTTTTTAAGCAGGGTCAGACTGGCCTATAGGGCAATCAGGTAGTGCCAAGAGTGCCAAGAGGGCTGGTCTGACAGGTCAGTGTGGGGGAAGGATTTTTGGCTCTTTGTGGCCTGTTTTATGGTCTTGTGGGCCAGATTTTACCGTTGCTTACTCTGATATTACCACAAACATTGCCATCAGCATTCCATGCAGTCTTCCATACCTTGCAAAACACCTATACAGTGTGGGCCTCATATACAAGGCCATTTCACCGCCGTTGCAGCACTTTTTATGACGCACTGGCAGCGCAGTGTGCCTGCCCATATTTACAAAGCCAGGTAAAGTTACCCTTTGTGTCGTTTCACTGCCTTGTAAATATGGACCCCTTTTACGCATTACTCCGAGTGAAAGGGGTGTTCCATGAGTGTTGCTGTGGGTGTTCCCAGGCCACATCCATGGAACATGACACATTCCCAGATTTACAACATTTTGTATAGCTGGGAATGCGTCAGAATCCTACACCTCCAGTTGGGATGCCTAGGAGTGGTGCAACGTGGAGAAATACTTTTATTTCTCCTTGTTTTTTCCTCTTTCTATGTGTGCCGCATTCTGCAGCATGTATAGAAAGAGGAAAATGCCATCAATGATTGTTTTTGTGCAGGAAGGTGTCCCTTCCTGCTCAAAAACAATCATCCCCACAACGCAAGCACCCTTGCAACATGACGCAAGGGTGCCTGCGCTGGCGCATGACTACCAATTGTGCATCAGCACAGGGGAAAACACGGGGGCGTGGCTTGACGCCGATGTAGGACGCAGCAGACCTCGGGGCTCCTCCGTGGCCTCCCTTCCTTAACGAATATCCTGACATCCTGGGGCGGCCCTTGCCCCTTGAGCCCGCAGCGGAATACTTCTGGCATCACTGGCGAGGATTTGGGGGCGCTAGCTGTCCGCGCCTTGCAGGGAGAGCTGAGTTCTGCGCTGCCGGGCGATCCCCGAGCGGAGCTCTCCCAAGATGGCGGCTGCGGCCGGTGCCGGAGACCTCTGGGGCCTCTGAGAACGGAGGCAGGAGGTGAGGCGGCTGCGGTCCCTGGACGCCGATGCGTTCCCCGCGACTGGGCTGCTGACCGAGCCCTGCCCTGCCGAGCCTGTGACGAGGGGGAGACCGGGAGAGGGAAGGAATCGGCGAAGGATCTTCCTGCGTGTGCCTGGCCCTAAGATGGCGGCCCCGGGCGCTACGAGCGCACGCAGAGGGTGAGGAGCCCTGCGGGCCTAGCAAGTGGCTGGGGGGGCCTCGCTGCTGGTGAGGCGGTCCGCGCTGTGCAGCTGATTAGACTCCACCACGACACCAGAAGATCACTGGGAGCAGGTGGAAGGGGCGAGAGACACTGAGACACTGCGGCCCATGCACACAGAAGAGGGAGGTGTGCGAATAGGAGAGCCCCCATTCGGAGTGAGGGGTCTGTAGTGTGAGCCCTGAGTGTGAAGGGGCTCCGCTACTGGTGAGGCTGCGCCTCGAGTGCTGGGACCGGCTGGCTCCCACCTTTGCGGCTGGGGCCGACGAGAACGCGAAGTTAAGGTCGCAGAGGAGCTGCGACGAACGGCTCGCGGGAGGTGGTGTCCCCCGAGTGGAGTGCGAATGGTGTCTGCAGGGCCTCCGCATGATTGAGACGAGGTGGATGAATGGCCTGAAGATGCGTGAGGCCTTGGGGGATCCTGACAGACGTCGGACACTGTGGGCCTGGTGACTGGTGAGGCTCTGAGCCGACTGACCCGCACGCTCACGGGGGAGTTGAGCCCCGAGATTCCTTGCCACATTGGGGGACGTTGCGGAGACCTCGGGACCGAGGCTGAGCACGACCGCCGAGGGAGGTGGAACTGGCCACTGAGCGAGGAGCTTGGTCACACACGTGGCGCCTGGAATAACTCGCTGCCCCCTGCTGAGAAGCCGCGATGGGCCGCACATCCAGACGAAAGGGGTTCGAGGTCCTGCGGCTAGATGACCCAGACCGTCACACGGATGAGGAGGACAGCGCGATGGGGGGACGCGAGGAGAGAACATCGGAAGATCCCACCCTGGCTGATATCATGAAGGCCATCACATCCTTGAGAACAGCCCTAGAGGCAAAAATTGATGCCATAGGAACTGACCTCGCCCTACTAAAAGATGACCACCGCAAACTTAAAGAGCGAGTGATGACTAACGAGAATGCTGTGAAGGATATTTCGGACAAAGTGACCACCTTACAGCATGCCCTGAACGCGATGGAAACTAGAGTAAAGGTGCTGGAAATGAGGGCCGAGGATAGCGAAGGCCGGTCCCGACGGAACAACCTTCGTATAGTGGGGGTTCCGGAACGAGAGGAAGGGGCCGATGCTGTCAAGTATCTGGAATCCTGGCTCCGAACGGCGGTGGCCCCGGAGGGTCTCTCCCCTTTTATGCCCTGGAGCGAGCCCACAGGGTACCGGCCAGACCGCCCAAGCCTGGCGCTCCCCCGCGCCCGTTTGTGGTGCGGCTACTACACTACCGGGACCGTGATCATCTTCTGCAGCAGGCCAGGGAGAAGCAGTCCCTCCAGATAGGGAACAGCAAGGTGATGATCTTCCCCGACTATACTAGGGAAGTGCAAAGACAACGTTCTTCCTTTTTGGCTGTCAAACGTAAACTTCGCCAATTGCATCTCCCCTACGCCGTGCTGTTCCCGGCTCGGCTCCGAGTGACCGCAGACGCGGAGACACGTTTCTTCCATACCCCGCAGGATGCTTGGGACTGGCTGGACGCGCGGGGCGAGGGTGGGCCGCGCTCTCCAGCTCTGGATTCGCCGCGTCGACGGCAGTCTCCTACTTTGGCTCCTTGGAGGTCCCCGGCGCCTGCGGGTCGGAGTCAGGAGCGCTCTAGAGCGGTTAGGGCGGTGGCGGAGATCAGTCGGGGCTCGGTGAGCCCAGCCAGCATTGTCACAGACCCAGAAATGGCGGGATCTGGGAGCTCAGGGACAAGCAGTGTTCCGGGGACCCTGGACGCAGACCTCCCGGATGTTACTCCGCAGACGGCGGACGGCATGTTTGGCTGAGTGCACCACATGTACTATATTGAGGGGGTAGCGCGCAGCTATTGGCTGATGTTTTCCATTATATATGCGGACTTGCGGCTAGCTGATGATGTCTCCATACTTTGAGGTCTCCCATGAGTACTATGGACATGGGAGGGAGAGCCGGGAGGGTCCTGGGTCTGGCGGGGTTGGTCTGCGTTCTGCCGCCTCGATGACTTGTTGCTTGAGTGCTTTTGTTTGGATAGGGACTTGTTTGTGTGCGCCTGTCCTGGGGAGTGGGAGTTGGGGTTTGTTTTTTATTGGGGAACATTGGGTCGGGGTCAGGCATGTCGCTCTACGGGGTGGGTATCGAGAAGGTCAGGGGATTGAGCCATGGGTTCCGCCGTAGGTATCAAATGTATAACCTGGAACGTTAGGGGGATGCACACTATGACTCGCCGACACAGAATACATGCTTACCTGGTGAGAAGGGGGATACAAATCGCATTATTACAGGAAACTCATTTGACACAGAAGGAGGGAGAGGCGTTGCAACGTCGCTGGAGAGGTCAGGTGTTCCACACCACGTACTCGGCGTTTGCCAGGGGGCCTTAATTTGGGTGAGGGCGGGGATCCCCTTTCAATGTGTCCAACAAATCATAGACCCGGGGGCCGGTATGTGGTGGTGACGGGACGGCTAGATGGTCGAGACATCACAATAGGGAGTGTATATGCCCCCAACATAGATCAGCCCTCATTCCTAGTGCAACTTTCACAGACATTGGCGCAACAGTTGACTGGGGCGGTGCTACTGGGGGAGACTTCAACAGCATTGTCGATACTGATCTGGACCGCTCGCATCCGCCGCTCCCTGACGCTCCAGCCCACAGGGTCGCAGAGGCCAGACGAGACTGGCAACAACACTGGGGACTGATGGACACCTGGAGGGTACACCACCCGTTGGACCGGGACTACTCCTACTTTTCGGGTTTACATGAACTCCACGTGCGCTTAGACTATATTCTCTGCTCCCCGGATGTACATGCTATGGTTACTCTGAGTGAATACTTAGCTCGTACGGTGTCTGACCACAATCCCCTGCTAATATCCTTGCACTGGGTGAGAACTAGGCCCTCGATTCCCACCTGGCGACTTCGGCCGGAGGTGTTGGAGGATCAGGTGTTCCGGTCGACCATAGCTACGGCCATAGAGGACTACTTCCTACATAACACTGGTACAACTAACAGCCCCCATAAGGAGTGGGACGCTTTCAAGGTGGTTATCAGGGGTCGCTGTATAGGAGAGGCGGTGGGAGTGCGGAGGGTCCTCAAGGATGAGGTGTTGGCGGCAGAACAACGGCTCCGGTGCGCGGAAAGGGATAGGCCCGAAAGAGTAGACAGACAGGCAGATCTTCTGGAGGCCAAGGAGGCCCTGGCAATACAGGTAGAACGGCTGAGATGCTTCGATTATAGGGCATACACGGCTCGGGCGCATGCGGAGAGAGACAAATCTGGGGCGCTTCTGGCCTGGTTGGCCAACCCGGCACGCAGGGGGTCAGTGATCTTAGAAATTCGGGGACCCGATGGTTTGAGCCATTATGGCCAACAGGACATAAACACCCAGTTCCTGGACTACTACACCTCCTTGTATCGGAGCCAGTTAGAGGCGGGGGCAGCGGAGGATGCGGGATTCCTAGATGCTATCGCTCTGCCTCAGATTGGTGCAGATGCAGCGAAGATCCTGGGTCGGGACGTTGAGCTAGGTGAGATTAGGAAAGCCATAAAACACATGGCCAGGAACAAAACTCCCGGCACGGATGGCCTCCCGGTTGAGTTTTACTCTGCTTACTCGGACACCCTCTCCCCTCGTCTGATGGCTCTATACAATAGGTCAAGGAGGGATGGGTGTTTGCCGGACTCGACAAAGGAAGCAGTAATCATACCGCTCCTGAAACCGGATAAGCCGCCCTGGGACCGCACAGCCTATCGCCCTTTGGCCATGCTCAATTTAGATTACAAAATACTGAGCTCTGTCTTGGCCGATCGTCTGTTGATCCATATGACGACGCTTATTCATATGGACCAGTCGGGGTTTATCCCGTCCCGCAACACTGCCATGAATATACAGCGGCTGTTTCGCCTGTTAGACGCGACCACCTATGATAAGGAGGAGGCATGTATCTTATCGATTGATATGGAAAAAGCCTTCGATAGCCTTGAGTGGCCATATCTTTTTAGGGTACTGAGAGCGTTTGGGCTGGGAGAGGACTTTGTGGCGTGGACGGCAATTCTATACAGGAGCTCCACTGCCAGGGTACGCACGGGAGGAGTGATTTCAGAAGCTTGTGCAGTGGGTAGAGGCACGAGGCAGGGTTGCCCGCTGTCTCCCCTGTTGTTTGCGCTGGCGGTGGAGCCTCTGGCAGTGCACGCAATCTCGGGGCACTACTACCGGGGAGTGGATGTGGGGAACCGAACTCAATTCATAGCACTATATGCAGATGATCTGTTACTGTTTCTTGCCAACCCGGCGGACGACCTGCAGGGTGCCAGGGACCTGTTGTACAGGCTGGGAAGGGTCGCGGGCCTTAAGGTCAACTGGAGCAAGACTTGCTTGTTCCCCACGCGGGCCGGAAGGAATGCTCCCCCGAATGTGCTGGATGTGAGGTGGGAAAGCAGGTGCCTGCCATACTTGGGGGTTCGCGTATATCACGCGGCTGCAGATGTGTTGGATGGTAACATAGGTCGGGCGATACGGAACACCAGGAGTAGCTTTGATTTTTGGGGGACCCTTCCTCTCTCGATAGCGGGATGGGTGGCGCTCCTGAAAATGGTCACACTGCCGCGATTGCTTTATTACTTTGGCGCGCTGCCACTGTGGATCCCGAGGAAATTTTTACTCTTCTCAACACCATGATCACGGGATTTCTATGGGGTACTGGGAGGCGCAGAGTAGCACTTATCACCATGATGAGGCCTAGGGGAGAGGGAGGGTTTGCTGTGCCGGATCTAGAGGCCTACTATCACGCAGCCCAAATACAATGGTTCACGAAGTGGATGGCTGGGCGGCTTAGTGATGAGGGTGTTGAGACCATAGACCCGACCCTGCCTCAACTTGCTCGTGTACTGATGCGGCTTCCACTGCGTGGGCGGGGGGCCCAGGAGGACCTGTGGGCAATGCGCAGGTGTTGGAATCGGGTGATCCGGAGGGCCTCACGGGGACCCCCGTATGCGCCCGAGATTCCATTGCTGCTTTGCGAGACACTGCCACATGGGGGGGACTGGCAAGGGTTGCGGGCTTGGAGGGAGGCGGGCATCTCCGCCATAGGAGACCTTTATGAAGACAACACCCTCCTACCCTTCAATGATTTGCTAGAGCGGTATGACATACCTAGGGGGACTTCCTTCTGCACGCTTCCCTAACGGCAGCCATTCGTAAGCATTGGCAGATGGGGATCGCAGAACCAGCGATCTCCCTGCCTTGCCAGTATGTGGTGACCGCGGCTGGGACGGTCAAGGCAGTGACTTGCCTCTATAGGCGACTTACTCAGGAGTTGCGACGCCCTCTAGATAGCCTACGCTTTAAATGGGAGATAGATCTTGGTGTGCCCATCGAAGAGAAACCATGGGAAGCGATGGTAGAAAGAGCATGGAAAACCTCCAGGAACGCGAGGTTCCAATTAATACACTTCTTTGTCCTTCACCGTGCGTACCTCACTCCTCAAAAAATTAACAAATATTTTGGGACCCGCGCGGTTTGCCCGAGATGCAATCTAGACAATGCTGAGTTTTTACACATGCTCTGGGCCTGCCCATCACTCCTGGGGTTTTGGAGGGAGATACTGACCAGACTGAATGGCATAACGGACCGGGAGATCGAGCTGACGCCGGGGACTTGTCTGTTACACTGGTTTCCTCACACTGCCAAGAACAAGATCACCAGTAAATTTATCGATCTAGGACTAGTATTGGCCAAGCGAGAAATTACCTGTCATTGGAAGGCGAGCACCCCCCCAAGTACCTTGAGGTGGACGCGGGAGCTTACAAAGTGGGCGGATAGTGAGGGTACCTTTCGGCTCCAAATGGCACACAGAACGGGTAACGACAAGACATTGGAGGCCGCAATGGCGTGGGTGGCGTTGGTGGAGGAGCTCAAGCGCCCGAGTGAGGATGATGACGAACCCTCAGTCGACTGAGCAGGGTAATACGGGGGGTCTGACATCCTGCCCCAACCAAACTTCCTCCGGGCCTTCTAGCGGGTTGGCGGATAAAATTTCCACGCGTGAGTGTGCTTCCACTTTTTAGCTTGTCCCTACTGAGCGGATACTGGGGTGTTAGACTACCTGACAGACGGACTCTGTCTTTCCACGGGAGTTCCCATGGGTGAGCGACATGCCTGAGGGGAGGGATAGGGGGGGGGGAGAGTTGCGGGAAAGGGAGGGAGACTGCGAGGGTGGGTGGATGGGTATTGTTTTTGCATTTCTTACTGCGTTTCCTGTGGGCCTCACCGGAGTTGGCTTGAAGGATGTGAAATATTTATTGCGGGGACGTGGGATATGATTTATTAGCAGATTCTGGTTGAGTTGACAGACATTACCACCAATGTTTGCTATTTATGTGGGCTGCCCAAAATAGAGGTAAATGAGGCACGCACGGCAAAAGCCGACGTATAGGGGTGGATGGCTTACTGTCTGAACGTTGACATCCAGTGTGCAGTTATCAATGTATGCTCACTGTCCCCGTACAGTGATTGTTTGAGTTGTAACGTCAACTGAATAAAATTTGTTTACAAAAAAAAAATCAGCACAGGGGAAAACACACGAATGCGGTGTATTGTTGCTAATATGACACATTCCTGTGCTTTTAAATAGACGCAGCTCGGCGCAGCAAAATGGCTTCTGGCGCCACGCTGCGTCATTTTTTTTGTAACTGAGGCCCTGTGTCTTTACAATTTGAAAGCTGCCCCAGTTTGAAAACATGGGCCACTTTTTTAGTTTTCTAATTCATTAGTGAGAGGCACTTTTATTTTGGTGCCCAGGCCTATTTTCTGTCCCAGTTCGACCCTGTTTTTAAGTGAGTCACTTCAGTGGCGTGTGTTTGGCCAGAAGTGGTTCCAGTGCCCGCTGTATCACGCCTACCAAGGCCACTATCCCTCTGGGTCTGCTCGTGTTCTAATCTAAAGGGGACGCAGCCTTGCCCTTTGGACTGAGCAGTCTCCCTTAGAGCCTACACTGACTGGCAAAAGGTTGATCCCTGTTTGTAAGGGAACAGACAAGCTGAAAAACAATGGGATGCACCAAGGTGGGTCAGATAGCTTAAGTCAGATAGATTAAGTCAAGGTGGGTCAGATAGATTAAGTCAAGACTTTTCATTCATGACTTCTGTGATGTCAAAGTTAGTCACCCTAGAGACGTGGGTTTGTCCAGAGGAGAGTCCTGAGCTCCCTGTGAAAGAAGGACTCATCCTGCACCTTGCCGATGAGCGCCAGCAATGCCAAAACGTCTGTGCTTCTCACTGTCTTCTTCGTAGGGTATGTAGTCAAGGAGTTTGGGCTGGACTGTGCCTTTTTGAGGTGGTCAAGACTGATTGGCAAATGGTTAGTCCTTGTCCTTAGTGGCACAGTTGAGCTAAGCAGTAGCAGAGTTTCAGATTACTTCAGTCTTTTTATCCATCACTTCTATGCTGACTAAGAGTCATCAAAGATGCTGTGTCCAAAGATGAAGATAGCCAATAGAGCAATGTCACTGTTCAGGTTTTATCAAATCATACAGGCTTGCAACATTTGCATCCGTCTCAGTTAGCTGTTCAGCAGTAGTGTAGCAAGGATACATGGGCCCTGGTACAAACAAGGGAAATGGCCCCTTAGACTGCTGTTCGGGTAGTAAAATATAGCAATTGTCATGGTGCATGGGCCCCGGTACCATTACACCTGCTGCACCAATGGTAGCTACGTCTCTGCTGTCAAGGAAATTTGGTTGAGGCACACAGTTGTGGTACTCTTGTCAAAGTGTTAAATGCAAGTGTGGCATAACATGTTTTGGAGCTACTACACTTGTTTATGGTTGTTCCCTAGTTACAAGGACTGGTATTGATTGGCAGTGAAATACATGTCAGACTGAGCTTTAAGTTGCTATAGGTGACTGCCCCTGTTCCGTCACAAGTATGCCACTGTTTGGGACTTCAGTACCTTATGACAACAGGAACACTTAGCAAGTTGCCCTAATGAAACACTATATTATAATCGGTAGAACTGTACAGCAGATGTCTGCCACTGTTGGCTTACTTGTAAGGGACAAACATGCCAATGGCGTAACAAAAGCCCCCGTGGTGCGGGGGGCCCGAGCTCCGGGGGTCCCCTCCGGCAGCTGCAGTTCCCTGGCATGAGAGCTTCAGGCTAGGTCCGGAACGTGGGGGAGGGGCCTGCATGTACTTTGCAGGGGGGCCCCCCTCAAGTTTTGTTACGCCCCTGAAACATGCTGTGACATATGAGGTCTAAGGCAACCTGCACACATGAAGCATGCATTTGGAATACATGCAGCAGGTGTCTGTCGCTGTTGGGTCAATTGTCTGGGATGAACATGACATCAGAGGCCGATAGCAACCTGTAGTCATGACAAATGCATTGAACACGGAAAAATGCAAAACAGTGTGCTAACTATCAAGTCTTTAATAAGCCTAATTATAACCTTGGAATGTTGAGAGCTCCGCTGAAGACAATGGAGTGGCTCGGGGCCAATAGTGGCTGGTACAAGCCTTCTGTTCCAACAATCTGACAATTATCTTTCTCTTTCTCCATTATAGCCTTAGATCCCGACCTAGCGGGCTCTACCGGCCATTAAAGGCCTGCTCCAGCGTTAAAAGGCCTGAGCCAAAGGCGAGGGCCTTTAACAAGGGAGCGGGCCTTTAATGGCCGGTAGAGCCCCTAGTAGGGCTCTAAGGCTATTAGAAAATTCTGCCCCTAAAGGGCAGAATGTGCGAATTAGTAAAAACAAAGGCCTCTTGGAGCCCTAGGGGGTTTAAATCCCCTTGGGGTCCGAGAGGCCTTTGTTCACCGCAGCAGCTAATAAAGGAAACCAACATTGGAATGTTGCTCTCAGAGTTTCGACCACCCAGTAGAAGCCCGGAGCACTTCATTGTCTACAGTGGAGTGCTCAACATTCCAATGTTCTAGCTATTACATTTGTTAAAGACCCTTAGCCTCATTGTAGGGCCCAGCTGCTCTGAATCAGGGCCTTCAGCAATAGTTATTGCCCTCAGCAGCGGACTATAATGCTTGATTGCTGTTTTTAAGTTTCTAACAAGCCTAATCACAACAGCCTGAGTTTTTAGACAGGAAAAAGTGTCAAAGAACTATGCTTTATGCTCCCACTTGAGCGTCACCCACACAGTCTGACTGGGAAACAAAAGCAACCCTGGCAAAAATGTCCAACCAGTCACGCTCCTGTCCTTTTAGCTCATCTCTCTTCTCTCTTTTCTCTCTCTTTCACCTAAAGCACCTGCTGTGCCTGCTTTAATGACCTGGGAGAGTTGAGAAAACCGGCTCCAGCCCACCGGGAAAATGCAGATGGAATAAATGGGCAGTCCAGCGCTGATTAACCACTTAGAGACGCGCATGATCTGTACATGACATGGCAACCAGAAATTTTAAAGGGCATGCATGAATTTTGTGTGCAAAAGTCAGCTTACATATTAAAAAAGGACCTGGGCCCATTTGTTCAGTTCTTCTTCTATGTTGATTCTTCGATGGCTCTTTTTAGCAGCATGAAAGTGATAAGGGGAGCAAAACTTCATAAATCAATTTGATATGCAGTGTAACTTAAGATATGGCTACACAATGACTCAGGTCGATAACCAAATGAAGGTTAGTCAGATTTTATTACAGATTCAAAAAAAGTTGGGCATATACAAATCTCAGCATAAGGGTATAAAAATACAAAGGAAACAGAAGAAATCCAGATCTCCTAAAGAGATTTACTCGGTGCAGCAAAAAAAGATCAACCAGTTCTATGAAGATTATGCATGAACTCAGGAAGCAAAAGTTAAGATTTCCCTGCATCAGCACTTCGTTGGAGTAAAGCATTTAATTCTATCCATCCCTACTCTAACACTGGACGTGGTATCCCTAAATTAGCATTTAAGCATGAGATTCGAAGGAGAAAAGGTGTCAGTGGTTAGAGTCTTCCTAAGAAGTCACCCCACCATCAGATAGTTCAAGCAGCATAAGGCCACAAGAGAAAAGAAGTAAGCTAGCACTCAGGTGCGTCTGTCAGACAGCAAAAAAAAGTAGTGGGCTCTGTCCCGCTGTATGATGTATCATATATTCAAACTTGTATTCAGCAAATGTCCCATAATGCTTTTCTCACACGTAGTCTGCAGTAAGCTCAGCCACAAAATTTTCCATGACGTTGATTCCTTTCACGGCCTTCTCCATGTGCAACAGTTCGTCCTTGGTCTCTTCTCCTTTTCCCATGTGAACGCACCTCCTTCCACCTTACCTTCGCCAGGCCAGGCTAACTGTAACTCCTTCATTCCTCAACTATCTAATGGAAACAATACCCTTACTCTTCACTAACAGGCGTTTGTCCACCTGCAACACAAAACATGGGACCAAGCAACATTCTACAGGACTCCAAGCATTAATTTCAGAAACGAGAACATTCAAAATGTACTATGAATTCAGGCCTACAACTTAGGCTAAAATAATAAATGCACCATGTTATTTCCGGCTAGCATTACCATAAAATCATTAGCAAATTCAGTAGGAAACACTCTCTAAAGTACATTAGTACGTTTATTTCAACTACATCATTGGCCTAAGAAACATTTAACATACATTCAATGTGTCAATGTGTCACACGACTAATGAGCCCTTGCATTGTTTATACATAACCAGTACAATTCTATGAATCATTTATTAAGCTTCACATTAAATTGTGTTAATTTCACAACAACATGTTACTTGGTTCGTGTTGCCTCTAACGGCTAATTTCATCAAAACACTGAATAATTTGTGAGTGCATACTACAAGAGGTTATATTGCACTCCTAACGGGTACCCCATGTAGGATACGAATTTCTGCTCTATGAATATCTTCAATGCATGCAAGGACACTTCCGTTATGTGCTGTTTTTTGGACAGTGAGACTATGGCATCATTACATTATTGCAATACAAAAGCTTTACATGGAAGGTTCAAATAGTTATGCTTGAAACCCTTTTGCAATGTGTAACCTGTCAAATGAGGAGTGCGGACAGACAAGGCTACACAAACAAAGCTTGATGCAGGCATGTTATGGTCTATATAGACATATCTTATGTCACTACTCTAGGTTAGCTGACCATCATGTGTTCATATCAATGTTTTGTTGTACAGTAAGTTATTGAGGCGTGATTCATGTACACGCATCTGTCGCACATCCACAGAGCACACCATGGCGAACCACAAGAAGAAGTGCAACTTCACAAGCAGCCATCTTGATATTCTGGTGGACAAAATAATTTCAAATGAGCCACAGTTCTTTGTGTCTTAGACCCACTGCATGCTTATTTCTGAGAACAATGGCATTAAGAGGAAATATTGTGTAAAAACATTCTTGGAGAAATGGTGAAATGAAATCCGAGGGATGTGAAAACATGGTACAACATTAAAAGTTATTTTAGAAAAAAAAGAAATATAAAAGAAAATAGCAGAAGAGAATGGAATTAAAATGGGCCTCGATCAAGAAGAAAGTCAGCGGTGTAGCATTCCTTAGTGCTGTAGGTGCAGTGGCACCGGAGCCCAGAGGCCCGAGGGAACACTAGTCCATGATTATTGCTGTATTTCACACTTCAGACAGCAGCCAAGTGTGGCCCCTTCCCTTCCTTGGCTACGCCATTATAGAAAGTCTTTGCAACTGAGTCAGTGAGATAGTGTGCTGAGGGCAACCGGAGCGGATTTCCCCTATGTAGGACGTCGGGGCATTCCCGTTCTGCTCTACGCGGATGACGCCGTCCTAATATCTAGAACCGAACGGGGCTTACAAACCCTTTTAACTGCGTTTGCTGGATTCATGTCAGATCGGGACTTGGCCATTAATAACTCAAAGTCCTATGTCATGAAAGTAGGGAAACATACGAAAAGGAGCTTTCAGTTTCGAACCGGTAATGATAAGATTCCCCGCACGAATGTTTTCTCTTATTTAGGGGTCTTATTTGATGATCAACTCAGGTGGGACCCCTTAATTAAAAGGAAAAAAGGGGAACTGGTGCGGGTCAATGCTGCAATTTTTAATTTTGCCTCTAAAGTGGGAAAGAAACCGACAGGAGCTATGCTTCAAGTGTATCAAGCAAAAAGCTTAGCTATAGCAACTTATGGTAGTGAGATCTGGGGATACACGGTAACAGAACCCCTCCAGGTTGTGGAAAATGGGTTTCTAAAAAGGTTATTATGTGTCCCGCAAGGAACTCTCGAATATGGCGGTACATGAGGAATTGGGGTCTCCTACCTAAGTGATACCCTTGCTCTACGTCCCTTGATGTTTTGGTTAACGTGTTGGTTAAATGAAGATTTAATCCTCACTCATTTGATCTTAAGAGAATGTCTGTCCTTAGATAATGTGGCTCGTATCCCCTGGCTTAATTATATTAAAAGAGGATTTGAATGGATTGGGCGGGGAGTTTTATTCTCTAAGCCAGATGTTATTGTAAAAAAGGACGTGGAATTAACCAAGTTAGCCTTTTTGAGCAGAAGGCAAGCAGATCGGAATGCAGAAGAGGCACGGAAACCTAGTGTTCGGGCATATTTATTGCTCAAATCGACGCCACTGTCTGAACCATACCTTATGGGGTCCTTGACGACACATGAAAAATTTCTTTTAACCAGGTTCCGGTTGAATCTCTTCCATCTCCTGTTAGCTTCCAGAGGTCAAGTGCTAGCTTCCTGTGGCTGCGACGGAAAGTCTCCTCAGGACTTGCTGCACTTCATGTTTTTTTGTAAACTATACGAAGTCCCCAGGAGGCATTTTTTAGTTCCTATTTTAAAGAAATTGAATTTTAATCAGGTCAGACCTGCATTAATGTATCTCCAATTGTTGAAGGATGATTGTATTATTTTTATTGTAGGGTTTTTAAAGGCATCTATGAAATCTAGGCACTTTATGGACATGTAGAGTCTATTTATCTAGACATGTTTTTAGATGATTTATTGTGTGGTAATGGAGTTTGTTATGCTATAATTTTTTGTTTGTATGTATTGTATTTGTGTAACTTTTATGGTTTTATAAACAAAAACCGAATAAAGTTTATTGACCTTGACCTTGAGTCAGTGGTGTGGACACCGTAGAGGAACATGAAGTACGTTCTCCTTCTTACAATGGCAAGAGCCTAAACTTTGTGTGTGCCGCCCTTGCTATTGGAACTGTGGCTCAGGTGTCCATTCATGCCTTACTTGTCATTCTCAGATGTTGCTGAAGCAAGGCACAAGTAAATACCCTAGAACAGGAACTTGCAGCTGAGAAGATGACACTGAAGCAGGTGGACAGTCAAGAAATATTGCATTTTGGTGAAGCCCTGTCATTCCTTCCGCAGACCTACTATATAGAGCCGATTCAAAATGGTGAGTTCGCCTTTGTCGATTGAGGTAAACAAAGTGCCCCACAATGTTCTTCAAAATGTTTCAGACTTAAAATTCACAACCATGACTGACAATAAGTTGGAGTTGTTGAGCATTACTGAGATGGTGCACACCACTAGAGTGTCTCAACCAGACGGTATTTCGCGACACCGCAACTGCTGGGAAATCATAAACTGCAACACTGACTCACAAATGTCTTCGACAGAATGGCCACTGCTTGTCATAGCAACGTCAAAAGGAAAGAGATCTTCCATGTCACAACTATTGAAGTTTTTAAAGCAAATGCAGAGGCAGTGAAACAGTTGTATGAGTTACTTCAGTGTTTAATATAAGTGACAGGGCGTGAAGCATTTCTCAGGAAGCCACCGTGGTTGGTACTTCCCGCCTAGCCCGGCCAGCACTGTTCAACTACTAAACATCACAAAATACAAGTGTAATGTTTTGGACTACTCCAGATCACCTCAGCTAAAAGATGGTGCGGACCCGCTGGTTTTATTATTTTATTGAAATACATTAAATACTTAAGGGATGAGTACTGCTGAACCATAGGCAGACAGCGCCACCATGTGGGAAACCATTTTAAAGAAGTGCTAGTGTTTAGGAATGAGTGGCAGTGCCAGGCACTGGGAAACACTGGAACAAATTAAGCATTGTATTTCTTGGTAAGGGATCAGACGCCGAATCTGAAGAACCAGATAAGTAAAGCACTTCTACATACATAGACAGAATCTAGCAATTTGAAAACCAAAATGTCCTCTATGAAGGTGACACAGCCCACCTATATCCTGGATAGAGCATAGATGTTCAGCCACTTTATTCGGTCAATGGACCATAAAAGCACAATAAAATCACAGCAAAACAGATTAAAACCATCGTATAACAATACATCCATGATGCAGTCAAGCAATAAATACTGTAAAAACGATACCGCCCTGTTAAAAAAAAAAAGATAAGTAAAAGATTGTGCACAGTCCGAGAAAAATACATTTTAAAATTGAGCTTTAAAACTCTAACGTTACTCAGATTACGCAGCATATTTTCTTATTAGTTTCAGTGCTTATGTAATAAAATTCAGAACCGAGCAACAAATCAGCGAAGAATCAAGATGCTGGACAAAAAGCAAGCCCTCCTGGTGATTATTAAAGGGTTTTCCACGAAGGATTGGACGAAGAAACTTTGACCTAAAAGAAGTGTATAAAGTACTAGCATAAAGGTCTAAGTAGACTAATGCGACCTCCCATCACAAGGGCAACATGGTAACGTTGGTAACCAAGTACCTGAGACAAGAAAAGCCACTACAAAATTAATCTTATTCCCTCGCAGTCATGTGAGATAAAATCTAAGCTTCAGGGCCTTTACCCATGTCAGGTAAGGCTCTATACCTTTAGTGGTGGAAAGTGGGACATATGATTGAACCGTTACTGAGTTCAATACTTTCGCAAACCTGCCTTCCTCTCTATATAGAATAAACTTTTCCTTTACCGGATTCTTAGAAAGGTGGGGGGGGCTATCTTAGCCGGATCATCAAAATAGTCAGTCAATCCCAAGTTGCACAAGGTATTTTTAATGTACTTGAGCCAGGGAATGGCTAATATATTTCTCTGCGTGAGACAATGACGATTCTCCAATTATTATGCAGAGAGAATTTTGATTTCATTAAAGACATACGGAGGCTAACATTATGCATATACTTTTATTTGCTGCCCAAACATGCAGCCCTTTAAAGAACATTAATACATCATAAACAAGTAGAATGTTCATGAACAAGTATAACTATCCAATGCACAGGGCTGCCTTCCTCTTTAAACTGCGAACAAACAAGGATGAAAGGAATCCATCTCTGGTGCCAAGGAAATTAAGATGTTTTGAAAAACCAAGTTGTTGTATATCCCAATCCTAGGTGGAATTATCTGAAATATGAGAAAGAATAAATAATAGGACGAAAAAAAAAACAATGCGTGATAAGCATGTTATAAACGTACACATTTAGCAAGCTTAACAAACTCAAAGAATCTGTTTTATCCCTTCTCTCCTCGTATTTGGGTGAGGAGGGTGGGATAATGTTAGCCTCCGTATGTCTTTAATGAAATCAAGATTCTCTCTGCATAATAATTGGAGAATCGTCATTTCATTACAAGACCGGAGGCTACCATTATGCATGTTCAAAGCTGCTAAGAGCTATATTGCTAACATGCTCAATTTGTCTTAAGTAAAATTTGGCAAAGGTGTTTGCGTTAGACCAATCAGCTGTTCTAAGAATCTCTGAAAGAGATCCACCTGACCAGAAAACTTTACTAGACATCGCCCCTCTAGAAGAGTCGGCCCCAAATCTAGATAGGTCTATACCAGCTTCACTCATTATGGTACGTATCCATCTAGCTAAAGTTGCTGAAGAGATTGGTTTATGGGGTTTGACATAAGATAAAAGCAGTTGATCAACTCCATTATCCCTAAATTGTGCAATTTTGTCATCATAAACTTTCATGCATCTTACCACACACAATTTTTCAACACTCATTGAAAAACGGATAGAAAACAGAGACAGACATAGTCTTGGTTCTTTTCCAAATGTCGAAATGTACGCCTTCATTAGAATAAATTCTGTTAGATAGCTCAAGAACCTTAATATCTGAAACTCGTTTGAAAGAAACTAGGCAAAGTAAAGTTACCAATTTAAACGAAATCGGTTTAAGAGATAAGAATGAGTTATCTTGCCAAGAAACAAACTTTTGGAAGTTAGATTAACATCCCACAAGGAATCATAACGTGCTTTAGGGGGTCTCTTGAGTCTAACCCCTTTCATTACTCGTTTAATAAGAGAATTACTACCTATTGCTAAATTGTTTCCTAAAGCATGCTAAGATGAAATACCGTATCTGTAACAATTAATGGTCCTATGAGAGAGACCAGAGTTGAAAAGGGATGCTAAGTAGTTTGATATCTGTTGAACAGGGACCTCCACGGGATCCAAACTCTTCTCCAAACACCAACTGCACCACTTTTCCATACACCTCTATATCTTTTCCTGGTTCCTGGAGCCCAGGATTCATCCAATAAGTTCTTAGCTTCTGATGAAAGGTCAGAATATCTATTGGGTCCCCTGAAATCCTCCAGGCAAGAAGGTTCATCTTCCCCTCCTAAAACCAAATGATGTTCTTCTCCCTCTGGGTCTTGAAGCAGCCCCAGGGATGCTGGAACTAGACGAGGGATGTCTACAGCCAGTTCCATCACTCCGGGGAATCACACTTGGGATTTCTAGAAGGGAGTCACTAGAATGATAGTGCTCAACTCTACTCTCACCTTCCAGAGAACTCTCTGGATTAAGGAGAAAGGGGGAAATGCATAGGCTAAGTTCTTGCCCCAAGGTTGAAGAAAAACATCTATTGCTGTAGCCCAGGGGTCCGGCTTCCAGCTGAAATAGGTTGGAACCTGAAAGTTCAATCTGCTCGCAAAGAGATCTATCTGAATTGGGCCCCATAGGTCCTGAATCAGAGTGAAGACTTCTGGGTGTAGCTTCCAATCACTGTAATCCCTCAGAAATCTTGAGTTCCAGTCTGCTCTTACATTTTGAGTCCCTGGAATAAACTCCGCTCTTAGGATAATTTTGTGTTCCCAACAAAAATACCAAATTTGTCGTGCTAAGTTTGAGAGTGTCTTGGATCTCGCACCTCCTAGTCTGTTTATATATGATACTGCTGTGAAGTTGTCTAAGTGGATAATAGTGTTTGAGTTCTTTAGGAGCTCCCTGAAGCTCATAAGCGAGTTTAGGGGCGCCATCATTTCTAAACAATTTATATGAAGAGACTGTTCCTCTAGAGACCATCTTCCCCCTGTCTCTGAGTCTCCTAAACGGACTCCCCAGCCTGTGTTGCTTGCATCTGACTCTATTATAAAGTCTGGTACATTCCCAAAAATGGCCCTGCCATTCCATGCACCAAGGTTGTTTAGCCACCATGATAGATCCTCTTGTGCATCTGGAGAAAGGGGAATCGAGTCTTCGTACCATAGACCTTTCCTTAGACCTAAGGTCTTCAGTCTCTATAAACCTCTGTAGTGTAGGGGACCGGGAGATATGGCCTGGATGGAGGATGAAAGGAGTCCCAAAACCCTTGCAAGGTCTCTGATTAGCACCATGTCCTTTGATAGGACTGACTTCACGTCTTTCTTTATCTTTACCACTTTCTTGTGGGGTAAAATCAAGTGGGATAGGATCGAGTCTACCTGAAAACCTTAAAATTCTATCTTCTGAGTGGGAGTCAGAACTGACTTCTCTGTGTGTATAAGGAAACCCAGGCTTTCTAGGAGGCTTATAGTCATGAGTAAATGATTCTGTACCTCTAAGAATGTCGTCTAGGTAAATAATCAACCTCACTCCCCTCTCACTGAGATGAGTGACCACTGGACGTGTTAAAAGCAAAACAACAATTGTGAACATTACCTGCGCCATCTTGTCTGGTGGAATTCTATGTGAACATAAGTTGCAGTCATTTTAATCTATCACAGCCATTTTGTACTCTGTTGGTCACCTTTGTTTCACCCTGCCCTTACTAGCATCCCTCTGACCCTCTGACCGACCTGGTACGTGTGCTGGGGGCTATAAACTCTATTTGCCGCAACAAACCTCAGCGCCACTTGCTGCCACAAACTCGTTTTTCCTCTCATCTCTGTTTTCAGGCAAACTTTTGGACACTCTACCCCTCACTGCACCTAGTTACACAAACAGGTTCCAAACACCAAAAAGACTCTTGCAACATGATTTATTGCACTGCAAACAGCAAGACTTGTTGTTACCAACAATGGGACCTGTTTTTATCAACAGAACGGACTCTTAGATCTGGCCGGTCTCACATGTTTTAGACCCTGAAGCAAGGTCCAGATGCAAGATAAGATTGTCTGTTTGACCTGGGTGGGAAGAGAATTACTGTTGGGCTTGTGTGACAACCTGCCCGGGGCGGGGACCCCAAGCTTGTGTAACCATGTTGATGAAACCAATGCATTGTGTCAAACCTGTATAAAAGGAAGAGCCAAAGGAGTTATCAGCAGAACACCTCCCTCAGACATCCCGGTGTCTGCAGTTGACGTGATCTCCTCATGAGAAATAAACCTTTTTCTTGTCTTCCAGTTTCCAGCGCTTGCCTCATTATTTTGATAGCGAACCCAAAGTGAATTAGAGGTGGAACCCTGCACCGGGCAGCATTGAGGGTCTTAGAAGACTCGCTGCCTTTCACAGACGAAGTACTTTCGTGAAACACCAAGGGGCCGAGGACAGCTCGAAAGGGAGGAAGAGGAATTGGTAGAGTATGCCCCTCCATCTGAAACGGAGATATCTTTGGATGTCCTTGTCCATGGGAATCGTAAAGTAGGCGTCTTTGAGGTCTAGTTTTACTAGCCAGTCTCCTGCTTGTAGGATGTCACTCAACAGGTGAATACCTTCCATCTTGAAATGCCTGTAGGTTAAAAATCTGTTCAGGTATCTGAGGTTTATGACTGGACGCCAACCCTTGTCTTTTTTCTTTACCAGAAATATTGTACTCACGAAACCTTGTGAGGTGTCCTGTTTGTCTACTATTACTAGAGCACCCTTGCTTAACATTTGGGTTACCTCTATGTCTATAAGAGACATCTTTTCTTCCTCTAATCGGTTCCCTGACTTGATGTTTTTTTTTCCAAAAGTCTATTTTGAAGCCTGTAACTGTTTCTAAAACCCAGGGGTCGTTAGTTATCAAATTTCAATTCTGGTCAAAGAGTTTTAGTCTGCCCCCCACTTTTAGTGTTGGTTCAGAAGAAGGAGAGGTGCTCCCCTTGATAGGGTTGAATGGAGGGTCTTGCTCTTCCTCCGCGGTTCCTAGGGGTCCTGCCCCTTTGAGGGTAGAAATTGGAATTTTGTCTGAAGCCTCTCCCATACGACTGGGGGTTTCTATATTCTTGCTGGTAGAATTAAGTTCCTCCTGTAAATATTTTCTGATATTGTCCCCCAAAAAGCCTGATTGTCCCTGGTTCTGGCAGGTATTCACCTCCATCAGACTAGTGAATGGTTTAATAAAATTAAATAGGGGGTTAATGGGGTTGTTAGTCCCTTAAAATATGCCTTCAGGGGTGGACAAACTTTCAAAACGAGCTTTCCCAAAAGCTGTTAAATTTTTCGAGCCCGGTCTCCATGGCGTCTTCATCCCGATCGCACAGTAAGTTGTTTAAATTAAAAAGGAGAGCGAGGTGATGCGTTTGAATATCGCGTCTCGCCTCAGGGGCAATAATTATAGATAATAATTATTACTAAATTAATATAACCAACCGGTAGGCTAACCGGACATAATTAAATAACCTTGTGAAGGCAACAAAACCTTTGCGTTAGTTTCACAAGTATAAAAGGAGGGTAAATAAGCCTACCATATATTGGAAGGCTGAGAAAAATATTAAATAAGCAACAAACCTGTTAATCCAGGCGGTCAAGTTAAAACACCATCACGTGTTAAGACAAGTCAATGTTAAAACAACTCAAAATCTCTAAAATGCGATTAACATGCAAATCAATATTATAGTCATAAAAAAAAATACCGACACATATTACATAGTTATACTTAAGAGCTATATTATTGTTAAATAATATAAATAGCCACTGTAATGAAAAACAGTATGAGAGAAACAGAGTGATATACTTATCTTGTTGTGAGCAGCTAACAAAAGAGGAAGACAGCCCTGTGCATTGGATAGTTATACTTGTTCATGGACATTCTACTTGTTTATGATGTATTAATGTTCTTTAAAGGGCTGCATGTTTGGGCAGCAAATAAAAGTATATGCATAATGGTAGCCTCCGGTCTTGTAATGAAATCTTTTACTGTACTTTGGGTAAAGTCCAATTCTTGGGTTGTCCAGATTTTGATCCACAGTAGGATGGGGGCCACCCTACCTTATCTTCCAAGAAACCTACCCCGAGTTCATTATGAGTGATAACACTTGGAATGGCGTTTGGAGTCCTTAGGAACCTATTTAAGAATGTATTTTCTGCCCCCTATAGGGCCTTGGCTGTTATATGCATATAGGGCATTGATTATTTCAGAGAAAGGAAGCAGTCATTGACATTTATCATACACATATTTTCAAATATATGATCACGGTCAGCACCAAATTGCCTTACAACGGTTACTACGAAAAACGAACATTGTGCTCCTCATTGCTGACAAATGGACAAGTAACATGTACAATAATAGTAATAAGACATCTAAAAATCTCCTGGTCTTGTGACATGACTACATACATGCCAACATTTTAAGACTGGAAAGTGGAAAATTGGGGGAATGCATTTTTCCCAATGACTTCTATTGAAGTAGAGGCAATTTTAGGAGGGAGACAGATAAAATGAAACCATTTTTGGCTTCAAAATTCGTGAATCTCCTACCTGAATCTGGTCTGTTGTCATGTATGTGATTGACGCAAATGGTTAACCTGTACCACTTTAATAAAATCTTTTTTCATATCTTTTTTTCTTTAGCACTTGGAATAAACTGTAACCTGGTCCTGATGATGACCTGTATTGATATCAGGTCGAAACGCCGTTGACTTTCTAATGCAATTTAACAGGCGCATCTCTGTTTTGGTTTCTCAATCCTCTGACTTGGTTCTAAGTTATTGTCAAATGAGATTGGACCATTACTAATGTTTTTTATATAATATACTACTGTTTTTCTTTTGCCGTCCCTCGCTGGTTTACACGTGTCACTTTGCGCCATTCACTGTTTTCACGAGCGCAATTTACACAAGTGGTACAGGTTACATACCATTAAATGTAATACTGTGCTTCTTTCCCTGTTTTATCTAATTCTGAATGTAAACCGCTCTTATTAATTTTTGCATAACTATTGATGTCTCCCTGTTTTCTTCTCCTTTTTTTTGTTTTTCTACAATTACTGTGTATGTATTTAAATTTGCCTTTAATTGATACCTGTTGAGACATTGTTATTTGTTGCACACGCTTGTCACCCAGGTCTCAACTGGGTTTACACGTTACCTCCTGTAGTCTGTTTTCTGGTATCCAGGGTAATTAGCATAGCAGTGTGTGATGAGTAGAGTAGCATCACGGCAGTTGAACATTCATGGAGTGGGTCATATTACTATTCCTGAATATTTGTTCCCCGGATTGTGGTGGCACGATTCTTCCATAACCCATAAGTCCATTTCTCCACTAACTTTAGGAGAAGATACAATGGCAGAGAACTATCCCTTAGCAGCGGTCAGTTCGGAATCGGTTTTTGGAAACCTGATGTAGAGTTGCACCTTATACATCACAGCACTCACACTTGTCTCAGCATCTGAGAGAAGATAGGCTGTGAGTTTCAAGAAGACATAGTTACAGACTGATCTTTGAGAGGAACCAGTAGCTCAGAAACACAACACACAGGACCTTCAACAATGGAGGAAAGGCCGTATAGATGTTGGTACAGGTTTCAAATTTCATTCACTTGTGAGCCATTATTTGCACGATTCTCATAAAGCCCGTATGCAGCCAGTATCTAAGCTCATGTTCGACATATTCCTTTGTATAGGTACATCTTCTCCTTCCTCCTTTTTTGGGTAATACGTCATCTTGTGTAGGAACTGCAAAATTCTCTGTAGCTCTTTAATAGCTGAGAGCATCTTTTCTTCTGAAAGCGAAACAGCAGATCAACAGCAACCATGCCTCTGTTCCATACCTGCTAAGTTTCCCAGGTTCATGCGTGATGTGTTGCTCCTGTCAATGTTTTTTTTTTAGACTTGTTTATTCCATTAGAAACAGGACAACAAGTCCCAGAATTCAAAGGAAAACCATGGCAGCTAAGGAGTTCTCTCTTGAATCTGACAAGGACGAGGTGTCTAACTTTTAACTGGTTTAATACTGTCAAATTAATGATAAACCAAATCAAAATTCATCATAAATGGTGTCAGTTGAGCTTGGGGGACTAGGCAGTGGTTGGGAGCATGCACCCCATTAGTTTTTCCAAAATGGGAAACCTTTTTTTAATAAAAAACCCCCCCAAAAAACAGAAGCAGCGCCAAATCATTTATGAACACGAGCTGCTAAAAAAGAAAGGTTTACCATTTGAGAATGCAAACACAGGGATGGTGGTCTGCTCTGGCGGGCCTGTTCTATTGCCAGGCCCTCAGGTCAACCCCCGCCATAGGCCAGCCCCACTGCACATGGCTGAAGGCTGTGCACAGCAGGGTTTAGTGGAAAGCCTAGCTGCAGGCCAGGACCTTGACCCCTTCTGCACTGGTTGGAGAACACCCCGAAAGCACATCCTCATCTCTGTGCCTTACATGCGATTTGTGATTTTTTACCCTTTGTGAAAGTTGCAAATAACATTTGAAAAGGCAGAGATGTACAAAAGTATTAACCTTTATAAAGCCCACTTGGTCACTTTTTAAAAAGCATGTTTTTTGAGTAAATCTCTACTTTAATTCCAATTCTGGTGTAAGTCATTTGTGTGTGGGAGCAGTTTTTAGATGTATTCTAATGTAGGGCTGCTACAACACACCCTGTGTACCCAATAGCAAAGGTGGAGCAATTATTTATTTGCATGTATGTTCTTTTCTGTTTACCATGGTCTCCTTAGGGATCTGGAATCAAAAAGTTGCTAAAACTGTCTTAGGGATACCCACTCTATAAGTAGTCCATTTTATTCCAGGTTCCCTAGACAGGATTAAAAGAAAGAATGTGGATGGTCCCAGGGTATTATCACCCCACCATCTCCCAACCAAATGTATAGTCAACATGTTTCGGTCCATCATCAGTCACCACTTAGGGGTCGGTGGCCTCTTGTCACTGTCACTGGCACTCAGTCATTTATCAGTGAGCATTCTAAAGTGGCTACAAAAATTCATCATACAGTGACCTTACTTGTAACCTCTGTTTCTCTGCGTTGAGAGTTATTCTCTGTAAGATAGAAAAAACAATGTTTGTTGATCACACGTGTACAGAGAAGATAACCATAGGTTAAACTGATGTTGAAGTGATTTTGTAGTTAGGTATGGTAATAATATCTTACATTGCATTGAAAAAACCTAACCTAAAGTAACTATATCTTGCGCCCTTGTCATGCACTGCTTATGACCTCATGTATTACATCACTCATGAGAGTCACAAGCAATAGTTCCTTGAGATAACAATAACTGGTGAATTTCAGTGTTTTTGTTAATTTAAAATGGAATGTTTTAACTGACATTTTCACCCAACTATAACGTCCTTTACCCTTTGTTTTTTCAGTGAATATAAATTTATATATATATATATATATATTCTGCCACACCTCGCTTGATGATATATAGATATATGTTTATTTATATAAATATATATATATATACACCATATATCTATATATCATCTAGAGAGGCCTGGCAGAAATGTAGGCTTTTAGAAGGTCAAGTACCAGAAGAGCCACCAAGAACATCAGCAAGTTTCAAACCACATGCTATTACTTTAATTAACTGTACAGCTGAAATGTAATATAAAACATGATGCTGGAATGTTATATGTAAATAGTATAAATAAATGGCAATATACAGACGCAATGTGCGCCAGTGTTCCTGTGCCAGTAAACATGTCCCGTCCTTTTGTGTCAGAAGTGAGGAAACAAATCAGAAAGGAAAACCAATTTGAAAAATGGAAGGGGTTAGGGTAAGAAATGTAATAGGATGGTGGACAGATGTCTAATTAGGAATATACTGAGGGAAAGTCCTTAAACTAGGGTTAGGCTCAGTGATAGAATATCAGGCTAAGTATATGGATAGGGTTTAGGGTCAGGCTTGGTTTAGGTTATTGTTTGAAGGAAACGGCAGGGGCATAACGCTGGCCCCTGCAGCGCCTGTGGTGCAGAGCGGTCCCGCAACCTTTCAGATTGCTCCCTACTCTTCCAAGGGCCCATTCAGCGCAAAGCCAATTATTCTCTATGAGATTTAGGAGGCTCTCTGGCCCCTCATCAAATTCTGCAGAGGGCCCTGTCATTTTACGTTACGCCACTGGGAAAGCATAAAGGAAAGGGTAGAGGTTAATTGAGCAGTAGGAGTGCTTCCTATACTGGTGTACATGGAACTGATATAAGTTTAAGTTCTAATGCACATCACAGGCATAGATGACAACTAAAAAAATAAAACGGTTAAAGAATGGAAAGAAAAAGTATCAGTAAATATTGGCCCTGCCAGTGCACTCCATTTAGCCAGATATGCACCAGCAAAATGCTGTTTTCACTCACAGTGCAAGACATCCAATGAATGAAGTGGGCTGACCCACAGTCACATGCCATTTGCTGTGGTGGGTTAAAGCACATTGTGAATAGCAGTTGAACAGACCAATGAATGAAAGGGTTCTCTCAAAGATACTTTACGGATAAATATACATCTGTCTTTTTTATTTAAGATTTTTTTCTGATTAAATAAGGATGGCAAGACGAGATCTAAATAAATAGCATGCAATGTAACCTTCTTTTCTGAAAACTGTCCTTTGAGCCTGTAAAGGAGAAATTTCTCACCCGATTCGGAAGCTGCAATAACATATCCAAAGAAGAAGGCAAATGCAAATAATGTCGATTAGTCAGAATCCACAGACATTAATTCTCACCACAAACATCATTTGTCAGCACCATCCTCCCAAGACTTCAGTAAGATATCCTTGCATATGTGTTTATTTTAATTATCTAGAAATGTATAGATAAAAGCAGACTGTTTAGGCTCTGTTGCTGCCTTGTCATCTGCTGCTGGAGGAGGCTGTGGTGGCACACAGATCAGAAACTTCGCTCTCAGCTTCATTTCCCATGTAGCAGGCGCTGACAGTGATCGCTGCCTACGAGCACATTGCAGACTTGGCGACAAGCAAGATACTCCTCATATAGCCATTTTTCCCCGCCTTTGGCTAGGATGAAGTTAACATTTGTGCTGCACAGGAAAAGGGATGTTGGCTTGAATTTGCCTATAGTATAAAGCTGAAGTATACCACACAAAAAATATATCTGACAATTCCACCATGCTTATGGCTAGAAATATGAGACCCTAAGAATGTCCATAGAAACTCAATGTAGCGCATAAAAGCTAACTGACTAACGAAGCACTCTCAGGAGAGCCCTCGTGTTTTGCCGTCCTCTCACAGCCTCACACTCCGGGGGCGGTAGGCCGTCCACCCTATTCTATTCTATTCTATTTTATTCTAGTCTATTCTATTCCATTCCATTCCATTCTATTCCATTCCATTCCATTCCATTCCATTCTATTCCATTCCATTCCATTCCATTCCATTCCATTCCATTCCATTCCATTCCATTCCATTCCATTCCATTCCATTCCATTCCATTCCATTCCATTCCATTCTATTCCATTCCATTCCATTCCATTCCATTCCATTCCATTCCATTCTATTCCATTCTATTCCATTCCATTCTATTCCATTCTATTCCATTCCATTCCATAAGGATTCATTTAGCGCATGGCAACCAAAGGCTTCCCAGGACTAGCATCCACAGCACTATTGACACCTATGCTCATCAGGGGACCTTTTAAGATAAAGTACATAGAGTCATGCTTTTAGGTGCTTCCTAAACATAAGTTCATTCTCCATCAGATGCAGCCTAATGGTCATAGAGTTCCAAAGCTTGGAAACAAGATAGAAGAAAGACCCGTAAGAAGAAAACTCATGTTTTGTGCTACATCTTGGTAGTTACAAATCTAGGTTCTCCTGCTTGACTGAATCATCTGCCTAACACACCAACAAGGGAGTTGGTTTATCCGTATTTATCAAGTGTATCCAAAACTATCTCCCGTCATTAAAAAACAAACTACAACAGGCTGATACATAGAGACACCCAGAGTCCCATCGCTTGGTCAGTTGCTGCCTGAATCCAGGGTAACTGTGAGCCCCGTCTTGTATCACAGTGTCCTGTCAGGTATAGGTGGCCTTTCCGTTGCCCCTCTCCCCACCACTGGCTTGTAAACAGACCTGAAAGCTGCTGTGGCAGTCTTGAGAAGTTTACTCTTTACTGCCGGAGATGTGTGTTACACATAATCAGAACACAGGCTCCAGGAACAGCATTCAATTTGGAGATCTGGAGAGGAACCGGTCCAATCTAACCCATAGAATCAACCTAGCCAGACGCGGACTCACAACAATGTAACACTAATACGTAACATACAACAGATGTTTTGATGTCAGATTCCAAGAAGATTTCTGGACAGACCGCTAAAAGAGGACCTGCCAGTTACTGTACAGGTCTTCATTGTCAGATGGAGCTCAAACCAATGGTGGGGGAGGGCTTCTAAATTTGAGCGTTGAGCATTACTCAGTGGCAGAGTGAGGGAACGCAGAGAACATTTTCAAACACTAAAACAGCAAGTGAAAAGTAACCCCTAAACGTTAAGCAAAAATGGGTGCCCCTAGGTTCCAACAGTATTGATTTGGCTACAAACGTATCTTAAACAGGCGGCCTACACAGCAGACATCAGCTTCTTGGTGCCCTGGGGAAACCTTTCTCATTCTTCTTAGAAATGCCCAACGTGGACTGATGCATATCTATCTATCCAGGCGTATCTGCTCCAGGGTGCCCAAGTCAAACACCTTCTTGCGCTGGGATCAGAATCACAAGTTGTGCGAATCGCACTGCGCCTGATTATTGCCAGGTGCAATGAAGTATGCACCCTTTTCACTCCTAGATACATTCTACAGGTCAGGTCTGCCAAAATTTAACAGGGGGAAATACAGACACATGGGTATTTTGGTATGGAACGCACCAAAACGCCACCTGTAATGCCCTATTGTTTTACGGAAAACTCGCGATAGGCTCTATTTATCAACAGGGTAAATTCTGGACCCTTTCATATCAGAATTTACAGTGTGTGATGAATAATGCAACACCCTCCATGATACTCATAATGGAAACCAATGTCTCTAAGGTTTTGCAATTAATTTTATTATAGCCTTTTTCAAAACTAAGGAACGTACGTCTGTCTTTAGACAGAAGAAAACAGAAATACATACATAACACAAGGAACTAAATTACAAGTAAAGAACAGTGTAAAAGCCAGGCACAATCTAGAAGTGGCAGGGATTTAAATCACTCTCTCCTAGGTGCGTACACAAGACATGGATAATTCACTCTTCTACGTAATGTAATTCATTATTAAGAACAAGGTTCAGATCATGGTGTCTCTGTCCATTGCTAGACTGAGGTCAGACTACGAGGTCAGGATTTGCCTTCTTTTTCAGGTATAGCACCCACTTGATCCCGGCACCTCTGTATGATATTCATTCCTTCCTCTCCAATTTTGCATTAATGCTCTATCTATTATGCCTGTAGTTCAACTTCTTCTGGTGGGTGATAAATTAAGTGTGTCTTCTATTCCCATCTCTGCTTTCCGGTTGTAGTTGGACTATCCAGCGGGCAATATTGAGATACCTTAATTTTGTAGCCAAATAATCAAGGACCAATATATTGAGGGTGGTGGTGCAAGGCCGTTCTTAGTTGGTGGAGCGATTTGTCTGGTTAATTTCGAAAATGAATGAGACTCCTTCATGCTAACTAGTTACGTGATCCCCAGAGGCTACAAGATTGACTGAAGTGGCTACGGGATCTATTGGAGACATCTGAATTCATGTGACGAAGAAAGAATAAAAGACAATGAAAGATTACTATAATTTGTACTGACATCTTTGGACATTGGGTTGCTCAGGGGTGATATTATATAATTGCATTACTATTGTTAACTCCACCGCTGTATACCTTGAAATTATATATATTTTCAAGGTAGATAGATATGGAAAAAGGCATAGATACTCTTTACGAAATTATGTGTTCTGTGTTGCTATTTTGTTCCACTACCATGGACTCTAGCAAAAATCCCCATACCCTTAAGCAATGTTTCCCTTACTGTCAAGTGCTCTATATTGCATTTTTTCATGGCCATGATCGCAGAATTATCCTCCATCAATCGTTCAAGGTTTGAGGTGCACCTAGCTTCAATCTGCTAGTATATCTGCCTTGGCCCTCGTTAAAAATATGATTAAAAACTTCAACATTCCTACTCAGCTTGGCTGTTCCCCAGCATAATGTAAAATCACAAAGAGGAGATTCTAGCTCACTTTCTATGCCTCATCCATTTTTACTGAGGTTATGTGCCTCTACGTTTGTAGTATATGACGTATGGTATTCACAGCCTGGTTTCGGAGTCTTTCAGCAATTGACTGTGTCTGTGTGTGAATGACTCTTCTAGTTTGGGCGGTAATCTCGTACCAACATTGTAAACTTTTGAAGGATGCTAGCCTTAACCTGGCTTGCCTTATGACGTTGCCTCCCATGATCTCCCTCCAATTCTGATCCTCCAATTGGATGTTCAGTAGCAGTCCACTTAGTTTCAGTGGTGGAGAAGGGCAGTAAAGCATACCTATCCCCTGGCTGTGTTGAGCAGAATGTGGTAACTGGTTCATATAAATACCCCATGCTCCATGCCTTTTGCTATTAGGGAACGTTTGGCTGTATCAGGGTAGAGAGTGCCATTCTTTATGCTGTGCCTAAGGCGCGTAAATCAGCATCCCTAGGGAGACTGAACCCAAATGAGGGTATCCATTTTAGTAATTTCTCTTCCATGAAAGGAATGATAGTTCTGTGAATAGCCTCTTTCTTTCACTTCTTCCATTCTTTGAAAGCTTCCTCACCCTTCACCTCCCACTTACACCAAAGCAGAGGCCTCTATATACACTCTGCTATGAATTTCCCTCTATTGCAGAATCAGGTGACCTAACTAATTCCACATCTCATCTTTAGATGAATTAGAGATCTTCCCCACATCCAGAAGCGCACATTGAGCCACAATGGCTTTATACATGTCAAGCAAACTAGTATACCTCAACATTGAAAATCCTGAGCTATTCGATCTTAGGATCCACAAATAATATTTCCATCTTGAGAATAGAGATGAAGTCCCCCAACACAATCTTTTATTTCCATGTCTTTTTCCTTTAGCATTAGTGAGTAAGCCTTCAGATCTAACTTTGTTGCGGCCACCTTGTTCACTGGCTATATTCTCCCCATAAAGATAAGCCCAAGCCACCCCACCTCTCTAGATCTAGTCATATTTTAAGACCTCACCGACATGTACTCCCTCCATGCCCACACTCTTATTAAAGCACCTGCTATCCTCTTGGACCAGATACATCCTATAAGAATATTCGTACTCTAGCAGCAACGTGGCTTTAGCCGTTGTTTCCTCAATGCAGTGAGAATTACGCTTTAACATTTAAGATTATTTTCAAAGGATATGCATGGCTTTTCTGGATCCTCACCAAAGATGGCTCTTATCAAGACTGAAGTGAAATGGGCAACGGGCACTAGTTCTGCAAATAAATCTAGCCTGACCCATAACCGAAGCCCAACTCTGTATACGGAGTATAAGTTTGTACGTATAAGTTTCTGTTGATGGCACAGAACAAGAAAAAGGCAAAGACTAATGAAAGCGACGGAAATTAGGTTTCCACTCCTCTGTAATAGTGATTTACAAAGTTTGTGATAACAAGAGGACATTCTGAAAAAATGGTCCTCATTATGCACTTGGCTAGACTTCCTGTCTGATAATGCTAAGATCTTATGGTTTAGTGGCTAGACTATTGCGTGGTGCTCTTTGGCATGCAGATGATACCCAATTTTATATCTCTACCACCTTTAACTCTCTATGCAAGATTAGTGCATCTTTTTCAGATTCATCCTGGTGAACCATATTAGTAAGAATGCAGCACTCATACTGTTAGCTTGAGCTGTTGCGCCAACCTGGTGCATTTCAGTTATTGCCCTAACACTTGCAGGTAAACCCATGCCTTAACTTCTGCATCAAAAAGCCCTTTCTATATTAAAAGTACCATATGATCACAAATTTGAAAGGAAGAACCTTGAGCCCTTATTGGATCTGGGACTATCAGTGCCAAATTGAACCATGGAACATTTTGTTTACCGGTACCACAAAGAAATTAATTCTACACATAACAAATGCAAAGGCATATTTTAGTCCCAATCATAGATTAAACCCACTATGACTATGTAAAACGGAGAGACTGTGGGTTAACTTAATATCATGAAAATCTAGAAAAAAACATTGAACGAATATTGTTGGAGGGCTAATCGAAAAATAAAATATTATTTTGAAGATTCATTAAAAAGTTTAAAAAAAATTAGTTTCACCCAATAAAACTGGTGAAATTATAATTTTGCACACTTCTTCATGCCACCATAACTTTGTGTTTTCAAATTCAGGAAAAATACTCAGAATATTCCTATTATGTCATCCTAACTAAACATCAGTGTTTATTAATTGTCATGGAGTTTAGAAAACATGAAATAAGAATTAAATGCAGACCTATGCACTTCAGACCAGAAACACCACTCAAGATACTTTGAAAACTAGTAGCTGACAGCCAGGTGTATTATGCCTTAGGCCGCAGCTGCACAGGGTGAGGCTCAGCTCCTTTGTCAGACTTGTAGAAGAGAGGCACAGGTATCTGCAGACCTTTTGCTGTCAATCACTCATTGTCCCTTTATCAAATACATAAAACACAGCCCACTCCCAGCCTGTTGAACCGGTTATGCAGGTACTCAGGCATTAACAATAACCGTAAATTGGAAGGTGGGATAATATCCTGTGACTGGTAAAACGGTGTTTATTTATTGTTGAAAGGTTCCACTTCAAAACGTCACGACAAGCCCTAAGTTGAATGCTGATAGTGAAAGAGGGTGCAGCAAAAGAAAAATGTGGAGGTTTTTTTTATGGAACAAAGTGCTGTCAATCTTTTCACAGCAGTTGTGAAATTAAATATTTGTATTGTATATTAAAGTAAACCTTCAAAGTAAAATATAACTTGAATTAAAGGATTTTAATTCAATAAAAATTAAATACGCCCTTGTACTTCTGAATCACAGGACAAGATACCAACCTATACATTCGAGTACTCTTGTATGTTCTTAGGAACCAAAGAATACCCATAGACCATTAGCAGACAAGCCCATACATTGTTTCCTGGATTGAGCACTTCACTGTTCTACAGTTAAAGTAAACCAACTTTTCTCAGTTTTATATTAAAAAAGAATATAGAAATATGTAAATGAGTGAAAAATGCAAGTATTTACCTTAAATGGAAACATTATTGTGATTATTTTCCAATAAGAAGTCATCACTCCTGAGGGATAAGATAAACAATCTAAATTTGCTTCAGGAATAACAAACACATTTTCTAACAATAAGTTTCATTGATTAAGGAAGTTAAAGAAAATGTGATTGTCTTTGATAATGTAGACTTTCAGGACAAATGCCCTTTTTAGGTCTGGCTAGACAGCGTAGCTGTCGCCAGACGTAATGTGATCAGCCTAAAAAAGAGCTTTCAGGAGTACTACAGAGGTGTCTTTTGGCTCCGCCCACATGTCGGAAGGTTGGAGTACATGTTTTGATTGGGCAGAAGGTGTGCGCTTCTAAAGAAAAAGGTTTTGTTGCCACACAGGTATGAGTATTTAGGTTATTTATCGAGCTGCCTGAGCCAGCAGCAGTATGGTTGCCTTAGCTTGAACTTTGAGGGGCATACCTATGGCACTGTAATGCTCTTAAAGTGTCTTAAATAACCAGATCATTTAAGTATTTTGATATTTTCTGGCAGCAGCACAGATGGGAGGAGGGCAGTCACGAAGAATGTAAATTTGCTTTGCCAACTGTAATTTTGTATACATTTCCAATTTTATGACCTTATGCTGATGGTTGCCTTGTGATAAAGAGTATACTCAGCACAGTAGGCCTGAATTGGTTATGGTGACAAGCCACAGATAACACCAATAGACCTGATTGGTGTGCAGGGAAATATGCCAGATGCAATATGCCTGGCCTATTTATCATGACAAGTTATTACAAAGGCAGGATTGTTGTGAAAAGTATAAGATAAAGCTAATAGGCCTCTAACAGTGGATTGCTATCACATTATGTTACAGGCTGTAGAAAGGTATTTGATTACATATAACTTCGCTGACTGCCATAGTGGGCAACAGTCTTGGCGTTGGCCACCCACTCTGACAAACCCTGGGATTAGAATTTTACTGTCATGACTCTAGTTAGGCCCTGACGGGAGTTGTGTATTGTTTTGCCAACTGTAATTTTGTTTATAATTGTAATTTTATAAATATATGCCTGATGGCTGCAAGCTTATATGCGCTTCTTTAGGCCTGGGTTGTAAATGGTGTCAAGCCATTGGTACAAGTTAGAGGCCTTATCGGTTCAAGAGGCACAAAAGGCGCTTTCATTCATGGACCAGACCTATTGGCATTGACAATGCTTGTTCAGTCTTCCACGTCAAATGAGATTTTGAACTTTACATAGACAATAGAAATACCCTTTTGAATTTGAAACTCCCTAAACCAGAGCACAATGTTGAAAACAGAGATGATGTAGAGAACATCAAATACATTATTTCATTTACACGTATTTAACCAATTATTGCAACTCATCTTTTTACCAATGGCACCTAGCACTATTTGGCAACATTTGGCATGTCCCCAACTAGTGGTGGTGGTTTGAGAAGCATGAGGAGGACCAGAAGTGAAATTGCCCTTTAGCTGATCATTTTATTGTTCTGGTTGTATGAATGCCTACGAAATCTAAGACAGGCTATCCCACTCTGCCCTACAAATCCTTTGTCCCCTTTCCATTTACTTTACTTTGCTCAAGCACGCTGACCCACTTCTTATATTCTTTTTCCTATTCATTCTCTTTATCCATGTAGACATTCTGGTTAAACCTTACCATTATTTGTCTCGCCTTCTTACTTGGCCCACTTGTAGCTCTTCCAGATTATGATGCTCTCTCAAGGTCTGGAACAAGCTACCAGATGGACCAAAACCTTGAGTGCAACTTCTGCCAGCAACACAAGTTTCAGTCTCACTTAACATATTTTTTTCACTTATGGAAGGCGGCTTTCCAATATTGCCTTCTTTCTACTCCTTAATACAATGGCTCTTAACCTTTTGACATCATTGGACCAATACTGAATCACAGCTGGAAGCCAGGAACACCCACCTCAGCAATTGCTACAATTTGAACTATAAAATAATACACAAAAAGTACAGAAACATTAGTTCATCAAGCAAATACACAACTTATAATTTTTTTAATTTAATTCACAAACAAATTATGTGAAAGTCGAAAGTCTAATTTTAACCTGAAGGTTGGAGCTTTTCAAAATGTAAGGTAATTTTTAAAAGACGAAGCAATATGCTAGATATTTTTGCTCCTAATGCATGCTCTATTTTTGTCAGCGGATACCAGGATTGCTTCAATTGAGCCCACGAATCGTCCATACCAGATTCCTTTTGTTGTGCTTGTGTTGCTCCCACGACTCAGGAAAAGGACCCCACCTTAATTTTTATCTTCTATCTTCAAATCTGTTTACCTTTACAGACCATTTTAAAACTTTCAATTTTCAATTTTGCCTTTTTATGAATATGTAATTAATTAATCTGCTTTTATTATTTAATTTCAAATTTCTGCCCTAGATTCCAGGATCTCCTCTTATCGTACCTTTCATGACACGTAAATGACACTCATGACTAATGCTCTCCTGTTATGTATTTTGATATATTGATCCTGACAGTGTGTTGTACCCTCTCTTACCTGAAATGCCGCCTGTATTTTGTTCGACTATGAATGTATAATTTACATTTGTCTCTGCTCTATGAACAATTGTAAAGCGCTCTGATACCCGCAAGGGTCATGTTAGCACTATATAAACCTTTCTAAATAAATAAATAATTTTGTAAACAGTCATGGAGCCTCTGAGTAAGTGACAACACGTTAAGAACCAATGCCTTAATCCATGTATGCTTCCCTTCCGTTTCAGTCTTTCAGCCACTATACAGTCCTCTATATCCTTCATCTGTACAGTATTTGTACCATTTGTACCAGATACCTAGGGTGGCGGGATGTATGCAGGAGAAACAAAAATAATTCTGGTAGTGAAGTCATATTGGCAACCTTTCTGTATTTATCTGCAATAAAATGTATTCCATGGTCACTCTGTCTCCTCCTCCGGCCATAGGCTCTTCTCACCGCACTTCCCGGGTACAGTTTCACATTTATCTGTCTCTAGAGGGTATGTTCCAGTGTCCAGTCATCACCAAGCTCCCAGTTCATCTTTACCCTTAGATGAAATCCAAAAGTCTCACAGGACTGCAGGGTCACCCAACTCAAAAACAGAATGCAAAGTCAGTCACTGGACAACCACAAGTCTCTTTTGAGCATAGCCTCCATAGGCCCTCGGTCTAGGTCCACTCTCTCCCCACTGCTCCACTGTGCCGTCTCTTGCCTCCAGACCCCGACCTCCTCCTTGGGAGGTTCGAGGCTGCTGCCCGCTCTTGCGCCTGCTGCCCGCTCCAACTGGGACCAGACTGCCTCCAACCACCGTAACCTTTCTCAGCCGCTTTTTATCTTAATTTTTTCCCTGTTGTGCCAATGTTAATGTGCCCATCTGTGTCTTGCTCTAATTCCACCACTGTTTTTATTTTCTCGTGCCTGCCTGTTCCTTTTGCCTTTCGCCGCTGCTGCCCCTGCGGCCCCTCCCCCCCGGAATTCCCCCCCGGAATTTCCCCTCCGGAATTTCCCCCCGGAATTCCCCCCCGGAATTCCCCTGCTCCCGCCTCCCAGCCTCTCCTCCCTCCCACCTCCCCTACTTAATGGCAGCCGCTGCGCGGTCGCGCCGCCGGCGCGCCGAAGGCAGGCCAAAGGCAAGCCCGTCTGCGCCCGTCCGCGACCCGACCGCGGCCAGCGCCAGGAACCCTGGACCTCCCACTACCCATCGCTACGACACCACCACCCTCCTCGCACTCAACCCTGGAAGACTTAGAGAATGCCAACAGGCCTCGCCGAACACGACCCACGGCCAGTTCTCCTGCCTCCACTGCCGCCAGACCCTCACCGCCACCCCGGCCTCCAACACCGCCGACGCCAGCACTGGAGACACCCTAAAATGCATCCTCCTCAACGTACGCTCCGTACACAAACACGCCATGGAAATCTGGAACCTACTCGACTCTCTTTCGCCCGACATCGCCTTCTTCACAGAGACCTGGACCAACGCATCCTCCGCCCCCGACATCAGCACCGCCATCCCAGACGGATACAAGATCCAGAGGAAAGACCGCCCCAACCACCCAGGAGGGGGCCTCGCCATCGCCCACAAGAGCACCCTCCGCCTCACCACCTCCAGCGAAACCTTCCGCTCCGCCGAACACCTGCACTTCAAGATCCAGACCACCCCCAAAGCCACACTCCGAGGAACCCTCGTCTACAGATCCCCCGGCCCCCGAACACCCTTCGCCACCACCATCACCGACTTCATCGCACCCCACGCGATCGCCTCAACAAACTACATACTCATTGGAGACCTGAACTTCCACCTCGACAACCCCAGTGACCCCAACTCCACTATCCTTCGTGACAACCTCGCCAGCATCGGACTTAAACAACTCGTCAACACACCGACCCACAGAGCAGGACACACCCTCGACCCCATCTTCGCGGCAGGAAACAGCATCTATTTCAGCCACACAACCCAGCCGCCATGGACCGACCACCACTGCGTACACTTCGCCATCAACAAACCCAAGGCACCCAAACCAGCCCCACGCCCACCACGAAGGAACTGGAGCAAGGTTACCGACGAGCAACTTAACTCCACCCTCAACCGAGACAACCACACCTGGGCATCCGACGCAAACAGCGCAAACGACGCAGCCAGAGAACTCCACACCTGGATCTCCAACTGCGCAGATGAGCTCGCCCCGCTACGCAACCCCGACAGACAACGCCCCAGGAAAGCCGCCTGGTTCACAACCGCTCTCCAAGAAGCCAGACGCACCTGCAGACACCTGGAGAAGAACTGGAGAAACACCAAGACAACCGAAAACCACACCACCTACAAGGACGCCATGACGGACTACCACAACCAGATCAGAGCCACCAAAAGGAACTTCATCCACAACAAAATCCTGGCCAACTCCACCAACTCCAAGGAACTTTTCAGTGTCATTCAAGAATTCACCAACCCACGCAGCGAAGCCACAGACATCACCCCATCCCAAGAATTCTGCGACAAGCTTGGAACCTATTTCCACCTCAAGATCAAAAACCTCTACGACAACTTCATCGACCATCCACCAGGCGCCACAGACGACCCCCCGCCCCCCAGAAACACCAGCCAGCCCACCATCTCCAACTGGACACCGATCACGGCCGAAGACACCGCCTCGACCATGAAAAGCATCCACTCGGGGGCCCCCACCGACCCCTGCCTCCCTCACATCTACCACAGAGCCGTGGCCGCCATCGGACCCGAACTACAACGCACCATCAACACCACCTTCAAAACAGGCACCTTCCCAGACGACTGGAAGCGCGCAGAAGTCAGACCCCTGCTCAAGAAGCCCACAGCTGACCCCACCGACCTCAAGAACTATCGGCCCATCTCGCTCCTCCCCTTCGCAGCCAAAGTTGCAGAGAAAACAGTCAACAGGAAACTGACACGATTCATTGAAGAGAACGCCGTCCTCGACCCGTCCCAATCCGGATTCCGAAGCAACCACAGCACAGAGACCGCCCTACTCGCCGCCACAGACGACATCCGCACCCTCCTGGACCAAGGCCACTCCACAGCCCTCATCCTACTCGACCTATCAGCGGCCTTCGACACCGTCTCCCATCGCACACTAGTCGTCAGACTACACGACGCAGGCATACAAGGAACAGCCCTGGACTGGATCCGATCATTCCTCACCGGAAGAAGCCAAAGGATCAGACTCCCACCCTTCCTCTCCGACCCCACGAAAATCACCTGCGGAGTCCCACAGGGTTCATCATTGAGCCCCACCCTCTTCAACATTTACATGGCCCCCTCGCAGCCATCGTCCGACAACACGGCCTCAACATCGTATCCTACGCCGACGACACCCATCTCATCCTCTCCCTCACCAAAGACCCCACCACTGCCAAACTCAACTTCCAGAAAGGAATGCAAGACGTCGCAGTCTGGATGACCAACAGCTGTCTGAAGGTCAACGCCGAGAAGACAGAAGTCCTCGTCCTCGGTACCACCCCTTCTGCATGGGACAGCACCTGGTGGCCGACCGCCCTCGGAAGCCCACCCACCCCCTCAGACCACGCCAAGAACCTCGGCATCGTACTCTACTCATCACTCTCCATGAACCGACAGGTCAACGCCGTCACCTCCAGCTGCTTCAACACCCTCCGCATCCTCCGCAAGACCTTCAAGTGGATCCCCCCTGAGTCGAGGAAGACAGTCACCCACGCACTCATCACCAGCAGACTGGACTATGGAAACGCACTCTACGCCAGCATCAACAAGTCCCTACTCCGCAAACTCCAGACAGTACATAACACCGCCGCCAGACTCGTCCTCGGCATCCCCCGACACGAACACATCAGCCAACACCTACGAAGTCTCCACTGGCTCCCCGTGGAGAAAAGAGTCACTTTCAAAATCCTCACTCACGCCTACAAATGCCTACACAACAACGGACCCAAATACCTCAACGACAGAATCAACTTCCACGTACCCAAAAGAAACCTCCGATCTTCCAACCTCGCACTGGCCGAAACCCCGCGCATCCACAGAGCCAGAGCAGGCGGAAGATCCTTCTCTCACATTGCAGCCAAGACCTGGAACGAGCTACCGGCAGACATCAGACGCGCCCCTCCCTGAACACCTTCAGGAAGACCCTCAAGACCTGGCTCTTCAGCTAAACAGATCTGCGGACCCCCTCCCCCCCTCAGCGCCTTGATACCCTCACGGGTGAGTAGCGCGCTTACAATTCCCTGATTGATTGATTGATTGAGGCACAATCAGGAATGTGTTGATCACTTCACAGCTCTTGTCACACAGTGAGCAATGACCTACTGCAGTCACTCTATCAAATATCACATAAGAGCTCATAAGAGCTCCTAAAAGCCAGTGATGGAAGCTGCATACTCATTACTAATTCTACAGAACACGCTCGATTACACATACCTGTTACCTGGCTACTTGTCCTATTAGTACACCTGCAGGAATAGCTAAAATGTGTCTCAGACTCATGTCTATAATGTTATTATGTGTTGCTCTCTTTGCTCAAAAGCATTTAGGCTCGATGCAGAATAATAGTAACTCTTGAAGAACATGCAGTCGTTCCTGTGATGAAGCACAGCTTTGGCAGCAACACCACAAGCGATTGTTTCTAGTTACTAAACTGATAACGATTTTCTGTCATATTATTGTGATCACGCTGTATGATGAAGTTTATAGAAACAATTAACCCCTTATATTTTATGTTCTAATATGGACACACTAAATATACTATACATGTATTATTTTGTCTTAACTTACGGGATTTATTAGAATGAATGTCAATGGTCATTTCCTCTCACTCCAAATGAATGTGGGCTGGATTTAAAAGTAGGCGGTCGGGCCGTGATCCGCCAGCACAACGGAGTAAGTTACTCCATCTCCATGGAGGAGGTCCTGAAGACCAAATTTTGAAAAGTCCGTCGGGCTGGCGGACATTTCAAGCATTGGCAGGCAGTTCTGGCCAATGCATTGTAACTTTGCCGTATGGCTCCATCAAACATGAAGTTAAAATTTTTATTTTCAAAAACAAAACCCTGCAGCGGCATTTTGCTTTTAAAAATATAAAAACAATGCCCCCCATCTTAGGGGAATTATATCCCATGGCACCGTCAGGGTTTAACGTTACAACAAAGGTCCACCCACATTTTAATCAGGTTGGCGCAACATTATCTTGGTGGAAAGAGTACTTCATCGCTGTTGCGACATGCAATGTTCCAGCTTCCATTTTAGAACAAACAAGCGTGTTATTGCTAACCGTTAAATTCAACAATCTTTTTGAGAACGTCCAGCTAATAATGTAAGGATTGGTAACTAGACAAAATATCGAAGTCAAAATATAGAATGGACAGAATATCGAAGTAAAAATATAGAATGGACATAATATCGAATGGACATAATATAGTGGTTAAAAATATCGAAATGCAGGTAAGTAATATCGACTGTCAAAATATCGAAGTACATAATAATGGCATTAAAATATATCGAATTTTTAATAATATCGAATTTTTTTAAGTGTTTATTATGTTAGTATATGTGTTAAAAGTGTATATTATTTTTGTAATGTGTTTAATTTTTTTAAATAATGAATTTTATGTTATTTAATTTTTGCGTAATTTAATTCCGTAGCGGGTTGTGGGTTTATAGGGGAATAGGGTGGGAAGTAATTTAATTATAGTAAATTAAATATTAATTTTTAGGAATTATTAATTATTTTTAATTTAATTTTGCGTTTTAGTTCTGTAGCGGGTTGTGGGTTTATAGGGGAATAGGGTGGGAAGTATTTTAACTGTAATTAAGTAAATATTTATTTTAATTTATTTGTATTGATAATTACATTTATTGTTAATTAATTATTAATTGGTAATTAATTTTTATTAATTGGCAATTCATTTTTATTAATTGATAAATTGATAATTATGTTAATTGTATTAATTTATTATTCGGAGTGGGTTGTGGGTTTATAGGGGAATAGGGTGGGAAGTAATTTAATTGTAATTAAGTAATTAATGAAATTATTTTTGTGTATTGATAATTAATTTATTGTTAATTAAATATTAATTGGTATTTTTTTATTACTCATATTTTTGGTATTGAAAATTAATTGGTTGTTAATTATTAATAGGTAATTAATTTTTAATAAATAATATTTATTGGTATTTATAATTAATTAATTATTAAATATTTTGTAATTGGTAATTAATTTTAATACATTTTTATTGGTATTGATAATTAATTTATTTTTATTTAAATATTAAATCATTACTTTCCCTACTGTTGCACTCACTGGAGTGGGAATAGTAATTTTTACCCCTACGCTATCCAACGCTTTCCCTACTGTTGCACTCTCTGGAGTGGGAATAGTACTTTTACCCCTACGCTATCCAATTCTTTCCCTACTGTTGCACTTACTGGAGTGGGAATAGTAATTTTTACCCTCCCGCTATCCAACGCTTTCCCTACTGTTGCACTCACTGGAGTGGGAATAGAAATTTTTACCCTCCCGCTATCCAACGCTTTCCTTACTGTTGCACTCACTGGAGTGGGAATAGTAATTTTTACCCCTACGCTATCCAACGCTTTCCCTACTGTTGCACTCTCTGGAGTGGGAATAGTAATTTTTACCCCTACGCTATCCAATGCTTTCCTTACTGTTGCACTCTCTGGAGTGATAATAGTAAATTTTACCCTCCCGCTAGCCTACGCAAAAAATATTGAATATTTTTTATTAATATTAAGTTAATATATATATTAACAAATAAAAATGTATGTTTTTTTTATAACTTACATTAATTATTTATTAATTTTAAGGTTATTTAAGTATTTTTAAGTATGTTTTAGTTAATTATATTTATTATTTCATTAATTTTACATTACTTTTAAGACATTTAAAAATTCGATATTTTAACAAACTATGGGGCCCATTACGATACCCGGCGTAAATAAATCCGCCAGGCATGGAAGCGGCAAAAATCCGCCCGCACACACCGCCTGAACACCGACCACGCCATTACGATTACACAAACCGAAACCGCCATCGGCGGAAAAATCACACAAAATACCGCCCGCCATCGTCCGAGTCGGAGTCAAACCGCCCGCCACGGACGGAAACACGCACGACAACACAAAACCGCCCGCCCTCACGGCCGACACACCGCACGTGAAATTACGATCGCACCGCCATGAGCGCGGAAAAACCACAAATATACCGCCCGCCAGCGCAAACAACGCCGATGAGAATCGACACGGCAGAAGCCATGGCGCCAACGTACCTGCACAGAAACCATCCGCACACAAAACCAATAGCACACAACATGGCCAACAAGTCCACACAGCAAGGCACGCACAAATACACAAGCACAGTACACATCCCGAAAACACCCCCGGACAAACAAAAAATACAAAGGCCAGAACCCCAGACACAACACACCTGAAAACAACAGACCATGAGGACACACCCACATAGGTGAGTACAAAAGCAGCACTCCCACAGACCACAACCCCTTGCTACATTGCAAACCAGAGAGGAGAGGAGAGGACACAGTGACACAGCAAGGACAGCAGCACACCACAGAAACGCACACATCACAACCACCACCACCACCACCACCACCACCACCACCACACCCGGCACCACAAACCCCCTGCACATTACACAACACACACCGCACCAGCACCACAAACACCATGGCACCACAAAGGATGCCCAAGTTCACGCCCATGGAGCTGACGGTCATGGTCGACGAGATCATCAAGGTGTACCCACAAATCTATGGGAACATGGTCCAGCACACACCACTAGCCACCAGAAACAGAATGTGGAACCGGATCGTAGACCAGGTCAATGCAGTCGGGACCCTGCCCAGGAACAGAGTCGAGATTAACAAACGTTGGAATGACGTCAAGAGCCTGGTCAAGAAGAAGGAGGGCAAAAACAGAGAGCTGGCTGCCGTCACTGGCGGAGGGAATCCCGCGCTCTTTAAGACCTTCAAAGCGTGGGAGGAGAAGGTGCGAGTCGTAATACATCCGGAGATCCTCGCCGGATTAGCAGGGGAGTGGAGGCTGGTAAGTACAAACTAATGTATACCAGCACACCGCTATGTACTCACATGCGCAACTACCATGCCACAGCTCCCAGGGACAAACACCCCCATGTCCAGCACACAATACACAACACATCACACACACATGCAACAGACACTACCACACACAGCCCAAACCGAACAACTGTAAGATGCGTGGGGACATGTGTACACTCAGCCAGCCACGTCACCACCAACAGGTCCCCAAATATGCCAGAAGCGCCACAACGAGCACCCACCACACCCATGTGTCCGCCACAGCTGCACTAACCGACAAGTAACAGGTAAGTGGCAGGAACACAAAGTGCAGTGGGTGGGAGGGTGGACAGCCCAAGTACAACACACACCAGGCCCCAGTCCCACAGCACAGCAAGGAGGAGCATCCCCCACACCCCACAGCCACGTGTCAGCCACCGCAGTGCACAACGACAGCCGAAAGGCAGACATCACGGTCCACAGCAATCGGTGTCAGTGGGTGTCCAGCCACCCCCACGACCCACAACACCCCCCCACCCCCACAGACCTGCAACATGGAGCACCCCCGCTCAGAGCCATGTGGCATCCAGTACAGTGCACGCACGAACAACTTGCAGGTGGGAAACTGGACAGGGCTGGATTACTGGAGGCATGAGGACCATGACACGACCAACACATGGGACATGTCACGTAGCAGACGAACACGCAGCACCGCCCACCGTCACGAACAAGTGAACAATGTGCACACGGACATGAACAACAGACTCACACCCCACATGACCAATCACAGACATAGCAACACCCAAGGAGCCACGTCTGCATGCACAAGCCACACTGAATATAGTCCCACACGGCAGCCACTGTGCAACTCATCACACACAACCGAAACACCATTGAAGTCCTGTCCATGTAGCCCCTACTGCCTGTCAACCACACACCCCACAACTACGCCTATGTAAGACAAACAACACTAGACGCAACAGAGCGGAACAACAGAAATGCACACGAACACCACTGAACCCATCAAATTCACAGACACACCATGCACATACAACATACCATCCATCCCATCCGTCAGCCCCAGTCTCATGAAAGGCATGTCATCCGCACAGCTGCCACACATACAGCAGTCACGCTAAGACACATGCCCATGACCAACCATGTGCCAGAAGTCAATTAAGCGCACGACACACTGTGAGCAACAACACACAACATGGGCCACACCCCCCGAGCACTGCAGTGATGCACATGGCACAGGGCAGCACGCACACCAAGGAGATGGGACAACTGCAATACGTTGGCTGGCACACAACTATCACTCACTCATAACGATGCGTCCAATGCCATGTCCAGTAATCACAACAGACAGCAAATATGCAGGCCATGTCAAGCATGCACACACCTCAAACCATGCACTGTCATGCTGCCACAACACATGTCACGTTCGGCACCCATGGCTCACAGCATGTACCCCAAAAGCATATCCCCTCCCAAATGCGAATCTGGGGCATGGCCCCCATGTTGCCATATGCGTTCCTAAGCGTTCCATTTGAACCCCAAAAGCATATCCCCTCCCAAATGCGAATCTGGGGCATGGCCCCCATGTTGCCATATGCGTTCCTAAGCGTTCCATTTGAACCCCAAAAGCATATCCCCTCCCAAATGCGAATCTGGGGCATGGCCCCCATGTTGCCATATGCGTTCCTAAGCGTTCCATGTGAACCCCAAAAGCAAAGTACAAACCAGACCCAGGATGGGCCAGGAGCCCACATACACCAGAGTCACAATGAGTAGGGGCACAGCAACACACCCATCGGCATGGCCAATCCCTCCCATGCCACATGTGCACAGCACACAGTCCCATTGCCTAGCACACACAACTACAGATGCCACAGCCACACACTCGCCTCCGGGAAACCCATGTACGAGATTGCACGAACTGCCAATGTCAGACGACAAATACATACTTCGCCAGGTGCAACACAATAACAAATCTCATTCTCTCCACAGGTGACGAACTGCCGGATGCTGGGGATGGAGACAGCAGCCAGCACAGCCAGCCCACAAGCCCCCAACGAGGACACACGGATCTGGAGGATCTGTCATCCTCTTCGGACACGGACCACCAAGCAGGCCCATCTGGCGTGGCAGGGCCCAGCCGCTCCCCAGGACCCCTCCTACCCACCAACCCATCATCCAGGGATGCTGAACAGTCCCAGCCCCCTGCTGCCACTGTCGTTGCGGCCACACCCACGGTCATTGCGGCCACTACCACTGCCGCAACCGCCACCATCGCCGCACCGACCACCACCGCCACCACCACCACCACCACGTCTTCGCTGGCACCAGCCCCAGCGCAGGTGGTGGCCCGGCCGACTGGATCCACCCTGGGAGCCACAGCGAGGACCGTGGTGTGCAATGTGGCTAGTGGGCAGGCCGGTGGCAGCAGGACTGGTAGGAGGAGCAGGGTCAGGGAAACGCCAGCCTCCCCTGGGAGCCATGCCCTGCCTCAACTGGCCAGAGTCCTTGGGGCCTACGAAGAGGCCCAAGGACAATGGGCCAGGTCTGCTACAGACACGCGGGAGGTGCTGGGGGTGCTGAGGTCCATGGACGCCCATATGGGCCAATTCGTGTCCCGTATGGACCAACTCGTGGACCTCATGGGCCAGCTGGTGGTGGCGGTGGGGTCACAGGCAAGGCCAGCAACACCACCTCCGCCACCACCTGCTAGGGCGCAGGGTCGGGCAGCAGTGTCCACTTCCCCTGCGTCCACAGCCAGTGAGCACACCTCACCCACCACCAGCAGGTCGCCACCACACACCCCCTCCCAAACGTGGAAGGGGCCGTCCGAAGAGGAAACAGATCTCCCGGGAGGACTTCGCACGCTCCAGTCGCAAGTGAGGCAGCCAGCCAGCCTTCCGCCAGCCTTCCTTGACCAGCCACTGCATTGACTTGCTCTACGATCCCACTCCACACAGCCATCTGGATGGCATGTGTGTGTTGGACTATGGACATAGAACCAGTGGGTACACCCTGAGCTTCACGCAGCCATGACCGACAGCTCATTGTCACTGCACGCACCACTTTTGTCATCACCTTACACACAATCACATGTCACAGTTTGTAATAAATGCACCTTTTTCACTAACTGCTGTTTGTGCCCTGTGTTTTATTTGTACGGAATACAACGGCCACCTTGGGCGGAAAGGCACCTGATGCGTGGCATGGCAATGGAATCCGGAGGGCCTGTAGGGACCTAGGGGTGGGAGACAGAACAGGAGCACATTCAATGAGTGTGTCACACACCCATCACACAGTACATGTCAACAACTACAAGCAATGTACACACATCGCACAGAGCAATAGGGCACAATGCCACAGTCACCAACAGTGGCATACTACCCTGGCCATGGAGCGTTGACACACTGCACGCAGTGAACATACGGCCACCCTGACACAGCACACACACACCTGCACAGATACAGACACATCATCCGTCGTACATGGACACTCACCGTCAAGTGAAGTAGCGGGCGATGAGCTGCTGGCGCACATTCCCAGCTTCCTCCTCTCCGCTGTCCACCTCACTCGAGCTGTCCTGGTCTGCGGGCTGGGGCCCTGGTTGATCTCCGTCATCCACAATGAGGGGGATCTGCTTCCGAATGGCCAGATTGTGCAGCATGCAGCACGCCACCACTATCTGGCACACCTTCTGTGGGGAGTACGCCAGTGCACCCTCGGTGCGGTCCAGGCACCTGAACCTGGACTTGAGGAGGCCAAAGGTACGCTCGACCACACGTCTGGTCCTCCCATGTGCCTCATTGTATCGATCGTCTGCTGGGGTGCGAGGATTCCTCAATGGACTGAGCAGCCATGCCCCATTCGGATACGCAGAGTCACCTGGGTGTGAGGGACACAGAGAACCGTTGCTATTCCAACTGGACAGGGGACAGCATCGCACAACCAGCACGCTACACCACTCCACATACTCACCGACAATACAGCCACGATCCTGTTGCAGATTGGCCATCAGTCGTGGCAAGATGCTGTTGCGCATTATGTGTGCGTCATGTGCCGAGCCTGGAAACTTGGCACACACGTGGGTGATCACCATGTCCGCAAGGCACACCACTTGCACATTCAGGGAGTGCGTGTGCTTCCTGTTGCGGTACAGGTGCTCAGTGGCCTGTGGTGGAACAAGGCCAACATGTGTGCAGTCAATGGCTCCCACGACGTGTGGGATTCTGCCAAGGGCATAGAATGCACCCTTCACTGCCGCCAATTCACGAGCCCTGGGGAATCTGATGTACCTGTTCCGGTACAGCATCATGGCTGCCAGTACATCCCTCAGCACCTTGCTGAACATGGGCTGGGACATCCCTCCTCCACTGCCCACTGTGTGCTGGAATGACCCAGTGGCGAAGAAATGCATGGCGGCCATCAACTTAGCCGTGGGGGTGACAGCAGTCGGATACACCCTGCGGGGACGGAGATGGGGCTCTAACATGGCACACAGTCGATGCAGGGTTGGCCTGTCCAGCCGAAACTTCCTGATCACCTCTGTATCGTCCATGTCCGCCAGCAATTGGTATGGGCGGTCAATGTTCGGTCTCCGCCTGGGGGAAATGGCAGAGGACACATGTCAAAGCAACACGACACATAGCAATTTTGCATACACATCACTGACATGACTGAGCAAGCACATGAGCCACAGCCCAGCTGTCAAGCTGGGACGGCACGGCCACAATACACTTACACAGGTCTCCCAACAATGGCAATGGCAAGTGAGACATACCACTGCCATGTGCATGCACATGGGGATCTAGGCCCCAATGACTTGCGGGGCGTGCTGATGGGGACTGACTGCATATTCGTCAAGCGGCAACGCCACGGCAACATGAGTGTCTGCTGAGCATGGAACTGCTTCCGAGGCTGGATGAGTATGGCACACGACGCACGACGATGTGGGCACGGGCTGAGCGGCCAATACAAGTGGGACCTGTGGCACGAGGGGATATGAGACAGTAGTAGGTGTCAGCACTGCACCCTATGTACAGCACTGTACGGATCACAGCTCCCGAAACATTGACTGGTGTCCACATTGACAGCCCCATGCCAAGACGGCTGTGTGCTTGCAGTCACACGTCACAGGTGAGAGGTTACATTGCACGTGCCAGGTGGCAGACGTACATAGTGGGAGCTGGCATGTGTGTGCATGTGTCTCCTGTTCAGGATCCACCAGATGGGCGCTGACTCTGTACTGACCATTGGACACAGCATGTTCCGTGGAAGGCTTGTGTGTGTGGGATGGTGGCACTGGATGTGCCTCCGTTGGGTGGGGGGCCATGCACAGGGCGGGTACGTCGATGATTGCGCATTGTTGGTCACGGTGGGTGCACCAACTAAGATGTGTTGCCCTGTGTTCAATTCCTATGTCCGCATGATGATGGACTGTGGATGTGGGCAGACTACACATTGGTCGATGTGCTGTCTATATGCATGTGCCTTCACACCAGGCACAGCTGCCCCTGCACATTTGACCCCTGCTGGACTCGCTGCTGGGTCTGTGGAGCTGATGCACCTTCTGCGCGTGGGGCGGACAGCTCTCCTCACTTCCCTCATTGCGCATGTCATGTCTTTGCCGCAGGTGACATGGATCATGGAGGGCCCACATGTACGCGTGGGTAGGCTACACATGATTGTTCACTGGTCGCCACCCCCAGTCAGTGTTTCGAATGGGAAGGTTGTCGTGCTGGTGGTATGTTCGATGTGGCGGATGGGCGGGCCTAGGTGCGGGCTTACATTCCGGACATGGGGGGTAGTTGGATTGGCGACTAGTTGCAGTACACACGGGACACGTCTCTTCCTTTCCACATCTGGGTCATCCCTTGTACTAACTGACAGTGATACAGTCATCTTCGCCCCAGCCCTCATGTCGTCCCCTCGCCCCCCAATATGCATGCTCACCTGCGAGGCTAGCGCTTGCACAGGCAGCCCCAAGCTCGCACCAGAGAGGGCAAGGAGTGTATGTGTGGGTCCAGGGTATGATGTGTGGCGGGACGCCGTCCACCTGCGTGGTGCCCCAAATGGAGACCCGGCCTGCATGGACTATGCATCACAGTCTTCGCCTTCCCGGATCCGCCACCTGCGACACCCAGTGGCTGTGGCTGCCCTTGCGGCCATGCCGCGTCCGTCTGTGGCTGATGGCCCACACATTCACTCTTTGGCCTCTCTGGGGACGGCTCGGGGGTGGTGGCGCACGCGCTTGCACTTAGTCGCAATGGCATGTGGCGTGGTTGGTATGATGGGCAATGGATGGGATGGTGCGAGCCACCTCCCGTGACGTCAGTGCTGCTCGTGCTGTGGTGCGTCCCCCTACACTTCCATCTGACTTGTGCCATGCTAGACGTTGAGGTTCTATTGCCTGCGTGATATGACCAGGAGGAGCGCGAGGAGACCTCTCACACACCATGCTCCACTGCCATCCCGTGCCCTGTATCGCCTGTGCGGATTGCCTATGTTGGGGTTACACCTGGTCGACTGGGGCTGTGTGTGCCTTGTCAAGGGGCATGGCGGGCGCACAACAGGATCCAGCTTGTCCACAGAGGGTGGGCTGAGGTGCGCCTGGTACCGCTTTGTACGTGTGCCCGGCTGCTGTGCACACACGTGTTCACTCCCCCCGACAGGTGTCCTCTCACAATGCCCAGGGAAGCGGTGGTGTACTGTTCATGACCCCTCCCAACACGGCGTGCTCCAACTTGGCATGTGCGCATCTACCCGTCGCACCCACCCACCTGAGCACTGCGTCCATACGACTTCACACGACACATGTGTGTCTTCCACAGTAGTGCTACTCATTTGCGTTGACATCCAATACCAGTGGACTACATGGTCATGTCACGACTGCCGTGTACTTCACATACTCTCATCCTCTCTCATTCGTACTTGTGAAATGAGTCAGCGGAGACAGTTTTGGTTTCAAACATTATATTGAGTCTTCTGTCCTCTGTGATGCAGTATAGTGGACACTACTGGCAGCGGAATACATGTTGAGGATATACTGAGCATGATTACAAATGGGATAGGGTGTGGGGTAACATCTGCTTGGCCAAGGCTGTGCTAATGTACATTTACGTATAGCTGCGGAGCTGCGGACTTTGACACAGACGGTATACATGTAGCCTACCAGACCGCTCGGCATCATGGGCACAGTCCATCTCAGTTCCATGTGACAGGTTTGCTGCGGTTGTTCCTCATGCACGCGTGCATGTGAGATGACATCAGGGCATGTGCTTGCGTGCATGCAGCGGCGTGCCACTTGTTGTTGCACTGTGGTGGTTACTGGACATGTCACAGTCACTGGGGTCGTGTTGTTGTTGTATGCACTTGTCGTCCATGCAAAGGTCCTGGTATGGGATTCCCGGGGCGGGGGTGGGAGGGGTGCAGCACCCACAGACTCCAGGCGACCTATTCATGTCCACTGAGCGGTGTGTGTGTCCATGTGCGCTGGATCCATGTCGTGTCCTGGTTGTTCGTGCAGTTCCGTCCATGTGGGTGCGATACACAGAGCCCATGCCACTGCCTCCCACGATGCATGCGGTGTTCCTGGATGTGATGGGGAACAGTGTGCATGTCCCGGTCATATCCGATGTCATGGCGATGTCGTTGATGGTGTGGTTACAGTTGCCGGTCGTTTGGTATGGCTGTTGTGGTGGTGACTGGCCAGTCCGTGCGGAAGCTGAGCATGGGTGCGGGGTTGGACTTCATAGGTCACTCGGGGAACCTGCGTTGTGGTCCGACGTATTTACAGGTTGTCAGGTATGCGATGCCGTCCAGCAGGGCTTCCATGTCATTGGTGGTGTACATGTTTGCCAGCCAATGAAGCGGATGGTGGCTCTCAAGGTGTTGTTCGTAGGTTGTCCCTTGGAGGACCATGATGGGGCATGCTGGGTGACATTCGATGTAGCTGTTCTCGATGATCCGTCGTGTGGAGGCACAGTGGTCCCATTTCAGTGCGGGTGCGATGTTGGCCACATACGCCATGCCCCCATAGGCAGAGCAGGCCCTGTCGTGTGCGTCCAGAGGGAGGAGTAGTGGTAGCAGGTCCGCCTTCAGACATGCCGGGTTGGAGAGGCATATCTCGACGGGATGCTGGTAGGGACACCTCCGACAGTAGAAGACGGGCATGACGCAGCTGAACAATGTGATGCGGTAAGTCAGTCGGTAACTTACGTTCAGCAGGGACAGGAGATCGCATCCCAATGTATGTATCGTGTTGGTTTTGTACAGCTTGAGCTGTTCGGCGTAGTTGGGTAGGTGTGTTGCGGTTGCCATTTCGCAGCGGTTCGTTGAGGTGGCGTGCTCCGGCTGTGTGTGCAGTCTGCAATGTGCACGCTCCGGGGTTGCTGTGAGCTCTGTGTAGTCGTAGGGAGACAGGACTTGTGTTCTGTTGGCTTGTTTGGAGGACACGGGCCCTCTTCCCACATGCTTCTCAGACAGTTCAAGGTCAGTGCTGTGTGACTCCTTCCAATTAACTTGCATGTGGCCGACATGGGGGAGTGTTTTCTTCTTTCTTCCCCGTCCGTTGTGTGCTTCTGTGATATGCGCTATCTGCCCTGTGGTCGGTCTCCTCGGCATGCCTGTGTTGGTCTATTCTTGGACAATGGCTGTATTCACCGGCTTCTGTCGTAGGGCTGTGGTTTCGGAGTTGGAATGGAAGGTCATTCAGTGCTGTCTGCTCTCCCTTGTGTGGGCGGCAGGCTGCCTTTCCGCTCTGCGTTGGGCCTTGTGTGTGGATGTTATTCTTGGGCCACCTGTTGTCGGTCCCCGGGCTCTTTGGTGTTCCGTTTCATGTGTCTTGTTCATATGTGCAGGGTGGTATGGCTTTTTCAGTGTGGTACTGGCGTTCCTCTTCCCGAAGGTGCCCTGCTTCTCCTAGTTGGTGTTGCCGCCGCTGTGTGCTTCGCCATGTTTGTTACACTGGGGTGTGTCCTGCTGTTGCGTGACTTCACTGACATGTGTGCGTCGGTTGTGTGGCGTTGGGTGTTGTCCGTGAATTGGGCGTTGGGGACATGTCTGTGGCAGGCCTGTCACGTGTCATGTGCGTTCGGGGTGGGGCTGATGTGTGTGCTGCTTGGTTGTGTCCCTGTGTCTGTGTGCGACGCATGCATGGCGCTGCGGTTGGCCTCTGCGTTGTGCGCATAGTTTGGCGGCGTCATCGGCGCTTTGTGGCCGTGACGGGGTGGTTGGTTCCTAGTCCCAGGTGGTGTGTACACATGTGTTCCGCGATGTTAGGATTTGGCCTGTGTGTCATATGTGGATGCAATGGTGGATGTGTAGTGTACACGCGCTGGTGGGGGTTGTCCGCTTTTTCCGCCCTTGCACTGTGTGCGCTGTTTGCGTGCACTTGTTGTGTGTGTGCCTACCTGCGTCTCCGCGGTACGTTGCGTCCTTGGTGGTTCATCAGCAGAAGCATGGGAAGGGCCTGCAGTGCTGGATTCATGCCCGGGGTGCCGCTTCTTCGTTGTCCGTGCTCTGCGTCCGTGTTACCGCCTCTCTTTCACGTGCGGTGTCTCTTGGCCGTGGGAGCCGTTTGTTTGCGGCATCGTAATTTATGCGCCGGGCGGGACGTGTTTCGTCGGACGGTGTGTGTCAGTTGTGCTGCGCCGCTACGTGAACGGGCGCACTTTGATGGCGGACGGTGTTGCTGGCTTGCCGGCGGTGTTTGGCCTGCTTTTCGCATCGTAATTGGGCGGGCGTGTGGACTGCTGCGTGCCGGCGGTAACTGGTGGTTTTTGCATCCGCCAGCACGGCGGTTGTGCTTCCGCCCGCCATCGTAATGAGCCCCTATATTATTTACAACGATATTTTGGATTCGATATTTTTGTACTTACCTGTTTGTAGATAGGAATTCGACATTTTGGCATTCTATATTTTATCCACGATATTTTGGCAGGTCGATATTTTGGCATTCTATATTCTGTCAGTGATCCGTAAGGATTTGTATGGTATCTCCTAAATAACCACATAATTATACAATTGTTTCCTTAGTATATCTAAAAGTGATGTTTTTTCCATAAATGTTTGTGCTGGCAGCACTTTCATGATGAATGCACAAAATATAGTGCAATATTCTCATTCCATAAGTGCATGAAATGCTAACAGTTTACTGTATCACCTCCAGAGTTTGTTCAAATTACTTATTTCAAGCTTTCCTGTCGTTATGCCCAGTGGCGGCTCCTCCTCTAACTTTTAGTTATTACCATTTTATGTTTCTTTTGCGGGTGGCGGTTGGGCGGGGCTGCTCTGCTCTGCTTACGGAGCAGGGCAGGGAGGAGTGGTTTGCCCACTCCTGAGTGCGCAATGACTGTTTGGTCGGCCCTCTCGGGCTGCCCAAGCCAGTCATGCGCACTTTCCCCTTCTTCATGCCCACCCCTGCAGCCTCTGCTTACGGAGCAGGGCAGGGAGAAGTGGTTTGCCCACTCCTGAGTGCGCAATGACTGTTTGGTCGGCCCTCTCGGGCCGCCCAAGCCAGTCATGCGCACTTTCCCCTTCTTCATGCCCACCCCTGCAGCCCCTGACTGAGTGCCGTGTCATGGTGCTCAGACCAATCACAACGCTGTGATTGGCTTAGGGGAGGGAGCTTGGCTGCCAGCTTCCTGTTCCTGTCCGACGCAGGAAAGCAGGAGCAGAGAAGACGCGGGACCCGGCCTAACGGTAAGTTTTATTATTTTTTAATTATGACCCCCCACGAACCTCCTACCCCCGCGACCTCCCCCCCCCGCTCCCCCACCCGCGAGGCATGCCGGCCGCAACTGGTTATGCACATCAAAACTATAGGCAAACATTAACAAGCTCTGTCCCAAAGATGGCTACTACCACTGCGGAATGTAACACAGGCCTTGGAATATACCAGCATGCTTACTAAGAAATCTGCTCCAGCAATGAATCGTACTTCCTAGCTTTTTTCTTTCTTGTAAGCGCACACTGCAATTATGAGTCACTCCCATTCTAAGATGGCTGCTTCCGGATTAAAACACATAGTGGCGCCCTTAAAGTTCACAGTTGTGTGGATGCACAAATGTCAAACACCAAGATCCCAACCTACAAGATGAAAGTTCTGCACCACCACATCTCCTGCATGTTGCTCTTTCAAGATGACTCGCATAAGTCGTGTGATGTCCATGGCGACTGCCATGGTTCTAAACCGTGCTCTGGGAGGCCTTTTTTGGGTCACTGCAGAAAGAGAAGGCCTCATCTGCGAGTGGCAGCTTGGGTCCCTAGACAGAGCGAGTCCAGGCAAAAACATGCCACAAATTGCCACTCACTTAGCCAGCAATAAAGCGTCAATTAAAAATTATTCAATCGCTCTTATATGCTGGAAAATGTTCTGGATTCATTCCATCGTTTATTAACTTGGCTGTAGCAATACAGACAGGGGTAAACCATTAGCAAATCTGGATTGGCCCTACTCCAGCCTGAAAAACTAGACCACATCCCATCTGAACTAGAACTGAAGCAGACCACAAAAGTGGGCCATATTGGTGAAGCACACTTGTACCTGCACATAACAGAAAAAATGGGACCAATCTCTGGGCATATCTGTGGCTCTTTCATTGACTCATAAACAGCAGAAAAGTGATGGACACAAGTTCTTGAATAAGTCTGAACTACTAGTAAATACGGTTGACGCATTTGGTCCATGTCGGTACAGATAGGGGACACATGAATGCAAATCCAACTTGCCCCAGCTCTAAAGGGACAGATACTATACAAGGATGCGTTGCTGTGTAACTCATTTACTTTGGTTCCTAGATTCGTTTAAAAAAATATTTATTCACATTTTATAGGTATAAAAAAAGAAAATCAAAGCATATATATCAAGCAGATTACTGCAATAGTGTGGTACAGTAGCACCAGTCAGTCAACTCTACCCATAATGCTTTCTATGAGATATTTAACAGTTGACACTGATGTAGACAGCTATTAATCTAGCTTCTGCAGTAGATTCACTATTGAAAACGTCACTATAAAAAATGAAAACAACATGTATCACACACTGCCGAGCACAGGGGGTTGGGCTCAGGAGATGATAAATGTATGATTGCGGAAAAGGAAGTATTTAAATCCAGAGGCTGCCCCAAGAAATGGGATAAAAATGGGACAAATGGAACATTTATCGGGGGGAGATATGTATCTCTCCCACTGTGGAGATGGAGATGCAAGAACAACGATTGAACTGTCATTTCTAAACAGAATCATGGGACTATACGATTGTATAACATTGTATTTGAATCATACAGTTGTGTAAAGATGACAATGCTATTACAATAATTGTATCTGTGCAATGTGTTGAAGTTAATAAAAAAATATCTTTTAACATGTATCACACACTGGGGGAAGACTCTTGTTTCCTTGCTCTACTTGGTCTTTCAGCAGCATTTGATACAATTAATCAACTCCGGCACCTCATGGGTTTGAGGCCAGGTACTGAAATTGTTATCAGTTGGGAAAGATTGGAAAGTTCACTTTTGGAAGAGCTATAATCTCCTGTGGGTTCCTATCTTAGCGCCAACACTTTTCAACCTGTATCTCAAGCCTTTGGTATCGCCATTCAAGGGAGATGGTGTCCCTTCCATTAGTATCCTGAAGACACACAAATAAGTAAAAATCTCATCAATCAACTATATATATATGCATCACTTTTTCTTGCCGCATAAACAACTTATTAACTCTCACGTGCATAAAATGGCGCTCGTACTCATTACATTCACACACAAATAAAATGTGACCACTCCCCTATTGATGAATTACACGTTAAGCTTTGCACATCCCATCTCTGCATCAGTAAAAATTCACTCTCAACTCCACCCTCTAGTTGGTTCAAAAATTGGCCAAAGCTGCGAATTATTACACCCACTCACTTAAGAATAAAGAACATCTGATATCCAATACCCACAAGAAGTGCAGCCCGCGCACATGTTATTTCATGACTCCATTTTGGAAGCATTGTTTTATAAGGATAATACTAGTGTCCTCACTTGTCCCACTGAAAGTGACTCAGCATTCCATGGCTAGACTATAATGGACTACAAAATTGTGACCATATCTGGCCAATACTAAAGGACCTGAATTGACCACCACTGAAGTCAAAGTATAACTCATGATCTATTGCCTCGAGTACAAGTTCAATCAAACAAAGGATCCTTCATGCTGAACAGACTTGATCACCATCTTGTGAAGATAAAGAGGAGGCAGACCCGGGAACATTCTTCACCTGAAAATCGTCCCGATCACAAAAACAAACCTTCACAGGTGCAGCAACATGGAACTCTCTTGTTCCTCTTTCATGAACTCAATATAGTCACCCTCTCTCAGGAAATTTCTACAAACTCATCTCTTCCACTTATTCCCAAACTAAGCAAGAACACCCAGCCTAAAATTGAATCTAGGTTATTGTCTGCTCTTTGTCTTATTTAGTCCTATGTGTTAAACACTTTTTTTATTTTGAAATTTGTTTCTTGCTCTCTATTGCAGTTTTACGTATTATAGTTCTTATTCTATTAATAGTGCGATAATGCCTTATGGTTAAGTTTAATATAATAATAAATGCTTGTTTAATAGGATAGTACCATTTCTTCTCAGTAGTAATGTAATCTTTTAGCGTGAGAGTATCAGTAATGCTTAGTAAGACTGCTATTTGAATTATTGGAAATTACAGCATTCAATACAGCGCCATTTCTTTCAATGGGGCAGTAATTGCAATGGTATGAACCGACATACTTTCAATGTTGTTGTTTGGGGCATTCTAGTAGACTAGGGTCTGCCCTATAAAATGAATAAAGGCCTTGGAGGACTAATTAGGATATGCCTTGGCTTTAGCTTTTACAAAATCTTAACACTAGCCTTTTTGTACAAGGTCTTGTGCAATGTTCACCCAATACTTTTGAGAAATAGTAGCGTCTCCACCAGGTGACCAAATTTAAATTTGTTCACCATGTGGAAAGAGGGTTTTCCCATAAAAGGCGGGAGCAGCTTTGGGGGGAAGGTTAACTGTGTGGGCAGTCATGTCTTGTTGGCATGGCAAGCTAGCTGCCACTTATTTCTGAAAATTAGCAACTAATGGGTGGGCATCTTCAGGAATGACTGAACTATTGACCTCCCACTCACTGGAAGTTGTCTCCAAGTGCATGGAGGACATTTCAGAAATGTTTCCATCCAGGACAGCCAAGCTTCACATGGGGGACATGGACAAAAATTATGTTGGGGAAACTCTCACTGAACGGCATGACTGACGACATATAATCCCTCCTGTGCCCTTTCCACCAACGTCAGCTCCATCAAAATAGTGTTTGTGAGGGCAGAGGATGAGACACTGCATTTCACTTCACATTAAACAAGTGGGGAAACAAAGTGGATGATGGATGGAACATCTGCTTGTTTTTGGACTTTTGGCTCTCATCTACCTCCTCTAAATGAGGTCTGAAGTCCAAAAAGCGCTAACATATAAGAAAAGTGCACTGCAAATGGACCCAGTATTCCAGTTCTTACCCTCCACTTCAGTTCTCCCACAAAAAAGATTTGCTCCATGTCAGCCGATTTCTATAAAAATAAGTTTCACTCTCCTAAAATCTGGGTCTCCACTGGACCTGTGTCCTCGAAAGTATTTGAAAAAGTCACCACTACTGTTGTGCCCATATTCTATCGAAGCCTTAAATGTTCTCTTGCATTGCCATGGTTCCTCTGTTTCTTAAAGAGTCAACGAAAAAATTACAATGCGACCCTTTTTCGTTGAAGAATTGTTAGCCAATCTCTCGCATTCTTCTCTAAGCAAAAATCTAAGACCAATCTGTTATATCACAGCTTTCCAGATTCCTAGGAAATAGAACAGCATTTAATCTAGTATATCCAGGCTTTTAATGAGCTCCAGGGCTGGAAACAGCACTTGATAAAATGAGATAAACGCTGAATTGAGGCATTGTCACCACTCTGCAACATCATCGACCAGTCAAGGTTGCTACTCTGACTCCAGCACCTGGGGCCGTATCATACATACAGTGCATTTTCCTTGTTTGTGCCGGGTGCTCCTTTTAAAAGGTGCGACCGTTGCAAACAAGAAAAATACGCTGTATTAGGATGAATGCTCTGCCCCCCAGGGCAGCCGCGAACTTGTGAACATTCATGTGAAAAAAGGATCGGTTGCTTTGAAGCCACTCTTTGTTTCACAGTGTAGGCACTAACCCGCCTGCACTTTTAAGGGGATTAGAGAGCCCCTTGCAGGCAGGTGCAGAAAAAAGAAAATAAACTTCCCTTGCTGCTGCCGTCTCCCGCGTATTGCCTCGTCCTTCTTCTGGCCCTAGGCACAGGCTCCCAGTCTGCCCTGTGGCCAATCCTGAAGCTGCTCTCGCATGAGAGCAGCTTCAGGATTGGCCAGAGCACCGGCAACTTGCGCTCCCAGACAGACTATGAGCCTGTGCCTGCTCTCTCCATCCCCAGCAACGCAGCTGAGGCTGGATAGAACTTCACTGCGCATGAGGGGTTTGGCTGGCCTGAGACAGCCGGCCAAACACCTCATGCGCAGTGAAGGGAGTGCCCACCACTCCCCCACCAGCAGTGTCATCCCATGGACCCGCCCGAAGACTCGTCAGAGTCCTGGGGGCGTGTCCAGGGGATTCAAATAAAACGATAATAAAACGGGTTTGAAACCAATTTTATTATCATTTTATTTTCTGCTGGTGGCGGGGGGGGCGGCGCTCCTCCGCTCTAATGGAGCGGCTGCCCCTGTCCCACAATGAGCTATCCCCTGTCCTGCCAACATATCTTTACTTTGGCTATATCCTTATCTGCAGCCCATACGGAAGCACCTGCTTTAACTGTGGGAGTACGCCTCTATATGCATGCCGGTTTGTTTAGAAATGCATCCAATTTTGACCCGATGCTTTTGATCAAATATTGTGGAAATGTCCACAGGTTACCATACTGTTACTGAAATATCCATTGTGGAACTTACTCGAAGCTCCATTTCATAAAAATGTGCGATGAAATTAGAAAGATGATGAGGAACACCACCAAGATGCAGTGAATCTGGAGGACAGAGTACAAGTAAAGTTGAATCCAAATATGCATTGAACTGTACGATACACACTGCATGACTTCACTACGACTCGGTTACCTTCTAGCAATGATATGACATTAAAAAGAACCATAGGATCACATATGGACGGTTAACTTCCGCCATGTTTTGTTAAATATGTTTTGTACTAGGTCAGTGCACAATGAAAACACAAAGGGAGCTATTCACAAAGGTAAACTTACACATGAGTAAATCTACACATGTAAGTTACTCTTACACTTTGTAGTAAATTTACTGCTTTAGGCTATTCACTATTTATGATTTTAAATTTACTACAAAGTGTAGGCTTACATGTTTCCAACCCCTGAAATAGAAGGAAGAGTCACAAATAAATCATATACGTCCGTAAAGTTACTACTACTCGATTCTTTACAGCATCATTTGATGTTCTGCACCTTTGGCAGAGATTCCACAATTGGGGCTGAGATCTCCATAGGATAAATTATAGGGGAAAAATTCCCACCTAAAGTAAAAAAAAATATTAAAATGATAAAACTGTTGCATAGAATTAATTAAAAACAATTAAATTATATTCAATAAAAATAATGTGAAATTAATCTTCTACTTTAAAAAGTTCAATACAATATTACAAAATAAAATAATAAAAGCTTCATTTATAGATCATTTTTTAACACTAAATGTATTTATTGTCAAATAATTTAAATAATTTAAAATGAATTTAATTTGACATTATTTGCCATAAGGATTTTTTTAAGTCCCTAACTCCATAATTTTCTATGGTACTGTGTTGCACCACCAGTGGTTGGCAGTGTGTGGTGCTGAACTTATTGCAGCTCTGAGGAGGAGTACAGTTACAACTGTTTTGGGTCTTTTTTGGCAGTACTAACTCTAGAAATTAAATTTGTGGATTTCATGTTTGAGGGTGGGTGCATGTACCTCTGTAAACACCTCCCCAGCCCTCTCTTAATCTCCCCTTCATATCCCTAAACCTCTCCACTTTAGTAGTAAGTAAGTAAAAACAGGAGAGACGGAACCCTCTGCAAGATTTGTGAATAGTGTTTTGTAGTACGTTAGTAGTGCTACTGTAGTACCACTAAACATACTACAAAATGCAGTTTGTGAATAGCCCCCCTATGTTTACAACATTAAGGACAACTCTAACAAAACTCGTGGTATACCACATTCTGCATTCGTCATGAGGTATGGGCCTGTCTGAGGAATCAAGCTTTCCCCTGACTTACGGTAAAATTGTACTTATATATGTTACAGTTTATGTACAATTATAATAAGCCTTGAAACCGTCTAGAGAACAAAGCACACATTGGCTGTTTCTGATATTACAGATATATATGAGACTGACATGAAAAACATAAAAAATGACAAGACAAGAAAAAAATGTAAGGATGTTACTATAACAAATTATTCCTGACAAAATATTGGAATATACTGCCAAACAGGCGTCTCAATATTTCGTATTTGTTATGCAGTAAACACGCCTCATTAATTTTCAACTGAACCAGATTAATGGCCAAATCTTGGACACCTGGATACAGAAAGTATCTCATGACATGTGCCCTGGTAACCTAGATGAGGCCTGTATATCCTAGATTACAAATTGGGAATTACAAATTCAGTAGCCATAATGGCGCGTGAAACAACAGGAAGATCTTGAAAGAAAAACAGGATGCCCCAGGCATTGTTAACCACATCACATCAGAGGGTTAGCATTTTCACAGGTTGAAATTACATTCAGGATGTGGTCTGACGGCTAGAGCTGCCGACTTTGGTGCAGGAAACCAAGGATCGAGCCTCGGGTCACGTCCACATTCTGTGATTCTGGGCAAAATCACTTAATCTCCCCGTGCCTACCAATTTTTTTTTTTTTTAAATGAATGTGTCCTTGTGTAATGTAACTGGTGCTCATGTAAAGCGCTCCAATGCCTTCTGGTCGAGTTTGCGTTATATAAATCTGCAACAACAAAAAAAGAAAAATTACAAGTCACAGCTTGCCAATAAATGATTTATATTGCGTCTAAAATCTGTTATCACCCTTTCTCTGTGCTCCTTTTTATGACCAGACATCCCCCACAACTCATTTCAATAAGACAGAAATGGCAGAACCTTATTATGAAAACACATCCAAAAGTTATGCTTCTGGTAAACGTCCCCCTAAATAGTACCATGAAAAACACACCACCTTAGAAATTTTTTGTGAAGTTCAGCTCACATTTTAGGGATCGGATTTCCAACAGCGAATTTTCAAAGTGGGACAGTACACCCCGATAGTTATTTACTATGGGGTGATTAGCTGTGCTTTATAAATCCTGATTGATTGATTGACTGAGGTGGACTAGGGCCCTCAGCTTTGCCTCAGGCCCTGTGACTCCAGTCCTACAAGTACTATCTGGGAATACACTTCCGCATGAATGATATTGCTTGAATGAGTTCTGGTGCCCACCACCCGCAACAACGACAAATTAAGCACTGGACTTCAGCAAGGTGTAGAGACAGCTATCAGAGGTCAACACTTGGACATCGCTCCTCAGGGGTGACACTGGGCTTTGCAATGTAGGCAGCTCTCACAAATTATCAAAACTTCAAACCCACCACATAATTGGACTTGACTGTTGCTTGACTGCTGTGCATCTTGCTGGGGTATATGTTTTTCCTTTGGTTATTAGATTATAGCTTAGTTCGCTGTCCTGTTAGGAAGTAACACAGAAGAATCAGCAATCTTTTTCAGGAGCATATTTTCTAGGGCCTAACCATATTAACACTCCAACGATGTCTGGTGAGACATCTCAGCCAGTAAAGTATTTCATGCTGCCATCTTGTGTGCCCTACAGGTCACAAGTTGAGATCCTGGCAGGTCCAACCCAGCTTTTTATCTTGCCGATGCCAATCAATTGAGGACCAATACATTAGAGAAAAGAAGTACCTGTTATTTAATGCGCTTGAAAACCAGAACAACTGCAGGATGAGCACTCGGCAAAAACATATTACTGCTTCGTTATTATGAGGCATAAGAGTTCAACTCCAATATGCAGTTTGGCTCCCAATTTTCGTTGCTAAATTGTGTCAAATAATTGTTCCCACGTCTTGATCAAATCTCAAAATAGCTTTTGGAGATTGCATTTGGGTTACTGTTGATGTTGTACATCAAGTTTCCTTGATTTGTGAGATATTTACATTTGTATATGTGAAAAGCTTCCCAACTTCTCCCCTCCCAGTATCAATAACTTGTGTGTTTTCCCTTCCTTCGGTTGCACTTATTTATTATCTGCACTGTACAACTGCATTGCACTGCCTTTAACTGCACGCAGTGGAATTTTCTTCGCTGGCCATCATGAGGGAACAACCTGCAACATCTGGGTCTGGTGGTTTAGTGGACTAATGCGTCCACTGTAGGTGCCTGTGTTTGATTTCATGGCCACCGGTTAAAATTCTGGCAGGTCCACTCAGCCTTTCATCCTTCTGAGGTAGGTCAAAATGAGTACCATTGAGTTGGGTAACAATAAAAATCTGTGATTCAGTGCCAAGATACCCTTCTGCGTAAATGTGCGCTCTACAAATACACGTTATGTAACAGCCCCATTTTTTCCTTTGCTGAAACTCCACTCGTACCCCATGCTGGCTCACACCACCTTTGAAAAGCATTGCCAAAACCAATAGGTCTCGCATATGCGAGATCTATCCGATTTGCCGAGTTTTTATAGCCATACTGTACAGTGGTGTGGCTGCTGTGCAGCCTGCCCAAATTTTATTCAAAAAGGGCTAGGACTCGGTCATAGTTTTTTTTTACTTTTACCAACGCAGCAGAGCAGCCATGCTATATCGCTAGGCAAAAGCCCTTCTCCTTCTATGAACTTGGGACCTGGGATGACATCCTCATATCCATTAGGCCCGCCCAATACTGCTCCAATTTAGAAAGGAGTTGAGGACCTACTTTTAAAGGATAGTGAATCACGAAGATTTAACAGTTCACTCCCATTGTTTGAATCCAGCAGTCCTTCCAATCACTTATTGACGGTATCTTTGCGTTTGACCCTGTGCAGTGCTCTGCTGCCTTTCAGCTTTCAGAGTGGTTCTTGCTAGAAAAATAACACATCCAAACATAGATTCAAACTTACATGCCTTCAGAACCTCTTGTTGCGGATTAGCAAGGGGAGAGCGTGTACCCTTTTTTGACCTCCTCTCTCTTGTGGGAGGAAATTGCTAACTTAACTTCTCTCCTGCAAGACCATTAATGACAACAATGTATCTAACAGTAGGTGGACTGTTGTATTACCCTGTATATACCCTGTTGAGGCACTGAAGAGCTTTAGCGTATATGTATGATTGGAAGAATGTTGAATGGCAGTGGGGCCTATGGGCAATTTTTAATTTGTAAACAAATTATGGTCAGGGGCCTACAACAATACTTAGGGGAACCCCCACCAGTGTTGTTGAGTGCGAGGGTTGCTGAATACCATGGCAGCCTAGTTTTGATTTCACTTTGTACCTCTTTATCCACCACCCTACATCGACTGAATGCATTTCATTCTTATAGGTTCTTTTTCATCCTTGCTTTTCCCTTTGTTGCCTTTTTTCTGTCTTTCTGTTCTTCCTTCTTTTTCCTTTTTGTTGCGTTCTCTCTCTTGCTCTGGGTCAAAGTCTGATGATGAAAAACAAGTTCTAGCCCACAAAAATGAGAGACGATGCCGACCATTTGCAAGCTCACCACAATTTGAGCGCTGACAAGACGTGGAGTGTTTTGGTGTCATAAGGACCAGACTAATGCTCCATATTCATATATTGGTCTCTGCACATAAGGCAGATGATGACTGTGTGGGGATTTCTCATCAATTCAGCCAGAGTACTTAGGCCATACCCGGACTAGGAGCGTGTTCTCCATTGTACAGACAGACCTACCTTACTGTTCATTGTTCCCTTCGCCTGTTTCTGGTTTGGTCCCTAAACTACTAGCCAGGAGGCTAGTTGCCAAATAGCTGTGTCATCTAGTCCCTTATCGAGGAGGTGCGATAGAGTCCCTGTGTGTCCCCTTAAAGCATTTTTTCCACTATGGCTAATTTCCCTAGAGTGAGCCAAAAGATATGATAAATTCCCTTTTGTGTATTTTCACTCTTCTTTTTCATCCACAGAACCCTAACAAAGCATAATTCACCCCAGATAAATCCCTTCAAATGTATTATTTGAGTTGAACTCCATATCCTGTACTACAAACCTATCTAGGTCTCTAAGGCCTTCATTACAAGTGGCCCGAAACGGTATCCAAAGCGCAGTACCTGTCGAGGCCGTTTCAGGCTATGATGAGAAGCTTGTTGTTTCAGGCCTGGGAATACCTCATATGGAAACAACAGTCCCTGTAAACCCAGTCCCAGAAACATGGAAACTCAGCTTTGTACAGTATTGAGAGGGCTCATGTATCCCAAAACAAAATCTTTGGAACTGTTAGTTCATTTGTTAATATGGTACTTTTGGATGTTTACTTCAGCATCTAGTAAAGCTAGAGATGGCCCAGGAACCCAGTGTCTGAGAAGGGCTCTTCAAAAAGGTGTCAGGAATAGCTTTTTGGTTTTTCCACTTCAAAAATTACTCATACTGCCAATATCGGGAATTTGGGAGTCTAGATTTTTGTGTTATTCCACGTTTGCCCACACTGGACCCCTAAGAAATGGGGAATTACAAAAAGAACCATGAATACTCTGTCTGATCTCCACAGTAATTTCAACGGTTTACCTTTCCTCACTTGGAAATTTCACTGGATTGAAGTTGGTGAAAGTACAAGTTGTAGAAAAATGGAGAATGCTTTATTCCTGCATTTCTTCTTTTCCCAATGGGTTTCTGGCGGAATCTGAATTACACTAACCTGTGATTGGGCCCCAAATGCCAGTAATATGCCCATAAACACAGACACCTGTATCCTCATCAGCTGCGTACTAGAACTAAGATACTCAAATTCGTCAGGTTTGCCCTATTTAGCTGAAGCCCTTTTTGTTGCACTCTGGGTGGAAAGGAAACACAGTAACCCGTGCAGTTTTGTTTATTACCTGCTTAATATAGAATGCAAAGGCCTTAATTATCCAGAGGCCTTTGTCCATGTTCAGCCTTGCCTGCTCATTTCACAGCTTTTCTTAGGACACAAGGTGGAAGGCCGATGTAAAACCTAATGACCGGATATAGAGTTTGGCAGACAGGGTACTCTATCACGCATTCGATGGAGTATCCTGTCCACCAAACCAGCGGTCCTCCAGTCCTATGTAGGGTCAGGAACTCAACTAGCTTTTTGTCAGCGGAGCCTCCATTTGCTCTCTCGTCAGAAAGTGTCCTCGAACGGCCTGATGGAGAAGGGGCCATCAGAGGATGGGCATCACACTGCCTACCCTATTTAGCTTCCTGGTGAGGTCCTTTTTTCTGTCAGTCTTTACCTTTTGGTGAGGGACAGAAAAAAAAATGACCCCCATATCCAGGCAAAAAACTCTCTGCCTGTGGAACTCATTTTTTTTATTTTTATTTTCAAATACAAACCCCCACTTTTAGAGTTTGATTTTGAAAAACAAAAGCTTTAGTAAAGTTTGAGCAGCTGTCAAAACCGATGGCTGATGTCCACTGAACTTTTTTTTACCTTGACAGGAAACAATGTGACGGTGGCTCCTCACAAGACACAGATATAACCGCTGGGCCAGCGGTAAGCCCAAATTATCGCCTAAGAGTCAATGTCAATCAAACTGATAGCCCGACATGCCTTGGTAAGGTCAGTTGGCGTTATTCTCAAGCAGAAACAGAACGCTGTTTGACTATGAGGCGAGAAAGGCATGATGGATTGAGAATTCCTGAAAGCCGAATGCCAACACCCGTCTCAATTTTCCAATTCTCTGTACAACCATCTTCTTTAGCACTCTTGGAATTCTCCTCGTGATTATATTTGACCCTGGTGACTTTCTCTTTGTATCACTGCTTAATGTTTCCCTCACTCACTTTTCCTAAAAGGACATTTTCAAATTGAAGGCAACCTTTCTCTTGGCAAGGCAAAGGTCATCAGGTTCATTTGTTCTATCGCTGTCCCCACTAAAACACTGAACAATCTGCCTCCAAAGTCATAATCTAAATACAAGCCCTTGAGGATCCCAAGCACACAAAAATGCTTCTTCGGAACTTTAGAGAAAAAGTACTGGATTGCATTTCTGCAGCTGTACACTTTTCTAAGATTATGATTGTAAGTGGACGTGCCCAAAAGGCTCTCAATCTACCCAAAATCAGTGGCTTTTCATGTTTTAAGCCGCCATATTTGTTTCTGAAGAGGGCACCTGCTCCCCCTTTAGATTTCTGGCAGGCCTCGGAAGGCGGGAAGAGTCTCGCGGCTCACATAATACCAGTCCTGCGTAATACCTTTCTGAACGTGCCCTTCTGTCAACGTCATGCTCAAAGCTGCTCTTTCTTGCCAGTCGCGGGCGCGCGGGATATTTGCCTTTCCGTTGTGCAATTTTAACACCATTTAACGAGTTGAATAGACGGCGAACATCGCTGGCAGCACTTCAGAGGGCTGTGATCTCAAGGCAATTTGGTTTGACCTACACCCCACCAACCTGATTGGAACTGTCACCTCTCCCAGCAGGTTAGAACAACCCCGCTGCTGTTACACAGAAAATAGGATTCTATTTCCAATCCTGACAGAAGACGGTACAGAGAATGTACAATTAGACGTTCTTCCTGTGCGGTAAAGCTCTGCTTTCTTTAGAAAATATTAATTTTAATAGTAGACAGATCTTATATAGTCAGCAATTATCTCATAGAGGTCTTATCAGGTCAGACATTTTATTAAAAAAAATATGTGCCTGATCATTGTGTGTGGGTTTAAAACGTTAAAGCGCAAGTACTGCTCATTTAAAATAATCCTAGTCTCTTCTATCAAATACAGTTTAAGATACTACATGGTGTATTTCGAAGAGGGAAAAATAAGGGTTTGGGGTAAAAATAAGTTCGTTTGTTTTTTAACTAGAAACATGCTACTAGTATACCACGCATGTGTTCCATCAGTGTCAGTGATCTGGGACTATTTGAAAGTCTCTGGGCTAAACCAAACATGACCCCAGCACCCAGAAGGGAAAAGTGGCCTGTCATGATTGTGAGAGGAGATTGAGAAGGAGTTCAAGCCCGGATTCATGACTCCCTAAACATAGAAAGAACCCTTAGCTGTGATAGGCCATGGTGGTTAAACACGGCTCCCTGCAGGAGGTTCATCTTTCGCTCATGTCAGGGAGGGGAAGAAATGTTCTTGATGGCAAAAGTAGCTCTGTTTTCTTCAGGTCACGATTGGATTCACTTATCACTTCTAATAAGACCTCTCTGTCCATACCGCTTATCTGGGTTCGGTGATGTTTCCATGATCCTGGGCGGTTTTCTGTGAATTCATTGACCTAGGCAGTAGGCCTGGAGTTAGGTTGGCAGTGGGTTTTGTTTTGTGAGTGGGCTTTAAGTGGGCAGTTTACTAGCACTTTGCTGCAGGTTTGTGGCCCAAAAGTTAAACTAACTGTAAAATTAAGTAAATGAATCCAAGGTTCAAAGTAGATGTGAAAGAGTTTAATCCAGGGGATAAAATGTCCCATCCATCAGCAAGCAGTAGTCAGGTGCAACTGACCATACAAGAAACAGTAGCATTCCATCACCATGGTGCTAATCAAAGGGAAACATGTAGACAGCAGGGAAACCAGATAGAGGATATAACAAACATATAAATTATAAGCAATATATTACATACCTTCCTTCTATAACAACAAAGCTATTTAGCCATAATATAATCTTTAAATTTCACAGGCATGGTCTTGGTTCTAACACACCTCCCTTTATTGTGATTACGAGAAGTAGAAGCATCACTGCAAGTAGGGTGAACATTTTCGAAACCATTCCCTATGAGGGAAGCATTCTTAATGACAACCACCCTATTGAGATTCCATATGCGAGAATCTTCAGTCTTAATAGCATTAGTTAAAACCTTGATGACCCTATGTGGTCTTTGGAACAAACCTGAAGCTTTCCGTCCAAAAGGGGCTTTGATCATAACTGTGTCACCAACATTCACAACTGTGGTTTTAACTGCTTTCCTGACATCAAACTTCATCTTCCGGGCCACAATTTTATCTTTCTCTTTACATTTCCAATCCCCATCTTCAAGCACATTTTGTTTTTTTGTAACCATATCATTAACCCAAAAGGGAGCCACAAGCGTGTTGGGATGTCTTCCTTTAAGAAGATTAAAAGGTGTGCGTCCAGTCGTAGCATGAGGGGAGAATCTATAGACTTCAACCTTCCTGTTAACTTCCTTTTTCCAATCCAAGCCATTTTGTTTAGACATTGAAATGGTTTCTTTGAGCACACGAACAAAACGTTCCACCATTCCATTCGTTTCCGGATGATAGAGTGAACACTTTTTATGCCTTATGGAACATTTTTCTAGAAACTTTTCCATTTCTACAGACACAAATTGTACTCCATTGTCTGTTAATAGACAACCTGGTAAACCCTCTCGTGCAAAGATTTCTTTTAGGAAAGAAATTACATGTTTGGAATCAATGCATTTGGTAAGCTTGATTTCTGGCCACCTTGAAAACATGTCAATCAGAACAAACACGTACGTTTCACCACCATCACCTGTGACTGGACCCAAGATGTCTAAGGCTAATTCATGCCAAGGTCCTTCAGGACGCTCCCTGATAATCATGGGTTGGACCCTGGGCTTCAAACATTTCTCACTAAGAGTGCAAGGTATACATTCTCTAATAGATCTCTCCACCTGAAGATCAATTCCTGGCCACCAGTAATTCAGCCTCAACCTCTCTTTAGTTTTAGACATGCCCTGGTGACCCTTGTGGGCTAGCTCTACCAATTCACCTCTAAGAGTCAAAGGAGGAATTAATTTTGACCCCCTGAAAATGAGACCATCAATTTCAGATAACTCGTTCCTGACATTCCAATACTTTTCCAACTCACCATTGATTTTTGTATTCCACCCCTTTTAATTAGAGTGCACAACTCTTTAATAGTTTCATCATTTCTGCATTCCTCTCTCCACTTCCCTTCTTTTATACCATCATGCTCAATGTTGCACACCCATTCATCTAACTTGTCATCCTGATCAACAGATTCACTCATATCAGTACTTACAAGTCGTGATAAAGTATCTGCAATGCAGTTTCTCACACCAGGCAAATACTCCACATTAAAATTATAAGGCTGTAGACCCACGACCCATTTGGAAATGCGACTAGATATGGAATCTATACCTTTCTTATTAAACACTTCACATAAGGGCTTGTGATCTGTTCGTACACTAAACTTAGTTGCCCAAAGTAAGTTCTTCAATTTCTTTATAGCCCAATGTACAGCTAGCGCTTCTCTTTCTATCACAGAATACCTTTGTTCTGCTCCCTTTAGACTTCTAGAAAGAAATAAAATGACATTTATTCCATCACACTTTTCTTGCTGGAGTACTGCTCCCAGCCCTTTCATGCTTGCATCCGTAATTAACACGGATTTTAATGCAGGATCAAAACTACTCAACTTTGGGGTATCCTTCAAAAGTACTTTTAAATTGTTAAATTCTTCTTCACATTGTGAAGACCAAGTAAAATCAACCCCTTTGCATAACAGAGTACGCATGTTAACACATTTCTCAGCAAATCCACGTACAAACTTGCTGTAGTATTCAGCCATCCCCAGGAATTTCATTAACTCATCTTTATTGGTAGGTGAGGCTAAATTATGTATGGTTTCTATTAACTCCTTTTTGGGTTCAATACCTTTCTCTGAAATGGTATGTCCCAAATAATTAATTGAAGATCTTTTGAATTTACATTTATCCAGTCTGAAAGTGAGGTTGAACTTACTAAACCTCTCAAACACTTGTTTCACCCTTAAGTCATGTTCTTCAACGCTACTGCCAAAAATCAACACGTCGTCTTGATAAATTTTAACCCCAACTTGATCTAGCAAAACCTTCTCCAATGCCCTCTGGAAGACTGACGCTGCCGATCCCATCCTCGTCGCCAGTGTAAAATTAAGTAAATGAATCCAAGGTTCAAAGTAGATGTGAAAGAGTTTAATCCAGGGGATAAAATGTCCCATCCATCAGCAAGCAGTAGTCAGGTGCAACTGACCATACAAGAAACAGTAGCATTCCATCACCATGGTGCTAATCAAAGGGAAACATGTATACAGCAGGGAAACCAGATAGAGGATATAACAAACATATAAATTATAAGCAATATATTACACTAACCCAGCGCAAAGTATTGAATTCAATTTACTTTCCAACGCAAATCCTGATTTGCATTGGAAAGTAGCTCATAATAAAAGAAAGTAGTGCTATTAACTACTTTGCACTACGTTTGAGTTAAGTGGATGTTTCATGGCCGGTACATTGGTATTCTCATGCAACCACTGAAGTCGATTAATACAAATCCCTATCTACCAACATTGGTACAGGGATTACCACCAAAATTGTATGCCTCTTCAAGAGAGGCGTAAAGTTTTATAAAACTTTTCTTTTCTCAAAAGGTTACCAACATTAGGCATGTGCGGTGCCATCACACATACTCCCTTACACTATAGTTCAATGGTATGTGCATTGGCACAAGGCAGACTTAATTGCAACAGTCTTAATAGAAACAGTGATGTTGTGCTCTCTGCCTTCCATGCAACGCAGTGCAGACACTTTGGTTGGTGCGCTGCAGTACGTAATAACTAAGTAAATTTGGTCCTTAGCTCGTCAGGGTCAAATGCAGATTAGCCCCCTGTGAGATTTGGTGCAGCAGTATATTCTTACTGTGTGATACTGCTTCCACTGGTCCACAAAATTGTATGAAAGAGTGGATGTTCTTCTGCAGGGCGGTCACATGGTTAGACAGCATGCACACTCTACATTCTTAAGTTGTGTTTCTAGGTGACTGGGAATGTATCTGCCCAATGCCTCTCCTCATTGCACCTGTGACTTCTTAACTCCATACAAACAACTTTGTCCAGAAGTTAATTGTAAACAATGCATTGACAAGTGCCATTTAGTGGCGGCCCCTCCACTAAGGCAGAGGAACATCGCCCTACTGCTTTATGCTGTGGAAAAAAAGGAAAATTAAAATGATAATCATTCTACGTTATAATCATTTTATTGTTCCTGCTGTGGTTGTCGGCGGGCGGTGCGGGGCAGCTCTGCTCTGCTCTCAGAGCAGGGGGAGGAGTGGTGGGCACTGTGTTAGTGCGCATGAATGTTTGACCGGCCCTCTGGGACCGGCCAAACATTTATGCCCACTTTGCATGTTCACCATGCAGGCTGCATTACAGCCTGCATGGAGAATATGCCCAGCCTTCCATTCCCTGACTGAGCGCCGTGGTTCGGCGCTCAAACCAATCAAAACGCATGATTTGGCAGGGGAGCCTGGGAGCCCAGTGCTTCCTACTTCCTGTGCAGAGAAGAAGCCAGGAAGAGGACGAAGGAGAGGCGGCGGTGGCCAGCCAGCAGGCCGGACGGCAGGTAAGTGTTTTTTTTTAAACCCCCCCCCGCCCCACTGCTGCTTCCCGGGAGCAGCGCTCCTTTTGTTAATTCTTCCATCACCTCCTGTCTCCCACATTACAAGCATTCTCGCTGGTCTCCTTCGGCCGCACCCACAAAGCCTAATCCAACAATTTGTAATATTATGTATAATGTACACTTGTACCGTAGACCATGTGTAATATTTTGGTAATTGCAAGCCCCAATCAACAACGTACACTCCATAACATCTTTACATCCACAGACATGATATTAATGCACATCAGCCTAATAACATGCAGTCAAAGATGCACTACCAAGGTGCAGATGCAATAGTTGACAAAGGGTGTGACCAAAAAGGTGTGAAAATCTATTCCAAAATAGGTTAGGCCAGTGGAAAAAGAAGGAAGGGCATTGGGATGGTGACACACATCCACTGTTACACCAAGCAAAGAGCAATTCAGGATGAAGGAAGCTTATTTCACAAAAGGAAACACCCGCACCTTCTCAACCAGTTTTACAAGCCAAGTAGTCTCACAATTATGTATATCCTGCTTTGAAGTAAGTCACAAACCGCACTCAGAGGCCACTTACTGGTACTGGAAATGAAAAACATGCAAATCAAAAGTCATACCGAATGGTACTTGAAAAACTGATAGACCACACGGTACCATGTTCAGAGCTGATATAATTCAACAAAGCATTACATCGCCACAAAGTCCCCAAGTGAACCAATAGTTTGATATATTAATATTACCCTGGTTCTTACATTTATTGGGTTGACCTCGGTTATCGGTACAAAGTCAATCACAGCATCTTGGCGTATCTCAAAATTCCATTTCAGTGGCTCACTCTATTTACTAAAACATAGGAAAGCACACAAAACATCCTGGAAGAGGGTGAGAACATCTGCGCCAAAACCAACTCAAGTAAGACTGAATAAACACATTGACCAATCACACACGGGTCAGCAGCATATATAAGTCAATTGCTCAAAAAACTTTCCATAATGGCATCAATATTCTTTGTAGCACTGCCAAGAGATTATTAGGGCCAAACAGGGAAGGAGAGAGTGTATATTCAGGCAAAAAGTTCAGCCTTTGTAATACTGCTGATGATGAGGGGTGGGAGATGCTGCTTCCTTCCACGTGTGATTCTGAACACGGTTGTTGAATGGTACCTAGAGCTAAACTTCACCACAGTCCGCTCCCATACCTTCCCTGCCCATAATAAGGGACACGCTTCACTACATTTCCAAATTACTGGGTCATTCCAGAGGGTCAGCTGCATCATAGCTGGCATCTTACAGGCCAGCCCAGGTATTGTGTGACTTGATGACACTGTGCAGCAGTACATCACCATAGATCTGCCGCAGTAAGACAGGGATGGCAATAGTATTACTTACATCGCAATATTTTTTATTTTTTTATTTACAAAATCTTATAGAGCTCTTGGCTACCCAACAACAGGCTTCCCAGCGCTAATAGGAAACGTAAGGGATGACATACTGCTCAGGTAAACAGATGCGTTTTTAGTTGCTTTCTAAAACTGAGCAGATTGCTAATGGCTCTTAGACCAATTGGGAGGATTCCATAGCTTAGATGCCTGATAAGCAACGGATCGCCCTCCCCTTCTGGCCCTTTTTATTTTGGGAATAACCAGAAGAAATTGACTATTTGACCTTAAGTCACGTGCTTTATGACTTAAGGTCATATAGTCAATTTCTTCTGTCTAATATTAATACTGATGTCCATTTCCCAAGTGTGCCTCGAGGCATCAACTCTAAGCTTGATGCATAGCAGCCAGGTTTGAATGCCAAAGGCTTTTATCACATTCGATGCTGCTGGCTTCAATGTTCAGTCTGTCTGTGATGCCAGGATCTACATGACACTTGTGCCAGGATTTCTGGTGCAATATCTTATAGCTTCATCTTCAGGAAGTCAGCAAATGCTGCTTAATCAGGTGCCAGTGACTCTGGAGACATGTGGCAGCTTGGTGAGTGATATCAACTCACATGCGATGCACGTTCACTCGGTGCAACCAAACATGATGATAGGCATGGGACACTACAAACATCCCACCTGTCCCCATTCTGCCATTGAGCAATGCATGCATGATCTCTTCAGCCATGATTGCTCGCAACCACAATACAATTATCCTTACAGACCTATTTTATCGAGCCTTTCGAAAAAACTGTCCTGATGAAGGCCTGTCCAATCATCTTTGGGTCGAAATGTCAAGTGCGACTCAGTTGTACTGAGCATAAAACAATTCAATCATTTCCTGCTGTTGTGATTTCCAATAAATAACTGATCCTGTCCCATTGGTCGTGTTTTTATTTCAGATTTGCTCATACAGTATTCCGGTTCCAGCACATTGTGATCTATTATAAGCAACAAATATTTGTTCTCTTCCTGTAGTATCTACATCAGGAAATAGTAAACACAATTGTTTTGACATTGTTCTTTCTGGCAGCCTGCCTCTGTATGCAATTTGAATTCTATACATCTCCAAAATTCAATTATAAGTGAAATCTAAAGGGAAACATTGCGATACATTACATCTGAAGGGCCAGGCATATGTTTAAACGTTCTTGTTTTTCTGCTCCATGTCTCGCCTGAGGACCAAGGTTTCAAACAGAGAAACTGTGCGGTATACAGGGGTGTGGGATGTCGATAACGACCTGTGCCTCATGTGGGTGAGTTTGATACATGGCCCAAGTCCACCACCACCCAACGTACCTCTATTTTGATGCCATTCATTTCACATCCTGACACGTCTTCTTGAGGTCCCCCATGGTTCGTCGCTCCACTTCCAGGGTGTAGGAAAGTAGGATCTGCTTCTTATGGTTACCCCCACTTTTTTGCTTGATGTGAAGCTGTTTTTGACTAGTCTGACAGGGATCCTGCTAATCAGGACCCCAGTCTATCTGTGTTCTCCCTAAATTGTTGTGTTCAGTACTTAGGTACATCCCAGATTGAATACTGGAGTACCCTTGTCAGTCCCTAGTATATGGTACCCATGTACACAGGGCATAGGTACCCCAGAGGTCTCCCATGGGCTGCAGCATGTATTATGCCACCCATGAGAGACCATTCAAAATGGAACTACAGGCCTGCCATTGCAGCCTGTGTAAGTTGGTGCATGCACCACTTACTAAAGATATAGGTTTACTATATCTAAGGGTCACTGCACTTAAATCCTATAAGTCACCCCTAAAGCAGGCGTTTATAATCCTGAAGGCAGGGTGCTTGGTTCTAAGTGAGAGGGTGCCCCTGCGTGAGCAGGACACCCCTGCAGCCTACGGAGTCCATTCTCCCGGTTGGCAGTGAAGCAGCCATATACTATATAGAGGGGCACCGCGTAATCGTGCGATGACCATCTCGAAAACGGCTGCAACAAATCCTATCATGTTTGGTATCAAACATGTTGGAATCATACCTCCCACACCGTAAATGGTGTGGGAGGTATGATTCCAAGCACTGGAAGAGCCCTCCGTTAGGCTCTCAGTGTTCCCGGTACCAGCCTTCTTGACCCGGACAGCACAAAACTGTTGCTGCCGACCAGAGACACATTTCTGCCCTCCTGCTGCTGAGCCAAGCTCGAGCAGGGGAAGGTAGAACAATAGGCATCCTGTCACAGGGAGGTGTGACCATTTCCCAGACAGAATTTAGTGTATTAGGGCTGGGTGGGTTCGCTTGCCAGCGCCAGAAAGTCTGCATGAGGGGCACATTTGGTGTCCCTGTGCATAGGCCAGTTCAAACCAGTCCTGGGAGCCGTGGGCTCCCGCTCTGGGGCGAAACTGGACAAAGGACATGGGAGTAAACTCCCTCCTGTCCAGACCCTCCCCTGGGAGGGTCCCCATAATCGTCCCAACCCTTTCCCTAGGGTACTTAAGGGCTTACCTGGGTGTAGGTCTTTAGATTCGTCGTGTGATAAGATTCAGAAATGAAACCACTGCACTTTTGCCGTCTGGGCACTCTGGACTTCGTTTGGGACTGACTTTGTCTCCCTTCCAGTCTGCTGCATCGTCTGTGCCTGTGCATCATACAGGAACCTTCCAAGGCCTGTGAAGCATCAAAGACAACCAAAGTAATCTCCCTTGGAGTGAAGGAGTCACGCCCCTGCATTCGCAGGCACCGCAACTAAGTTGACCGGTCTGCAGATCCTGAGCTCCTCCGGACTCCGCGGGCTCTGCATCACAGGTGGTAGTTTTCCACAGCTCCGGAGGACTGCTCTACCCTCTCACCAAGTTTGAGGCCAGTAGTCCTCGTGGGGGTTGCAATAACCAAACCCCTGAGTACTGCATCCCCTTTGCAGTTGCAAAGGCTTGTTGTCATCTTTGTAAGAAGATCTTCGGGCTCCAAGTAGCCCCAACCTCGAGCACCTCCAGTGACCAGAATCTTTAGCCACACCGCATCGTGTGCATCGTGGCCTGCATCTTTTGGTGAGCTGCTTGAGGTCCTCTCGCGACTCCTGTGCCTCCGGCCTGTGGGTCCATTTGAGGGTCACCTTTGTTTTCCTCAGGCTCCCCTGTTTGCTCGGGGCCTGCCCTGACTCCCCTGCTTGTGGTGAGTCTCCTGGACCTTGCTGGTCCCAACCGTGCACCTTCTTGACTTACTGTGTGGGTTGCATTTGCCAAGGCTTGTTGGTGCTCCCGCCGGACACCGACCCCTCAGCACTCGACGTCCCTCATGGGACAGCTCGTATCCGGGTCCTGGTCATCCTCAGCGTCGCCTGGTCCTCGCAGCTGCAGAGTCAAGGTCACCGGCATCTTTCCTGAAGCACCCCACATCGGAGGGCATTCGTCTTCCAAGTCGCCTGGTCACTGCTGAGTGACATAGACTCTGTCCCCTCTGCTTTCAGGTACTCCTCTTCAAGAATCCCCATTTGGATTCCTCCGGACATCTTCTCCTCTCCCAGCAGCGGCACTTTCCTGAAGTCCTCCATTGGGTTCGACTGCGGTTTCCGACGTCACTTCACACCTATGCACCCAGCTTCCCTGGGATAGGTAACTTGGGTACCATGGTATCCACGGGTGGGGTGGCTCTCCAACGTTTTGTCTTCCACGGGGTTTCTTCAGGGTCCACTGGGAAGGGTCCCTAATCTTTAAAAATCCAACCGCGACTTGCACATAGACTTGTACGGAGCACGCGGTCGTGTTCACACATTGCAAACGCTCTCCATGGGGTCCCTATCTACTTACCTTGGGTGGTTCTGTGGGTCCCCAGCAATTCTACGTCCTCTCGACATTGTCTTGACTCGAGTTGTGGTCCTTATACCACTTTCTTAGTATATGGTTTGGTTCCCCCCCCCTGGGGCTCACTGTGTATTAGTGCTATTTACTGTGATTTCTTTGCTAAGGTATTGTGTGCTTTGTGTCTATCTCCGTGTGGGAGAGACTGTAACGTACTAGATAGTGTTATATAATAAATACATATTTTTATAAATACCTTGTGTGGTTCGTTTTCATTTAATCTATACTATAAGATTGCATTCTGGTAAAACAAGCTGCTTTACACTCCTTCAAGACTAAGCCTGAAGGCTGCTCTCCACAGCTACCACTTGGATAGCTGTCTAAGGTTATCTGAGACTTCCTAAATCACCATATGAGTTGTCTGGACTGGTGCAAGGTGTCCGCTTACGTTAGTGGACATTATCCAGAGTAGCGTGCTACTCGCCGATAAAAGTGCTTCAACACCCCACCAGGGGTAACAAGCGCTATATAAATGCAAACATTTTTCCCTCTTCTATCCCTCCGCTATCCTTCTCAATCCAAATAACTGACTAATATCCACCACTCAAATTACTTTCATGTTTCACTATACTAATTCACCACTAATCCCTGCCGAAGAAAGCGCTTCAACGCCCCATCAGGGGTAAAAAGCGCTATATAAATGCAAACCTTTCTCCCTCTTCTATCCCTCCGCTATCCTTCTGAATCCAAATAACTGACTAACCTATCCACCACTCAAATTACTTTCATTTTTCACTATACTAATTCAACACTAATCCTTTATGGGTTCTGGAGTGGTGTGCTACTCACCGAAAAAGCGCTTTGACGCCTCGTCAGGGGTAGTAAGCGCTATATAAAAGCAATTACAATACAATACACCAGGCCAGCTTCTCACATTGGTGTACAGCGGTTTGGATTCAAGCCTGCATTGTTTTACCAGATAAATCTTTGTATTGATTAACTGAAAAACCACTAGTACTAGGCACATATAAATACAAGCTTAGAATAAGTAAGTTCTACTGAACTTAGGGTTGGGTAAGTCAAGGGTCTAGCACACCCTTTCTCCAACCTCAGAGAGTTTAGTTCCCACTAGGTTAGGTAGGTGCAACACCGCACCTCACTTAGTATGTCTACTAAAGGAGATGCCAGTGGCTCTTTGCCTACTAGATACAGTGAACATTTGTTCCAAGAACTGAAAGCACTGTGTGCCTCTAGAAATCTGATCCAGGGAGAAGTGCCAACACTCAACGCCTTGTTGAGGTGTTACTGTTGGATGACCTGAGGAAAGCCTCTGGGTCAGATGAACAGGACAGAGTGGGTGGGCCAGGGAATGAAGATAGGGCAGGAGGGGACCCCCTCTTTGACCTAGAATCTAACCATGACCAGGTGGAGCCTGATGACTCCCACCTGGACAGCTCAGACCTCCCAGAGGGGCCCCCTTTGTTCCTCCTGGGAGAGTGCAGAGTAGATAGAGGAGGTCTAGATCCTCCTCAAGAGAATCCAATGCCCCACGGCATTCAGTAGGAACATCCATTTCTAATAAAAGAGGGAACTCTTTAGATAGGAAGTACCAACTTCTTGAGCTTGAGAAAGCTAGGCTTAGGCTCAGGCAAGAGCAGTTGGTCCTTGACAGAGAGTCCCTTGAGGTTCAGAAGGCTAGGAAGAAATTGGGACTAGAGTCCCATGGTGGCAGCAACAGTGTCCCTAGAAGTAAGGAACATTCCTTTGACCATAGGAACCTGAGCAAGATTGTCCTTCCCTACCACATTGGGGATGACATCCACAAATGGATAACTGCTTTAGAGAGGGCCTGTAAAGTTCAGAGGGTCCCTCAAGAGCAGTGGGCAGCTATCTTGTGGCTCTCCTTTGCTGACAAAGGTAGAGATAAGCTCCTCACTGTTAGAGAAGAGGATGCTGACAATTACTCAGTTTTGAAGAGTGCTCTCATTGATGGGTTTGGCTTAACCACTGAACAGTACAGGATTAAGTTCAGAGACACCCAGGAGACCCAGAATCAGGACTGGGTAGACCTTGTGGATACTGCTATTAAGGCTCTGGAAGGTTGGTTGCTTGGCAGCAAAGTGCATGATTTTGAAGGATTGTACAATTTGATTATGAGGGAGCAAATCCTTAATAATTGCCAAAACCAGCTATTGCATCAATGCTTGGTGGACTCAGATTTGACTTCTCCCCAAGAATTGGGAAAGAAGACAGATAAGTGGGTCAGGACCAGGGTGAAGCAGAAAAACCAGAACAATAGTGGTGACCAGAAGAAGCAAGATTCTTCAAAAACTCAGGACATGGGTAAAGACAAAAAAGAGTCTTCATCAGGGCCCCAAAAACCTGCATCTGGGGGGAGTCACAATCCAACATGGGAAACGGCAAAAAGAAACCTTGGTGTTTTCTCTGTAAACAGAAGAGCCATTGGACAAGAGATGCTGACTGTCTAAAGGCCAAGGAAACTACGCCTACCACCACTACCCCTAAGGCAACTGCTCCCCCTAGCACAAGTACAAGTGGTGGTACAAGGAATAAGGGAATAGTGGGGTTAACCTTGGGTTCCGAGGTGGGTTCTGGCTTAGCCAGAACTCCAGCTCAGGCTGTTCTAGTCTGTGATGGTGGCATGGATATTGCCACCTTACTTGTCAATCCCAGTAACCTGGGCAAGTACAGACAATAGCCTTTAATCAATGGAACAGAGGCAATAGCCTACAGGGACACAGGGGCCGGTGTCACCATGGTGACAGAAAAACTTGTGTCTCCTGGACAGATCATACTTGGTGAAATGTACCAAGATAAATCTTTGTATGGACCAATGCAAACAATGTCAGGACTGACTATTTCATGGCAGTTGTTAATTTCAGCTGGGGAGGGGTAACTGGCCCTAAAAAGGTTGTGGTAAGTTCAGACCTACCAGTAGATTGTTTGTTGGGCAATGTTTTGGAAACTTCAGCCTGGGCTGAGGTTGAATTTATGACTCATGCAGCAATGTTGGGCATCTCTGCAGATGTGTTTGCTGTGACTAGGTCATAAGCCAAACTGACATCCACTGAACAGGCCCTGGATCCTGGAACAATGGACCAGGTGCCTTCCAAGAGAAGAAGCAGGAGGGGTAAGGCTGAGTCTTCCCCCCAGACTCAGAGTGAGTATCAGTCTCTTGACAGAGATGATCTCAGTCCCTGTGAAGGAACTGTCCCAGATGAGCTTGAGCCTGATCAGGTTGAGTTCTTGGGGACAGGGGGCCCTTCAAGGGCAGACTTGAGTTTGGAGCAGCAAACCTGCCCCTCTCTTGAGCCCCTCGGACAGCAAGCTGCTGCTGAGGCTACTGGGAATGTCAGTGGGTCCCACAGAATCTACTGGGATGAGGGACTCCTTTATTCAGAAGGTAGAGACCCCAAGCCTGGTGCCACCAGGAGGTTGGTTATACCTCTGACGTTTAGGGGCGTCCTACTCTCCCTAGCACATGACATTCCCCTGGCAGGACAGTTAGGCCAAAGTAAAACTTGGGACAGGCTTGTCCCTCACTTTCACTGGCCTCCCATGTCAGAGGACACAAAGGAGTTTTGTCGCTCCTGTGCCACTTGCCAAGCCAGTGGTAAGGCAGGTGGCACCACAAAGGCCCCCCTGATACCACTTCCAGTGGTGGGGGTTCCCTTTGAGAGGGTTGGGATTGATATAATTGGTTCCATGAACCCTCCTACAGCATCTGGACACAGCTACATACTAGTGATGGTGGACCATGCCACTAGGTACCCAGAAGCCATTCCCCTTAGAACCACCACAGCTCCTGTGGTGGCCAGGGCCCTCTTGGGAATTTTTTCTAGAGTGGGCTTCCCTGAGGAGGTTTTAACTGACAGTGGTACAAACCTCATGTCAAGTTACATCACTGCAATGTAGAAGGAGTGTGGAGTGAATTACAAATTCACCACACCCTATCATCCTCAATGCAATGGGTTAGTTGAGAGATTCAACAAAACCCTGAAGGGGATGATGATGGGCCTCCCAGAAAAGCTTAGGCGAAAATGGGATGTCCTTCTGCCCTGCCTTCTCTTTGCCTACAGAGAGGTCCCTCAGAAGGGGGTTGGCTACAGCCCTTTTGAACTTCTGTTTGGGCATCCAGTTAGGGGTCCCTTGTGTTTGGTGAAGGAGGGATGGTAATTACCTCTCAAACCTCCCAAACAAGACATAGTGGACTATATACTTGGTCTCCGCTCCAGGATGGCTGAGTACATGAAGAAGGCAAATAAAAACCTGGAGGCCAGTCAAGAATTGCAAAAAGCTCGGCATGACCAAAAGGCTGTCCTGACTGTTTACCAGCCAGGCCAGAAGGTGTGGGTGTTGGAGCCTGTGGCCCCAGCAGCTCTCCAAGATAAATGGAGTGGACTCCACACTATTATTGAGCAAAAAGGTGAGGTCACCTACCTGGTGGACCTTGGCACTCCCAAGAGCCCCCATAGGGTGCTCCATGTGAATAGGCTCAACCATTTTGTAGACAGGGCTGACATGGGCTTGCTCATGGCCACTGATGAGGGACAGGAGGAAGAGAGTGACCCTCTCCCTGATCTCCTCTCACAAAACCCTCATGATGGGTCAGTTGATGGTGTAGCCTTGGCAGGCAGCCTCACTGACCAACAGAAGATTGATTGCAGGAAGGTCCTCAATCAATATAGGCATATATTTTCTTTGACACCCAGGCAAACCACCTGGTGTACCCATGAAGTGGACACAGGTGAGAGTCGACCTGTCAAGAATAAAATCTACAGGCAGCCTGACCATGTCAGAGATTGCCTCAGGAGAGAGGTCCAAAAGATGCTGGAGTTGGGAGTGATTGAGCCCTCAGATAGCCTTTGGGCTAGTCCAGTGGTCTTGATACCAAAACCTCACACCCAGGGTAGTAAGAGAGAGATGAGGTTTTGTGTTGACTACAGGGGACTCAATGCAGTCACTAGGACTGATGCTCATCCAATTCCTAGGGCAGATGAGCTTATTGACACTTTGCCCTCAGCCAAGTTCTTGAGCACATTTGACCTAACTGCTGGTTATTGGCAAATCAGACTAGCTGAGGATGCCAAACCAAAAACAACATTTTCAACCCCTAGTGGGCATTATCAATTTATTGTAATGCTCTTTGGTTCGAAGAATGCACCTGCCACATTGCAAAGGCTGGTGAATAAAGTTCTCACAGGTCTGGAAGCCTATAGTGCAGCATATCCTGATGACATAGCTCTCTTTATCTCAACCTGGGAGGATCACCTGGTCCACCTGAAGAATGTTTTGGAGGCTCTGCAAAAAGCAGGCCTCACTATCAAGGCTACTAAGTGCCAGATAGGGCAGAGCAAGGTTGTGTACCTGGGCCAACTTGTGGGCGGAGGCCAGGTTCAACCTCTTCAGAGCAACATCCAGACCATAATGGACTGGGTTGCTCCAACTACCCAGACTTAGGTCAGAGCTTTCTTGGGCCTGACTGGGTATTACAGGAGATTTGTAAAAGGATATGGGTCCATAGTGACTCCCTTGAATGATCTCACCTCCAAGAAAATGCCCAAGAAAGTTTGGTGGACAGTTCGCTGTCAGAAGGCATTTGATGATCTTAAGCAGGCCATGTGCACTGCTCCCGTTCTGCAGAGTCCTGACTACTCCAAGCAATTTATTGTCCAAACAGGTGCATCTGAGTTGGGGGTAGGGGCCGTGTTGTCACAACCTAATGCAGAAGGCCAGGATCAACCAGTAGCTTTTATTAGCAGAAGGTTGACCCCCAGAGAGAAACGTTGGTAAGCTATAGAGAGGGAAACCTTTGCTGTGGTCTGGGCCCTGAAGAAGTTGAGGCCATACTTGTTTGGCACTCACTTCATTGTTCAGACAGACCGCAACCCCCTCTCATGGCTAAAACAGATGAAGGGTGAAAACCCCAAACTTTTGAGGTGGTCCATTTCCCTACAGAGGATGGACTATACAGTGGAACACAGACCTGGGAGTAACCATGCCAATGCAGATGGACTCCAGATATTTCCACTTAGAAAATGAAGGCTCAACTGGGCAAGATTAGTATCATCTCCTTACGTTTGGGGGGGGCGGGTTGTGTAGGAAAGTAGGATCTGCTTCTTATGGTTACCCCCATTTTTAGGTCGAGCCTCGAGTAGCGCGCAAGCGCTGCTCTGCAAGACTTATAGTTAGGGAGTTTGAAAAGCTGACCAGATGCTCGTGCGTCATGGCCTTTTCCCTGCGGGTACGCGCGCGGCAGACATGTGTTTCCAATTATCGTGCCCAGACGCGGGCGCGATAATTGGAAACACATGCCGGCCGTGCGGGGGAAAAGGCCATGACGCACGAGCATCTGGTCAGCTCAGCAGGCTGCCGCGCTCGCTCGCGCCCGCTCCTCTCTGACGCTGCCGTCTCTTGTCACGCACGGCCCTGGAACGCGCTGATGCTGTCACTACTCGTTTTTTTTTCCAGGCAGCAGAACTGTCATTTTGTTGGGAACTCGGCAGGGTCCCTTCCGAGACGATCCCTCAGCTGAGGCACAACAGACGGCCCAAAAAACATGTTTTGACTGCTGAAGATCTCAGCGGAACTCCGTGCCTCAGCCCTCTCCATCAGGGTGCTGTGCTACCACCTGCCGGGCATTGTGAGCAGGCTTCTTGGCACAGAAAGCATTACGTGAGAACGACTTGTTTTCTATGGGTGATGCAACCCAGCCGTTGTTTACACCACAATGCATCCGTGAAAGACACGGGACCTTTGCGAGTAGAAAAAGCAGCGCAAAGACCCCGTCTTGGAGGAAAATTTCTACTGATCGTTAGAAGTTTTCTCCCATAAAAGTCGCAAACTGAATTATTTGTGTCCAAATACTTACAACTCCTGTACACGCCTTCATCTTATTAGATCTTATTCTTAACAGCTGTCGAAGTGCATTGAAATACAATTGGGAACTGTGATCCTGAGGGCAATGGAGCGGTGTCAGTAAGCGTGGGTGGGGATCAAGGGCGTGGCTAAAATGAACAAAATATTGTATAACTATTGCGTTGACCTGCCACCTTCAGATAACTGCATATAAAATGAAAAAGAAAGGCAAGTCAAACGAATCAGTGGAAATGCACTTTTTTATTTTAGGAAACCACTATTGGTTAATGCAATGACTTCAGGGGTTTGTATATGTAGCCAGAGGGCCACATCATTTCTTAGCTCGCGGTAAAAAAACACGTTTTGCACCGGATGGTGAACACTCAGCAGGACAATGCGTTCAGCAGGGCTGTACTCGGGAATCGTTGTCGTTGTATCCAATGTAACCATTACAAATGCGCATTAAATGCCAACGCCTCTCGCGTGCTAGCATTAAACACAGTGACAACATTTCCATTACTATTGCAAAAACATCTAAGAGGGTTGCGAATATTAAATCTCCAGAGTCCGCTTTGTGCCATTGTCTAACCAATTATTTATCCATACAGATTCCACCATGCAAGAGATGAAAATAAAAGGAAAATGAATCGGTTTCTTTGCCAAGGCCTCTTAAAACTTGATTTTGTTTACACTAAACTGTTTTATATTAACATGCCAGTTGATTAGTGATATGTCTCTGACACTTTTTATACACGTTAGTCCTGTGCCGAATACGTCAAAGTATTAGTTCCATAAATATGTAATCTGCTATTAAGCCAAAATGTATCAGTTTATAAAACTATTTTTAGAGTCACCTGTTAAGTTAATATTTCGTTTGAACACTGATGTCACATACCAGAGGAGGAAAACGAGAACTAAAGCCCCAACCTAAAAAAAGAGAGTTTTCTGGGATATTCAAGAAGAGTTTCGTACGGTTGCCCCTAGCATACATTTGAAGGCTAATAAGAGACATTTCTTGAGTGAATGATTGCGAAGTCATTCCTACCATTGCCATGGCTTTAAGAGCTACAAGAAGGGCGGACCTATTGTGAGCAAAGCTGGCAATAACTAGAAAAATCGTATTTTGGTTAGGTAGTTGGGGGTAAGTTCATGCTGTAGTGTAGTTCCTGAACAAAGCAAAGCGGGCACTTTGACTGCCTGTCCTCACACACCAGCGTGCTGGCTGGATTTCCCAATGTCTGAAGAGTAACCTTTGTTGCTGCATTCATAAATGTACCACATTGTTATAATACTAATTTGAATCGACGCTCTCATCTTGGACCTTTTCAGCTGAAAAATTAAGATGCCTCTGGCAGACCCATCTGAAATAATAAGAGTGTACTATAATTGCTTCTCACTCATGCAGCGTTTGGAACACCACATATAGAATCTACCACTTTCTGAGCCGGTGCAAATCTCTGCATTGTGTTAAATTTCTCAGTAGACAAAAAAAATGTGATAAATATAGGTGCTGTCTTGTAATTAGTGTTCTTCGGTGGTAAGGATGTGCGAGGTTGTTAAGGGAAGTAGAATAAAGAAACAAGCATTGGCATAGCCAATAGGTCTCGCCTTGGGGACCTTATAAGTGTTTAGCCACGCAACGGTTGATGTTGTTGCACCAAGGATATTGTGCTGCATAACTAAATACTTATAAGGTCCCAAAAGCGAGACCTATTGGCTATGCCAATGCTTGTTTTGCTTGATGTGATGCTGTTTTTGACTAGTCTGACTGGGATCCTGCTAATCAGGACCCCAGTCTATCTGCGTTCTCCCTAAATTGTTGTGTTCAGTACTTAGGTACATCCCAGATTGGATACTGGTGTACCCTTGTCAGTCCCTAGTATATGGTACCCATGTACCCAGGGCATAGGTACCCCAGAGGTCTCCCATGGGCTGCAGCATGTATTATGCCACCCATGAGAGACCATTCAAAATGGAACTACAGGCCTGCCATTGAAGCCTGTGTAAGTTGGTAAATGCACCACTTACTAAAGATATAGGTTTACTATATCTAAGGGCCACTGCACTTAAAACCTATAAGTCACCCCTATTGCAGGCCTTTAAAATCCTGAAGGCAGGTTGCTTGGTTCTAAGTGAGAGGGTGCCCCTGCGTGAGCAGGACACCCCTGCAGCCTACGGAGTCCATTCTCCTGGGTTGTCAGTGGAGCAGCCATATACTATATAGAGGGGCCCCGCGTAATCGCGTGATGACCATCTCGAAGACGGCTGCAACGAATCCTATCATGTTTGGTATCAAACATGTTGGAATCATACCTCCCACACCGTAAACGGTGTGGGAGGTATGATTCCAAGCACTGGAAGAGCCCTCCGTTAGGCTCTCAGTGTTCCCGGTACCAGCCTTCTTGACCCGGACAGCACAAAATGGTTGCTGCCGACCAGAGACACATTTCTGCCCTCCTGCTGCTGAGCCAAGCTCCAGCAGGGGAAGGTAGAACAATAGGCATCTGTCACGGGGAGGTGTGACCACCTCCCAGACAGGATCTAGTGTATTAGGGCTGGGTGGGTGCGCTTGCCAGTGCCAGAAAGTCTGCATGAGGGGCACATTTGGTGTCCCTGTGCATAGTCCAGTTCAAACCAGTCCTGGGAGCCGTTGGCGCCAGCTCTGGCGCAAAACTGGACAAAGGACATGGGAGTAAACTCCCCCTGTCCAGACCCTCCACTGGGAGTGTCCCCTGAATCGTCCCAACCCTTTCCCTAGGGTACTTAGGGGCTTACCTGGCTGTAGGTCTTTAGATTCGTCGTGGGATAAGATTCAGAACTGAAACTACTGCACTTCTGCCATCTCGGCACTCTGGACTTCGTTTGGGCCTGACTTTGTCTCCCTTCCAGTCTGCTGCATCATCTATGCCTGTGCATCATAAAGGAACCTTCCAAGGCCTGTGAAGCATCAAAGACAACCTAAGTAATCTCCCTTGGAGTGAAGGAGTCACTCCCCTGCATTCGCAGGCACCGCAACTAAGTCGACCAGTCTGAAGATCCTGAGCTCCTCCTGACTCTGTGGGCTCTGCATCACAGGTGGTAGTTTTCCACAGCTCCGGAGGGCTGCTCTACCCTCTCACCAAGTTTGAGGCCAGTAGTCCTCGTGGGGTTGCAATAACCGAACCCCTGAGTTCTGCATCCCCTTTGCAGTTGCAAAGACTTGTTGTCGTCTTTGCAAGAAGATCTTTGGGCTCCAAGTAGCCCCAACCTCGAGCACCTCCAGTGACCAGAATCTTCAGCCACACTGCATTGTTTGCATCGTGGCCTGCATCTTTTGGTGAGCTGCTTGAGGTCCTCTCGCGACTCCTGTGCCCCCGGCCTGTGGGTCCATTTGAGGTTCACCTTTGTTTTCCTTGGGCTCCCCTGATTGCTCGGGGCCTGCCCTGACTCCTCTGCTTGTGGTGAGTCATGTGGACCTTGCTGGGCCCAACCGTGCACCTTCTTGACTTCCTGCGTGGGTTGCATTTGCCAAGGCTTGTTGGTGCTCCTGCCTGACACCCCCTCAGCACTCAACATCCTTCGTGGGACAGCTCGTATACGGGTCCTGGTCATCCTCAGCGTCGCCTGGTCATCGCAGCTGCAGAGTCAAGGTCACTGCCATCTTTCCTGAAGCACCCCACATTGGAGGGCATTCGTCTTCTAAGTCGCCTGGTCACCCCTGAGTGACATAGACTCTGTCCCCTCTGCTTTCAGGTACTCCTCTTCAAGAATCCGCATTTGGATTCCTATGGACATCTTCTCCTCACCCAGCAGCGGCACTTTCCTGAAGTCCTCCATTTCTTTTCCGACACCACTTCACACCTATGCACCCGGCTTCCCTGGGATAGGTAACTTGGGTACCACGGTATCCACGGGTAGGGTGGCTCTCAAACCTTCTGTCTTCCACAAGGTTTCTTCAGGGTCCACTGGGAAGGGTCCCTAATCTTCAAAAATCCAACCGCAACTTGCACATAGACTAGTACGGAGCACGCGGTCGTGTACACACACTGCACACACTCTCCGTGGGGTCCCTATCTACTTACCTTGGGTGGTTCTGTGGGTCCCCAGCAATTCTACGTCCTCTCGACATTGTCCTGACTCGAGTCGTGGTTCTTATACCACTTTCTTAGTATATGGTTTGGTCCCCCCCTGGGGCCCACTGTGTATTAGTGCTATTTACTGTGATTTCTTTGCTAAGGTGTTGTGTGCTTTGTGTCTATCTCCGTGTGGGAGATACTGTAACGTACTAGATAGTGTTATATAATAAATACATATTTTTATAAATACCTTGTGTGGTTCTTTTTCATTTAATCTATACTATAAGATTGCATTCTGGTAAAAGAAGCTGCTTTACACTCCTTAAAGACTAAGCCTGAAGGCTGATCTCCACAGAACAAACAAGAAAACTGCCCCACTGGTAGAACATTGGCTGGATAAACACCACAAAATTGAAGATCTCAGGTGGTGTGGTGTAGAGATCACACATGCCAATAACCGGGGGGGGAGATATATCTTTGAAAAGAAAGAAACGAGAACAATTTTATATGTCTCGCTTTAATACATTCAGAAAAGGATTAAATAGCAAGGAAGACTGGGAGAGACTCATTTGATTCCTCCTTAAAACCCAATAGTCTTTATTACTGGGGTATAATAATACAATCTATATACCAATTAAAATTCCAAGTTTTTCTTTAAGTGAATAAGGGGTTGTACCTTGAAATATATAAAAACATAAGACTTCAACAAACGTAATACTTTTAATCTCTTAACTATATAAATGAGAATATGGGAATCAGACATAGAATGTGTCTAAATCAAACAGGGTCTTACTGATCGAGTTATTGTTTCAAGAGATGGAACTATTAATTTTTGTCATATATTTTTTAACAAATTTTTCGTTTTAATTATTTTTTTAATTAGTTCTTGCTAAGTATCGTGACAATTATTATGTTTCCTTGTAGGCACTCTGCGTCTATTAGTGTATATTATATATACTATAAAATTGAGATGAGAATGTAGGCTTTGGACGGAAAGTATGTACACCACTCCAAGATGGCCGACCAATTCACGTCCCGTGTGTGGTAATACTATTCCTCAGTACATACGGGAATGAAACTAATTAATTACATTTACCTTTGTCCATAAATGAAATACGTGTTTTTTTTAAAAACTAACTACTTAATGGAAAAAAATGTTGTTGAAATGAAAATATATATTAGAACTGGAAAACGTGCGATTTAATTGAGGGCACGTGATCGCTAAAAAATACATATAAAGGACTTCCGGATCTGACTCAAACGTGTATCGTGACCCGGAAACTGTTCGTTGGCGCAGGGAGGCCAGAGTATCCTTAACAGGTAAGCGTGTTGCCTCCATGTCGCTAGGTAAATTATAATACTAGATAAAATAAATAATAATGAGATATACAGCGTACTCGTTACCTAGTGACTATTTAATAATAGCGTAAAAGTTTAACAAAAATGAGTGAAGAATCTATATTCTTGACTAAACATGCAATGAGGTAAATAATAGCGCATATACTGATAAAAAATGGAATATTAATAAGCCATATTATTTCATATTACACCAATCAGGTGTCAGCGTACTGGTGAAGCGCATATATATGAGTGTCACTTTGTGGCTAACTCATTGAAGCAACCTTCTCATTCGGCCTGAAAATAAAAAATAAAAGGTTTTAAACTGCAGGCTAAAAAGGCTTCATACGTCCTCTACGCCAAATCGGCCGAGGGAATAGACAATCTTCATAGTAACGTTATCAAACTATTAATATGAACTCCTCAATGTCCACAATCGAAATAAATATGTATGTATTTGAATTAAGAATATCTCCACGTTGTGGATTACCCGATCCTGTACCGCACTGAATAGTAACACGGTACATTTATCTTTATAGGTTTTTAATCTATTTTGTTGCATGAATACGACAGCAACACCATCAGGTAAAATCTGAATTTTCCTACAAACCGTCAGTTATACATAGTATCAATGATACAACTAGAAAGATTTACTATAGTGGGACGAGAGGATTAAGGTGATTGTCTCCCTTCTTTCTTTCTTTTCTTTCTCTCCAACTAAACAGCCCACCATCCGTACTTACGAAAAAACGGCGGATGACGATGTTTTTTAACTAATGCCTCCATTCACGGCACACCTGTTGTTATGTATGTACCAGTTCTCTTATTTTAGGGAAATTGATTGTGCAACAGATCCTCTATAGTTGGTAAAATGTTCTTTTTTTCAAATTTCCCCTATTAGGTATATTATGTATATACATGAATAACTATACATCGGTGGCACCAACAAACTTATCAAATGACTATTGATTTATAGATTGAGGTATGTACAAATATAGATGGCCATTAGGATGAGAGATATGTATATAATAGTGTAGATATACTTAGATTATTATAACTATAAAAAAACCTCTTCCTCTTATCCCCGTTTTAGGGTTGGCTTATTTGATTTTGAGGAAACCGAAGTGCGATCAGGGATATCAACAAACCCCTGACTGCATTTTAATAATTAACCAATAACTAGTGAAATTGAATCCCAGCAATTTCATATTTTAGGTAGGTGGAAATAACACCTTTTACTCTATTTCTTTGATCTGATATGGCTCATGGATAGAGATTATATTACAATGTTGATTATGGCTTATTTGGCTTAATAAACCACTCTATGTTAATGAGGTTTTTGTTTTTAATATCTTTGAACACTGTATAGTAACGAAATGGAAAATATATAGGATTCAAGTTTTGTATTCAGTAATGTACATATGTGTTTTGCAAGAGTTAGATACATATTGATAATGAGTAACAATAGGGTACGAATTATGTGGGAACAAACATATGAGATTGTAAATAACATAATGCTTTTGTTATACAGAAAACTGTCCTGAAGAAGGTGAATAATAATCTACTCACCGAAACGCAGCGTCGACTTTCTGTTTTTCTTGCACTATGTATTATATTTGATTGTAATTTATTTTAATGTATTTTAACATGTAATGTTTTTAATTGCAACGATATATACCTATGTAATAAATTTTTATATGTCCCACATAGTTTGTCAATAATCATGATTTAATACTGACTCTTGCATGGTTGTGTTCATATTCTTTAAGATATTTCTTTCCGACTCCAGTCGCAAGTTATATTATCGTCTATTGCTACTGATAAGGGTATTATTATTTGTATCTCTAATTCTAATATAAGTTTAAATCCATTTGATCCAAATAAGTTTACATACTGAGTAGGGACCTTTGCTTTTCACTGTGATCTCCACAGCTACCACTTGGATAGCTTTCTAAGGTTGTCTGAGACCTCCTAAATCACCATAAGGATTGTCTGGACTGGTGCAAGGTGTGCACTTACATTAGTGGACATCATATACCAGGCCAGCTTCTCACACAGGGCATTCACCATGTCAGTGTGTTCCCACCACTTAGCCTGCCTGTGGATTGTACAGAGACTGTGCGGAGGCTGACTTAACAGCATAGGTAGTAACAATGATTTTATCCTTCCTCAGGGAAATGACACTTCCTTTTCTGCACAGTAGCTCCATCTTCTCACCTTAGGTCTGTCTCAGGGCCGGACTGGCCGTAGCGGGCACCGGGCGTTTCCCCGGTGGGCTGCTAGGGTGAGGGCTGGTTTTTTTCCCCTGGGGGGCCGTTTTTGTTACCGGGGGCCGGCAATATCGGTCCCCTGTAACAAAATCGGCCGAAACCGGCCCTAGCAAACAGCTCGGCCGCACCACCCCTGCCCCCAGGGGGGCCGGCCGAACAATTTTCCTGGGCTGGTTTCGTTTCCCAGTCCGGCCCTGGTCTGTCCTGAAGAGTTTCTGAAAACGAAGCTGGTGGGGTTTTGCGAAGAGCACTTATTATGCGCTTGAGAGAGTAGCTGCATACTTGTGTGATTGGTGTTAGGTTTGGCTGTTTTCTTGTCTCTCCCATTCGTAGTATAGTGCGAGGTATGTTTGTGCAATTTAATCTGACAGCTATATCATGTGAACGTAGGGTTTTGTAAATTGCGCAGTGTGAACATACAATCTTATGACTCATAATATTACACATACAAATTCTGGCATACGCCGTATCATCCCTGATCTCCCTTTGCGGATGCGGGCGGAAAGTCGTAAGTCTCCACATTAGTAATTTTACTCATTTAATTTTTTTTGTGAGGTGGAACAATACAGGATTTTACGTTTCTTCACTGTTGTATACATGAGGATTATCAAGTTTGCAAAATGACATCTCTGACCCCTGGTTTTCAATGTGGGTTGTTTGCTCAGAAGCTATTGCTGTTTTTGCTAGCTCTGGGTTTCTAGATGAAGTTGCTCCGTCTTTTTCTACATGTTTCAGCGGGTTCTGTGGGCTTTTTGCCTTTATCACTTTGTGGTATTATTGCATTTACTCTATTTTTGCAAGCACCGGTGAAAAATCAATGGCTTTGTGTTTAAGGTTACTGTGCCAACCCCCGGTGATGTTTCCACACTTTACAAAGTGGCATTTGGACAATCCATATCTGTTACTATCAAAAATTGACTTCTAGAATCCATACTGTGAGGATCTGCTCCAAGGCGGCAGTGGGAGCAGCATCTGTACTGGATGTTGTAGGATCATCTTGGGATTCTGTTTTTCCCGTGAAATTGTGGCTTCAAACCCTGCCTGACATATCCATGAGATCCTGGGACTTTTTTGTATCTCGCTGTGCGTACTGGTTGGAACAAGATGAGGGCAGTCCAGAGGGGAGGAGATAAGGGACATTTCCTACAAGGCTGTAACTTCTACCCTCAGTGGTGGGTTCTCCGCCAAGGCGGAGTAGCGTCATCCCACTGCTTTTTAGCAGTGAAGTTTAGGGGAAAAAAATGATAATAACTCGCGTTATTATCCTTTTATTTTGTCCTGATGTCCGGCAGCTTTGCGGTGCGGGGCTGCTCTCACGACAGAAGGAGTGGTGAGCACACTGTAAGTGCGTATGAATGTTTGGCCGGCCAACTCGGTCCGTCCAAACATTCATGGGCACTTTGCATGTTCTCCACGCAGGCTGCATTACAGCCTGCGTGGAGAACATGCCCAGGCTCCCAGTCAGCGTCTGAGCGCCGAACCACCGCGCTCAGACCAATCACAACGCTGCATTGCAGCGTTATGATTGGCTGACTGGGAGCCTGAGTGTGCTTCTTGTTCCGGCCCGAGCGAAGGACTATGAGGAGATATGCAGTGAGGAAGCGGTGAGAAGGTAAGTTCTTTTCTTTTTTTTTTCTTTACATCCGCTTCTCCCACGTCCTCCCCACCCGCGATCCGTGCCGGCCGCCACTGTCTACCCTTCACTCCTGCAAGCCCCTAGGTGGGAAACTATGACCCCCCAATATGTTTTTTTGCACAGGCAGAATCTGTTGTGTTTCACATTAGTGCTTAATCTGAACCAGTGATTGCAGGTGGGTGGTGAGATCCAGCACTTATGTTTGGGGACCAAGACTTATTTATCATCATCACACTTTAAATGAACATAAGAGAGAAAAGCCGAAAAGTGAGATAAAAGAAGGAAGGGTAAGATGGGAAAACAGTCCCAAGGCGAGAAAGCAAGGCTAAAAAAGAACCTGCAAGAATAAGATGAAGAGGCAGGAAGTATTGGGTGGCGGAAGAAAGAGGCATGAAGCGGAATGACCATGTAGCTTTGGTATTCAGCAGCCCTGGCATAGCTTTGAGCTCCTGCAACTTACGTCTTTTTACAAATTAAGCACTGATCGTACTGCATGGATCTTCATGTTCAACCAACCAGGAACCAATCAAAAATGTAACCTCTATAAAGTGCTTGCAGATTTTGAGTAGGACAGTGTAAATTCTTTTTTTTTTTAGTATACTCAGGAAATTTGCAAATGACTCATTTGAATACAAATTTTTTGAATGTCTTCTGCATGAGACGTATGCCTGTGCATTCAGTTTTCATGCGAGATACCACAAAATTTAGTTTCATGAAAGTTTGTGTAACTTTTGTAAAATTTCACACTTTGACAGCACTAGACAGGATTGTAGTGAGGGGGGCGAGGTGACAGGAAACTCAAACTGTTGGATTAAGAAAAATTATATTTCTCTCTAAAAGGGATTGTCCTGGAAGTTTTCAGTATTGTCACCACTCTCGCCTGAGTTTGGTAAAGGAGCTTTGAAAGTCCATGAGAGAAAGAGACTGCACTTCTTTGCTTAGGGACCAGTGCCATGGACTTATTTATAAAGTTTTTCATATCACGAACATGACCCTTGAGGGTATCAGAGCGCTTTACAAATTGTCAGGAAAGTAGGAACAGGTAGAGCAAAACAACAACATACTCGATAATGGTACAGGATGTAGCAACTCCCCAGGTCATAGAAGAGAACACCACAAGGGCCAGGACGTCAGGGCAACAAATAAGAATATAACAGGTGAATAATAAACATAGGTGTAGACTCTGTACCATATCGTGGCCACAAGATTAGAGTTTGTGGGTTTTAGGTCCAAAATTCATTCATCAATAGCACTATAACGTCTTTTTTGAATAATGTAGTTGAGGAGATCAGTCTGATTTCAGGGGGCAGTGAGTTACAAATTCTCGGGGCAATACCCGAGAAAGCTCGGTAGAAGGATTTCTTTTTATAACATTTTTGTGGTTTCAACAATAAGATGCTGGTGCTTCTAGAGGATCTGCAGCTGCCTGATAGCTCCAGTTTTGTGCAAGGTACCTCAGCGTGTAGAAGTGTAGAGCTTTATGGGCCATGCAGGCACTTTTTAACTGTATCCTTGCCTCATATGGGAGCCACCTTAGAAACATTGGGAGTGATTTGGTTGTTTCTTTTAGATCCAGTGATGAGCTTTCCAGCAGAGTTAAGAGAGTCCCTTAGGGGAGCCTCCTTATATCTAGGTAGGCCGCAGAGGGATGCACTTCCATAGTCCAACCTAGAAATCACTATGGCTTGAACAGCTGACTCGAAGTCATCGAGGAGGAGGAAGGTTTTTATTTTTCTTAAGATGTTCATTTGGAAGTTCTCTCCTTTGGTGGCTGTACTGATGTGCTACTGTATGTTCAGGTTCTTGTCTAGCGTTATTCCCAGTGATCTAGTGAAATCTAGGATATGGTAAGCAGTTAAGAGCTGTTAGCTGCCACATCCATTCTTTGATGTCAGGTGACTGTTTGGGTGGGGCGATTAGAGAAATTCAGTTTGAGAGGGTTTAGTTTGAAGTTGTTGCAGGTCAGCCAGTTGTTCGTAGAGTTATGTTGAGAGACCTGATATCTTCAGGGGAAGAGATTTTCAAGTACAGTTGGGTGTCATTGGCATACATGTGATAGTGGATGTTGGATACTTTCAGAATTTCAGTTAAAGGCTCCAGGAACAGCTTAAAGAGAGTGGATGAGAGCGAGGATCCCTGTGGGACCCCTAATGTGACCGGTGTGGAATTGGACAGGTACTGATTAACCTTGATTCTTTGATTTCTGGTGTGGAAAAATGAGGTGAACCAGTTTAAGACAGACCCTGATAGCCCCATCTTGCATTCCAATAAGTCTAGTAGGCTATCATGTTTGACCTTATCAAAAGCTGACGAGAGGTCGAGGAGAAGGGCAGATTTAGTGCTGTGGCCCTGACAGAAGCCAGATTGGAATTGTTCTAAAAGTCTGAATTGTTCTATGGGGTTGCATAGTTGGAGATGGTAACATTTCTCAAGGAGCTTCGCCAGAATCGGAATGCTGGAGATCGGGCGGAACTTGTTTAGGTCCGCGTGATCCGCCGTGAGTTTTTTCAAAATAGGGGTTGCCTGCCCAAAGTTTAGGCAGTCTGGAATTGTGCCTTGAAGAAGAGAGGCATTTTCTATCTTGGTCAAATGTGGCAGTATAGACGTTTTATCTCACTGAAGAAATTTGATGGCAAAAGATCTCTGAAGTGGTTTAAAGGCTTCAGTGCTGTTAGAATATTGAGAACGGAGGTTTCATCAAAGGTTTTGAATGTGTTCCACAAAGCGTTATGTTTGGGGGGGTGCCCTGGGAGACATGGTGGCCCAGCAATCAGGGGTGGGATGAAATGTGGTATGACAGGAAGGTGCTCCATTGCTGTCTGCAAATCACTTTAACATTTTTTTGTCTTTTCCAGGAAGAAGGAGGAAAATTTCTAGCAGTTTGGCTGTGGACTGGAACCAGATGGGGAAGGGTGGGTTGCCTATTAGATTGTAGTTTGACTGGTTCGAACAATTTTTTTGGGTCGATTTCTGGCTTTATCTAGTTGGTTTCTAAAGACATTTGCTTTTGAGCTTCTAATGTGTTTGCTATGAATATTCCTCATCGATCTCAGATGCTTAAGGTGTTGCAGGGACAGTGAGAATCTCCACAATCGTTCAGCTAGTCTCAGATTACATCTTCCTGCATTTAGGGTACCATTGTACCAGGGTTTGAAGTTTTTAGTGGACATTCTTTTTAGCTGTAAGGGCGCAATCAAGTCTAAAATGTTCATCATGGAATTGTTGTAGTGATCTGTAAGGTCATGGGCATCTGACATGCCCACAGGAGGAGGCAAGATGTTATTGCTGAGGGATATCATTTCATTCAGGTTTATGTTTCGTATTCTCCTTTTCCAGTGTCTAGGTTTCTGTAGTTGAGTCTTTTTTGACCTCATGGATTCTGTGATGAGGAAGGTGATGCAGTGGTGGTCTGTCCAGCCGCAAGGGACGATAGATTCAAGTTGAATGGAATTGACCTTAGCAATGATTGGATCGAAGGTTGCACCCATGTTGTGGGTAGGACTGTTGCAGAAGTGGATCAGGTTGAGGTCAGCTAGGAAGGCTTTGAGGTTGTTCACTGCAGGGTCATTTGAGTCTTTCCGGTGGAGGTTGAAATCTCCGAGGAAGATCTGGGTGCACTGTGGTCCCGCATTGGTTGAGATGATTGCCATAATTTTTTCTATGAAGGAGAGGTTGTCTCCTGATGGATGGTAGATTGCATGCAGTTTGTATAGTGGCCTGTTGTTACTCATAATGTAGATGCATAGGTATTCGCAAGAGGATAGAGCAACAGTTTGTGACTGTTTCACTGAGAGACTGTTATGGTGTATGCAGGCGATACCTCCGCTCGGTCTGCTATATGTATGTAATTTTATGATGTTGTGGCTAGGTGGGGCCAGTATGTCAAAACTTGGTGAGGAAGAATCATTTAGCCATGTTTCAGTCAGGGTTAAGAGGTCAAGCTCGTGTACAAGAATGAGGTCAGCAATGTCCGCGCGTGTCTCACTGCTAATCTGCAATTGAGAAGCATGCATTTCAGGTGTGGATTGGTGTCTGCTGAGGTAGTCTGTGTGATGGGAACTCTCAAGGTTGGACTTATTTATGGCTATGGAGTTGGGCCTTGGTTCTGTGTGTGGGTTTGCAGGAATAGTTTGGACTTGACTCAAATTGTCAGGATTACTGTAGTATGTAGAATTATATGAAAGGAGGGAGTGAATGTCCCTGTCGGATATGGATCTTTCAGTCTAATGGGACGAGTGGAGGCGTTAGGGTAGGATATAGTTCTCCATCTGGAGTTGGGAGGCGTTGAGATTGTTGAGGTTGCATTAGCTGGGGTGTGTGACAGTAGCCTTGTGTGGTAGTTAGTAGTTTGGGCACAGTTGTGTCTCTTCTTCTCACGGGTCCGGTTGCGCCACCAGTTGTTTGCCAAATCTGAGGTAATGTTTATTAGGGTTTAAAAGTCTGCCTTAAGTTGTTGTAGGTCCAGTGTAATCTCATCAAGTCTGGATTCTAGAGAGGTATGGAAACAGTGTTCGTTGTTTGGATCAAGGGGCCTGGAGGTGGGGGTGTTCAGGACTGTTGTGTTAAAGTACTGCTGGCCTGAGAGAACCAGTGGAGGGGAGGTCAGGTTGGAGATGGAGTTAAACTTGAGGGGAGGAGGTATAGAGCTCGTGAACTGTCTGAGTAGGAGCGCTGGGGTTGTATGGGTCATGTTGCTGGTCGGGTTTGGGAGTTCAGATTTGGACAGTGTCATCGTACGTGTGTTCGTTGTAATGAGATACCCACAGTAGGAGTCCTGAGCTGTGAGCACTGGCAGATGAATATTTATTTGGCTTACTACATTTCTATTAAGCTAAAATTAAAATGTTCTTGAGGCCAAATGTGAAATTTTCAATGATGCTCCACCTTCCCTCAGGCCAGCTATAGTTCACTGCTCACCAGGTAGTGGTGTTAAAACCTATTTTCAGAGTGGGTATGCTGTCATCAATGTTAAATCAATGAAGTCATAGAGATTGTGAAAAATCCAAGTATCACACAAAGAATAAGTGTAAAATATGAGCCATGCCCATTCACCAGGAAAGTGGTAAGGATGTGTTATGTAGCCTGTGGTGTATTTTATTTTGGAGCACACTGTTGCAAATTTATTATTATAGCATGATGTGATAGCACATTGTAATTTACAGACAGCACATTTTCTATTGAAATGACAACTACATTTTCCCAGACATGCAGTTTTAATGATAGAATTATACAAAACACAAACGATAATGTGTGGGAATCGTGTTTTAGTGAATATTTATTATTTGTGCATCACCAAGTAAAGTGTGTTGATCTGTTCTGATCCTATTAAAATCTTTGTTTACACCACACTTCAGAATTAGAAAAGAAAGTGATTTATTTGCTGATATAGTTTGAAATAATTGTACAGTACATTTACAGGTATTTAAGTTTTGTTGTGTGTTAGAAAAAATATACATCCTACAGCTTTCCCTTTCACACTCCCTGTACCCCAGCAATATTACCACACAGTTCACTTTAGAAAATCCTTTCACTTTGCAGTCAGCAAAAGAAAAGTAAGCACTAATCTTCATGTTAAAAGAATAAGCAGCAATTTGTCAGAGGAGATGCTGAAATTTCACCTATGTGATAAGATAAAAACAAAATTTAAAGGCATCTTTATTGTTAGACCTTCTGAACTCCAGCAGTGTTATTCTGGGGGTGCCTCAGCACCACCTGCAGCCCTATTTCCAGCGCCAATGCCTCCTGGAACAAACATTGCTTGTTTTCAGCAATCCACAGCCAGATGTCCACTACATTCACTGTTGCTATCATCACAGATTCTGGCTTCATAGCTATGAGGTTGTGGGTATATTCCTAGCAATGTTTCATTATATGTATTCTCGCAGTGCGTTTTGAAGGCCCTTTTGCAGTGAGCACATGCCGTGCATTTTTAAAGAAAATCTACTGGTCGCCGTGAAGCGACATAAGTGTGGTGGTAGCATGCACAGCTGTGGGGTTCGACTGTTGTGTGAAGATGTTGCAAGCCATACTGGTATGTTTCTATATATTAATGCGCCTTACAATGAGGGTCGCACTGCCAGTGAGGTTGAGCCCAATTAGTAGTCAGGTTGGATATTACACTGAAATAAACTTCAAGCAGAGCATGGTTGATATCTCCTCTTTCCATTAGGAAGATCTCTCATGATGTTGAGGAACTCAGGCAGCCAAGTTGGAGTGGGTAAGTGATTGAAACCCTCCGAAAATGGAACTTTTTATCGCATAGCTTTCTGCTCTTTACTTCCATAAAGAAGATTCCTCAGGGACATTGCAAAGGGATGCAGTGCTCAGGTGTTGGTTCACATCAGTGATGAAGTCAGGCACTGGGTCGGGTATCTGAGTTTGCTGTAGTGATGAGTTTTTTGTGTATGTTTTCTTTGGTGCTCATTGACCAAAAGATTATCATTCTACCTGTGTGGTGGTCTATATGATTATATATAAGTAGTGTGAGGTGAATATGATGTCCCTTTCATTTAGAGTTTGACGAAGGCAATTGTGCTTATGGCAGAAATGTTTTTATACAATTCTTTGCTTTGTGCATGTTGGGGCAGGCTTGTCAACACTTTGCAAAGTCTCATAAAATGACTGAAAATGGTGATAAAGTATTGACTTTCCAGCACAAACTTTATTTGCACTGGAAGTTTAACCTTAATGTAGCACAAATGTCGCTTTTTGTATTTTAAATCAAGGTGGCCTTCCATGGACGGTATATGGGTGTTCTCACACTGTCATCCATGGTTTTTGATGCAAGGCTATAACTACTAAAATTGTCAAACTGGGCTTTGTGACAAAAATAACATTGCCTTAAGGTAGGCGTTAACAATGAATAATGGTTTTCATTTCTCCTAACATTTCACAAATCGCCTGCTTACTAAATTGTACTGCACACATTGAATGTGTGAAACATTTAGAAGTTGTTCTAAGCTCTACGCTGCAAAGGTGCTTGTGTGGCATTAGACAGACTGGGGAAGAGAACAGCAGCGCCAGATCTTAGTAGATACTGGTCTGCGATGCTTGGTTTCTTCGCCTAGAACAGAAAATGTGCTTGCTATTCTGTGTTGTGATAAAAAAAAGAAATTGCCCCTTAGTTTCACTACCTTGCTTACTGTGAGAATTTAAATACTGTGTGATTGATACATGCCCTGCTGTGCCTGACATTGAACATTTTATTTTTATTTTCATATTTCTCTACAGTTGCTACACTAGAAAGGTGTTAATAAGCTTTATAAATAAGGTTATGTACAGACACCCATGTCAGTAAGATTTCAAACGTTTGATGATGTAGCACAGTAATATAATATGAGAAGTAAGACGCTAGAAAGGGAAAATAAAATAGAACGGATGCAGATTAGTTCAGAAAAGATGTGTTTTCAACGGATTTCAAACAAAGGAGCCGATTAAGAGTCTGGCAGTCCATGGACTGCCAGATTTGTGAAGGTGCAGCGGTGGCGGTCTACCGACTGCCCTATTACAACTAGGGCGGTCGGACCGTCATTGCCCCTCTGCAGCCGCCTTGGAACCGCCGTTCCCTGGTGGTGTTGCGGTGGTCAGGAGGCCGCAATATGCTTGGCGGGCCTGTAGCGGTCCGGCCAAGCATATTTCGAGTGTCCTCACCGCCACAGTTTTTTGGCCATGTGGATGCATGCAGGGGGCACAACATGTGCCCCCTTGTATGCATGCACCCCAGTTCCTGCACAGCATGGACTTAACAGTCCATGCCGTGCAGGAACTGTTTTTGGTGTTTCCAATGCGGTGCCCATTTTCAGGGCACCTCTGTGGGAACATTAAAAAAAGCCTACCAGACAATAGAAATACTCGCAATCTGGCGGGCGGCCCGACCACGGGTTTGGTGGTGCGGCAGTGGGCGGACCCGGCGCCGCACTGCCAAATTCGTAATTAGGCCCAAAGAGAGGAGGTATGGATGAGTGCTGAGTTGTGAGGGTAGGAAGTTCCAGAGAAGAATTGCTTCAATCTCAAAAATGTTTTACATTTTTTTATTTGGTGAATAAGAGTGTACTTCTTCTTAGCCCCTTTAATCCGCAGGGTATGGTTAAAACATTTGCCAGGTATGATGGGGAATCCAGATGCATGGGTGTGCCGAGATGTAGGGCGTTGTACATCTGGAAAACAATTTTGAATTTTATTCGGACCCCGCCAGGAAGCCTAATCAGTTGCTGAATGCTAGGGTAAAATGATCAAATGTTTTCTTAGACGATATGAGGCGGGCCATGGTCTTGATTTGAGCTAGAAAAGGTTCTCCAGCTAAGATGGTCTTATCAAAATCTAATCAGTCTAATCAAACAATGACCAGGGCATTCGCTGCGCTTTTTAGCTGATTTGGTGTCAAAAGGTTCTTGATTTTCCTTAGTGAAAGTAAAAAATTGATTGAAAGTTTGCATAACTTGCGGATTTAAGGTGCGAAAGATAATATGTTGGTAATAATTAAACATGGATTTCACAGGGAGGGAGATGGATGGAAATTATCATATTTCAGGTATGTTAATTCTCTGCTAGGATGTAAGGAGGAGGTGAGAAGGATGAATTCTGTTTCTTGCAGACTAACTGGAGAACGTTATTAGACATCCATTGACGAATCTTCAGGAGATATGATTACAAAGTGGTTATGTAATTGATGCAAGATGTCTTTATATATAATTGTGTGTCATCAGCATACTAGCTAATTTTGACTCCAGAGTCTATTAATATTACATAGAGGGGTTGTGGGAAATGGCTTTTAGCAGGTTCATCCCCCTATTTGGCCCACATTTTGACTAATAAATACTGGTATAATGACTCTGAGTGTGCACTGAGACCTTTTAACCAGACCTCAGTGCCAATGCTCTGACCCTCAAAAGTGTATGTTCAATTGGCTTATACCCAATGAGCAAACGCTAACTTACTTATAAGTGCCTTTTATATGGTACCACAGGTACGCAGGGCCTGTAAGTTAAAGTGCCCTCGAGGACTGCAGCACGTATTGTGCCACCATGAATGTGACAAAGTAAAACATGTCTCCCGGCATGCCACTGCAGACTGGTAGAGCAGTTTTAAACTGCTAGCTTGACTTTGCCATTGAAACTAATAACAAAGTCCAGACCTTCCTTTTTAATATATACAAATCACTCATAAGGTAGGCCTGTCAAGCCCTATGGCAGTGTGCTGTATATTAAGAAGTAGGAAATGTATTTCTATAAGTCCTAGCAGTAAAAATCTCCAAATTGTCTTTTTTTCCGTAGAAAGGTTAGTAGCCCCATTGGCACATACAGGGTTACGCACTGAGACCTCAGCTGTGCTAACTTCGGAATGGGACTACTTAAAGTTGGTAGTTCAAGGTATCAAAAGAATCGTTATATAAACCTGACTTGATGCCCAAGTTGAATTTAATGTAACTTTCGAATATAAGGCAACTTTAGGAGGTAGCCACTCTGTTGTCCAAGATTCCTGTGGCCACTTACAGCTGCTGGCCACAAGACAGTGTTCTGCCTTCCTGGGCATGAACGACTCCCAGAAAAGGACACAATAGAGGCCTGCCGTTAAAAGAGGTGTTACCTCTCCCTGGCAGGAAGCCACACAGGGTGTGGACCCAAAAGGCGAGCTACTAAGGGGATGCCACCTTTGAAGGCCAAATGGTGAACACACACAAGAGGGGCTGCTCTTTTGTTCTGGTTAACAGGTTGCCATCAGAGAGAGAGAGTGAAAAACAGTTGCCAAACTGCTTTTCCATGGGTGTGTAGCCCACACACTGAGAGAAGGGTTCTGCCTTCTTGGGAGCGGGCAGACTATTGCACTCTGGGATAGTTATATGCCACACATTGTCAGGAGAGGATCTGGTAGCCCATTGGTTAATAGTCACAGCAAGTTGTGGGCATAAAAGTGGCACCATTGGCACCCAGTCCTCAGATAACCTCTGAACTGGATAGAGAGCCGAAGAAGGCATGCCCTATTGTTCCCTGGACCTGGAAAAGACAGGCTGAACCAAAGACTCAACTGCAACCTGCTGCTCCTGGGCTAGCAAAGATAGGACTGTGTCTGTGGTGCCCTGCTTGAGAAAAAGTCATCCCCCAATGCCCAGACAGCGTCAGTTGTCTGACATCCTGTTACAGCTTCAGGGCTACAAAAGTAGAAGAAGCCGCCTTAGAATTGGTAGCCACAATTACTTATTTGTCGCTGACCATGGAAGCACAGCCCAGGAGACTGAGCCCCTACACTCAAAATTTGCACTGAGTCTGCTGGACCCGGAGGAGTCATTGAAGTGCAGTTTGGTCCCCCAAAATAGACACTAGCAGCAGTTAATGGGGACTGCTGGTTTAGCTGTGACCGGAGACCATTAGCCCAGTGGCAACTGTTGTTTTTTGGCTGGACTTCGAACTTCTGTGGCCAAAGTCACCCCACCGTGTTCGCGGACCGGGGGTGGCCCCAAGAAGACACCCATCGACTGGATCAGAATCCTCAGCATCATCAGAACCTTCAGCATCCTCTATCGCTTGCATCAGGACCGCTCCTGTGATGTGTATGGTAGTTTGCCCATAGCGCCTGGAACTGGACTGGAGACTGCTTTGTCTGCAAGGTAACTGTTCTGTTAAGCCTCATTGGTACATGTGACTTGCTCTCTGCCAGAATTGGTCGCACAAAGCAGGCCACAGTACCCCAACACAACTTTTCAGAAAGTTTTCAAAGTAACTGCTAACCGCTGTAGTTGCCAAAGCTTGCTTGCATCTTGATTGAGAAGCTATGATTTACGATTTGGTTAATAATTTTTATCTTTTGAACCCTCCAGGTGATTTTGTTAGTTTTGATGTCTAAAACTTTTTAACATTAATATCTATTTTTTATAAATTGTTGTCGGATTTCCTTTGTGTCCTTTCCGATTCCGTCCTGATTTTCCCTCACGTTTCTTTTTTATTCAATTGTTTTGATATTTCAAAATGCTTTGCACTTAGTACTTTGTTAAAGCCTGACAGCTCGAAGCCACAACTGCCCAGGGTTGAGTTAAGGTTTTTACAAAGGAGCCTTACTGGACCAAAGACAGGTGTGAGAGTTTATTACATGGTGAGTTTGCACAACCACACCAAATAATAAACCGCATTTCCTCATAGTGCTTAAAGACGAGGATTGAATTTTATTGGTTCTACGCTGTCTTGGGAATCACTGCAATTCATTGGTGTGACAGATGAGGTTTAGTTTACAATTTTCCCTGGCTGATAGAATTGTGAGACATATCTGGAGAAGCAATTAATAACTTGCTTGAATTTGCTTGAACATCTTGATTCAAGCAAATTCAAGAAACAGTGTAAAATGTTGCTTATAAGGTGAGCAAGACCGGTAGGCCAGGATTATCTTCATCAGTTATCAAGTAAATGCTATTGAAACCCTTTGAAGTACCTCTCTTTGTACTGCGATCATCTACGAAGTGTGATTGGTAGTGGCTGGTAGTCAGCTAGATGTTTTTTAGAAATTAATTTGGTGAATTATTTGGACACACTCATTGCCTTAGCCAAATAGTGTTACTGATGTCTGAAGTTTGGTTACATGTTCGATTTTAGGCATTTTAAAAAATACAGGGGCATATTATCAAGGGCTTTATCGCCGATTTAGCGGCACTTTTTGCCGCTAAATCAGCGATATTTTTAACGCCCTATTAGCAAGCTGTCGCTAACAGGTGTTAGCGACAGCTTTCAGGCGTTAGAGGCCGGGAATTACATCGCCTTGCATGTCAGCGATATTTATCGCTAATGACATGCAAGGTAGGCGTTCCCCACTAAAAGCGACTGTAAACAGTCGCTAACACCACTAACCCCTATTATCAAGGCAGGCGAAGCGATAAAATAAATCGCGCTAAGCGCGTTTATCGCTAGATTTTAACACCTGCTATTGACTATGACTTACCTGTTTAAGGTATAGGAGGTGGATTCTAATGCTGAATCCACCTTAGCGTTAATGCGAGAATATCACTGGTTTTCCAGCGATATTCTCGCATTATGCCGCTATCGCTGGAATAATCATCGCCATAGCGCTAATTGTTGCTAATACAGCGTTAGCGTGGCGATATATTCCAGCGATAGCTGGCGATAAAATATTTCGCGCTAAGCGCGCTCTGCGATATTTATCGCATTTTGTTGCTAATATGGCCCACAGTGTGTTAGAGATATATTGACCAGGAGATGCCAGGATCGTTTGAATTGGGAAATGCTTGCTTTTGGTGATGCACGTAGGAATTATATGTTCAAAACTGGTTGTGGCTTTAAGCTGTTTTGTTATTTTGTTTTGGTTCAGATAGGTCTTCAGATTTTACAGGCTGAAAAGTGTTCCACGTGGTCACACTTTTTTTTTGTTGTAGCAGTCATTTTGTGAGAGAATTGGCATAATTTTGCCACTGATGATTGATATTTTTTCAGTAAATAATGTGAGTAATTTGTTGCATTTATTTGCGGATGGACTGGCAAGGACTCAGCAGGCGGGCATATTTTTATGGTTCTGATAAGATGGGCTGTCGGATTTCAAGGAGGAGATTGCCCCTGCAAGTTATTCGTTTTTATTTTTAGTATCCCTTATTTAGCTTTGAGTTTGGTGAGTAGCAGAGGAGGGTTTGAGGTACTGATAAATGCATAGATATTTTTGAGTTTCAAAGGGATTCTGTAAACAATGGGTACCTCAACTCAGAGCGGGGATGTCTGAACAAAAGAATTTACTTTTAATGCCCAGAATGGCTGAGCGTGAGCCTGAATGCTCGTTTGTTTGAAGGTTGGTGCACACTGGTGCCAGCAGATGAGTTGTTTTTTGGGGGCATGGTTGCTGAATTGTGTGAGCCTAGGTGCCTACTTGTTTGCTTATGTGTGTGGGCCTGGGCGGTCATTTGTTTAAGTCTTGTCCTATTACTTACCGGTAATCTTCATTACTCCGGGTCCCGTTGTCCTCGTCCCCTTCATACTAAACAAGTGAGATAATCTATCTCATTGACAGAAAAAAAGAAAAGAAGGAATGGTGGTACACCCCTCCCCCTCCCCACTGGGAGTACATGAGCGTACCCTACCCAGCATTCCTCCTGAACTACCAAGCCCCAGATGAGGGCCGGAAAGCCCGGGAGGGAGGGAGGGATGCTATGAAGGGGACGAGGACAACGGGACCCGGAGTAATGAAGATTACCGGTAAGTAATAGGACATTACCCCCAGGTCCCTCCTGTCCTCGTCCCCTTCATACTAAACAAGTGAGAATACCCAAGCAGCAACCGGCCATCATCACACAACAAACCACCAGGACACAGAGCCACAGCACACCCAGCAATTTATTGAAAACAGCACAGTACCAAAGAAAAAAAGGGGAATCAGGAGCACACAGCCCGAAGCACCCCCAAACCAAAGTTAGCCTCATCCCCCAGAACATTCTGAATCCGGTAATGCCTAACAAAGGTATTAGCAGGGGCCCAAGTAGCGGCCCTACAAATCTCAGAAAGGGACACATCACGAACCTCCGCCCAGGAAGCCGCCATCCCCCGCGTAGAACGCCCCTGAACCCCAGCCGGAGGAGGGGAGCCCGAAAGGGAATAGGCCAACATGATGACTTGCTTCAACCAACGACCAATGGAGGAAGTGGAAGCCCGGCAACCCCTGGAGACCACCCCAAAGGAAACAAACAGGAGTCAGACCGCCTAAAGGAACGAGTACGGTCCACATAGACCCTCAAGGCACGGCAAACATCCAGCAAGGATCAGGGAAGGTCGTCCTCATCCACCTGAACAGAACACAGAGCAGGCAAGACCAGCTCCTGGGAGCGATGGAATTGGGAGGAAACTTTTGGAACAAAGGAGGAATCCAAACGAAGAACAACTCCATCCGCAGAAAAGGAAAGAAAAGGCTCCCGAGCCATCAAAGCCCCCAGCTCACCCAGGCGACGAGCAGAAGTAATAGCCACCAAAAAACAACCTTAAAAGTGACAAACTTCAAATCAACCTCCTCCAAAGGCTCAAAAGGCGCAGCCACCAAAGCCCTCAAAACCAAAGGGAGGTCCCAAAGGGGAAAAGAAGGCCGAACCACAGGATGGGAAATAGAAAAACTGCGCAACAAACGAGAAACCAGGTCATCCACATCAGTCAGATTCCCCCAAGGGGAACGGAAAGCCCGAACAGCAGCCCACTGGGCCCGCAGAGTTGAGACAGACAAACCCTTCTCGAACCCATCCCAAAGAAACTGAAGAACATCAGACAAAGGTTAAACCAAAGGAGACAGCGCCAGACCGAGACACCAACGCTCAAAGTTCCCCCAATGCCTACCGTAGGACCGAAGAGTAGACGGCTTCCGGGACTGCTGAATAGCCAAAGCTAAATGCTCGGGGATACCCCGATTCCTCCACCCCTGCCTTTCAACCTCCAAACCGACAGCCGAAGCCGCCGGAGGGACAACATCGGAGAGGACCGCAAGGGAGACGGAGGGAAGGGGAAGAACCAAGGACCCTGAACCGCCAACAACTTCAGAGTGGGAAACCACGACCGGCGGGGCCAGAAGGGCACCACCACAACCACCTCCCGATCCTCCATCACCAGCCGAGACAGAAACCGAGAGATCAGGGCAAGGGGAGGAAAGGCATACAGCAGGCGAGAAGGCCAAGGGAGGGTCAGGGCATCCACCCCCAAGACCCCTCCTGAGGAACCCGGGAATAGAAGCGGGGAAGCAGAGCATTGAGCCGGGAAGCAAATAGGTCCAGAAAAGGAAGACCAAACCTCACGCACACCAGACGAAAGGCCACCGGAGTCAAAGCCAACTCCAGGGAGGCGGGAAAAAACGACTGAGGGCATCCGCCACCCCATTGTCCACCCCCGGACATGAACAGCCGCTAGAGACAAGAGATGGCCCTCCGCCCAGCAAAACAACGGGGACACCACCGCGTTCAGGGACTGGGACCGGATACCCCCCTGGTGATTCAAGTAGGCCACGGTTACAGTGTTGTCCGACCGAACCAACACATGGCGGTGCAACAGCAGACCCCGAAACCCCATGACCGCCCGAAACACAGCAGACAACTCCCGCCAGTTCGAAGACCGCCGACTCTCCAGCAGCGACCAACGACCCTGAAGGAACTCCGACCCCAAAGTTGCCCCCCAACCCAACGCACTGGCGTCCGTCGTAAGGACCACCGGAGGAGGGGACTGCAGAGGCAAACCTCTGGCCAGATTGTCCGACAAAGTCCACCAGCGCAGAGCAGGAAGGATTGACAGAGACACCGGAACCAAGAGAGACAAATCCTGAGACAAAGGATCCCACCGAGCCAACAGGTAGGACCCGACCAAAGAGGCCGAAGATGGAAACGCGCCCAAGGCACAGTGAACACCGTAGCCGCCATCAGACCCAGAAGGCGCAACCAAAGACGGACCAGGAAGGACCGACCCACCAGAAACCGCTGAGCCAGGGAACACAAGGTCACTGCACGAGCAACCGGCAGGAAGACCCGATTCAGATCCGTGCGGAAACGAGCCCCTATGAAAGTCAAGTCCTGGGACGGCAGCAGCTGACACTTGGGGAGATTCAACAGGAACCCATGGGCCCCCAAGGTCGAACACACCAACTCCCGAACCTGCAACAACAGAACTGCGGAGGGAGCATGAAGGAGCCAATCGTCCAGATAAGGATAAACCAACACCCCTGAAGATGCAAGGAAGCCACCAAGGGAGCCACCACCTTGGTAAACACCCTGGGGCTGACCGCAGGCCGAAAGGGAGGACCTGGAACTGATAATGGACACCCCGAAGACAAAACCTCAGGAAACGACGAGAGAGGGGGTGAACCGGAACGTGATAATAGGCATCCTGAAGGTCCAGAGTGCACATGTAATGACCTTGGAGAACCAGGGGAATGATCCGCTGAAGAGTCTCCATCTTGAACGGGACACGCAGCACAAACTTGTTCAGGGCCTTCAGATCCAGGACAAGACGAAACCCCCCTGTCACTTTGGGAACCAGAAAAATAATGGAATAAAATCCCTGACCCCTCTCCCCGGGAGGAACCTCCTGCACCACCCCCTTGTTCAGCAGAGACTGGATCCCCAGAGACAGTTCCGCCCGTCTGGACGGACAAGACGGCCACGGAGTCGGCCGGACCCCCGAGTCCGGAGGAGGAGCCGAAAATTCTATCAGGTACCCCAACCGCACAATGTCCAGCACCCACAAGTCTGAACAGGAGGACATCCAGGCTGGAAGAAAGAACCGAAGCCGACCTCCGACCAAGGATCCGGCGTTGGCCGCCAGATACTCAGGAACGAGGTTTTGCAGGAGGGGACTTCGCTTTCCTGTCACGACCCTTTCCAGACTGAAAACGACCCCTGCCCCTGGCAAACTGCCTGCGAGAAGGAGGAGGGAAGAAAGCCTTGGGCTTAGAAGAAGCCGGCACCGAGGAAGACTGCTTGAAAGAGGAAGAATGCTTCTTCTCCTTAAACAGACGATGCAATTTGCCCTCCAACTCCTCACCAAACAACATAGAACCCTGAAAGGGCAACCGCAGCGCAGCAGACTTCTGGGCGGAATCCGTCTTCCAGTCTTTCAGGACCAAGTTATGACGAGCAGCCACACAAGCACCTCCAGAGAGGGCCGAGGCACGCACCACGTCGAAGGAAACATCAGACAGAAATTCAACCTGCCTCTCAACATGAGCCAGAAGCCCCGAACAGTCAGTGGCATCATCCATAGACCCATACAGGGACTTCAGGTCAGAAAGCAGGGACTGAGCCACATAAGTCCCATATATGCCAGCCCGGAGCGCCAGATGGGAACCAGAATAAACTTTACGCAGGGAAGCGTCCACCTTTTGTCCACAGGATCACGCACAACCGCATCCTCAGCCAAAGAAGTGCGCCCCACGAGACTGGCCACAAAAGAATCCACAGGAACAGAGTCTGGCAAGTCCCTGGCCATATCCTGAAGAGGGTAGAGTTTCGCCATGAAGCGAGGAAGCAGAATGCGATCCGGATCCTTCCACTCCCGGTCAAGCACCTCCTTGACACATGGATGAACCGGCATAACCACAGCAGCAGAGCACTGGAACTGGCGAAGCAAGGAACTCCCAGAAGTACCAGGGGCATCATCGGCAGGAAACCCCATATTCGCCTTCACATGACTCAACAAGTCCGGCAACATGTCCTTGTCGACATATTTGCCTTTCAGCACATCACCCCCAACCACTCCTCCTCAGAAGCTGAAGAAGAAGAAGAAGGCGGCGGAGCCCGACCAGAGGATTTGGACCGAGGAGCACCACCCATCTCCAATAAAGTCTCCTTAATGAGCCTCTTCAACCTGGAATCACCACCCCTGGAACGCCGCCCGGAGCGTGCAGGAGAAGGCGAAGAAGAAGAGGAAGATGAGGAAGAGGATGAAACATCCACATGCCTGCTTTTCTTGGCATGTTTACCCATGGTGAACCGGAGTAGGGCCGCAGGGCACACGAAGCACAGCAAGCCACCCGGCAGAACAGGGCAGCCAAATAAGCCCCAGAAGGATACTGCCCAGGCAACCACAGTACCCCCACCGGAGGCAGACCCCCAAATGAGGGAAAGAAGGCAGGAAAACCAAGTGTCGGGACTGAGGCAAGCAGGAACCGACAGTACAACGCACCGCAGTACCGAACTCCAGGAGCTGGCCCAAGAAGAGTTAGCACCAGAAGCAAACAAACGCGGGCAGCATAAATAACAAAAAAAACGCTACGCGGTACTCACAAGAGGGCTGGCAAACACCCTACACCACCGCCGCCAGCCGCAAGTGATGAATCGCCTGACTTCCTACACCAAACAAAGGAAGTCAGGCAAGCCCCGGAAGGAAGCGCCCCAGCCACACGGGGGCCGCCGCACTCCACGGAGGACAGAACAGGAACTGCTGCGCTCCCGACAAGCCCAGCAACCCGGGAGGCGCAGCAACAGACACCAGCCGCCGAAGGAGATCCTGCATCCATGAAGGAACCGACTGGAGGCGTCAACAGGGCTCCCCCAAGCCCGGCAGGGGGAGACCCGGGAAAACCAGCACAAACCCGAAGCCCAGCAGCAGGTAAGTCCCCCAGGAGCCTCCCGGCTCCTGGACCTCTTCATACTGTCGAAGACAGAAAAAAGAACAGGAGGAATGCTGGGTAGGGTACGCTTATGTACTCCCAGTGGGGAGGGGGAGGGGTGTACCAGCATTCCTTCTTTTCTTTTTTTCTGTCAATGAGATAGATTATCTCACTTGTTTAGTATGAAGGGGACGAGGACAGGAGGGACCTGGGGGTAATGTTAGTCAGTCTGTGCGAGCTGGGCCACTTAAGTATCTGGAATGCTGTGCAGAGCTTTGTTGCTTCAGTTTGCAGTAAGAGTTGTGTTTTTGTTGGACATAGTTTGTTGCTCCAACTATTTGGAGTTGGCTCCAGTTGGCTACCTATAACTTTCAAAGTTTTAGAAACGTGTTTAAGTAATGTGATGTTATCTTGAGTCCTATATTTTCAGGTGTACAGCATCTCATTGGAAGTTTTGCCTTTTATTTTAGAGTTTATCCTACTGAAGGTGGAAGTTGTCCTTTTTATTTTTGACATGTTTCTGTGTACCTTTTCTTTGGGATCACTTGATTGGAAGGTGGTGGTGAGTCTGTGTCGTGTTACAATGTGTTCTGCAGGAAGAAGGTGTTGTGCAGTAGCGGCCCCTGGAGGGAGTGCTGTGGGGTAATGGGGCGGGCGGGGGAGGGGCAGGGTGGGGGGTAGTAAACTCCGGCATACGGCCGAACGGAGGTAAGTACATAAATACATAAATAAAACGAATTACAGTGCGCACGCTGCAACGCCGAATGGCGATGCAGCGTGTGCAATGTAATTAGTTTTATTTATTATTTATGTACTTACCTCCGTTCGGCCGTATGCCGGGGTTTACTACCCCCACTCTGCCCCTCCCCCGCCCCGCCCCACCGCCCCGCAGCACTCCCTCCAGGAGCCGCTACTGGTGTTGTGTCTTGTGAAACTTGCTTTGTTCTGTGACTTTGATGATGCATGAAATGAGGTGTGAGATGTGGAACCTGGGGACACGCGGGGAGTAAGTAGGAGAGAGGAATGTGAGCAGAGATTATGTGCACGATGAAGCGACTTCCCTGGAAGTGCACACAGATAATGTCTTTATACATCTGTATGAATGTCCTTTTGATACATGTGTCCACCATTTGCTAAGGTTCTTTTATAGCCGGTGCAATTTGCCTTTTGGTCCTTTTCCCTACCTTGTCACTATCTGGTCATACATACTCTAAAACACCTAATCAACACAGTCCCAAATGTCTGTCTTCAATTGCACACACTGTGTAAAAGGGGGCTAGACTTTTACCCCTCTTTTGTTGTTCCTTGTTTTGGCAAAAAAATCCCAAGGATCTGGATAACGTGTTTGTAAGTGTCTTGTTGTCTGTCAATGTTAAATTGTTTACGTCTTATGTGAAAGTAAATCTGAATGACTCCTTTCTACAGTAAGTATGTCCATGTCTAGGTGCATTATGGAAACTGGTAATACGTTTGTACAGCGGCATTATAGGAATCAACAATATGTTAATTTTGATATTTAATAGTAAACTGGAGTATTTTGAAAATTGATCAAATGAGTATGCACTGGCACTTGTTAGGAACAATGAAATTTGGTATGTGTGCCAAGTGGGATATAGTTCAAAGCAGAAATAGAGCCTATTGATGCATAATGGGAACTGTAGGGTAGGCATGATTGTGTGTGTCATTTGAGTATTATAGAAACTAGTACTTTAGGTATTATGGTGCATTGTAGTAGCTGGTAATGTTGCCATTCTGGCTATGCTGAGCTATAGCTGAGTGCTATGGCCAAGGGTTTGGGACCCTGTGGAGGGTTCGTCCTTGAACCACAATCCCTCTGTGCTCCAAAAGGCCAATCAACAATAGAAGTGGGAGCTCCAGCTCTGCCTTCAACAGGTGGAGTCTCAGGCAAATTATTCTATCAGTGAGACCCAGTACAGGAAGTCTGATTGTGGAAATGGTCGATGGTGGTAAGTCTCCAGTCTAACGAGACCTCTCCAGCCTGCCTGGTATCTCCTGAAAAATGGAACGTATGCCATAATTCTTTAATTTTCACCATAAAATTATTGTTGCTCAATCCTTGGATTGAAATTGGGAGAGTTGGGGGTATCTCCCCTCTTTTGAGAGCACCGCGGGTGAGAACCCTTGTGATTCAAATTAGATGTGACTGTCATATGAGCGCCCCAATCCTATCAAACACCCATTCAAACAAATTAATACCTTAATTCTTTGTCAGGCTCTTAGCCATTCCTCAATTTCCCTCCTATTCACTCTTGCTGATACCTGCATCCACACCCCCTGCCTGCCAGATGTCCAAGGCCAGCTGCTCTCAACCACTATCAGCCCATCCTGTGATCGGCTGACCTTTTGGGGTAGACCACTCCAATCGGGAAGAATCCAAACTCATTCCTGCTAATCTGTCTCCTCCTTTCCTTTCTCCTTGACCCTAGTGTAGATTTTTCCTCTTTCTTCCGCACACCGAGGTTATCTTAGGGGTGGCAAATACAAATAACACTCTTAACATAATACTAGGTGTACTAGGCACAACAGACCATAACAGCCAAGGAGAGGTTTGTATTTATTAAGACATCCTTTTCACCACAGAGAATATCAGAGCTCGCAGGTCAATTTCTAGGTAATGATGGAATATCGCTGCTGGCTGGTTACAGCCCTGTTCATCTGGACGCTGGTGTTTGTGAAAGAGTTCCAAGGCTAATGAGGTGGCTATCAAAGCTGTCAGTGTCTAAGCTGACTGCAGTGCCTCGAAGTTTCTTGCATGAAGAAATTGATGTGAACATGGAGTCATGCAAGAGACAAGTTAATTTGGAAGAGCAACATTTTTCAATTTTACCCTGGCAGTGAGTCTGTGGACTATTTTGCAAATACATTCTGGAGTGACGCTAGTTTTGTTACATACTTTGGGTAAGATTTGCATACATTTTGCGCTGGGTTAGCATCACAAAAGTGACGCTAACCAGCGCAAAATGTTTTTTTTGCTATTTAGTTTAACAAGTTTTGCGCTGGAAAGCACCCTCAAAGAAGCGCAAAGCACTGTTTTGCGTTGCTTAGCCCTGAGGGGGCGTTACTTGGGTGGAAGATGGCGTTCCCATGCACCACCCATGCCTTTTGACCCAAAACCATATTTACAAAGATTTGTAGACATGGTCTTACGCCAAAAGTTAACGCCCCTTCAAAGAAGGCTCTAACAGGAGAAATGCTTTCATTTCTCCGTGCTTTTCCGACTTTGCATGAGTGCTGCACTGTGCAGCACGCAAACAAAGTGGGAAAAGCTTTCCATTATGTCTAGGCATGGTATTTTGTACAAGAAGGGTACCCTTCCTGTACAAAACCTTTGCTAGACTCATGCACACACCCTAGCGCTATGACCCTAAGGTGTGTGCATGGCACACGGCCGCTGAAATCTGTGCCCGCACAAGTGAAAGGGGAGGAGAGAGCCATATCTCTGAAAATATGGCGCTCTCCTGCTCCCTCCCTGTCGCGCAATGCAGTGCAGCCTCGCAGGGAGCTGTGCTGCATTGCGTGACTTTTTTGTAAATCTCCCCCCTAATGTCTTAGCTTTATAAAGACAGAAACATTGTGACAAAATTACAAGAAAGTGACGCTACTGAAGTCGCTGCGCTGTGTTGTCTCGAAGGGAGACAGCACTGACACACTCTTGGCTGCCTTGTGCTGCGCACAGAACATTATACCACAGTGCAAGGGGGGGGTCTGTGTTGTGTAGCATAGGTGTTGTACTGGAAGGATACCTTTACATACAAAATACTATGCTTAGACACAGTTTAATACTGTTCCAATTTTATATGTGTGCTTTACAGTAAAGCACACATGCTAAGTTCGAAAGGTTTGAAGAAAAGAAAACTTTTCTCCAACGTTACGCCTGCCTCATAGAAGTGTAATTCCTTAGGCAAATCCCTGTCTACGAACAATAGAAGATAGGATTTGCATCTAAAGCCATGTGTGGGTGCATGGGAATGTACATGTACCACTCATAGTACACCCCCTTAATACAAAATAGTGAAAAGTAGGGCATGTAGCTACTTTGCATTATTTTAGAGCTACTTTCCAAGCAAATCCCAGCCCAACTTTTCATGTTTATTTGCATTATTTTTGTGACACAATCCAGGCGGAAAGTGTTAGTAAATATGTGATGCAAAAGTGGAGTGATTTCACTTTTAGAAGCAGTTGCATGTAGAGGGGTTCCTTTGGACTTTGGATACTGAAAAGGCATTGGAAGATATCTTTCAATTTCAAAACATTTTTCGACTAATTTTACAGTTGTGTGCCATGCAGCGTGGTATCACTTCAAGGAGTCTTGGTACAGCCCAGGTTCTCAAATCCATTCAAGTACATTTTTTGACAAGTCATCAATGTTTAGTGTCTGATGTCTCCAACCAAGATATTAATTGTTTGTGTCTTTTCAGGTAGGGTTCTGAGTCCCAAGATGCCATAGTACATGTGCCTCACACAAAACTTTTCTACAGCATAGTCTGCTAGAGGTATTGTACTGCCACCAGCTACCGTGTGACCAGGACCATGAAGGGTTGGCAAGGGAGAATAATTTTTAAACACCTATGGTGTTAGAACCTGGGGATTCACACATTTGTAATACAAGGTTGATTACAATTACTGTTTGCAGGTGGTGTATTTGACAAGGTTGTCTCGAAATAATATTTCTATAGTGTGTGGCAGTGGTGAAGAAGGTGCATTTCAGCATAGAAGCGTTTGATGCTGCGCCATCGTGCAATAACCAAATCAGATTAAGAAATTTAGGAATTCTTTTTAGAGAGTGATGGACCAGACACCAACCAGGAACTATGTTGTTGCAATTAGTTGTGGACAAAAGGATTGATTCTGAGTCATTAAGAAACTAAATGCAACTGATTCTATTTCCACTTTAATCAATAATGTTCAATTGTTGGCTCTAAAATGGTCATATACTCACTATAGGCCTTATGTTATGTTATGTTCTGTTAGTGTGACTTTTTGAGCGCACGAATACCCAGAGGTGTCTTGGTGCTGAAACTAAAGTATGCCCAAAAGTACCATAAGCTTGTTCTGGAATAACCAGGTTTTAAGACTCTTTCTGAATGAGGCTAGTGAACTTGCAGACCTAATATGCATGGCAAGGATACTGACCTATAGTAAATCATTGCAGTTTCCCATTTTTTGATGTATTTGAAAACTGTAAAATGTCTAAATCTGCAAAAAGCAAGATTCTTAGAAATAACTATATAATCTTGTTTCAACCATGAAGTCTAAATGGGACAACAGGTGCATTTCTATAAACAAGCTATAAAACACTAAGCAAAAATCGGTCTGGGGCACCAAACCAAGCAAAAACAAATAGATAAATAATTCTGTCAATTCTGCTTAAGGTCTTGATTAAATAATTTTTTTCATGTTTTTTTCTTTTTGTTTTGCTTAATCAATACAAAACCCAGCCAATGTATAGAGCTGAACGGTCCAGAGCCTGTTTCATTGTTACAATAACTGCTCCTTCAAGTCTGAGTGAAAATTAACAGAATAAACACAAATGAAAACACAAAAACAACCTAATTGGTTACATTACAAAACTTAAAATCAAATAAGCATTTCAATAAAGAACAGTGGAAGCCTTTTCAAACACAAATATAATCAAATACATTAATAGAATGCTCAATCATACATACATATTTAAAGTGCTCAATCTTACATATGTCATTTCTATTTCTAAAAATGGAGCAACACAGTATATACATAATTACAGGCATTTGATTTCAGAGGTTTATTACTTATACAATATCAAAAACTGTCTTATTAAGGTTTATGAAACTAAAAAGTATCCACATATTATAAATTGAAATAACATGGCCTTTCATTGTTACTTGATAGTGTTTATTTTGTCAATATGTTTTAACTATGGACTCGAGTGAGGACTTTATTTTTTCAATTAATTAATAGCCAGTCCATTTCAGCTACCGCCACCAACTATGATTAATTAATCTAAAAGAAACACCAGATATTTCTATTTATAGTACAGAAAGGAAAACAATCTGTTTTGACCCAAATAATAACAGTGCCCATGCCTAATTAGCATAGCAATATTGATAATTAGAAAAGATAGTTCTGAGAGAAGCTACATATTTCAGTCTGTGCTGAAATTCCAAATGTGTAAATGGGGAAATCTAAGAAAAAGATAAAAAATATAATTGATACATTAGATTAACCTCATTCTTTTTCATGAGAATTTTCGAAGCTAGAAAAGTCCAACTCTAAATATAAATTAAAAGTTAATTTGCAACTGTAATATATCTATTAGAGAAGCATATATGCCAGCTCTTCTATGAAAAGAGTTTAGAAGTGTGATAAGTAGCACAGCACTTCAGAAGCGATCTTTTTTTCTTCATATTGCACGGGGAGAGAATAAAGAAAATCAATTAAGAGATTATGATATGCCAATTATCAACTCCTGATTATTAGAGTACATTAAAGTAAGGTGTGAGATTATAGATAATCTCCTATTAATGGAGTGACTCCAGCTTTGATTATTAAGTGGGTTAAGGGTTCCCATCAAATCACTGCCACAACTACAACCTCTAATCTGAGGATGGCTTCACCGACATTGATTACCAACATAAACTACAAGATTTATAGAGCTATAATGTCACAGGTTGTTCAAAACGCGGCAGCCCGCCTCCTTCTGAACATTCCGAATCACCAATCAGCAAAGAGGGCACTGGCAGACCTTCACTGGCTCTCAATTGAGCAGCAGGTGCAGTTTAAAGCCCTTTGTTTTGCTCAAAGGCTCTATTATAACAAGGGACCTCAACTACTATGAGCTATCATCAAGCCCTATACCCTGTAAGGGCTCTGAGATCAGCGAATGTACATCTTGTAACAGTACCTTTAATCCACATAGTGGGATGGGGAGGCCGTTCGTTTAAGTATCTGGCCCCCAAGCTGTGGAACTCTCTGCCTGTTAGACTGCACCAAATAGACTCTGAATCCATCTTCAGATAGGCTTTGAAAAACTTGCCTGTTCATTAATTAATTGTTCCTTCGCACCCTGTTGGAGTCGTGATCGAGGTTGTACTGATTGTCCTAAGTGCCGGGAAGCCTCCGAGTAGCCATGCGCTCTACAAATCTAACAGATAACAGATAATATTGCTGGTGCTAATATAATCTACATATGGAAGATATTTTTATGCATTTCCCTCGAAGCGCTAACGGACATGCAAGGTTAAATAGCCATTGTATTATTTGTTTTTCTCCTAAGGAATGTGAAGTGAATCAGCTTAAACCACCAAAATGCGGTACTGATGTTTTTAAGAGATCACTGCTGCCCTAGATACGACGAGGACTACACCTAACTAAGTTAGATACCCCTTAAGATATACATGTACAGAAGACTTTGTCAGTTATCGGCCACCAGCTGATTTAAAGATCTTACGTAAAACCGGGTCATATTCTCAATCGAGAGGGGGTGGGAGTGTTGGGGTGGTTTTGGGAGAGGGCGTTTCTTTGAGAATCACGGTTATGCCATGCGGTGCTCTTAATGGGCCTCATTTACAAGACCCGACGCATCGGCATTGATGCATCAGTTTCCTTGCGCCTGTGTGAAATGCCCTTGCAAAACCATGGATGTGCTGAATTTATAATACAGGGCTCCATAGCGCAAGGATTAACAGATGCGTCGGAAATTCTGATGCATTTGTTGGCGCAAAAGTGACACATTGCTGGAGTTGGTTGTAAAACTGACGCAACTCCAGCAATTTGTCAGAACACATGGACGAGTTCCATGTTAAAAGCTCTGCGTCAATCCTAACGTGTGGTCTGAGCAGGTGTAAGGATTTTGACGCAGTCAAGTCGTAGAGTGATGCAGTGAAATGCTGTAAATTTCACTGTGCCACTTCTACGTCGCTTTTTGCATGGGAACGCCTACCGTGCATACATTATACCTGGTGCAGGTATAATGTGACGCGGTCTCTACAAACTGACGCATTGGACCCAATGTGTCAGTTTGCAGATAAGGAGCAGTATGGCGTTCTGTTTGCGCTGCCGTTGCGTCACAAAAAAGTGGCATAGCAGCGGTGAAAGGGGCTTGTAAATGAGGCCCTATGATTTTTGTCTTATTATTCTCCATGCTGAATACAATGAATAGAAACATGGTAATCACACGACTGGGGGATCTCACTGGCTGTGCCATTACTTGAGATTGTAACCTTTCCTTTTCTGTGCATTCTTTGAACAAAATCTCAATAAAAACAGAGGTAAACCACAAAAGATCACTGTTAATACTTTAAGAGCTGACCTAGTGTACATTGATGACGACACCGCTTCACAATGATGTTCGTGAACATGCCCCAACTGTTTGTTTTGATACATGTGCCCTTTTAGGATTGTGTTTTATCTTCGTGATGGGAGTGAAATGTTGAGAATTACAATATAATATGTATAGTGCACAGTAAATACTTTCTGTGGATATTAAAATAAACGAAATATATATATTTTAATTACGTCCTGAATGTGGTCGTTTTCAGTATTTTTGTCAGTCATTATTTTTATGTACGTTTAACACTTGTTTGTGATAAGAATTTCCCACATGCATATTTAAGTAATAGAAAAGATTATAATTCCAGAAGGCGACCTCCCATGTAATTGTTTATTAACCCTGTCCTCTTGTTGTCTCAGATGTTATCCTTTTTAAAAAATATGTAATATCGTGTAAAGCATGAGAGCGACAGAGGGGGGTATTCCGTTAACATACCTGCAATGAAGAAGCAGTAGGCAGAAGCATAGCTACCTTGGCCTAACAAAAAAAAATACCTCTGTGAAATTGTCTGGAGCAAAATGATTGCATTATTCCACCTGACATATTCCCATGGAAACCAACTTAAAAATTTTTAGAGAGAGAGAGTGTGGAGTTTATTGATCGATTTGCTGCCTTGTAGCTGCCCTACAGTATGTGTCTTAATCCAGCACTTACGGACAGGACCCTTAGACCCTGGTTATGAGTTAGGGACTTAGAAATACTGCATGGTTTGATGTATTAGATGTAGTCAGCCCAAGTGCAAGTTTCCTCGCATGCAGGGCCGGACTGGCCGTAGCAGGCACCAGGCGTTTCCCCGGTGGGCCGGAAGGGTGGGAGCCGTGTTTGGACCACTGGGGGCCGGTTTTGTAACAGGTGGCCGGTTCACCTTTTCAACATGTGATATTTCACACACTGTTTCCACATGCAATATTACTGTGTGGTAAATCGGTGTGAAACACTGCATACAGTGAAATTACGTTAGGAGAAACTGTGGGGCATATTATCAAGGGCCATATCGCCGCTTTTCTGGCTTTAAAAGCCAGAAAAGCGGCGATATTCACATCGCACTATTAACAAGCTTGCACTAAGCCTTGTTAGCGCTAGTTTCTGTGAGTTTGCTCCCGTTTTTTATCGCCCTGCATGCCATCGCTAATGACATGCAAAGTAGGCGTTCCGGAGCAAAACTACATGGAAATAGTCGTTAACAAGGCTTCGCGGTATTTACAAGCCTGCAGCGGACCCGCTTTGCAACAAGAATAATCGCGCTAAGCCCCCTTATCGCAGGATTTTAACACCTCCTTAAAAGTTGACTAAGCCATCTAATGGGAGGTGGATTGCAGGGTTAAGGTCACGGGCGTATCAGCAAGGATTTCATTATCTCCCACAATTTATCTCTGGTTTTCAAGCGATATTGGCGCTTTTCGCCGCTATTGCTGGATTTCATATCGCCTCGGAGATAAGCATTGATAATAATGCGCTATCTCGGCGTTGAAATCCAGCGATAGCCGGCGATAAAAAAAATAGCGCTAAGCGCGCTTTGCGATATTTATTGCAAGTTGTTGTAAATATGCCCCTGTGTCCCTTCAATTACAAGATACAAAAGGACAGCAGGAAATACTGCTAAATCCCTCCTCCTGCTCAGAGCAGGGGTAACCACACAAAGCCACCATGAGAAAGCTGCCACACCCACCCAATATCGCAAAAAAAAAAAACATAACATACAAAGGAAAGCACAATCTTTTAAAACTTGTACCATACTGAAACCATATTCGCCAGAAAATCAAGTCATCAACAAGGGGAAGAGACATCAAGTCGCATTCCAAAATGGAGGTGAGAGGTTTGAAGCAGGCCTCTATACGCTGCACTTTGAACGAAAGACAGGGTGTTAGATGAGGGCCCTCAAATGGACGCCGACTAGCCATGTAACACATAAGGATGGACGCGGGCATGAACCTGTGCAAGAAGATATGTATGTAACACAACAACAATTTCATATTGTAACAAGACAAATATTTACAGATGTACATTCTCCACAGTGCTACGCCTGCTGACAGCCAAAGTTTGGCTGCCACAGAGGCCTATGTTATCTGGGTTTAGTGACTGTGACAATTTACATTTTGCAGCACCAATGAAGTGGTGGAATTCCCAAAACAGGAAGTGTAGGCCATCCTTGCCTTCACCCAGGAGGGAGCGTCTAGATGTGGCACAACCAAAATCCATTTCACCAGACAATCCCAACTGTACATGTATTATCACATCCATGGTGTCATATGTGATCCAATTCACCCCACTAAAAGGCACACTTGTCAACCACCCCCAATAACATCTCACATCTTTACTTTACTAACCCACTTCAGTTACCCTATCGCTGTTCAAAACACTAGAGCAATGCATAATATCTCAACAGCACAAACTTAACACACTTCTCACAACTATTTCTACAAGGTAAAGGGAGCACATGTTACTAATCCACTATCTATTTATCTTTATCCTTGAGTTCCGCAGTAACGGGCTACTCACCGCAAAGGACTTCAACACCTAGTCAAGAGGTAGTAGGTGCTATATAAAAACAATTTGCAAATACAAATACTCGATGGGAGCAGAGGAGGACGGCAAGATGCAGTCCCGATTTAGTTAACAAGAAAAAGGGTACGAAGTTCCTAAGTGATGTATTAATCACTCACAAGATAAATACTATAAAAGGTTCTACAGGTCGTGAGGAGGGGGAAACCTCCTTGCGGAACTAGGGCCCTCACACACCCAGCAAGCTAGGTGTCATGCTTCATCATATGGGCCTGCTCCTCGTCGGGCCGGCGCTGCAATGCCCGACGGGCACCCTTAAAGGGGCTCTTTATCGGAGATCTTTTGTTCCTTGCCATAAGGGTGACGTGGGTGTGAGGGTCCTACGTGAGTGTAGATGTATGAAGTGGTGATAAAACAGGTAAGGGAGTCCTCAGTTGTAAAATTTATTCTGCGAGGGACCCAAACTGATTAAAAGTCAAGAGGGAGGGGTAAATCTTTTGTTATAATGTGACAAAACGAGTACTCAACTCCCAGGAGGTCAACATGTTTCTCGCCTAATGTTGTCAAGGAGTGATCATGGGCGATTCTTCAGGACCATGTGAATAAAAGTGAAACTATCTACACGTGAGTGGTGAAGTACAATGCTACCTACCACTGGTGATCCCCAGGGACATTACCCTTGGGGAAATGAGGCGACCTAGTTAGGTATAAAGATATGCCTCATCAGTTGCAGCGGAGAGTAAAAGACACAATGAATGGTGTCTCTGCTCCAATTCGGAGCCCGTCGGCCGACCTACCCCGCTCCGCCGCTCCCGATTTAGTGCCTTTCCCAGGCAGTAATCCATCCATTTTCCAGAAAGCTACAAATATGGTCATCCAGAAGCTACTGAACTCGGTGGCACACCTGCACGTGCCCAGCACTGGTATGTCACCCTTGTGTTTTTCCTGGGTCTAAATGCTGCACCTATTCCTCTCCCTTCTTACTAGGTTGATGGGCCAAAAGCAGAGCAGACCCCCATTTCTGTTTCATGCACCCTCCCAATGGATGCTCAGTCTGTCCCTTGTAAAGGGGAGAATCCAATGCTACATTGTTCTGCAACTAATGTCTGAATCCAAAGCACCTCTTTCCTTTTGCCAGAATCAGCACTTGCTCTGCCATCTTGGTACCCTGATTTCCGCTTGCATGAGCTAGCAGTGGCGGCTCTTCCGCTAAGGCAGAGGAGTGTCGCCCCACTGCTCACAGAGCAGTGTAAAAGAAAATGATAATAACTAAAGTTATTATTATTTTATTTTTAGTATCGTCTTGGGCAGGGCAGGCTTGGCTCCCCTGACGTCGGGGAGGAGGAGTGGTTGCTGCACTCTAAAGTGCACATGACTCTTTGGCCGGCTGTCTCAGGCTGGCCAAAGCGTCATGCGCACTTTGCATGTTCTCCCCCCAGGCTGCATTACAGCCTGGGTGGAAAACATGCCCAGGCCCCAGCTCCTGCCTGAGCGCTAAACCACAGCGCTCAGACCAATCACAACTTGTTGTGATTGGCTCTGGGGAGCCTGGGTGCTGGCCAATCACAACTCTGCATTACAGCGTTGTGATTGGCTGTGGGGAGTCTGGGTGCTTCCTAGAAGAGACACGACGTGGGAGAGACGGAGAGAAGCGGCGAGATCAGGTAAGTTAATTAAAAAAAAAAATTCAACTCCCTTTCCAGAGCCCTCCTTCCCTGCCACCCCCCTACCGTACAGGCCGCCACTGTGAGCTAGCTACAACTCTACTCCTTTGGCACCCAACTTTGCACTTCCTGAAATCTGCAGCCATACCCTTTCTCACTTTATTTTTGATTTCCAGATTATTTCTATTTTAACCAAGCAAAGGCCTTGCCAGCTTTGAGATACTCTCCTATTAGTAGCAACTACTCAAGCTCTGATAGCAGCCTACCTGCATATTTAGCTGAGGGTATGACCGCTATTTGACATCTGCCCCCGCCATTGCTCTCAACTTGACTGAAAGGTCCATTGGCCACCATGGCAAGTTCTTCCATTGACACACTCTCCACCCATTGTCTACAGAGTCTTCTGAAGAACCCCTGAATCTCCAGCCCATTGCAAGTGTCTGGTCCTTTCTTTACCTCACCACACCCATAAAACTCCATAAGTGACCCAATGGTTCTGCCACGCCCAAACAAAGCCAAAGCACCCCGACACAATGTGATTGGCTCTTCCGGATACCCAAACCATATCAGGAGATGAACAGGGATGCAAGGTTATCTCTCTGTTCCATCCCACTCAAATGAAATCACCAATCCTTCCTCACACATTTGACGTCAGTGTTGCTGGGGCTCGGGTGCCTCCTGACTAGGTGGTAGGCCCATGTTTAAAATAGACTTGAGGGGAGTAATTTCCTGCTTATCTTAGCAATCTATATTCCGGTTTACTCACTCTGAAGCAGAGGCTGTGAAAATAGATATTCTGAACCTAAAAATACCGGCATCTGTGAACTACAAGGCGCTGCGAGCCGGTACGCCTTCCTTGTGTGGAAGAGAAAATGCTAATTAATTACAAAATACTGCACAAGCTCTCCGTTTTCAACGTTCAAGAGGAACACGATGTCCAAATATCTTGTAGATCAATGCGTTTTTTTTTTTGCTTTGTGGTCATAATCTCATATAATTCCAGAATTTCTCATGACGCAAAATTTGTGAAATTGTCACCATTTCACCAAAAGCAAAATTTATAGTGGTTTTGGCCCAGGAGAGACTAGCTTGCATAGAAAATGTTTTGCTGATGGGCATTTTCTGCTTCCACTGGCCCTGCCGGTGTCTTAGTAACTTTTCTATGTGAGGAGTCTAGAGAAGTCACGCAAGATATGAGCCAAAATCGTTTTACATACCTTGCGTAATTTTGAGCAATTTCGCACAATTTTCACAAAATTTCAAGGAGGTGGGTATTGAATTAAAGTTAACAAAAAATGTATGATTTGCTTCCATGACGTCTACTTGGAAACAGTGGGACTGAAAAAGTGAATCACTAGGCCAGGCTTCAGACTAGCCAGTCTTTTTGTGAACACAAGTGGCCAACTAGTCTTAACTTTACACTAGCATCGTCCTAGACAAGCCAAAGTAAGAAAAGAATTGACAAACACAAGAGGTGTGGCTTTGGGTGCCAGCCTTTTGCTTGTGTCAAAGTTTGCTTTTTCTGTTATTGTTATAGATGGGAACCTGCCTGGCCCTCAACAATCGAGAAAAAGCACACTGGCTACACTTGAAAATATTTTTGGGTCCAAAAAACAGAAATTGTCATTTGGTCAAAAAATACACATATTGTTATAGTAGTTCCTAGCACTGAATGAAACTACTTTGTGTGTGGCTTTGATCCTTATGAAAGGTTAGAATGCTGTCACTCACAGAAATGCTACACAACAGCTGATGTGCAGTGGCGTAACGAAACTTGAGGAGGCCCCCTGCAAAGTATATGGAGTGGTCCCCACCCCTTTGGACCCAGTCAGGAGCTCTCAGGCCAGGGGCCCGCTGCCCGTTCACAGTGCCGGAGGGGGCCCCCTGGACCTTGGGGGCCCCGCACCGCGAGGGCTAATGTTACACCACTGCTGATGAGGGCTGGCTCATTGCCCCATGCTGAAAGCCTGTAGTGGGTGGAAGAGAAATGTAAATAACACAATAACAGACCAATTAATAAACAGGGGTGGCTGAAAGCATCCACAAATAAGTATGTTATATATATAATATTAGTAAAATCAAAAGGCGTTGGCTAATGCTGGACATAAGGAGCAGAAAGGAACCCAATGAGGGTGGAGCTAGTTCTCAATTGTAAGCATTCAAGCTGTTGAAAAATTCTCAGGCTAAGAAATCCTAATCATTTTTGGCTAACCCTTGTTTAGAGACAGTAGGTGAAATTCAACAATTGTTTGGCGAGTTGACAATTTGAATGGAGGTATATGTTAGAATCTTATTTGCAGTCCCAGCATGGCTCAATAGAAGCACTGTCTAAAACGTTGTCTATCTGAGAGTAATGAAAACTACATCCCACGACACCCAGAATCACTGGACAATTCTGTGCTATTTGCTGTTCTTGTACCTGACCACCAGTTGTAAGACCTGTGATTGGCTGGATCTGAGAAGGTCAGTCCAATTGAACTTGCTGCTAAAGAATGAGCATATATGTGTGTGTGTATATATATATATATATATATATATAGATACCTATCTCTCTATATATATATATCTATATCTATATATATATATATATTATATTATAAGGATATTGCAAGTCCCTGAAGAGTTTCATAACCATATAGAGGAATGAGGCCGAAGGCCAAGTTCCTTTTTAAGGCTATGGAACTCCGAGGTTGATTGCAAATACATAGTCACACCATCACCTTTCCCACAAACCACTTAAAATCTTGATGTGTAGCTCTTTCACATGAAAGAGTGAGCATGTTTGCGAACATGAAGATCAAAAATAAAATCTCTAGTGTGAAATCAAACACATTAAAAACCTGTTAGATATTTGTTGCAAACAGATATTAGTAACGGGTCAATACAAGTCAGTTTAAAAAAAAAAAACTGCAGAAACTCGGAATGTGTAGAAACATGTAGAAAGATTCTAGCTTTTCCCTACTTATCTAATGAGTGCAAAAAACGAAACTTGTTCTCTCTGCTTGTCATTGTAAGCTAAAAAACCTAGCAGAAGAAAGAAAAGCAGGATTTTGTTTTTTTGCGTTAAATAGCTGCTTCAATTATGCTCCGTGACCTGACCTGCTGTTCACTTCGGCTGCTGGCTCTTACACCAGGCATTGTGATGTCAGAACTAGACTGTATAACTTATAATAGTCGAGTTCTGACGTCTTTTTTTTTTAATCTGAGACTGGGTGCGTCACAAGTTGCTGATTATAAAGAAATTAGAGACAGGAACCTGAGTTTAGCATCATATGTATACTGCCAGAACCGCTGCCTGTGGAGAAACAGGCATGCAGCTTGCTGACGACTGTCGGAGGTTATACAAACCTGAGGATTGACTGCCATTGGGCACAACTCCTGCAGCTGTAAGTCTTGGATTTCCGCAGGAATATCTCAGGCAGCAGACGAAGGGCAACCATAAGGATTTTATTTATTGAAAAGGCATGGACAATAGGAATGTAACCTTTCTTAAAGAAGATGGCCTCAAGATGGACTGCCAGTAAGTGGGGAACATCATTTGATATTACTGTTTATTTAGAGACACTGTCTGTGTGTGAAGGTGAAATCATCAATCACTATACACCAATACCGTCATTGGATATCAACTGAACACTAATTGAATAGTGCACTTACTGCCATGGCGGCCGTAAACAGACGAATCGAACATTGGATTGCTTGTCCTTCTTCACTAGCCACGCACAAACACCAAAGGAAGTGTGGCTTTATAAATTCAAATGAAATTGTCAGATTGCCGTTTTCAGTTACCAAGAACATTGATAAAGGCATAGCTGCCGAAACGCGTCTGCATATTGGTACAATAAAATTGGTTTATTGACCCCGCGAGTGCACGACTTTGTATTTGAAAAGGAGCTTTGCTGTTTACTTGTGAACATACCCTCACGCACAGTTCACCCAATCTCGAAAGAGTTCGGCAGCCTGGGTGGAACCTGAGCATAGCATCATATGTATACTGCCAGAACCGCATCCTGTGGAGAAACAGGCATGTAGCTTGCTGATGACTGTGGGAGGTTATACAAACCTGAGAATTGACTGCCATTGGGCACACTTCCTGCAGCTGCAAGTCTTGGATTTCCGCAGGAATATCGCAGGCAGCAGACGAGAGGCAACCATAAGGATTTTATTTATTGAAAAGGCATGGACAATAGGAATGTAACCTTTCTTAAAGAAGAAGGACTCAAGATGGACTGCCAGTAAGTGGGGAACATCATTTGATATTGCTGTTTATTTAGAGATACTGTCTGTGTGTGAAGGTGAAATCATCAATCACTATACACCAATACCGTCATTGGATATCAACTGAACACAAGTTGATTAGTGCACTTACTGGCATGGCAGCGGTAAACAGACGAATCGAACATTGGATTGCTTGTCCTTCTTCACTAGCCACGCACAAACACCAATGGGAGTGTGGCTTTATAAATTCAAATGAAATTGTCTGATTGCCGTTTTCAGTTACCAAGAGCATTGATAAAGGCATAGCTGCCGAAACGCGTCTGCATATTGGTACAATAACATTGGTTTATTGACCCCGCGAGTGCACGACTTTCAATTTGAAAAGGAGCTTTGCTGTTTACTCGTGAACTCACCCTCACGCACGGTGCACCCTTCTCGAAGGAGTTCGGCAGCCTGGGTGGAACCTGAGCGTAGCATCATATGTATACTGCCAGAACCACTGCCTGTGGAGAAACAGGCAAGTAGTTTGCTGACGACTGTCGGAGGTTATACAAACCTGAGGATTGACTGCCATTGGGCACAATTCCTGCAGCTGCAAGTCTTGGATTTCCACAGGAATATCGCAGGCAGCAGACGAGGGGCAACCATAAAGATTTTATTTATTGAAAAGGCATGGACAATAGGAATGTAACCTTTCTTAAAGAAGAAGGACTCAAGATGGGCTGCCAGTAAGTGGGGAACATCATTTGATATTGCTGTTTATTTAGAGACACTGTCTGTGTGTGAAGGTGAAATCATCAATCACTATACACCAATACCGACATTGGATATCAACTGAACACTAATTGAATAGTGCACTTACTGGCATGGCAGCCGTAAACAGACGAATCGAACATTGGATTGCTTGTCCTTCTTCACTAGCCACGCACAAACACCAATGGGAGTGTGGCTTTATAAATTCAAATGAAATTGTCTGATTGCCGTTTTCAGTTACCAAGAGCATTGATAAAGGCATAGCTGCCGAAACGCATCTGCATATTGGTACAATAAAATTGGTTTATAGACCCCGCGAGTGCACGACTTTCAATTTGAAAAGGAGCTTTGCTGTATACTAGTGAACTCACCCTCACGCACGGTGCACCCTTCTCGAAGGAGTTCGGCAGCCTGGGTGGAACCTGAGCGTAGCATCATATGTATACTGCCAGAACCACTGCCTGTGGAGAAACAGGCATGTAGCTTGCTGACTACTGTCGGAGGTTATACAAACCTGAGGATTGACTGCCATTGGGCACAATTCCTGCAGCTGCAAGTCTTGGATTTCCACAGGAATATCGCAGGCAGCAGACGAGGGGCAACCATAAAGATTTTATTTATTGAAAAGGCATGGACAATAGGAATGTAACCTTTCTTAAAGAAGAAGGACTCAAGAAGGACTGCCAGTAAGTGGGGAACATGATTTGATATTGCTGTTTATTTAGAGACACTGTCTGTGTGTGAAGGTGAAATCATCAATCACTATACACCAATACCGTCATTGGATATCAACTGAAAACTAATTGAATAGTGCACTTACTGGCATGGCAGCCGTAAACAGACGAATTGAACATCGGCTTGCTTGTCCTTCTTCACTAGCCACGCACAAACACCAATGGGAGTGTGGCTTTATAAATTCAAATGAAATTGTCAGATTGCCGTTTTCAGTTACCAAGAGCATTGATAAAGGCATAGCTGCCGAAACGTGTCGGCATATTGGTACAATAAAATTGGTTTATTGACCACGCGAGTGCACGACTTTCAATTTGAAAAGGAGCTTTGCTGTTTACTCGTGAACTCACCCTCACGCACGGTGCACACTTCTCGAAGGAGTTCGGCAGCCTGGGTGGAACCTGAGCGTAGCATCATATGTATACTGCCAGAACCACTGCCTGTGGAGAAACAGGCATGTAGCTTGCTGACGACTGTCGGAGGTTATACAAACCTGAGGATTGACTGTCATTGGGCACAATTCCTGCAGCTGCAAGTCTTGGATTTCCGCAGGAATATCGCAGGCAGCAGACGAGAGGCAACCATAAGGATTTTATTTATTGAAAAGGCATGGACAATAGGATTGTAAACTTTCTTAAAGAAGATGGCCTCAAGATGGACTGCCAGTAAGTGGGGAACATCATTTGATATTGCTGTTTATTTAGAGACACTGTCTGTGTGTGAAGGTGAAATCATCAATCACTATACACCAATACCGACATTGGATATCAACTGAACACTAATTAGTGCACTTACTGGCATGGCAGCCGTAAACAGACAAATCGAACATTGGATTGCTTGTCCTTCACTAGCCATGCACAAACACCAATGGGAGTGTGGCTTTATAAATTCAAATGAAATTGTCTGATTGCCGTTTTCAGTTATCAAGAGCTTTGATAAAGGCATAGCTGCCGAAACGCGTCTGCATATTGGTACAATAAAATTGGTTTATTGACCCCACGAGTGCACGACTTTCAATTTGAAAAGGAGCTTTGCTGTATACTCGTGAACTCACCCTCACGCACGGTGCACCCTTCTCGAAGGAGTTCGGCAGCCTGGGTTGAACCTGAGCGTAGCATCATATGTATACTGCCAGAACCACTGCCTGTGGAGAAACAGGCATGTAGCTTGCTGACGACTGTCGGAGGTTATACAAACCTGAGGATTGACTGCCATTGGGCACAATTCCTACAGCTGCAAGTCTTGGATTTCCACAGGAATATCGCAGGCAGCAGACGAGAGGCAACTATAAAGATTTTATTTATTGAAAAGGCATGGACAATAGGAATGTAACCTTTCTTAAAGAAGAAGGACTCAAGATGGACTGCCAGTAAGTGGGGAACATGATTTGATATTGCTGTTTATTTAGAGACACTGTCTGTGTGTGAAGGTGAAATCATCAATCACTATACACCAATACCGTCATTGGATATCAACTGAACACTAATTGAATAGTGCACTTACTGGCATGGCAGCCGTAAACAGACGAATCGAACATCGGCTTGCTTGTCCTTCTTCACTAGCCACGCACAAACACCAATGGGAGTGTGGCTTTATAAATTCAAATGAAATTGTCAGATTGCCGTTTTCAGTTACCAAGAGCATTGATAAAGGCATAGCTGCCGAAACGCGTCGGCATATTGGTAAAATAAAATAGGTTTATTGACCCGGTGAGTGCACGACTTTCAATTTGAAAAGGAGCTTTGCGATATATATATATACCTCCAAAAAACTGCTCCCTGCAGGTGAGACTGATTTCCACTTTTAATTGTGAGTCAACAGCAATACACAAGATTATGAAGAAACATTGGCATTTAATCAGATCGGATATGTCTATTGGCAAGCTGGTGAGCCCTAGTCCCCATATCACATATCGTAAATGCAGCTCATTGAGAGATATGTTTGTGCATAGCCATTTGAGAAAAGGAGTGACAAGCTCTGGATTCTGGTTGAGGGAACTCCCGGGGTTCTACAAATGTGGTACATGTAAGGCATGTGCAAATAGCTCTAATGTGAAAACCTATTCCTCACCCACTGGCAAGAAAGCTAAGATGCACAAATTCATCAACTGCAATAGCGATTTTGTGGTGTATGTTTTGGTGTGTATGTGTGGCCTGCGATATGTGGGGAGCACCATTTTCCCTGTGAAGAAAAGCATACTAGAGCATTTCCGTGCCATTAAGAACAAAGATATGAGCTATGCCATGGCTAAACATTGCGAGCAAACACATGGGCCAAGCGTAGATGTTGTCTCTAAAGTCTCATTTTTTGGCATTGACAGGATTCCAGTGCACGAGAGAGGGGGAGACAGAGAGCGTGCTTTGAGGAAACTGGAATCAGAATGTATCATCCAGCTCAGCAGCAAATATCCTGGTGGCCTCAACCATGGTGAAGAGCTCCATGTGTACTTAGGGTAGCCTTTTCCGGGTTGGTTTATTGTGGCGACGAATGAATTGTGACAGGCGAGCTGTGTTTTGAGGAAGAATGTACCCAGATCAGTGTTTTTGTTTTGTTTTCGATTGTTATTAGGTTGGTTCTTTTTTCCTTTCATCACATTTTTTATTGTTTCAACATTTTTGTATTAATGATTTATAGAACCATGTCGTGGGATTACCCCAGAGAGGTGCTAGAGGATTGGGCTACTCCACTTGGCAGAACTTTTTCAATTTTATGTAATGTCACATGACATGTATGTGTATGCTTTTTCTGTATGAACACAAATAGCAATAGTGTGTTTCATCAATTGTGGTTTATCATCTATATCGATTTTATATGAATATGGCACTGGCCGAAGTATTTATAGTGCACTAGCATATGATTGTAGGTTGCGGCTTGAACGCATTTGAAAATTCGCAAGACATATTAATTCTTGGAACATTAATTTTAAAAGAGTATTAATCATGTTAAATACGATTATACCACCATGAAATATATTGCTCAGTTTTTTATGTGTTCGTATGTATGAACCAGTCTGTTTTCCCTTGGATTACACCTTCAGTCGAAGGAGCACCCACGAGTCCGTTTTCCATGTTGATTTTTGTTTTTCACATCTGTTTAAAGAAAATAGAGCACTTTCACAGTGGGAGCTATGGCTTTAACAAAAACCCCCTGTAACAAAAACGTCCCCCCAGGGGCCCAAAACCGGCCCCCACCCTGGCGGCCCACCAGGGAAATGCCCGATGCCCACTACGGCCAGTCCAGCCCTGTATATATATCAAAACAATACCTTTATACCTTTTCAGGCTAAGAGTGCCACATAAATTATGCAAAAAAGGAAGTAGGAAACCCTGTGTAGTTTCCAAGTTTTAGGGTGAGAGATGCTCCTTTACGTGAAACACTTTCTAACACAACCAACACTCAAAAACTGCTCATCTCAAATGTCTGTTTTTCTAGCAGAGTATTTAAGCACATTATTAGTTTAGCGGCATCCACACCGAGCTAGAAAAGTGACAAGGTCTACACAGGGTTCCGTACTTTATTTTTTGCATATATATATTTATATAGGGTACCAGCGTTACCATGGTATTTTAATCACATTACTGGAAAACGTGAGATTGTTAGCACTCATATACAGCCGTGTTTGAGCTGAACTAATATTCAGACTGGTAAATTTCCACCACGTAGAGGCTGGGCCTTTGTCTGCGCTATTTTTATCAATGCTTTGATCAAATATTGAAGAAAAGTTTGGAGAGTCGTGGCAAACCTTTGGAGCTGCTGCTTAAAATGCACAAGAATACATTTTCATGAAGACCATCCTTTTTACATATTGGGGTTTCTGGAGATACAGGGGAATGTTTTTGATGGCGTGAATATACCTTCCAGGAGATTTAATAACCTGCTTGCAAAAGTGAACTGTGTGGGGATTTACTGGTGTTATGCCTGTAATGGATATTCATCATAGGTCAAAATCTGAAACGAATATAGCCGAAATACTGTGACAGGGGTGGTGGGGTAAGAGATGATGCTGGGTGTGGAGAAGTTTGGTCAAAAGAGATTATAGCAGGAAGGGAAAATACTTTTAAATCTCAAATATATTTTTATTAAAAGATTTGCAAAAACATATTAACAAAGGAAAAGACTTCCCGAACTGCCCCCACCTACTGCTGAAGAGAGTCCTTCAGATGGTACAAGTGTCAGCAAACAAAGCATTCAGATCCTCCGCCCCCCAATCTCATCAAAGCCACAAAAATACAGTAGTCTTGCAAGACCTGTAGAGCCCTTAGAGTCTTTGGCACATCATCGTCATACGGTCGCCCGATAAGAAGGCCAACAAAAGCCACTATGCGGTAAAAAGATCCAGGGCTTGTACTGCATAAGTGATTTTTGCATTCCTAACACATACAATAAAAACATACCATATCGTAGAATACCAGTCTCTATTAAGGGGAATCAGAGGCGCCCACCTCTTGGACATTAGGGATTGCTTGGCAATTAACAACAGTTAATTAAGTAGTCTGGAGTCCCTCTTTTACATCTTCTCTCCCCACTCAGGTCACCCCCCGCAATAAGATACTTTGGGGGGTTGCAGCATCTTCATAGCCCATGATTTTTCCAATTGCTGCTAGCATTTCCCTTCAGTAGCCCTGTATAGTACTGAAGCTCCAACGGGTATATGATAAGATGCCTACTTGCCCGCATGCCATCCAGCACAGGTCAGAGCGATTCTGGTCGGTCATGTGGAGGCTCCCCAGTAACCAATGCCACAGAAGAAAATCTTGCTACAAGCTTCTAGCCCGTGGGCGATACCCCTGTAGTAACTATGATGCAATGATCACCGAAAGGTGTCTGAGAGGGATATCCTCAGCTCATTCTCTAATTTCAACCACTGGCGGCACCGTTGGGAAGAGGATCTGGGTCATCCTCTATCCAACAAGGAGTGGGCCGGTAGCCTTGAACAAATAAAAAGGGTGTTTCCTAACCACAGACACAAACTGCTTCATTTTAAATTCATTCATTGAATATACATCATACTGAATGAATTGGCTAAATACGATCCCTCTAAATCACCCCAATGCCCAAAATGCCAATTCCCCAATGCCGACTTCGCCCACATGACATGGACTTGTCCATGTATATCCACCTATTGGACCACAATATTCCAGGTGATTTCAGATATAACCTCTACGCCGTTCTCCCTGTCTCCCAAACTGGCTCTATTAGGGATCGTCATCGACGTCCCGCTTAGCCACCGAAGATTCACTGCTATAGCGCTACTGTTAGCTAAAAGAGAGATCGCACTGCACTGGGGCACTAGGCAATCCCCCACGAAGGAAGCATGGCTTTGCAGCATGACATACTGTGATATGCAAACTGAGATATACTCCTCACTTCAGCCTCTTACCTCATGACCCAAGGATATCTGGCATTTGTACCGCCTCTATTTACACCAGACACAACCCATTCCCTCAGCCCTATCCCCTGCACCCACTACTGATTTGACACCCGCAAACATACCACATCAGTACCAAGAACCACCCCAATAGGGATACCGACTAGCCTCATGCCTGCCATACTCTCAATGTATCTGCGCAATCTCCCCCCCCCACAGTATTCCCTCAAAGCAATCGTGGCCTCTTAGGTTACTACACCTGGCCATCTTGGAACTCTAATGCGGATCCCCTCCCCCCACATTGTTCTTCGCTCCCCTCTCTCTACTCGTCCTCTTTTTTGATCCCCCTCCTTTATTGGGACGCTCCAAATGCTTATTATGTGTATTGACTTTGCTGTCGAGACCACCTGGAGCCGAGAAGGGCTTATATCATTATATTCGCTTTGCATCACGGACCTGTAATTGGGACTTAAAATGTGAAAATCTCTGCATATATAACCAGCAATCTTCTCGGCACTGACGCCCCCTGAAGACTATGTTTTTTGGTCATCTTTCCTTCCCAAATTTGCATTGCTCCCTCTTCTGTCCTCTTCTATTTGTGTATTAAATAACAATTTAAAAAAAAAAAAATGTAACCCAGTGACCTTTTTCCACATTGATTCCCCTTCAAGAAAACATTTGTAAAATGTATAGATGTAAGTGTTTGTGTACGATACTCGCAACTTCCCAAAATGAGTAAGGGAATAGCTATCTCCCTCAAGGACTGCTTTGTATCCCGTTACCTATCCTGGTTGTATCTAAACCTCTATGGATCCCGAAGTTCAAAGTCTCTTAAAGGCCAATCTATCCACACCTGGTGTAAATCCAGAACTACTCTACACTGGGGTGTACAGGGAAGAAAAGGTTGTTAACTCATGCTTCATTCTGGGTCTGTCCGAAACTGCTAAGAATGCACTCGTGATTCAGTATTTCGACATGTTGGTAGGCCTATCTGTAGTAGGAGCCAAGAAACACCCCACAGAGACACGTTGCTGCCAACAAAAAAGCTATAGAGCACCAATACCCCATTTCAGCCTTTTACCATTCCAAATAATATCTAACGTGTCACATTTGGTAAAGAGAGAAATATGGAATACTCAAGCCACCACCCCACAAAGGGATGGTAGCCCAGTCATGCCACAACTCTTGCCCTTCCCCAAATACCATAATGTAATTGGAAAAGATCCTCTGTAAATGTATGAGATTTGTTGATCTAGCTGAATTGGGATCATCTGAAATAAGAAAACAATATCTGGTAGCATCATCAACAAATCAGCCATGATTGCATTCAGGTATGCAATCTTTGAAGATCCCAACACATTTCCTGTAAGCAGGGTAGGAATTTGGGTGAGAAGAGACCGGATATGGAAGACGCAAGTTGAATAAAGCAAACACAAGGAGATGATGAATGGAGTGCTGAAACTTTTCAAACACTCACTCCCAGTCACAGATCTGGGTTGAATCCATCATCATTCTTTAGCTCACTTTGCCACCCCAGTTCAGACACAGCTATATGCAAATCAGTCTTGGCCCTGTGCCTCATGGGAACAGTCCAGACCGAACTGCCAAGCCATGTCTTCCCTGGACCGGAATCAAGCATCCTGGGACCGGTTACGGGCTAACAGCCCTCATCAGCCAGGCTAGCTTGAATCCAGTGGCAAAGTGAGCAAGGGACCCACGTCTGGGCATACCCTGCCAACTTAGGGTGAACAAAGCAAACACAAGGAGATGATGGACGGAGTGCTGAAACTTTTCAAACACTCACCCCCAGTCACAGATCTGGGTTGAATCCATCATCATTCTTTAGCTCACTTTGCCACCCCAGTTCAGACACAGCTATATGCAAATCAGTCTTGGCCCTGTGCCTCATGGGAACAGTCCAGACCGAACTGCCAAGCCATGTCTTCCCTGGACCGGAATCAAGCATCCTGGGACCGGTTTCGGGCTAACAGCCCTCATCAGCCAGGCTGCTTGAGTGGGTGAGTGTTTGAAAAGCCCGAAACCTGTCCCAGGATGCTTGTTTCCGGTCTAGGGAAGACATGGCTTGGCAGTTCGGGATGGACTGTTCCCATGAGGCACAGGGTCAAGACTGATTTGCATATAGCTGTGTCTGAACTGGGGTGGCAGAGTGAGCTAAAGAATGATGATGGATTCAACCCAGATCTATGACTGGGGGTGAGTGTTTGAAAAGTTTCAGCACCCCGTCCATCATCTCCTTGTGTTTGCTTTGTTCGCCCTAAGTTGGCAGGGTATGCCCAGACGTGGGTCCCTTGCTCACTTTGCCACTGGATTCAAGCTAGCCTGGCTGATGAGGGTTGTTAGCCTGAAACTGGCCCCAGGATGCTTGTTTCCGGTCCAGGGAAGACATGGCTTGGCAGTTCGGGCTGGACTGTTCCCATGAGGCACAGGGTCACGACTGATTTGCATATAGCTGTGTCTGAACTGGGGTGGCAGAGTGAGCTAAAGAATGATGATGGATTCAACCCAGATCTGTGACTGGGGGTGAGTGTTTGAAAAGTTTCAGCGCTCCGCCCATCATCTCCTTGTGTTTGCTTTAGATGCAAGTTGAATGCCAAGACATTTAATCATCGTGGTGCACCATTTGATTGCCTACTAGGCTCAAATCCACATCATTTTCTCTACTAGGACGATGATGCTCAATGCTGCATACTTATGCATATTGAAAGTGAACCCCGACATGGAGCAAAATAATTGATGTTCCATCAGCAATGGTGGCAGAGAGCTGAGCAGGTTGGAGAGAGAGACCAATATATCATTAGCCTGTATGGTCAGTTTGAATTAACCTATACCCAGATTAATCTATGAGACGTCAGCTGCCTCCATCACCCTCTGTACATGGGCCTTTGGAAATAACGAGAACAGCAGCAGGAAAGGGGAATTCTACCTAATTCCCTTCTTGACAATTTATTCTCACATTGGCAAATTGATCTGCATACCCTGCTAGTGCCATATTGATGAAGCGAAGTCCATCGTCTTAACGACTTTCACAAGAAACCATTCTCCACTGTCAAAGGTTTTCTCGGCATCTAGTGGCAGTAATGCTACATTCTTCTGTTGGTTGAGGGCTACATCTATTATATTTAATAAATGTAACACTTTCTCAGTTTTGTCTCCCACTTGAATTTCTCTCTAAATCCTCTTTGATCTGGGTGCATTAGCTGAGGCAGCAGGTTATCCAGATAGATTCTGGGGATTTTTGCAAACGCTTTCACGCCTGCATTCAATAAAGATATGGGGCGAGCTTTAATCTTCTGCATCCCTGCTCGCTTTTAACTGCACTGACATGCTGGCCTCTGCCATCATGGACGACTTCCTCCCAGAGGAGACAAATTCATAGTGCGTTCAGTCAAGAAGATCAGTAAGTCTGGGGAAATGTCTTGTGTAGAACGAAGGATGGAACCTGTTATAGCTGTGCACCTCATTGGGTTGCAGGACAGAACCTGTCGTACCTCTGCACCTTATTGGGTTGCAGCACAGAAACTGTCGTAGCTCGGCGCCTTATTGGGTTGCAAGACAGAACCCGTCATAGCTCGGCAAATTATTGGGTTGCAGGAGAGAACCTGTCGTAGCTCGGCACCTTATTGGGTTGCAGGACAGAACCCGTCATAGCTCAACGCCTTATTGGGTTGCAGGACAGAACCGGTCATAGCTCGGCACCTTATTGGGTTGCCGGACAGAACCTGTCATGGATGGGCACCTTATTGGGTTTCAGGACAGAACCTGTTATAGCTCGGCACTTTATTGGGTTGCAGGACAGAACCGGTCATAGCTCGGCACCTTATTGGGTTGCAGGGCAGAACCTGTTATAGCTCGGCACTTTATTGGGTTGCCGGACAGAACCTGTCATGGATGGGCACCTTATTGGGTTTCAGGACAGAACCTGTTATAGCTCGGCACTTTATTGGGTTGCTGGACAGAACCCGTCATAGATGGGCACCTTATTGGGTTGCACAACAGAACTTGTCACACCGTGGCACCTTATTGGGTGGAAGGACATCCTGTTATAGCTCGGTAACTTATTGGGTTGCAAGCACTTGATACCTCCATTAAAACTTCTAAAGTAATTTAGCCATCTAAGTTTTCTTTTTGTTACCTTGATAACATGATGACCTCTGCCCCCACGTCTGACTAGGCTACAGAACCTTTGCAATATAAATGCTGGTAATAGCCATGGACGGCTTCCAGTTTTTCAGGCTCTTGGAAGATGCTAGCGATGCTGCTGCTTCTAAGTGCAGAAAAATAGGTCTGGGCTTCTTTCTTTCTGAGGTTTGCAGAAGTAGGTGACGTAAATTATTAGACCCTGTTAGTTCTTCTGATTAACCTTAGCAGGAAGGTAGTCCACTCTTTTGTGCTCCATGAATCGTATCTGACCTCTGGCAGTGAGCACCTTGCACCAAGGTTTTTTGGGATAATGCGTTTCTACATTAGAATACTAAGACATTGAGTTTGTCCTGAAAGTCCCACGGGACCACTTTCATAAAGTAAGCTTTTAACTGAGTAGAAAATACAATTTTAAAATAAAAGGGACGTGCTTGAACTGCAAAAGAATGTTCATATAATAAAACTATTAGGATTCATAGTAGAACTGTTCAGTAGTAAAAATAAATCAGTGGAGTTCCTGGCCGATCCTACTCACTTTGACATTTTAGGAGAGTCTGCAACCGCTGCTTGAGTAAGGCCCAATGCTTGTAATGGACATAGATGAAGAACAAGAAAAACAATGGAGGAATTGTTGCGGTTTCATATCGTTTGATGGGCAGGGTGCCTACATTTACAAACATTGAGCATATTTATGAGAGGCTTGCGCCGCTGGAGCGTCACTTTTCTTGATGTTCCAGCGAAACAAGCCTCTCAGTCATACCTTGGACTGGCTTTGCATGATCTCATAGATATGGAGTAAAAAGAAAGCAGTGCAAGTTGCTGCCTTGCCATACTCTGTGCCAGGGAGGCGTTCCATGGGTGTTGCGGTGGGTTTTCCTACGCGACACCCATGGATTTTGCCGCTGCCCCAGAATTACTTAATCACATATACCTGGGGCAGTGCCAAAACCTTACACCTCCCCAGAGCAGGCATAACGAAGAGAAATATTTTAATTTCTCCTAGTTTTTTCTTCTTTCCACACAGAAAGAGGAAAACGCCTCTTGGGATTGATTTGTTGAGGGGGGTGCCCCTTCCTGCAAAACAACAATCCTGCATGCAACGCAAACACCCTTGCATCATGATGCAAGGGTGCCTGTGTTGGCGCTAGGCAGCAAATTGTGCACCACCGCAGGAGGAAAGGACAGGAATGTACCGTATTTCTTTCATAAATATGGTGCATTCCTGCCTTTCACATTGGCGTAGGGCAGCGCAGCAAGAAGACTTGCGACGCTGCCCTACGCCAATTCCCCATAAATGAGGCCTAAATTCATTAACAAGTCTTCAACAGTCACTCTGCATACATTTTAGATGTGGTGGTCTTTGAGACTGATAAGATGCTGCAAGCATCGCAAAGTTGTATCCATCTATTGGTGAGAGAGGTGCCTTGCTTGTTTATTCCCCAGCCTCCAATCCATGTATTTTTGTGTACTTTTGATTGGACTAGTGCACAGAAACATCAGTCTGATAACCACATGAAACTCTGTAATAACCTGCCATTTTATCAAAAATGTGTTTCACATTGCATGTTCAGGGAAACTACATCACAGCTTCCTATACTGCGTGGCATTACATTTTTAATAAAGCTGCACATTTTTATTGTGGATGTTGTGCCCAATCTCATGGCTTGGAAAAAACGACAGGAGTTTGACCCATAAACCAATTGAGATCTGGGTAATAATATGACAATAAGCGACAATATCTAAATTGGTATCAATGACAAAGACAATTAAAAAGTATGTAACAAACATTACGAGAAAGGAAAAAGGGAGACTCACGCAAGATTTCTCAATTGTGCACGTGGCATCATATAATTTGAAAGAAGAAATTGGAGACGGTACAGTTGTATCAGCACTGTAAGCATAAATCATATATACAGCCCGATTTGGACTTGGTGCACAAATGTGCTCGTGACACATGAGTGGCGAAGCAAGTGACAAAGTGCAAACAGCGAAAACGGCGCGTAGTGAAAAATAGTGAAAGTATGTACAAGTGACTGTGTGGTTCAGCACAAAATGATTCCCAATAGTTGCGTAGGGATTGATGACATGAGTTAAATAGAACCACACGGGATAAGGGCGCCTTCAATTGCGCTGAGGGGTCGACGACGTTTTGATCCTATTGAATCAGGATCATCTTCAGGACGGGGCTGCTGTATTGAGAGTGCTGTACAGGGAGGGAAGGAGAAGTGTAAGAGGGTGGGCGGCAAAGGGCTGAAAGGCGCGCTGGAAGTGTGACCAAGGGTGCGTGACGGGACCTAACCCAAGGATCAGGCTGTAGCCTGGGGACAGAGAGGGTGGCCTGCCTGTGGAAAGGACTACACGTGTGCGCCGGTGCCTGAGGGCAGCGGAGTGAAGGGGCGCGAGCGGACCTGTCTCTAGGTCTAGCTGGGGGGGGGGGCCTAGGGCTGGGAAAAGGGGAAGGAGGAGGGGCGGGGCAGGGGGGCCAGGGGCGCGGGGCGGCAAGGTGGGCACGGAACCAACTTAGGGAGGAGACACACCTGAGGATGTGGCGGGTCCAGAACCACAGTGGAATGATGAAGGTAATCCGGCGTCTGAGGAGAGATGCACCAAGCAGTGTGCAGAGCTGGCCGTAGGAGGATCTGAAATGAAGAGACAGGGGGGGCGGGGTGGAGGGGGAGCAAGAGCAAGCAGTCAATCAAGGCTCAAGGCAGAGCGCGATTACGAATAGTGAGGCAGAGCAAGGTGGAGACCGACTCACCTGTGCGGTTGCCGGAAGGGGATCTGTAAAGGAGGACGGTGAATTGAGCCCGGCGCCTAGGGGGGCAGCGTGGCAGGCAGCAGAGGCCGGCAATTGGATATCCTCGGTGAAAACCGGGTATCGAGGAATCTGGAGAGAGATAGGCACGGTCGGGTCAGAGCCGTGTAGGGGAAAGGGGGGAGTGGCGGGAAGCGGGTCTGTATCAGGGGTGACTTACCGGGTGGTGGAATCAATCCAGGAGGAAGGTGAGGCGCTTCAGTCAACCGGGGACCGCCACAGAAGTGTCCGGTTTCGGTTCCAGTGCGAGGGGAGGTGGAGATGTAAGCAAAAGTGGTCATGTGACCGGAAGGACGGGGGCGTGTGCAGGGGAGGGTACGGAGGCTGGCAGGGGGCGGGACGGAGATGACGAGGAAATTGACAGGGGGCGGGTAGAGGGAAGCAAGGGGGAGGCGCGGCGGGAGGGAAAGTGAAACAGCCGATGGCATGAGGATGACGTGACATGGTATGTGTCAGTCTATAGAGGGACAACTGGGATGACTGCGGTTGCTGGGAGGAGGAGAGTCATGGATGTGTAGGAGCCATGAATGTGTAAAAAGACACAGGTATAACCGCATAGCGGTATAAAGACTGGTGGGGCAGTCAGGGTCGCAGAACGCGAAGAAGGGGCGTGAGTAGGCAGAGATAAATCATTCGAGGTAGGGAAGCGGCCCTGTCTAGGGCAATAATAGACAAGGGGCCAATCATGTATTAAAACACACAGTAAAACAAATAAGAGATCAATCAATGAACGGTACAGGACACATGAAGCAACATAGGACCATATAGGTAACAGTTCAGGGAACCAAACAACTTATATGTAGTGCAGAAAAAACAGGTGTGTATTGGAGCAGCAAGATCCGGAAGGTTACAGTAGGATAGTGCTGTTCCATTCGTCAATGGTGTTAAGGCCCTGATTAACTGAGTTACAGATAGTGATCCATTTGCACTCGCATTTATTCAGGAGGGCTCTGAGGTTGCCGCCTCGGAGAGGCAGTGTGGGCTGGTCGATCACCTGCCAGGTGATATCAGTTTCGCAGTGGTGTTTCTCAATGTAGTGTGAAACAAGGGGGCCGTCAAGACTTTACAGTGTATCCTGCTTTTGTGTTGGATTATTCTTTGTTTGATCATCTGTGTAGTTTGGCCAATATATACAAGATCACAGGGACAGCGGATGGCATAAATGACATTCTGTGATCTGCAGTTGGTGAATGTGTTGAGTTTGTAGGTTATATTGTTCACTTTGAAATCTTTTGTATTGTGTGTGAGGTCACACACTATGCAGGACTGGCACTTGTAATGTCCAACTACTGGTGGAAGGCCCCAGGACTCAAAGTTATAGAACAACTATTGGAGTCCAGACAAAGACCTACCTTGATCCCCACTGAGTTCATCTTAGATTTGCTACATGTCGCCCTTGAAAACAACTACTTCTTATACCGAAACACTTTCTATTTACAAATCAAAGGTGTCTCCATGGGGGCATGCTTCGCCCCCAATTTTGCCATTCTTTTTCTTCACAACCTAGAAATGACCAGTATACTCACCCCCAACAACCCCTTCCTGGCACATATTTCCCTCTGGCGACACTACATTGACGACATCCTTTTATTGTGGAAAGGAACCGCAGAGACTCTTGACCCCTTCGTCCTCTGGCTGAACCATTCACAACCCCACCTCAAATTCACTTGCGATTACAAATCCAATGACCTTCCGTTTCTGGATCTGACCATACATGCTGAGGATGGCAAAATTGGCACCTGCTTGTACCGTAAACCCACTGAGAGAAACACCTTACTCCAATATTCTAGCTACCACCCACGAGGCCTCCGAGACGGCCGCCCTTTTGGACAATTCCTACGCATCCGCAGGAATTGCAAATGGAAGAAGGATTACTTTCGCGAATCCGACATCCTCATACAAAAGTTACTTGATAGGGGGTATCCTAAACGCCTCATTACCCGAGCGCGCAAGAGAGCCTGGTTCTGCCACCGTGAAAATCTTCTCACCCCCCAACCCAAAAAAACCATGTCTCGCATACCTTTTGTTTCTAAATTCAGTCCCTGCAGTAACCAAGTGAGCAAGATCATTAAACGAAACTGGTCCCTCCTACGCACACATGAAGCATTCAGGGAACCCCCGCTCTTTTCGTACAAACGAGGCGATAATCTAAGTACCCACCTAGTACATGCGATCACCTGGCCCACCACCCCTATTCGACAGAACACCATCACTGCCACCTGGGGCCTTCCACCAGTAGTTGGACATTACAAGTGCCAGTCCTGCATAGTGTGTGACCTCACACACAATACAAAAGATTTCAAAGTGAACAATATAACCTACAAACTCAACACATTCACCAACTGCAGATCACAGAATGTCATTTATGCCATCCGCTGTCCCTGTGATCTTGTATATATTGGCCAAACTACACAGATGATCAAACAAAGAATAATCCAACACAAAAGCAGGATACACTGTAAAGTCTTGACGGCCCCCCTTGTTTCACACTACATTGAGAAACACCACTGCGAAACTGATATCACCTGGCAGGTGATCGACCAGCCCACACTGCCTCTCCGAGGCGGCAACCTCAGAGCCCTCCTGAATAAATGCGAGTGCAAATGGATCACTATCTGTAACTCAGTTAATCAGGGCCTTAACACCATTGATGAATGGAACAGCACTATCCTACTGTAACCTTCCGGATCTTGCTGCTCCAATACACACCTGTTTTTTCTGCACTACATATAAGTTGTTTGGTTCCCTGAACTGTTACCTATATCGTCCTATGTTGCTTCATGTGTCCTGTACCGTTCATTGATTGATCTCTTATTTGTTTTACTGTGTGTTTTAATACATGATTGGCCCCTTGTCTATTATTGCCCTAGACAGGGCCGCTTCCCTACCTCGAATGATTTATCTCTGCCTACTCACGCCCCTCCTTCGCGTTCTGCGACCCTGACTGCCCCACCAGTCTTTATACCGCTATGCGGTTATACCTGTGTCTTTTTACACATTCATGGCTCCTACACATCCATGACTCTCCTCCTCCCAGCAACCGCAGTCATCCCAGTTGTCCCTCTATAGACTGACACATACCATGTCACGTCATCCTCATGCCATCGGCTGTTTCACTTTCCCTCCCGCCGCGCCTCCCCCTTGTTTCCCTCTATCCGCCCCCTGTCAATTTCCTCGTCATCTCCGTCCCGCCCCCTGCCAGCCTCCGTACCCTCCCCTGCACACGCCCCCGTCCTTCCGGTCAGATGACCACTTTTGCTTACATCTCCACCTCCCCTCGCACTGGAACCGAAACCGGACACTTCTGTGGCGGTCCCCGGATGACTGAAGCGCCTCACCTTCCTCCTGGATTGATTCCACCACCCGGTAAGTCACCCCTGATACAGACCCGCTTCCCGCCACTCCCCCCTTTCCCCTACACGGCTCTGACCCGACCGTGCCTATCTCTCTCCAGATTCCTCGATACCCGGTTTATCCGAGGATATCCAATTGCCGGCCTCTGCTGCCTGCCACGCTGCCCCCTAGGCGCCGGGCTCAATTCACCGTCCTCCTTTACAGATCCCCTTCCGGCAACCGCACAGGTGAGTCGGTCTCTACCTTGCTCTGCCTCACTATTCGTAATCGCGCTCTGCCTTGAGCCTTGATTGACTGCTTGCTCTTGCTCCCCCTCCACCCCCCCCCCCTCTGTCTCTTCATTTCAGATCATCCTACGGCCAGCTCTGCACACTGCTTGGTGCATCTCTCCTCAGACGCCGGATTACCTTCATCATTCCACTGTGGTTCTGGACCCGCCACATCCTCAGGTATTTCCTGTCTCCTCCCTAAGTTGGTTCCGTGCCCACCTTGCCGCCCTGCGCCCCTGGCCCCCCTGCCCCGCCCCTCCTCCTTCCCCTTTTCCCAGCCCTAGGCCCCCCCCCCCCAGCTAGACCTAGAGACAGGTCCGCTCGCGCCCCTTCACTCCGCTGCCCTCAGGCACCGGCGCACACGTGTAGTCCTTTCCACAGGCAGGCCACCCTCTCTGTCCCCAGGCTACAGCCTGATCCTTGGGTTAGGTCCCGTCACGCACCCTTGGTCACACTTCCAGCGCGCCTTTCAGCCCTTTGCCGCCCACCCTCTTACACTTCTCCTTCCCTCCCTGTACAGCACTCTCAATACAGCAGCCCCGTCCTGAAGATGATCCTGATTCAATAGGATCGAAACGTCGTCGACCCCTCAGCGCAATTGAAGGCGCCCTTATCCCGTGTGGTTCTATTTAACTCATGTCATCAATCCCTACGCAACTATTGGGAATCATTTTGTGCTGAACCACACAGTCACTTGTACATACTTTCACTATTTTTCACTACGCGCCGTTTTCGCTGTTTGCACTTTGTAACTTGCGTCGCCACTCATGTGTCACGAGCACATTTGTGCACCAAGTCCAAATCGGGCTGTATATATGATTTATGCTTACAGTGCTGATACAACTGTACCGTCTCCAATTTCTTCTTTCAAATTATATGATGCCACGTGCACAATTGAGAAATCTTGCGTGAATCTCCCTTTTTCCTTTCTCGTAATGTTTGTTACATACTTTTTTAATTGTCTTCGTCATTGATACCAATTGAGATATTGTCGCTTATTGTCAATCTCATGGCTAGCATTCTGCTCATCTGTAAATTTTAATCTTTGTTAAATTGACTAATCTTGGCAGCCATTGGTTGTCCAAGTTTGGATGTCACATCTTGAAGTGCCTGTAAGGTATACCCGGTAAGTGCATTGAGAGACTAAGGGCATTATTATGAGTGCGGCAGTCGTCAGGACTGCCGTACTTGCGGTGGCGGACCGACCACCGCCACCAGTGCATGTCCACCCGCAGTATTCTGAGTGTGGCGATCGGACCCCCATGAGCCCTCCGGCTCCACCGTTGTCAAGGATCCCGCTGCGCCTGTGGTCTGCAACTGCCTCAATATGCTTGCGGTGCCCATGTGGCACCTCCCAGCATATTAATACCTGGATATCCACCGCCCTTTTCATGGCGGTGAGCCCACCATCAAAAGGTTGGTGGGCATGCAGGAAACTGGGCCCTAACAGGGCCCCCAACCGGATCTGGGCCTGGGGGTGCATGTTGTGCCCCCCTGGAATTGCACCCCTGTTCCTGCATGGTGTGGCATGCATTCCACACCTTGCAGGAACATGCTGCAGGAGCTGTCACGGCGGCGGTCTGCTGTTAAGGCTCTCCTATGAGCCTTACACAGCCACCGTCGTGAGACTGCCGCAGCACTGCCCACCCGCCATGTATTACACTCATAATCTGCCGGGCGGGTACACGACGGGCTTGGCGGTCTTCCTGGTGGCGCGGCAGTGGTGGGCCGACGGGAGAACCGACAAACTCATACTAAGGCCTCTCCTATTGGGCCTAAACATGGTTCTGGGACATAATCATTGAGGACTGGTTGATTCGGGACATCTGCCACAAACCAGCGGATATAAATGGCAACTGCAGGTGCTTTTGTTCCGTTTTAACAAAAGTTCAAGGATTCCATCCTAAAGCTAGGCCATTACATAAAGAGTTACGGTGGACTCAGATTGCCCTTCCTCCATGGTGAATCCATTGTGGGCTTCCTTCAGATTACCCTCCTTCATCACTAAAATTCTGAGTCGTCACAGGATGATCCGCAGTGTTAGTTAAGGGAAGTAGGCAACTTTTCCCTTGTGGCTTCTGCTTAGCCTGCTTTTATATGGACAGCATAGTAAACCCATTCTGTATTAGCTTGTTCAATGATTGTGATAGAAAAGAACAGGAGATACAAACAGAAAACACTTCAAAACTACTGTATAGTTGGCTAACATGCACCCAATTTTATTCTGCAGCAAGAAGAGTTAGTGGTTGCGTTTTTCCTATGAATACTCACCTTTTTCACCAATTTGCATTGATGCCCTATTACAATGCCATCAAATATCCTCAAACATGAATCAGTGGTTATTAGGTCTGGCGTTAGTGAAGACCTTTTGTTTTTACTAAAATAAAGTATATAATAAACTTACATTGTGGAGTAATTGGTCCGCCCATGTCAGCCATTGGCTGACTTCACTGTGAGTAAAGGTATTCTGCGGGGGACTACTATGGCAATGTGTGCTTTTTGAGACCAAAAAAAGTTTTGCATTTAGACAATACTTTTTCAAGTTGTCAAGGGCCCAGCAGCTTCCCCAACAGTAAAGGTTTGCAAAAACCATGACAAGCAAAACTGTACACACATTCTAGTCCTTAAAGAGGGACAAAAGCTCAAAATGAAAGCAGAAGCATGTAACTTTTGATTTTCTGTACCTATTGCTAAAAGGGGTTTGGCCATTTTCAGGAAACAGGGTGAATGTCATTGAACACTGATATGTTCTGTTCAACCTAAAAGGCTGCATAGACAATTTAGTTTGCCATGCAGTATTTTCTCTGATCACTCAAGGGAAGTTGTAAGAGGGAAATCTGACATCAATTTTTGAGTATCTTTAATTCTATAATCAATTTGTGAAAGGGGGGTATGCCACAGGAATATTCCTGAATTCGAGAAAGTCTCTTTGCTAAACTACAATTTATACATTCTTCAAACAATCTCCCCGAAAGTGTCCTAAATCCACTGAAAATTAGATGGATTCACTTGAGCTATATAAGGACTCACTATCAAATCTTTGGGCTGGCTGAACACATTTAAAATTGTCATGTGTTTTGGTTGCTACACCTTGCTTCCATCTCACTACATAAAGTCACCCCTGTACATGACTAAAGATTTTTTCCTCATTTAACTATGAATAGATCTATTAACGGAATCTATCAACGGCTCAGATCCTTATTGTTATAGGACATTTTTTATATATATTCACAGGCTACTCTATTGGCTATCAATAACATGCTCTTAGGCATTAATACCAATTATCTACTCTTATGTGGTGTTGTTGTTCATGCATAGCAAACACAAGGAGATGATCGACGGAGCGCTGAAACTTGTGAGACACTCAACCCCAGTCACTATTAGATCTGGGTTGAATCCATCATCGTTCTTTAGCTCACTTTGCCATCCCAGTTCAGACCCAGCCATATGCAAATTAGTCTTGACCCTGTTCCTCATGGGAACATTCCAGCCCGAACTGCCAAGCCAGGTCTTCCCTGGACCAGAAACGAGCATCCTGGGACCAGTTTCAGAGTAACACCCCTCATGAGCCAGGCTAGCTTGAATCTGGTGGCAAAGTGAGCAAACGACCCACGTCTGGGCATACCCTGCCAACTTAGGGCGAACAAAGCAAACAGAAGGAGATGATGGACGGAGCGCTGAAACTTTTCAAACACTCACACCCAGTCACTATTAGATCTGGGTTGAATCCATCATCGTTCTTTAGCTCACTCTGCCACCCCAGTTCAGACTCAGCCATATGCAAATCAGTCTTGACCCTGTGCTTCATGGGAACAGTCCAGCCCGAACTGCTAAGCCAGGTCTTCTCTGGACCGGAAACAAGCATCCTGGGACCGGTTTCGGGGTAACACCCCTCATGAGCCAGGCTAGCTTGAATCCAGTGGCAAAGTGAGCAAGGGACCCACGTCTGGGCATACCCTGCCAACTTAGGGCGAACAAAGCAAACACAAGGAGATGTGCATGCCTTCCACCATTTGATCTATAGTATGTTCGTTTACAACATGTTACGCTTGTAATCTTACTATGATCTATGGTTTGTAGTACAATGAATTTTATTCTACTGTATGTCGCAAGGTCTATTATGGATTCTTGAACTGTCTTATGATATTTTAAATGCCAATAAAAATCTTTGGAACAAAAAAATTGTCATGTGTTTGCAAATTGATATATTTTTAATGCCGGTATGTCCAGATATTTGAAGGGATTCTTTTGATGGACGTCCTGGGACAAAGGAGTAGATGTTTGATTTTAAAAGACCATGGGGTTTATTTACTAAGGATTTGCAGAGCCTTTCATGTGGCGCAAAGCAACACAAAGCAGTGTGTTGATTTACATACCACAATAAAATCTGTGAGCCCTGTGAACAATTGCTCCGAGCTAAGAGAGTGTCCACGAAATCCTTAAAAATGTGGTCCTATGTCTATTTGAAAGGCTGACCTAAACATCAGTATATTAGATTGATTTATGATCTCCATGCACAGCCTGCTCAAGGTGAATTAGTTAATAGAATTTAATTAACAAGTATTCTTCAATGTGAATCTTTAATGCGTCTGGAACATAATAAGTGATGCACTCTATGCTTCACTTTCATATATTTTTTCCTAATTGAAAGGTGTAACATCTCAGCCATCAAAGAACTCATAAAATAAAATGTGGGTTATTTAAGGAATCCTGAAGTTTACAGATTTGATAATTTACGTTTTTGACAAAAGGATTCTTCCCTTATAATCCACAGATAGGGTCACATTTCTCTCAAGATTAGAGAGAAATGGATAACCTTAGACTTTAAAACCCAGGCCAAAAAATACCTTTTCAGTCTGCTAATGTCAAGGTGTATTTCAGAATTTCTATTCTCCTCCCCTGTGATTGCGTAATAGATGTGCAACAGACACAAAATCTTTAGGGCCTCATTTACTAAAAAATGGTGCGGCGCTGCAAGCCATTTTGCTGCGCCAAGCTGCGTCATTTTAAAAGCACAGGGATGAGTCGTACTAACAACAATACAATGCATCCGTGTGCTTTCCCCTGCGCTGGCACACAATTGGCTGCCATGCATGAGCGCAGGCACCCTTGCGTCATGTTGCAAGGGTGTCTGAGTTGCGGGGATGATTGTTTTTGTGCACGAAGGGACACCTTCCTGCACAAAAACAATCATTGATGGCATTTTCCTCTTTCTATGCGTGCTGCAGAATGCTGCACACATAGAAAGAGTCAAAAACGAGGCAAAATAAAGGTATTTCTTCTTTTTTGCGCCACTCCTACGCCTGACGCGTTCTCAGCTTTACAACACTTTGTAAATCTGGGAATGTGTCAGGTTCCATGGATGTTGCGTGGGAACACCCACAGCAACACCCATGGAACTCCCCTTTCAGGCACAGTAAAGCGTGAAAGGGGTTCATATTTACAAGGCCATGAAACGACACGCAGGGTGACTTTATGTGGCCTTGTAAACATGGGCAGGCGCGCTGTGCCGCTGGTGCGTCAAAAAAAGTGAAGCACAGGCAGCACAATGGGCCTGTAAATGAGGCCCTTAGTGTGAACAGACATCTTCAGTGGTGAAAGTGTGCTTTATAAAAATTCCTTAACAAAAACAAAACAATGGTGATAAGCATACGATTACGTTTATATTCCAAAATAGCCGCTAGTGATATAGGAGCACTCCATATCCCTAAAACAGCCCGACCAAGTCTCACCGATGCTCCGCTGTTTCGACAAGCACAGACAAAGCCTATAGGTCTGGCCTTGGGGTGCTGGTGCAATGTTTTGTTTTATCATTAATTGCAAGCATATGCCACAGAAATAAAAATGAAAAAAAGAAAACATGCTACCATTAAAATGTGGTCACCATATGCTGAAATTTGAAAAGCACTTACTGATGTGGCATTTTTATTTGCAATTTTTTTAATTTTTAAGAAAAAGACTTTCCGTTGTGCCACCCATTTCATTATTTTTGGTGAAAGTGACAATAAGAAATCCCCTCCCCCCCACAAGCAGTCAAATTGCAATAGCTATGATGTTAAAATGTCACTTGAACATTGAACACCTTTATAACAGGCGCTTCAAAAAGAAAACAGGAATAAATCACCATCTAACTGGGCACTTAAAGTACAAACACAGTAAATAGCTAATATTTAAAGCTAATATCAAAAATAAAATGAAAAAACACATTTTGAATCAGCTTTGTCACGTTGCTGTGAACATAGTGCGCAAACTTTGTGCGGTCAATAAAAGACTTATATGAAGAACTTTTTAGGTCTGGCCTTTGAACCACATGTCGTGTTTAGGAGTATTACTTTTCTCAAAAAATCTTACATAATATATATACCATAGAGCGGTCGTTCGGTCAGACGACTTCCTCCATTGACCTGTTAAACTATCATTCACATTTTGCGTTTCCCCACCATAACACACAGCATAGGACAATGAGTCAGCTCACTTTACCAACTGGCTCCCCTCACTTTGAGTGGCTGCACAACATTTGTGCACATTGTTCACATCCGCCTAAAAATAGTTCCTTTTTTTTACAGTGACAAAGCTTAATTATTGTGTTCATCATTTGTCTGGTGGGTGGTTGGTGACTGTACAAAGGACGCACCTTCCCTATTGGGTAAAACCCCTTTTCTGTATTATTTGCAGACTACTCCTTGCTTCTTTCTGTCACCTGATGGAAAGAGAAAACCTGCTCCACCATTTTCAAAATTATTGTAAAAAATTATGGGTTTGCTATTAACCAGTCTGAAGTGGCATTGATGGGTTTTAACACCCAACAAGGTTGTTTCGAGGAAAATTAACTTTGAATAATATTGATTTGGAAAAAGCGAGGAACTGTTGTTATTTAGGAGTTTGGTGTAGCTCTAAAAAATGTTGTCCAATCCATAAAAGAAACCTCATTCCCTCACAAATACTAGGAACTGGTACACGACTTGCAAGAAAACCAGGGGCACAGCAGTGCTTAATTTGAGCAAGTAATTTCCGGTGCTCAGCAGCGGCGCTTTTCATGAGCACCAGTTAAGGGCACATTTATTTATGGTGGGGTTAAGGGCACATTTATTTATGGTGGGCACAGGGAGATTAAGTGATTTGCCCAAAATCACAGGATGTTGAGCCAACGCTGAGAATCGGACCTGGTTTTCCCCTCCGAAGTCAGCCGCTCTGGCCATTACGCCACATCCTCTCCCCACTTCCATAGTTAGTAGTTGGTTCTGTTTTAGGTGGCGCTAACAGGATAAATGGGCTTGTGCAATTCTGCAAAATCTGACAAGAGCCCCGGCACTTATTTTTTTACAAATAACCACTGGGGCACAGGACCCTCCCACTTGCTGTGTTTGTGTGCAAGGCCCGGCGCTCACAGCATCTTGGGATATGTTGATGTTCAAATGTCATTAACGGCCTGAAACAGACTCCTGAAATTTTTCTCTTGTTTACTTCAGAGCATGTCTTATGTTCAATCTGTTTTGAGTTAGGGCTAACTATGATTAAGGCAAGCATTTGTTTAAAGCCATTACTGTATTGGGTTCGCCAATGGAGAAGTGTTGACCTTGCTGACTAAAAGGTTAGATTTCTCTATCAAAACTTCAATTGTGTTGTAGGAAATAAATGCTAATTGTATATATATATATGAAATTGCATATGTTTTGCATAAAAAGACTTGCCAAAATTAAATAAAGAAGTATTAACAGATAACACCTGAGATGGTTATTTATTTATTTATTTGAAACGTTTTATAAAGCGCGAACATGACCTGTCAAAGTATAAGAGCGCTGTACAGGGAAGCAGACAAGTTAAATAAGCAAAGGTGTAAATAGTGAATACTGCACATATTAGAGGTTAAACATACAAAAATGCAAAAAGGACAGCCAGCAACATAGTGGATATAAAGTAACAAAATTGCATAGTAGAATGGGAGAACCGGGTTGTAAACAAGAAATAATAGTCCGTTTGAGTGGCTTCAGGCCTATTCTTACAGGTAATTATTCAGGAGCAACCTTTGACTTCCTTTTCGAATGAGGAGGTTGATGGCTTGGATCTGATTTCAGGAGGAAGAGCGTTCCATATTCTTGGGGCAAGATCGGAGAAGGCGCCGGTTATGGTTAATTTGTCTGCCAGGTAAATGATGGCCACAGTTCAACGACTCTTTACTCTTCAGTGGCATTTATCAAGAATGGTTAGGAGCTGTATTTAAGGAAGAAATAAAGAAGATTATTTTCACATAAGTCCTTACTGTGGACCCTCCCAAAAACTACATATAAAAACAGAAAAGGGTAGGTATGAGTTTTTTGGGTCACTAAATCGAAGGGCAGTGGAGAGTGAGAACATTGTCATGGATGCTATTTTTTTGTTTTTGTTATATTCCATTTTTATATTTACATTAGAATCTGCTGACCTGCTGTTTTGTGCTGTTGTAGATGTATGAATCGTTTTTGGTGTTGTGTTTCTTGGTGAATACGCACAGTTCTGGGTGAGAGCCTCTCCGTCTTTCTGTATAGATGCTATTTTATTCTGTGTGGCAGGGTATACTGAAAGTGTTCTTATGTTTTTGCCAAGATTTTCCAGCATTATATAAAACAAGATTCTTTTGAAGACTTGGATGCATTACATTTGGAATGTTGATGGCACACCTGGTTGTGTTGCCTGTGTTGTATTTAATTTTGTTCCTTATTGCCATATTACATACACCCTACTCTAGGGCCGATTACGAGTCTGGTGGGGGCGCAGCGGTGATGGTCTCCCGACCACCCTATTACAATTAGGGCGGTCAGACCGCCATTGCCCTGCCACAGCTGCCAGGGAACCGCCGTTCCCTTGCGGTGTTGCAGCAGTCAGGAAGTCGCAATATGCTTGGCGGGACTGCCGCTGTCCCGCCAAGCATATTATGAGTTTCCTCTCTGCCGGCGGAGTCATGGAGGTTCCTACTCCATGAATACCGTGGTGGAGAGGAAACAAAGGGGGCCTGCAGTGCCCCCTGTGCCTCGTCCGCATTGGAATGCACACGGAGGGGCACAACATGTGCCCCCCTGTGTGCATGAACCCAGTTCCTGCACGGCATGGACTTTTTAGTCAATGCCATGCAGGAACTGTTTTTGGAGTTCCCATTCGGTGCCCATTTTCTGAGGCACCGCCGTGGGAACGCCAAAAACCAACCCACCAGACAGGAGGAAACTCCTAATCTGGCGGGCAGTCTGACCACGGCTTTGGCAATGCGGCGGCAGAGTGGACCCGGTGCCGCACCGCCAAAGTCGTAATTAGGCCCTCTGTAATCCAAATTTTATACTGCCTGTTCTGACGAAGGATTTGCAACCCACCATCTTAGAGGGGTAGTTACCTTGCTTTACTTACTCACTTATTAACTATCTTTTGCCAGGTGAGATATAGCATTGACTTTTTTTCTATCCTCGGCTCAAGATGAATAAATCTGTTACTCGTAATATTATGCTGGGATAGATAACTGGTTTGATTACAAAGTACCCTCTACCCATGAGGGGTAAATGTAGCTTATTTTTTATCATCTGCCCAGGACGAGTGGGGTTATCATACTTTTTTATCACCTGCCCTTGAGAACTAGAGTTAGCCATTTTTTTATTATCTGTCCACGAGGGGTACGGTTAGCTTATGCTTTTTTCCTTATGTCCTCAGGGACTCTGGTTAACTTATTTTTTATTCTCTGCCCATGAGGGGAAGTGCTACCTTACTTTTTATCAGTGGCAGCTGGCACGGATAGGGAGGGGGGTGACAAAAAACAATATTACACTTACCTGTTCACGGCCGCCGTCTCTCCTCCTCTTCTCTTCCATCCTGACAAGTCCTGGAAGCAGGAAGCACACAGGCTCCCCGGAAGCAGGAAGCACACAGGCTCCCCTAAGCCAATCATGATGCTGCTGTCACCAGCATGACAGCAGCGTTGTGATTGGTTTGAGTGCCGTGGTTCAGCGCTGAGACAGGGACTGAAAGCCTGTGCATGTTCTCCACGCAGGCTGTGCAATACAGCTGGGTGGAGAACATGCTAAGTGCGCATGACTATTTGGCTGGCCCAAGACAGACGGCCAAACTGTCATGTGCACTTAGTGAGAGCTCACCACTCCTCCCCCTGCTCTGGACAACCCAGTCCCGCCCCACCTCGCGCCTAGAACTGAGCCAGTACGAAAAAATAAAATGATAATAACATTGCGTTATCTTTTTATTTTTCCTTTTTTGCACTGCTGAAAAGCAGTGGGGCGACGCTCCTCCGCCTTAGCGGAGGAACTGCTGCTGATTTTTATCCTTTGCCTCCAAGTGGTAGGTTTAGTTTACTTTTTATCATTTGCTCCCGCGGGCTAGGTTTAGTTTACTTTTTATCCTTTGTCCACGACGAGTACGGCTAGCTTATTTTTTATCCTTTGCCCTGTGGTTGCAGGCTTAGCTTATTTTTTATCATTTGCCCTCGAAAGTAAAGGTTTTGCTTAGTTATTATAATAGTCCAGGAAGTGAAAAGGTGTTGTTTACTTATTATCCCATTAGAAGGGATGGTAGGGCGTTGCTTGCTTACTTCTTTTTGTACGGAAGGGGAGGATGTATTGCTTTCTGACTCCTTTCTGCAAAGGAGGTGTAGGTGGGTTGCTTTCTTCTAATGTTCATCTGATAAGGGGGTGCCTCCTCACCTTTTTCCCTCCTCTGTCAGTGGGCGGTGTTACTACTCCCTTACTCTTATTGGCTCAGAAGCAGTAGGAGTGTTTCTTACTCACTCGCCTCCTCTCGAGGTGAGATTGCTTCTTTGTCTATAGTGCCCATGGGGCCAAAGGTATTGTTTCCATTAATTCTTTGCACCTTAATGGGAAGCAGGGAACAGAGGTGCTACTTGTATGCCATATGCAATACATATGTTGGGTCAGCTGTTTTGTCAAACTTCATAAGTGCTATATTTACCCACCCCGCGACCCCCATTCTCCGCCGCCCTTGCACTCCGCAACCTTTATTTCCGGCTCCTGGTATTTCCATCCATGCGGTCAGACTATCGAATCCATTTGATTAACCAGTGACTGCACTCTTTTAAAATTGTTACAAAGCACCAATTTTGTCCTAGGTTACAACCTCAAAAGCTAAAAGCACGTAATGCAACGCAGGACATGGTATTGCGCCATAATTATTCCAAAAACCCTAGAACTGATCCTGTCCCACCTAAAATAAAATTTGTTTTGCCGCAAGATCTTTTTTTTTATTATCCTCAAGCAAAAATATCAACTCCAGAAAACCAACTAGCTGAATACAGTCATGGTAAGTGCACACAAATATAGATTTACTGGTCTTACATCACATCTATCGCCCTTGTAGTTATATTTATTTTCATGGTACATAGCTGTGCATAGAGGAATACATCTATATTTACCGGCATGATATGGAGATATAGTCAGCGGCGGCCGGAACAGTTAAGCACGGTGAGCCGGGGCAGGATACGGCAGGGGGGGAAGCAGATAGACAACGGAATAGGTATTATTTATTTAATTATACCTATTCCTTCGTCAGTCGACTACCCCCCTCCCGCCCCCGCCCCACCGCGTTTACCTGTGCCGGCCACCGCTGGATATAGTCATAGTCACTATTCCGCCTTCAATATTTTGTAGGATGATAATTCGTACCTCGAGATTGTGGTATCAACCTCATAAGCCATCTGTCAATATTTAAACCTTATATTTCTGAAGCTTTTTCACACGCGGAGGTTCTCTGGGAAAGGCATAGAAGGGTAAGGTTTTCTGCAGTCCAAGATGTTATGTTACATACATATGCAAAAGGCGTTTCTACCATAGGCATGATTATGTAGTGCATTGCCATTCTGTTGCATCCTACTGTTATTTACACTGCATCTTGTTTGTTTGAGTCCTCTCCTGCTAAGTCATTAATCTTTTAGACCCGATCTTGTATTTGTAAATTTGTGGTTGTGCCCAATCCACCTTTTCTCCCTGTACCTTGAATTATAAATGTGGGTGCTATAATTATGTGAAGACAGAGAAGGGCTGTCCGACGGACCATAGTGGTTTTATATAGTTATGTACTTGTATATATAACAGTTATGGCCAACGATAATACTTAAGCCATAATACACAGTGGTCAGCCGCAAATTGTACCTTATACCTCTTACGTTCACATAACACATATCCGCTATGAGGGCTGTCCATCATCATCAGCACTGAACAGCCCAAAAAGGAGACATCACCAAATGAAGAGGCATGGAATAACTTAAGAGATCTGTCCCACATTGCTGAACAATTCAGAGGACTCTAGTCCACCACTGCAGGTCCCAAATATCTGCACACTCTGACCGCTTCTTTACATCTTACAATGAACGATAAATATGAGATGATCAAAACAATGCCCATCCTAACCCTCTCCCTCCAACGATACCAGCTCTTTTCTAGCAGTGACGGGCATTGAACAATGGCTATATGTACTCCCATCTAAATTAGGTGGATGGACATATAGCCAAACCTCTGAAGGCTCTTACTCAGTGCTTAATTTGTAAATGAAAGGGCACCGGTGCCCGAAACTCTGCTCAGAAGCCCATTGCCAGTGCAATGAAACTTTGGCGCGTATAATACCAAGGCTGGCAGTTTTGAAACCACCTCGTACCTCTTTAATCCAGTACCAGACAATCCCTCCCCCTTTATCTCACTCCTGCAAGTTCCAGCTTTCACCTTTTGTGACGGGTTTGCTGTCATTCTGTTCTTCCGTATTTCCCATCTTTGTTACTTTTTCCTCTTGCACTCAGTAAATAAATGATGCGCCAAATAAGAGCTGGTTCCCAAAAATAAGTTCTGGTGCCCCCCACCGGCCCAAATTAAGCCCTACCCTACTCCGTCGGGACGTCTGAGAAGTTTGACCATGATGAAGACAGAATATTTTTCTCCGTCATCAAACTATGGTCCTTTCGCATTTAATTTGGGCAAGCGGACCATAGTTTTGGCGGGGAAGGAAAACCAAGGCAACATCCTTTCAACTGTGCACTCTACATGGTGCAGCTTGATACCCATGTAGGCAAGTGCTTCAGTGCCCTACATTAGGGTATTAGGCACTACGTAAATGTTGAAATGCAATACAGCAGTACAGTGTGCTGTATGACACTATCGCAATAGCATGAGCCGGTCACTCCCAGCCCCAGCACACCCTGGGGCTTATTTACAAGCCCCTTGCGCCACCAGTACGTCACTTTTTCCCATATTAAAAGTGACACACCGGCGGCACAAGAGGCTTGTAAATAAGCTCCCATGGGTCTCTATACTTCTGTCTCACCTGGCCCTATCATATCCTAGTCTCCGGTACTTCTGTCCCTCTCAGTCCCATCATTTCCTAGTGTCTGTTGTAACTCTGTCACTCGTAGCCCCATTACATCCAAGTGTCGCTGTACTCCTGTCTCGTCCGGCCTGATTACATAGGACTGTCTCCTGTACTTTTGCCTCATCAGGCCCAAGTTGCAACTGCATGTCTACCGTACTCCTGTCTCATCAGGACCACATGTTCTAAACCCCTCTGTTGGCTGCTAACAAACCTCTGGACCCTCACTGTGGCTTGGCCATTATCGAATGTGATAATTTTCACATCTGATAACATAAGCATTTGTAAAGTGCACCTTCACCCAGAAGTGTATCCTGGCACTGAATAACAGACGTTTATTGTTACCTAACTCAAGGGGACTCATTTTATTGACCTCAGAAGAAAGAAAGACTAAGTGGACCTACCTGGAATTGAACCTGTGACCATGAAGTGTGCAGTGGATGCATTTATCCACTGAGCCACCAGACTCTGCAGTGATGGGCTCGATATTTATCATGACATTTTTGGGCATACCTAGTAGCGGCTGCTCTTCTTAACGGGTGGTGGGGCAGGTGGTGGGGAGGTGTAGGGGGAGGGTTTAAATAACAAACAAAAAACACACAAAAAACACTTACATGCTGCTGCCCGCCACTGTCTCGGGCGTCTTCTGCTCCAGTCAGACTCCGATTCCCCAGGGGCTGGTGCACACTGCCAGGCTCCTGGGCACCAATCACGGCGCTGCTCTCATACTGGTAACACAGAATGAAAGAGCAGCGCCGTGATTGTCCTGAGCGGGCTTGTTTAACGCTTGCTGAGGTCCTCGGAGCCTGAGCCTCTACTCCACCCGGCTGTGCAGCACAGCTCGGGTGGGGAGAGATCAAAGTGCGCATGACGGTTTGGCCGCCTTAGCCGTCATGCGCACTTACAGTGTTCACTACTCCCCCCCCTGCTCTCGTCATGGCCTGGCCCCGCCCAGACTTGGCTTGTTGGCTTAAGCAGGGAAAGAAAAATAAAATGATAATAAAATGGTTTTATATTTTATTTTTCCCTCTCTCAGCGGGGAGGGGATGGCTCTCCTCCGCCATAGCGGAGGAACCACCGCTGGGCATACCATGCAGACTTTGGTGCTTGTTGCTCCGAAATCAGAATGTTCAGTGAATACCGGACATCACCACTCGATAAATATCTGCACAACTGACCACCTGCTTTTTGTCACGTAACTCATAGCTCCGACACGGGTTTTTACAGAAGTTAGAGCGCATATCGGAATTAACTGGCCCACTTGTAATGAGCGCCATGGACTTTTAAATTGCATGTGGTATATATTGTCCGCCACCCTTAACATGCATGTACCTTACTAACAATATCATACGCTTGCTACAGTTTTTTTAGGTCGAGCATTCGAGACCTCTTGTATATACTTTAGTATATACTTATATGCGTTTGTACTTTGTGGGCTATGGAGATCAGCCCTAGGACTTGTCTGCTTCCGCTTAGGGACTTTTTTTTTCTGTTCAACTGCCTCTATTTAACTGTCTTGATAGAAAACGACCAGTAGAGGTCAGTAAAATACCAGAAGTGCTTTCTGCTTGTTCAACTGCCTTAACTGTCTTGATAGAAAACGACCAGTAGAGGTCAGTAAAATACCAGAATTACTTTCTGCTGAGGGACTTTCTTTTTCAATTTTTCTGGCAACTGCCTCTATTTAACTTTCTTGATAGAAAACAACCAGCAGAGGTCAGTAAAATACCAGAATCACTTTAGCATTCTCTAGATTCCAGTCCATAGAAATTGTCTTCCACGAGCACCCGTAGACAATAATATTTTTTTTAAATCTTGTATTTTCAGTGATATGACCACTGAAGGCCCTGATTTTATATTAAAAACAGAGCTTTGGACTATACCATTTTCCGCTGAAAGGCAATATTTCTCTCCCATGTGTTTCCCATACGGCGTGTCTCGCAGTTAGGTGCGTACTTTCCCTCCATGTTAAAGAACAGTAGATGTTTCAGCACCCAGGCTAATGTGCTGCATAGCTAAATACATATAAGGTCCCAAAGGTGAGACCGATTGCATTGCAAATGCTTGTTCTTATGTGTTACCATTATGTGGCACACTCCTGCGGCTGTATCGTTTTCATATACTCCTTGGACCTCTAGGACATGCTCTTGCATTATGTATGCGCTACCGAAAAACGTAAATAAATCAGTATATACAATACAGCGTCTTATGTCTGCAAAGCTGTTACAACGTCCCAAAAACTGTCCTCTAAATCGTTCTTATCCTCTTTGGCGCTAGGTCGGCGCTAGATGAGGAGTCGAAAAATGAAAACGCCCCACCTCCTCCTAACATTAAAAGTAGGACCCGGGCATTAAACCCGAAGAGGGGATTTAAGTGGGGTCAAATACAGAGCACTTTTGTCTAACTTTTACCCAACTTCTAGAAACCTTTGGCTGCGGCAGAGCTCAAATGACATAAGAACTTCTAACTTGGGATCACCATCAAATATAAAATATACATTCATTCTTCAATTTCCGCATCTTCGATTTTACATGTGCGTGGAGTTTGGGGAATCAATGCAGAGAATGTCAAAATCAGTCCCTTCCTTTCCCCTTATAGTTCAGGAATGACGATATTTGTTTAATATTTTTTTATTGTTTTCGCCACAGATCACCAAACCAACGGAATGAGAGACCGGCTCAGATAAATGTCCTAATTTCCAATTTCAGAACAAATGCTCACTTCAGAGCGAGCGTCTGTATAAATTATGCCACCGAAAAAGCATGCTAACCGCGAGAACGAGCATCTTCCCGCGTTGCACCCTGGGAGAAGTATAGACACACACCTACACACACGCACACTATGTAATATAGGGTGATTAGTGAGAGGTCTAGGCGTGCAGCTCTTTTTAACACGGTGACAAGATTATAACCATTTCATTTGTTGTACTGTGAACCTTTTTAAATTAATGAACAGAAGGTTGTCACGGTTGCCACGGCGACGACACGTTGCTAGGGAACCAAGGCAATGCGGAGCTTGCGGAGTATAATAAGGGGTCACCGTTAGCTAACATGGAGGAAGGGATGTAGGGGGGCGGGGAGTGCGGGGGGAGGCTCAGCCCACATAAAAGCTGCAGCAGCCTCGCGCCGGCAGACCCTCAGCAGCCACCACAAAACCCTGCTCCTACCATACCATAACGCCCTGTTTATTCAGCGGGAGGAGACGGGGCCACCCAGTTGCACAAGCCCAGAGACACTCTTCTATGATTCCGTGAGAGCGCGCGCAAAGGGCCGCTTGTGTGCACAAGTATGACATTTTAAAACCGGGTTTCCGGTTTAATTTAGACACCAAGGGCAAAATTTAAAGGTATTACCCAGCAACGGTAGAGATATTACCGTCTGATATTACTTACAGATTTTTGACACACGTAAATAACCATTTATACATTCATAAACACTCTGATTCTGAATTTGTGACAGCTATAATGATTGTTTTAATTGTACTGTTCCCATTTTAGGAATCTGTAAACTTTTACCAACTCCCAAAGTGGGATTTCGACCCCACACTAATTTGGTATTTCAAGGGGGTGTGTAATTGGCGTCCTTCCAAATACTGAATCTGTGTGCAATGTATCAATGTTTTGCGGCCGAAATGTGGTTGCAAAACATTGAAAAGTTACTGACTCCCGAGTTGGGGTGGTAATCTGTTTGCAGAAGGGAAGAGGTCCCAAGTCCTTCTGCTTTGTGAATGTTTGAAAATGTTTGCTAGAGAGTGGGCAGTGCCAGTGGTCCAGGGGACTACTGCCAACTCTCAAACAAACTTGGAAAAGGAACTAAGCTTTTTTTTAAACGCTGTACCATTTCCTTTCAGAAAAACGGGCTGCGTTGAAAAAAAAAGGTTAACTTTATTGAAAGGCGATTTCAGATGCTAGCAGGACACAATCCCTGTGATGGCCTCCAATCGGAATGAGTTGCAATTTGTATTAATATTCATGAGCCAGGTTGAATTACGACCCACTCTGAATTGGTATTTTATAAACCAACCTATTACTACATTGGTTGGTCTATAAAATTCTTTACTGGTCACAAATTGTGACCAGTTTTTTTTTGTGACCAGTAAATAATACATCTGGCCAATGTGTGGTAACAATTTATTTTTGGCGCATTTGTTTGCCTTTCATCATCAGACGTTTTTGCCGCTGGTAACTGTTGTCAGCAGGAGAGGATGAGAATGCCTTGATCTGCCTAGGGGTACGCCTCAAGAGGTCCAGCGGGATATCCCTCATGCAACCTTGCACACTGTGAACATGAGGCATGCAGAAGTTCCTGTGAGAGGCCAGCATTGGTTTGGTGACTTAGAAGAAGGTGCTTTAGTGCAGAATCCCTTCATTCTGAGTGAATTTGGGTACAAAGTATTGCTTGGAAATACCATTGGTGCAGGCTAGCAGGCCAGTTTTCTCACTTTGTTCCAAATTTTTCCTAGCGTAATTGGGAATAACTTGCAGAAACAGTATTTACAACGGGTGTTCCACACAACAGCCATATTACTGCAATATTCTTTCTGTGACATTTCCTCCAAGTAACACCGGAAGAAAGCGCTGTCAATAGAAAATAAGGTGACTGAGCTCAATTTAACTCAAACCTTTGATTATAAAACTAGGCAGGATTTTACACCTACAATGGAACTTGGACCAAACCTGAGGCCATAGTCCACAGATCACCATTAGAAATTTAATTAATCCACAGGTTTGCAATAAGACGCCATATGTACTTGCCACTATAGTCAGTATATAGGAACAAAATAATTTTAAAAAGATTCTTAATTTGCATATATAAAGTAAAGTCAATTTCCATTTTTTGTTCACGTATTGCATAATAACTTGAAGAGTTAAGTGGTAGACACATGTTTCGTTCCCTCAAAGCCAATCCTTGCAAGGGCTTCTTGAAGGCAAAGAAATTAGCATCACATGGTCATGTATGTAGACAGTCCCAAAATGGTTATGACTGGTTTGAGATTTGCAGGCCTGCATGCAGTCTGCAGGACTGGGTGTAGTGCGGTCTGCCTGTTGCTGTCCTTAACAACATCTGCCGTTCTTGCTATTCCCAAGATGGTTGACACTATTCTCCTAACACTAGACCTGCGATTGCTGTTTCTGGTAAATTAGACACTATCATGGAATGACCTAGCAAGGCATTGATCTAATCCTACGCGCTTATTTGTGCATTAAGAATTGATCTTCTCAAATGCACCCATTTGTTCTCAGTTACTGCTGGTTGCCCAGTCAGGAGACAATATGTACAGTATGCAACATCACTCGACCTTGTTTAGCGTTCAAAGTAGTTGGAAATGTTTGTGGTATGGGTAGTACTTCTGAATTTAGTACTACAGTGGATTTAGAGTGATGCAGGAGTACTTTGGTACCTCATGGAGATATTGATAACCGTGGGTGGGCCGGTTATTAACCAGTGGTACCTTCAACAATAAGAATCTTTTAAGATCTGGGAGGACTGAGTTTGGCACCTAGAATGGGAATCGAAAGGGAATTTTCTGTCGTAAGTAGTAACACCCTCCAGCCCGCTGGCTCTTCAAGTACCTGTAAAATTTGTTGTGCATGTCCAACAGCATAGCTTGTTTAAGAATGATAATTGCATAAGTATGGTTCAAAATTAGACTTGAGTGCTGAGACCATAAGGGTTTCCTGGAAACATTGTAAGTTTGTTAAACAAAATATTCCCAGCAGCCACGGCTCGTGCAGGTAAGAGCAGCGGGACGGTGGGGCCGGGGGGAAAATAATAATTAATACGTTTCCCTCGTCGTCTATCGAAATCGCTCCCCACTCGGCCCCACCGCCCACGCTCTTACCTGCACGAGCCGCGGCTGATTCCCAGGTGCATTATGTGGAGCGCAATATGAAGAGCAGTCTAAAATTAATGTTCCTTTTGCTTACCCCTTTGAGTTGTACTGTTTTGTGTACATGATTAGGCAAGTATGACTCTTTTGGGAGGAAACCTTGCCCTCTCTAGTGATTGAGAAATGTATTGTTAGGAAGTGTAGGCAAAGTATATGCACGCTGATTGGTGGCTATGGGCAGACCGATGAAAGGCCTCAAACTGTAGGTCGGATACAGTGGCACGTGTCCTACAGCAGGCAGAGTCCATCCCTCCTCTAGCAACCTTCAGCATTGTAACACCCCGATGAGAGGAACTGAGTCTCTGACCCCTCTCTCCTCACAACCTCTCAGAAAGACACTTCGTGAGTCCCATCTAAGGGATCCTATATATAACCCCCCCTCGTCAGAGTGACCGTCAGATCCACACAGCAAATCTCTTTAAGTGCAGGACTCCTTACCTTCCTTCGTGGCACCCAACCACTTTCTGACGTTTCAGCAGGAAATCGCCCAGTTACATCACAGAGTAAAACAATGGTAGGTTAGCACCAGCCCTAATTCTTTATTACAGTGGTCTGCATTCAAACAGTGGCCTTCCTTTGTCCTACGCCTTGCTCAAATCAACCTTAAGTGAGGAAGTAAATGATTATAAAAAAAGCCCTCCCTGAGGCCTGACTTGCCAGTTTGCAGTGTTCCTGTGTCCTGTTTGGGATTGAAGGGCTGGCCAGAGTTCCTGTCATCTGCAGCCTTGGCTGGGCTGGAGGCACAAGTACCTCAGCTGGCATCTATGTATTGACACCTGCCTTTAATCCTAATTAAGCCAACATCAGAGGATCCGCTTTGAAGTGATGTATGTTATTACATCGTGGACCACTCCATCGCAAAGCACTGCATAGTCTATACTTCATCATGTGTCACTGCATCACCAAGGTAAATAAAGTAATTTACCACTACCTTAACAACTCCTGTGTGATTCCTGCAATAACATCAACTTTTTAAATTCTGTTAATTACTTAGTTTTACTTTAGTATACATGTATTTTTCTGTTAATGTAATGTTTTATTTATTCCCCTTATATTTGTTTTTTTGGAATGGATCCTATTATTTGTTATCTTTCTTCTAATATAGTTGCTGCACTACGTTGTGTGAAAGGGAGAGAACCGAACACTACCATATTTACCCAGATATAGCACTCTTTCTCTCACTCCTGCACCTGGTGTACTTCACTCTGCCTAGCATCACCGCACACACCCTTGCCTCATAGAGCTAGTGTGTATGTGTGTGATATCAAGCAGATTCTTTGCACGTGGCCCTTTGAGTACAAAGTGCTATGTTTTGACACATATTATAGTTTTATAACTTTGTATGTGTCCTGTACAGAAAGCTTTACTCTTATGCCTGCCCCGAGGAGGTGTACATTTTTGGCACAAATCCCTGCCTACGATTTTTAGCCGATAGGGATTTGAATCAAAACTTATGTATGGTGGTATTGGAAAGCCCATGTACCACCCATGGAATGCCCCCTTGATGCAAAGTAGTTCAAATGTAAATGCCAAAATCAACAGTTAATGCTGGTTTGTGACACAAAGCCAACACAAAATATTGGAGATTGTGACCCTTTTGGTCTACTTTCGGTTATTTCACCATGCATGTCCTACTGAATTCAGTGTCCGAGAAACATTTTCATATGAATATGTGGAATTGGCACAGTTCCTGTGAACTTTCCTGCACCAGGGGAATTTACAAAGTAAAGTTCAGAAGACACGGACTTTGTAGTGCAGATTAGAAGAGGTTGTACATCATATGTCCAAGAAGTATCAGTCACATGATCCGTGGATAGGATTGGCTAATCTAGACTTATGATATGGTTTGCACAGCTACATTCCTGTCAGTCATGACTAAAAGCAAAGACAGACTCTCAAAAGGGGAGAAACATTTCCGTATGTATCCATTTAAAAAAGAATATAAACGAAGAAACTTTGTTTTCTATTTTCATTTATTTGCAAAAAGTAGTAAACATTTAAATTTTGGATCCACAGTTATTATTAAGACTCAAAAAAGGTGATACTGTCTGAGGAAAGCAGACAATCCTTGAAAAAAAGGTGTCATTGGCAGAAATAGCACCACTTTGAGAGAAAAAACAACGAAAGGAAGTCTGTTTTTGAAAAAAGGCGATAGTCAAAACTGGAAAATTGGGACCATAGCAGGCGAAAGTGCTAAGAAATGTGACAGTCCCTGAGAAAAGACAAACACAGAAAAATGGACCTATCCCATGCCTGCAAAGAGGACAGCCCATGAAAAGGTAGAATATCAGTGGAAACAGACAATCTCTGACGTTCAGTTTATGTGTGGGGCTTATTAAAATGTTGAATGAATTCCTTGGAAAATTGAATCGTCTTGACCGATGAAGATGACACCAGTCCTACGATGAAATAATACACTCCCTATCTTCGATTGATTTGTTCTTGGTTTCTTACCAGGCATTGCAGCACCCTGCAGAATTGATGAAATATGGATCGAGCTAAGACAGTTGCATAGGCCTTTGACTACAAGATGCCCTACGCGCATTGCTTATGGCAGTCATCAGGTTGCATTGGAAGCCATTAGAGCTGTTACCAGACACTGCTAGGGATGAGGTCATGTCACAGAAGATGTTCGCGCCAAGCCAGTGGTGGATCCCAAGGGACACTCCAATTACAAAAAAATGGCAAAGTGGTTGGGAGGAGGAATGTGCTGCCTGAGGACACTATTTGCCTCTTTGCCAACTTTTTGTATTTCCTTTTCTTTATAGAGTAGGCCTTTTTTTGTGGAAATGAGTGGAAGTCACCACAATATTTTGTGTCATTTTTTCAGGTGGGAAGGGGTGGAATGATCATTTTCTGAAGACCATTGGGTCCCTGTTGCAGACTGTATGCCAGTGCAGAGTGGGACTGGCCTATAGACAGGGCCACTGAAAATATGTGTTAAGGGGGGAACAAATTATATGGCGGGATTGACTAAGTAATGCGGCAAGAAAATGCAAATTATATGGCAAAATGCAACACATTTTAAGACAAAATAGCTTCATTATTTTGACATTTTTACACGTTAACACATTCTGGCACATCATTACACCCAAATACATTAAAAGGTAACTCAAAAGTGACCAATCTTTATGAAAGGCCTTCCACTGCCATTTAACACCTGTCACTCCTCTTTTAAGTAACTTTTGGGCCATTTGAGCTAAAAACACTTTTTAGGGTTAAAATCTGCAGATGATACATTATATGGCAAATGCACAATTATGTGGAAAAACACAGTGGCTACAGAATCGCGTAATTGCAGTGGCCCTGCCTGTAGGGCAATCTGGCAGTGTAAGAAGGGATGTTCTTGACAGGTCAGTGTGTGGGCCAGTTTATGGTGTGGTGGGTCAGTTTTTGCTTTTGATTTCCTTGATATGACCACAAACATTGCATGCTCCACGCACAAAGCATACAGGCTCCCATATCTTGCAAAACACCTCCAGAGCTTCTCTTTTTTAGTTCAAACCTTCCCCGATTTGCAGAATGTGGGCCACAATTTTAGCTATATGTTTCACTAACGGGGAGGGGAAGGGTGTCACTTTTATTTTATTGGACGGGCCTATTATCTGTCCCAGTTCGATGCTGATTCAATGCTTTTATGGTGAAGTGTCGGTACCCTTCTGATACAAGGGGCTGCATCACGACGTAATGAAGCTCAAAAAATTCTCAAACATCTTTCGCGTGCAAAGATTTTTTTTGCAATGAGAGCTGGCATGCTTAGCAGCCTTGCGTCATGAAACGTCAGATAACTAAGGAAAACTGGAATCAATGGAATGGGAACCGTGCAAAAAACCCTGGAAACCCACCCTAAGCTAGACCAAATTGAGTCATACACAGTAGCACGGCCTAGTTTTGGCTGATCTCCGAGTGCCAAATTAAAAGAAATGCAAAGAATGGACAAAAGGAAAACGTTGTAATATTTACTTTTAATGCGTAATATGTGTAATTCCCGCAAAAATACACATATTATTCTATGAATCTTTGTTGTGTTGTCTTTGTGTAGAGATCTGTACTGGATGGTATGCCTCAAGTACAAAAGTTTTGCAAGACACCCCTTGCAGGCCTGTGTGCCCTAACACAATACCAAATCGTGTTTTACGTCACACAAACCCAGCATTTTTTGGCCTGGGACATCATTGAACCATTATATTTAGTAAATGTGACACTGCACAATTTGTTGCGGCTTGTGCAATGTAATACTGCAGATTTCTAGTCCTTGATAAATCTGCCCTTTTCAGTTCATGTAATGGTGTAGGGATTGTGGGGGTACTGCAGGTTACTGCGTTTCACCCCAACAATATTCACATCAATATTCACATCATGAGTCATTTGTAGGCCTCTTACCACTTGAACAGTGGGTGCTGTTATCACCCATTAGGGTGACCACATCACTCCATGTCGTCATGGCACTTTTTCCAGTCCTGAGTCATTCATTCACAAATTACTGCTATCTGGTGTGTGTGTCCATCTACTTTTGTTGAAGCAAACCAGACCTACAGCACCCAGAATGCATTAAGGTGCAAAATGAGAGCCGAGGACTGGGAAGAGTGTCAGTGTCGCATATATTTATATAAGATTAATAAAAGGCTGAGCAGTGCCTGGCAGGATATGGACTTTGAGACCTGCAGGTTGCACTTAGGGCTTGATAACGAGTCTGGCGGTCCATGGACCGCCAGACTCGCGGCAGTGGCGGTCTTCTGACTACCCTATTACAATCAGGGCGGTCGGACTGCCATTGCCCCGTCACAGCCTCCAGGGAACCGCCGTTCCCTTGCGGTGTTTCTGCGGTCGTAAGGCCGCATAATGCTTGGCGGGACCGCCGAGGTCCTGCCAAGCATATTGCGAGTTTCCTCTCCGCCACGGTTTTCATGTCGGTTCCTACTCCATGAAAACGGTTGCGGAGAGGAAACAAAGGGGGCCTTACAGGGCCACCTTGTGCCTCAGGGCCATGGGGGTGCATGCAGGGGGTGCAAAACATGTGCCCCCCCTGTGTGCATGTACCCCAGTTCCTGCGCGGCCTGGCTGTGCAGGAACTGTTTTTGGAGTTCTCATTGGGGTGCCCATTTTCTGAGGCACCACTGCGGGAACATCAAAAAAATCCCACCAGACACGAGAAACACTCGTAATCTGGCTGGCGGCCTGACCACGGGTTTGGCGGTGCGGCGGCGGGGTGGACTTGTAATCAGGCCCGTTTATCTCTACAGGAGGAGCTATCTTAATGGCTGGAGTGGTTAATTTTAGCCAAGTATTGAAGGTGGGGCACCCCTGGCACTTATTTTTAGGGACAAGTGCTTATCTTTCTTTGTCAGATTATGACTACGAGCAAGAGGGTGAAAAACAGTTGACAAAAATATGAGGAAAGTAGGAAGAAGAGAAAGATAGAAAATCATTGACAAAGGGAGAAAGCAGGAACCTGCAAGAGCGGGAGAAAGGTGCCGGAAGTGTCTGGTGGTGGAATAAAGAGGCAACTTGATGCATTCTGGGAGTTTTAGTATTGGCTCATTTCAGTGGAACCATTTTTAATAACATACCTGAAAATAATGATTATTAAAAGGAAGCCACAGACAGGAATCTGATGCCCATAACAACACAGAGTAAACACAAAGAGATGATGTACAGAGCGCTGAAACCTTTCAAACACTCACCCCCAGTCACAGATCTGGGTTGAAGCCATCATCGTTCTTTAGCCACCAGTTCAGACCCAGCTATATGCAAATCAATCTTGACCCTGTTTCTCATGGGAACAGTCCAGCCCGAACTGCCAAGCCAGCTCTTCCCTGGACCGGAAACAAGCATCCTGGGGCCGCCTTCGGGTAACACCCCTCCTCAGCTAGGCTAGCTTGAATCCAGTGGCAAAGTGAGCAAAGGGCTCACATCTGGGCATACCCTGCCAACTTAAGGGGAACAAAGCAAACACAAAGAGATGATGGACGAAGCGCTGAAACTTTTCAAACACTCACCCGCAGTCACAGATCTGGGTTGAATCCATCATCGTTCTTTAGCTCACTTCACTACCCCAGTTTAGACCCAGTCATATGCAAATCAGTCTTGACCCTGTTCCTCATGGGAACAGTCCAGCCTGAACTACCAAGCCAGGTCTTCCCTGGACCGGAAACAATTATCCTGCGATCGGTTTCGGGGTAACACCCCATATCAGCCAGGCTAGCTTGAATACAGTGGCAAAGTGAGCAAGGGATCTTGCTAAGAATTAACGATTGCAGCTGTGTCACATTTACTTATTTGTTGGTTATCTGTTTTATAATTCAGAGGATGTTTTATTCATCACCAAGCACACTGTGCTTTCAAAAGGTTTATGCTTAACCCTTACCTCCCTTTACCTCAACCCACCCCTAATCCTTTTTCCCCGTAGTTTTATATAGTGCGAACTTGACCCGAAGGTTTCAGGTATCAGAGCGCTTTACATGAGCACCAGCTGCGTTACACAAGGACACATTCATTTTTGTTAGGCACGGGGAGATTAAGTGATTTGCCCAGAATCACAGGATGTTGAGCGTCATTGCCGAGACTCGAATCCGGTTCCCCAGATTTGAAATCGACAGTCCTAGCCACTAGGCTACATCCTCGCCCCAAACCTCGTGTTACCTCCACCCACCCCTGAACCCTAAAATCACCCTTACCTCCCTTTACCTCTACCCACCCCTGAAAATTAAAATCACCCTTATCTCCCTTTACCTCTACCCAGCCCTTAGCCCTAAAATCACTATTAGCTATCTTCACTTACACCCACCCCAAACCCTAAAATCACACTTACCTCCCTTTACTACTACCCACTGCAAACCCTAAAATCGCCATTACCTCTCTTTACCCACCCAAAGCCTAAAATCACTTGTATCTCTTATTACCTCTACTGACCCTTAAAATCACTCTTACCTCCCTTTACCCCTACCCAGTCCAAACCCTGAAATCAACCTTACCTCCCTTTCCCTCTATCCACCCCGAACCCTAAAATCAACCGTAACTCCCTTTACCTCTACCCACCGCTGAACCCTAAAATCAACCTTACCTCACTTTACCTCTACCAAACCCTGAACCCTAAAATCACCATAACTCCCTTTACCTCTACTCAACCGTGAACCCTACAGTCACCCTTATCTCCCTTTGCCTCTATGCACCCCTGAACCCTAAAATCAGCATTACCTCCCTTTACTTCTACCCATCCCGAATCCGAAAATCACCCTTACCTCCCTTTAACTCTGCCCACCCCCTTAAATCACTCTTACCTCCCTTTACCTACTACTACCTACCACTAAAATCACCCTTATCTCCCTTTATGTCTACCTCTCCACAAACTTTTCCTCTACTCACCCCTGAACTCTATAATTCTACATCCCTTTACCTTTACCTACCCAGGAACCCTAAATCCGCTGTGTCTTGCGAGACATTTCGTTTACTTATAGTGGGCTTAGATCCTGCTTATTGCTTACCATTGGTTGACTACATCGTCAGTCTCATTTCCTTGCTTCTCTTTGGTCAGCGAGGGCCGGCTTCACTTCCCCTTTGTGTGTTTGTCCTTACCCTACAGCATGGCCCAAGTACTGCTTCCACACCCAGTGTCCTTCCACTTCACCCCACTTTCAGAAGTGCTTATTTTTCCTTTTACTTGCACCCCCTTCCTTCCTCCCTCCTTCCACATTATTATGTGCCCCCCAACCGCTGCATTATTGCTTGTCCGGTCTATTCCCGCCCTCTTCCACTCTTGTTGCTAGCCATGTCCGTCCCACTTCTCCTCCACCCTCCCCCTTCGTTGCTTGCACCCACCCATCCCGCTAGAAAAAAAAGTACCCAAAAACCATGCCAACGGGTTTCAAGATGCTCTAAAAATTCAGACAGAATTCCTCCGGAAGTCAAGCCGAGAAGAGATAGAGCTACGATTTCGTGCTGTTGCAGCTCGTAACTAAAGTATCGAATTAGTTGGCGACACAGACACCGTGAATTCATTGTTTATTCATCTCGTTGCAACAAGAATCTAAATATCGCAACAGTGAAGCATCGTAAAAAAACGGTAGAAGCCATGAGCGCATACACAGCGCGTCGCCGGAAATAGAAAGAGAGCACAACAAACAGTGAAAAGCACGGAGTCCCTGCAGCTCGAGTAACCAGACGAAACTTTAAATACCCCAATCAGAAGAAGCTCTGAGGTACAACAACAAGTAACGGTCCAAATTACACCGAGTCAATTTGCCCTGAAGATAATCCCTTGATAACACAGGAATTTGAAACCCGTCAGCACTTTTCTATATAAGGTTCCATGAGGGACGTACACGAAATGTAGCCCAAAGGCAAGATAGGGATAAGGAACTAAAATTATATCCCACAAAGACCTTGAGCTTAGCCCCATGGTTTAAGGAACTCTAATAAAGTCAGTCAAATAGTTGTTAAAAATAGAGTTCCTGTAAGATATGGATTTTGACAAATTGTAGGTGTAATGTGATTAATGCACTTATGATTAATGTGATTCTTGCACTTGTTGACAATCTTTCCTGATAGTAAAGGTGTAACATATGTGACTCATGTACTTATCATTAAGCTTCAGAAATAATTGCTTTCATCTTATGTTTTGATTTGTTATGATTTTTAAGTGTATCATTCCATGTTTAGGCAAGCATTTAATTGTTATGAAAAATGTGCAAAAATTGTTGAAGTAATGGCAAAGAAATAGCCAGGACCAAGAGAAAGAAACATTTCCATTGGCCCCTAATCTGCTGAAATAAATAGCAGGAACCAAAATAAGGTGGTCAGATCTTCTTTTTTCAAAAAACTAAAAATTCAGACAGCGCTTCGTTCGTGCTCTGCATGGCCTTTTTGTCGCTGTTTGCATGCGGGCCAACATGCCAAACTTAAGCTCAGAGTTAAGATTATTAAACAGGTGAGCCTTTTATGTATGTGTTTCAGACATCGCAGTCAGGCCATGATTCCTCTCGCTTTAGACAACTTCAGACCGCTTCAAGCTGATTGCAGCCCTCGCATTCGTTTGTGGATAGCGGTTGTCTTTTTTATCGCTTAAATTGTGTTTTGCTCAGCACCCTCAGCCTTTCGCTCACATTTTCTGTCTCCATTAAAAAAGACTGATTCATAAATGTGTTTTGTAGTTTCTTGTTGGTTTACGTTTGCTGGCAAGATGTTATTGCCATTAGTTCCTGGAAATTATTTTTTGTGAGGCTAGAGAATAGTCCCATACTAGGAAAATGTATGACTGCCCCTCGTGGTTAGCACTGGCCGTGTCATAGCACCTTTTTTTCTAACTTTCAGCCGTGCTGCACAGCAGCTGCGCTGCTAAACGACATTGACAAAGCCAATAGCTCTCGCATAGTCGAGAACTGTTGGCTTTGCCAATGCTTTTTTCCAGAGGTAATGCAGCTGAAATCAGATTTTTGGGGGGGTGACCACCTGATAATTGTATGAGCGCACTACTTTAAACCGCGACGCGGTGTGAATGGCGGTACACCAGGCATGCTGCAGAGCAGTAGCGGCTCCGCGCTATGGTGGAGGAGCGTCACCACACTGCTTTTAAGCAGTGCAACGTAAGGAAACATAAAATGATAATAACTTTAAGTTATTATCATTTTATGTTTATGTACTGCTTAGTTTGCGGGCGGGTGGACGGGTGGGCGGGGCTGCTCTGCTCTTGGAGCAGGGCAGGGGAGGAGAGGTTTGCCTGCTCCCAAGTGCAGATGATTGTTTGGCCAGCTCTCTCCGGCCGCCCAAACCAGTCATGCTCACTTTCCCCGTTCTCCATGCAGGCTGCATTACAGCCTGCATGGAGAACATGCCCAGGCCCCCATTTCTTGGCTGAGCATCGAACCAGGATGCTCAGACCAATCACATTGCAGCATTGTGATTAGTCAGGTGAGCCTGGGTGCTTACCAATCACAACGCTGCCCCCCACGCCACCCGCCACCCGCGAGCCATGGCAGCCGCCACTGCTACAGAGGCCCTGTGTGTATGACTGTAATGCACTTCTAAGTAAAGGATGAAAGCCCAGCTTGACATATGATCCATCCAACGATTACCAGAGTGCAGTGGCTTTAATTCTTTCGTAGTGATCACAAACATTGGCACACTGACGGCTTCCTGGCTCGGCCACCTTACACCTACGTGGAGAAAGCAGCCCTCTGATCAGTTTTCCTGAACTGTACAAGACCACAAGTGACGGAAGTCAATACTTGGGTGCCCACTGCCAGGAAAGAAACCCTGGATATTGGCATTGCTGGGAACACAGGACACAATATGCTAATAAACTGGATTCCCAGAGGGGAAAGAGGTTTGTTTAAAGGTTGAGGCCGTATGAGGTGTATGAGGTGAAGTAAGTGAGAAAGGGATTCATTTGTTCTCACCTCCACAGTAAAGGTGCATTAAAATTTGGATTTGCTGCTAAAAAAAGATAGCATGCTTTAATTGTTTTACTTCTAAAGCAGCTCTAAATGAGCCATGACGAATTATACACTGAAACTGAGATACGATACTGGTGGTGTGTAAGTTCTTGCCAGTACCATGCAACTACAAAATTACCCTCATGAAATGGAAAATTACTGCATGGGACCAAATTTATTACTCATAAACCACACAGCATTTTGAAATTGGTGTGGAACTACCACCTGGTAAAATCGTGTCAATTATTCCGACATCCGGGAAAACTGGGGGGCATATTTACAATGGAATTTGGCCACCAGAACGTTACTTTTAGGGTCGTTTTGGTGGCAATCGCCCCTTCTCCATATTACAAAGCGGCGTTAAGTCAGTTAACATGGCTTAACGCCGCCTTGTAAATAAGCCCTTTTATACGCTTCACTTAGCGTGAAAGGGACGTGCAATGGGTGTTGCAGTCGTTGTTCCGCCGTAACACCCATTTCTTTTTGGCGCTGCCCCATATTTACAAGGATGGGGCAACTCCAAAAACTTAGGCAGGGAATACCTGGTCTTAGGATGGCGACACGAGGAGAAATCATTCATTTGTCGTCGTATTTTGCTTTTTCTATGTGTGCTGCATTCTGCAGCACCCAAAGAAACAGCAAATCTCCTTTAAAGATTGTTTATGTGCAGGAAGGGGCACCTTCCTGCACATAAACAATCACCCCTGCAGCGCAAGCACCCTTGCAACATGGGGCTAGGGTGCCTGCTGGCGCTATGCAGCTTTTTTAGCACCAGCGCTATGGGAAACGAAGGGGTGCACCGTATTTTTGTAAATACAGCGCATCCCTACATTTAAAAAATGTCAGAGCGCATCGACACAAATTTTGCAGTAACACCGCGTTCCGACATTTTATTATAAATATCTCCCCGGGTGCGGAAACACAAGCCCTCTCTGTAGTATACAGTAATTCTGCTGCTACCTGAATCTTACTCAGGGCTGTAGTGTAAAGTATATCCAGGGCTGCGGGAATTGTCTGCTCTACGTGGCACTACTTGTGGTACTGTTTTTTAGTAACTTTAGATCTGTTTGAGCTAAGAACATTTGTTTTTATTGAACTCTGCAAATTATGCTGCAGATGGTGCTTTATGTGACAGATGCAATAACACCACAATTATGTGGAAAAAGTAGCAGCTATAGAAGTGTATAGTTCCAGTAGCCATGAATATACCTCCTGCACGCTAGCTTTATGCTAAAAGAACAATTGATGGACAGAATGCAGAACAATGTCATACATTCACCCCAGTACAGAGATCTGGGCCTAAATCCATTGTTTCTTTGCTCCCCATGCCATTCCAGTTTGAACCCAGCCATATGCAAATCAGTCTTGACCCTGCGCCCAATGGGAACAGTCCAGCCCGAACTGCCAAGCCAGGTCCTCCCTGGACCGGAAACAAGCATTCTAGGACCCGTTTCGGGGTTTCACCCCTCATCAGCCAGGCTAGCTGAAGCTGAAGCACTAGCTGAAGCACGAGCCCCTCTCCTTGTTTTTCAAGGTCAAATGAGAATGTAACTCATTAATATAAAGAATGAATGAGAGGGTGCCCAGCACACATCCGAGCCTCACTCCGCGATGAATGCCAATGTCCCCTGACAGCTCCCCCTGTGCAGTAATATGGAATCTGGCCCTCATATCCATGTGCAGGCAGGCAAGGAAATGAACAAAGACTGTGTCCAAGCCTCGTGCAACAAGCAGATGTCACAATTTAGCTCGGTTCAGACAATCAAATGCTGACGAGAGGTCCATGAATGCTAAACAGAGAGTGGTGATTGTGTCGCCACCGTGTATGTCCCTTGGAACAAATTTAAATTGAGGCACTGTTCGATAGTTCCTACTTTGTGCCTAAACCCATATTGGCATTGATGTAATACAGACTCCTCACGCACCCAAACCGTAACCCTATTGTAGATAATCCTGCCGAGTATTTTAGCAGTAGTGTCAATGAGTGAAATTGGCCGGTAACAACCTGGAAGTGAGCGATCCCCTTTTCTGAAATACAGAGGCAGTAAATCATCTAACAAGCATGTACATCAATGGACAGGAAATGTTACATAAGACAATAAGGGCGACAAGGTGTCGGTGTAACATATCTTCCACACAAGTATGTATTATATGTTAAAATTGCATGGTTGGGAGAATCACAGAGTCAGGATTTAAAACATAACACAGTGGTTGGGGTTATCTGTACTTATAAGAATGTATTACTAACTAAAGGAATCATTTTAAACAACCTTAGAATGACACATTGGGGGAAAACCAATAAGGGTCTAAACCATGCCTTGCAGTTTGCATGCAGCGTCTTGGTGCTAGTTGGTAGATCGCCCAGCTTTATTAGGAGGATTGAAACTTATGTCCTGCAAGTAACAAAATGATTTGTGGGTCAAAAGCAGTGACCCACTTACATAGCCACATAAAATACAAGTCTGTGATCCGCATGTTGCACAATGGGCTTTCCAGCAGGGACGGTAACACTATATGCGACATTATGAGTCAAAACTGTGACTAGACAAAACATAGATCTCTCCAGGAAGTGTATTAGCCACCAGTGTTGTCTTACTGTTGTTATTATCCCCTGAACATTGCTGGACACACAAAGATCTCTGCAGTGGTGCCTTAAACCCGTAAGATATTTAAAAATGCAGCCTCTTTGTGACCATTTAAATAGCAAAACAAAAGGGGATGATGGACGGAGTGTTGAACATTGCAAGCACTCACCCCCAGTCAACTGATCTGGGTTTAATCCATCATCATTCTTTAGCTCACTCCGCCACCCCAGTTCAGACATGGCCATATGCAAATCAGTCTGACCCTGTGCCTCATGGGAACAGTCCAGCCCGAACTGCCAAGCCATGTCTTCCCTGGACCGGAAACAAGCATCCTGGGACCGGTTTCTGGCTTACAGCCGTCATCAGCCAGGCTATCTTGAATCCAGTGGGAAAGTGAGCAAGGGACCCACGTCTGGGCATACCCTGCCAACTTAGGGCGAACATAGCAAAACCAAAGGGGATGATGGACGGAGTGTTGAACATTGCAAGCACTCACCCCCAGTCAACTGATCTGGGTTTAATCCATCATCATTCTTTAGCTCACTCCGCCACCCCAGTTCAGACATGGCCATATGCAAATCAGTCTGACCCTGTACCTCATGGGAACAGTCCTGCCCGAACTGCCAAGCCATGTCTTCCCTGGACCGGAAACAAGCATCCTGGGACCGGTTTCCGGCTTACAGCCGTCATCAGCCAGGCTATCTTGAATCCAGTGGCAAAGTGAGCAAGGGACCCACGTCTGGGCATACCCTGCCAACTTAGGGCGAACATAGCAAAACCAAAGGGGATGATGGACGGAGTGTTGAACATTGCAAGCACTCACCCCAGTCAACTGATCTGGGTTTAATCCATCATCATTCTTTAGCTCACTCCGCCACCCCAGTTCAGACATGGCCATATGCAAATCAGTCTGACCCTGTGCCTCATGGGAACAGCCCAGCCCGAACTGCCAAGCCATGTCTTCCCTGGACCGGAAACAAGCATCCTGGGACCGGTTTCTGGCTTACAGCCGTCATCAGCCAGGCTATCTTGAATCCAGTGGCAAAGTGAGCAAGGGACCCACGTCTGGGCATACCCTGCCAACTTAGGGCGAACATAGCAAAACCAAAGGGGATGATGGACGGAGTGTTGAACATTGCAAGCACTCACCCCCAGTCAACTGATCTGGGTTTAATCCATCATCATTCTTTAGCTCACTCCGCCACCCCAGTTCAGACATGGCCATATGCAAATCAGTCTGACCCTGTGCCTCATGGGAACAGTCCAGCCCGAACTGCCAAGCCATGTCTTCCCTGGACCGGAAACAAGCATCCTGGGACCGGTTTCTGGCTTACAGCCGTCATCAGCCAGGCTATCTTGAATCCAGTGGCAAAGTGAGCAAGGGACCCACGTCTGGGCATACCCTGCCAACTTAGGGCGAACATAGCAAAACCAAAGGGGATGATGGACGGAGTGTTGAACATTGCAAGCACTCACCCCCAGTCAACTGATCTGGGTTTAATCCATCATCATTCTTTAGCTCACTCCGCCACCCCAGTTCAGACATGGCCATATGCAAATCAGTCTGACCCTGTGCCTCATGGGAACAGTCCAGCCCGAACTGCCAAGCCATGTCTTCCCTGGACCGGAAACAAGCATCCTGGGACCGGTTTCTGGCTTACAGCCGTCATCAGCCAGGCTATCTTGAATCCAGTGGCAAAGTGAGCAAGGGACCCACGTCTGGGCATACCCTGCCAACTTAGGGCGAACATAGCAAAACCAAAGGGGATGATGGACGGAGTGTTGAACATTGCAAGCACTCACCCCCAGTCAACTGATCTGGGTTTAATCCATCATCATTCTTTAGCTCACTCCGCCACCCCAGTTCAGACATGGCCATATGCAAATCAGTCTGACCCTGTGCCTCATGGGAACAGTCCAGCCCGAACTGCCAAGCCATGTCTTCCCTGGACCGGAAACAAGCATCCTGGGACCGGTTTCTGGCTTACAGCCGTCATCAGCCAGGCTATCTTGAATCCAGTGGCAAAGTGAGCAAGGGACCCACGTCTGGGCATACCCTGCCAACTTAGGGCGAACATAGCAAAACCAAAGGGGATGATGGACGGAGTGTTGAACATTGCAAGCACTCACCCCCAGTCAACTGATCTGGGTTTAATCCATCATCATTCTTTAGCTCACTCCGCCACCCCAGTTCAGACATGGCCATATGCAAATCAGTCTGACCCTGTGCCTCATGGGAACAGTCCAGCCCGAACTGCCAAGCCATGTCTTCCCTGGACCGGAAACAAGCATCCTGGGACCGGTTTCTGGCTTACAGCCGTCATCAGCCAGGCTATCTTGAATCCAGTGGCAAAGTGAGCAAGGGACCCATGTCTGGGCATACCCTGCCAACTTAGGGCGAACATAGCAAAACCAAAGGGGATGATGGACGGAGTGTTGAACATTGCAAGCACTCACCCCCAGTCAACTGATCTGGGTTTAATCCATCATCATTCTTTAGCTCACTCCGCCACCCCAGTTCAGACATGGCCATATGCAAATCAGTCTGACCCTGTGCCTCATGGGAACAGTCCAGCCCGAACTGCCAAGCCATGTCTTCCCTGGACCGGAAACAAGCATCCTGGGACCGGTTTCTGGCTTACAGCCGTCATCAGCCAGGCTATCTTGAATCCAGTGGCAAAGTGAGCAAGGGACCCACGTCTGGGCATACCCTGCCAACTTAGGGCGAACATAGCAAAACCAAAGGGGATGATGGACGGAGTGTTGAACATTGCAAGCACTCACCCCCTGTCAACTGATCTGGGTTTAATCCATCATCATTCTTTAGCTCACTCCGCCACCCCAGACATGGCCATATGCAAATCAGTCTGACCCTGTGCCTCATGGGAACAGTCCAGCCCGAACTGCCAAGCCATGTCTTCCCTGGACCGGAAACAAGCATGCTGGGACCGGTTTCTGGCTTACAGCCCTCATCAGCCAGGCTATCTTGAATCCAGTGGCAAAGTGAGCAAGGGACCCACGTCTGGGCATACCCTGCCAACTTAGGGCGAACATAGCAAAACCAAAGGGGATGATGGACGGAGTGTTGAACATTGCAAGCACTCACCCCCAGTCAACTGATCTGGGTTTAATCCATCATCATTCTTTAGCTCACTCCGCCACCCCAGTTCAGACATGGCCATATGCAAATCAGTCTGACCCTGTGCCTCATGGGAACAGTCCAGCCCGAACTGCCAAGCCATGTCTTCCCTGGACCGGAAACAAGCATCCTGGGACCGGTTTCTGGCTTACAGCCGTCATCAGCCAGGCTATCTTGAATCCAGTGGCAAAGTGAGCAAGGGACCCACGTCTGGGCATACCCTGCCAACTTAGGGCGAACATAGCAAAACCAAAGGGGATGATGGACGGAGTGTTGAACATTGCAAGCACTCACCCCCAGTCAACTGATTTGCATATGGCCATGTCTGAACTGGGGTGGCGGAGTGAGCTAAAGAATGATGATGGATTAAACCCAGATCAGTTGACTGGGGGTGAGTGTTGGCAATTTCTTTGTGGCAGAGTTTTAAATTTAAAGGAAAAAATAAATGTATAAGTTGACTGTCAGACTCTGCTTTTCATGTCTATGCACTTCGGTACTTCACTCACTTTCTGCTGCCACACCTCGACCCCCAATTTATTGGTTCCTAGAGTATATTTTTCCATTCCCAGCACTGCATAGCTTACAGCACTATACAAAAGGCAAAAAATGCCTTCCTGACCCTGCTACACTCCCTGTCGCTTAGAGACTGTAGAGAAAAAATGAAAAAAAGAACTCGTACGATTCCTTTCTTTGCACAGGTGAACATGAGAGGCACGGAGGTGAAATGGAAGTAAGAAGGAAAGCTATGAGGACAGAAGGAGAAAAGGAGGGAACAAGATTTCATGTCATGTTGGCTGCTTAGATAGAGCTTACCTCACATTGAGGCAGCTTCAAGGAACTGAAAAGGAGCAAAGAACAGGGTGGGTGAACATTGTAGGAAGGTGGAATCTGACTGCATGGTTAGCCCCACTTTTTTCCTGGTGTTTTGCTGGTTTTCGACTTAGTCTGACTGGGATCCTGCTAATCAGGACCCCAGTCTATCTGCTTTCTCCCTAAATTGGTTGTGCAAGTACTTTAGGTACACTCCAGATTGGATTCTGGGGTACCCTTATAAGTCCCTAGTATATGGTATACTATGTACCCAGGGCCTAGGTACCCCAGAGGCCTCCCAGGGGCTGCAGCATGTATTATGCCACCCCTGAGAGACCATTTAAAATGACACAACAGGTCTGCTACAGCAGCCTGTGTAAGGTGGTGCATGCACCCCTTACTTAGATATAGGTTCACTATATCTATCCTAATCACTGCACATATAAACCTATCAGTCACCCCTATAGCAGGCCTTATGAATCCTGAAGGCAGGGTGCTGGGTTTTATGTGAGAAGGTGCCCATGCATGAGCAGAGCCCCTCTGCAGCCTTCAGAACCTATATTCCGGGGTTGTTTGTGATGCAGCCAACCATATATACTTAAGTGCATTATAACCTCGCGGTAAATGCTAACTTTAAAATGGCTGCATGGAAACATGTCGTGTTTGGTGTCAAACACCTTGGAATCATACCTCCACATCAGTAACTGGTGTGGGAGGTATGATTCCACCCTCCTAGAGGGAGAAATATGACAACACCGGTACACCCGGTACCAGCTTTCTTGACCCTGGCATTACAAAATGGATGCTGCCAGCCACAGACACGAGTCTGCCCTCCTGCTGCTGGACGAAACTCCAGCAGGGGAAGGTTTGACAATAGGTTTCCTGTCACAGGGAGGTGTGACCACCTCCCAGACAGGCTTTAGTGTATTGGGGCTGGGTGGGTGCACTCTGAGAGTGCACTGGGGGCACATTTGGTGTCCCTGTGCATAGTCCAGCTCAAACCGATTGCAGGAGCCATTTGCTCCTGCTCTGGTGCAAAACTGGACAAAGGACATGGGTGTAGCCACCCCTCTGTCCTGACCCTCCCATAGGTGGGTCCCCTGAGTTTGTCCCACCCCTTCCTTGGGTATAAAGTAGGAACCCCTGACTACAGGACTTTAGATTTTACCTGGACTAAACTCTGCTACAGAAACCAAGTACTTCGACTATCTGCACGACGCTGGATGATTGAAGAATCTCCCTCGGAGTAAAGGAGTTACTCCCCTGCTGAGCAGGCACCTAAATGCATCTGACGCAGCTCCTGAAGGACTCCGAAGATTTCTGCAACACAGGAGGTGGGTTCCCAAGGCCTCTGAGGTTGATCTGCGCTCTCAGCAATTCTGAGGCCCGTATCCCTCGTGGGAACCGTGTAACCCGTACCCCTGTGCTTCGTGTACATTTGCAGCAGCATATGCTTTTCGGCAATCCCTGAAGCTGTGCTTTGGGCTACTTGTAGTCCTAACCGCGAGCAGTAATTCCACCAAAGATTTCCGGCCTACACTCCATGAATGTTCCGTGGGCTGGTATTTAGTGATTCAGCTCGAGGTCCCTTCGCGATCCCTGGTCCGTTGGCCTGTGGGTCCCTGGGAAGGTAACTTTGACTTTCAGCGGGCTTTCCTGGTTGCTCCGACGTCCCCAGGACCTTGCTAGTCCTCACAGAAGCATCTTTCCTTTGACCGCATGGGTTTCAGTTGCCAAGGCTTGTTGGTGTTCAATCTGGACACTGACCCCCCAGCACTCGACATCCTTCGTGGGACAGCTCACCTCCGGACTTTGGTTGTCATCGATGTCTCCTGGTCCCCGTGGCTGCAGAGTCAAGCTTCACCTCTTCTCACCTGAAGCACCCGACATCGGTGGGCATTCGATTGCTCCGCTCCTGGTCACGTGAAGTGACCCAGACTTTGTCCCCACTGCTTTCAGGTTCTTCTCATCTCCGATCCAGGCTTGGATCACACCGGACACTTTTCTTCTCCAGGGCAGCAGTACTTTTTCGCATCACGCCATTGAAAACGACGAGGGTTTCCGACACCACTTGACCCCTATGCACCCGGCTCCTCTGGGATAGGATATGTTATGTTAATTTTAATTTGTAAGGCGCAACAGCTACCCAAAAAGGGTTTCCCGGCGCAAACATTGACTTTGCAATTAGAAGGTGAAGGATTCTCATTTTGACTCCCGAATGGAAGGCCATTGGTAACACGGGTACCTCGGTACTCTCAAGGGTGCTGGCCTTAGAACCTTCTATGTTTAGCTGGGTTTGCTTAAAGTCCTCTCCGAAATGTCCTTAATCTTTAAATTTCCAACCGCGACTTTCCCATAGAGTTGTACGGAGCCCGCCTGTGTTCACACACTGCACCCGTCCTCCGTGGGTCCCCTGTGTCACTACCTTGGGTGGTTCCTTGGGGTCCCAGCGATTCTACGTGCTCTAGGCACTGTGTCTAGTCAAGTTGTGGTTGTTATACCACTTTCTTAGTATATGGTTTGGTCTCCCCCTGGAGCCCACTGTGTATTGTGCTATTTACTGTCGTTCTAGTGATTTAATATTGTGTGCTTTGTTCTCTAATCTCATAAAGAGATTAGTAGAGAGTGTTTAGTAATAAATACATATATTTTATATATTCCTTGTGTGGTTCTCCTTTCATTTGGTCATTCAGGAGGTTATGATCTGGTAAAACAGGCTGCTTTACATTCCTTCGAGACTTAGCCTGAAGGCTGCTCTCCATAGCTACCACTAGGATAGCTTTCAATAAAGGTTGTCTTTAACCTAATCATCAATAAGGGTCGTTTGGACTGGTGCAAGGTGCCCACTTTAATTAGTGGACAGCATATACCAGGCCAGCTTCTCACATTGGTGTGCAGCGGTTGGGATTCAAGCTTGCTATTGTTTTACCAGATAATCTCAGTGAGTGACTAACTGAAAACCACTAAAGGTACTTAGGTACATATAAATCAAGACTAGAATAAAGTAAGTTCTACGGAACTTAGAGTTGGGTAAGTCAAGGGCCTAGCACACCCTTTCTCCAACTCGAGAGAGTCTCAGTTCCCACTAGGGTAGGTAGGTGCCTACACCACACCACACTAGTATGTCTTCTAGGCCAGAAGCCAGTGGGCCTCTGCCATCTAAATATGACCACATCTCATTTCAGGAATTGAGAACCATGTGTACATCTAGAAAACTGAAGACAGGGAAAAACCCAAACACTCAACGCCTCATAGAGGCTTTGCTTTTAGATGACCTCAGAAAGACCCCAGGGTCTGATGAGAAAGGCAAAGGGGGTGGGACAGCAGAATAAGAAAGGCCAGGAAGTGAAAACTTCTATGACCTGGACTCTGATGCTGGCCAGGAGGATCAAACTGATCCTAACCTGGACAATCCAATTCTTCCTGAGGGTGAGGAAAAAGGCCTCAGTGGCCCTCTCTTTACCCCACCTGGAAGGGTTAACAGTTTACCAAGAAGATCAAGATCTCCTTCTCAGGAATCTAATCATTCTGGTACTTCTGTAGGGAGCTCTGTTTCTCATAGGACCTCTGCTTCTCATAAAAGGGAGTCCTCTTATGAGAAGAAGTGCCAACTGCTTGAGTTTGAGAGAGCTAAGCTCAGAATCAAGAGAGAGTAATTGGCCTTAGATAGGGAATCCCTGGAGCTTCAGAGAGCTTCTAAAAAGTTGGGGCTAGAGCCCCATGGTGGCCCCAACAGTGTCCCTAGGAGTAGAGAACATACTCATGTCCATAGGAACCTGAACAAGATTGTCCCTCCCTACCAGAGTGGGGATGACATCCACAAATGGATAACTGCACTGGAGAGGGCCTGTAAGGTACAGAGGGTCCCTCAGGAGCAGTGGGCAGCAATCTTGTGGCTCTCCTTTGCAGACAAAGGTAGAGACAAGCTCCTCACTGTTAGAGAAGAGGATGCTGATAATTACAAAGTCTTGAAGAGTGCTCTGATTGATGGGTTTGGCTTAACCACTGAGCAATACAGGATTAAGTTCAGAGACACCCAAAAGACACAGACTCAGGACTGGGTTGACTTTGTAGATTGTGCTACTAAGGCTCTGGAAGGTTGGATACATGGCAGCAAGGTGCATGACTTTTTAGGATTGTACAATTTGATTATGAGGGAGCAGATCCTTAATAATTGTCAAAACCAGCTTTTACACCAGTACCTGGTGGACTCTGATCTGACCTCTCCCCAAGAATTGGGAAAGAAGGCAGACAAATGGGTCAGAACCAGGGTAAAGCCAAAGAACCAGGGTGGTGACCAGAAGAAAGATTCTTCCAAAAACCAAGAGAAAGGTGGGGATAAATCAAAAGATAAATCCACTACAGGGCCCCAAAAGTCCTCTTCTGGGGGTGGGTCCCAAACTCCTTCCTCCCCTGAAAAGAAACCTTATTGCCATGTCTGTAAGAAGCCTGGCCACTGGAAAAATGACCCCATTTGCCCTAAGGTAGCAATAAGGAAAATGTTCCTCCCAGCAATACTACCACTCCTCCTGGTACTACAAGTAGTAATCCCCCAGGTGGTAGTAATGCACCCAAAAAGTTAGGTGGGTTCTCATGGGGAACTGAAGTGGACCATAATTTAGAAAGGTCCCCCTCACAGGCCTCCTCAGTCTGTGATGGTGGCATGGGATTTGCCACTTTTACTGTCAATCCTAATTCTTTGGGCAAGTACAGACAGGAGCCACTGATAAATGGTCAGAAAGCTTTGACATTCAGAGACACAGGGGCTAGTGTCACCATGGTGACAGGGAAACTAGTCCCCCCTCAACAGCTTTTTCCTGAGTTTAAGTACCAGGTGACCAACATTGATGGCATTAGAACAGATCATCCCATGGCCATAGTCAATCTCAGCTGGGGAGGGGTCACTGGCCCAAAGAGAGTGGCAGTGTCCCCAAACTTGCCTGTAGATTGCCTGTTGGGCAATGATCTGGAAATTTCAGCCTGGGCTGAAGTTGAATACCAGGCCCAGTAAAGAATGTTAGGCCTCCCTGAGAAAGTTGGTGGGGCTCTTAGGGCCTCAGCCCAATCCCAGGGAAATTTTGGAGAGGTGGAACCTGAAAGAATGGCCCACTCTACTCCACAAGAGAGCAGAAGGGTTGAAGAAAAGTCTTCTTCCCCCCAGACTATAGGTAAGGGTCAGCTTCCTCAGGGAACTGATCCTACCCCTAGTGAAGGAACTGCCCCAGAGGTGGTCAGGCCTGGCCTGGCAACACCCCTGATGGCAGGGGACCCTTATAAGGTGGTACCCAGTCTGGAGCAGGTATCCTGCCCCTCTCAACCCTACCTCACTCAGCCTAGGGCTGCAAAGGTCAGGGAGGTCAGTGGACCCCTAAAGGCCCACTGCCCAGAGGAACCCCCCCATCAACAGATTAGGGGCACCCAGTCTAGTAGCCCTAGCCAGGTGAAAATTCCTCAACACACTGAGGGACCCCTCTTACCATTGAATAGGGACCACCCCCAGATGGACTCTGTTGGGCAAAGGCAAACCTGGGACCAAGTGGTTCCAAACCTACCATGTCCCCCCAGTGTTCCAACCAAAGGGACCCAACCCCCAGCTGTAGGCAGCCAGAGGTTGACCCTTAGGGCCAGATACAACTCAGTCATGGAAAGAAAGGCCTCCATGGTGACCAGTGATCTGAGGAAGCTGAGGCCAACTTTATTAGGGCCTCTCTTCTCTACTCAGACACCCCACCAGCCTTTTCCTTTGCCAAAACACCCTACAGGTAGAAATCCCAACTTTTGGAGACCCTCCAATACCCTTAGGGGGTAGGGACTGCTTAGTGGACCATAAGACAGGGGGTATCCATGCTAGTGCAGGATCTTCCTTATATGGCCACTTAGTCAATAAAGGCTCAACTGGACATGGTTAGCCTTATCTCCTTTCGTTTGGGGGGGGGGGGGTTATGTAGGAAGGTGGAATCTGACTGCATGGTTACCCCCACTTTTTTCCTGGTGTTTTGCTGGTTTTCGACTTAGTCTGACTGGGATCCTGCTAATCAGGACTCCAGTCTATCTGCTTTCTCCCTAAATTGGTTGTGCAAGTACTTTAGGTACACTCCAGATTGGATTCTGGGGTACCCTTATAAGTCCCTAGTATATGGTATACTATGTACCCAGGGCCTAGGTACCCCAGAGGCCTCCCAGGGCAGCATCTATTATGCCACCCCTGAGAGACCATTTAAAATGACACAATAGGTCTGCTACAGCAGCCTGTGTAAGGTGGTGCGTGCACCCCTTACTTAGATATAGGTTCACTATATCTATCCTAATCACTGCACATATAAACCTATCAGTCACCCCTATAGCAGGCCTTATCAATCCTGAAGGCAGGGTGCTGGGTTTTATGTGAGAGGGTGCCCATGCATGAGCAGAGCCCCTCTGCAGTCTTAGGAACCTATATTCCGGGGTTGTTTGTGATGCAGCCAACCATATATACTTAAGTGCATTTTAACCTTGCGGTAAATGCTAACTTTAAAATGGCTGCATGGAAACATGTCGTGTTTGGTGTCAAACACCTTGGAATCATACCTCCACACCAGTAGCTGGTGTGGGAGGTATGATTCCACCCTCCTAGAGGGAGAAATATGACAACACCGGTACACCCGATACCAGCTTTCTTGACCCTGGCATCACAAAATGGATGCTGCCAGCCACAGACACGAGTCTGCCCTCCTGCTGCTGGACGAAACTCCGGCAGGGGAAGGTTTGACAATAGGTTTCCTGTCACAGGGAGGTGTGACCACCTCCCAGACAGGCTTTAGTGTATTGGGTCTGGGTGGGTGCACTCTGAGAGTGCTTTGATGTCTGCACTGGGGGCACATTTGGTGTCCCTGTGCATAGTCCAGCTCAAACCGGTTGCAGGAGCCATTTGCTCCTGCTCTGGCATGAAACTGGACAAAGGACATGGGTGTAGCCACCCCTCTGTCCTGACCCTCCCATAGGTGGGTCCCCAGAGTTTGTCCCACCCCTTCCTTGGGTATAAAGTAGGAACCCCTGACTACAGGACTTTGGATTTTACCTGGACTAAACTCTGCTACAGAAACCAAGTACTTCGACTATCTGCACGACGCTGGATGACTGAAGAATCTCCCTTGGAGTAAAGGAGTTACTCCCCTGCTGAGCAGGCACCTAAACGCATCTGACTGGTTTGCATCTACGAAGCTCCTGAAGGACTCCGAAGATTTCTGCAATACAGGAGGTGGGTTCCCGAGGTCTCTGAGGTTGATCTGCGCTCTCAGCAATTCTGAGGCCCGTATCCCTCGTGGGGACCGTGTAACCCGTAGCCCTGTGCACCGTGTACATTTGCAGCAGCATATGCTTTTCGGCAATCCCTGAAGCTGTGCTTTGGGCTACTTGTAGTCCTGACCACGAGCAGTAATTCCACTGAAGATTTCCGGCCTACACTCCACAAGTGTTCCGTGGGCTGGTATTTAGTGATTCAGGGCGAGGTCCCTTCACGATCCCTGGTCCGTTGGCCTGTGGGTCCCTGTGAAGGTAACTTTGACTTTCAGTGGGCTTTCCTGGTTGCTCCAGACGTGCTCTGACTCTCCATAGCTTGGAGAGTCCCCAAGACCTTGCTGGCCCTCACAGAAGCATCTTTCCTCTGTCCGCGTGGGTTGCAGTTGCCAAGGCTTGTTGGTGTTCAATCCAAACACTGACCCCCCAGCACTCGACATCCTTCGTGGGACAGCTCACCTCCAGACTTTGGTCATCGTCGACATCTCCTGGTCCCCGTGGCTGCAGAGTCAAGCTTCACCTCTTCTCACCTGAAGCACCCGACATCGGTGGGCATTCGATTGCTCCGCTCCTGGTTACGTGAAGTGACCCAGACTTTGTCCCCTCTGCTTTCAGGTTCTTCTCATCTCCGATCCAGGCTTGGATCACACCGGACACTTTTCTTCTCCACGGCAGCAGTACTTTTTCGCATCACACCATTGAAAACGACGAGGGTTTCCGACACCACTTGACCCCTATGCACCCGGCTCCTCTGGGATGGGTAACACGGGTACCTCGGTACTCTCAAGGGTGCTGGCCTTAGAACCTTCTATGTTTAGCTGGGTTTGCTTAAAGTCCTCTCCGAAGTGTCCTTAATCTTTAAATTTCCAACCGCGACTTTCCCATAGAGTTGTACGGAGCTCGCGCCTGTGTTCACACACTGCACCCATCCTCCGTGGGTCCCCTGTGTCACTACCTTGGGTGGTTCCTTGGGGTCCCAGCGATTCTACGTGCTCTAGGCACTGTGTCTAGTCAAGTCGTGGTTGTTATACCACTTTCTTAGTATATGGTTTGGTCTCCCCCTGGAGCCCACTGTGTATTGTGCTATTTACTGTCGTTCTAGTGATTTAATATTGTGTGCTTTGTTCTCTAATCTCATAAAGAGATTAGTAGAGAGTGTTTAGTAATAAATACATATATTTGATATATTCCTTGTGTGGTTCTCCTTTCATTTGGTCATTCAGGAGGTTATGATCTGGTAAAACAGGCTGCTTTACATTCCTTCGAGACTTAGCCTGAAGGCTGCTCTCCATAGCTACCACTAGGATAGCTTTCAATAAAGGTTGTCTTTAACCTAATCATCAATAAGGGTCGTTTGGACTGGTGCAAGGTGCCCACTTTAATTAGTGGACAGCATATACCAGGCCAACTTCTCCCAAACATGATAAAGAATGTGGGAACAAGAGAGAGAAAGATGAGTGGTATGATGGGAAGACAGGAACATGTTACGTCATGTTGACTATTGTGTAGCATGATGTAAGCCACACTAGAGCAGCATCTAAGTGCAATGGGCCTCATTGTGAGCCGTCTGGTAACACAATGTGTTGCTTGCTTTTTTATCACTCCCAGCTAAAAAACACTTCAAAAACAGATTTTACATCGACCCTACTAGATTATTCTCATTTTACCACAGGCGTTAGGATAGAGGACTGAGCAGCCCGTGAACCTGCGACCATCGCAAATATCTCCACCCGGAAGGGGAAAAACCCACTGCACTTTCTAATTGTGCCACGTAAATGCAACCACATATACATATGATGTGGTCGGAATAAAGGAAACTTTAAAAAACCTCTCCCGCGGTGTCGTCACCGTCCTTGAAGGCTTTTGAAGGGGAGAGGAGCGACATATATATATATATATATATATATACATATATATATATACTTACAAAACTGTCTACATGACGCGTTTCAGCCTCTAGGTCTTGATCAAGTCCGAGAGGCCGAAACGCATCATGGTTGTAGACAGTGTTATTGCCACAAATAAAATTTGTATTTTGCACTCTACTGTTTCTGTGGACGGCCCTTCCTTTGTGAGAGGTTTGTGTACTTGGTGTAACTATTACTAGGCGGGCACCCCCTGGGCTAGCCGTTCCACCTCCTTGGGACGAAGGTTCTCGTTCCCGGAGCTGGATGTGGAATATGTGTGTGTGTGTGTGTGTGTGTGTATAACTCTATAAATGGTATCAGTTCCTTGAAAGAGAGAAAAGAGGGCGCTCAGCAGCCTTAGTCGGTTGCGAGTGGGAATATTAGTCTCCGAAACTAGGAATGAGTATGCAAGAGTGGGGAGTGGTACTCCTATGTGTCTTGTGCCCTCACACACCCTTGCGAGTGTAAAGCATCATCATTGGGCACTGCTCCTCGTGGGGGTGGTGGTGCAGTCCCTCACGGGCCCTACTAGAGGGCTCTTTGGTGGAGATCTTTTTAGGAGTTGCCGCACTTGTGCATGTGGGTATGTGGGCCAAGTGATGGGTGTAAGTGAAACTAAAATAACCCGTTGGTACCCTAATAGGTTTATTGGAGGGTCCTCTGGGCTAAACTAAAATCTAAACGGGGGATAGAGATGCGCGTTAGGCAAAAATATGGAGGGGAAAGAAACAATTAAATTCCCGCTGCTCTCAACCCGTAATTCAGTGTAAAGGTGTTCTTAAAAGTGAAAGATGGTCGACATGTTTCGCGCCGTCAACGGGTCCCTAATGGATCCCTACGCGCTTCATCAGGACCGTGAATCAATGTAGAAGGAATGCGAATCAGGGAAAGACACCCTATATTCACACCATACCTACAATGAGGTCAAATCAACATTATACGTTTGAGACACGTCTTATTCGTGTACTCTGGACCAAACCTAGTGGAGACAAGAGGGGGGGAAGAGAACAAAGTGAACATCAGGGGGCGATAAAACTATAATTGAATTCAGTTACTCTCCTCAGCATATATAAGTAACTCAGACCTAAATGTGATGGAGGTTCTCGTGGTGGGTGACACACTATTGTGTCGCCGTGAATTTATTAAAATATCAATATGCTCTCAGGCATATCCTCCTCCTGTATAACAGCGGACAGGAGTCTCACTTAGGGACTGGACCCGGCAAGAGGCGGTACTGCAAGAGGAATACCCCTCACACAGAAAACGGAAAAACTCAGAAACATAACTCTGGCCATTTCAAGTCAAAACGAGGCTCGTAGTGTGCGAGAACATAGATGTACTTATTTAACGTTCCTACTTTGTCATTACCTAGTTCGTTATGAAAGTACTATAACATGTACCCAAAAGTTCGAACAGTAGTGAATTATAAGTGAGCTCTCAAACTCTGTGCTATGGCCACAGTTGGAAGTGCGAGAACCCAACTATCCGGTGGTCACATGTGGTCTAATATGAATGGACGTAGTTATCGCCTTGCTCTGTAAGTATTATAACGCGGTGCGCTGTGCGCATGTGTAAAACCTAGATAGCCGGTCATACTTGAACGTGGTTATCGCCTCGCTTTGTGAGTGCAATAACTCGATGTAATAAGCGCGTGTGTAACCTAGAGAGCCGGTTAAGGCGCTTAATTACCTAACACATTTAATCAGAAACAGTAAAACACACAATAAAATCCATACCCTCCCCGTGGTGGAGTAGAGCCGCATCGGCGTTTACGGTCAGGTGGAGAGTGGAAACTATCCATAAGGAGGTAAAAAGAAGAAGAGGGTGCCGAGTCGTGAGTGTCATGAAGCAAAGGCAGCGCGCGCTAGTATTACCTTAATCCGATGTCGTTGGCAGCAGCGGGAAAACTTACTTATTCACCCTCCTTCCTGGACCTGGAGACCTGTCAGCCCAACAAGTACGCCGGTGTTCAAGCGTCGGAAGTCCCTGCTAATTATAGCAGGATAAATCACCTGTTCCCGCGGGAAAGAGTATACGTCATAGCCGTCCTATATCTGGTGCTATAGGAAGGCAGGAAACTACCGCGGCCATCTTGAAAGGTCCAATTTACACCTAATCTGTGTTTATGCAAGTATATTCGAGTGTAGTAAACCAGCAGCGGTCATCTTGGAAAATATCATTGTTTCCCAAATCAATACTGGTTGATGTATATTGGGATGACTACCCTGTATAATATTTATGTTCAAATACGGTGTTACTAAACACACATAGGGGACATGTGCTTCTTAACTACTGTATAGTAGGTTGTGTAGGGAGTCGGAAGACGGTAGTGGCCATCTTAAGAGTTCTTAACGAGATGGTTAATATATTGGTCAGCTAGGAAGATAGATGATGTAGGATGCCCATTGCTCGCATCATATAGCTCGGGAACCAAACATTAGGGCAGCACGTGTATGTTAGTTATGGAGCAGGTGTTACTAATCCCACCTGTTATTAACAGAGATGTAACCAGTAGCAACCCTGCTAGATGTAGTGAGGGGTGTCTGGTCACTAGATTACTGAGTTAGCTACTACTCGGTGGGAGGGGAAGGGAAATTCGGTTACAAAGGGTTTAGGATATCAATTCTACCCAAGGTATATCATCGTTCAACCCTCCCACATTGCTCTGTAATCTAAAAACCCAACGTTGTTCCTGTCTGAACAAAGCGGATGGTGTCCAGTTAGGGTTGGACTCGATCACAGTCCATTGTAAGCTCTCAGGGGGGTGATTCTTCTCCAAAAAGTGACTTTGTAGTCTGGTTGTGGTCCTCTTGCATCGGATGGTACTCTTGTGTTCTCCGATTCGGACTTTAACTGGTCTGATTGTCATGCCTACGTACTTGGAGCCACAAGGGCATGTGACCAGATAAACACAGTTCTTTGAGTTGCAGTTGGTGTGACGTCTCTGCTGCCATGGTCTTGTCAATCCCAAGTCTAATTCTTTGGATGGTTTTGTTTGTGGGCAGACCGAGCATGAACCGCAAGGGTAGTGTCCCACCACTGGGGGTAACATCCATAGAGTAGGTTGTTGTCGAATGATGTTTTTGGGGCGTGTATGCACAAGAATATCTTTAAAGTTCTGTGTGCGTTTAAATGCAAATAGAGGTTTCGGTCCTGGGTTGAAGGCACCTGTCTCCAAAATCTTCCAATGCTTCTTCACGATCTTCTGAATTCTGTTTGAATTAGGTGTGAACGTGATTACACAGGTTAAGGTATCTTTCTTAGTCTTCTCTCTGGTTTCTAAAAGGGCTTCCCTGTGGTTGTTCTTGGCTCTTTTATGTGCTTGGTTTATGATTTTTTTAGGATACTGTATTGCTGTCAGGTTCTCAGTTAATGTTCTAGCTTGGTTTTCAAATTCGATGAGTGTATTGCAGTTCCTGCGGAGACGTAAAAACTGGCCCACTGGAAGATTGTCCCTTAATGCTTTAGGGTGGTGGCTCTGGTACATGAGGAGACTATTCCTATCAGTGGGTTTTTTATAGTTAGTTGTCATTAGGGTTCCGTCCTGCACGGAGATGAGAAGGTCTAAGAATAGAATACTCTCCCGTGACATTGTGCCCGTAAATTTTAGGAAGGGGTTAATGGTGTTTATCCAATCGAAGAAGGAATGGCATTCCTCTTCATCCCCTTTCCAAAAAATGATGATATCGTCAATATAACGTCGCCATAGCAAGATGTTGGTCTCATATGGGTTGGTCGCTCTCAAAATGTGTTCTGCCTCAAAGTTAGCCATATAGAGACACGCCAGACTCGGCGCAAAGGTGCTCCCCATACTAGTGCCTTGTATTTGATGGTATAGTTTCTTATCAAAGGCAAAAAAGTTCTCTTTGAGGGCAATGGTCGCGCAGTCACAGATGAAAGTAATGGGTGTGACGTAAGGCCAAGGGTCGAGGTTTTGAAGGGCTTGTTCTAGGACTGTTATAGTAGAGTCCTGGGGAATGTTTGTATACAGTGCTTCAACATCTAAAGTGACCAGGAGACTGATGGATCCTGGTTCTTGAAAGTGCTCAATGAGGTTGAGAACCTCTGTAGTGTCTCTTAAGTATGTTGGTGTTTTTGTGACCAGCGGACGTAGAAAAAAATCGCAACATTTACTGAGAGGTTCCAACAAAGAGTCAATGCCGGATACAATAGGGCGTCCTGGTGGTGGGTCCAACCCCTTGTGAATCTTGGGTAGACAGTAGAAATAAGGGGTGCGGGAGTCGTTGTTAGTTAGGAATGCTGCTTCGTCCCGTGAGATCCAACATTCCATCTCAGCTTCGAAGATCAGGCTCTGTATCCTGGTAGATAACCGTGTAGTGGGGTCCTCTTCAATAGGTTGGTAGTACCTGCTGTTTGATAGTTGGCGTAGGCATTCAGCTTCATATGCTTCTTTATCCTGTATCATGATCGCACCGCCTTTATCTGCGGGTTTCAAGACGATCGTGGTGTCTTCAGTGATGTTCTTCAGTAGCCGTCTCTCTTCTTTAGAGAGGTTGTCAAAAGGACGGTTAGTGGTGATGTCACTCACATCTTTCAAGATGGCTTGTTCGAACGTGAGTACTTCATGGGGTGTCATCGCGACCGTGGGAGTGAATCTGGATTTTCTCTTAAGGCCGGTCCCAACACCTGGAAGTTCAGGTTTGTCCTGGAAAAATGCTTTTAGGCGAACTTTCCTGAAAAACTGGTGCAGTTCTTGATGTAACTTGAAGTCGTCTTCCTTGGGCGTGGGGACAAAGCCTAAGCCCTTCTCCAAGAGCCTTTGCTCCCCCACAGCCATAGGTCTAGAAGAGAGATTCACTACTAGTGTCTTGCTGTCTTGCTCCTCAGTACCATCTGTTCCTGGTCCTGCCAGTGGACGTTCTTGGATCCTCCTCTTCTTTTGCCTCTTCCTCTGCCCCTCCCTCTGTTGAAAAAAGGGGGGTTCGGGAATTGTTGGTATTGGTGCATATGAGGGTTTGATCCTGGTGGTCCATTCCACATGGGTTGTGGTCCCATCCATGGGCCCTGATATATCGGTGGTTGGAAGGAGTGAACTGGAAAACCCTGGAACAGGGGCGGTGGTGGCTGGTGTCGATATCCACCCCTAAACCTCTGTTTTCTATTGTCGTAGCTTGATTCGCTACTGTTTGAATCCGATCTCGTGGAATGACTGCTGCTAGCATCATCTGATGTGGTGTCGCCATTCTGAATAACATAATCCTCCTTAGTATAGGGGTAGATTTTTTCTTTGTCAAAACGTTTGACATCCTTCTGGAGTTGGTTAATCTTCTGCTTTGTTAAATATTCTTTATGATCATTCATCTCTTGATTGATTTCTGTCAGATATGACTTAAATGCCGTTATAGATATACCAGCTTTTAGTCTATTCTCAGATAGGGTGATCTGGATCAATAGTTCGTCCGATAGCCGTTTGGCTGTGTTGATGATCAACACAAGCCAATCGCGTGTGCACTTCCAGGAAATTCGTGACCACTCTCGGCGGAAGGTTAAATCCTCTAAAAATATCCTCGGGGCCAGTGTTATTAAGAGACCATTAGGGGCGATATTGGCCCTAAGGTATTCCGTCATTATTGTGCCATGTAATGCCGTTTTTATCTGTAACTTCCTAAGTGTTTGCAATGACTTCCAATCGTCATCCTTACTGCCGGTGGCTGTGCACCCGTCTTCTGCTAGTAGTGAGGGGGCCCTAAGGATCTCTGCCACTGTCTCATCATCGAAACTAAGGCCTGGATTATCCATGTTGAAAACTGAGTGGGGTCTATATCAATAGGAGTGAGTGATGGCCAAAGTGTGCATACCGACTACTCTGGAAAGGAGCAAAAAGAGAGATAGAAATAGAAATGTCCCACGGTTAGCTACCGTACTTAATCATAACCACAATACAAGAGAGGGAGGGACAAGGAGCTGTTAGAAATAGGTCCTGTACCAATGCTCCTAAGGACAGCGTAAAACTCTATAAATGGTATCAGTTCCTTGAAAGAGAGAAAAGAGGGCGCTCAGCAGCCTTAGTCGGTTGCGAGTGGGAATATTAGTCTCCGAAACTAGGAATGAGTATGCAAGAGTGGGGAGTGGTACTCCTATGTGTCTTGTGCCCTCACACACCATTGCGAGTGTAAAGCATCATCATTGGGCACTGCTCCTCGTGGGGGTGGCGGTGCAGTCCCTCACGGGCCCTACTAGAGGGCTCTTTGGTGGAGATCTTTTTAGGAGTTGCCGCACTTGTGCATGTGGGTATGTGGGCCAAGTGATGGGTGTAAGTGAAACTAAAATAACCCGTTGGTACCCTAATAGGTTTATTGGAGGGTCCTCTGGGCTAAACTAAAATCTAAACGGGGATAGAGATGCGCGTTAGGCAAAAATATGGAGGGGAAAGAAACAATTAAATTCCCGCTGCTCTCAACCCGTAATTCAGTGTAAAGGTGTTCTTAAAAGTGAAAGATGGTCGACATGTTTCGCGCCGTCAACGGGTCCCTAATGGATCCCTACGCGCTTCATCAGGACCGTGAATCAATGTAGAAGGAATGCGAATCAGGAAAAGACACCCTATATTCACACCATACCTACAATGAGGTCAAATCAACATTATACGTTTGAGACACGTCTTATTCGTGTACTCTGGACCAAACCTAGTGGAGACAAGAGGGGGGGAAGAGAACAAAGTGAACATCAGGGGGCGATAAAACTATAATTGAATTCAGTTACTCTCCTCAGCATATATAAGTAACTCAGACCTAAATGTAATGGAGGTTCTCGTGGTGGGTGACACACTATTGTGTCGCCGTGAATTTATTAAAATATCAATATGCTCTCAGGCATATCCTGCTCCTGTATAACAGCGGACAGGAGTCTCACTTAGGGACTGGACCCGGCAAGAGGCGGTACTGCAAGAGGAATACCCCTCACACAGAAAACGGAAAAACTCAGAAACATAACTCTGGCCATTTCAAGTCAAAACGAGGCTCGTAGTGTGCGAGAGCATAGATGTACTTATTTAACGTTCCTACTTTGTCATTACCAAGTTCGTTATGAAAGTACTATAACATGTACCCAAAAGTTCGAACAGTAGTGAATTATAAGTGAGCTCTCAAACTCTGTGCTATGGCCACAGTTGGAAGTGCGAGAACCCAACTATCCGGTGGTCACATGTGGTCTAATATGCATGGACGTAGTTATCGCCTTGCTCTGTAAGTATTATAACGCGGTGCGCTGTGCGCATGTGTAAAACCTAGATAGCCGGTCATACTTGAACGTGGTTATCGCCTCGCTTTGTGAGTGCAATAACTCGATGTAATAAGCGTGTGTGTAACCTAGACAGCCGGTTAAGGCGCTTAATTACCTAACACATTTAATCAGAAACAGTAAAACACACAATAAAATCCATACCCTCCCCGTGGTGGAGTAGAGCCACATCAGCGTTTACGGTCAGCTGGAGAGTGGAAACTATCCATAAGGAGGTAAAAAGAAGAAGAGGGTGCCGAGTCGTGAGTGTCATGATGCAAAGGCAGCGCACGCTAGTATTACCTTAATCCGGTGTCGTTGACAGCAGCGGGAAAACTTACTTATTCACCCTCCTTCCTGGACCTGGAGACCTGTCAGCCCAACAAGTACGCCGGTGTTCAAGCGTCGGAAGTCCCTGCTAATTATAGCAGGATAAATCACCTGTTCCCGCGGGAAAGAGTATACGTCATAGCCGTCCTATATCTGGTGCTATAGGAAGGCAGGAAACTACCGCGGCCATCTTGAAAGGTCCAATTTACACCTAATCTGTGTTTATGCAAGTATATTCGAGTGTAGTAAACCAGCAGCGGTCATCTTGGAAAATATCATTGTTTCCCAAATCAATACTGGTTGATGTATATTGGGATGACTACCCTGTATAATATTTATGTTCAAATACGGTGTTACTAAACACACATAGGGGACATGTGCTTCTTAACTACTGTATAGTAGGTTGTGTAGGGAGTCGGAAGACGGTAGTGGCCATCTTAAGAGTTCTTAACGAGATGGTTAATATATTGGTCAGCTAGGAAGATAGATGATGTAGGATGCCCATTGCTCGCATCATATAGCTCGGGTACCAAACATTAGGGCAGCACGTGTATGTTAGTTATGGAGCAGGTGTTACTAATCCCACCTGTTATTAACAGAGATGTAACCAGTAGCAACCCTGCTAGATGTAGTGAGGGGTGTCTGGTCACTAGATTATATAAATCTAAAACTGAATGCTAACAACGATTTAGGTGAGACAATTTTCAGCTATTCGATCCAGATTTTAAAAAATAGTTTACTTTTTATTTAAAAAAGAAAGTAGGTATAAAAATGCTGTCAAAAACAAATGATAGAGAGGAGAGAATATCAGGCAGACAGGTGCTTTGCTTTCTTTATTAAAAGCATGTAAAGTAAAATTGGGCTCTAAAATATTAACTGTTCTCTTCCATCTAAATTTCAGTTAATAGACCCTGTTCATCTATCAAGGACTATTTATTAATAGGTACAAAATTATTAAAATAAATTCATGTTAGGCTAACATTTTCTTCAGATATATTTTTGGAGAAGTTTTGAAAATCAACGATTTTGGAAATGCTAAGTCTTTATTTGAATATTAAAAGAGTTCACTTATAAATGTCAAACAGCAGACTCACCATTGCCAGGTATCATTGTGTGAATTTTCAAATAGTTTTCAACGGGTTCGTAAAGTGGAAGTGGCTCTGGGTAAACATTAGTGATATTGGGGGGGGGGGTTTACACGTGTTTACTAGGGTGGTAAAATAGTTTAGCAGCAAAGAGTCTCTCTTTAGAACTTGGAAACCTAGGTTTCAATCTCACCTTTCTCATTTTATCAAACTATATGATCCTGGACAAGACATCTTAAGTACTTATTGGCCAAATTCCTAATTTGCCACAATTTTGGGAGTGCTTAGAAGTGATTTACTTTGCAGTGTGTGCCTTACAAAAAAATATATATTAATTTTGACCCAATGCGTAGCACATGACTCCATACACACAAATATATGGCTTAGATGTGCCCTGGTGACATATACACCATGCTCTCCTTAGCTACTGTGGAGCACTTTAAAGGAATACACTTTTGAGGCCATTGTTCTTTCACTTAAGGGCACAGTAGACAGCAAATGTGTTTTGTCTCAATAGAAAAGAGGCTCCATTACTCACACTACTTTTGCATGACTCTACTGTGCCACCAGCCTTGCCCTCACTTGATCCCATCCCTACCCCCATGATCTTTTATGTTGGTCTCCCATAACTTCTCAGTGCCGGCTGCTTCTCTGCAGATGACGCCAAATAAGGCCGATATTTATCTGGGGATGCTTGTGTTCCTGTCTGGAGGAGAGATGGTCTAGAAGATAGATGTTCTGTCCATTTTGAGAGTAGAGCCATGGCTGGATGGTACAATGCTGAATCAGGCTGTAATGGCACAGGTATCCTAAATATCCATATTGTGCAGAGCTGCACAAAGTGTTTGCAAGTGGAGTCACCTTTTCCTGCATAATGTAAAAAGGCCATGATGTAGTTAAGACCACCATTGACAAGAGCAGCTGTGCTGACTCACAGATGACACTGCCTGAAAAGCTGGAGCACAAGCTTCCCTCACACACAAAAAGGTATTCAATCAATCAATCAATCAAGTGTCTTGTAAAGCGCGACTACTGACCCGTAAGGGTCTCAAGGCGCTGGGGGGGGGGGGGGGAATGCTGATTCGTCGAAGGCGCTGAGGTTCAGTCGAAGAGCCAGGTACAGAAAAGGCAGCAATGGCACAACAAGCTACACTTACACAAATGGCTACAAGGGACTCTTGTCCCAGCTCATGGTACAGTGACTCCTCCACCAGAATTGATCACATAGTGGCATATGGGTAAGGACGTGTGGGAACACGGGCAAGGAGAACAAATTGTCATAGTCAAGGAGCTGTAGGAGCACTGGCATTGAGGTGCAGGAGCCACGCATGAGGGCAGGCAGCGTGATGCAAAGGACAAAGGATGTAGAGGGGAAATCGGGCAGGGGCCACCTTAGGGACCAGGGGGTTTAGGTGGTACAGAGTCAAGCAGGGTAAGGGTATTAGGGTGGTGAAGGGTGCAAAAGTGGCAGGAGAAGAGTGTGGCATGTGCAAGGATGCTGTAGGAGACTGAGGAGACAGGGAGGCATGAAGGCTGGCATGGGTGCATTGGCAGCAAGGTATAGAGGGCACAGGAAGGCATGAGAGGGGTATAACCGGAGAAGCACAGGAGAGGCATGATGAAGAGGTTGCACAGAAGACTACGAGAACAAGGTTGTGAGATTCTATGTGGTAAGGATGCAGAGATGAAGCAGCAAGGGGCACAGGCGGCCCATGTGGGGAATAAGAGGCATGGCAACATGATCCACACTTAGGACAAGGAGGGTATGGCCAGAAATCAGAGGCACATATAGGCACAGAAGGAGTATGTGGATGGAGGCACGCAGAAGCAGAGACGGGCATGGGCAGAGAAGCACCAGATGTACTGGCATGGAGAACAAAGGGGAGTAAGGTAGGCCCTAGGACGGATAGTAACAGGAAATGGCACAGATGTCATGGGTACACTGCACATGAGGCATGGGCAGTAGGCTAGATCTGGCACTCAGGGGCACAGGTGTTGTGTGGCCTAAAGAGGTCAGGTGGGATGGCAAATTAACACCTGAAGAGTTGTGCTCTCTTCTGGTGGACTCATTTTGAGTATTGTGCCTGGTTCTGGGGCCACATAAGAGTGCTTTGCCCAGGCCTGGACAGCTAATTTGTTGTCCAGTGTGGAATTAAGGCATGCATATCTGGAGTGTTGTGTCAAGAGGTGGAGGCTACCTCTTCTGTACTGTGTAAATGAGATGGGTCAATATCCCCACGCAGGGCACCTTAGGAACTATTTTGACAAGTTCCCTTGGATTCAATGGGAAGGGGATACCATGCTAGAATTGATAAGCATCACCACCTCTGAATCTCGGCATTATAAGGTACAGAAATTCACCGGTAAGACCGGGCCTGGTATTCTCTCATCTAGGTAATTTCAGGCGTGGAAGCACTGGACCACACAGGATTGCGCATTCTGGTGCACTATCCTCTGTCCGTGACCTCCTTGCTTGCCCTAGCAGTAGTGCACTGGAAATTAAAACAATGGCCACCACTTGCACAGAGAAAGCTTCCCATATGAGAGGGCCATCAACTTTTTTTTTAAAGAAAGAGACATCCTCAAAGAAAGCCTCACTTTTGGAGTTTGTTTCTGCAAAACAAAAAAATCATGGACCAGACCATCAGGGAATTTAATGACTGCTGACTGCATCATGGACCAGACCATCAGGGGATTTACTGACTGCCAGCTGCATCATGGATCAGACCATCAGGGGATTTACTAACTGCTAGCTGCATCATGGACCAGACCATCAGGGGATTTACTGACTGCTGACTGCATCATGGACCAGACCATCGGGGGATTTACTGACTGCCGGCCACATCATGGACCAGACCATCAGGGGATTTACTGACTGCCGGCCGCCTCATGGACCAGACCATCGGGGGATTTACTGACTGCCGGCTGCATCATGGACCAGACCATCAGGGGATTTACTGACTGCTGACTGCATCATGGACCAGACCATCAGGGGATTTTCTGACTGCTGACTGCATCATGGACCAGACCATCAGGGGATTTACTGACTGCAGACTGCATCATGGACCACACCATCAGGGGATTTACTGACTGCAGACTGCATCATGGACCAGACCATCAGGGGATTTACTGACTGCAGACTGCATCATGGACCAGACCATCAGGGGATTTACTGACTGCCGGGTGCATCACGGACAAGCCCACCAGGGTATTTACTGACTGCGGCTGCATCATGGACCAGACCATCGGGGGATTTACTGACTGCAGACTGCATCATGGACCAGACCATCGGGGGATTTACTGACTGCTGGCTGCATCATGGACCAGACCATCAGGGGATTTACTGACTGCTAGCTGCATCATGGACCAGACCATCGGGGGATTTACTGACTGCTGACTGCATCATGGACCAGACCATCGGGGGATTTACTGACTGCCGGCTGCATCGTGGACCAGACCTTCAGGGGATTTACTGACTGCCGGCTGCATCGTGGACCAGACCATCAGGGGATTTACTGACTGCCGGCTGCATCGTGGACCAGACCTTCAGGGGATTTACTGACTGCCGGCTGCATCGTGGACCAGACAATCAGGGGATTTACTGACTGCCGGCTGCATCGTGGACCAGACCATCAGGGGATTTACTGACTGCCGGCTGCATCGTGGACCAGACCTTCAGGGGATTTACTGACTGCTGGCTGCATCGTGGACCAGACCATCAGGGGATTTACTGACTGCCGGCTGCATCGTGGACCAGACCATCAGGGGATTTACTGACTGCCGGCTGCATCATGGATCAGACTATCAGGGGATTTACTGACTGCGGCTGCATCATGGACCAGACCATCAGGGGATTTACTGACTGCGGCTGCATCATGGACCAGACCATCAGGGGAGAAGGACTGCTTCCATGCCAGTGCTTTGCATGCTTGACACTCCATCGAGTGAGGTTGAACTGTTAAGAGCAGAGAATACAGACCACGTTGCTGCCAACCCCGGAAGCATTCGGAATGTTGAGCTGTCTTGTTCATTTCCTGTTTTGTACCTGCTGTGTTTTGATTCAGCGGACGCTGTTCTGGAGGGAAAGGAGCTTTAAGACTATAGCTCTCATTACGAGTTAAGGGCTAAATTCCATACACTGTGCAAACTTTTCAAACATCAACCTGTGGCAAGGCCTGCACCCTAGGATTCCCGGTTTTTTATTTATTTGATATAAAGCAGATGGCTCCAAACTGTTTATTTTGCTCAGTTCCATAGTAAATTAAGATTTTAAAATATATTAACTACAATTGAGTTCATCTCCATTTAGTCTTATATGCATACGGTCTTTACTAAGTTTGGCCTTTCTCCTAGTTGTTTTTTTACTGAAAGTCGAATTTCTGTATTCTTTTCCCATACTACTTACTGATAGACCACATTATTGGCTAAAAGCTGCTTGCCAATCCCTCTATTCTAGCTCTAATTCAGATCCCAATAAGTTTATGAAACACAATTCAGAATCACAATTAAGAGTGCATGCCTTTATTGCTTTATGAATTTTTCTGCAACCAAATTCCTAGTGAATTTTTGGGTCCTTTTGGTTGGCAACCCCCATCAAAGGGAAAAAAACTCACGTTTAATATTGCAAACTTTGCTGAGTCTGCTTTCTTCTCATGCAGAGTCTAAAAAGTCTGGATTCAGCAAAAAACCCAAAAAACCACAGCAGTGCCAGTACAGGATCAGGAGGGTACAGCTCAGCAGACAGGAAGCTTTTGTATTGCAAGGCAACACGTAGGAGGTAGGTCTTCCCTCCTATGCACCACTTCCTGGGAGTACTTCAGTAGCAATCAGCATCCTTTCGATAAGCAAACCCTCAACGAACATGTTGAAGAGTGTACCAGCTCCACAACATCCTGCGTGATCTGTTGTTTAACAATTCACAGCCATCTGAAGTCCAAAACCGTCAACGTAAACATTTTTAGGTCAAGCCTGGGCAGCGCATGCGCTGCTCTGCGAGCCATGCTGTATTGGAGTATGGATTTGAAGCCCCACCCACTCTCCGACCATATTTGTCATTGGCTTGTGTCATTGTCCTTCGTAAATGCTGGCTTCTGATTCGTTAATAGGCTTATTAGTCCTTCCTTGGTACCGCCTTGTCTTCATTCGTAACCTCCAATGAGGACTGGCCCTTTTACTTTGGTTGTTACACGGTGAGTCTTTTTTAGTCTGTAAGCACTATGGGCCATATTATCAAGAAGGGCATTAAAATTATCGCCGCTTTAGCGGCAGGAAACTGCCGCTAAAGCGGCGATAATGGGCTTGATAATATGCCCTTGTGAATTCCCATAGAAGCCCATGTTCTGGTGTGAACATGGGCTTCTATTGAAATTCACAAGGGCATATTATCAAGCCCATTATCGCCGCTTTAGCAGCAGTTTTCTGCCGCTAAAGCGGCGATAATGTTAACGCCCTCCTTGATAATATGGCCCTATTTTCTTTAAGTTGTTTCTTCTACTGCAGGCACGACATGCTTTTTCGGCAACATTCAGCGCGCCATGCGCACTTTCACTTTCCAAGCAGCCCGGGACAATGGCGGCCGCTTCTTTGAATAGGTCTCGCATTTACAAGAGTTTGAGCTATTGGCATTGTACATGACAATGCCTTCTATTTATGTGTTAATTATCAAAACAGATAAATAAAAGGAAGTGTCATTTACAATGCCAATAGCTTAAACTCTCGCAAATGCGAGACCTATTGCATTGCAAATGCTTGTTTTACGCAGCTCTGAGTGATAGACACCACAATCCGGCAAGTCTTGTTACATGCACTGCCGGTAAGGGTGAGATCAGTCTGATCTACTTCCGGTGTTGTGAGCATTACTGCATTACAGACCATGGCAATGGTCCTCACACTTATGAGGTGCATTGTACCGAGAGCCTTTACTAGCAATGCTCTCATTCAGTCCTTACTGACCGGCTGTTAGTAATTCCACTGGAGATGAATTACTGTCCTGTTCCTTACCAGCCCACCGAGAGAGGACGGTCAATAGAATACTTTATTTTTTATTTATTTAGTCGTTTGTGGTATGGCGTGGCTAAACGCCAAGGGTTGACTGAGCGCTCTGAGGTGAAGAAAGAATATTTGCAGCACCTGAAAAGAGGTACTGATATATTATAAAAGGTGCAGAATTAAGGCGGGGGATGGAGGTCTACATATGGGGTTGGCATCCATACAAACAAGGTATGTAAAAGGCTTTCCCAAAATGGAGCTCAAGGGGATGGAAGAGTTAATGTGCCTTGGCACAAGCAGTGAACTTACTATTCCACAGGGTGGTCTCTAGAATGCTGTAGATCCCTAGTAAAATGGTTGATGCACTGCCTATTATCCAAACTTTAAGGGGCATATGTACAAGGAAGTGGCGGAGCATGCAGTTAGCCGTCCTGGCTTAACGCTTCACTCCGCCACTTCAGAAACGCAAGGCTGCACCATATTTGCAAGCATATGGTGCAGGCTTGCATTTCCCCCTGTGCTGGTGCTACACTTTGCAGTGTAGCGCCAATGCAGGCACCCTTGCACCATTGTGCAAAGGTGTCTGCGTGCAGGGGAGGATTGTTTATGTGTAGGAAGGTGTCCCTTCCTGCACATAAACAATCCTAAAATGCCATTTTGTCACTTCTATGTGTGCTGCTTGATGCAGCACACATGGATGTTACAAAGTGTCATTTTTTTTAAGGATTGTTTATGTGCAGGAAGGGTCACCTTCCTACACATAAACAATCCAAGGTGTTTTGCTTATTCCATGTGTGCTGCACAAGGCAGCACACATGGAAAAAGCCAAAACAAAGAGAAATAAAGCATTTCTCCTCTTTTTGCCAAGTTAAGACCAGGTTTTTCCCTGGTCTTAATTTTGGCGCTGCCTCCTATTTACGCTGGCCTTTTAAATATGGGGCAGCGTCAAAATCAATGGGTGTTGTGGTGGAACGCCCACCGCAACACCCACTGCTCACCCCTTTCACGCTAAGCATAGCGTGAAAGGGGGCCTTATTTACAAGGCTGCGGTAAGCCACGTTAAGGAGCTTAACGCTGCCTTGTATATAAGGCAAAGCCCCTATCGCCACGGAAACGTCACAAAAAGTGACGTTCTAGTGGCGACAGAGACTTGTACATATGCCCCTAATTGTCTATTGTAAAGTTCACAGATCATACAAATTCAGTATTTATCGAAAGGTTCAGTGACAAGTACAAGGTTGAAACATCTCAAGCCAAGGGCATACATGGTAATGGGAAAACGTTGGAATAAACACACAAAAACGTGGTCTCAACCCAGGCTATAGAGGTGGTATGGAAATTACACCAAGTGCAGGTAAGAACTGCAACAACAACACAAAAAAATTCTTTCGCGACATTGACATTTGATTAGGACGTGTCAGGGAGTGAGCGATCCTACGTATGAATGAGCATACGCTATTTTAGTTTGGATTTGAACATTTGCAGTGAATGTGACAACTCTTCTATGTGTGAGCTAGTGTGTCTGGGTGTGCACATTTTTTTTTAAGAAACGTGTTGGTTTCAGACGTAGAGCTGATTCAATTCTTAGCGTTCTGAAACTGCGCGACAGGTCCCGCCAGCCTGCGGGATGTGGGCCTGAGCGTTTAAGTGTATATGTTCTTGTATATGCCACAGGGTGCGAGCAACAGTGGCATATCTTAGTACAAATTGTGTTGACCTGCTCTCTGTCCCCTTCAAGCAACGCGGCGCAACACCTTTCTCTGCTGCACTTCGTTGCATGACTTCTTACAATATTTGCCCCAAGAGTCTGTTATTCCAGAGCAGTTTCATTTCAAATCTAACACTTTTCGTCACTTTTTTATGTGGAGGCCAAGACTGAGAGATCTTACATGCAATGTAGAGATTTCGTGGAATTTACAATCCGAGGGGAGATGCTTATGCTTTAATGCACTCCAAGGAAAAGGGTTATTTTCATCTAGATATAGGGAGGTGTCAGTCCATGGGGACTTGATGTGCCAGTCTGAGATGATGGGTGGAAAGGCTCCGCCACCCATAAGAAGAGGTGGATCTTGGCTTTCCTACGTGTCTGGTGTATAAGGAATTTAGGGCACTCATGTACGATTGGGTTTCAATTCTTGCAGAAGGATTTACAGAGATGGCAGTCTATTGTGACTTGAAAGTCTGGGTCTATTTCGCACTAGCTACACTACCTGGTAGGCAATCAGACTTCCTGTTCTTGTACACACCGTGGCAGTGAGGTCTATGAAGCAGATGGTATATTTGGGAACCTGCAACACACGGAGAGGCTGTTGAAGCAGTCTTGTATACTTGTAACGAGGACCCAGGTTGAAATTTGCAGGTTTGACACCTTCCATGGCGGTTTCATGTGATCTGTACCCAGTGCTGCTCAGTAACGCAGTCAGACTATTCTACGTACCCCATTAGAACTTTACCCAGTTAGTAGTATTTTATTTTATACCATAACATAATTGCTATCTATGTTACCCTGGACCGGCCTGGAGTGCCCAGACCTTTCTGTAGGGCAACTATACTGCTATCTGCTTCAAAGTCTTTAAGGAATGAACATAATTAAAATTCTTTGGGCGTATATTCATTTTTTATTTGTCGTTAACTTTATATAACAAAGGAGAAACAGAATACAGGATTTTAATGATTTTCCTTATTTTTATACCTGTCTTGGCATGAAAGGTATCGCACGGTACTGGTCAGGTGGCAGGTCTATTCACATTAGTTGAACTGACTGTTGAGAGGGGTTTTCAAATGACAAACCTATGGTCGATAAAAGAGTGTTCCGGTGATATGAAGTGATCTTGAGAACCTACAATTTGGGAAATTGAAAAGCTGCCTGCTAGCAGTAAAAACACTTTGGGGCATATTTTCTAAACCCCTAGCGCCACCGGAGCGCCACAATGCCCTGCACCCTATTTACAAAGTGGCGTTAAGCCACTTTTTGTGGCTTAACGCCGCTTTGTAAATATGCTACCCTTTCACACTGGTTTCTGCGTGAAAGGGGCGGGCAATGGGTGGGGCAGTGGGCGTTCAACCGCAGCACCCATCGCTTTTTTACGCTGCCCTAAATTTTGAAGGAGGAGTAAATCTGATGCAGCGCCAAAAATTAACACCATGCAAGAGCAGGCGTTACAATGGTGCAACAAGGTGAAATACTTTTTTTCTCCTCGTTTTTGCTTTTTCTATGTGTGCTGCATCAAAGAGAAAAATGCTATTAATGATTGTTTATGTGCAGACAGGGTGTCCCTTCCTGCACATAAACAATCATTAAATAATGACGATTTACTACTTCTATGTGTGCTGCAGAATGCAGCACACATAGAAGTACACATAAACAACTATTCCCTACATTGCTGGCACCCTTGCACTATGGTGCAAGAGTGCTTGCCTGCGTTGGTGCCAGGCAGCTAATTTTAGTGCCAGTGCTAGGAAAAATACAGTGGTGTGCCGTATTGTTCGGAATGCAGAGCATGAGCCGCGGTCCGTGCAGGTAAGAGTGGTGGGCCGGGTGGGAGGGATTTCGGCGGACGATGACGAGGGAAAATTAAATAAATAATTAATTTTCCCTCATCGTCTGTCGAAACACCACCCCCCCCCCGCCTCCCGCCCGGCCCCACCGCTCCACCGCTCTTACCTGCACAGGCCGCGGCTGCAGTGCACGCCTGCGTGTTGGAAATGTTGGAGCGTGGTGCTGCCAAATTTGTCTCAGTTCCACGCTCCGACATTTCTTTATACATATGCTCCTTTGTTTTGTGTTGTATGTATGGCATTCTCACGAATAACAATCCGAAATGCTGATACAGTGATGAGGCTCTCAAGTTGCACAGATGGAGAATCTGCTACGTCATAATAATAGCCGTAAGTGCTACACCGGGCTTCTCCAACGAGTAACTTGTGAGCAACTTCTAGCTCTAGAGCTACCGATAAGTAGCCCTCCTGTGTACAACCTAGCCTACTAAATCAGAAGCTTTGCATGGTTGAATTACTATATGTACACCAAAATTGGAAAGTGTGTATGCAAGATAGAATGTGTGTATTTTCAGAACTCATAAGCTAATGTGTGGAGAAAAATGGCTGACTGTCCAAAATATATTTATAAATCATACTGCGCTGCGGAGACATACTACTAATGTTAGTAACTTGGTGCCCAACGGATTACTGCTATGGCTGTTATGTATTACTCATGTACAGGCATTCCTTATTAAAAGAGCCTTTTTATGTTACTGCTGGCAAACCCTGCACGATGCACGGAGGTGATACTGCTGGAAATCTTCCATAGGGTGGACACTACGGTCATCTTGTCTGATGTGGTCACTTTTACAACACCTGGAACAGTAGAGAGGGATGATTTTCATTGAAAATAAGTTGCTTCATTTACAGAAAAGGTTGGAGACCCCTGTGCTACACACACCCGTGAATAACATAATATACAATATAAGAAAAAGAGGGGCTTATTTATGAGCCCTTGAGTCACTTTTATGCCGCTGGTGCGTCACTTTTTGTGACGCACCGGCGGCGTAAAAAATGCGCCATATTGAGCCCTATTTACAAAGTGGCGCATCTAGGCAGATGCGTCACTTTGTAAACCCCTGCGCCACATTATACCTGCGGCAGGTATAATGTATGCAGGGTGGGCGTTCCCCTGCAAAAAGCCTTGTAGAAGTGGTGCATTGAAATCTATGATATTTCAGTGTGCCACTTCAAGGACGCCATTGCGTCAATATCTTACGCCTGCCTCACAGCAGGCGTAAGACTTACACAGGCCCTTTCACATTGGGCTTGCCCCATGTGAAAGGACACATTGCTGGAGTTGCGTCTGTTTTCAGACACACCCCAGCAATGCGTCACATTGCGCCTACAGATATGTCAGAAATACTGACGTATCTGTTACTCCTTGCGACATGATGCGTCATACAGTAAATATGATGCATCCATCATGTCGCAAGGAGGGCGCATTGAAAACTGTTGCATCGCTGTTTTCACGCAGCGATGTGTCAGTTTTCATAAACAAGCCCCTTGCGCCACCCGTACGTCACTTTTCCCATGTTAAAAATTACGCAAAAGTGGCACAAGGGGCTTGTAAATCTGCCCCACAGTGTTTAGGTGCCTAAAAGTCGTATTAGCCATGATTGCTGGTACTGCAAATAAGAAACAGCATATGACACAGCACTGCAGTCATCACCTGGCCTCGTGCTGCTCTGGGATCTTGTCATAAACTTCTTTAGGTAAGGCAAGAAAGCAAGACTAACACGAATGAGAAACCACTAAATTAAACGCTATCCTTGGCTTCCAGATTAGCATGCTACTCACTATGTAGCGCCTCGTCAGGTGCAATAAACTCTACACTAATGCAAATCCAATACATTCAAGTCCCAGAGGGGATAGGCAGACTTCATTACCCAGACTGCGCTCAGGGACATGAGGAAGAAAGGCGGCGCTGGCCCTGGGCTTGAAAGTACACAGTCGAGTTGTGCTGGCAAGGCAGGCCGCGCCTCTCTCTGCACAGGTTCCTACGCAGCGCTTGGCACGGCCTAGAGAACAGGCTGTGATTGCCTTGGCACGCGGCCGCGCTTAACAAAGCAGTGACGCCCTCGTGCTGGCCGCGCGCCCGCAGTGTCCTGCTGTTTTCTTTGTCCTGCATCTGGGTTTGATTCGCAGCCGCCTCGCGGCCCAATCTACCCCCTTCCTAGCAGCAGAGCTGTTTACCAAACAAGGGTTGCACAACTTGCGCATCCATTTCCTCTCGAAACACGGGGGAAGCGGTGCGTCGACGCCGCCGCGCGTGGTCCTCCGAACCAAAACAATGGCAGCTCCCCCTGGCATGAACGTTGCAGCGGTGTATCACAGGCGCGTATCTACCGTTGGTGCAGCAGGTGCAGTGGCACAGGGGCCCATAGCCCTGATAAATGATGTATTTACCACCCCAACATCTGTCAATGGGGCACTTTTCCTTGCTTGCGCCACGGCATTTGCAACGCTACTGGCGTAGCATACCTTTAAAAACCTTCAATATAACACTCCTGCTTTCATGCTCGCGAAATGTCTCTTGCTCATACATTTAGCTCTAAATATCAGGATTTTGTCTTTTTCTAATTGATTCCAGTTTAGGAAAGAGTGAAGGTGAGCGGAAATAAAATATATACCCAGGATCACACATGGTTCGTCAAGTGTTGAAGTTGACATAATACAGACTTAAAAGTGTACAGTCAAGGTGATGGCTTGTGACTGGTACGCTGAGGGTAATAGGTTGTAGGGTATCTAGATTTTTCGTTCCATAACTCTTTTATTGGTTTTCAAACAACAATAATGCCATAGATATAATGTTATATATTGTATTGTATTATAATATTTAAAGAGCTTACTATCCCTATGCACATGAATGTGGATTGGCTATTGGCAGTGTCCCACATGTCTGTACCTGTAAACCATTCATTCCAAGCTTCATTTAAGTAGCACTGCTTGGAATAGGGTCAAAGTTTAGATGGATCCAGAGGTCAAGAATTCTCATTTGCTTCTGGGCTTTAATCCATCATTAAAACCCTAGCCAAAAATCTCTTCTTCTTAATTCACTAGTATGTCCAGTCGCGGCTGGTGGTGGGGCAAAGTGGTGGGGCAAAGTGGTGGGGCGGAGGGAAGCAAAATAAAAAACCACCAAAAAAAAACGTATCTGAATGCCCACCACATCGCCTCATCGCCACTCTTCTGGCTCCAGTGCCGGCATGGGCTCCCAGACTGCCCTGCGGCCAATCCTAACGCTGCTCTCATGCATGAGTGCAGCACCAGGATTGGCATGAGCGGCCTGGATTTGCACTCCCAAAGAGACTGGAAACCTGTGCCTGCTGTCTCCAACCCAGCAACGCAGCTCAGGTTGGAGACAGCTTCAGTGCGCATGTCAGTTTGGCCGACCTGAGAATGCCAGCCAAACCCACATGCGCACTGACAGCAGTGCACCCACCACTCCCCCTCGTGCCTGTCATCCCCATGGCCACGCCCCCTAGACTCAATGCTATTGAAGAAAAATAAAACGATAATAAACATGCTTTCTTACCATTTTATTTTTCAAGCTTTGCAGCTGCTGCTGCTACTGCTGGTGGGGGGATGACGCTCTTCCGTCATAGCGGAGGAGCCGCCTCTGAGTATGTCTCTCCTTCATGTAGCCTGCACTCTTGCCGATCCCGATCCCAGGATCCTTACTGCTGCTGACTGAAAAATAAGGACTGACTAAAAGTTACCTCCATGACCTGGGGAAATTGACAGCTTCATTATGAGGATGTGAGGGGCATCTATTCGTACCATTTGTTACTCTCTAGTCAATATAGCGATTTTATTTGTAATCTTCGTCTTTTCCTACCATTTTGCTCCCCTTGACTTTGCATCCAAATCCAATTTTTTGGTGATCTACAATTAAATGTGTATGGCGCCCTGGCCCTGTTCAGTGGGTAGGCGATACCCAGGGTCACTACAATTATGCACCAGGAGAGGACCAAATTATGTGGCGGCGTGACTAAATTATGATTTATGAAGCAGGAAAAGACAAATAATACAACCTAATGTGGCACATTTTGCAATAGTGGTACTTCATAATTTATGCATTTTATCACATGTTAACGCTGACTGGGCAAAGACTTCATCTCAATGGTACCAGTTTCACATCGAAGTGCAGTAAGGATACAGTAAAAAGCAACTAAAAAATGAAAAGGCACCCCTTTGCATATTTCCATACACTGCACTGCCACACAGGTTGCTGTGATTTTAGTAACTTTTGTTCTGTTTGAGGTAAAGGAAACTTTTATTTTTTTGGTCAAATCTGCAAATTATGCAGGAGATGATGGATTATGTGGCAAATGCAGGAAATCCATAATTATATGGAAAACACCATGCCCGCAGAATCACATAATTTGAGTGTTCCTAGCAAAAACCCTGTAGGGAAGCAGATGTTATCAGAAAATAACTAAAGAAGTTTGAGCGTATGACTCCAACACTTGCTACCCCTCCAAGTCCTCCTCATCTTCAATATTTGCTGCATCACATACAAGCCCACCAGAACTGGCACGCCTCTCTACATGGCACCGAAAACCCAAGCTGAATAGCACCAAGCCAGAAGACAGGCTATCGCCAGACTGGAAGCAAAAAATACTTAAAAGAGAAAACTGGAAGATAAGCCTTCTCATGTAGAACAACTTACCCATCAAGAGCATAACTACCACAGACCTTTTTGATCTGAAGGCCTGCACCTTCAAAGAACACTACGGGCCAGATTTACCACTTACTCACACAGCACAGTGCAGCAGCCGTAAATGCTGCGCTGCATGGAAAGGAGAGAGGTGGAGAGCGCCATATTTACACAAATATGGCACTCTCCTGCCCTTTCCCTAGCGGCGTAGCTGAAATCAGCTGCCGTGCGCCACGGAGACACCTTTGCACTATAGTACAAGGGTGTCTCGGTGAGTCTAGCATAGGTTTTGTACTGGAAGAGTACCCTTACAGTACAAAATACTATGCATAGACTGACTTTAACCATTTTCTCTCTTTGTATGTGCGCTGTAAAGTGCAGCTCACATACAAAGTCGGAAAAGGAAGGAGAAATTAAAGCATTTCTCCTTTGTTGCGCCTACTTCAAAAGGGCACCGTTTTCTGATGCTAAACTCTGTCTACTTTATTTAGTAAACAGGGTTTAGCATCAGAAACCTTGGGTGGTTGCATGGGAACACCCATGCTCCACCCATGGTACGCCCCCCTTGGCGCTAAGTAACGCAAAGCAGCGCATAGCGCTGCTTTGCGTTACTTTCACATTATTTCCAGTGCTAAACAAATTTGGCGCTGGAAAGTAAATTGGAAAAAAGATTTTGCACCGATTTGCATCATCTTTGTGTCACAAACACTTCATAAAACCTCGCCTGTTACCTCCCCACAATAGGATTCACCGCTCAAGAACATCTTGCTTCACTGTAAACAATCCTGAATTGCAACTCAGGGCTCCCGCCCTTGTTTGGCAATTTGTTGCTCTCTAGCTATGTTCACGTTCTACATATTACTGTGCACACAAACCTAAACCAGGAGCACCGCGAGCACCAGTGCTTTTGCAAGGTAGTACAATACAGCCGCTTATGCTGCCTCATGCAAGAGTGCACCAAAGTGCACCTAGACGACTCCTGTATACTCCGTTACTCGTTAGAGGATGAAGCAAAATGTCACGTCGTCTTGGGTGGCAAATCTCTTTGCAGCAGTCCTACCCAATGCTTGGGTACTCAGACAAGAATATAAGCACCTTTCCCCCCAAATATTCTCTGACTGTGGTTCTGCCTCTTGTTATGCGGATCACTCACCATTTCTACATAGGCAAAACACCGTGGGCCTGATTCCCAAACTGCAATTTGTGGTACTTTTGTAGTACTACTTTAGTACTAAAAAACTTACTACAAAGTGCTTTTCACAATCTGCACTTTTGTAGTAATTTACACTTTTGCCGTAAGTCCGTACCTCCATTATTTTGGTGGGAGGGAGTTGCTGTACCAGTGCTTGGCCAAGTGCAGCCATGGCCCGTGCAGGTAAGAGCGGTGGGGCCAGGTGGAAGGGGGACTATTTCGACGGCAATGGTGAGGGAAAATTAAGTAAATAATTAATTTTCTCTCGTCATCGTCCGTCGAAACCCCCCCCCGCCCCCCACCCAGCCGCACCGCCCCACCGCTCTTACCTGCACAGGCCGCGGCTGGCCAGGTGTGGTGCTGGATTTACTACAAAAGTGTAAGTTACTACAAAAGTGTAAGTTACTAAAAAAAAATGCAGTTTATGAATACCGAAACGTAGTAAACTTACTCAAAAGTGTAAACTTACCCAAAAGTGCAAATTACCTTTGTAACTCAGCCCCGGAGTGCTTAATTTGTGCTGGCGGTGACTGGATGTGGGGACTGGAACTCATCTTTCAGGACTGGGATTTATTTTTCATCATCAGATTTTGACCAAGAGCAAGAAAGAGAAATTCAGAAAATGTAAAAAGAATGAGCAAGAGAAAGATGGGAAAGGGGAAAGCTGGGATGAAAAAGTGAATGCACGGGTGAGATAAAGCGACAAGAAGTGGGAGGTGGTGGAGGGAAAAGACACGAGGAGGAACCAAGACTACAGAGCCCTGTCATCTGGGAACCCCAGCATTCTGCAGCACCATCGGTGGCTCCTAAAAAAAAAAAGCTTTTTGCAGTTGAACTTATTTTTTTTTTATACAAATTACGGGCTAGAAAAAAATTAGTCCTTGCTCTCTTTTGATAAGGACATAAGGTCTGCCTTAAAAGGTGGAAACTAGGATTTTTTGTTGGAATTCTTTAAGTATAAGGCCATCCTTGGTGAACCCTTCATCCCCTTTCATGAAATGGATGTAAGATGCCACAGTATAGCTGTGACACCCCAGTCTCTATCACCCTGTCAATGTCGCTACCTCCTTCACTGATTTCAGGAGTGGACTCAAGACCTGGCTGTTCGAGTAGCTCCACCTTATGCAGCGCCTCGATACCCCTCGGGGTGATTCGAGCACTCTACAAATACTGATTGATTGTGCAGGGGCACTGGCAGCCTCACTTTGGAAGGGAGCTAGAACCCCCATGCAGGGGTGGGTACAGTGTGCACAACCACTCCTGCCCGCTCCCAAAGAACCCTCGCTGGGTGGCACACACTCACATCGTCTCCAAGTGCCTTTTTGCCACTGTGCATGCATTAATAATATTAACCAACAACATGAGCGAAATTATTATTTAATTTGCATGTGGTCAGGTCACGAGTAGTTGCCCACTTGTCATTTTATTTATTTATTTATTTATAGGTTTTATATAGCGCTAGCTAGACCCGAGGGTATCAGAGCGCTTTACATGATTGAAGAACACCGTATAATCAGGTAGCTTACCAGAAGATGCGAGACATATTAGATTTTTAGAAACACACACAAAAATAAACAAAGAAAATCGTTAGGCAATGAGCATGGATTAACCGTAATGGCAATAAGAACAGAGTAAGATTAAGGGAAAGAAACACCTACTAAACAGCAGAAACAAAACAACAACTGACTATAACAGAGGGCCGAGACCTATAAAGAGAAATAATTAACAATGTTCAGAATGTTCAGAATTGCTTGGGCACACACAGATATGGACTCTTCTCAGGGGTGTGTACGAGAACGCTACAGCCCAGCCGCGGCCCGGGCAAGTTAGAGCGGTGGGGCCGGGTGAGGAGGAGGGCAAGGGGGCATTTTGACAGACGACGAGGGGAAATTAATTATTTATTCAATTTTCCCTCGTGGTCGTCTGTCGAATCCCCCCCCCCCCCCCCAACCCGACCCCACCGTTCTTACCTGCCAAGCCGCAGCTTCTACAGCCACTGCGGTGCACAATGCCCTGCCTTTCGTGGGAGCTGGCGTGGGGGGGGGGGGCGGGCAAAGCAGTGTACTGGTTCCTGCCTACACAACCACTCACAGGAGTAAATGCGGAGGAGCCGGCCCTGGTTAAACTCTGGTCTGTGCATAGATTAGCATGGGGCACTATGCAAGTACCCTCCCCCCCCCCCGGGCAACTGCTCAGCATGCCCATGCTTTAAGACGCCACGGTCTGTGAGCTATAAGAAACTCGGGGACCCCTTGTCACATTCTGTAGGGCCCCCACCATTTTACGCCACTGACCCCTCTGTAATATAAGCGATACCAAAGGGGATGATGGACGGAGCGTTAGAGCAAATCAAACACTCACCCCCAGTCAACTGATCTGGGTTTAATCCATCATCATTCTTTAGCTCACTCCACCACCCCAGTTCAGACATGGCCATATGCAAATCAGTCTGACCCTGTGCCTCATGGGAACAGTCCAGCCCGAACTGCCAAGCCATGTCTTCCCTGGACCGGAAACAAGCATCCTGGGACCGGTTTCGGGTTCAAAACCCTCATCAGCCAGGCTATCTTGAATCCAGTGGCAAAGTGAGCAAGGGACCCACGTCTGGGCATACCCTGCCAACTTAGGGCGAAAAAGCGATACCAAAGGGGATGATGGACGGAGCGTTAGAGCAAATCAAACACTCACCCCCAGTCAACTGATCTGGGTTTAATCCATCATCATTCTTTAGCTCACTCCACCACCCCAGTTCAGACATGGCCATATGCAAATCAGTCTGACCCTGTGCCTCATGGGAACAGTCCAGCCCGAACTGCCAAGCCATGTCTTCCCTGGACCGGAAACAAGCATCCTGGGACCGGTTTCGGGTTCAAAACCCTCATCAGCCAGGCTATCTTGAATCCAGTGGCAAAGTGAGCAAGGGACCCACGTCTGGGCATACCCTGCCAACTTAGGGCGAAAAGCGATACCAAAGGGGATGATGGACGGAGCGTTAGAGCAAATCAAACACTCACCCCCAGTCAACTGATCTGGGTTTAATCCATCATCATTCTTTAGCTCACTCCACCACCCCAGTTCAGACATGGCCATATGCAAATCAGTCTGACCCTGTGCCTCATGGGAACAGTCCAGCCCGAACTGCCAAGCCATGTCTTCCCTGGACCGGAAACAAGCATCCTGGGACCAGTTTCGGGTTCAAAACCCTCATCAGCCAGGCTATCTTGAATCCAGTGGCAAAGTGAGCAAGGGACCCACGTCTGGGCATACCCTGCCAACTTAGGGCGAAAAAGCGATACCAAAGGGGATGATGGACGGAGCGTTAGAGCAGATCAAACACTCACCCCCAGTCAACTGATCTGGGTTTAATCCATCATCATTCTTTAGCTCACTCCACCACTCCAGTTCAGACATGGCCATATGCAAATCAGTCTGACCCTGTGCCTCATGGGAACAGTCCAGCCCGAACTGCCAAGCCATGTCTTCCCTGGACTGGAAACAAGCATCCTGGGACCGGTTTCGGGTTCAAAACCCTCATCAGCCAGGCTATCTTGAATCCAGTGGCAAAGTGAGCAAGGGACCCACGTCTGGGCATACCCTGCCAACTTAGGGCGAAAAAGCGATACCAAAGGGGATGATGGACGGAGCGTTAGAGCAAATCAAACACTCACCCCCAGTCAACTGATCTGGGTTTAATCCATCATCATTCTTTAGCTCACTCCACCACCCCAGTTCAGACATGGCCATATGCAAATCAGTCTGACCCTGTGCCTCATGGGAACAGTCCAGCCCGAACTGCCAAGCCATGTCTTCCCTGGACCGGAAACAAGCATCCTGGGACCAGTTTCGGGTTCAAAACCCTCATCAGCCAGGCTATCTTGAATCCAGTGGCAAAGTGAGCAAGGGACCCACGTCTGGGCATACCCTGCCAACTTAGGGCGAAAAAGCAATACCAAAGGGGATGATGGACGGAGCGTTAGAGCAAATCAAACACTCACCCCCAGTCAACTGATCTGGGTTTAATCCATCATCATTCTTTAGCTCACTCCACCACCCCAGTTCAGACATGGCCATATGCAAATCAGTCTGACCCTGTGCCTCATGGGAACAGTCCAGCCCGAACTGCCAAGCCATGTCTTCCCTGGACCGGAAACAAGCATCCTGGGACCGGTTTCGGGTTCAAAACCCTCATCAGCCAGGCTATCTTGAATCCAGTGGCAAAGTGAGCAAGGGACCCACGTCTGGGCATACCCTGCCAACTTAGGGCGAAAAAGCGATACCAAAGGGGATGATGGACGGAGCGTTAGAGCAAATCAAACACTCACCCCCAGTCAACTGATCTGGGTTTAATCCATCATCATTCTTTAGCTCACTCCACCACCCCAGTTCAGACATGGCCATATGCAAATCAGTCTGACCCTGTGCCTCATGGGAACAGTCCAGCCCGAACTGCCAAGCCATGTCTTCCCTGGACCGGAAACAAGCATCCTGGGACCGGTTTCGGGTTCAAAACCCTCATCAGCCAGGCTATCTTGAATCCAGTGGCAAAGTGAGCAAGGGACCCACGTCTGGGCATACCCTGCCAACTTAGGGCGAAAAAGCGATACCAAAGGGGATGATGGACGGAGCGTTAGAGCAAATCAAACACTCACCCCCAGTCAACTGATCTGGGTTTAATCCATCATCATTCTTTAGCTCACTCCACCACCCCAGTTCAGACATGGCCATATGCAAATCAGTCTGACCCTGTGCCTCATGGGAACAGTCCAGCCCGAACTGCCAAGCCATGTCTTCCCTGGACCGGAAACAGATCAGTTGACTGGGGGTGAGTGTTTGATTTGCTCTAACGCTCCGTCCATCATCCCCTTTGGTATCCCTCTGTAATATAAGCACGCCTCACACCTCATGCAGAAAAACAGGAACTTTTACAGGTTGGGGACTTTAAATCAAAGTGAAATCTCTTCTCTTGAGAGTGTGTTGTTCATTTCTAGTTTTTATGCAAGCATTATTGTGCCCCCGCCTGTGTGTGTAACCGTGTGCTGTCCACCAGGGAGTCTGGTGTGCTCAGGATGTACATTGCGGCTGTCCAGGCCCTGTGGTTGCACCTCCCTCGGCCCCTGCCCAGCCAGCCCTGCCTCCCTCCCACCAGTTCGGTAAGACACCAGCTTGTCCTCCCAGCCTGGCTTTGAAGGGTTTGTTTTTTGACCAAACAGCAAAACCACAAGTTCCCTTCTGACACTCCTTGACTCAGCATCATGTGTGTACGTCTCACTGCCCCAGGCTGCACACTGTGAAGTGAGCCATTGTGGCAGCTCTCAGCCTTAACCCTGTCAAGGCCGCCGGCGGCGCACAAGGCACCACTGAATGCTAGATTGCCCTATAAGGACAATCCGGACAGTTCCTGACAGGTCGGTACCCCTAGGAGGCCGGCAGGGCTGGGGAAAACGTAGTCGTCCTGATACAGACACTGACTCCGCCCCAGTCCTATCAGCTTATCACGAGATCTACAGATTTTGATATAGCCCCCCGCCCCCAATTAATCCTGCTGAACCTAAAAAGTGAGAAGGCGGTAACATTTAAATTAAATAGATTTTTTTTTCACGAGATAGTGGATTTTTTTAAACACTATACACCATTCTAACGCTGCTGTGGTCAGACATTTTGTTATTTAGATTTTTTTTCCGAACTGGAGATATTTGTGTACAGAGTACAATTTTGTTGTTTTCAGCTGAATGTTAAAAAATGTGTCATATATTCAGCCACAGCAGAATATAAAACCAACGTTGTTTATTTAATAGTTAATGTAACAAGCAGATAAATACCTATCATTAAAAGAGCAACATTTTCTCCAGTTTGCATTTCACTTATTTTCATCAGCACAATTTGTGTAAATTCAGTTAGAAAGTACCAAATTATCACCAAGCAACAGTTTGATTTAAATTTTCAAAATGCTGATTTCAGATATAAAACCATGGCCAATATCTTCAAAGTCAAATTGTGGTGGGTTTCAAGCATGAATAACAGACTTGGGGGCATATTATCCAGGGGCCGCGATAAAATTATCGCCGCTTTAGCGTCCGTTTTCGGGTGAAAAGCGGCGATAATTTTATCGCAATATCATCAAGGACACGCTAGCGCGTGTTTCCTTGACTTAGCGCACGTTTCCAGCACGCCTAACTTCGCATCTCTAATGAGATGCAAAGTGGGCGTCACTGGGCGTACCCCTGACGGACTACCTTGTTAAATATTGCGAAATGTACATTGCGATATTAACAAGGAGTCCCACGCATTTTTGCAGACGTTAGTTTTTGGCGAAAACCGCGGTTTTCTCCAAAAACTAACGTCTGCAAAAATGCTGACTTACCTATACCTAACAATGGGGGTGGATTATGCTGATACGACCACAGGGTCGTATCAGCAAGGTTATCGCCGTTTTCCATGGAACATCGCTGGAAAACCAGCGATGTTCCATGGAAAACACCGCTATCGCTGGGAAATTATCGCCATTGCGCTATGCGTTGTTAATACAGCGATAGCATGGCGATAATTGCCAGCGATAAAAAAAATCTCGCTAAGAGCGGCCAGCGATAATTATCGCTGCCGCTTGATAATATGCCCCCAAGTTTTCCAAGAAGACACAGTTCAGAGTGTAGTCCTTTCCCTATAATGTTTATTTACTTTTTTTCCTTTCTCATAAATCACTTTATACAACAGTGTCCTCTGGGCACTAAATGCTGAACAGCTATTAATATCGCCTATACAAAAATCAATGAAACCAAATATACAGTTGTTTAATCAAAATTGTTTTTCAACATATATTTTTAAAAGATAAGGGCATCAGAATCTTACAGACGTCTTGAAGTGTACACCATTCCACTTTCCTGAGTGGACATCTTTTGATGCCTTTTTGTATGTGAAGTTGATGAAGCTTTTGAGTGCACATAAAAATGATACTCCAAAAATAACTTTACCAACTTTGTCAAGGAGCTTGAGGCTAAACGATTTTTAGTTTAACAAATAATGCAGAACACTTTGATCTTAAATTTGAGTGAACCGAATAATAACCAGGTTTCTGAGTCACTCAATCTCCCTTATTTGGTCTACTGAAAGCCTGTGCGTTTTTGTTCTTTTGTTTTCTCCTTTTAAAATTAATAATAAAAAAAAAAAATCATGGCTGCTGAGACAATCTTGTTTACATAATTCTTCAATAATTCGGATTGCAATATTTTGGAACACTTTTTGCTTTTTAGATACTCTGTTATGGAGTGATCCTGTAACTAGGGCTAAAACTCAAAGTACTTTAATGGAGACTGGAACAGACTGCAGTGAATCTAAGTTTATTGAACAAAAAACCAAGGATCCTGGTTAGCAAAATATTTTTTTCCCCGCAAATTGACTTGCAGACAAAAGAACTGCACAAGTATGATAGGCCTTTGCAAGTAGTTGCAGTACGCATGCAGAACTTCCATATGTTTGCGATGAAGTATGCAAAAGGTGGGTAGAGCGATGTCAGAACATCCAAAGTGCGACACAATCAACACCAGGGAATCCACAATTCTGGGTCTGGAGGCTGCGGCATCCCAGTCAGATTACTAGAATATTTTCCCTTGAACTTCCCTTTTTAACTGTGTTAGAAATTACTCAAAGATTTCTTAAAAATCGACAGAATCGTGAAATAGAGACACCACCACAATATTGACATTCATAGGCCCACCTATCTAAAGAAATAAGACAATACAAAAGGAATCAATACTAAACTCTACTATATATTTAGCAAATAACTATTCAGAGCCAAAGGCTGTCAAACAGCAGACATAACCAATCTAAAGGGCGTCTAGATCAAGAAAGAGCCATACTAACAGCAGAAAGCGCTATTTAAATGCAAGTGACATAACCGCATACAAAACATTCAAATGGGCTCATTCGTATATGCAAAACAGTACTGGACAAAGTGCGGTTAAGAACAATACAAATGGAAAAACCCAAGAAGACAACCAAGTCTACATACTTGTTGAGAGCTTGGACAAAAAAGCCGCAATAATTGCTCCAGATTTCCTGAACCCCAAACTTTCGCAGTAACAAGCAGGCCGAAAGCCCCACATCAGCCTACAAAAGCCTACCATAGGTCTTTTTAAATGTTATTCCGTTTGTAAAAAAAAAAACATTTTTACATCAAAACGTCAGAAGAATTTTGGAAAAGTCTTTCAGCTATTCAGCCCTGCAGTGTCTCACGCATGTGCGACAGGCGCCATCTGAAATTTCCCCTTACACCTTTGCACAAGTTGTTCCAACTCCTAAAGATTTGCATGTGTATCCTGCACTATGCACATCCTTCACACAGAAATGTTTATGATTTAGCAAAAATTCACAGTTTGAGTGACCACGCAGGTGCAAATTTGTGCAAGACACGTGTTTTTAGGTTTCTGGTACCATTGTGACTTGGGTTCAGAGTTTACATCCCCATCTGGAACCTCAGCAAGAAGCGCAGTTTGATTCATTTATGGGTCTCCAAACTGGTCCTCAGGTGATGAGAATGTGGAGCACCCTGCTTATTGGACTACTTTGAGGACCTATGGTTGAGAACCAGAGTATCAGTCTGTAAAATATCATTGCCAAAATATGACCTTCCAGAATATTGTTAAGGCAAGTTCATATAAGTAAGCTTAGTTTTCCCATGCTTAAATCCCCATAGCTGTATCTTTGTGTGGAGTTCAGAATAGTAAATCCACACTTACCTAGATACATTTCACTATATTCTTGTAGTCAATAGTTTGGCAGATCGACATTTTTGATATTTTGACACACAGCTGGATATATACCTCCAATACTTTTGTTGCAACATTTATTTAAACAATCCCATTTACGCAATTGTTTTGTAATTTTGAACCTATAGTAAATGCTGGCGATATTTTGAAACATTGTTTTTTCGTGGACAGAAGAAAAATTACTCACGCTGTTTTTGGATTGACGAAGAACAGAGTTGATTGTTTTTCACCTTTTCTTTTTGCGTTCTTTAGATCATCACTACGACTTTAGGTCACTCTGTTGCAATGTGTGTGTCATGTTACCTGGGAAGTTCTACTGTGGAATACCGCATAAAGGCTCTGATCACCTTGAGTGTTTGGAGGGAAGGCATTTGGGAGCTGCTGCGTAGCTGCATTGGCTGATAACAGTTCTGGGATCTTCTACCAATAAACTACTTTCTCCTAACATTGGTGTCTAGGCTTTTCATTGTAAGAAAGTGCGTACACAACCCACCACGAATACTTAACTAATAACTCCCAAGGCGAGTAGCATTGAATAGGTCCCAAGGAGATGACAGGGTGTTATGTTGGTTGGCAGTGTCGAATGTGGAAGCAAAAGCATAAGTTAGGCAACTACCTCTGTTTAGCATTTGAGTACACAGACTCTTTCACAGCTATCCCTTAGTCACAGTACCAGTGACAGGCACCTAAATAGAATATATTGTGACCAGGTATGACTCTAAGCACAATTAGTGTCAGTGTGCCACATACTGCTCAGATGCCCCATCATGAAGATTAGGAGCCCCCAGTGTGGACACCTCTAGGTCACTCAGTGCTGTGGAGCTCAGCATTGTCTAAACTGATTTGAAGGTTTACGGATCTGTGGTATAATTGGTTATTTGGATTTGAGTAACTGATGAGATGGTAATAAAGAATGTGGAATCTGGAAGGTATGGTCTTCTCTGCTTGAAGCGTTCTGCCAACTGTAATTGCATTGAGATAGCGCTTACTACTCCTGATCAGGCGTTGAAGCACTTTATGTGGGGCAGCATGCTGCTCTGGAACTCAAGGTTAGTAGTTAGTCCTGTGTTATTGGTTCCTGTTGGTTACTGGGATTCGTTTTATGCGCTCAAGCAAACCATTTCATGCATTCACTTCAGTTTCTTTGTGCTGGAGTAAATTAATAGGAGTCAGGTGTTATCATTAGTGGGGAGTGAGGGGAGTATGTCAGCTCATGCAGATGTTTGGGGATAGATGATCTAGAGGAGGTTAGGCCTTGTTAAGTTGCAGGGGTATGGCTTTCAAAAAAGGCGAGGTTATGATCTTTGAAATGAGTATGCACAAATTTCAAAAATACATTATTCAGCGTTAAGGCAAATATACAAGTGATTTAGAGAAGATTGTGTCCATAGAGAAAGGGCAAGCAGAAGATGAGAAAGGGAGAAGAGGATAATTTTAAAGAAAAAAGGAGTGGCAACAATCGGAAATTGTAAGTAAAGAACAGTCTTTCATGCTGGATTTTTTAAATATCGAGGATGTTTTTTGAGACAGTATGCAATTTGGGGATGCAACACTTTGCACAGAAGCAACATTATTTGAAGATGAAACTAGTGCTATATTTGGTACTTTGGTGTCATTTGGACCATCTCATCTCTCCTGTTGAGGTGTTGTTGGGGTGTGTTTCCGTTCTTGAATAAATCTTTTTAACTATTACAGTAATCTTCTTAACTTTTCACTGGCAATGATGGTGGGATCCAAATCCAAATATTTCCGATATGGTACACCCTGTGCCAAACTTGATGAGGGAAGAGATTGTAGAGGGAGCAACATCATTCACATGGTTGGCCTTGGTGGTCCTAGCAACCAAACCAGGGGGAGACCTGAGGATGTGTGTGGATCTGATAGCTCTAATTTCTGACATCTGGGTAGACCGTCATCTTCAACTGTATATAACTGAAATGATTATCGCAGAAGGTGAGACCAGTGCCTTTACAGTTATAGACGTCTCATCTGTATTCACACGCTTCATCTCCCCTAGTATAGTGGTGTTTGACACCATTGTAACACCATGGAGGATTGTAAGTTCGACACATCATTCATGCTGCCTTCTAAATTATCTGTTTTTCAGCAGATAATGCAGAAGATTTTCAAGGGTTACACAATGTACGGCACTATCTGGATGACAGCCAGTTGTGCCGTAGAGATGTGGACACAAATTACAAATATCATAAATATGTATTGATTAGATTTAGTAATATGATCTTACACAGAAGAAGAGCAAGTGTCTTTTGAAAGTGGAACCTGTCACAAATTGGCAAGAGATGTTATAAACACTAAATAGGACCTTGTAGATGCAGTTAGAAAAGCACCACAACCAACTAACAAAGATGAACTGAAGCCATTTTGAGGACGGTGAGAATATTAGTCAAAATTTGTTAAAAAATTAATGAAGTTTGTAGAACCACTGAGATGGTTGTTTAAAAAAAGAGTACCATTAGAGTGAACTCAAGATTTCAGAGAGGCTATGGGAAATGTAAAAAGAGAGGTTTGCAACTTCTCCTTGCTAGGTAGATGGATTTCCATAGACACACTGCCCTTACCATGGATGCCAGAACCAAAAGGTTTATTTAATATCAGGAGCAAAAGTTACTAATACCTGTATAGGAGAGAGAGGAGGGTTGAGTTTTGTGTCTATGAGTATGCGCGGAAAAGGTAGGATAGAATGTGAAATCTGGAAGTTGTGGGGTTCTCTGTTTGGAGGGTTCTGGCTACTCTCAGTTGGACCCTCTCCTTGCTCCAGTTCGAGTGTCAATATCAGCAGAGAACTTAAAGAGATGGTTGGCAAAGGAAGCATCACTTGAATGTATGCATGTTGAAGTATGCAGGCCAATGCACCTGACATAATGCAACGTGAAAGAGGACAGTGTTGATGCTCGTAGCACATGGCAAAGGTTGCATAGAAAAATATTAGTTGGAATGTAAAACCTAAGTGTCCTGAGTGGGTGGTCAGGTAATATGCTCATAAGCATTCATATAACTAAAGATGCACAAATCATCAAGCTGCTTGGAAAGGAGGTTGACCACAGCAACAAACAAGCAAAAGCTCTTTGAGGATATGCTGTGTTTACTATAAAATGATCAATGAGGCTCTGTTCTAGCAATGCGTGAAGGAAACATGTGTGCCATTGAATGGCAATGTCCACCTGCATTGGGTAACTTAACTGATCATCTCCAGATAATGTGCTGGATGCTGAATCCCCAAAAGTTTCTTACAAGTTCTGGAGAACCTGTAATTCAGCTGGAACAATGGGAATGAGTATTTTGTAACATCTAGAGAGATGAGTTTTGCACAGAAAAGAAAAAAGCTATTTTGTTACTTTGCTTGAAGTCTTTAGATTTAAGATTGTATACAAATGACAAAGGTTCGAGAAGGTGTTGGTGAGGTCAGAAAAGGACCGAACGTGAGGTCTTGTTTTATTTTGTTTTCTTCCAGGGTCATGTTAAACGACAAATTGGAAATGGACACTGATGACATTGCATAATATATAGCAGTAGTAGAGAACAACTGATACTTAATGTGATAATAGAATAAATAAACACAAAAATCTAAACCTAAGCTATCTACCCAGAATGGAGAAAAACGATCATTTAAAACTAGAGTTCAGTAAGATGAGTCTAGACACTTCATTAACAAGTATACATTAGCGGCTAGTGTTATCGAAGAGTAGTGGGGCGGGGGAAGGGGTAGGAGGACGACGGACGACAAATGACAAAATAAATAAAAATTTAAATTTACCTGCAGCCAGCCGTGTTGAGCTCTTTTGCTCCTCTCCAGGCACAGTCTAGCAGACTCCACTGAGGCCAATCCTGACGCTGCTCTCATGCTGCTGGAAGCAGCATCAGGATTGTCCTGAGCACTCTGAATTTGCGCTCCCAGTGAGATTGGGAGCCTGTGCCTGCTGTCTCCAACCCGGAAATGCAGCTCAGGTTGGAGACAGCTTCAGTGTGCATGACGGTTTGGCTGGCCTGAGACGGCCTGCCAAACCGTCATGCACACTGATCACAGTGGACTTACCACTCCTCCTGCAGCATGTCATCCCCATGGCCCCGCCCCCAAAGAATCGTCAGGAAAGGAAAAATAAAACGATTATAAAACGTGTTTACTTCTCCGCCATTGCTGAGGAGCCGCCGCATATCTACACACCTTCCTCCTTGGAAGTGAGTGACATGTGTTCTTAACATGGGTAGATAAAGAAAGACAAGCACCTCGAAGAGAAATTATTCTGGGCTCTCCACCACACGTGGCACACGTGATGTCAGTGTGCCCCATTAGCATAAAGGGAAATACCCTGGAAAGTGGGAGGAGCAATAATGCCACAGGGTAGGAAGTAACCTATTGGAAGACAAGAGCGCAAACTATATTTACTCCACCAAAAATGGGCATGGAATGTTGATTTTGATTTATCATTGTCAAACAAATGTGACTATACACACATAACACTCGAAGAAATGCCCCAGAGGAGCAACTTAGTTGGAACATTCGTGTAGGCAAATCAAGAAGTAGTGATTCTTGAGAGCACAGACATTTTGGTAAACAAACTGTTGACTGGGGCTCCCTCTGGAAAACAACAATGTGCCTAATTGTACTCCACCGTGTGGATGATCGCCAAACTTCGAATATGGAGTCAATCCTGAGGAGATGTGGGGCTGCAATGCCTTTGGTAGGGGCGGGAGTCATAAAAGGATACGACCTCCTCACCATACAGCAGGTGAGTCAATGTGGGCGAATTGCCGGGTGGGCTGCCTCGAGCTCTTGATCCAGCGCTAGCAATAAAAATTATTCTCCTATATGCTTCGGTCATCCAGGTACAATTATTCCTCCAACACACAAACTATATCCATATGACGGTGGGGCCCATAACACCGCATATACATTCACTTACTCATTTATTCCCTGGATTTCCTCCGTCCTTAACCTAGGAGAAAACGATTCGCTGGAAGGAGACGGGATACCTCTTTTAACATGACATAATGTTTCTCATTTGCTTTAAGGTATTCCGCTCATTGGTCGATGGACCAACTAGTAGGAATCAGTTGATGGTGATTAAGACCAGCTCAATCACAATAAACTCTTTAACAATTTACCTTAATCATTGAGCTAAAGAATCACTGAGTCATTTGTTTAAAGAATAATAAAGTTTATATAAGGTTTCGAAGCAGGAAATAAGTTTAAGCTTATTATTCAGATCATTACATTTATCATCATTATAAGAATAAATTGAAATTGCAATGCATATCTATTAGACGGAAAAATAAGGTTATCATAGCAAGAACTCTAAGAGATCAATCTATCTGTCTTGGAAAAATCTAATAGTTCTAACTGAAAAATCTATCAGGAATAAAAAGGTTCTCCAAAAGCAGCATCTTATACTCAACTGGAAATAAAAAATAGCAGCAGCAGCATCAGCTCGTCAGCATCAGCAACCGCAACTTCACCCATCTACAGCATCTAACTCTCCAGCATCTCACTCTCCAGCATCTCACTCTCCAGCATCTAACCCCTCCCACCAAGAGTAGGTCTTCTTATACCCTAATTCTAGCTTACTGAATAAAAATGTTGCATCTTCATGGCGTGATTCTCTCTCATTGGTTCACTCAGGCCCATATACATTTTAATCAAACTTCCTTGTCTTAACCAGTTCCTTGTGGAATGTCCATGCTTGCATCGTTTCCCACAGTTCATGACATTGCTCATCAGTTTCGATCAGTCCAATTTGTATCTTTTTCTGCTACTTTTTAGATTCAACAGTTCCGTCCATTTATTCAGTTTGACTTCTCACGCTTCTTGCTGATCATCTTGGCACACATCTGCTCAGAAAGGTCACAATAGCCTTGACCATACTTCCGTCTTATGCTTTCAGCACGAACACGTGGTCATCCTTTTCCACAGCCTCTCTCCTCTACCACACGGCTTCTTGGACATGCGTACTCTAGCTTATGGCGGCCATTTTATATCGCTGCTCAACAGGCCTAAGCGCACTATTTTCAAAGATAAACAAAATATTGTTAAAATAAAGAATATAAACCCTTTCGTTTCCCTCCCGTCTTTCTACGTACCCCAATTAGGTATTACCTAGCAAAAAGCAACATATAAAGCCGTCCCTTACTTACCATCGCTTTATTTTGCAACCACACGTTTTATTTAAAAAGCACAAATCATGCGTTTATTATTTTATTAGTACGCAAATATTATGTTATGTTAGACACGCAAACAATTATAAGTTGATTAATTTGCACACAAAATAGCGTGTTACCTTTAACCCTTTACATGTAACATACATTGTTGGTTATTTACTTAAACAAACATGTTTATTAATTATTTTACGAAAATTATTAGGAGGTTAAATTTTTTTCATTTACCCTGCTCCATCAACTCCCCCCTTTGGTGATTTTTTTAATATCACCACAAAACCCAAGTTATACAATTTTCTCAGACAGCATATATCTTTTATCCGTTTGCTTTTGTTAGTTTACACAACTGTATCCCTTTCAACTTGTCTCTTCGTTTTCTTGTACATGTTCTCTTTTATTTCTTCTAACTCTATTTCACCCATTTCTCTCTCTCTCTCCTTGTTTATCATGTTTTCTTTTTCTATTTTATTCTGTCTTCTTCTTCTCTTTATACATGTAATTACAAGCTTCAGCACTAAAATTATTATTATTATCATGGTTGCTATTATTATAACTTTCCCTATTATTAATCCACTCATTCTTGTTAACCAATTTATTACTGAAGAAAACCCTTTACCAATTTTTCCCAATGCACTTTCAACCTCCAGTGGAACAAGTTCTTTGTGCAAACTTGTAATATTTGTTATATACTTCTGTATATTTTCACTTTTATCTGGAATGTAAGTGCAACAATGTTGGACTTTTAGCATTCCACAGACTCCACCCTCTTTTGCCAAAAGAATGTCAAGGGCAAGTCGATTTTGCATCACCATAGCTCTCATGGCAACCATCTCGGTATTTACCATCAAGAACCCTCCAGCAGTATCTGTAGATAAACGATCTACCACTGTGGATAATATCCGAATTCTAAATGCATTCAAAGATATTCCCACTGCTGGTATCAATGCTCCAAAAATATCACCTACTATTTCTGAAAAACTTTCCCTTTTCCTACGTGTAAAGGTATTTATCATTCTGTGTGTTCCTTTTTCTTTTCTGTCCATATGAAAAAAATTTGGAAAGACCAGGCCTAAATAACATGACCCATACCAATGGTCCGGCAACCTGTAATAAGCCCTATTACCGCAAACATAATAGATCCCTGGAAATATTGGATCTTTTCCCCCTTTGAATCCCCATCCGCCTAAAATTCGATAATTGTCATGGCAAATACTGGAACCCACAAAATAATTGTCATATCTAGTCTTATTTCTTCTAATGCACAACCTTCCCTGTTGGGGCCAATCCAGAGTCATAGCTGCCTTTGTCTTTTTCTCGTCATGATTGTCTTCCTCAAACGCCCAAAGAGGTGTTTTTGTCTCTTCTATCACTTTTCTTTGAAATTTCACTCTTCTTTCTTCAACCATCTCTAAAAATACTTTTTCTTCCTTCTTTAACTCACAGGTAAGGTTGTATTTAATTATATTATCTAATGTTAAAATCTTATCTTCTAAAAATATTCACCAAACGTTTTTCCCTCTTTTATTTTGTTTAGCTCGGGAACTACTGAAACTTTCGCAAAAATCTTATCTATGTCAGTGTAATAATATTCTAATCTACCCGTTTTATAAAATAAACTTGCTAAAACACTACATGTTATTCCATACGTCAAAGGGAGGTGATGATAAGTCACACCCTCTGCTACAGATGCAGGCAACTGCATACAAACATAGCAATCTCTTACATCCATTGTTTCTACATACTCATATAATAATTTAGTAAAAACATTTTTAGAAAAATCTGTTATTGATTTGTCCTTGTGTAATTCTGCACTACTTTTTAATATAACTGGTTCTTGAGTGTTAGCTCCTTTTTCTTTCTCGGTGTTATTAGAAGTTTCCACTACAGCTAAACTAATTGGAATAGTGATTGCTAAAACCACCCATACTGTCATTAATAATCCTGTACAAAAGCAGCACATCTTACACCATCTACTTAAAAACTCACATTTACATTTTCTATCTCTAGTATTCTCCATTTTGTTTTATAACCTTATTTATTTATTTTCCAGAAAATTGTGTCACTACACCTCAGAAATGACTTATTTGCCACTCTGTACTCCAATGTTTTGTCTTTGCTTGGTACTTTCTTTTAATTCTTTTCAGAATTCTTTTTTTTCCAAATCCAGTATTTTGTCAAATCCGGTAGAAATTCGTCAGATCCAGTGTTTTGTCAAGTCCGGTAGAAATTGTTTAAATTTCTTCAAGTTTGTTGCACCTCACCTTCACCCATTAGGTTTCTGTGTTCTGGGTTCTCGTGAGTGTTCTTTTCTTCTTTGGTATCAGTCAAAGCAAGATACAACCATTCAGGCGATCTATACTTCGGATTTACCTTCTTTACTCTTTTCGTTTTCTGCAAGTGTTTTCCACCTTGATTTTCTTGCTCTTTCTGACTTGTTATTTCATTCACTTGTTCAGCACTTTTTCCATCTAACCTTATGATTCTGTATCTTAATTTTCTTACTTCGTTGGGCCAATTGTCTCCTTTTCTTGGCCTTTTGCCTCACTTCCTTTTTCCTCTCTTTCTGTTTTCCAATTCCTTTTTCTTGACTCTAGTTTTTGGTTTCTTTCTTCTCCACTTTCTTCAGACTCTGTTTCAGTTCTTTTGTTATTGCCTCTTATTTTGAAACTTATAATTTCATTTTCTTTATCTACTTGTGGTTTTTTTCTTATCTTCCTTCGTTCACCTATTTCTGTCCCTCCTCGAGGTTCTTCCGAATTTGTGTCAATCTCTCTATCTGCTTCTAAATTTCTCTGTTCTTTTGTTTGGCTATCTGTCCCTATTGCTCCTCGGGGATCTTCCGATTTTTCTAACTTTCTGTTTGAAACTCTCCCTTCTTCATCTATTAATATTATCTCCGAAGGATTTTTACCACAACTTGTACTTGGTTGCTCACTGTTACTATCTTCTTGCTCAGTTTCTTCTCTTATGCTTTCAAATTTCCAATTTCTTTTCAGAATTTCTTCACAATCCGAATGATCTGTATCAGATTCTGAACTGGTATCTGATATTTCCAGATGTCGACTCACATGTCGATCTTCAAGTTCTGGAACTTCAGCTATTTCCTCTACTTCTTCTGTCGTTGCACTTGTAGTTGGGTCTTCCAGATGTCGACTTACAGGTCGATCTTCAGATTCTGGCACCCTGTTTGTTTCTTCTTCTGCTTCTGATGCTGAACTGTTATCCAATACTTCCAGATGTCGACTCACATGTCGATCTTCATGTTCTGGAACTCTGATGCTGTGACTGGCATGCACCCAGTGTTTCACTCCTGCACATTTGACTGCAGTGGTTGTCACCAGGATCACTTGTCGTGGTTCGTCCCAGCGAGGAACCAAACAGTTTCTTCTCCTGTGGACTTTTATGCGGACCCAATCTCCTGGATTCAAGTCGTGAGCTGGTTTTCTTTCAAGAGTGGTCGCATCCGGTCCAACCTGATGAAACACAGAACGCACCACATCAGCCAATCCTTTGCAATAATCCAGCACTAGATCATCAGTTATAGTCAGTAGTTTGTTGACAGGTACTTGTGCTTGTCTCATTGCTCGTCCCATAATTATCTCATGGGGACTGAGTCCAGTTTTCCTTTCCGGAATACTTTTGATTGTCATTAAAACTAATGGCAAGGCATCTGGCCATTTGAGTCCTGTAGCTTGACACATTTTTCCTAACCTGTTTTTAATTGTTCCATTCACTTGCTCTACTATTCCAGAAGCCTCTGGTCTGTATGCACAATGCAGTTTCTGTTTAATACTAAGTGCTTCACAAATCAGTTTAACTAATTCATTTTGGAAATGTGATCCTCTATCTGTTTCAATCGTGACTGGAAAACCATACCTCGGAATGAATTCTCGCAGCATAAGTTTTGCTACCGTTATTCCATCATTCCTTCTGGTTGGGTATGCTTCCACCCAACGGGAAAACAAACAGACGACCACTAGGACATACCTTAGTCTGCTGCAAGGGGGCATTTCAATAAAATCCATTTGCATTCTAGTGAACGGACCTCCTTCTCGTCCTATTGTTCCTAGACTCACTACTGTCTTCCTTCCTGGATTTAACTGTTGACAAATAAGACATCTCTGACAAAGACTCTCAGCTATGGCTCTGAATTTTGGATTATACCATGTTTGTCTAAAAAGTCTGATCATTGAATCTCTCCCAATATGGGCTTGTCCATGGTACATCCGTGCCATGTCAGAAATCATGCTATCAGGCATAACTGGTCTTTCATCTCTGTAAACCCAAACATCATTTTCTTCATGTTTTCTACATCCTGCTTTTCTCCATGTATCTTTTTCCTCATCATCTGCGGCTTCCTGTAACTGTCTCACCTCATCCCATGTCTCAACAGGGTTAGTAAAAAGCAAAGGACAAGAAATATGCTCTCTTTCTACTTTTGTTTAAAGAAACCACATTCTTTGCACAGTACTGTGCAATCTCGTCAGCAAATTTATTACCGACAGTTATGTAGTCTTCCCCATTTTTATGTGCATTGCACTTCACAACAGCAATCTGTTTAGGCAGCTGTATCGCCTCAAGCAACTTTTTCACAAAATCTCCATTTCTAATTGGTGTTCCTGCAGACGTCAAGAAACCTCTTTGTGACCAAATCTGACCGAAATCATGCACCACCCCAAAGCCGTACTGGCTATCTGTCACAATCGTAACCCGTACATTTCTTCCCAACTTGCATGCTTGAATCAGAGCTACTAGTTCTGCAATTTGGGCAGACCGTATCCCTTTCAGACAAGATACTTCCATTACAGTTGCTACTGTGCAAACTGCATATGCTGCACTTAGAACTCCATCATTCATTCTCAAACATGAGCCATCCACAAACAGAATATAATCTGATTCCTTTAAGGGCTCATCTCGTATGTCTGATCTCGGTTTTGTACAATATTCAAGCACATTCAGACAATCGTGATCTACTTCATCCATTTCAATCACACTCTCTTCATCTGGCAATGATGTCGAAGGATTCACATTCATACATCTGTCAATGGTCACATTACCTGCACTTAAAATTACTTTTTCATACCTAGTCAGCCGACTATGTGTCATATATTGTGTTTTCGTTCTTGTCAAGAGAATTTCCACAGAATGGGGAACATATACTCTCAGTGGATATCCCATCACTATGCCTTCACTCTGTTCCAGACTCACACAAGTAGCAGCAACTGCTTTCAAACATCCAGGCAACGCTTTCGCTACAGGGTCTAAAACAGCTGAAAAATATGCAATGGGTCTTTTCATAGTTCCATGTCTCTGTACCAAGACTGAAAATGCACATCCATCTCTTTCACTGCAATACAACTCAAAATCTTTCTCATAGTCAGGCATTCCCAATGCTGGGGCTTCACACAATTTCTTTTTCAGCTCTCTGACTGCTTTCATTTCCTCATCATTCATTTCAAAAGGATCTTTAACATCCTTCTTTGTCAGTTTTTGCAACGGTTTAGCAATCAGCGAAAAACCGCTTATCCATTGTCGACAATATCCAACCATTCCCAGAAACATTCTTACCTCTCTTTGCGTCATTGGAGCTCTCATTCCTTGAATCATTTTTATTCTTTCAGTCGTTACCTTTCGCACTCCTTTCTCAATTTTATGCCCTAAATACTGGACTTCTTGTTGACAAAACTGCAATTTTGATGGGGACACTTTATGTCCTCTTTTTGCCAAATGATTCAGCAAAGCAATTGTATCATTGACACATGCTTCCTTCGTTTTTGATGCCACCAGTAGGTCATCAATATACTGAACCATCACTGACTTTTCTGGCATTTTTAAATCTTCCAACGATTTCTTTAGAATCTGATTAAAGATTGAGGGGCTTTCTGTGTACCCTTGAGGAATTCGGCACCATGCCAAAATACGCTCTCCAAACCTAAACGCAAATAATGGCTGGCTATCTGGATGCAATGGAATAGAGAAAAATGCATGACATAAATCAATTACTGTGTATCATTCTGCTTCACGTGGAATCTGGTATAGAATCACAGCAGGGTTCGGTACTATTGGGCAACAAGGCACTACAATGTTGTTTACCTTCCTCAAATCCTGTACAATTCTATATGTTCCGTTTGGCTTTTTCAGTCCCATTATTGGCGAATTACATGGACTGCTCATGATTTCTTTTAGAATCCCTTGTTCAACCATTTTGTTTATTACTGGCGTTATTCCTTCAATTATTTCTGGTGTCAATTTATACTGGGGCGTATTTGGGTAACTTGTTCCCTCTTTTACTGTTATATTAACGGGATCTACTTCTTTCATTAATCCTACATCTTCTCCTGTAAAGTCCCACACTTCTTCTTTCACTGTCTTTTTCAATTCAATTGGGATTTTCTCTGCATCAAATACAGGAAACAAAACATTTACTTCTGGTTCTAAATTTACCATTGTCATTTTATACAGCACATCTTCATCTGGGGTCTGAAATGCAATTCCATCTGGAGTACAATAGATAGTGCAATTCATCTTGCACAATAAATCGCGTCCTAATAGGTTCACAGGACTACAATCGCATACCACAAATCGGTGCATTTCACTAAATGGACCAATTCTTACCTCCACTAATTTAGTAAGAGGCGTCTTAATTTGCTGATTTGAAACTCCAACTACTTGGATATGTTCACCTGAGAGAGGAAGGTTTGGAATTTCCACTGACCTAACAGTAGAACGGGTAGCTCCAGTGTCCACAAGGAATGTTACATTTGCACCATTCACTTCTCCATCCACAAATGGACCAGACTGATCTACCTCTAGAGTTGCGCCAAGCACGCACTCTTCCCCCTCTCCTAGGCACCGTCAGAAACTTTCATCCCTTTCATCCTCATCCTGTCGTAACCAATATTGAGAAATTGCAGCTGCACGCGGCAACTGTGTTACCTGTTCTCCTCCGTAGAATCCTGTTTCTGCACTGTATTTCTGTTGGTTAACACTCTTGGGAAGTGGTGGTTGTGGCACCTGACTTTGTTGAGTAACTACCTCACTCTGCACCTGTGAATTTAATGATTGATTTTCCACATTAGGTTTTGGAGGAAATTTACACTCGTTTCTCCAATGCAGTTGTGGCATGGCCACTTTTTCTTTGCCTCATCTATGCTCATTTGTCCTTTTCCTTTACCTATATTAGGTCGGGATCTAACCTGTCCTGTTTCATTACCGGTATTACTCAATTGAGCTTCTTTGCAACTTTCACCTGTGCCCACATGGCTTTTTCTTTCAATTTACGCTGTCTACTCTCAATATCATCACTGCAATATTTAGCATATCTCAAAACTTCATCAACTGTGCTATTCTGCCAGCAAATCATATGCTGCTTAATCATTTCACTTATCTCTGGTTTCAATCCATACACAAATCTATATACAAAATGACTCATATCCTTCTCATTTAGTGTCTCATAACCACTGTACTGTTTGAAAACCAACAACAGCCTTTCGTAATAAGCATGCACTGATTCTTTACTTTCCTGCGTTGTTCTGTCTATTTTTACCCAATTTGTTTCTTTAGGTGGAATCTTATTCTTCAAAAAGGTAATTACTTGGTCATACTTCCTCATCACTTCTGGTCCTGGCGCTCCTGTTTTAGCATCCCTTGGATATTCTACAGTTGGCCAATCAATAGTAATCTTACATTCTGTCCACAAATCAGCTGGCACTACTATATCAAACAATCCATCTAAGTCTATCCACAACACTTTTGAAACCTTAACAAATCTCTCCACTTGTCTGTACCATTCTACTGGCTTTTCTCTCAACTTTGGAGAGTCTTCTGTAAATGACAGTATATCCTGTCTGGTCCATGGAACATGCACATAACTACCACCTGGAGTTTCTCTCATCGGGTACTCCCTTACCACTGGTTCCTTATCTGTCACTGCAAAAGCCAAAGATGCTTTATCTGTTGTTTTCTCGTTCTTTTCGTCCATCTATTTCTCCATCTATCCACATCACCCCATTTTCTCAGTAAAACAATTAACTCTTTTATTTGGGTCAATCTTCCTGATGTATTCAGATTCTCTATATCTTTTTCACAAAAATCTACTCTGTATGGTTTCTGCAACGTTCTCACTTTTGCAAACTCTACTCCTAGTTCACTTGCTGTTTCTTCCAATTTGTCATGTAAATTTTTAGCTCTCCATGTAAGACTTTTACACAAAAACATAATCTCATCATCCTGATAATTTTTTAATTTTTCTGTACCAATCGTTCCTAAAATCAATTCTTCCATGTCTATTTTCAACCTAATTACATCTAATGGTTTTACTTCTGTTTCTTTTGTTTTTAGCGCTTTCATCCATTCATTTAACTCATCTGGAGTCGGACCTACAGGCGTACTATTTAATTCTATCCAATTGTTACTTCTTTCTGGTGTCCCTGATGCAGACTCCGTTACCATAGGTATTCTCCCAATCTCATTCTCATTTATCGTCAAATTAGTAGGTGGGCTTGGTCTATAGGTACTAGCCAAATGGTGTGCACTTTCATTATTCAGTTTCATCCCTTCTCTTTTTCTTTGCAAATGTGAATTCATGGGAATCACTAAAGAACGTTCATCAATTTTCTGATTCTCAAAAATTGGCATTACTGGACCTATTGTCACTAGTACAGTTACAGCTTCCATATTCTTTGTCAATGCTCTTATTTTCTCAGTCAATTCTCTTGTGGTTTTTGCTAATTCAGTTGCATTGTCACTTTCTATCTCTTCATTTTGTGAAGTTTTTAATTGATCTTGTGACCTATTTGTCTCATCTCTTCGTTCGGGATTTTTATTCCTCCCAGTTTCCATTGGCGGTGCATTAGGTGTCACCACCGCAGAAGTCTGTTGGTATGGAGGTGGGTTTCTGTTTAAAATATCTTCCAGCAATTCGTCATCCGTTTCACTACCACCATACACATACTTTTCTATAACTACATGTTTCTTTTTCTCTGTACACTTTCTCTTTGCTTCTTCCTCAACTGTAAAAGCTGGAAACAAACCTCCTGTCATATTAGCACATCTCCAACGCTTTATTCTGTCCTCATGATTTACTCCCCATAACCTTCCAGGCACAAACTCATGATTCTTTAATCCTCTGAATCTCTCTCATTCATACATCTCATCTTCCCATTCCGTTAAAGCTTCAAACTATGTCGGTCTAGGTCTAGGTTCTAATATTGACATCTTTTCTCTCAAGTTCCGTAGTACAGCTACATTAAATGAACCATTCTCAGGGAAAGCCAATGCTCCATCATTCTTGGTATATTTTGTCCAATTTTCTAACCATATGCATGTATGATATCCATATTTCAGCATCATATGCGAAGCTGGTGATTTCGGCGGAGGAATTACTTGTCCCTCTCTAGTCACTACCTTTTTGTCTTTCTTAAAGAAGTTCTTAACTTTCGACATCCACGACATTTTCTCTCTACCATATTCATAATACGACATGATTCACAATCGCTTTCTCTCCTCAAACAATCCGTAATTCAACACTGTTCTCTATGCGTTATTCCAACCAATACTAGCGTGACTCACACCAACACTCCAATCACAAACTTCCACGTCACTATTCTATTCAACCAATACTAGCGCGACTCACACCAACTCTCCAATCAGAGCCGTTTCTGTCTACAGCGCACTGTCCAATCCCAGCGCGGCTTTTGTCTACGTCAGCTCTGCTCCTGTTTCTGTATGACTAGCGCACTGCCCAATCCCAACGCGGCTTTTGTCTACGTCAGTTCTGCTCTTGACCCCTCCTTTACAAAATTTATCGGCAATTTCTTTTTCAACAATTCTTCGTTAGTTACAACATTTCAAACACATTTCCATTGTCTGATTCACTAAACAAAAGAGATAGTTTTGTCCATTTACACAAGAATTCTGTATTTTCCAGTAGGCAGCGCTTACCTCTACCCTACCACAGAATTTTCAGTTTCGCCGATAAAGTAGCACTTCCCTCTACCGTACCCTTCTTTCAAGCAAGCAATAAACCCGTTTCTCTGGGGATAAAACACATGTGGAGACTATACTGCTCCTGAGAATTAAGGCCAGAGTTTCACAAGAAAACCGATCACTATTTCACTTACACACCTTTTATACGGAAAATGTCCCTATCATAACACAACCTGTGTTATCACCAATATGAACTCAGACAATGCACCATTCCATGTGACTTCTCTTGCCACACGTGTTCCACTTCCTACTTCCCGGAAGCGTGAAAACTTACATATAACATAACGCGACTCAACATAAAGTGTTAAACATGAACTTATCAATAATCAATAATCACTAATCAATAATCAATAATCACCAAACTAATCTATAGTAACCATAACTCTGCTACCAAGAAATCTGATCCAGCGCTAACAATAAAAATTATTCTCCTATATGCTTCGGTCATCCAGGTACAATTATTCCTCCAACACACAAACTATATCCATATGACGGTGGGGCCCATAACACCGCATATACATTCACTTACTCATTTATTCCCTGGATTTCCTCCGTCCTTAACCTAGGAGAAAACGATTCGCTGGAAGGAGACAGGATACCTCTTTTAACATTACATAATGTTTCTCATTTGCTTTAAGGTATTCCGCTCATTGGTCGATGGACCAACTAGTAGGAATCAGTTGATGGTGATTAAGACCAGCTCAATCACAATAAACTCTTTAACAATTTACCTTAATCATTGAGCTAAAGAATCACTGAGTCATTTGTTTAAAGAATAATAAAGTTTATATAAGGTTTCGAAGCAAGAAATAAGTTTAAGCTTATTATTCAGATCATTACATTTATCATCATTATAAGAATAAATTGAAATTGCAATGCATATCTATTAGACGGAAAAATAAGGTTATCATAGCAAGAACTCTAAGAGATCAATCTATCTGTCTTGGAAAAATCTAATAGTTCTAACTGAAAAATCTATCAGGAATAAAAGGTTCTCCAAAAGCAGCATCTTATACTCAACTGGAAATAAAAATAGCAGCAGCAGCATCAGCTCGTCAGCATCAGCAACCGCAACTTCACCCATCTACAGCATCTAACTCTCCAGCATCTCACTCTCCAGCATCTCACTCTCCAGCATCTAACCCCTCCCACCAAGAGTAGGTCTTCTTATACCCTAATTCTAGCTTAGTGAATAAAAATGTTGCATCTTCATGGCGTGATTCTCTCTCATTGGTTCACTCAGGCCCATATACATTTTAATCAAATTTCCTTGTCTTAACCAGTTCCTTGTGGAATGTCCATGCTTGCATCGTTTCCCACAGTTCATAACATTGCTCATCAGTTTCGATCAGTCCAATTTGTATCTTTTTCTGCTACTTTTTAGATTCAACAGTTCCGTCCATTTATTCAGTTTGACTTCTCACGCTTCTTGCTGATCATCTTGGCACACATCTGCTCAGAAAGGTCACAATAGCCTTGACCATACTTCCGTCTTATGCTCTCAGCACGAACACGTGGTCATCCTTTTCCACAGCCTCTCTCCTCTACCACACGGCTTCTTGGACATGCGTACTCTAGCTTATGGCGGCCATTTTATATCGCTGCTCAACAGGCCTAAGCGCACTATTTTCAAAGATAAACAAAATATTGTTAAAATAAAGAATATAAACCCTTTCGTTTCCCTCCCGTCTTTCTACGTACCCCAATTAGGTATTACCTAGCAAAAAGCAACATATAAAGCCGTCCCTTACTTACCATCGCTTTATTTTGCAACCACACGTTTTATTTAAAAAGCACAAATCATGCGTTTATTATTTTATTAGCACGCAAATATTATGTTATGTTAGACACGCAAACAATTATAAGTTGATTAATTTGCACACAAAATAGCGTGTTACCTTTAACCCTTTACATGTAACATACATTGTTGGTTATTTACTTAAACGAACATGTTTATTAATTATTTTCCGAAAATTATTAGGGGGTTAAAATTTTTTCATTTACCCTGCTCCATCACTCTCCAGGGGCAGTTGTAAAAAGTATTTCTAGATCTTGGTGCACAAGCGAGGAGTCACAAATGTACATGAGCCAAGTTGTTCTGAAGGAGTTGAAGTATGAAAGCTCACACCAGGAGTGGGGTCATTTGGACATCTGGTTCCGGTTGATAATAATAATAATAATAACAAACTTATAAAGCGCATGGTTACACTAACCAGTGTGTCCCCGCGCTGCGGCACAGTTCAGATCGCTGGCAGAGGGAGACACGTGGTTAAATCAGAGAACTCAGAGGAGGAAAAAGCCACGTTTTGAGTTTTTTCGAAAAAGTGTCTCCACAGACTCCAGCCGGAGCCCCGGGGGGAGTTTAATCCAGTATTTGGCAGCCAGAAAACAGAAAGAGCGGCCACCCATCCTCGCTCTCCTGATGTTAGGAATACAGACCTGCCCTGTCCCGCTAGATCTCAAGTGACAGGTCGGAGAGTATGGGGTGAGGAAGACGTGCAGGTAGGTGGGGCCCTTTCTCTGTAAAATGCGATGGCTCACACACATAGCCTTGAACAGGATACGTTCCCTTACCGGGAGCCAGTGAAGGGAAGCCAGGGCCTTGTTGGAAGAGGCTCTCCTGGGTAACAATAAAACGAGACGAGCCGCAGCATTCTGAATACGCTGGAGTCTTTGCACACACTTGGAGCTAGCTCCCAAATACAGGACATTCCCGTAATCCAAGCGTGACGTCACCAGGGCATGGACCATAGTTTTCCTTGCTGCAACTGGCAGTACATCTAAGGTCTTCCAAAGACCTCTCATAACCCCAAAACATTTCCCGCCACACGCCTTATGTGATTATCGAAAGAAAGCTTAGAGTCCAGCCATACCCCAAGATTCTTCACCTGATCACATGGGGGCGGGGTAGGTCCCAGTGTCTGAGGCCACCACGCTGACGACCAAATAGTGGGGGCTCTGCCTATCACAAGAACTTCAGTTTTGTTACCATTAAGCTTAAGGCAGTTGTCCGCCATCCAAGACGCCAGTTCTTGAAGGCATGTCGAGAAATTGATGGCTGCCTTCTCATGTTCCTGTGTTAGGGACACCACCAATTGTGTGTCGTCAGCGTAGGACACAACACTAACCCCAAATTTTTCAATAATCTCTGCCAGAGGGGCAATGTAGAGATTAAAGAGGGTAGGGCTCAAGATAGAGCCCTGAGGGACCCCTTGGTTCAGCTTAATACTTTTAGAGTAGTAAGGTTCCTGCGACACCTGAAAACTACGCTCGTGTAGGAAGGACTCAAGCCATTCCATGGCTCGGTCCACCAAACCTCCTTTCCTCAGACGTTGAAGTAAGGATGGATGAGCCACCGTATCAAATGCGGCGCTGAGGTCAAGTAGGACTAATGCCACCGTTTGTCCCGCATCCACATATTTGCGGATAATTTCGGTGGAGAGAAGCAGCGCCGATTCGGTGGAATAAGATGTCCGGAACCCCGATTGCGAGGGGTGAAGCAGGCTATGTTTGCTAATGTGAGCTGTCAGTTGGGTATTAACTACCTTCTCTGCAATTTTAGCAAAATAAGGTAGCAGGGAAATCGGATGTAGGTTCTCCAATTGGCTCATACTAACATCTATCTTCTTTTTTAATGGAAGGACGATCGCCTCTTTCCATCTTGTTGGGACCGTTCCTGTGGTAAAGGAGAGCTCGAGAAGGTGCCTAATATAAGGCTCCAGAGTTTCAAGACTCCCCTTTAGCACCTTAGGGGGCGCGGGGTCTCTGGGAGAGCCAGACTTAATGCTAAGGGCTACGCCAGTGAGAGAGTCACAAGGGGGGACCACAAATTTACGAAGACATTCTGCCTCCCCTAAGTCAGTCATCCCCTCATCCTCCTGGCACCCATTACGTGCTGCAACAGGGAAGGTCGAGTAAATCTTCTCTACTTTCTCCGCAAAGAAGTCGGCCACCTTATTGCAAGAGTCCATAGAGTTGTTAGTCGGAGCTGAGGTTCTAGCGAGAGACGAGATCTCCTTGAAAATAGTATAAAGTTCCTTAGAGGAGTTCTCTGCTATTTCAATCCTCTCACTGTAGTAAGCAGCCCGAGTCTTCCTTATAAGAGAATGATAAATCTTCAGGCTGGCTTTATATTCCCCTTTCCTAAGAACTGAGAAATCTCTCCTCCATACTCTCTCTAGGCGTTTACAGGCTGATTTGGCTATTCTGAGCTCACTGCCAAACCAGGGTGCAGCTTTACATCGTCTCCCAGGTGCTCTCGAGGACCATGGAGCTTTACTGTCTAATGCCTCAATAATACGTTTGTCCAGGGCTTCACAGGCCAAATCAATGTTTATGCCTCCAGGTGACCCACCCTGTTGGAGGGCCAGATTAAACTTCTCTTGAGAAAACCTAGCCCACTTCCTCTGCTTTTTCCTACTGCCCAGTTTCTCCTGAGAGTAAGAATGAGGCATCCAGGCAGAAAAAGGTACCAAAAATGATCCGACCATGGGACCGGAACCGGGAGCCCAATATCTAAGGCCTCCCAATTAGCAAAGATTGGATCAAGTAGATGGCCCAATTGATGGGTGGGGTGCACCGATTTAAGTGTCAATTGAAGAGCTGCCATTTCCTGGCAGAATTGTTGTACCCCAGTATTTGCCATCTCATCAAAATGAAGATTCAGATCCCCTAACACCAGGAATTTCTCATAACGCAGAGCAGGCTGCATCAGTTGTTCCATGATGCCAGGTGTAAAATGCGTGAAAGGGCCGGGGGGTCTGTAAATTAAGAACCCTTTAATAATGTAATTCGAGGAAACCATAATCGAAAAGAAGCCAGCTTCGCTATCCACAATGTCTACTGACTCAAGAGTACATTGGATAGCTAGCCTATAAATGATAGCAATCCCTCCTCCCCTATTAGTGGGACGATCAATTCTGACTATTCCAAAACCATTGGGGACCGCCTCGAGAATTTCAGGAGTGGAGTCCACATTTAGCCACGTTTCTGTAAGAAATAGCACATCTGTCTGATCATCAACCAGAAGATCATGAATTTCCTGTTTATGTCTCCTCAGAGATCTGCAGTTGATCAGACAGAGGCTAATCTTCTGACCTATGGTTCTTATTTTAGAAGTCGACTCCAGCGTAAAAGGGCAGTGACAACAGTTATAACGTATGTTCCCTGCTATTATACTATGCCTACACATCTCTTTAACCGGGGGACAAAGTTCATATAGCTGTTTGGCAGTATAACAGCATGCTGGGCTGATTCGGGCAGGGGTACTGGCCCCAGGCCACGTCCGGACGGGCGCAGACGGGCTTGCCTTTGGCGCGCCGGCGGCGCGTCCGCTCTGGCATGCGCCCTAAATAGCTTAGCCTTCCCCCTCAACTAGACCGCTGACCGCGATCCCAGCGGAAATGGAAGTACCGGGCTCTACCTCCCCGCCCTCTGCTCAACGGTACTATTTACCGCGTCGGACCGGGGCGGGAGGACAGAAGAACTGAGCACCAGTAACCGCAACCCACTCCCACGCACAGGTAATTAAAATCAGTTATTAAAATGCGCAGACATTAAAATAGAAACACAAGATAATGTTTTGTTGTTTTCTGGTTTAAAACAAAGAAGAATGGATAGTGCAAAAAAATAGCAGGACAAAGGTAAAGTCGTACCACCATCAACGGCCCCGAACAGACACTGCCACCGTCTGTCCTCAACCGCTGATGAAGTTGAATACATTTAGACATGGAGACTTCATGGCTCTTTCCAAGTAAACGTGTTTCCACAGACATGATAACTTCTGTCCATGCTTGTGAGCCAGCCACCCTGCCAGCACCTCACAGGGCATCAAACCAGCCCCATCTAACCACCCCTTTGCACTATTCACACCTCCTTGACTACCACACACAGTAGCTCTCCCTATAGATGTCTGTAGCGCTTTAATTATAGAAGGTCCCTCCTCTAACATTAAAAATGCTTCTCCTACCTCAACTTTTCCTAGGAATGCATTGGCCTGAAGTGAGATAATTTGGAAGGTTGCGCCAGCACAATATTGTTTTTTTTAATTTAAAAAAGATTAATATTCTGGTCTTATTTAACAAGGCCAAGTAGAGATGAAACATGAAGTAAGGAATGAAGGTATTGCTTTAAAAACACACACCCCGCTCCTGTTGTCTCGAAGATATATCAGTGTCATCAAGTTAATGTCAACGACGCAGTCAAGGTTTGATGCGGCGCATCATATTTATTATAATGTTGCGATTTTAGCCCTCTGAGGCATGGTGTTAAATGCTAGAGTGCTCTGTAAAATCAGCAATTATGGTAAATGGTTTGTCGTATAGAAACGGAGAGAGAAGATTCAGCTATCAGTTTTATTTACTGTAAATCATATATATCTCTTTCACATGGAAAAAAGAATTGAATCTAAACGTGAAGTTACCGTAGATCGCACATTTTAAAACTGCACTTTCCACTGAGTACAAATATGTAAACAATGATTTGTATTTTAAAAGACTGACTGATTTGGTGGCCTGAAGCAGGCTTGGATTGGGATTAAAAATCGGCCGGGCACGCTAAAAAAAGTGGTCCACATTTGCATATTGCCTTTCCGCAAAACATTGCTTCGGCAAAACTTTTATAAAAAAATGGATGGGGGGATAAAAAAATGCACGGATCAGTTTACACTGGTGAAACACACCTGAAAACAAGTAAGGCCACTTTTTCTCAGGCCCCCTACCCCCGCTCAATCTGCATATATTAATGGGCCGGACCAGCGAAAGAAAGGGAGTGACACCTCTGCCCGTTGATAAAAGGAAGGTAATGGACGCCCATCTGGCTCCAAAAAGGCCACTCAGGCACCCACTAGGCTGCTGGCGGCATCCGAACAACTCAGAAACCGCCCAAATCGGCCCCCCAGGCTGCTCAGTAAAGCAGCCCATAGCTGGAATTCGGATACCGGCCCCTTGGGCATTGCCCGAGTGCCCGCATTACCAATCCGACCCTGGCCTGAAGCAGGTCCTGGTAGAAAGAGGCAAAGATGATGCTCGATCTTCTGTAGTCTAGCCAGTGGACATGGATGCTGGTCCTACCCACAGAGGAGCGCAATGGATCTTGGCATTAACATTTATTGTGTCTCCTCTTTTAATCCGCTAATTCGCTAATTAAGAATATCTGCTTCCTACAGCTGAACGTGCTTAGGGCCAGGGGCGGCTCCTCCACTAGGGCGGAGGAGCGTCGTCCCACTGCTTTCTCGCAGTGCGAGAAGCAGAAACATAAAATTGTAATAACTGCCATTTTATGTTTCTGCTTCTCGCACTGCGGGAAAGCAGAAGGGTTTGGTTGGGGGCATGGGAGGAGTGGTGTGCCCACTGCTGAGGGCGCTGAATGTTTGGTCGGCCCTCTGGGGCCGCCCAAACCAGTCATGCGCACTCTATAGTTCTCCGTGTAGACTGCAATGCAGCCTACATGGAGAACATAGCCTCCCGTAAGCCCCTTTCTGAGCGGCGTCCTGACCAATCCCAACGCTCCACTAGAGCATTCTGATTGGCTTAGGGGAGGGAGGCTGCCTGCTTCCTGAAGACGGGGGACCCGGCCGGCGAAAAGGTAGGTTTAAATATTTTTTATTATTATTAATTAAATTAACACCCCCGCGCACGCCTCCCCCCGCGCCATCCCCCCCACGTCCCCCCCCCACCAAGAGACATGCCAGCCGCGACTGCTTGGGGCATTTCCCTCTCTGCTCTTTTGAAGTAAATACTGCTCCGATGAATACATCGTTTGATCCAGTTTGGACTATGGTAAGTCCCTGCATTCGGAGACTTTTTGTATCCTCTTTAGTGGCATGAGTGATGGCTTGAGCTAAAAAGCTAGACCATGTAGTCTATCATAGATGGTGGTAAAGCTTTGGCTTATGGTTCACAATAGGCCTGGGTGTGAAATTCAGCTCCGCTCGCGGAGTTTGCAGAGTTTTTCCCACTCTGCGCAGCGAGCAGAGTTCCGAAAAACTCCGCTCCGTGATGCGGAATTTTTTCCTCTCTTGCGCTTGCCAATGTTAAGTTGGCAAGTGAGGAAAATCTTACTCCAGACCACCTCCCAGCGAGATATCTCAACGCAGGCGGTCGCGGATGGCTGCTACCGCTTGCTTTGACAAACCTGTTCACAGTGAGGAAGCTGCCTCTCGAGTAGAACATCTACTCAAGTGGCAGAAAGGAGCAGCGCCCTCTTGCACTGCGCATGGTGCCATTCGTGCTGATTTTACAGGACAAACACCTGGTGCTAAAAATCAGCGCAAACGGCGCGACCTAACGCACTTCATTTGGTACGCGGAACTCAACAAACTCCGCCCAGGCCTAGTTCACAAGAGATTACTATTTTAATACATGCTTTATACATACGTCCATTACTGCTGTATCCTCTAAGTTCTTAAATAAATTAATGGGGTTGGTGTATTTCTAGATGCACATTATACTCAGCGGATCCAATTTTGTTACAGGTTCCTCGTTTTATTTGTCAAAGATAGGGGTTGAGTTATGGACTTAACCACTCTACGGAAATGGAAGAAATTACTTAGCAGCTCTGGTTGCTCACACATTTGCCTAAAAATGAATGCTTAGAAATAAATAAATTGTCAGCATATTCTAATGCTAAAGATGCGAAAAAGAGTGCAGAGGCTTTGTCATGCCTATTGGGGAAGGCTTTTAAAGGAAAGTAAAAGATGGAGAGCATGTAAATATGGTTGAGACACCAATTTCCTCCCAGCATGGAGCAGTGACTCCATTTTCCTCACTACACTGATTTGAGTGCCCCGCTGGCTAACTGCACTAATATGAGATTCCAATTTCCTTGCTACACTGTTCTCTGACTTCATTTTATGCGCTACACTGCGATGATCTTACGTTTATCTGAGTTACCAGTTTGCTCACTGCACTGACTCAGGATTCCAATTCCTCACTGCACTGATCTGAGACTTCAATTATGTGCTGCACTGATCTGAAATTACAGTTTCCTCACAGCACTGCTAGGAGATGACTATATATTTACTGCAATGAATTGAGATTCCGATTTGCTTCAAACACTGGTATAAGACTCCGATTTGCTTCAAACACTGGTATAAGACTCCGATTTGCTTCAAACACTGGTATAAGACTCCGATTTTCTTCAAACACTGGTATAAGACTCCGATTTGCTTCAAACACTGGTAGAAGACTCCGGTTTGCTTCAAACACTGGTATAGGACTCCGATTTGCTTCAAACACTGGTATAGGACTCCGATTTGCTTGCTAAGCTTATCTGAGACTACACTTTGCTTGCTGTACTGATTTAACGTTCCAGTTTCCTTGTTGCACTAAACTGACCCTCCAATATGTTTGTTGCACTGATCTGAAACTTTAGTTTCCTCACAGCACTGAACACAAAGTCCAGTTTCCTCACTGAATTGCTTCTACCGATGGTTTTCTCCTTAAAATACTCACAAGTGTTGTGATTGAACCTTCATTAGAACATTGGAATGTGGAGCACTCCATTGAATACAATGGAGTGCTCCGAGCTTCTACGGGCCGGTAAAGGCCCGCAGAGCAACATTCCAATGTTTGAACAAAGGCCTCTCGGAGCCCTAGGGGATTTCAATCCCTTCTGGCTCCGAGAGGCCTTTGTTTAATTTGTTAGAACATTCTGCCCTCTAGTGGCAGAATGTTCTAATAGCCTTATAGCCCTTCGTAGCTGGGCTATACCGGCTATTAAAGTCCCGCTCCCTTGTTAAATGCTGGAGCGGGCCTTCAATAGCCGGTATAGCCCGCTACGGCGGGCTATAAGGCTATATTACAACATTGGAATGTTGAGCGCATTGAAGATAATGGAGTTGCTCCGGGCTTCAAATGGCCGGTAGCAGCCCGGAGCTCCAACATTCCAATGTTTGTTCACAGCTCTTGCTGGGAACAAAGGCCTCACGCAACCCGAGGGGGTTTCAACCTACCCGGGCTCCGTCAGGCCTTTGTTTTACAAATTAGAGCATTCCGCCCTCTAGGGACGGAATGTTCTAATAGCCTTATAGCCCTCCATAGCGGCTCTACCAGCCATTAAAGGACCGTTCCCTTGTTAAAGGCCCGCGCCTTCGGTTCGGGCCTTTAACGCTGGAGCGGGCCACTGTTGCTTGCCCGTATCTTTGCCTCTCCACTTTATTGGTGTGAATATTTCATTTTCTAGTTGTAACCGCTTTGGCATATTAATGCCACAGAGGCCTTCAGTCCTTGTTAAGAGTTAGGCGGTATTTACAGGAAAGCAAACAAGCATTTGCAATGCAATCGGTCTCGGATTAGTGAAAGTTAGAGCTATTGGCGTTGCAAATTACACTGTTTTTTAGTTATGTTCTTTTGTTTGTAGTGAAGTGATTATTTGACCTATGTAAAGAGATAGGAAGGAATCCAGGTACTTCGCCAACAGCGCATGCTGGAACTTGCAGGCAACAGAAATGATGAGAAAAGTAAAAAACAAATCCCAGAAAAAGAAAACAGATGGCCTGGTCACCCTCATCATGACAGTGGGCATGTTGGAAACGCGAGTGGTCGTAGGGGAAAAAAAGTGAGACATAGACGGGTGAGAGAAAATTCAGTAAGTGAGAAAGAGTCAATTAATGTGTATCTTTGCCTCTCCACTTTATTGGTGTGAATATTTCATTTTCTAGTTGTAACCGCTTTGGCATATTAATGCCACAGAGGCCTTCAGTCCTTGTTAAGAGTTAGGCGGTATTTACAGGAAAGCAAACAAGCATTTGCAATGCAATCGGTCTCGCATTAGTGAAAGTTAGAGCTATTGGCGTTGCAAATTACACAGTTTTTTTAGTTATGTTCTTTTGTTTGTAGTGAAGTGATTATTTGACCTATGTAAAGAGATAGGAAGGAATCCAGGTACTTCGCCAACAGCGCATGCTGGAACTTGCAGGCAACAGAAATGATAAGAAAAGTAAAAAACAAATCCCAGAAAAAGAAAACAGATGGCCTGGTCACCCTCATCATGACAGTGGGCATGTTGGAAACGCGAGTGGTCGTAGGGGAAAAAGAGTGAGACATAGACGGGTGAGAGAAAATTCAGTAAGAGAGAAAGAGTCAATTAATGTGGAGGGAAAGACGGAGGAAGAGAAAGGGTAAAAAGGAGAGGAAGAGAGAAAGACAGAAAGGAAGAGAGAGAGAGTTTGTGGGAGAAGGAAAGTGTCAGGTGGGAGAGATGGGATGCAAAGGTGCGAAGCGACCCATATTATGTGTGACAATATCAACCAGGCCTGACTTTTACCAAACACTACTTTGCATTCCGGGACTAGTAGTCCCACAATTAAAATGGGAGGCTTGCAACTACAATCCAGTCGAAACAAAATGATGGCGAATTAAAAAATACAGGCTTGGGTCAGAAGTAACACATGACATGGAGCCCTTGGCAGCCGTGCTAGAGGAGGAAAGAGTTGGCAGACTGTCTCATTTATGGCCGCCCTGTCTGTATTTACACTTTGACCTTTGGCTTGGTTAATCAGGCAGTGCCTGCAGCTGCCCTTTGCCTGGACTATCACGCCAATGCCACCCCAAGCTTCCGCCAGATCGCCTGTGCACGCCGTGTGAGACTGAGGTGTCAGTTAGGACGGTGCCAGGGTCCACTTTGAACGAATATAATAAATTTTGACTAAACATATTTGAACTTGTGACCTCTCCTCATACACAGAGATCTGCTTTTCAGCACCTTAACCCTGTGCCCTCAAATTCCTTATTGGAATTGGCCCATGTGTCTTGTAAGTTTCACACAGATTTCTGCATCGGCTACTTTAACCCCCTCAGTCACGTTACAGGGAGTGTGCCCTGCTACAGGAAAGTTACATAAACATACATGCCAATTGTAGGAAGGTGGAATCTGACTGCATGGTTACCCCCACTTTTTTCCTGGTGTTTTGCTGGTTTTTGACAAGTCTGACTGGGATCCTGCTAATCAGGACCCCAGTTTATCTGCTTACTCCCTCAATTGGTTGTTCATGTACTTTAGGTACACTCCAGATTGGATTCTGGGGTACCCTTATAAGTCCCTAGTATATGGTATACTATGTACCCAGGGCATAGGTACCCCAGAGGCCTCCCAGGGGCTGTAGCATGTATTATGCCACCCCTGAGAGACCATTCAAACTGACACCACATGTCTGCTACTGCAGCCTGTGTAAGGTGGTGCATGCACCCCTTACTTAGATATAGGTTCACTATATCTATCCTAATCACTGCACATATAAACCTATCAGTCACCCCTATGGCAGGCCTTATCAATCCTGAAGGCAGGGTGCTGGGTTTTATGTGAGAGGGTGCCCATGCATGAGCAGAGCCCCTCTGCAACCTTCGGAACCTATATTCCGGGGTTGTTTGTGATGCAGCCAACCATATATACTTAAGTGCATTATATCCTCGCGGTAAATGCTAACTTTAATATGGCTGCATGGAAACATGTCGTGTTTGGTGTCAAACACCTTGGAATCATACCTCCCCACCAGTAACTGGTGTGGGAGGTATGATTCCACCCTCCTAGAGGGAGAAATATGACAACACCGGTACACCCGGTACCAGCTTTCCTGACCCTGGCATCACAAGATGGATGCTGCCAGCCACAGACACGAGTCTGCCCTCCTGCTGCTGGACGAAACTCCGGCAGGGGAAGGTTTGACAATAGGTTTCCAGTCACAAGGAGGTGTGACCACCTCCCAGACAGGCTTTAGTGTATTGGGGCTGGGTGGGTGCACTCTGAGAGTGCTTTGATGTCTGCACTGGGGGCACATTTGGTGTCCCTGTGCATAGTCCAGCTCGAACCGGTTGCAGGAGCCATTTGCTCCTGCTCTGGCGTGAAACTGGACAAAGGACATGGGTGTAGCCACCCCTCTGTCCTGACCCTCCCATAGGTGGGTCCCCAGAGTTTGTCCCACCCCTTCCTTGGGAATAAAATAGGAACCCCTGACTACAGGACTTTGGATTTACCTGGACTAAACTCTGCTACAGAAACCAAGTACTTTTGACGATCTACACTTCGTTGGACGACAGAAGAATCTCCCTTGGGCCCGTATCCCTTGTGGGGACCGTGAAACCCGTACCCCTGGGCACCGTGTACATTTGCAGCAGCATATGCTTTTCGGTGATCCCTGAAGCTGTGCTTTGGGCTACTTGTAGTCCTGACCCCGAGCAGTAATTCCACCGAAGATTTCTGGCCTACACTCCACGAGTGTTCCGTGGGCTGGTATTTGGTGATTCAGCTTGAGGTCCCTTCGCGATCCCTGGTCCGTTGGCCTGTGGGTCCCTGTGAAGGCAACTTTAACTTTCAGTGGGCTTCCCTGGTTGCTCCAGACGTGCCCTGACTCTCCATCGCTTGGAGAGTCCCCAGGACCTTGCTGGTCCTCACAGAAGCATCTTTCCTCTGACCACGTGGGTTGCCGTTGCCAAGGCTTGTTGGTGTTCAATCCGGACACTGACCCCCCAGCACTCGACATCCTTCGTGGGACAGCTCGAATCCGGACTGTGGTCATCGTAGACGTCTCCTGGTCCCCGTGGCTGCAGAGTCAAGCTTCACCTCATCTCACCTGAAGCACCCGACATCGGTGGGCATTCGATTGCTCCGCTCCTGGTCACGTGAAGTGACCCAGACTTTGTCCCCTCTGCTTTCAGGTTCTTCTCATCTCCGATCCAGGCTTGGATCACACCGGGCACTTTTCTTCTCCACGGCAGCAGTATTTTTTCGCATCATGCCATTGAAAACGACGAGGATTTCCGACACCACTTGACCCCTATGCACCCGGCTCCTCTGGGATAGGTAACACGGGTACCTCGGTACTCTCAAGGGTGCTGGCCTTAGAACCTTCTATGTTTAGCTGGGTTTGCTGAAAGTCCTCTCCTAAGTGTCCTTAATCTTTAAATTCCCAACCGCGACTTTCCCATAGAGTTGTACGGAGTTCGCGCCTGTGTTCACACACTGCACCCGTCCTCCGTGGGTCCCCTGTGTCACTACCTTGGGTGGTTCCTTGGGGTCCCAGCGATTCTACGTGCTCTAGGCACTGTGTCTAGTCAAGTCGTGGTTGTTATACCACTTTCTTAGTATATGGTTTGGTCTCCCCCTGGAGCCCACTGTGTATTGTGCTATTTACTGTCGTTCTAGTGATTTAATATTGTGTGGTTTGTTCTCTAATCTCATAAAGAGGTTAGTAGAGAGTGTTTAGTAATAAATACATATATTTTATATATACCTTGTGTGGTTCTCCTTTCATTTGGTCATTCAGGAGGTTATATACTGGTAAAACAAGCTGCTTTACATTCCTTCGAGACTTAGCCTGAAGGCTGCTCTCCATAGCTACCACTAGGTTAGCTTTCAATAAAGGTTGCCTTTAACCTAATCATCAATAAAGGTCGTTTGGACTGGTGCAAGGTGCCCACTTTAATTAGTGAACAGCATATACCAGGCCAACTTCTCACATTGGTGTGCAGCGGTTGGGATTCAAGCTTGCTATTGTTTTACCAGATAATCTCATTGAGTGACTAACTGAAAACCACTAAAGGTACTTAGGTACATATAAATCAAGACTAGAATAAAGTAAGTTCTACTGAACTTGGAGTTGGGTAGTCAAGGGTCTAGCACACCCTTTCTCCAACTCAAGAGAGTTTCAGTTCCCACTAGGGAGGTAGGTGCATACACCACACCACACTAGTATGTCTTCTAGGCCAGAAGCCAGTGGGCCTCTGCCAACTAAGTATGACCACATCTCAATTCAGGAATTGAGAACCATGTGTACATCTAGGAAACTGAAGACAGGGAAAAACCCCAACACTCAACGCCTCATAGAGGCTTTGCTTTTAGATGACCTCAGAAAGACCCCAGGGTCTGATGAGGCAGGCAAAGGGGGTGGGGCAGCAGAAGAGGAAAGGCCAGGAAGTAAAAACTTCTATGACCTGGACTCTGATGCTGGCCAGGAGGATCAACCTGATCCTAACCTGGACAATCCAATTCTTCCTGAAGGTGAGGAAGGAGGCCTCAGTGGACCTCTCTTTACCCCACCTGGAAGGGTTAACAGTTACCAAGAAGATCAAGATCTCCTTCTCAGGAATCTAATCATTCTGGTACATCTGTAGGGAGCTGTGCTTCTCATAGGACCTCTGCCTCTCATAAAAGGGAGTCCTCTTATGAGAGGAAGAGCCAACTGCTTGAGTTTGAGAGAGCTAAGCTCAGAATCAAGAAAGAGCAATTGGCCTTAGATAGGGAATCCCTGGAGCTTCAGAGAGCTTCTAAAAAGTTGGGGCCAGAGCCCCATGGTGGCAGCAACAGTGTCCCTAGGAGTAGAGAACATAGTCATGACCATAGGAACCTGAACAAGATTGTCCCTCCCTACCAGAGTGGGGATGACATCCACAAATGGATAACTGCACTGGAGAAGGCCTGTAAGGGACAGAGGGTCCCTCAGGAGCAGTGGGCAGCAATCTTGTGGCTCTCCTTTGCAGACAAAGGTAGAGACAAGCTCCTCACTGTTAGAGAAGAGGATGCTGATAATTACAAAGTCTTGAAGAGTGCTCTGATTGATGGGTTTGGCTTAACCACTGAACAATACAGGATTAAGTTCAGAGATACCCAAAAGGCACAGACTCAAGACTGGGTTGACTTTGTAGATTGTGCTACTAAGGCTCTGGAAGGTTGGATACATGGCAGCAAGGTATATGACTTTTTAGGATTGTACAATTTGATTACGAGGGAGCAGATCCTTAATAATTGTCAAAACCAGCTTTTACACCAGTACCTGGTGGACTCTGATCTGACCTCTCCCCAAGAATTGGGAAAGAAGGCAGACAAATGGGTCAGAACCAGAGTAAAGCCAAAGAATCAGGGTGGTGACCAGAAGAAAGATTCTTCCAAAAACCAAGAGAAAGGTGGGGATAAATCAAAAGATAAATCCACTACAGGGCCCCAAAAGTCCTCTTCTGGGGCTGGGTCCCAAACTCCTTCCTCCCCTGAAAAGAAACCTTATTGCCATATATGTAAGAAGCCTGGCCACTGGAAAAATGACCCCAGTTGCCCTAATGCCAGCAATAAGGAAAATGTTCCTCCCAGCAATACTACCACTCCTCCTGGTACTACAAGTAGTAATCCCCCAGGTGGTAGTAATGCACCCAAAAAGTTAGGTGGGTTCTCATGGGGAACTGAGGTGGACCATAATTTAGAAAGGTCCCCCTCACAGGCCTCCTCAGTCTGTGATGGTGGCATGGGATTTGCCACCTTTACTGTCAGTCCTAATTCTTTGGGCAAGTACAGACAGGAGCCACTGATAAATGGTCAGAAAGCTTTGGCATTTAGGGACACAGGGGCTAGTGTCACCATGGTGACAGGGAAACTAGTCCCCCTCAACAGCTTTTACCTGAGTTCAAGTACCAGGTGACCAACAGTGATGGTATTAGAACAGATCATCCCATGGCCATAGTCAATCTCAGCTGGGGAGGGGTCACTGGCCCAAAGAGAGTGGCAGTGTCCCCAAACTTGCCTGTAGATTGCCTGTTGGGCAATGATCTGGAAATTTCAGCCTGGGCTTAAGTTGAATACCAGGCCCATTTAAGAATGTTAGGCCTCCCTGAGAAAGTTGGTGGGGCTCTGAGGGCCTCAGCCCCATCCCAGGAAATTTTGGAGAGGTGGAGCCTGAAAGAATGGCCCACTCTACTCCACAAGAGAGCAGAAGGGTTGAAGAAAAGTCTTCTTCCCCCCAGACTATAGGTAAGGGTCAGCTTCCTCAGGGAACTGATCCTACCCCTAGTGTAGGAACTGCCCCAGAGGTGGTCAGGCCTGGCCTGGCCACACCCCTGATGGCAGGGGAGCCTTCCAAGGTGGTACCCAGTCTGGAGCAGGTATCCTGCCCCTCTCTACCCTACCTCAATCAGCCTAGGGCTGCAGAGGTCAGGGATGTCAGTGGACCCCTAAGGGCCCACTGTCCAGAGGAACACCCTCATCAGCAGATTAGGGGCACCCAGTCTAGTAGCCTTAGCCAGGTGAAAATTCCTCAACCCACTGAGGGATCCCTCTTACCATTGAATAGGGACCACCCCCAGATGGACTCTGTTGGGCAAAGGCAAACCTGGGACCAAGTGGTTCCAAACCTACCATGTCCATCCAGTGTTCCAACCAAAGGGACCCAACCCCCAGCTGTAGGCAGCCAGAGGTTGACCCTTAGGGCCAGATACAACTCAGTAAGGGAAAGAAAGGCCTCCATGGTGACCGGTGATCTGAGGAAGCTGAGGCCAACTTTATTAGGGCCTCACTTCTCTACTCAGACACCCCACCAGCCTTTTACTTTGCCAAAACACCCTACAGGTAGAAATCCCAACTGTTGGAGACCATCCCATACCCTTAGGGGTAGGGTCTGCTTAGTGGACCATAAGACAGGGGGTATCCATGCTAGTGCAGGATCTTACTTATATGGCCACTTAGTCAATAAAGGCTCAACTGGACAAGGTTAGCCTTATCTCCTTTCGTTTGGGGGGGATTATGTAGGAAGGTGGAATCTGACTGCATGGTTACCCCCACTTTTCTCCTGGTGTTTTGCTGGTTTTTGACAAGTCTGACTGGGATCTGCTAATCAGGACCCCAGTTTATCTGCTTACTCCCTAAATTGGTTGTTCTTGTACTTTAGGTACACTCCAGATTGGATTCTGGGGTACCCTTATAAGTCCCTAGTATATGGTATACTACGTACCCAGGGCATAGGTACCCCAGAGGCCTCCCAGGGGCTGTAGCATGTATTATGCCACCCCTGAGAGACCATTCAAACTGACACCACAGGTCTGCTACTGCAGCCTGTGTAAGGTGGTGCATGCACCCCTTACTTAGATATAGGTTCACTATATCTATCCTAATCACTGCACATATAAACCTATCTGTCACCCTATGGCAGGCCTTATCAATCCTGAAGGCAGGGTGCTGGGTTTTATGTGAGAGGGTGCCCATGCATGAGCAGAGCCCCTCTGCAACCTTCGGAACCTATATTCCGGGGTTGTTTGTGATGCAGCCAACCATATATACTTAAGTGCATTATAACCTCGCGGTAAATGCTAACTTTAATATGGCTGCATGGAAACATGTCGTGTTTGGTGTCAAACACCTTGGAATCATACCTCCCCACCAGTAGCTGGTGTGGGAGGTATGATTCCACCCTCCTAGAGGGAGAAATATGACAACACCGGTACACCCGGTACCAGCTTTCCTGACCCTGGCATCACAAGATGGATGCTGCCAGCCACAGACACGAGTCTGCCCTCCTGCTGCTGGACGAAACTCCGGCAGGGGAAGGTTTGACAATAGGTTTCCTGTCACAGGGAGGTGTGACCACCTCCCAGACAGGCTTTAGTGTATTGGTGCTGGGTGGGTGCACTCTGAGAGTGCTTTGATGTCTGCACTGGGGGCACATTTGGTGTCCCTGTGCATAGTCCAGCTCGAACCAGTTGCAGGAGCCATTTGCTCCTGCTCTGGCGTGAAACTGGACAAAGGACATGGATTCAGCCACCACTCTGTCCTGACCCTCCCATAGGTGGGTCCCCAGAGTTTGTCCCACCCCTTCCTTGGGTATAAAATAGGAACCCCTGACTACAGGACTTTGGATTTACCTGGACTAAACTCTGCTACAGAAACCAAGTACTTTTGACGATCTACACTTCGTTGGACGACAGAAGAATCTCCCTTGGAGTTAAGGGTGTTACTCCCCTGCTGAGCAGGCACCTAAACGCATCTGACCGGTTTGCAGCTACGAAGCTCCTGAAGGACTCCGAAGATTTCTGCAACACAGGAGGTGGGTTCCCGAGGTCTCCGAGGTTGATCTGCGCTCTCAGCCATCCTGAGGCCCCTATCCCTCGTGGGGACCGTGAAACCTGTACCCCTGGGTACCGTGTACATTTGCAGCAGCATATGCTTTTCGGCGATCCCTGAAGCTGTGCTTTGGGCTACTTGTAGTCCTGACCCCGATCAGTAATTCCACCGAAGATTTCCAGCCTACACTCCACGAGTGTTCCGTGGGCTGGTATTTGGTGATTCAGCTCGAGGTCCCTTTGCGATCCCTGGTCCGTTGGCCTGTGGGTCCCTGTGAAGGCAACTTTAACTTTCAGTGGACTTCCCTGGTTGCTCCAGACATGCCCTGACTCTCCATTGCTTGGAGAGTCCCCAGGACCTTGCTGGTCCTCACAGAAACATCTTTCCTCTGACCGCGTGGGTTGCCGTTGCCAAGGCTTGTTGGTGTTCAATCCGGACACTGACCCCCCCCAGCACTCGACATCCTTTGGGGGACAGCTCGAATCCGGACTGTGGTCATCGTAGACGTCTCCTGGTCCCCGTGGCTGCAGAGTCAAGCTTCACCTCATCTCACCTGAAGCACCCGACATCGGTGGGCATTCGATTGCTCCGCTCCTGGTCACGTGAAGTGACCCAGACTTTGTCCCCTCTGCTTTCAGGTTCTTCTCATCTCCGATCCAGGCTTGGATCACACCGGACACTTTTCTTCTCCACGGCAGCAGTACTTTTTCGCATCACGCCATTGAAAACGACAAGGGTTTCCGACACCACTTGACCCCTATGCACCCGGCTCCTCTGGGATAGGTAACACGGGTACCTCGGTACTCTCAAGGGTGCTGGCCTTAGAACCTTCTATGTTTAGCTGAGTTTGCTGAAAGTCCTCTCCGAAGTGTCCTTAATCTTTAAATTCCCAACTGCGACTTTCCCATAGAGTTGTACGGAGCTCGCGCCTGTGTTCACACACTGCACCCGTCCTCCGTGGGTCCCCTGTGTCACTACCTTGGGTGGTTCCTTGGGGTCCCAGCGATTCAACGTGCTCTAGGCACTGTGTCTAGTCAAGTCATGGTTGTTATACCACTTTCTTAGTATATGGTTTGGTCTCCCCCTGGAGCCCACTGTGTATTGTGCTATTTACTGTCGTTCTAGTGATTTAATATTGTGTGCTTTGTTCTCTAAACTCATAAAGAGGTTAGTAGAGAGTGTTTAGTAATAAATACATATATTTTATATATACCTTGTGTGGTTCTCCTTTCATTTGCTCATTCAGGAGGTTATGATCTGGTAAAACAAGCTGCTTTACATTCCTTCGAGACTTAGCCTGAAGGCTGCTCTCCATAGCTACCACTAGGATAGCTTTCAATAAAGGTTGTCTTTAACCTAATCATCAATAAAGGTCGTTTGGACTGTTGTAAGGTGCCCACTTTAATTAGTGGACAGCATATACCAGGCCAACTTCTCACACCAATATTTTACGACAGGAAAGTGTTATACATTTAAAAAAAACATGGGGCTACGTATTTTTCCCCACTGACTTCTAATAAAGCAGAGACGATTTCAGACTGGGATAGCCAAAACAAAGCCGGTTTTGCTTACAAAATCGGGACTCTCCTGCCTAAACGGGGTCTAGTGGCATATATACATAAAAATCTTTGCAGAAGGTACATTACTCCCCTCTACTGCGCACCCGGGGGGTAGCCAGGGGGCCACACATACCAGCCCGCAGTGTGATTGGCTAGCTGGCGCAAGCGGTTCAGGTGTTTCTTTATAATGGCTTGGTCTAGTCCAGCCGCTCCTCGGGTCCGGTTCGGGAGCAGGCTTAGTCCCTCATGTCAGCCCAGGGTAGGGTGACCAGGCGTCCCAGATTTGCCAGGACTGTCCCGGTTTTTCACCAGCTGTCCCGGCAGATTTCAGGAAATTTAGCTCATGTCCCGGTTTTTAGAGAAGTTCGACTGAAATCGGCAGGAGGTTCTTTTTTATGTTTTACAAAGCAGGGATGGTTAGCAGATGTTTCAAGAAAGCAATTTAATTAATAGGCAAGCGACTGGGTTTAAAAATTGCTTTTTTATTTATGTTCTTAGTGCCTGTTCTGCAATTCTCTGCCGAGGAGCGCTGTCATTCCGTGCGCTCGCTTTAAGTAAAATTGTAGTCCTTCTTCTATTTTAGTTAAATGTCCCGGTTTTTGGCTTTAAAATTCTGGTCACCCTAGCCCAGGGAGGTCCGGTGGCTGCCGCGGAGGGAGCGCGGGCCTGCCTCGCTCTGTGCCTGTCAGCAGAGCGCGGTCAGAGCACTTTCCCTCGCTAATCGCAGACTGCGGGCGAGACAGGCGTGGACTCCCTAAGAGACAGAAACAGCTCTCAGAGAGAGACAGCAGTGGGCTTAGAAGGGCTTGAGAGCGAGTGAGAGAGAGAGAGAACTACAACTCCCTCCGGGCGAGACTGGCCTAAGTTCATTAAGGACTGGGAGAAGCGAAAGAATCAGCCATGGGCCGATGTAGGGTGGACCCTGAGAGAGACATCGAGTGCAAGAGATGCAACTCTTTATGGCTGAGGAATAGACAGAAAAGAGACGGCTTGCTCAGTGTCAGAGCAATCCCAGATTCTATTTAGAGATAGGAATTTAGTCGGGTGCCGGGACTGTAACAAAAGCAAATGAATAGAAAATAAAAATGGTGGACGCATGTTTCTTTTTTTCTATTTGTTTACTATTGTTACAATGGCGGCACCTGCGCTTTAGCTTTGAACATCATAAGCTAAAGCGCGGGTGCCGCGCTTCCTTCAAAAGTATAGAAATAGGAAAAAAAAATATTTTCTATTTCTTTACTTTTGAAGCAATTGCGGCACCTGTGCATTAGTTTACAATGTTTAAAAGCTAAAGCGTGGGTGCCGCCATTGTTTTCAAAGGATGTAAACATTTAAAAAGAGGCATGCAGCATTAGGCGCTGCAAATAACAAACTAAAAGCGCGGCCGCCATTATTGGAGCCACGCTTGTTAAATTAATAAATTTTTTTTTTTTAAAACATTACAGCCTCGTGCACTGTTTTCTTAAATGGTTTTCTCCTGCTTGCAAGAAAACCATTTAAGAAAATAGTGCTCGAGGCTGTTATTAAAACATACCGAGTAACGAGATTACAAAAGGAGAAAAGGAGGTACTAAGGAGGGACTACTAAGCCTATTGACAAATTAAAAGCAACCATTTAGAAAGGGCAGTAACACGAGCCAATTGAAAACATGGACAGGGAAATGGGTGGAGCTTCAAGTCCATACATGAATACAGCATGTCTCGAAGAGACAGTGCAAGCGCTGCCTAGGCAAGACTTAAATAAACAGTGGATGTCATCCTCCCACCTCTTAATTTGCAAGAGTTTGTTAAACTACAGGGGAAGGTGGTGATGCTGGTTGCAGAGCATCTGTCAATTCTGCGATTAGGGACATCAATCCAGCTATCGTGGCACTGATGGTAAAGGCAACGGGTACTCACAAACTTAAAGGTAACTACGCTGACATCATGAATGACATCATGGTCATTCTTTCTGGGACCACCATTGAAATCTTGCATGGGTCCAAACAAAAAAAATCTTAAAAACGTCCCCACACACAAGATGACAACTTTAAGAACATGGAAAGCATTTGTAATGAGATTTGTGGACTTGGACCCGCACTTTTGAGGGATATGAGCAGGTAGCACAGAAGTAACAACAGTTTGGTCACGCCGTCATTGCATGATGGACATGCCGCTATGGTTCATGTTCTCTGAAGATCATCCCAAATACGTATTCCGGAGTCCTTTATGGAGAAAAAAGTGAAACATTACGGCAGTCAACCCCAAACATGACAGCTTGGCGACTGCAAGTACGTCAGAGACGTTGCTTTCACTAAAACAAAAATTTGGCGGTGGGCCGCCAAAGTATAAATGAGGTCAATTGTCACTCTTTTCCACCTTCGTCACCCATGCTTGAAAACCAAATTCTTAGGATCTGATCACGATTCAGATCTGCTGTCATCCACCTCGACCATTCTCAAACCTCCCTTTCTGAAAATTGATGGCATTATAGTTTAATTTCCTCTTGGACACAAATCTTTCTCCTAATTCTTTGCTCTGCATGCTGGCCATGGCTCCTTGGAGGCAGTGTACCTTCTGCTAATTGCTGTGACGTGGGTCTAATCCATGTGTGATGGAGTGTCCTCATTCGACCCTGGGTTGCTTACGCTCCTTCGCAAGAGCCTTCGGTCTCAGCCCCTGAATGAACCTACCTTTGGCTGCATGTTCCCTGAGCCGCACACAGCTTCATTTAACAAATTCTTTGAAATTCTAATCTCTTTGAAGAAGCAAAGGCCAAGCCACTTTTATGCCCTATAAATGTACTCATGTTGGTATGCTAGAAAGCAAGACGTCGGCTAGGCAGAAAGAATATGTGCCTTGTATGTGGATAATAACAAAAATATTAACATGTAAAAAAGGCTGTACAAAGCGCTCAATTTTCAAGTTATAAATGATTAGCATTTTTTATATTCAGCTTCACTTACCACAGGTGGTCAGAGTTTATACAAATATAGATGTATAAAATTAAATATAAATATATGTAACTTTTTGAGTTTTATGTCCAAAAGTTTCATAGAGTTCGTAATTAGAGGCTCACAAAATTCATTGCGCGTGGAAATATGAAAATCACATACTTTTCCATGCATATACCTGACCCTAAATTGGCAAGCAATTTTTGGCCCGGTAGAAGACCACATACTTTTGGGTTGCACTGCAAATTTAGGTTTTTCCCCTCACCCCAGGAAATATATTTTTATGGGAAAAATATCTTCCCTACCTGTAGGAGCCTGTTTTGAATATCCATACGTTTACAATTTCACAGGTGTTTGCCACATTCCTAATGGCCATACACCTTGTGCTATCGATTGGGCATGTCCTCATCTCTGTTTAAAATGGCAGACAATCTGGCGTGGAGACGGATTTTCAATGTTTGCAAGAGGGTTTAAGAGTGCGACAATTCTTAGAATCCTGATGACGCGGCTCCTGGCCGGCACTACCTTTAGGCGGGCCCGGCGGTCGCTCGGGGCGTCTGTGCACAGACGAGCTGCAGACAAATTAATTTGCAAACATCGGCTGCATTTGGTTTGTTTTTGACATCCGTTCGGCCCTTCTCTTGTTCCTCCTCTGACTTCTTCATTTCCACAAATCCGTAATCTCGCACAGACCTGCCAAATGGTAAACAATGTTACCTGTGTGAGAGAAGGCGCTAGAGGTGGGCGAGCCAACAAATTCATAGGGAGAGCCGAGCCAAGGTAAGGGTTGACTGAGTTCTACGAGCCGGTTCACGAGTCGAGCCCTGAAAATATTTTCCTTGCAAACTATACAACAAACAGCATGTAAAAATACGATAAAATTCCTTCAAAGTCCCAAAAATGTATCTGTTTAACCTGCGGAAGCATTTCACCTTATTGCAACTGATTATATCACTGCATTGAGAAGCATTTATTAAATGTGATAGGTTTTAATTTTCCTGCCCCCTCCCACTGCCATTTGTGAACTAAGAGGCAAATCATTTGTCATGTGTGCGCTATATGTGGCCTAGAATCTTAGGTGGAGAAACATTATATCAAATCAAACCCAACTTGCATAGTTGAAGGAGTTCCCATAGGTAATAATGAAAATAAAATATGTGTCAAGGATCACACAATTTCATGAAGCATGGAAGCCGGGATTGATCTCCGGTTTTCTAGTTCCACACTGTACAGTTTAGCCACTAAAAGAATATCTCTGTCTCTTGGCCATTTCATATCAATGCTTTGCCTATAATTCATGGCTCATGAGGGTACAGCGTAGATGGCAGACAGAAGCCACATGAAAGCTTGGCTCGCTTTGGGTTTCAAGGGTCCAAGAGGTCCTCGAGCTGAGCCAGAGCCTAGCGTCAAGCTTGATCCCGGTTCGAGCTTTCAGTGGCTCGCCCACCCTTAGGAGAAGTCAGTGCCATGGAGAGGCGGGGCTTTGTGCTGAGCACTGCTTGTGATATATAAAGCTACAGTTGGTTCAGTTGGGTAAGAACTAAAAAAAGTTTTTTAACTCTTATTATTTATTTACACATAGAATTCACATCAAATATATATATTTATCGTGATAGACAGAAGCTAAATACAGCACACCTACAACAATATATCAAAATATATGAATTTATTTCTGTTTTTTGATTTTTTATCATCACATAAAATTCACTGCAAACTCAATTAAATACGGGCTGTCAGACATAAAGCACAAAAACACAGTAACAATACACAAAATTCAATACGTGACTGAAGTGACAGGAAGGGTGAAAGTAAATAACATGTCAGATTCAAACTAAAAAGACAATAACATAAATTATCTGTCCTTCTCTGGTCTTTCACTATAACATGCACTGTCTATTTAATTAATAATTATAGTGAGCCTGGACATGAGACTGTTTCACGTCGACATTTTGACCCTATAGATACATGTGTGTGTGTAGATACATCAAATAGGGTCTTCCTCAGGACAAAGCAGCCTATTGACAGCCCTCGTGATTCAATAAGCCAGTGCCAACAGCATGCTCCACCGAGCCCGGATGGAGCGTCACCGAGGGCGAAGAGCTTACTCTTGTACGTCCTCGTCAAACGAAAAGTTCATCAATGTGTAATCATCCCAAAACTTCTGCGGGCAGTAATTGGGGATGCCTGAGAATTGGCACCGACCGATTATTCGAAATAGCACCGACGTCCCCCACTGGTCATGTTAGACGACCTCAGGGGGGACGAATGGGAACTCAAAATATTACTCTTTGTGATCCCTATTCCTGAGTTAGGTCACCTTCAAATAACTTCACAGTGGCCCGTACATCCGATATTTCCAAAATGATGAGCTTCGTGCCCCCGGCAGCTGGAAAACCCCATTGACTTTAATGAGCACTGCTTGTGACGCATTCCAACCACCCGCCCCCTAAACAAAAATATAAGCTTCGCGGTCTGCCGCTGACGTCGTGGGCTCCCACCTTGCAATCGGCATCAGCTGTGCAGCAGCATCAAACACGAGCTGAAAACTCACCATATTCATGGGTTTCCAGCCCACCTGTTGATCCTCACCTCGTGACACTGTGAAGGGAGACAATAGCGCGTGACACATAGGGGCAGATTTACAATTTAATCATGCAGAACAGTGCAGCAGCCTCAAATGTTGCGCTGCACTGCATGAATAGGAGAGAGGAGGAGAGCACCATATTTACAGAAATATGGCACTCCCCCCTTTCCCTAGCCCCGGCGGTGAAATCAGCTGCCGTGTGCCACGGAGACACCTTTGCGCCATGGTGCAAGGGTATCTCCGTGAGTCTAGCATAGGTTTTGTACTGGAAGGTTGTATGATAAAGGCATGCATGGCTAAACCACGTGTGCCTCTACCACGCAGCCCGAACCACGAATGCTCTTTACCATGCATTCCTTTACCATGCATGCCTTACCACGCAATTTCGTTGTAAAGGCATAAATGGTAAGGGTGTATGCATGGTTAACTTTGCCACTATTTTGACCCCCCTCCCCCACCCTAAGCCCTAAATTCCGAACCCCCTACCTGCCCCCTGCCCTGAGGCCCAACACTGACAAGAAAAATACCCCTTCCACCCCCCTGCCTTGAGGCCTAAAACCCTGCCCCTTAACATACACTACCCCGCCCACGCTGTCCCTAAAACTACCCCAACCCCTTCCACTGCCCTGAGGCCTAAAACACTGCTCCAATTAAAAAAACTACTCTGATCTCCTCCCACTCTGAGCCCTAAAACTGCCCTCATTCCTAAAAATTCCCCCTAATCCCAGCCCTTAAAACTACCCAAACCCCCTTCCCCTCCCCTGGCCCTTAGCCCTAAAAACCTGCTGCCTTCTTAAAAGTATCCCTCCCCCTTCCCTGAGCCCTAAAAACCTGCCCCCTTCCCAAAAATATCCCGACCCCCCCTGAAAGTGACCCCAGCCCTACTTACCTGTCCACATCCGGAGCTTCCTGTTTGGACGCTTCTCCCCGAGTCCCTGCCCATCCTGAACACTAGAACGCTAGCTGCCTTAACCAAGCATAAGCGCTAGCTGCCTTAACCATGCATATGCGTGGTTAAGGCAGATGCGGTGTTCGGGCAAGCGTGGTTACACTTGCGATGTTCCGGGGCACGTGGCTCTGGCTGCGTTGTTCCATACATTTACCGTACTGGAAAATACTATGCATAGACTGACTTAAACCATTTTCCCTCTTTGTATGTGTGTTGTTAAGTGCATCTCACGTACAAAGTCGGAAAAGGAAGGAGAAATGAAAGCATTTCCCCTTTATGCTCCTACTTCAAAAGGGCGCAGTTTTCTCGCGCTAAACCCTTGCTACTTTATTTAGTAAATAGCGTTTAGCGTCAGAAACCTTGGGTGGTTGCATGGGAGCGCCCCTGCTCCTCCCATGGTGCGCCCCCTTGGCGCCAAGTAATGCAAAGCAGTGCTATGCGCTGCTGCACGTTACTTTCACGTTATGTTCAGCGCTAAACAAGTTTAGCGCTGGAAAGTAAATTGGAAAAAAGATTTTGCGCCGATTTGCATTACTTTTGTGACGTAAACACAACATCAAATCTTCATAAATCCCCCCCACAGTGCACTGTGTGTTGACTGGTCTGCTCACATCCATCATGCTGTGATAGGGCTGTCAAGGTGACCACAGATTTCTCAGTGCAGTAGCACCACCGCAGTAGGGGAGCCGGCGGGTCTGATGTTGGACGTGGGTTGATCAAACTTGAGCTTCCATCCAATTACCCATCTATTTATTTATTTATTATTTATGTTTTTTTATTACATTACTAAAAAGGTGCTAGAGCACTTTACAATAGAACTAGATCATTACGCGAGCTACAAAATTACATAATCTGAGGATGCGGATACATTAGAATATAACCGCAGATTACATTTTCTGAAGATGTTGGTACATTACAAAACCATGACCATTCAAGTAGAGTATGTTTTGTAGCAGTGATAACATTTGCGTAACAGGACATGAAGTTAATGTAATGGAAGTAGTGCATTAAATCTCAAGGCACTAATCAGTGCGGAGACTAAACCAGTGAGGTCAAACTATGGAGGGGAGACTAGCTAGATGTCTTTGAAGAAGAGCTTTCAGCTCTGGTTTAAAGATAACCTTTGAAATAGTGGTGTGTAAGTTCAGAGGGAAGGATGGCCTAGGGCCCCCAGTTAGCTTACGTTTGTCAGTCTTGTAACGTGGATATGTGTAGAGCCTTATGTGTGATACAAGTCATCATGTATGTGGCCCTGGCTTCAGTGGGCAACCAAAGGAGTGTAAACTGCATCGTTGAGATGTGGTCATTCCTTTTGGCCCCGTAGACGAAACATGCAGCCAAATGTAGGATTGATTTTAGAGGAATGAGAAGGGTCTTGGGCAGACCAGTCGATTCTGGAAAGTACGAGTGATTGAACTAGAGGTTTAAGATCGGGCTCTGGAATGTAGCGGCGTATTGCCGAGAGAAGACACAACTGATATTGCATATTTCTGGCTATGGTGCTGATTTGCGATTGTGGTTGAGTCTTTTATCTAGGATGACTCCTAAGGATTTGCCATTGTCGACAGTGGTGTGTTTGCTGTTCAGGATGTTGAGTGTGTGCATGCTGGATTGTACTAGAAGTGGTGAGTTTGATGAGGAAATGAGGAGGAATTCAGTTTCGGAAGATTCCGCTTTAAATGATGTGAAGTCATCTGGTCTTGAACTGTATTTAGAGTGTTGGTAAGGTGTAAGAGGCCATTTGCAGGGCCGACCTTTAATTAAAATTGGATGTCATCCTCACATTTATGATAGAAGATCCTTGATTTTCTTAGTAGGACTCCAACAGGCTGGACATGAAGGATGAATAAGGTCAGAGTAAGGATAGATTCCTGAGGGAACCTTTGATCTACAGCCATCAGTGCTGAGAAACAATCATCAGTTTTTGTCCTCTGTGACCTGCCAATGAGGAATGATAGTGGTTTACTATATCAAAGGCTGCTGATAGGTTGAGAAGAGTCAGGAGGCAGGATTTGCATGAATCTAGGACTCTAAGTGCACCATCACCACCTGTGGCAGTGCTGTTTCAGTGCTGCAGCATTGAATAGAAACCAGATTGGTATTCGTCCAAGAGGTTGTTATGATGTGTTGAGTGGGTTGATCTGAAACACATCTTTCCGTGATTTTTGCAAGAAAAGTGAGGTTGGAGACTCACCGAAAATTGTTGTTCGCATTTTCAGAGAGTGTTTTGAAGACTGGGGCAACTTGTTTTGTCTTGAGACAATCAGGAAATATTTCTTGGCTGATTAAGAGATTAGGGTAAAAGGATGTGTAGGGAAGGATGTCTGTGTAAATGTCTTTGGCAATGTTTCCTGGGATACGTTCCACAAAGTGGTTTGAAGTTTAGCTTTCATGGTGCTTTTAAGTAAGTCTTTCTCCTTAATTATGTCAAATAGCTGCCAAGTGTTGTTGGATTTGCACTTAGTTGTCAGGTTAGGACGGTTGTCTCAACACAATAGCAAAAATTATATGTTTTACTATTTACTTTGAATAGTACAAGCAGCTTTTGGGATTGGAGGACTCGGCTAAAGTAACCGTTTTCCAGCTAATGCTAGTGCCATTAATACGGAGATGTGCACAATCTGCATGTAAAAGCCAAAGGTTCCACATCTCCAGCGGCGGCCAGCATGGATCGGAGGTAGGGGGGCGGGGGCAGGGGGGGAGGACACAAGGGAAGCGGGTATTAAAAAAGAAAATTAAAAACGTACCTTCTTGCCGCTTCCTCGCCGCTTCTGTCCTCCGTAGTCCTCCCTCGCTGGCCTGAACAGGAAGCACACCGAGGCTCCCAGTCACCCAATCACAACGCTGCCTTAGCAGCATTGTGATTGGTCTGAGCGCCGTGTTTTGGTGCTCAGACACTGACTGGGAGCCTGAGCATGTTCGCCACGGAGGCTGTAATGCAGCCTGCATGGAGAACATGCGAAGTGCGCAAGACTGTTTGGCCGTCCCGAGAGGGCCAGCCAAGCAGTCATTGCGTACTTAGGAGGGTGCTACCACTCTTCCCCTGCCTCCACCCCCTCACGCGAAGCTGCGGAAGTAGGAGAAAATAACATGATAATAACACAAGTTATTATCATTTTATTTTCCCTTTATTTCACTGCTAAAAAGCAGTCGGGCGACGCTCCTCCCCCTTAGCAGAGGAGCCGCCTCTGCACATCCCATAGGTGACTAGTCAACTCGTGCCTTTTTCAACGAGACAAAAACTAGGTTAAACCCCTGATGCTGGTTTTTCTTCTTAATGCACATGAAGCTGCAAGACAAAAACTAATCTAAGCTACTAAGACATGCTGGTTTTATTTTTTATGAAGCTGCCTATCGATGGAGTTAAGATTATCCTGATTTTGCCAGTACGGTATCCGGAGTAATGCAGGCTTCTGCAGCCCCATGATGACCAGCACCATTAAGTGCCTGGCCAATTTTACTATATGGACCCTTGAAGTTTGGTATCTCCTTCAGGATATAGTTTAAATGGCTATCTCCTGGATCAACAGTCCAAATGTGTGAAATTATGGGTGTGATAACAGTCTAGAACTGAGTTTGTCTTGCCCTGAACCATGTTATGTGCATGGTACAGATTACAGACTACCACATCAACTAAACATTTATGAGCTGGCCTATGTAGGCTTGAAAACCTCAACAATGACTTGGCTGGGGCTTCTGTTCATTTTGGATAGTGGGACTGTGGGATTCGTAGATATTCTGGCTATTTTACTGTACTAACAGCCTCATGGCTTAAAACCACTGGGTTGTCGAGATTTGTTCAGGGGATCGCTGAAAAACTGTTACAGCCTTTTCTGGGCCCACTTGCTTACCATTGACCCTCCGACAGACCTTCCTCTCCGAGTGAGAGGTGACGGGAGTTAGCATTAACATCAATCAAAATTCAGTTATCAGTGCAACCCATTTGGCTACACAATGAGGACCAGGAATCAGTAGCTTGGGTTAAGAAGATTTATTACAAATTTGAAATTAAATTCAAATGCACTACTGGCAGCACCATGCTATAAAGGTACAGAATAACAACAGGAAAGCCCAACCTCCTGAAGAAGTTTAGGCGCAGCAGAATTAAAGATACAAGACATTCAGTCACTGCAATATAGACTATTGATAAAACCAACTGATGCTCAGAGAAAAGTGTCAAGTTTTGTTGTCTATGCATAGGTAAATCCAGAATCACAGCAATTAAGGTCCAGACAAAGATGATGGTTCTGCTAATCGAAAGACTCAAAATCAGGAAATTCCATGAAGAAAATCAGAGTCGAGGAAGGAAAATCAAATCTAGCAGGTATCAGCATTTCAGAAGCTCGGACAAGAGTCTTCTATGGATCAGAGAGACAAGTGTTAGCCTAAGCCATGCTTAGGAAGGGATCAGACAGGCATTGAGGTCTTCACCCTTTAAAGGGCAGAGACGGTTCGAAAGAGACCTCCTACAGGATCCCTGGAAAAAGGGGTTCTGAAGTCTGACGGGGTGAACACTACATTATAACAATCCAAGTCCGCTAGGTAACATCCCCTTTGCACACATCATCAGGGGCCCATTGTTTCAGTCCACTTCTTAGGTAGCAGGCGGTTACATCGGGAAAAAGTTGCACACTAGACATGGAACGATACCAGTTTCTCACGTACACATCACATCATATTTACTCGATAGGCCTTTCAGTTGACGCTCTGGTGCCCCATATTCCTTCATCAAGGTCTTCTTCTCAGGCTCTTGTCCCTATCTCTACAGTAATGTATCTATTCTACAACTAACAATTCATGTGAATACCTGCAAGAAATGTCGAGTTAGCAGAAAAATGAAATCAGCTTTTAGGCAGCATGGTGAAATACAGGCCTACATATGACAATCTAAACATTAACTTCAACGTTACACATTTAATATGCGTGTGCACATTTAAACGCAAATGAATATACATTTCTAATGCACTAAGTTTCATATTACATGTAACATTCAGTAAGCCTTTAAAATAATCGGCTGTAGGTATGGCTAAAAACTACATTTTAAGTCAAATATATGAAATACTAATGCACACATTACATAAATTTCATGTTGATTCGAGTAAAATAACATTCTACATAGGTAAGGATGGTTTCTATCTAGTTCGCAGATCAATAAATGTTATTCGTGCAAATTAACATACACATTATGAAAATCACATTTCATCTCTATGGTGAGTCCATTATCTACAAAATCAGGATGGTTTAATTATCACACTTAGTTATGGTAAAACACATTTATATGAATACATTCTCTAACCCTACAGCGAAGGCACTCTTTAATAATGTCAAATGCAACACTTACATCAGTTCCTTAAACTATACATAAAACATGTTACAGAGTGCACTTTCACGCCGTGTGTCTCTGTTAAGGATCTGTGACGTATTTGTGACATGTACAGGATGGGCAACCAGGGGAGGCTGGCATGGCTCGCGGGTGGTTGGGTGGGCGAGTGGGGGGGGGCGCAGGGGGTCGCACGGGGGGGAACAGGGTTTAGAATTTTTTTTTAAAAAACTTACCTCGAGGCCGGTTCTCATGTCTTCTGTGCTCCTGCTCTCCTGAGTCCGCTTCCAGGAACAGGAAGCAGGCAGCCAGGCTCCCTACCCTAAGCCAATCACAATGCTGCAATTGCAGTGTTGTGATTGGTCTGGGCGCCGTGATATGGCGCTCAACCAGGGGCTGGATGGGTGGGCATGTCCTCCATGCAGGCTGTAATGCAGCCTGCATGGAGAACAGGGAAGTGCATGACTGCTTTGGGTGGCCCGAGAGGGCTGACCAAACAGTCATTGCGCACTTGAGTGGGCAAACCACTCCGCCCCTGCCCTGCTCCGTGAACAGACCAGCCCCGCCCACCCTCCCGCCCGCAAAGGAAACATAACATGATAATAACTGAAAGTTATTATCATGTTATGTTTCCTCTTCTCGCACTGCTTGAAAGCAGTGGGGAGACGCTCCTCCGCCATAGTGGAGGAGCCCCACTGTGGGCAACTTGGGCGCTGCACCACAACTAGCTAGAGATCAGATATAAAATAGTCAATTTGATAGACTGTCTCATTCTGCCTTGCACCTCTGCCCCATTGACTGGCTGTGGCAAACACAGAATAGAATAGAGTAGAATAGAGTTCGCAAATGCTGTCAAGGACACCTGAACTCTTCCCTATAGGATAACGCTGCCGATAGATCTCTGCTTTTCGTAGTGTACTTGCTTAACACATATGCTCTATAATAGTGTTTGGGGTTGCATTTACACCCAAAACCTTAAAGTGACCTCATAATTTCTTGGGTCATCCTAATTGTAGCTATCTTCCTTCCTTCCCTTTAAATAGCACACTTGCCTATAAAACAGCCTTGACTCAACAAAATTTATTTGGCGTAGTTAATAGATTTACACAGCATCATTAATATAAGCTCCCTACCACCTTCTAAAATAGGTATTGACTCCTCACCGTCTGTAATCTTGGAAAGTCAAGTGTACAAAGGGAGTAACTTGTTTAGTAAACTGGAGTCAATGGTACCTGGAGCCTTGCAACCGAGGCAGTGAATGGCAGGTCCCACCAAGACCCTTCACGGTAACCACTGACTGCCACAAGACCCAGCGAATAGGCCTTACAGAGCACCAGTCCTCCAAGTCGCACAACATGCTGTGCTGGTTTTGGTAATCACACCCCTGAAGCAGTCACAGAGAGGAAATGATACATTCTCCCTGTTGAAGTCTGAGTGAAGAAAGCTGGCCGAACAAGTTGGTTTGTCGCTCTCCTGTCATTACCCAGCAGACGAGGCACACCCAGCAGTTTCAGAAGACTCCAATAACAAAGGCTGAATTTCCAGTCCTTTCAAGCAGTTCAAAAGTCCAGCTATTCTGCAGCATGATGGTGCGTGAGAGGAGAGCGTTGCACCATGTGGGAGGAGTGTGTCAACCCACCACACGCTACGTTACCACCAGCAGTAATCACCGCAGCTGCCACCTGACCCCATGTCATGAGGATCTCCTGCAGCTAGCATGGATTTAAGCAGCAAAGGTCACTTTGCATGCTGGGATTTGTATACCTACACTTGTAATTCAGAAATCCCAGAATCCTGTGTGCTATTGGCTGGAAAACTAGCACCGGCTGAAGGAAATCCTTTAGAAATCATTGTCTTCAGGTGCATTAATCCAAATCATTCAAGTGAAGCAAGGAAGACTAAATCACCTAGAATGCTTCGAATTGGAAATTAAATGGCAACAAATGGAAACACAGGCCCTCATTACAAGAGGCCCATAAATTCCAAAGAACCTGGTAACACTGTTACTACCTCCATTTGAATTTTGAGGTCCTTGGCCACAGCTGACATCTCTGACACAGCTGAAATCTCTGGGGAAAATGTGGAGCAGAATGAGGAATTACAGGAGAGCAGGACTTGCAGATTCCCCCTCCCCCAATAATGCATCATTACTCTGTGAGCTCTCAGGGTTCAGCCTGGAATCCCTGTTGATTCTGCACCCAGGAGTTAAAAAGACTCCCAATATCACTAGCCCGGAGTACATATTCAACATCTCTGAATCCCAAAATCTCATTACGAGGTCCCCGGTGCTCTACCTTAGGGCCACCACATACATGCCAACATTTGTGAGCATGAAAGAGGAAGATTTAAAAAAATAAACGGGGGCATTTATTTTCCCCCACTGACTTGCTTAGAATGGGAGGCAATGTTAGGTGGGAGAAAGTTAAAATAAAACTAATTTTGGCTTTAAAAATCAGGAGTCTCCCACCCGAAGCGGGTCTGTTAGCGTGTATGCATCTCCCACTGGCGGGCTGGTTGTTTTGCAAGGGCCCAAGTTACAATCCATGTTATCCTTGCTTCCCCTACAAGGGTTACTTAACCAGGAAGTCCTATCTGCTCAAGGAAGTTGGTTGGTGATTGACTGATCATTGTGATCCCTCTCTTAATTCGTGCAAGTGTCAATTTATATACCTCGCCCCTCACACCCAAGCGCATGCATTTTTTCCTTTGCTGTATCTTCTGTTCCTTGTCAGTTGAAAGTAGCTAGGTGTGGCTGTCACAAGTGGCTTCAAATTTGATTAGTAAAGCAAGTTCCACTGAGGAGCCCAGTACTGACAATTGTTCCACACTTTGATGTGTGCACTTAGAGATTCCACATAACATGCTATAGAAGTGTTCTCACTCAGTCAAAAGATAATTCTTGAATGTCACCTGAAGGTAAAGTAAAGCAACAGGTACCAGAATAAAAACTGAATTGAATTTAAAAGCTAGGACTGGCTGAACTACTCACAACTGACATATGACAACTTTATTGCTGACACAATAGCGTTTTATACGATCCTTCTGTCCCTTAATTTCCTGCTTGGTATTTTTTAAAGTATTGCTATTAGTGAGGCTGTGATAATGGACCAGGACTTCAATGTGTGTTTCTTATTCACTGTCAGTTTTAATACACTCACTATATTTCATTTTTACCTGATGTAGTGGTGTCATGTAAGATATTTTGGAACGGTTTTAACTAACTAAACAAACTTGTGTTCATTCTTTCATTCAACATTACAACTGTATTCTTGTTTTTCACTTACAGGCAGTAGTGTTCACATACATACAGTGTGTGGGTAGATTTTAGATTGCATGAGGGCTGTAGAACTCAAGAATGCCTCCAAGTCAGAACCCTCAATCCCTGAACCCTTGCTCTCTCTGCTGCCCTCCCTCACATGGCAGAGTAGCCTGTCCACCAAAATGATGGTCTGTCTGGCCTATTTAGGGCCGAGAGGACCTTCAGCTTTCCATCAACAGATCCCCCATTGACTTTGTCGAAGGAAAGCATTACAGTGCCCTTCCTATTTTGGGTCGATGGTTTGATGCCCCCGCCCCCCACCCATCTGTATAGGGGGAGAGCGTCAGGAATTTTGACGGTAATCATGCCATGGTATCCAAAAGTCTCTGGGTATGTCGTCATTAGTCTTTTGTTTTTCATTAACAAACTCCCACTTTGGGTGTTTGTTTTCGAAAAACAAAAAGTTTGTAAAAGTTTTGTGGACAGCCATCAAAACTGACAGTGACTGACGGATGTTCCTGCCAAGGTACATAGATCACCTGTGGCCAGCAATGACCTCCAATTTAGGGAATGGTAGATCATCAGAGTGGCGGACATCATGTCCTCTGCCACCCTGATGGACGGAGTACTATCTGCCAAAGTCTAGATTACCCCCCTTGTGACTTTCCAGCAAAATAGCCATGTTGGCTCTATCAGCAAAATACAAAGCTCATTGAGCCCAGTTGGACAGTCTTCTGAATCTAAGAGACTCATTGGCTTGTTTTGAGAACTCTAAAGTCTTAGTTAGTGAATCCACCACTTGTAAAAGCTTCTCCTAGTAGGAGACTCAGGCCCTCTCAAAGCCAGTCTTTGGATCACAGAAACAAATTACCTTTTATTTGTTTCATTGAACCTTGAAGCTAAATTTAAGGTAACAAACACATGGCCATGGAGAATCCAGGACTCAAGCCCTTAACCTTCAGACTAAGAGTCTAACATCTTAAGCTTTAGGCCACATGTGACCCTCCACTTTTGGTGAGAAAGGTAATCATTCTCAGATCTAATACAGGGGCAGCTGTGGACCAGGGGTGCTGAACAAGAGATGGATCGATCAAACATAGGTTTAACATTGGCATCTGGATGGACTGGCATCAGTTCTGGGATAATCCTGTTTTTAGGGACAGGGGCAAAACAAAGGCAATCTCTTGTCTTTTTACCGGGTCATAACTAAAGCTTAAGATATTGATAATAATTCAATTATCATTGTCTGAGTCAATGGTGTTATAAATATCATAACCATGCTCTTGTGCAGTCATCAGAACATTAGGCTATTTCTTCATCTTGTATTCTATCTCCAGACTCAGGGTCAAAGTATTGACCAAGGGTCAAAGTCTTTGGGTGGATGAGGATTGGTAATCACAGCACCGACAGTCGGAAATCCACTGGATAGAATGCTCCTGGACCTCATGAGACTGGACATGTCTAGATATACCGAACGTTTACCTCTTTTGGTTGAAGTCTGAATTTCTCACCAAAGGAGTGCGCACCTGCAGAATGGGATGGTGGCAGCCTACAAGTGCCAGCAGGTGAGTGTCAGGTGTTCCTTAACTATATATGCCCAGGAGCCAATATCATAAGCCATGAACTTTAAAACAGAAATATCAAAGAAAGAATAAAGATTATGTTTTTATCAATTCTTCCTCTTCAAATTCAGAATCATATAAAGTCTCACGTTTATCCAAAACCAATTGCAACACTATTCACACAAATATATACATTGAAATCCAAGGTTTAGAAATTAAAAACTCATGTTAGCTGTTATATTCAATGTTACTGTTTATGTGATGCACCAAACAATCTAACTTCTATGTGCTCAAAGCCATCAACTACCCCCCCGCCCCTCCTTCAAATATTTTTGCCAATGCTTCCTCAGAAAGATATGGACAGGTGTCCCAGGTGAAAGCAATAAATTCATGTGGGCGGTCATAGGACATATTGGGATCGGTCATAGGACATATAATTAGTCAATTGCTCCAGTGCTGAATCTCTTCTACAACATCAATGCATGCTTGTCATTGTAGTGTCCATGTCATGTCTTTAAACAAAATGTAAATGCATGAAATACAGGGCCAGTAGTGGGAGTTTAAGTAGCAGGAAAAGGAAAAAAAGCCCAAAACTATCAAAATGTACAGAAACAAAGCAAATGTGAAAACACAACTGTGGCGACCACAGCCTAGTTAAGCCCAATACACTATCAGCTATACAATAAACACATTCTAAATAAGTTCTAACAATAGAACACAGAAAACTGTGCCAGGGAGTACTTAACTTGTGACTGGGGAAAAAGAAAATAGTTTTCCTCGTGCAGCTATATATAGAGCAAGGTCATGGCTGATTGGCTTTTTTTACATCCCCTCAACCTGTAGTTTGTTTCCTAGGGTCTTCTGGGAATAGTAGTTTATGTAATTCGTTACTGCTATTATAAAAGCGGCAAGTTAAGAAAGCATAATATGAGCATCTGGTCTTGTAATAAAAGGAGGACTTTCAGTCCCAGAGAACCTGATCTGTGGATGTGGCACACTGCTAAGCCAAATCCAAGTCAGCAGGCGTGTGTGTGGTTTTTCAGATGACTCCATGTCACCAGCATGGACATTTCCGAGATCAGGATTTCCCTTATATAATTCTTCCTCCTCCAGTGTTTTAGTCCAATTTCATTACATCAACTCGTACAAGCCTGTAACTCCCAGAATGCATTGATTCGCACAGGACTTGGAAAATGTTGTGCTGTCGGCTGAGTCGTCTGGCTACCCTGGGCCTGAGGCAACTTCTGTAGCCTTGGCATGATCACTATTAAAATTCTTGTCCACCGACCTGCTGAGATCCCTGTGACTAACTGGGCATGGCTCTTGGGGACGGTAGTGAGAGCCTAGAGAGCACTCCTCGCCTGCCCGGAGCATCCTGGCCAAAGAGGGTACTGAACTTATGGTTTAGCACCATGGTCGGTGCTGTCCTTGGACTCCCCAAAGGTATGGATGCAACAATAAAAATCTTCTAGTCCTTGACTTTCTGCGTCAGGTGTGAAAGTCACAGAAACAAAATCACAGACCAATGGTGCAACAAGAGTGAGGATAAAGCACCCCCACTGATTCCCTACTTTAGTTGTAAAATCATATACAGTTAAGGATGAATGGCCTCCGTAGACCCCAGCCCCAGTGCCACTGCACCGTTAATATCAACACCACACCACACATGGCACTAGATCAGAAGACTTCAAGGGAAACTTCACCGCGAGAGCAGACCAGCTTCAGATTAAGATGCCCCACTTTCACAGACTGTATTTTGGAAGATCCTCATTTTCTGTATGGATCGCAAAGCTTAGGAACTGTCTGCTGACATGAATTGGGAATATTTACAACCATGATCTTTCGAAACAGCCAGCTGGGCCTGGATGAACAAGCTACTTACCTTCACCTTCAGTAACACTGCTTCTGGTGGGCACTCTACCTAACCTCAGATTCCACACCTTTTGAATATCCCCAGATGCCAGACTGGATTCAGATTTGTGTACAGCAATTGGTCCTGCACGCTGGCTTATGGCACAGCCACACTCCTCAAACTCCTAGTATTGCCACATATGATGGGGCAGTGCCTCATAGAAGCACCATCCCTGAGCACCAACATCAGATTTTCTACGCCCTCACACACAGATCAACCATGACAGAGCGTGACAGTGAGCCAGATCTCACTTGGGATCTCCTTTTACAGTCACAGAAGTCCATTCCACACAATGTGGAGGAGGAAGGGTGGTCAGAAATCTGCAGTTAAATAGAGTATCCAACGGAAGGAGCATTGCTGAAGGGAAATCACGTGTTCTTCTGATGGTTACTTCTAACCGGAGGCTCTTCACCTTTTAAATTGATACCCAAGAGAGTCTAAGGTGTGTACTGTTACCAAGAATTCTTGTCGGACCAATGAGCAAAATGACCCTCTGTGAAAAAGTGCCTCTTTTACATGGTTAACCCCCCTACTTTTTGCCTGGATTTGATGTGATTTCAAATGTGGTACTCAGGGTCCCTGCCATCCAGGTCCCCTGTGCCAGTGCTCGTTCCCTAAAACATACCCCCAATTGGTAATTCTGCCTCCTGTAAGTCCTTAGTAAATGGTACCTTGTGTACCTAGGGCCTGGAAGCTGAAGAGGGTTCCTTGGGACCCCCTCACTGGGACCATGCCACTGCCCTTGCAGCCTGCATGCCCCTGTGAGGGAGAAAATGACAAAGTCGACGTGGCACCCTGCCCGGGAGCCATGCCAGCAAGCACCGCCTGACAGTACAGGTAAGTCACCCCGCTAGCAGGCCTCACAGCCCTAAGGCAGGGTGCATTATTCTCCAGGTGATGGCATATCTGTATGAGCAGATGTGCTCCTACAATATTGGGCACCCTTTCCCAATATTGTAAGAGCTAGTGAAGCCATAAAGAGTACGTGGGCTGAGAACTCAACAACTTGAGTTCCATTGCACCATGATGGCTTTACTGAATATAGGAGTGTTTGGTACCAAACTACTCCTCCCAATAAATCCACACTGATGCCAGTGTGGGATTTATTGCCCCATGTACCCAGAAGGCACCTCAGAGGGGCTCCCTGAATCCCTACCAACCCTGGTGTGGTCTCTGGCCGGCTGTAGGCAGCCAAACACCACCAGACATGTTTCTGGACCCCTGGGTAGAGAGCCCCTGCTCTCCGGGACCAGAAAAAATGCACATCCTGGGCAGAGGTGTCATGCCTTCTCCCCCAGGATGGGCCAATGCTCGAAGAGGGAAGCTTCAAAGGCCTGCCGCCTTTGTATTGTGACCCCCAGCCTCTGCTGCTAGCAGCAGATGGCAGCCCCTGGTTTACACCCCCACTTTGGGTGGGATAACTGGCGGGAAAATTAAAAAAGGTAGGCAGTGTGCCCAGCTCTGCCAACCCCATCACTGAGGTGGGAGGAAGCGGGGTGAAGCACAACTTTCAGTCCCCGCCATCTTGAAGATGTGGGACTCCTCCAATCAGGGCTAGGCCTATGCCCCTCCCATGGGAGGGTGGCATGATAGCGGGTGTAGCCACCCCAATTATGGTGACAATTAGCCCTACCTGCTACTCCCCTAAAATGCCTCCTAAATTTTGTATTTAGGGGGATCCCCCAGACCTGACCCTCAGATCTGTGACAACCTAAGAAGCAAAAAGACAACCTTTCAGAGAAGACTGAAGATGATGACTGCCTTGGCCCCGGCCCTACCGGCCTGTCTCCAGTTTCTGCGAATCTGCGAACCTGCGACCCATCATGCAGCCAGCAACCTCTGAAACCCTGGGAGGACTGCTGCCTTCATCAAAGACAGCAATCCCCCGCGGACAGTGGACCTGTACAAGAAGAAACAAACATTAAGAGCCGCCACAGGGAGGACCGACACTGGTCGATGCGACTCCCTGCTTCAAAAGAACTCCAAAGACCGCAGTGGTAGAGGACCGACACTTGTGTCGACGTAACTCTACCCTGCCCGAAGAAAGCATGGCAACTGGACGACCTCCACGATTTCGAGGGATCCCCCCAGCCCCATGACCCAAACTGCCCACAGCTCCATGCCCGAGAGCCTCTACCCTCCTGCTAGTGGCCCTGTCGGTCACCTCCTGCACCGCCTGCCTGACCGCGATCTCCCCTGGATGATCCGACGAAAGTGGACCCCAGTCCAATCTACAGCCACCGACTGCCTGCGACTGCCATTTTAACTGTGTTGGCCGCTGGCTGAAACCCATCCCACTCAATGCCCCCGCCGACCGCGAGGGTAAAAATCATTGCCGGTATCGACCGCCTAAGGGAAGATCCTGAAATCCGCACCCTACGGGTGCCCCAGTCCCCCACGATCGACCCTGCATTTAGTGTTGGTCTGACCACCCGAAGACTGGAACTGTAAGTTGCATACTCACTTGATACATCCCTACATTGATCTCCCCAAAGGTTAATCTTGAACTGTTCGAATATGGCACTGCTGACTTTTGAATAATGAAAAGTATCTTTAATTGAAACACACTTACCCTAGCAAGAAGGTCTTGGTCTTAAAATAAAATACAAAGTATAATTTTTCTAAAGTTGGGCCGGATCTCCTTCTTGAGTTGTGTGTCCATTATTGATCACTGTTGTGCAATAAATGTCTTGCACTCCTCTGTGTTAGGCCTAAGGCTGCTCACCCACACTACAACAAATAGAGCACTTTGGGTTTTGCATTGAACCCTGTACCCTTTTGGGGAACCCCTGGACTCTGTGCACGGTATAACCACCTACAGGCTATATCACATACAGAGCCAAGGACCTCACTAAGAACCTGACTGTTGAGGCAGTAGTGCCTGGTGAACGTATGCATGGATGCCCATGGTGCAGCCTGGCAGATGTTGAGGACAGAACCCCCCCTTGACACGCCACTGAAGTAGCCCTGAATCTGGTGGAATGAGCCCAATCCCAGGGCACAGCAAGTCTTTATTCCCAGACCTTCCACCTAGATAAGGCTAGAAAGGTAATGAATTGAGCCACGTGGCAGAGTGATACAACGTTTGGTAGAAAGCAAGCATGAGTCCCCAGAATAAATTTGTTAGGAACGAAAGTGGTGTATGAAGTTTGCATGGACAGTGCGCACAGCACACTAAGATGGCGTGCAGAGGTAATTGCGATAAGGAAAACTGCATTGATGAAGAGGAGCCATAGAGTGAAGCCGTGCATGGGCACAAATGGGGTGTGCATAAGGACCACATTAAGATCCCATTGAGCCACAATGAAAGATAACAGTGGAAATATGTGCATCAGTCCTTTTAATACTCTCATCAAAATGAGTGACTTGAAGAAAAAAGGTTGATAATGTAAATGCAAAAATGCTGAAAGAGCAGATAAATAACCTTTAATGTACCCACCACAAAGCCTTGCTGAACCAAAAATAAATCAAACAGCAAAATACCAGATAACATGGCCTCCAGGGGATCAAGCTGACGTGTACGAAAGTGGGTTATTAGTGGGTTATTAGTTGGGAAAGATGTGAGTCCTTCACAAATAATAAATCTGCAACCTTCTGTCTAATGGGAACCAAATATCGATACACTAGTTCTGTGGGAGTATCCTCTAAATTTCCTATTTTGTAGCTGGAACTGAGTGGATCGGTCAAAGTAAACCTAACGAGTGGGCTGTGGCACAACAGTTTTCGAAGAATAGGCCACGTTATAACACATGCGTTAAGAACGCATGCCATTACAATGACCGCGTTGCTACATCGCATAGCATTACAACGCAAGTCATTACAACGACATGCTGTAGGGGGCACGCTGGATGTTGGAATAGTATAATTTACTATTCCAACTCCAGTCTGTGCAACAGTAGGGAAGGTGTTGGATTTAAAATACAACACCTTCTGCCCCCTACAGCAAGTCATTGTAAGGGCTTGCGTTGTAATGGCATGCGATGTAACAATGCAGTCGTTGTAATGACCGCGTTGTAATGGCATGCATTGTTTCGCATGCGGGGTAAGTGATGTTTCCCGTTTTCGAAATGCTGTAAAGCCAAGTCAGCTTTCTCTCTGGAAATTCTAGAACCATCAAAGGGCATGTCCATTAGGGACGCTTGTGGGTCACTGGAGAAATCTGTGGCCTATATCCAGGCATGGAATGTCATCACACCAGTGATGCCATGGCGTGGCCCACACGGACCATTTTGTCAAGACTTGCCCTTTTTGCATTTACGATACTACTTGGATTTCAGCTTCCCCCATGCCTTCGAGCAAGATTGGGGCTTGAGGCTGGAGTAACCCAGCAACTTGAAGTAGAAGTAGCCCATTACCTGGGAGGGGTTTACTGCTTCCAGCACAACAGTTTCCTTTGCTCTGTGACACAGAGTTTCGCTTCCCAATTTCCTTCAAGTGCATCAGGGAGCATTTGTCGTACAACTCAGAGTCATGATCAGAACTTTAGTACCAGAGGCAAACATTTTACGGATATGCAGCTGACATCTGCTTCCTGCTGTTGCCGCATGCTTTAAAGCTTGTGGTGTTGGCGGTAGTAAGATATTTCCTTTGGCACTCTGTCGAATTCTGGAATTTGGAGTTGGTACTGCTGACAAAATTGAGAAGAGAGCACTGGATCCACATCGAAGGTGGCGGGTGGAATTTAATTGACATAACCAGGGCCGGACTGGCCGTAGCGGGCACCGGGCATTTTCACGGTGGGCCGGAAGGGTGGGGTGGGTTCTGGACCAGTGGCGGCCGTTTTTGTTGCTGGACGCAGGTTTTGCAAAATCGGCCCCCTGTAACAAAAGTGCAGCAGCTGTGTTTTCCACCAGCACCCCCCCTGGTCCGGCGTAATTGCCAGGGCTGGTTTGCTTTCCCAGTCCAGCCCTGGACATAACTGGCTCTCATGCACAAGATCAAAATCTTCGCATCCAGGTCACACTACCTCAACACTACAACCATGTGTGCCTGCCTTGCACACGATCCAATGACAAGAAAACATTGCCATGAGATTATGTAAGGTGCAGATGCTGCAAGCATCCAGAGAGTAGTGGCAGGAGTAGTGTATTAAATGGGATCTGGTACATTCCGATCAGGGTTTGTTGTGCATCTGAAGAAAATCTGTGAAAAGCAAACCAGTGCAAATTCATATATCGGACACTTAGAGAGGGTATCTTGGAAAACTAAGCAAATGTAAATGTAAATGTAAATCCAGTATTTGTAAAGCGCGAACAGCTACCCGAAGGCATCCCGGCGCTGGGGGCCGTCGGGAAGATTAAGCAAGCTATTGCCCAGAGTCACATGGTGCTGGTCTGACCTGCCGCCGGTGCTGGGGATCGAACCGTGAGCCCCAGATTCCAGCGTCAGTCGCCCTAAACTAAAAAAGTTAAAAAGTTAACAGAATGTGTTGATGTTGTTTTTAAAGAGGAAGTATTTGAATGAGGCACTCAGTTGTGTCTGATAACACCATGATTTGCCTTCATTCATAAGAGCGTTAATTGATTTGTATAATTTGAAATCGCAGGGCTCCCAGTTTGTTCCATTCCACGTGTGAGTAGATCATCCAGCCCTGGTTTTATTTTTTTTGCTCTCTGTTACTTGTAGTTTTGCCTTTTCTTCATAAAATGCATGTCAACATGACCTGGAGTGCAAAGAAAAAAACAGGACCAGATAACTACAGACACCCACAAGGGACCACTTGAGACCTGTGCAATAACTAAAATTACAGGTTTGTATTCACAAGTGTAAATTGAAACTAGCAAATGGGTTTAATATAGCCTTATAGCCCGCCGTTGCGGGCTATACCGGCTATTAAAGGCCCGCTCCCGCGTTAAAGGCCCGAGCCGAAGGCGAGGGACTTTAACCCGTTTGCTGCTTCGAACGTTCCGCGCTAAGTGCGGAACGTTCTATTAAGCGGGCAAGGCCGCGTCGGCCAACGGACGTGCGCAGCACTACCGAGGTAGTGCTCGCGACGGCCGTTGGCCGACAGCAGCAGCAAACGGGTTAACAAGGGATTGGGACTTTAATAGCCGGTATAGCCCTGCTACGAAGGGCTATAAGGCTATTAGAACATTCTGCCACTAGAGGGCAGAATGTTCTAACAAATAAAACAAAGGCCTTTCGAAGCTCAAGGGGATTTAAATCCCCTCAAGCTCCGAGAGGCCTTTGTAAAACATTGGAATGTTGCTCTGCGGGCCTTTACCAGCCCGTAGAAGCATGGAGCACTCCATTGTCTACAATGGAGCTCCCAACATTCCAATGTTCTAATAAAACATAAACTTCCACCAAAAGGTTGACATTTTATGTGTGAGCAAATCTCCTCATGGCGAAGGGACTGCGGGCTTTACGGGAAGGGATTCCTTCAACGTTGACGGACATCCACAACCTTACAAATATGAGAGCATTTGCAAACATTTGCAAGACACACTCTTACCCTGGATAGGGTCAAAGATTTACTTGCATCAACAGTAGAACAGAAAACGCTCTAGGTTAGAAATTGGGAGGCAACGCGATCCATATTTTTGGTAATCGGAGGAGTGTGGTCTCCCGATGGAAAAAAAAAGTTTTAAATTGTAAATCCAATTCAACATAACAATTTCACACACACAAACACTAATGGTCTAATTCAGATTTGGCAGAAGGATATCCCCTCTGCCTTAGTGCGAGTGCCATAGGATATAATGTACTTGTAATAAGGTGAACGAGTAAGAGGATGGTACCAATGTTCAAAGGGTGGGCGAAATTGCAACATTTTTTATTCGAATAGCACTTATATTTATCACAATAATTATAAATATTTCGCTAATAGAATTTACTGCCCCCCTGTGAGAAAAATGCGTCTCTGGGCATACGTTGCTTACTGAAATCATGCAAGATAGGACAGGGGTCTAATTGAAGCAGAAAATTTCTTGTGGCACCGCACACATCAGTTTCACAATTACTGCAAGAGATTTTCTATCTTCCATGGGAGGAAGTTACAGGGAAAAGGTTAAACAGGAGGAAAATTATATGAAACAGGTGAAATCCAACAGTTGTGAATTACATGAGATTTCACTCCAGTAATAAAACAAATCTTCTGGACTATATGTTTGTTAAATCTACCACTCCTTCAAGCCTTGGTACCTTTACTCAAGCTAACTGAAAACAATATGCTGTAGTAGGCCAATTTACATGCTTTTGAAAAAATTGTAAAAACGTTTTATTCACAGGCTAGTAGCACAATTAACAGCCGTCTTTACAAACAAAATAATGTCAGGTTTGTTATGGATACTTCCAACTGTTGATTCCTCACTCTGCGAATATCCCCAGGCACCAGATTGGGTCTAGAAGATTTTTATGACATAGCCATCATGCTGGCAAGTGGCACCCCACAACTCTGTGTCAACCTCATTCACTCCCAGAAGTGATGGTCGGAGCCACATATAAGCACCACCCCTACAAGCTGACATCAATTCCTTACTTTCCATGCCTTTGTGTGCCGATCAGGAGTTAGCTGTCACCTTTTTATCTCCAGTTGACAAGTTTTTACCTCAAAATTCTTATTTTCCAGTGTGAAAGGTAACAGGTACTCTCCTGAATCTACTGGATTTAAACTGTGGCCAGTGGGTTGGACACTTCCCCTGATACTGGGATGGGTTCTCCATCTGGCCATTCAACGGAAGATACAGCGTCATTTGCTGTGGCCATTAGATGCACAACTGATACCCTTGACTTACGATTACCTACTATTGAAGTAAAAAGCAATGCTTTGATGTATATACTACAACCTTGGCAACCTTCATCTGAGCCCTTCTGTTAAAAGCAAAACGACAATCGTGAACATTACCTGCGCCATCTTGTCTGGTGGAATTCTATGTGCACATAAGTTGCAGTCATTTTAATCTATCACAGCCATTTTGTACTCTGTTGGTCACCTTTGTTTCACCCTGCCCTTACTAGCATCCCTCTGACCCTCTGACCGACCTGGTACGTGTGCTGGGGGCTATAAACTATATTTGCCGCAACAAACCTCAGCGCCACTTGCTGCCACAAACTCGTTTTCCTCTCATCTCTGTTTTCAGGCAAACCTTTGGACACTCTACCCCTCACTGCACCTAGTTACACAAACAGGTTCCAAACACCAAAAGACTCTTGCAACATGATTTATTGCACTGCAAACAGCAAGACTTGTTGTTACCAACAATGGGACCTGTTTTTATCAACAGAACGGACTCTTAGATCTGGCCGGTCTCACATGTTTTAGACCCTGAAGCAAGGTCCAGCTGCAAGATAAGATTGTCTGTTTGACCTGGGTGGGAAGAGAATTACTGTTGGGCTTGTGTGACAACCTGCCCGGGCGGGGACCCCAAGCTTGTGTAACCATGTTGATGAAACCAATGCATTGTGTCAAACCTGTATAAAAGGAAGAGCCAAAGGAGTTATCAGCAGAACACCTCCCTCAGACATCCCAGTGTCTGCAGTTGACGTGATCTCCTCATGAGAAATAAACCTTTTTCTTGTCTTCCAGTTTCCAGCGCTTGCCTCATTATTTTGATAGCGAACCCAAAGTTTATTAGAGGTGGAACCCTGCACCGGGCAGCATTGAGGGTCTTAGAAGACTCGCTGCCTTTCACAAATTGGCACCCAAACGTGGGGGCCCATCAGCGACGCGTGGGTCCGGTAGAGAGGTCCTAACGACGGAGTGAACGACTAAACGATTGGGGTATACCTGCCTGAGAAGACCCTTGTCTGGCTGCCGATCGACTGAACTTCACCGGTTCCGAACGGACCTCTCTCGAGTGACCTGCGGTCCTGACTGGGACCTTAGAGGAACGCCGCATTGATTGTTGGAGTGAGAGGACAACCAGGCGCTGAAGGGGAAGACGAAGAACCGTCCATACGGTCCGGGTAAGGTCGTGAAAAACGACTTAAATTGATTGATTGATTGAATAGTTTGATTGAAATATTAGTATTCCTTTTTGATATTGAGTTATTTGCGACATTTCCCTGCTTGCAAACAACGAAGAATAGGAATATTCTCTCTCTTTGCAGGCAGCGAAGGACAGGTAATGCAGACTTTTGTCTAAATTAATTGATTGAGATATTCATTTTTGACCGATAAATACGTCATGCCTGTTTTCTCTAGATTGTTTGATTGTAATTGTTTTGGACCAGACCGTTCGTTAGAGGTCAGTCAGCCGGCACCGCCGGAAGGCACCCCTAACAAGGACATGTACGTAAAGTATGGATTAGCCACCGTAGCTTATAGCAAACTATGGCATAAATACACTAGGAAGGACCGGGTAAATCAGTGGCCACTGACGGGATCTTTCGAACCCGCTAAACTAGAAACGTTAGAATTAGCTCTCCACAAAAGAAAACTAGACCAGCCATGTTTGACAGTTTTGGTTTATGGCGAAAAGAGGCAGCTCAAAGAAAGAAAAGGGACGAAGCTAGACAAGATAAAGAAACGCGAAAATCAGCTTACCAAGCCTGTAAAAGATTAGAAGAAAAACTAAAAGAAAAGGAAATCGATAAAAGGAACAGGAATCAAAAATATCAGGTCAATGCCCTGTTAGAACGCCCTCGACTCTTTACCCCAAGTTACCAGCAAAACAAAGGGTAGATGATGATTTATTGTTAGGTCCCCCAATCATATACATGCCACCCCCTTACGCCCCTACTCATCCCGTAGTACAACGCCAGGACCACCAAAGTATAGCCGGAGATGGCACGATCGCCTCAGTCTCCACCGCCTCTGCTCCCACCGAGTCACCCACACCAAATGCCTCATCAAAGGATACAGTAGTAGAGGTAGGATCAAAAGAAAAAGGAGCGCCCAGGGTCCCGCGATTAAGTAAAAATGAGCGAGCAGGCATTGATAAAATAGTTAAATCCCTCATAGATAGGAAGGAGACAGAGTATGTAACTGACCGCAAACGATACTTTATTGTACGTCTCTGTTACCACACTCTTACTGCATATGAAGAGAAGTACCAAGATGTAGGGCCCGAGCGGCTAGTGGCTCTCTATAGGAAGGTAGACACCGGAGATGAAGGCGACAACGATGTTACAGAACTCTTTTCATCCACACTGGAGGTATTCCGTCACCTCGTGGAACAAGGACGGATAGATAAGGACAGGACATCTAAGATAGCAGGACCCCGGTGGAAAAACCAGATAGCATGATGCCGATAAAAGAAGCTGCCCCTTATTGGGTACCTCCTAGAGGACAAGGGACTCATGACGATATGAACCATCAAGACGCTAGAGGAAGGGTGGTCTACAATTGGGTGTATCAACCATGGGACAGACAGGACATTTTGACGTTCCGTAAATCTTTACCGGATTTACGAAAGAACACCACCGCCTTTTACACCGAGCTAGGTACCGCTCTGGGATCAACAATAATGACACTTGCCGACATAGACTTGTTCTTCGGGTTATGTTTGCCAGCAGATGTGTGGAAACAGATTAGGAAAATAGACCATACCGAACTGCTTGGTCATACCTGGGAACAACTCAACGGACTAGATAAACAGCGGAACCCTGGTCAAAAACCGGTTAAAGCAATATTGGACCTCCCTGACAAAATAGTGCAGAAAGTGAAAACGCTGATCCCAGAGAAAAAGATAGACTGGTCCATAGTAACCGCATGCCGCCAGAAACCACAAGAGGATGTCTCAGAGTATTTCTCCAGATTTGAAACGGTGTTCTCCGATTACAGTGGACAAGACATGTCCACCGCAACCGGACACCACTTATTTGTGCAGAACTATGTCAAAGGACTACTGCCAGATGTATCCCAGAAATTACAAGCCAGCGAAAGTAGTTGGGCAGCATCTAAACCGGCGGCCATTCTCCAAATGGCCCAGTACTATGAGCATCAGAGAAACGAAAATGACAGGGCTACAGAAAGGAAAAAGAAGGACTTGAAGGAAAGGGTAATGGTAGCACAACTCCAGGGGCGAATACAGGAAGGGAGCAATATAGGGAGGATACCAGCAGAATACCCCTAGAGTACAGCCACCTAGAAACAATTCATCGACATCATATGTAGGACGTCAAGACCTAGGACAGGATCAATGTGCATTTTACAAAGAATATGGACACTGGAAAACTCAATGCCCGGCTTTGTTAGGAGCTGGTAGGGGCAGAGGGGCGAGGGAAATAGCAAGTGGACAGAGAGGAAGGGGACGTGGGAGAGGGTACGCGAGTGAAGCAAGCGAGGAAAGGCCAGGAAGAGTGAACACATTCGACCATCCCAAACAGAATCAGTACCAACAGACAGATTATGACAATACGTACGACTTTGCATAGGACAGCCAGGGGTAAGGGAGGGATCCAGTCGAGCTCTATGTTGATCAGCAAGGCCCTTATGTTACCGCTGAGGTCCTGGGCACAAAGTCGCCATTTCTGGTAGACACGGGAGCAACACGTAGTGCACTATCCAAACGACTGATTCCAAGGGCACCCTTGTCAGGCTCACATGTGACCTCAATAGGATTTGACGGTACGCCCTCCACCAACCCTTTGTCCCGACCGATCCCTTTTAACCTTGACAACAATAGCGTCGAAATGACATTCCTCCTCTCTTCCAACACCCCAGACGCCATTATGGGTCTCGACCTTTTGAAACACTTCCATGCGACTATCAGATGCTCACCAGACGGAGTGCGTGTCGTCCTGTATGACAACCCCCAGCGCCATAGAGAGAACCCTTCTCAGCATATGTTTCCCATCTCCGAGACTGACGCATCCCTACTGGACACTTATGGGCTAGGGCTGATTCAGACGTAGGACGAATGATGATTGACCCAGTACACGTAACAATACGACAGGACGCAACCCTACCGAATGTCCGAATGTACCGCAGTACAAATTATCGCCAGAGGGTGAGAAGGCACTGAGAGATCATACACTCTTTGGTAGAGGCAGGGGTGGTAGAGGAAGTAGTGAGCAACGTTTGTAACAGTCCCATACTACCGATTGTAAAGAGACAGGGAGAGGGAGACGGAAAAGCCTACCGCTTCATCATTGACCTGCGGGAGATAAACAAAATCGTAGTGCCACAATTCCCAGTAGTTTCCGACATCACGACAATTTTGACTTTAATCCCCTCTACTGCCACCACCTTCACTGTAATTGACCTCAAAACGCATTCTTTTCCATACCTATACACAAGGACAGCCGCTATCTATTTGGATTCACCCTAAACTCCCGTTCGTACAGATTTTGCAGAGCACCTCAGGGGTACACTGAGAGCCCAAGCATCTATAGCCAGGCGCTTAAAAGACAGTTGGACGCCATACAATTGCCAGATGGAGTGGCACTAATACAATATGTAGACGACATCCTTCTAGCAGCGGACACCATACCAATAGCCGTCACAGCCACCATCAAACTACTCCATTTTCTTGCTGAGAATGGTCACAAGGTCTCCCGAAAGAAATTGCAGTTCTGTAAATCACAAGTGACCTATTTGGGTCACCTTTTATCCAAAGAAGGGAGGAAACTCACGCCTGACAGGATCCAGACAATTCTAGACACCCCTGTCCCCAAAGATCAGAAACAAGTCCGCTATTTGATAGGTCTCACTTCATTTTGCTGACAGTGGTTACCGAACTTTAGCCTCATTGTCAAACCCCTTCTCTCCCTCCTAGCTAAAGACATCCCCTCACCTCTCCCTGGACCCCCGAATGCCAGTCAGCCTTTAAAGAACTACGCAATGCCCTTTGTTCAGCGCCTGTCCTAGGAACCCCGGATTACTCCAAACCATTCTTCCTCTACATGCACGAGAGGGAAGGATGTGCATTGTCTGTCCTAACACAATCAATTGGTCACAAACAACGCCCTTGAGCATATTTCTCTGCCACCCTCGATCCAGTAGCCAGAGCGCTGCCAGCGTGCCTGCGCGCTGTGGCAGCTGCAGCAGTATCGATACGCCAGAGCGAAGGAATAGTACTCTCCAATCCAGTCACTGTTTTAGTACCCCATGCAGTCGACACACTACTAAACCAGACCAAAATCCAACACTTGACTAGCGCCCGACTGACAGGATATGAGTTGACCCTGCTAGCACCGCACATTACCCTAAAGCGATGCACCACCCTCAATCCAGCCACACTGTTACCCCTACCCGAAAATGATCCTAGCGTGACTCCACTACACGACTGTGTGACACTAACCGATGAACAAACAAAGAGTAGAATAGATCTCAGAGACACCGCCTTTCTAGAACCAGATGGAGAACTATGGGTGGATGGTTCGTGCAACAAACTCCCGACGGCACCACCTCAGCTGCATATGCTGTCACCACAGCCCGAACCGTTCTGGAAACAGCCCGTATTCCCCAACGTTCAGCCCAGGCTGCAGAACTCATTGCCCTCACACGAGCATGTATCTTAGCGACTGACACGACAGTTAACATATACACCGACAGCCAATATGCCTTCGGGGTGGTTCACCATTTTGGGATCTTATGGAAAGAAAGAGGGTTCCTGACTTCACACGGTACACCCATCCTGCATGGAGATTTAGTCTCCGCCTTGACGCAAGCAGTCCTCCTCCCCAAGAAGTTAGCAGTGATAAAATGCCAAGCACATAGGAAAGTGACTGATCTCATTGGACAGGGAAATGCACTAGCAGACGTTACTGCCCGAGCCACGGCAGGAGACAGAACTACGACACGAATGTATGTGACCAGGTCACAAGCTGAACGATGGACTGACGCTAGGACCACTGTAAGGGACATACAGACTACAGGCACACAAGACGAATTGACCGAGTGAGAAAAGGTGGGACTAAAAGACGAGGAAGATTGCTGGAGAACTAAAGACGGAAATAAATGCCTACCTCATCCCCATATTGACCATGGCACATTTACCAGCACACATAGGCTCCACCCCCATGATTGAACTAATCACCAGAGTATGGCATAACGTCAAGATAGCAGAATCTGCAAAACACCTAGTACAACAATGTATAGTCTGCCTACAACACAACCCAGGGAAGGGGACAGTAGTACCACGGGGAGGGTTTGGAGTCCCTGACCACCCCTTTGAAATCCTTCAAATGGATTACATTCAACTAGAGAGATGCCTTGGTCTAAAATATGTCCTGGTGGTTGTGTGCGCTTTTAGCAAATGGGTGGAGGCATATCCCACCCGCGACAATACCGCCTTAGCCACTGCAAAAGTATTGCTGAAAGAATTCTTCCCCGATACGGCCTTTGCAGAATTTTATGGAGCGACAACGGCCCCCACTTCGTAGCCGAGGTGATACAGAACATACTGAGAGGGTTGGGGGTAAAACAAAAGTTCCATGCCGTCTTCCACCCCCAATCAGCGGGCCTGGTAGAGAGACACAATGCAACGTTGAAACTAAAACTAGCCAAAATAGTTGCCACGACCAGGTTGAAATGGCCCGACGCCCTCCCATTGGCATTGTTATCGATGCGCTCCACCCCAACCAAACACCGACTGACCCCGTATGAGGTGGTCTTCGGCAGGCCTATGACCATTTGGGCGGCACCAAGACCCACCTCCATTAACGAGGTCCCGAACATATTAATGTCGGATTACTTGCATAAATTGACAAACGAGCTAACAATTATCCACCAACAGGTGCAGCAAGCCTTGCCTGACGTATCCAGGGGCCCGGGACATGAAATAAAGCCAGGCGACCATGTATTGATTCGCAACTTCCAAAGAACGAAGAATCCTGAGCCTAGGTGGACGGGCCCCTGGCAAGTCCTGATCACCACCCGAACTGCCCTCCGAGTGGAAGGAAAACGAAACTGGCTGCACGCTCATCATTGCAAACGAGTCCCTCCAACCCTGGCAACCTGTGAAGGGGTGGAGGTGCAAGAGGAAGTACTCGCGAGAGACCGACCAGCTCTGAGTTGCTACCCACAAGAAGACACCCTCGAACTATCAGAATTTCCCGACCCCACGGTGCCATCCAGGAAAGGGTACAACCTAAGATCGACGAAAGGAGGGAGCTCCAACGACCAGGCCACTAACTAAGTCAAGGTCTCAGATCAGTAGCACAGTCAAACAACGCTACCAGGAAAGCGCCAGACAAAAGTCTGTGGTCCTAACAGTTGTTGAGCTCCTCGAAGATGATGGAAGAAACTGAACTCCTGCAAAACCACCGCAAAGACACCAAGACTGCTAACCTGCACAGCACAAAGACAATTGCACTTGTAGCCGCATTTCTCACCTGTCTCCTGCTAATGGTCGCACTCTGGATCATTGAAGAGAATGCACCTGCATACAGAACATTGTCACCCACCATGCAACCAACCACCAAGAAAGAACACTACCTGGTATCACTACCGCCACATCTCCGAGAACGACGCAAAGAATTCTGGAATAATTCTTTCGTGCAGATGTTGCACCAGCACAATCTTGCCACCAATGCTACCAACTGTTGGGTCTGTGGGCTGTTACCACATGCCACTGAACATTCCATCCCTTTCATCCCTTCGCCCTTTTCTATTCACGGATCTTGCCTTGCCTGGATGATGCTCCTACAAGAAAGTTACAAAGACAATGCCACTTCCGACGGAACAATCGCCCAGTTCTACAACGAGTTCTGGCGAAACAAAACAGGAAGGACAGCCGCCCCTTCTGCCCTCACACCTTCAATGCGACATTCCAGATTAATGTCCCCTCCAAAGAACGAGTGGAAATGCAAGTGTTCAATAATCCTAACAGAGCCACATTTTCCTACCTGAAGAAAAGAACTGCTGCAACACTGACTGTGGCCCTATCTGTGGTGAACGTCTCTGGCCTTGTATGCATTGAAGGTCGTGGGACTAAGAATGTGGGTCACAGCACCTGTAGCATTGTAAGGACTTTGAACACTGCCAACCCCCAGCGCTTGTTGCATCACCCAATATGTACTTTGTTTGTGGAACCAAAGCCTACACCTGGCTCCCAAGAAACTGGGGGGGCACGTGCTACATCGCCTTTGTTTTGCCACCAACCTACACAGCCCCTGCAGAGCATCATCGAGAAAAGCGTTCTAAAGACATTGATCAAGCAGACTCTGCCTCATCACAGTTCCTCGACGCAGCAAAAGGCCTCGTCCCGCTATGGGGTCCGATGGCAAACAGCCGAGCCATCAGACATCTGTCCCAAGCGGTAGAGACCGCCCTGAACGTCACTGCTGGCATCCTCACCAACAACACTGCTGAGCTCCAAGCGATCCGTCTGGTTACCCTGCAAAATCGCATGGTCCTGGACGTGGTACTAGCGGACCGTGGAGGAGCATGCCGCATCATCGGTGCCAGCTGCTGTGTATACATTCCTGATAATTCACCTTCTGTCTATGAAGCAATCGAACATCTCCATAGACTATCTTCAGAAATTCATCAAGGATCAGAGATTTGGACAATTGGAAGTTGGCTTTGGGGCATCTTGAAGGAGTGGGGTTGGAAAATATCAATGATTCTCTTGGTCCCAGTATTGACAATATGTGGTTGTTGTTTGGGTATACACTGTATACCACCTTTGTGTTCTCTTTGCATAACTACCTTGCACCCTAAGACTATGGACACTCAGCTAACAAAAATGAGAGTAATGTATGATCAAGAGATACAGGACATTATGGAGATCGAAATAGACTGACAAGCTGGCTAGTTATGTTCAAAGGGGCCACTGTTAAAAGCAAAACGACAATCGTGAACATTACCTGCGCCATCTTGTCTGGTGGAATTCTATGTGCACATAAGTTGCAGTCATTTTAATCTATCACAGCCATGTTGTACTCTGTTGGTCACCTTTGTTTCACCCTGCCCTTACTAGCATCCCTCTGACCCTCTGACCGACCTGGTACGTGTGCTGGGGGCTATAAACTCTATTTGCCGCAACAAACCTCAGCGCCACTTGCTGCCACAAACTCGTTTTTCCTCTCATCTCTGTTTTCAGGCAAACCTTTGGACACTCTACCCCTCACTGCACCTAGTTACACAAACAGGTTCCAAACACCAAAAAGACTCTTGCAACATTATTTATTGCACTGCAAACAGCAAGACTTGTTACCAACAATGGGACCTGTTTTTATCAACAGATCGGACTCTTAGATCTGGCCGGTCTCACATGTTTTAGACCCTGAAGCAAGGTCCAGCTACAAGATAAGATTGTCTGTTTGACCTGGGTGGGAAGAGAATTACTGTTGGGCTTGTGTGACAACCTGCCCGGGGCGGGGACCCCAAGCTTGTGTAACCATGTTGATGAAACCAATGCATTGTGTCAAACCTGTATAAAAGGAAGAGCCAAAGGAGTTATCAGCAGAACACCTCCCTCAGACATCCCGGTGTCTGCAGTTGACGTGATCTCCTCATGAGAAATAAACCTTTTTCTTGTCTTCCAGTTTCCAGCGCTTGCCTCATTATTTTGATAGCGAACCCAAAGTGAATTAGAGGTGGAACCCTGCACCGGGCAGCATTGAGGGTCTTAGAAGACTCGCTGCCTTTCACACTTCTTACCATTCAACAAAGCCCTGACTGGCACTTGTATAGGTACCTGGGCTACGTCTTGCTCTTGCCCATCGTGAATAGGCAAGTAGCTCCAAGCCGCAGGCCTGCTCCAGGTGATCCTGCTCTCCTGACACGGTCTTCTATACCTGAGAGCCTAGTAGTCAGGTATCTACAAGCAGAGTTAACACCCAACTCATAGACAGAGTCAAAAAGAATTGAGGCCTTCAGGAAATGAATGTTGTCCTCGGCCAGCTTAGCCCTTCAGTCAGTCAACACCATCTGTTCGCAGGGTAGGTATTCCCACACATTACGGGACATGGTCACCAAGATCTTGCCAGCAGTCATGGATGAATTCTATGTCAATCTGGTGCAAATGGTTCAAGACAGTCAGGAAGCGGCAAAAGACGTCATGATCAGAACTGAGAACTACTGATTGCTTAGGCAGAGCAGTCGGGACTAGGGTGTCACTCTGGCAAAATGCATGCATGAGGTCCTCTGGCTTCCCTGCTGACGTCCATGTGTCTGTTATGGATATGCTTTTTGACGGGTCTCACCAATTTGGTGAGAATGTTGATTCCACATTGAGATAGCAGAGCCACAGTTTGCTCCTTGTGCCTCTATACGGCTGCAGGGCAGTATCCCCAACAGTTTTGCATCTTTCGTGTCATCACCAATGGCTTGCATATAGGCAATGCCATGACCCACCACCCCAACAACCGGTACCCCAGTCACTCCTGGGGTCGGGAATCCAGTAGACAACGTAGAACCTCCTAGCCCACTGCCCCTCTGGTGGAAACCTGAGTCCAGATCAACATGTTGAAGTTACAGGCCATTTGCTTGGTATTGAATGCCTTCCTACCTCCATCAAAAGGGAGGCTGGTTCAGGTTCCCACGGACAACACTGCCGTCATGTGATGTTATAAGAAACAGGGCAGGGTGGGTTCCTAACTGTGGCAGGAGGCCCTGCACCTCTGGAACAGGCTGTATCGTCATTGCATTTCGCTGGTTGTGCACCACCTGGCATTATCTTTAAACACCAGAGAGGGCAAACTCTGCCACTGACTCCTAGCAGATCGTGAACGGCAGTTACAAAGGTCTGAACCCTGGCTCCATCTTTTTGCCACTGCTAAGAACATGCAATGTCTGCACTTTTGTTCGCTGGAGTTCCCAAGAAGGCTCTCTCTCTGAGATGCATTCAACCTAGGGTGGAGCCCTGGCTTCTCCTGCCTCAAGTTCTGATGAAAGTCATGAATGAAGGGGCCCAAGTTATCTTAGTGGCTACCATTTGAGCCAGGAGAGAGTGGTTCCTGGAACTTCTAGACATGAGCATCTGTCTTCTGATCAGGCTGCAGCTTCAGGAGGATCTTCTGTCATAGCAGTAGTTGGGTCTTGCACCTAGTTCTGGTCATCTCCATGTTCATGAATGGAGATTGAGTGCCGCAGTTGAACGCATTTCATCTCTCAGCGGAAGCAATGGAAGCCACCCTTGCTGCCCGGCGCCCTTCTGCAAAGTGTGTTTACTCTTGGCGCTGGAACAAGTTAGTGTCCTGGTGTAGCAACCATATTATGGACCGATTGCAGGCTAAACTGTTGGATGTCTTGTTGTTTGTTTTTCTTTGGTACAGCCAGGACTTGCAGCAGGCACTGTTAAAGATTATTTGCTGGCACTTGCAGCCTTTTTGCATTTACTGGACCAGCCCTCGAGAGGAGATTCCTTAAAAGCTCAACTCATGAGTTTCCCTCAAAACCTTTTGTGATGCTACAGTGGGATCTTATTTTGGTCCTCACTTTTCTCATGTGCACCACTGTTAAGAACAAAACAACAATCATGAACATTCTGCGCCATCTTGTCTGATGAAAGTTCCTACGTGCACATAAACTACAGTCATTCTGATTGACCACAGCCATTTTGTACTCTGTTGGTCACCTTCATTTCACCCTGTCCTCTCAGCCTTCTGACTCTCTGACCAAACCTGATATGTGTGCTGGGGGCTATAAACTATCTCCACGACAAACATCAACATCACCTGCTGCCTCAAACTCGTCTTTCCTCTCATCCCTGCATAAACAGGTTACAAACACCAAACAGACTCTTGCAAGCATGGTTTATTGCACTGCACACAGCAAGACTTGTTTTTTGCCAACAATGGGACCTGTTTTTATCAACAGAACGGACTCTTAGATCTGGCCGGTCTCACTCGTTTTTAGACCCTGAAGCAAGGTCCAGCTGCAATTAAATTGTCTGTTTTCTGACCCGGGCGGGAGGAGAGTTAATGTTGGGCTTGTGTAACCATGTTGATGAAACAATGTCAGGCTTGTGTGACAACCTGCCCGGGGTGGAGACTCCAAGCTTGTAACCATGATAAATGAAACAAATACATTGTGTAAAACCTGTATAAAAGGAAGAGCCAAAAGCCTTGCCAGCAGAACACCTCACTGAGACATCCCGGTGTCTCAGTTGACGCGATCTCCTCATGAGAAATAAATCTTCTTCTTGTCTTCCAGTTTCCAGCGCCTTGCCTCATTATTTTGATAGCGAACCCAAAGTGAATTAGAGGTGGAACCCTGCACCGGGCAGCATTGAGGGTCTTAGAAGACTGGCTGCCTTTCACACCCAGAGGCGGCTCCTGGGCTAAGGTAGAGAAGCGTCGCCCCACTGCTCTCAGAGCAGTGGAAAAGGGAAAATAAAATGATGATAACAAGGTTATTATCATTTTATTCTTTGTTTTTGCGGGGCTGGGTTAGGGCGGGGCTGGTGGCTCAGGGAGAAGGAGTGGACTGTGCACACTAAGTGCGCATGACTGCTTGGCCGTCGTGCACACTTTGCATGTTCCCACCCAGGCTGCATTAGGCAGCCTGGTGGAGAACATGCCCATGCCCCCAGTCCCCATCTGAGCATCGATCCACGGCGCTCAGACCAATCACAACGCTGCATTGCGTTGCGATTAGCTTTGGGGAGCCTGTGTGCTTCCAGACTCCACAGTTTTTTGTTTTATTAATATTTTGTTCTCTCCTGCCTCCCGCCCTTGTTCCCTGCTAGCCGCCACTGTGTGCACCCCCTTTGAGCTACTACACAGCTGCCTATTAAGTCTCCTAAATGAAGACTGTTTTTCTCATTGCATAACTTCAGCTCATCATGTGAGTGAGCTCTAGGCTCCAGGTTCTGTCAGTCCAGTACTACTACATCACCTATTTCCCAGACAAACTAGTGCTGAGGATGAGAGCGGCCTTTTTGCGTAAGGTTGTGACTTCTTTTTATGTCGGACAGTCCATCATTCTTCCAGCGTTCTTTGCACCACCTCACCCCTTAAAAGAGGAGGGGAGACTTCATGGTTTGGACCTCAAAAGGGCAATGAGTTTTTAATTGGATCGCACCAAAGGCCATGGGTCGACGATCAGCTCATTCTGGGCTTCTCGGCAGTAAAGAATGGCAAGGTGGTGCAGAAAAGGGCCTTATCAAGAAGGATAATCCTTTGAATTAAGATCTGCTACGCACTGGCTAAGAAGTCACCCCTAGAAGGTCTGAGAGCTCATTCCACCGGAGCCAAGACTGCTACCACACCGTTGGCACAAGAAGTGCCCGTTCTTAATATGTAAGGCCGCAACATGGCTGTCAGTGGACACTTTTACAAAGCACTAGTCCCTCGATAGCCAGGTTCGACTGAAAGGGCATTTCGCTCATTCGGTCCTGCAGGACTTTTTGATCTGAACCACTCAACAGACCCACTAGGAGGTACTGCTTTGGTATCTATTTACAAAGTGAGGACTCTGCAGTTAGAAGAATCCATCAGAAGAACAAGTTACTCGAGTGGATTCTCTACCCAGCTGCAGATTCTTCGCTGCCCTAGCACCTTCTCGTTCTGTAGTGCAGTCTTTTATATAATCTAAAAATGTCCCCCATCACAGATCAGCACTGTGGCAAACCTAATTGATTGTTGGGCTCTGCGTCCAAGGGTGCTGACAGTGTCAACAAAGAAACAGACTTCAGCATGCAGGGGTGGCACTTGCATGCTGCTCATACCGTCACTTCCGGGGCAGAAAAAGGTCAACGCGGAGCACGCAGTGCAGACTATGCTGTAAAACTCTTCTGGAGTCAGTCTAGCGCCTGGGGAAATTCACAAGGCGAGAAATCGGAAAAAGCGCTACTAACGGTAAGTAACCTATTCGTTAATGCTTGGGTAAGACAAAGAGATCACACAATCTCCTTCTCAATTTAATCTTGACTTACAACCGAATCAACACAGACCTGGACCCAGAGAGGGAGCAGTTACGATCTGTTCGTAACCCAGTAATATAATACTGATTTGCTTTTATATAGCATTTCTTGCCATTTCCCTCCGCTATCCTTCTCAATCCAAATAACTGACTAATATCCACCACTCAAATTACTTTCATATTTCACTATACTAATTCATCACTAATCCTTTATGGGTTCCGGGGTAGCATGCTACTCGCCAAAATAGCACTTCAACACCCCATCAGGGGTAACAAGCGCTATATAAATGCAAACCTTTTTCTCTCTTCTATCCCTCCACTATCCTTCTCAATCCAAATAACTAACATATCCACCACTCAAATTACTTTCATATTTCACTATACTAATTCAACACTAATCATTTATGGGTTCCGGAGTAGCATGCTACTCCCAGAAAAAGCGCTTTGACGCCTCGTAAGTGGTAGTAAGCGCTATATAAATGCAATTACAATACAATACAATACAATTTCTAAGCTGTGCAAATAAAAGTGTTACAGTTACCCACGCTAATTGTACTTAATTAGCAGCCCCTTCAATAGACCCCACAGTCAGCCCTGCCAGTGTTTGAACATGTAATCCATGTATGTGTCAGCAAGTAGCGTTCAACTCGCTGAGCCACCCTGCCCCTAGTTATACAAGTAGCTCCTCCAGCTTGATATTGGGAACAACTGCAGCACCACTAGAATAAAGATGTATGGAGAAGTGATTTATTTGCTATACGAACTACTTTACACCTAAAACGTGTTACAGAGTTGCCACATGCCAGTGGCGTTGACAGCAACCTCAGCAGACAGAGTGTAATGAAGCAACACACTTTCACACCTAGAAGGGAAACTGCAGTCAAACAAGAAATGCGAAGTGTTACTTAAGCAGCTATTCACATTCTGAAACCAAGCCACAAATCAGAGCTAGAGAGACTCAAGTTAAATTCGTTTTTATGTCAAAATAGTCTCCAGGGACATGGGTCAACGTTTGCAAAGCATGGCACCCCAATTAGATGGAACAATTCTGCAGTGAGTGCTCAGAGCTGATACAGCAGTATTCAAGAATGAGAGCTTGAGGTTTTTAAATAAATACGTGTGCTACATAAATGCTAATTAACAGTCCCTTCATAATTTATGCACTTTTAGCATGATTTCATTAAGTTCTAATCGAGGAAAGTAGACGGCTGTGTCCTTTAAAAATAAACTAAATATATCATTTCTTGAAAAACACCTCTCAAAAATTACTTTCTAAAAGCAATGTAGACATCACTTGATAAAACATATTCCCTTCCCAATCCCAAATAAATCTCATTGGTGGAAAAAAGTTACAAAAGTACATGCTGCTTTTATCTTTTCAAATTCATCATGTATTAGTTTGCTCAGAATGCATACAAAGTGGAAAGGAAACCAGTAAGACTTGGCAAACGCAGCAATAACATGCACTGAAGCACAGCTCATGATGACAAGGTGACATCAGAGACGACATGACTGGTGACAACATTTCACCTCAGCATTGACATCATCAGCGACTTAACCATGGATCCTCAATTGTTTGTTTGATTATGTCTTGTTATTTATTGATGTTGCGCTGTCATGTGCAGTGATTTTTGTTATCATACATCACCTCGCCTTTGGCCAACTACTCCACTTAGCCCCGGTCTCTACATAATAAACTGGACATGGTCTTTGGCCGTGCGCAGCAGGGTTTGGTCTAGTCCTCCATCCATCCCCCATGTGGGCACGCATAACCCACTGTGCATTGGCCTTCAGCATGCACAATGGGTTGGAATGCAAGGCCTGATCACTGTACCGAGCACCAATGTGGACATAACCCACTGTGCACTGGCCTTCAGCATGCACAATGGGATGGAATGCAAGGCCTGATCACTGTACCGAGCACCAATGTGGACATAACCCACTGTGCATTGGCCTTCAGCATGCACAATGGGTTGGAATGCAAGGCCTGATCACTGTACCGAGCACCAATGTGGACATAACCCACTGTGCATTGGCCTTCAGCATGCACAATGGGTTGAAATGCAAGGCCTGATCACTGTACCGAGCACCAATGTGGACATAACCCACTGTGCATTGGCCTTCAGCATGCACAATGGGATGGAATGCAAGGCCTGATCACTGTACCGAGCACCAATGTGGACATAACCCACTGTGCATTGGCCTTCAGCATGCACAATGGGATGGAATGCAAGGCCTGATCACTGTACCGAGCACCAATGTGGACATAACCCACTGTGCATTGGCCTTCAGCATGCACAATGGGATGGAATGCAAGGCCTGATCACTGTACCGAGCACCAATGTGGACATAACCCACTGTGCATTGGCCTTCAGCATGCACAATGGGATGGAATGCAAGGCCTGATCACTGTACCGAGCACCAATGTGGACATAACCCACTGTGCATTGGCATTCAGCATGCACAATGGGATGGAATGCAAGGCCTGATCACTGTACCGAGCACAAATGTGGACATAACCCACTACGCTGCGACTTCCACTTGACTTCAGTAAGGAATTGTACCCAGACCTCAAGTGTGTATAATGCACCAAACATTGCCTTCTGCCATGTGCAGCGGGGGTTGGATATATGACCTGGACGTGGGGTGACCCTGAGTTGAGCCCCAACAAGAACATAACCCACAGCCTCCAGCTATGAGCGCTCAGGACTTTGGCCAGGCCCTGCTCCCAGGCCCATGTGCCAATCCAAGTAACCAAAAGAGCCTCTTGCATCAATCTCCCCATAGTTCAGCAGCAGAATGAAAGTCAGACTTTGGTTTATAGGACCATTAAATGTAGCAAATCTGATTTCTTTTTTTAATCACCCCCCTTCATTGTAGAGCTTAATAAAATTTACATTGCCGTAGCTAGGGACGATGTGCTTTGTATCACTATTTTCTTTCATTGGTACAGAATTGCACTATCTAGGCTGCTATAGTGAGAAATGTGATACTAATGGTGAATTGGTATGTGATGCCACCAGCGATTTTGTTGATGGTATCATCTGTGACATCATGTGTGAGGTCAATAATATCAGTATCCTGGATGTGGCGGAAAGTGCGGTGGGGGATGATGTAAAACTATTGAAATAGACCTGTTGAGTAAGGACCTCCCTCGGGAGACTTCCTCTGTAGATCCGTAGATCTAGGGGCAGAAATCCAGAGGGTACATCAAGACCCGTTCAAACTAAATCCAGGGCGTAAGAGGCCTAGGAAAATACTTGTTAACTTTCAGCAGCAGCTGCTGGCACTAATCGGAGGTAGGGGGGGGCGGGAGGGGGCGAGGACGTGGGAGGTAGGGTGGCCGGGGTGGGAGGTAGGGTGGCCGGGGTGGGAGGGGGGGTGGATGAGGGGGAACTCGGAATTTAAAAAAAAAAAAAAAACGTACCTTCTCGCCGCTTCCTCGCCTCCGTAGTCCACCCACGCTCGGCCTTACCTGCAGCACTCAGGCGACCAGTAAGCCAATCACAACGCTGCCTTAGCAGCGTTGTGATTGGTCAGAGCGCCGTGTTTCATCGCTCAGACACTGACTGGGGGGGCCTGGGCATGTTCTCCATGCAGGCTGTAATGCAGCCTGCATGGAGAACATGCAAAGTGAGTAAGACTGTTTTGGGCGGCCCGAGACGGGCGGCCAAGCAGTCACTGCACACTTTAGGAGTGTGCTACCACTCCTCCCCTGCCCCCGCCCCCTCATGCAAAGCAGACGGAAGTAGGAGAAAATAAAATGATAATAACATGAGCTATTATCATTTTATTTTCCCTTTGTGTCACTGCAAAAAGCAGTGGGGCGACGCTCTTCCGCCTTAGTGGAGGAGGCGCCACTGACTTTCAGTCACATATAGTCAAAGAAAAAATCCTGAGTGCTGCCTTAAAGGTAACGTCTCTCCAGGTCCAAGGGACTACATTCAAGATCAGAACTGATATCTCTCGTGCTACGGATGACAGACGGCAGGAAATGGGCAAATGCATGGAGGATCTTAGGAAAATGGGGGCAGTAGCTCAGCTAAGATTTCAAGCAATTTTGAAAGTTATGTGGGCAAACAAAATGCATAACTTCCTAGCACCAGAAGATGTGGATAACTTTATAGCCCACTTTAAGACGGGGGGGGGGGGAGCAAATGAAAGATGCAAAATATAGGGGGAGAACACATTATCAAATAAGTGGTTCCCGTAGGAGTGAGCTCGAATAGGCACAAGAATGAAAGAGGTCGGTGTGGGAGGGTTCCGGAGGGAGGGTGCACACAAGGTGGGGAGCATAGGGGGAAACAAATTCCTCAATCACATTGGGTAGGGTCATGGTTACTGGTGGAAATTTAATGAAAATGAATCTCGGATATTATAGGGGAAAGGATGACCAGCAAGGAGACCAAGTCCTCTCAATTCGATTCTGTGTTGGAATGTGAATGGGCTGCGGGTGAGGAGAAGGCAGTGCTTAGTCCTACAGTACTTGAGAGATAATACCTCTCAAATCATTATGTTGCAGGAGACCCATATGCTGAGACCAGAGTGCAAAACAACTCTTTATGAAATAAAGGTGGGCTGAGAATATGGTGGCCATGGATCATCAACACTGTACGAAAGGGATAGCCATTTTAGTTAAGGCAAACTCAGGGGTGGAAATAGCGAGATATAAAGCCGATGAGGGTGGGCCCTGAATAGTAACAGAGATTAAGGCACAGCAGAGATTTTATATATTAGCCAGTTACTATGGCCCGAATACAGATGATATTTCGTCATTGTCCACTCTTTTATCCACCATGGTAGAATTTAAAGCTCCTATTACCTTAGGTGGAGATTTCAATATCTCAGTTCGTATGCAAATTAGATCACCAAGGATGAGGGCCTACCTCCTCTTGATGGTAGACAATCTAAATCAATGTGACGTGTGGCACAGGGAAAAGGGGAATTGCAGGAATTACACCTTTTGTAGCAAGAAAATGGCCATTACTCAAGGATAGATTATTTCTTTGTCGAGAGTGGAGAGGTAGAGAGAATTTTGGAGCTGGAGCATCTTCCAATCCACCTATCAGACCATGCAACCTTGCTATTAAAGAGCAGATTGTCACTAAGTAAGCAATTCAAAAGGTGGGCAATTATTAAGAGGTTACTTCTCCAGTCTGGAATCATGCAGGAGGTAGAGAAGGGAACGGGGGACTTCTTTAGGTGGAATATGACAACTGCCCCTATTTACATAGTATGGAATGCATATAAGGTTTGGTTGAGGGGCGCTCTAAGAGCTCCTCGATTGCATGCAGTAGGAGAGAGAGGATGCAGGTATCACAAATAGGGGAGGAGGTTTTTGCTATAGAAACAATACTAAAACAACCCAAGTTCGGGAGGGGGGGGGGGTGGTAGGAAAAGACTAGAAGAAAAATTGGAGGATTTGCAACTGAAGTTTAAGCTGAAACTAGAAGAGAAAGTTTTACAACAGTGGGAGACTTGCAAGGTCAGGGAATATGAGCAGTGCGAGAGTTGCGGAAAGCTGCTGGCATGAGAGACCAGACTTGACAGAACACAAAAATATATCAGGAAGGTTAGGGATGATGAGGAGGACCTGATGGTGGAGGATAGTGAAGGAATAGAATGTGCATTTCACAAGGTCTTTCAAGATTTATATTCAGATGCTTTGGAAGTGGATGAGGGCAAGTTAGGTAGATGGCTGATGGATAAATGCCTACCTAAACTCACACAAGAACAGCAGCAATTTGTGAGAAGTGAAATAACTGGGAATGAAATTCTGATAGCTGTTAAGAGACTTGAAAAAGGGAAAGCAGCAGGTCCAGACGGGATCCCAAATGAGTTCTATATCTTGATGCCAGAGGTAGTGATCCCGGTCTGACTTGAGTTGTTTAATGCTGTTTTACTGAAAGGTTCCCCCCATACCAGGATTTTGGAATGAGGCGGTTATTTCATTGACTTTAAAACCGGGTAAGAATCCCACACAGTGTCAGTCGTACTGACCGATATCACTGTTGAATTGTGATTACAAATTGTTTGCAAACATCCTAGCTGCCCGCTTAGGTAAAGTAGTGGGCAGTTTAATGATTGAGGACCAGAAAGGTTTTTTAACCTGGGAGGCAAATGAGGAGACTGACCCATACTTTAATAAGATCAATTGACTTGGAAGAATTATGGCAAGTATCAATGAGAATGCTTTACTGAGTGATTAAATCAGCTGCATTAAGGAGAAACCACTTCTTTAACCTACACAGAGCCTACGGGACCCCGCTGAAGCTGGCCAAGATAAGAGGCGATGGAGATTCCGGATGTAAGCGGTGCACAGTCAGGGAGGCGGATGAAGTCCATATGTTCGCTAGCTACCCGACCTTGGAAGGTTTTTGGTTAAGCGTGGTAAAGACAATCTCCCACATCTTGGCAATGAACGTGGAGGTAAGACCCACCATGATCATGCTTGGTATGATGCAGAAAGACACTGGAGTCATGTGTCCCTCGAAATTACAAAGTCAGCTGATCTTTTACTTGATTCTCCTGGCGAGGAGGGAGATATGCAAACAGTGGTGTAAACCCTCACCCCCAACTTTGTGGGACTGGTGGAAGTCAGTGAGGTATTTCAGGGAATTGAACAATAAGGGTAATAAGAGTAAGAACGAGGTAGATGATGGGGCATTTTGAAATTTGTTTGAAATTTGATGAAGAATATCATGTCCAATGATTATACCTCTTGATCAGTTTTGGCCGGAGAGGTACTGGTAAGGTATTTCGGCCCATGAATTTGACTGAAGTTGAATCCGACATAAGCACGAGGGGCAGTTTAGAGGAAGAGGGTGCTAACTTGAGGTGATGAGGACAAAAAAAAATCAAATGTGAGGTCATGAGCAGAGCACTGGCAGCGAGTTTTGGTTACGTTGCTAACCATCTCTTGTTAATTTAAGTGGCTTTTCTTACGAAAATTCTAACAATAACTTCACTTTAAATGTTATTTTTGTGATTAATTTTTGAGTTCATTTTTTTTATAAACAAAGAGTAGTTAATTAGCATAGTGCCATAACTTACCTTTACCCATAGTTGGACAAGCCAGCAAATTAACAGGAAGAGCTGGCGCAGGGCTGAGCCGGGAGTCTGGCTTGGCTCCTTGAGCTACAACACAAGCCAAGCCGTCAACATATTTGGAGTGTAAATCATGAAACAAAATAAAAAATATGATAAAGAACTGCCAAGGAACTATGGGCTGGCTTTCCTGGCAGGTAGGAGTCCTCCGCCTCACTCGAGGTTCTTTTAGAGGCAGGACAGGGATGAAAACTGGTTTTGTGCATATGTAAAATGCAATTCCTGCTGAAAGCCAGCCACCAGTGGGAAGTCGACTTACTATAGCCTCTTGCCAATAGTGAATGGGAATCGTCAGGTGCTCAGGTGTAAGAGATAGTAAATAATGCCAGGGATCAATCGGTACAGTCCAATTTGCTGCCTCGTATATAGCCCCCTCCCCCCAGCGAGGTTACACAGAATTAACAAAAATACATTCCTGTGCCCAAAATGTGCATTGCCCTGCACTAGCCAGTGACCAAATGAACCTATTGCACATGTGGGCAGGTCCACACATTCCATGGCAACAATGTGAACTTTTTTAAGTTTGGGGAAAGTGTCTGCCCCCTGCAGGGCCGCCTTTAGCACTGGTGGTGCCCGGTGCAACAATCTTTTTGGCACCCCTCCCTCCCCCATGACCTCCTCCTCGGATTCCCTGACTACCACCTGGCAAAAGTGCCCCTCATCCCTCCATAACCCCTCTCTCACATACATTTAATTGTTTTAAAGCGCTGGTAAAGGCTGGCTTTACAAATCCACTCAGCTAGCCACATAAAATACAGATCTGTTCTTTGCAGCAGACATATTAACCCTTTGCGCTACTTTATGGCGAGTCAAAACTGCTACTAGACAAAACACTGCTCTCTCTCTCTCTCTCTAGCAGGAACATTCTCACAAGAGTTATCTTGGCATTTTTATTGCTGCCTGAAAGCTGGACGCACAAGGAATTCTGCAGCAGGCGCTTTTAAATCATAGGTTATTGCTAAACACAGCGCCCCCCTGAGGTCAGTACCCCCTCCAGGTCAGCGCCCAGTGCATCGCACCAGTGTGTCTGCACCAGTCGCACTGCTTTGAAGCAGGCCCTGGCCCCCTGGAATATCCCACATCCTACCTGGGGTAATGGGGTGCTCCCACTGACCATTATTCCTGCTCCAACACATTGGTTTATGATGCTGATGTGGTACCTGACATCCTGTAAGGATGGCACAACAGAAATTTTCAGTTAGTGCCAGCCATTCTGATTGTCTAAATTGTGTTTCTCTGAGTGTCCGTGGATTCAGAACTAGACAAAGGCAAACTTATTTTCCCTAGTGAAATGAAACTAATTCATTTTCCACATCTGGATCCCTGTATCCTCTGTAGAATGTTAAACATGGCGGATTTGGAAATACAGCTATAATTTAACCCTCTGAAGACTGCCTGACACCATTTTGTAATGCTACTATATCAAACATTGCTGAACGAATTTACATCTAACCACAACAAGCCCCAATTCTGAGTAAAGTTTCCCTGTCATCCCAGGTTTTGTGTTAGTCAGGGCAACATTTTATTCAGTAACGGAGACAGAAAATTTATACTGGAGCAAAAAGTGAAAATAGTTCTCATCTGAACCTCCCATCTTCCATCTTTAAGACAGCTGTAGTGTTCTATTTTTAGGTTTTAGTCCATTAAGGGATTGCCTTACTCAATGGATCTCCACACCACACATGGCATGCTAAAACGAAGCCAGATGTGCAAAGCAAGGGCTACGTGTCGTGCAGAGTTCGTCAAACAGCACAAGCGTTATTAGAAAATCAAAAGTAATTTTCTCTGAAAGGGCACACTGATGAATAAATGCACAGTTGCTATTGAACCCTGTGTTTAATATAAACCCCCTTAATGTTTTTTAGACTGATCTACTCTAAACTTGACATGCCGAAACGTGTCTGGATGAACTAAGCAAGTGCCAAACTTCTTTCAGATCCCTCAAATCCCACTAAAATTATTATCAAACCAAAAAAAATGCCTTTGCAATCAATCAATTGATTTGTAGAGCACTACTTGTCACCCGTGAGCGTATCCAGGCGATGAAAAGTGCAGCTGCACAATAACTACACAGTGAGTGTGGGGCCTCTTCTGAAGGTGTCTGAGAGATGATACATATGAGATGTGTTAGCAAGTGGGGGATTGCACAGACCTCTTTGAGTATCAGAGCTCAGAGTGTCCAAAGGAAACTGGGTAATTCTGCCTTAGGTATTTGGGAGCATGGAGGTGTATTTGGATCTCATTTATGCGAGACATTTTTCTTGGCAAGACCTCTGAGTAGATAGGGGTGATGAGTACATTTAACAGGCTGCACAACATTCACTCTGGAAGTCAACCATGTAGGTGTGGTTTGTGAGTCTTACACATTGGTCTCTCAATAGTCTAAGGGGTGAATGGGGTGTGGGATAGAGGTGTGAGGGCCAATGGACAAAAGCATTATGGGTATGGGAAGCAGTACTGCAGGAGTACTCCTTTACGTACTCCTACATGCCTTTGGGAATCAGGCTTAAGACCTCCAACTCTCCATTAGCAAAAGTGAAAAAGACCCGGCCCTTTCTATCAGTCATAACTGTATAGGAATATTCCATGAACATTCCCAGTTTAGATGTTTTAGTGTCAATTTACAAAGGCATGGGAGGGTACATTAAAGTGTACTACATGAGTACTACTTTACATACTATAAAATGCTTTTGTGAATAGGCCCGGTGGTGATTAGTTGCGACACTCTGTGATTACCTGGATTGCGTTAAACCCCATAGGTGACGTAGGAGTAGAATGGCCATAAACTGCTGTTTTTCGTCTACAATTCTGAGCCCTACCTTCTGCTGTGTGCAGCTCTTTAAGTGGTAATGCCTAGCTGTATTTGGTACAACAAAGTTACATATCCCTGGTCTAGGAGTACTCATATATCACATATGGATGCATTCCCTCCTTTGCGTCACTCGGACTGGTTGGACTTTTATACTGTTTACTAGGGCTCAGTCGCTGGTATCTATATTTCTTATCAGACATACCTGTTTGGTGTGGTGTGGCTTACGTCACACAGGCATACATATTCCTAGCTACTGGTCTCAGCAGTCACGTACACATAGCTGTTTTATAATCAGTTTTATTTCTGTTGCCAGAGTTAGTTTTACAGAAAGCCTCTTGTACATCAGCGCGGACAGTAACTTCCCCATTGACTTTGCTCTTTACTTCCTCCTAAATATAGACATGCAAGGAAACCAGCATCGAAGGGGTATATGGCAAATATTCCAGTCTTTCCTCTGTTTCCATGCTGTGCTTTCATTCTCATCCTTTCTCTTTGCTCTTCCATTACTTGAGAGGCAGGTGGCCGCCCGTACGCTTGAAATAAACGTGAATTTACTGAGAGCAAAAGAGTCACATTAAATAGAAATGTGAAGGTGTACCGTGATTACATTATCTCGAAAAAGAATCCATCAAACAAGAAACTTTACATCAGGAATAATCCTTTCTTTGTCACTCGTGATTTCATCTCCTTCGCTATCCTGAGCTGATCCTTCCTTACCTGCTGTCTGGACAGCCGAGGCCACCTACCCACAATGCACTATGGCTAACATCAATGAGATACCAACATTTCAGTGTAGACTGTTCCATCCACAAGACTCTTTCCTCACTCCCTCCATCTTGCTCCGCCTGTCCTCTATGCCGATCCATCTTTTTTCCTCTTCTTCACCACCAGTACTTTGATGATGATGTAAAACGCTTCAGCAAAATACAAACTGTGGGAGTGACTTTTCAAGTGCACTGATCATAGTCTAACGTAACACAGCATAGCAAAACAAGGATTATCGAAGTCAAAAGCCTGGCAGCCAATGCTACACCTATTGGTTTTGACAATGCTTGCTAAAAATTACAAATCAGAGGACAGTAGTCTCCTTTTGGGTGATTCCCCATGCCAATATATGTGCAGATTCACAGCATGGGAGTTATAAACAGATGCAATTTCATTAAATGACTGAAGATGTGCATGTGTTTATCCTATAATGCAAATGCTTTCATATGACTCCACTGTTGTATTATATTTCACTGCTTAGAGTGATAAACCGGACAAGAATCCAAAAGGTGAGCACATTTATGAGTTACATAGGAGTTACAACTTTTTCTCCAAACACAAAGGTTTGACTGCCAGACTTTTGACTTTGTCAATGTATCAAATCAATACACGTTCCCAAAAAGCCTCCGATCCGCCCGAGGCGAGGAAAACAGCAGCACAGCCAGGCATCAACACTTTTGTAAGTCTTTTTTTTATTTAGTAATAATCACCATCAGTGCAGACATATATATATATATACTGACATTTGGATGCTCACTCAGGGCTGAAATGCAGTGTATCCATTTATTGTACAAGCACCTATGACGCGTTTCGGCCGGTGGACGTCCTTGATCAGGACATCTTACATGAACCATGCTTATACAACCAATAGACATAGAAAGTGGGCTGTGTGATAAAACACACACAAATTACAATGGGCGCCACCTTAGACTTATAGTAAAATATTACAACATAATGATAGTATGACAATAACAGATACATAACTCTCTGAATAACGTATATTCCTAAATGGTCCAACCAGATTACATGAAAGGATAATCCAGTGGTGTACAAAAACATCCACATGCATACTGTGAACTACCAGCGCCATTGGCCTGGTTTGGAAGTAATGTAGAGCAATAAGTGTATGGAAATGCCAGTTAAGTAACAGTCTACATGTCACAGCTCCTGAAAGTGTATAGTTATTCTACATATATGAATCCAGCCAGATTCAGTAAATAAGAGGTATGCAATAGTGTCCAAGTAATCTCTTGTGAACTGATGTTTATCAACATATATAAAAAAAGAAAACGAAAATAAACGGAAACACTGAAGCCCCAGTGAGCCATGCATGGGTACATAGGCACATTTACAGTTCATGCTGAATATGGTCTATAAACGGATTGACACTGGCAATATTACAGTACATTGTCAAAAATCCTAATGAATATAACATGTAATGTGTGATGCAGGGGCATGAAAGCATATAAACCGGTGGTTATTTATCACGTCAACATACAATGTAATCCATGGCTTGGCAGTCAATTAAGCACAATAAAAACTGTATGTGGTGTATATAAGGCATGTCAATATCCATCTTCAGCAAAATCTCATGCCATTAAGCCCACCTTCCCAGAAGTCTGATACATAAATCTAGGACCCCAACTAAGGTGTGAGAACAATCAAGTCCAAGTGGGCAATAGTATGTTACATGCATGTTGAAAGTATGACACCAAACCTGCTGCTGTCTCACCAGATACAGTTACCAATATAATTCACTGCCCTGGCCTCTGAGGAACATAGATCAAATGGCACCCAACCTAAAATAACCAAAATTAGAGTATGGCACCTTATCTGTGATACACTGTGAAAACATCCAGGTGTGTCATCGAAGAAAAGGGTAAGGGGTTCCCGTCCCAATGATCAAACTCAGCATGTCGAGATCCCCTTCCTTTCCTCCTGCAATAAAATGAAACAAATATACAGGTTAAAATCAGGTACAGAATGACTCAAACCAAAAAAGGAGAAAGGCACTGGACAACACGATACGCCCTACTCCTCCCACAGGTGTACTTTTAATTCCTCATCAGAATTCAAACCTCCTGGACTCATGGTTTCGAAATCCATAATATATCTCGACTCCTTCTTCCTCATCGCCAGTGTCCTGTTACCGCCCCCAATATTATGAGGCATTTGTTCAATGGCAAAAACGGTAACTTAGATCTTCCAACAAAATGTATCTCATTGAATGTCTCATCACCGGATAGTGCAGGTCACAATTATCAATTGCCCTAAAATTCCCCAAAGACACGTATTTTAACTGCATGTGTGGTGCTGCCCACATATCTCAGACTGCATGGGCATTCTAGTACATACACCACAAAGTGAGAGCTGCAGGTCAGAACTGTGTTATCTTTTTACTCCCCTTTCCATGTGGGACCTCATATTCGCTCCTACTTTTGCTATTATTGCATGCCTTGCAGAGAACACAGGGGGAGAAACCTGTGAGGCTCTGTACCTTAACCTTGTTTGTAATACTGATAGTGTTATGTACTAGCCTATCTCTTAGAGAACGTCCTTTGCGCTATATCACACTGGGCTTGTCACTGATCAGGTCCACAAGGGTGGGATCACACTTCAGGATACCCCAATTCCTATAGATTATCTTGTGAACCGCCTTGGAGCGACTATTGTAAGTCGTAACCATCCGAGTGTTATCAGGTTCATCCACGTCCCTTACTCTCTTGTGCTCAAACAGAATTTGGTCCCTGTCAATTTCCCGAATTCTAGAAGTAACCCCCTCCCTGAATCTGGACAACATGAGCTTCTCTTCTTTCAGGAATGTTTCAACCGTATTGCAGTTCCTTTTAGCCCTCATCAGTTCCCGATACAGAATGTTCCATTTTAGCGTCTCAGGGTAACTGCTGAGGGCATGCAGAAGACTGTTACCGGCCGTAGGTTTTCTAAACAAACTCGTCTGGATCTTGTTCTGTTTTATTTCTATCAATACATCGAGGAACTGAATTCTCTCTCTGCTGATGTTATGAGTAAAGGCCAGACTGAATGTGTTGTTTCTCAGTTTGTCAACAAGCCTGGGGAGAGGGTGTGGCCTAACTGCTAGGGTGGTCGACCTCAAATCTCGGGGACCGGGTTCAAGCCTTGGCAACGATAGCTAAACATCCTGTGATTCTGAGCAAATCACTTAATCTCCCTGTGCCTAACAAAAAATGAATGTGTCCTTGTGTAACGCAACTGGTGCTCATGTAAAGCGCTCTGATACCTTCGGGTCACGCTCACGCTATATAAAAAACTCCGGAAAGAAAAAAAAACCTGTCCGCTGACCCTTCTGAGGTATCAGGAGTTCCTTTGGGAGCGATTTATTTTGTATATATAAATCTCTATCTATCATCTATCTATCTATCTATATATATGTACACATATATATATACATATATATATGTGTACATATATATATATATGTGTATATATATATATATATATTACGAATAGAGTTGAGAATGAAAAAAGTAACATACAACCAAGAGCATTTGAGTCACGTTGCAACACCTCACGACAATCTAATCCATATACCTTTTCAAGGTTGTGCCACCAATTACTACTCTCTGGAGACCACCTCTAAACCACTAGCTAATCAATTTGCATAAATGATCACCAATCCCAATTTATGTTCATTAAAGAAAGGAACGTTTTGTGTAACGTCGAATGAAATGTATTTACTTTTCTATTCAAATATCTAAAATCCTGATTATACCCTGGATCCCTATGTCTGTTTGTGACATCACTTCTAATAACAACTCATCCTTTCTATATTCCCTCAAATTTATCCCAAAGAAGGAATTATGAACAGAAGCATTTTATTCAAAGGAAGAATGAAGAATCTACAGAATTCTCAATATTCAAACACAGATTCCATAAAATCACTAATTCGAATTCACAATGCTGAAGATAAAATCAGAAGTTGTAAAAAATGCTTATGGTTCACTTTCACCCTCTTTTTATGTTCCAAGGAGACTTTTTAAGCTTTAAATGCCTGCAAAGTGGCCACAGTCTGGTTAAAGATCACTGTTTATCACTCCATACTCACCGCCAGTGCCTGAACTCACCTTCACAAAGTGAAAGCTGTGTCCTTCACAAACAGGTCCCACTATTCAAACCCAATAGGCATGAAAATGCGGATGTAAAGCCTTGATACAAGCAGCAGAAGTCCGTGCAGGTAAGCGCGGTGGGGCGGGGGGATGTCGACAGATGACGCAATAGGATTCATTTATTTCATTTTCCCTATTCTGTCGTCTGTCCCCTCCCGTCCCGCCCTCGCCTCACCGACCCACCACGTTTACATGCACGGACCGCCGCTGGGTACATGTCTTTGCCACTCGGTAGCCATGGTGGACACCCCTTCCTCCCTCTGAATCATGGGAGTCATAATGTGCTTTTTGTGATTCGCTAAGTCATTTGCGAATCTCAATGTACCTTTTGTTAATTGTGATTTACAATTTTGTGAATCGCAGGCTTTGCAACCGCAAAATCCTTTCGCACCTAAGGACCAAAGTACTTTAATAAGAGATGCACATACTTATTTCATCAGCCTCTGAAGAACAACAAGCTGAGTTGGCAATGCCAGGATTCGATTCAGTGCCTTTCAGCTTGCACAGGAGGACCCACAGAAGGTCCATCATCACACTGACCTACCTTTTTAGTGTAAGTGGTACTAGTCCCTGATCCCTGGCACACCAATACAAACATCAGAAAGGAAATACTGTCTGTTTTTATGGACAATTATTTGTCAAAGCCAATGGGAAGAGCTCATCAATTTACTGTAAGATTTCATGTGAGGGAGTAGTGTGAGTCTGTGGAGACCTAAGAGCTCAACATCACCCTTGGTAGGTACCGCTTGACAACAAGAGATGAAAGGAAAGGCACTGGATTGCAGTGATGCTCCATCATTCAGGCTGTAGTTGCTTATTCCTGAAAGGTGATATGAAAGATACTGCTGAACTGAAATACTCAGGGTTTTTTGTTTCTTGAGTTGTTTTTTTTCCATCTTCTCTTCTGCGATCTTTTAATCTTTTGGTTCTTGTTTGGCTCTTTAGTTTGTGGACTTGCAGAGCGCGGACTCTATCAAAGAAGCCTATAAGCGACTTTACTAGTCAATTCTGATTTTTCTTATTAATATTTCATTGTTATCCGTCCCATTTTATACTTGTTTCTATCTTATGTATTGAAATAATTTTAAATGACTATTTGCAAATATGACATTTTATATGTATGTGTAACATACATTTGTATCCTGTTTTCTTTTATTTGTCTTTTTTGGATTTAAATCGTCCAAATAAAGATTTATTTGATTTGACTTCACTGGTCAAAATGAAGCTTCCCTGCATCTGTGATTTTGCCTGAAAAGGACTACCAAATGGGCAGTGCAGCAAGCATGGTGCAATACGGTTAGTGTTTCCATGCCTACTGTCTCCCATTGATACATTCGGGGAGGGGGCACCTGTAACCAAGAGCGTACCCAAAAGTTTGAAATGCACAGGACCAGTCGTTAGCGGGCCACTAGAATTAGGCGTCAGGGAGTACCAAATTATGTGGCAGGGTTGACTAAATTATGCGGCAAGACAGGCAAATTATGTGGCGTAATATGATAGTACTGCTTAATTAATTTGTCATTTTTACACTTAACACTGTGGGCAAAGGTTTCACCTCATTAGAAGCAGTTTAATATCCAAATACTACAACAAGCAACTGAAAGGTGGCCAGTCAACTTTTACGAGGAGGGTTCCACTGCACAGCAACACGTGTAGCTACATTTTTTGCAACTTTTGATCCCTTTGACCTCCAAAGTATTTTTTCTTAAAATCTGCTAATTATGCAGTGGATGCCACATTGTGTGGCAAGTGAGGCAGGTACATAATTATGCAATAAACGCTGCTGCTCCAGAATCACGAGTCCAGCGGCCCGTCTCTGGTCACATTCTCATCATGCCTTTGCCTTTTTCCTCAGAGGTATACCTGTCAAACACCATGCATCATGAATGCAGTTACTTGAGATCTAAAAGAAACAAAGTCCTTGAGACTGGACCAGAAAGGACTGCCTAGGGGTAGAAATGAACACAAAGCTGGCCTTCTGGGAGGTTGCATCATGTTGGAGGGATGAAGAGGGTGTTGAGGAGTGTAAAAAAGTTTTATTAGTGAGCAACAGGGTGGCTCCCTCTGGAAAAGGAGGGACGTGGTGATGTTTCTACAACTGACCTTTCCCAATGCAGATGCCGCCACGCCTCCCCGACCTTCTCCACCACCGTTGTCCTCTGTCTGATCAAGCTGGACTGTTTCAATGTGTGATTAAAACATTCAGACAACAATATGTCTGGTAGGTACAACCATAAGAGATAGTCTCAGAGTCTCTGAACTCTATCGAAAATGAAGAAATGCCCTGGAAAATTATTTGCATATGCAGTTGTTGTATGTTACTACCTCGAGGTCAACAGTATCGACCTTGAAAAATATCAAAGCCGCTACATCGACCTACTACTACTTACACCGCGTAACAGAAGTACGTATCTACTATGACTTAGAGTGTAGATGACAGGTTGCCCCGTCACAATCGTGACTGATATACCGTCTGCCATATTACCAGTGCCATTAAATATAATGCACTTGTGATATGGCTGACAGGAGAAGGTTTGTGACGGAGAAACCAGTCCCCCAAACTCTAAATCAGGCCCAATATATTTCAAGCATATATTTACTATAATTAACTCCAACCGTGGAATTTAAAATAGTAATCATGTACCTACTTCACATTGTATAGTCCATGTAGTGGATACAATGTCAGAACATGGGAATGTTTGCAGTTCCATTCAAACAATTAAGTGGCTCACGGCTGATAATGGCTGGTATAAGCCTTCTGCTCCAATCTTCCAATGTTTATCTTTCCGTTTCTCACCTTTTCATTTAGAACATTCTACCATCAGTGGTTGGAATGTTCAAACAGACTTATATGCCTTCTGCCTCAGGCCATATAGGTTGAAACGTCATTATAGCTCTAGGGTTCAGGGCCTTTAACAACTGATATAGCCCTCAACAGTGAACTATAGGGCTATATTATTGCTAGGGTATATATTGCACGCGCTATAGTCCCCCCCCTCGCAACTAAGTATGCTGGTTGTACGACGAGCCCATAGGGACATTTTGGCCCCTGCCCAACACCTGTGTCTCTGCACTCCCTGACACCTGTGTCTCCAATGAGAGCAGAGCAGGGCTCTGCCAATCAGGGTGGGTAACCATGATTTTTACATTTATCCGGCATTTGTCACAGGTTTCCTCTTATGAGGAAACCTGCTCGATCAAAGCCTCGGTCGGGTTCCTGTCAAGCTCAGACGGAGACAAGTTAATTCCACAGAACTCATGTAGCGCAAAAACACTTTTAATGCCGAAATCATTGTGGACCTCTGTGGGAGGTGACAGGCATATGGGAGAGTAAATTTAGTTAGCGGAGACCCTGGGGTGGTTTACCTCTGCTGACGAATCTGTTGTCCGGGGGACAGGCTTGAAAATAGCTGCGGGGTACAGCGTGGTGAACGGGCACGCGCTTTTCTCACCTCTGCAGCAGAGATGAAGAAGCAAGACGCCAATGTATTAATAATAGGGGAAGCAATGCGGAAGCCGCCCCCCCGCATGTGCAGCTCTCCCAACATCATGCCACGGTTCACAGTGTCTGCTCCTCCCCATCCCACCCACAATCTGTGCCTGAATCTGTAGCCTGTGTACCATATGCAAAGAGCATATGCACTTATGCCGTCATCAGGTTAGGAGTAACGTGCAGCGCGTTCTATTTATGTGGCCTACTGTTGCTGAGAGCAGTCAACCAATTGGAATGCTGGACAAGGCGTTCGGCCTACCGTGACCCTTTGACCTCGCGTTACAAGTGTGACCGTTATTCTAAAATCGAGCGCGATTGGTTATCCGCAAATGGAACGTGGTCACTGCCTCCTTGCTTATAAGGTTACCTGGAGGAAATTCTGTGGGTAAACTTTAAGGTAAGACAGAGGAGTACCATGATTTAAAGATGGTCACAAAAAAGCGACTTGATGCTTTGTAGTAGTGGTATGCGGCCTACCTTGCGCGCCCTGTTCTACGCAGATGATTCACAGTCGGCAAGTCAATGTGTGATATAACTACCTAGTTCAAAAGGGCGAGAGGATTTAAAAAAAAAAAAAAGTAGCGAGGGGGCAAGGAAGGTGGGGGCAACTGGGGGTTAGGGAGCTCCCTCCCCCCCAAAAAAATGGAGCATGGGGGTAACGTCTGTAAACTTTAAAAAGAAAAGGCAGGGTCAAGGAGGCGGAAACAGTCCTGCATCATGGCGCATCCTCATTAAAGTTCTACCCTACCAGGAAGATGCCAAAACGTTCCAGGGAAGGCCACGCAAAAGAAAAAACAAGGTACAGCACAAACAGGAGGAGGAGGCCCTGGGAAGCGCATTCTTCACCGAGGGCGCTTGCTCACCCGAAGGGTATGTCGGGCAGTTTCCCGAAGTGAAATATCCTAGGACCCAAAAAAAGCCAATCTTGGCATGTAGGAAATAGAGGATCTGCTCCTCCAGTAGACCACATAGCAGCATCTAACCATTACCACCCCCGGACACACCCTGCTTCCGCTACCCTTTCTCCCAGATCTCCCCATTGACGACCTGTTGGAAGTGCTGTGTAAAACTTAGGGAACAAAGCTCTAGAGTCCAGGAGGAAAGTATGGGGTCGCCTGGAACAGATAATGGTTAGATGCTGCAATGTGATCCACTGGAGGAACAGTTGCTGTAGCCCCGTATGTCAAGATTGGCTTTTTCAGAACATTGTTGAACGGCAAGATGGCTATGAAGCAAGATCGGAGTACATAAAAATCGACTGCATATATTGCTCTGCAACTTCCTAAGTATCACCTTAAATTCTGCGTCTGACTAGGTTCCTCCTACGACTACTGGAAGGTGTTTCCAGCATTTATCAGGTGGTCTGTCCGGAACCTTCTAAGTTGTGCCGGAGCACCCAAAACCCACAAGTTCTTCCAACCCCTTGTTTGAGAGTGTGTACTAAACTGTGCTCATTGTTTCACTTGAGTTACACAGAATGTTTGTAGGACCCTATAATAAGCGTTCTACCCCTCCTTCCAAGCAGACGGCACATACGTCTCTGTATTGCCCTCTACAGGATTTTTGATGCAGGCTTTGTATTGTGTTGTCTTGTTAAGATGTCCTAGACGGCTTTAGTGTCCTTTCTCCCTTCTCATGGGCCATAACTATCGCCAGTGCAGCACGTGCAGTACCACTGGCACCTGGGCGGGAGGGGCCCAACCCCCCACAATCATGGCTGTCTTTTACTATTCGAACAGTGCTTCCTTTAATGTCTCTGGCATTCATGGAATCTCACTGTGCCTCTGGAAATTTAACCTGCCATACTTAAAACAGTTTTCAAGTCAATGTCTCACCAGTGACTTGTGCAGTGGTAACAATTTACTCTTAGTTTCTGCTGGAGAGATGAACTCCCGCTATTCCCCTTCACTCACTTCTTCAAAGATGGTCTGGTGAACATCGCTGTGCAGAAGCCTGAGGTGTTGCGGAGAGTGTATGACCAGTTGCCGCTGTGTGCCTTTTTAGAGGAGGTCAGTATAGCTGGTCATACAGTGCATAACCCTGGGACTGGAGGGATCTACCAGGAGGTGTACTATATGGATTACAGAAACTCAGCCTCTGGAGGAGTTTTGAAGCAACCAAAATATACACCATGTTGGGCCTACCCCCAAGTAACAGTGGCAGCTCCCTGGGAAGCGCTGGTAAAGAACTAGGACATTTACACTGTCTGTGCAGTGTCCACCCACCAACAACAGCAGCACAGCCTCAGGGGGCACTGTAAAAAAACAAGGGGGCAGATTTACAAGAAACTGACGCATTTGTACAGATGCGTCAGTTTATCTGCTCCTCCATACAAAACCCTTGCTCCACCATGGATGCGCCGTATTGACAGTACGGCGCACCATGGCGCAAGGATTGACAGATGGGTCAGAAATTCTGACGCATCTGTTGACCCAAAAGTGACGCGTTGCTGGAGTTGCTCATGAAAGTGACGCAACTCCAGCAATGCCCCACAACAAATAGGTGAGTCCCATTTAAAAAGCCTTGCGTCATTCCTTACGCCTGGTCTGAGCATGCATAGAGATTTTGACGCAATTAAGGTGTAGAGTGACGCAGTGAAATGTTGTAAATTTCACAGCGTCAGTTCTACATGGCTTTTTGCGTGGGAACGCCCACCCTGCATACATTATACCTGACGCAGGTATAATGTGACGCAGGGCTTTACAACGTGACGCATCTCCCTAGATGCGTCACGTTGTAAATTGGCCGCATTGTTTGCGCCGCCCATGCGTCAAAAAAAGTGACGCAATGGCGGCGCAAGGAGGTGCAAGGGGCTCGTAAATCTGCCTCTGGGAATTTACACAGGCACGGTCCACCCAGAATAAAGAAGGACACAACCCCTGGAAGTACAGAAAAGGAACCTCAGTAGTACGATTATGATAAATAATACAGCTCCCAGTGCTGGACAGTTTGCCTCATCAGTGAAGTAGGAAGTAGAAAAGTAAACAAAGTAGGCCACCTAAGCAGAAACGAGACAGCCATTTAAAGGTCCAGGTTTCACCAATTCCTCCAAGACCAAAACAGGCCAAATTTTTAACATGGTTTTTAAACATATCTTTATTGGCATTTTATAATATACATTGCAATAATATGGTATTTGCACTTTACAAGGATAAATTCAACCAGGTTAGACACTGTTACAGGTAAAGGACGCGACCCCACATGCGCCCCGACATACATATAAGGGAGGAACGTTACATTTCTTTAAACCTCAAGTTACAAATATATGATGTCAAAGCAGGTCTCCAATATGAAAGGGTGCATTTATCCTCACTTACTGTTCACTTCTGCGTGTTTGTTTTACCTACTCAGATGCCTTGTCGTCTATTATCCATACCCCTCATCAATAATGTACACCAGAAATATCCTTTGGTGCACCAGGATACTGTGCAAGGCCGTCCTCCAATTTGTAGTGCTCTGTAAGAGCCTGTAAAGGGAACCTTTGTAGTGGCCATTCAAGAAAAACATATAATAACATCTATAACTAACCCAATTGTCTTCGGGGAGTCGACACCACACTATAGTGGGGGCCAGTGTAGGGGCATTCTACCCTGCAGCCATCGTCACCCCCCCAGCCCCCCAAACACCACCCCCTTCCTCATCAGTGTCCTCAGTTGGTCTGGTATATGTCCTCAGCTGGTCTTTCCCAGTTCCCAAGTTCCTCTGACTACAACTCTACAATGGGGCGCCTACGCACTCCCCTGGTATCCTCTCGAATGAGGGCTCTCTCCTCTGCCCTGGCCCAGGACGTACCATCTCGTACCCAAGCCTGCAACTGAGGGCCCATTTCCGATTTCCATACGAGCGCTATGTGCCTTTTCGCCAGGGCTTAATCCAAAAATCTGGAGCCCACTTTCTTCGTCTTAGACCTCAGGAATAATCCCAGCAGACAGGCGTCCAACAAGTAAGCGACTGGACGGCCCAATGTACGGGTCAACCTATTCACTACTTTTCCCCCAAACGGATGCAGTTTGGGGCAGATCCAGGTCATGTGTTTAAAGTCTGCATCTAGAACTGCAAATCTAGGGCACGGTCACAATCCTCCCTCATGTCAGGGGCTGCTCTTCTGCTATGACAGAGGAGCCTCGCCCCACTGCCCGCAGAGGCAAACAAGAAATTAAATGATCTAAGTGCAGATCATTTTATTTTTCGTCCTGCAGCTGTTTTGGGGGCGCGGCCACAGGAGTGCAGCAGGGCGAAGAGGAGTGGTGGGCCCTGCTGTCAGTGCACATGGCGGTTTGGCCGGCCGTTTGAGGCCGACCAAACCGTCATGCGCACTGACATCTCTCCAACCCAGCTGTATTGCTGGGTGGAGAGATCAGCAGGCGCAGGGTCCAATGTCTCGTTGGATCGTTAAACTAGTGAGGTGAGAGCAGCGTAGGGATTGGCCGCAGGGAAAGCTGGTAGCTTCAGCGTGTGACAGAGGAGAAGCCTGGGGAGCAGCGCGGCGAGCAGAATACCGGCAGGTAAGGTTTTTTTTCTTTTTTACATTTTTTTTATTCTAGCCCCCTCGCACTGCCCCCCCTGTGACGCCCCCCTCCCCACGCTGCCCCCGCCCTTTCCCTTACATCTGCCGCTACTGCCCCATATTTGGCCTTAAGTCCATGAGGTGTTAAATAAGTCTTGTGCATATAATTGAATTGGGTAAATTTCAGCTGCATTTTCCTAGATATCCGCTTGGGGTACTCCAGAACCCTACTCCACTAGTGTTTTGACAATTCACGCCCCAACAAAGCTCCCCACTTAGCCTGTAGGACCATAAGGGGCAAATTTTGCCTTCCTGCACAAAATACAACCCTTAGAGCCGTTTCTCTTTTTCTTAGTGTGCTGCAGATTGCAGCACACTTAGAAAGAGGAAACAACGAGGAGAAATACAAATATTTCTCCTCAAAGCACCTCTATCGGGAAGGTGTGGCATTTTGACACATTCCCAGTTTTACCTGTCTTGGTAAATCTGGAAATGCGTCAAAATCCATGGGTGGATGCGTGGCAACACCCACTCTCCACCCAAGTTAAGCCTATTGGCATGGCCTTTTCTATTTATTTGACTTGGTTGTTTGACTGTGTTGTTTAGCTCATTTTGGCACAATGTTTCGTGATGTTATTTGGGGGTAAACGGTTCCATCCAGTGGTCGGGATCTGAGGGGCACGACGTGCACATACTTTTTTAGGTTTAGTAAAACAGTTCCCCTACTTTTTGTGTGAGACTGTTGATTCCGATAGTTGGAATGCTTGAGCTGAAGTGTAAGGCAGGGAGTGTCCTGCGCATTGAAAACGAGGGATGGGCAGACAGCTACACAAGCCTTCTTGCCAGGGTGCCTCCTTGCCTGTAAGAAATGTAAATGTGCGCAACTGGTCAATTTGCAAATGGGGTGGTTGGAAGACTATATTAGCTTTAATTGAATGAATCACTTGAAGCTTCCTGATGACACCGATTTATTCTTTTTGAGTAGTATTGTAAAGGAGCTACCAACTGAGCTGTGAAGTGTGTGCTTTTAAGAGACAGTTATAAAAATATTTTGCACTATGTACAGTCTGGGTATTACTGAGATCTATATTTTGAAAGCACTTTATTTATTTTGAACCTTTTTTGCGCATTTTGTAGCAGCCTATCTTATGCTGTGTGTAATGCAAATTTAAAATAATGACTTAAATGTTCACAGTGCTTCCTGTCAAAGACTGGGACCTTGTAGCACTAAACATACATGTCAGTATACTCCACTGCACCAACCAGGATTCAATTCAGTGGCTCTCTGGTGCAGTGCATTAACTAATAGAGGTTTCATAATGTACAATAGTGCATTTCCCACTGATTAACATAACTTGCATTTAAATTTTCATTCAAGCTGGGCCTTATTTTACATGTAGTAACCTGAAGGTGAAAGACCGGAAAAGGTTACAGAATATTTTGGGGTTTTTAGCCACACCTTTGTCCACACCCCACGCTCACTCACTCTGCCCCCATTGCATGCAGTATCACAGTTCCCATATTATTTTGTAATGCACTTCGACCACTGGTCCCATCTATCCATCTAATTGTGTTGATTGCTGTGCGGTGGGGCACGTAAATAATGCAGCCGATTGTTACACGTGCAGGTTGTAATCAGGTTGACGTAGCTAGTTGGGTGGCTATTAAATGTGTTGTGGGCTCATGTGGAGTTGTGCTGGCTGTTGTGATATGTCTCCTGCAGTAGATTGCCTTCTAGTGAAGCATATTGAAAAATGTGGTAGGTTGATGATGAGCGGCGTGTTGTGGTGTGGTTGTGCTGTGTGTGTGAAACTGTGTTTGCTTATGTAATTCATTTATTGTAGGGATTATTAAGAGTGGTGTTTGTAGTTTTTGAATGAGCTCATGGTTGATTGTTGTGTGTGAGGGAGCATGTGCTGTGTGGCAGAGATGTCAAATGAGATATGAGGGTGTAGTCAGTTACCTCTTCGCCGTTTTATTTGGTAGATGAAATTTGGAGACATGGCTTGCGGCGAGGGGTTGTGGTCTGTGCAGTGTTATAACAAACACAACAAGATGATTGGATGAGTGCTGAAACTTTTCAGCCACTCACCCCCAGTCACAGATCTGGGTTTAATCCATCGTTCTTTTGCTCACTATGCCATCCCAGTTTGGACCCAGCCATATGCAAATCAGTCTTGACCCTGCGCCCAATGGGAACAGTCCAGCCCGAACTGCCAGGCCCGGTCCGTCCAGGACCGGAAACAAGCATCCTGGGACCGGTTTCGGGGTTTCACCCCTCATCAGCCAGGCTAGCTTGAGCAGTGTTATAACAGGCCCTATGTCTAAGTTCGAGTTGTACATGATATCCTCTGTTGGGTGATGCTGGCTGCCGTGGTTAATGCTATATTTTCTGGTGTAGTTGCATGTGTGTCCATGGAAAGAGCAGATGGTGTGGGTACAGTATTTGCAAGAGAACACTGAGTGAAGGGAGATTGAGGCACGCGATGGAAATCGTGACGTATGGGTTTTGCGACATCATAAGTCAGTTTCCTTGGCCTGCAGCAACTGTGATGAGGGGAGAGAGAGAGGTGGGCGGAGATGGAGGGTGGAAGGAAGCTTGGGTGGAAAGGTGGAAAGGGCAGAGGCGTTTAGGAGCAGTCGAGACAGCTGATGAAGAAGAGGCGACCAGGGTGAAGGGAATGGGAACACAAGGTTGGGGAGAAGGAGGAGGCGATTAGAGAGATTCTAAAGGCGGGGGAGTGAGTTTACTGAGAGATATTTGTTTTGCACCAGCAGCAATTGCTAAATTGAAAATTGTCTGTCAATACTTTTCTCTGAAAATATTTTGACGATTGCACGAACTGTTATGTTTGTGATTCATGTGTCTATGCGCCTTTTAAAAGCCGCCAAAATGACACACTTAATAACCTTTTTTCATGTATATTAGAAATGTGAAATGCCTTAATAATAAATTGAAGCGTTGCCATAGAAATGCAATAGGAGAAACGAGCGACTTTGAGTTTCTTTTAAGTAGCACCCCAAGAAAAAACACAAAAAAAGCAGACAATGGAGTCTATACAGCAAACACAACTCCACGTACGTTTGGCCAGGATTCAAGAAGCTAAAAATGTTACTCTGGGGGAGTCATTATATTGTACATTGATAATTAATGAAGCGGTAGATATTGTCAAATTTAGAAATGTTCTGGAAATGTACTATAGGACAACAGTTCATTTTGCAAACATATTTACATGAGAAAACTGTACAATTTGATATATTTTTTTTCCCAAGTCTTGCTATTGGCACTCAGTAGTAAATGGTTGCTCGTTACTTCGCCCTGAAAACACTACTGCTTTGTGTACATTCTCGTTAAAGGGTAAATAGTGCACTGTGTTATTCAATTTTTACAAGTGGAGGGGGTCTTAAGAACTTAAAAAACAGAGCTACGTGCTGCCTCTAGTGTCGTCACTACCTGACGTTGCCACGCGGGGTCAGTGTGATGCCCAGGGGCATTTAAATCGTGCTACGAGTCCCTCTGCAGCATAAAAAGGCCTCCGGAACGTACAATGGAAATATTGCTATTTATTATTTCTTTTGGAATAAAATGAAACATTCCTTTAAGACTGCATTATTTGATCAAACTGTCAGCTAACTGGTAAGCTCTCCAGAAACAAAAGCTCTTATGTTATCGTTGGAAATTTTCTATCAACTAGTTTTTACCGAGTCGTACCTTTCATGCAATTTTTATGTCTGCCATTAGCCTTGACATATATAAATATGTATACATATGAATATTTATGTGTGTGTATGTGTGTATATATATGTGTATGTATGCATGTGTATATATATATATATATAAACACCAAAGCTGAATTCTCGTGAACAAGGGGTTTACCCCGAAACGCGTAGAGTTTTGTCAAGCCTTCCGGATTAAAGACCACTTTTGCAACAATTGATGTCCACGGCATGCTGTTTTGTGTGAAAGAATTCAGCTTTGGTGTTTATTTAGGGATTCGCCATCCGCTGTGGAACGTTGTCATTGGAGGCTGGGGTAAGGCGACTGCTTTGCTGTGGGAGATATATATATATATATATATATATATATCTCCATCCTACTGGCAGTTGCCAGTAGGTAGTTATAATTAGGACTTAGGGGCCGATTCCGATCTCGGTCGGAGGCGCACCCTATACCATTCGGTCGGGAAAAAAGCCATGCGAAAGCCTGTTTCCCGACCGATCCGTACAGCACACCGAACGAGCAAGTACGATGCGAAATCGCCGACCGACTCGTCCGGGCGTCCCGACCGCTCCGACCGACTCGCTCGGACTCGACTCGCACCGCGCAATGGAGACGTTCCCCGGCCGGGTAAGTACGATGCGCGCCGCGAGCAGTCCGACCGAGCCACGCACTCCGGCTCAAAAGAGCAGTCGGAGCCGTACTTTGGGGGTCCGTGTCGGACCCCCCTGTACGCGTAGCCGCGCGAGTCGCACACAGGGGGGACCCATGGGTCCCCCCTACCTGTGCGTGTACGGGGCGAATCGCTTCGCCGCGTACCCGCTGTAGGGGGCGCACTTGTCCGCATCGCACCCATTGAGTCAATGGGAGCCCGCGTACGCGTTGTACAACCGGCTCCCATTGACTTCAATGGGAGTCCGACCGACTCGTGTCCGATGGCATACGTGCGCATCGTACTCGTTCGGTCGGACTGCACGGGTCCGATTCGGTCGGAAATCTCTCCGGGTCCGGCTCGGTCGGAGAGATTTCCGGCCCGAATCGGAATCGGCCCCCTAGTTTCCATAGGAAAAGCGTTTTTTTTTTTGCCAACATCTTTCGTGCCGTTTGACGAATCTTCGCAAATTTTTCAAAACTAATGGCCCACTCACTTCAGCTGCTGTGTTGAATGTTTCGGGGTGATTCATCAAGCGGGGGCCGAGAAAATGGGGGGTCCCAAAACGCTTTTTCTCCATGTTAATTTCCATAGGAAACTTTAGACACGGCTACAGCCCGAACTGCTGAACAGAATTACAGCAAATTTGGCAAAAAGGTAGCTCTTGGTTCAGAAGGCGCTCTTTTTGTTAAATGGTGTAAATCCGTTCAGTAGTTCCTGAGAAATGTAAATATTTCTCAGATATACAACTGGGGACGCAGAGAATACGCGAACCCTCCCGATCTTGTGCCTACAATTTGATTGGCTGCCAACACTTCAACCAGGAAGTGTTGGCAGCCATCTTGTGACTAGGTTGAATCAAGTCACAAGGAAAAAGGTAAAAAAAGTTACAAAACAAGAAAAGGGGGCAGGGTAGAAACACCCTGAGCCCCTAGGCCTGTTCATGGGGTCCCACAGTCAAAAAAAGCATTTTTTTTAAAAAAAATTGGCGGGATTCGCGTTGGATCCGCGAACCCTGCTGATTTTTTTTTTTAAACTAAGCGCGGGCTCCCGCTCTTCATTTTCTTTAAGCCCCTGGGTGGGCCAGGTCCCGAGGGCAATCAAAAATAATGTTGTGGGGGCCTGCTCAGCCCCGGGGCCTGCCACCTCCCCCGGGCTAAATTCAAAAGATGTGTGGGGGGGCTCCAGCCCCCCATGGAGCCCCAGGGACCACCACCTCCAAGGGGCTATATTTCAAAATAAAGTGCAGGGGGGCTCGAGCCCCCCCACACAGCCCCAGGGACCACCACCTCCCCGGGGCTTAAATATTGTTGGAGGGGGGCCGCGAGGCCCCCCTTGTGGAGCCGTAAATGGCCCTGGGGACCGCCACCCCCCAGGGCTGGCTCCAGTAATGTCCCGGGGTGCTCACCCCCGGGACATTGCAGTTTGCTATGGAATGTCATAACAAACTCAGCTTCACTTCATGGAAGCGAGAGCATTGAAAATGCTCTCGCTTCCATAAAGCGAAGCAGATTTGCTTTTGGGCAGAGGGAGCTGCATGTTTGCAGCTCCCTCTGCCCAAAAGCATTGCTGGCTCCCACAGGAGGCAGGGAGCCGGCAGAGCCCGCTGGGGCCTTGAGGCTCCACCCGCGGTCCCTAACGAAGTGGCCATGCCCCGCGGGATGGGGTCCCCGGGGCAATATCGCCCCAGGTATGGGGGCCACGCAGGCCCTCCTACCCATTTTTTTTTACAAGCATAAGGCCTAGCCCCAGGGATGGGGTCCCCAGGCCTCAGGGGGGGCCGCGCAGCCCCCTACAAAAATTAAAAAATAAAAGACCGGGCAGGCCCCGGGGGATGGGGTTCCCGGGGCCAAAGTGGCCTAGGGTAGGGGGGCAACGCGGCCCGCCTTCCTTAAAAAAAATAAAAAGAAAGAAAGAAAATGGCAAGGCCCCGGGGCCGAAATTGGCCTGGGGAGGGGGGTCGCACGGCTCACCTTTGAAAACAAAAAAAAACAAGGCCCAGCCCCGGGGGATGGGGTCCCTAGGGCAGAAATCAGCCTCGGAAGGGGGGGCCGCGTGGCCCACTCTACTTTTATAATTGTTCAAAAATACAAAATGGGTCAGGCCCCGGGGGCTGGAGTCCCCGTGGCCCAAAAGGGTAAATGAAAGAGGGGCCACACAGTCCCCCTTCCTAAAATTAAAATCAAAAAACAGAAGCTGGCATCTCGCCAGAGGCCCCACCCCCTTTCTCCACTACTCTACAAATGCGCCTCCTGTCGTGCTCTTGGTTGGGGGATGAAGTCCCCTTCGCTGCTGAGGGTCCTTAGGGGCCAACTGGCCCACCTGTTACCTCAAGTAAGCCCCACACAGTAGGATTGCTGAGAGGTGGTCGGACGCCACGCCCCTTTTCCCACCACTTTACAAACGCGCCTCTCGGCTCACTGTTGGTGGGGTGAGGAGGTCCCCTTGCCTCCTGAGGGCCTCGGGAGTGAAGTAGACTTCATCCCCCAAGCAGCAGTGCAACAGGAGGCGTGTTTGCAGGGTGGTGGAGAAAGGGGGTATGGCCTCTGACCACCTCTCAGCAATCAAGCTGTGTGGGGCTTACTAGATGTAACAGGAGGGCTAGTTGTCCCCCAGGGACCCTCAAGAGGCAAGGGGACTTCATCCCCCAACCAAGAGCGCACCAGGAGGCGCATTTGTAGAGTGGTGAAGAAAGGGGGCGTGGCCTGCAACCACCTCTCAGAAATCCCACTGTGTGGGGCTTACTGGAGGTAACAGGTAGGCTAGTTGGCCCCTAAGGAGCCCCAGCAGCGAAGGGGACTTCATTCCCCAACCAAGAGCGAGCCAGGAGGTGCATTTGCAGACTGGTGAAGAAAGGGGGCGTGGCCTGGTATCAGAACTCAGCAATCCTGCTGTGTGGGACTTACTGGAGGTAACAGGAGGGGTAGATGGCCCACAAGGATGTCCTTGGGGCAAATTACCTCTCTTGTTACCTCCAGTAAGTCCCACATAGTGGGATTGCTAAGAGGTCTTCGGAGGCCACGCCCCCCTTTCTCCACCACTCTGCAAACCCGCCTCCTGGCACACTACTGGTTGGGGGATGAAGTTCACTTTACTCCAGAGGGACCTTGGGGGCCAAGAAGTCCTCCTGGTACATCCTGTATGCCCTACGCAGCGGAATTCCTGAGAGCTGGCCGGAGGCCCAGCCCCCTTTCTCCACCACTCTGCAAACGCAACTGCTAGTTAAAAAACCTTAGAAATTCACACAAAAAAACAATGGTTACAGGGACATTATAGTTAAGAATAAGAATTTAAAAAACCTTAGAAATTCACGGAAAAAAAACACAGGTTACAGGAACGTTATAGTTAGGCTGACATTTCACTTGTACAAAACCTGTGAAATTCAGCTGTTATAGTTAGCTGAGCTAACTATAAATTGCGACCCCGCCATGCACTGCTGATGACAACACATATTACATCCTGCACTCGGAGTTAGACAATACACTACTCAAATAGGAATATCACCACAACATACTGAGCACAACATACATTAATGACCATTGTGAAGGAAGTAACATCCTTTCCAGGGGTACTACACCTCAACAAATTAATTCACCACAGAAATAGTCACGACTATGTTCACACTTTATGATACCTAGACAAACACAGTTAGAGCCATGCAACCACTAGTATCATGATTCACCACATCGGAAACACACTCAAAACTGTTTGATCTGTTGTGCTGCACTTTATTATTTTTTCTAAAATGTGACAATAACATTTTAATCATGTTGCAATGAATTAATTGTACACCAAAGTCCTGTTTACATTTATCATGAGATCAAATGTGGAAATAATCTAAACACAGTCTTTTTACTCTGTCAATGGCGCACGCTGCGTCGTGCAGATTCTGACCTCTATATTACTTCCTGGATTCAGGAACTGGTCATGTGACCAAGACCCCGAGAGAGGTCGAAACGCGTCTGTTTTTTGCCATCGAAAACGATTAAAAATACTTACTATAGCAATCGGAGTGGCTCGTCTTTCCCCACCGAAGCATTATTGTGGGGGATTTTCGGTGCAATATTTAGCGGTGGCGTCGGCTGGCGAGCCCCGACTCGACTGGATGACAGTTTCTCACTACGCCAAACTTTCCTTCTGGATTTTCAAAAAGGAACGCCCGCCGGCAGCTGACCTCACGGATTCCAGCCAAGCTTGTACTAATCTGTTTACCCAGGGCGAACAGGAATCGACACGTAAGAATTGGTGAGTGTCAGTTTCCTGGGAGCCTGCCAGCAGAGTATGCGGCCGGATGCACAAGTTACTTACCTTCGGTAATGATATATCTGTAAGAGACATTAGTTAGTGATAGATTCCTTACCTTAGAATTACCCACAGGCGTCAGACTGGATCCGGAAAGTTTTCGTCAGCAGTACCCCTGCGCGTCGGAAGGTGGCGTTGTGCGGCTCCGCGTCCGTCGTAGGCGTCACGATCGCCGGGATGACGTCGCTGCAGCTACTTAGAGGCCGCCCTCGCGCGCTGACGTCAGTTCTGTACACGACTTTCCGCGCCAGGAACGCAGAGCCATGCAAGATACTGACCACTGGTGCATTGAAACTAGGGCCCTGAAAGGGATAACCTTAACCCTAGAAATCAGTTCGCAGAACGGGGAGGATGGGTGGGGCGGTAAGGAATCTATCACTAACTAATGTCTCTTACAGATATATCGTTACCGAAGGTAAGTAACTTGTGCATCTGAAAGAGACACGTTAGTGATAGATTCCTTACCTTAGAATAGATACCCCAGCAATACCAACCCCGGTGGTGGGTCTGCGAACGAAGATCATACCAGAAAGTCACGGAGAACAGAACGGCCAAAGAAGCCGTCTCTCCGGACTTGGCTGTCAAGACAATAATGCTTAGTAAACGTGTGCAGCGAGGCCCACGTGGCTGCCTGACAGATGTCTTGCAGGGGGACACCACGTCCCAATGCAGTAGTAGCTGCTGTCGCCCTGGTAGAATGGGCGCGCAGCCCCACCGGAGGTTCCTTTTTAGCCAGAGAATAACAGGCTTTTATACACAAGACAACCCAGCGGGAGATAGTCCTCTTGTGTACAGCCCGGCCTTTCTTGGCGCCTACGTAGCCAACGAAGAGCTGGTCATCCACCCGGAACTGTTGTGTGCGATTCAGGTAAAATGAGAGCGCACGTTTTGGGTCCAGACGGTGGAGCCTCTCTTCCTCTCTGGAAGGGTGTGGAGGCGGAAAGCAAGTGGGCAAGGTGATAGTTTGCCCGATGTGGAAGGCAGTAACAACCTTTGGCAAGAAGGAAGGACGAGTGCGGAGCACAACCTTGTCCGGATGAACAGACAGAAAAGGAGGTTTACAGGAAAGACCCTGGAGCTCACTCACGCGCCTAGCAGAGGTGATGGCAACCAGGAAAGCAGTCTTTAAAGTCAGTAAACGAAGAGGACAGTTGTGAAGCGGCTCAAAAGGAGCGCACATCAAGTAAGTAAGAACCAGATTCAAGTCCCACTGCGGCATCACAAACGGAATAGGAGGGAAAAGGTGAGTAATGCCTTTGAGAAATCTACTTACGACAGGGGACTTGAAAAGAGAGGGCTGATCAGGGAGCCTGAGAAAGGCCGAAATTGCTGAAAGGTAGCCCTTAATAGTGCCCAGAGCAGAGCCCTGCCGGGCCAAAGAAAGAAGGAATAAAAGGACTTCTGAAAGAGGGGCAGAAAGGGGATCTACAGCCTTTGCTGTGCACCATGCCACAAATTTGTTCCACCTGCAGGCGTATACCGATTTAGTGGAGGGACGCCTGGCTGCCAGAATTATATAACAGACTTCAGGAGGCAAGTCAAATGGAATCAACTGTCGCCACTCAATCTCCACGCAAGGAGGTGGAGGCTGGACAGGTTCGGGTGGAGGACCGTCCCCTGCTGCTGCGACAGAAGATCCTCCAGAAGAGGCAGTCGGATCGGGGGATCCACACTCATACTGAGTAGCTCGGGATACCAAACTCTTCGAGCCCAGTCCGGGGCCACAAGAATGACTTGGGCCCGGTCGCGCCTGATCTTCTTCAGCACTCTGGGTAGAAGCGGTATAGGCGGAAAGGCGTACAATAGACCGCAACTCCACTCATGACGAAAAGCGTCGCCGAGCAAGTGCCGCCTTGGAAATTCCAACGCGCAGAACTGCTGATATTGTGCGTTCTCTTCGGTGGCGAATAGATCTAACCAAGGCTCTCCCCACTGTTGAAAGAGACCTTGCGCCACCTCCAAGTGAAGACGCCATTCGTGATCCATCATGCACCTGCGGCTGAGTTCGTCCGCCCTGGCGTTCAAAGAACCTGCCAAGTGTTGAACCATGAAGGAAATGCCTTGATGTTCCAGCCATGTCCAGAGACGCAGAGCCTCCTGACATAGGGTCCACGACCCCACCCCGCCCTGCTTGTTGCAGTACCACCTGGCGGTGGTGTTGTCCATTAACACCTGCACTACTCTCCCCTTGACAGAGGGAAGGAATGCCTTCAGTGCAAGTAGGATCGCCCGGAGCTCCAGAAGGTTGATATGGAGCCTGGACTCCGCCGGAGACCAGAGGCTTCTGATCTCCGCCTCTCCCATGTGGCCACCCCATCCCAGGAGGGACACATCCGTCACCACTGTGTGCTCCGGTTGGGGAAGGGAGAGTGATCTGCCGATGACCCAATGCTGGTTCTTGAGCCACCACTGCAACTGTTGTGCAGTGCCCTCCGAGATCTGGACGTACTCGGACAGGTCCCCTTGATGCTGCGCCCACTGGAACTTGAGGTCCCACTGCAGAGCCCGAATATGCCATCTGGCATGATTGGTGAGCAGGTTGCAGGAGGCCATGAGGCCCAGCAGCCTCAAGGTCATCCTGACCGAAACCCAGGACAAGGGCCGAAAAATCGGAATCATAGCCCGAATGTCCCGGACTCGATGGTCGGGAGGATAAACCCGAAACTGCGCCGTGTCCAGAACCGCTCCGATAAAGAGGAGCTTCTGAGAGGGAATCAGGTGCGACTTCGGCTCGTTGATGGAGAACCCCAGCAAATGCAGGAGGTCGGCCGTAGTCTGGAGGTGGGAGACGACTGCCTGGGGCGAGCCCGCCTTCAACAACCAGTCGTCGAGATAGGGGAAGACTGAAACCCCCGATCTGCGCAGATGAGCTGCGACCACCGCCATCACTTTCGTGAACACCCGAGGGGCGCTGGTAAGGCCAAAAGGGAGCACGGTGAACTGAAAGTGCTCGTGGCCCACCGTGAACCGCAGGTAACGCCGGTGGGCCGGCAGGACGGGGATATGAAAATAAGCGTCCTGCAGGTCCAACGCTACCATCCAGCCTTGCGGGTCTAGGGCAGACAAGACCTGAGCAAGTGTGAGCATCTTGAACTTCTTCCGGAGGAAGCGATTGACGTTCCGGAGGTCTAAGATAGGACGCAGGCCCTTGTCCTTCTTTGGAACCAAGAAGTAGTGGGAGTAACAACCACGACCTACTTCTGGCGTCGGAACGCGCTCGATGGCCCCCTTGGCCAAGAGGGCCGCAACTTCCTGCTGGAGAAGTGCCAAGTGATCCCCCGACATGCGGTGGTATTGAGGTGGCATGGCTGGAGGGGTAGACTCGAAGGGGAGGGAGTAGCCCCTTCGGACTATCTGTAAAACCCACCTGTCCGAAGTGATGGTGCGCCAGTGGAGGAGGTGATGGCGAATCCTGCCGCCCACTAGCATTTGGTGGGCCTGAAACACCGGACTAGGAAGGTTTGGAGGCAGTGGTGGCAGGGGAGGTGGTGGACTGACCCGCCCGCTGGCCCCGTGACCCACCTCGGCGGGTCCCACGTCCGCGGCTGCGCTGAGACTGTTGCTGCGCAGGCCTGTGGCTCTGAAACGAACGTGTGTGGGCGCCCCTTCCTTGGCCACAAAAGGAGCGAAAAGCAGAAGCCAAAGGAGTGCGCGTGGCCGAAAGGCCCAAGGACTTGGCCGTAGCCCGCGAGTCCTTAAAACGCTCCAACGCACTGTCTGCCTTGTCGCCAAAAAGGCGAGTGCCATCAAAGGGCATGTCCATCAGAGTATTCTGGACATCCCCAGAAAAGCCAGTTGTCCTCAGCCAGGCGTGACAGCATAGCGCCACTGTCGTGGAAATCGCTCTGCCCAGCGAGTCGGCGGTGTCAAGGCCACAACGAATCGTGAACTTGGCTGCATCTCTCCCCTCAGCAATAGCTTGGGAAAGCACCGTCCGGGCCTCCTCCGGACACTGAGGCAGCACCTGCGCCACCGTATCCCACACAGAGTGGGAATAACGGCCCAAGAGGCATGCGGTGTTCACAGACCGCAACCCTGAACTGGCGGAAGAGAAAATCTTCTTCCCAAACTGCTCCAGTTTCTTGGATTCCCTGTCTGGAGGTGCGGAAGGGAATGCGCTCGGGGATGCAGAGGCTTGGACAACCAAGCTCTCAGGGGTAGGGTGTTGGGAGAGGAAAATGGGGTCGCCCGGGGCCGGGCGATGGTGTCGGGCCACGTTCCTATCCACAGGAGCTCCTGTGTTGGGCCTGGACCAGGTGCCCAAAAGAACGTCCGAAAGTGCGTCATTGAAGGGAAGCAGCGGCTCCGCAGCGGAAGCCGCCGGCCGAAGCACTTCTGTCAGGAGGTTAGTCCTGACGGCCACTGTAGGGAGCTCGAGGTGGAGAGCCTCAGCTGCCCTACGTAACACCACTGAATAAGTACCACCCTCCTCCATAGCCACGGTAGAAGGAGACAGTGTGCCAGGTTCTGGAGAAAAATCCAGTCCACCTGCATCCTCCAAATCCTCTTCCCAGTCCGGGTCTAACTCGCAGAGGGTCCTCAGACCCCTCCCAGTCCTCCCCGTCCTCCGTAACCTGCGTATCAGGCGGAAAAGAAGGAGGAGGATGGAGAAAGAAATAGAAATTCCCCAACGGCGTCGGAATCGGCGTCGATTGACACCAGTCCGGCACCATCTCCACGTCGGGGTGGAAGCCGGGGACGGCATCGGTCAGGGAGCCGGGCGACGCCGGCGGCGGTGCCATAGACGTCGATGTCGGTGGAGGTCGTACGAGGCCAACCGACATCGGCTGGGATCCATGCATGGATCCATGGGGGTCTCGCGGCGCCGAGGCCGGAGCCGTCGGCGATGTTGGGGCCGGAGCCGGCAACAAAGAAGGGCGAGGATCCCCAGTCGGACCCGCGGGGCCCGAAGGCGCGCCGGCGGGGCCCGACGGGCCAAAGAGGCAGGCCATGGCTGACAGAAATTCCTGCAGCTGGGCCGGAGTCGCCGACGGACCTGGGAAGGGCGGGTAGGCCGACGGCGACTACGTAGGCTCCGCCGGAGCCGTGGGGGTGGCACCACCCGCACCCTCAGCCGTGTCGCGCGACAGGCTAGGGGAAGGCGAAGAGCGACGTCGCTTCTTCGATTTGTTGTGCTTCGCCTTACCTGACCCCGAGTGCGAAGACTTCGTCGAACGATGGTGGCGTCTCCGCGACCGGTCCCTTGACCTCCCACGGGACCGGGACCTTAAACGGCGCGGAGCCGACTCCCGGGCCTCAAGCAACTTTCGGGACCGCTCCCGCAAAGTTTTCGGAGCCATGGCCCGGCAGTCGGGGCACGACGCGGGGTCGTGGTCACGCCCCAGGCAGTAGAGACACTCGCGGTGCGGGTCCGTCACCGACATCGTGCGGGGACAGGCCTTGCAAGACTTGAAACCGGGCATCCCTACACACCAGGAGTCAAAGTCTCAAAAGAACAGAGACAAAAGTCCCAAAAAACTCAGTCAAAAATTGACTGGGGGTACCGCTCTCTCCGGATCTGCGCTTGCTGGAGCGGAAAAAGAAAGAACTGACGTCAGCTGCCGCGACGTCATCCCGGCGATCATGACGCCTACGACGGACGCGGAGCCGCACGACGCCACCTTTCGACGCGCAGGGGTACTGCTGACGAAAACGTTCCGGATCCAGTCTGATGCCTGGGGGTAATTCTAAGGTAAGGAATCTATCACTAACGTGTCTCTTTCAGATACATTGTATCACGACCACGGAAGAGGTCACGCCAGGGTACGCCCGAGCGGCAGCGGCTGAAAGGGTGCCTTTGCTGTATTTGAAATACGATCCACGGATCGTTGAGAACATTGGAATAGAAAACATCGATGGCATCCGAGTTCTTAAAAGGCCGGGAGGCCTCGGCAAGTCTAATCTTCAGAAAAAGTCCCGACAACTAAGGAAATCATGCAAATGCGAGTACGACCGGTGAACAACGGATGGTGTCCAGCCTGAGACAACAAGGCAATGCACTTGAAAGACAGACGAAAAGAAGTGAGCAGGTGGTGGGAGGCGACTTCTCTTCAGAACTACCTGGAAGTCAACAGGATACCCAGGGGCCTGAGGATTTTGATCATTCCTACTCTAAATAGCCCCAAACCGCAGCTCCTTAAAGATTGGACATCCAACACGAATGAATGCTCAAGAAACATGCTACAAATGCTCATCAAGAATGCATGGGAAGAGCATAGCGAGCTAATGTTACAAATTCAATCTCTGCTAGATGACATTGAAAAAGAGAGTGACCAAAACAAAGTCAAAAAGACATTAACAACCATTGATGAGAAAATCAAGAAATTCGAAAAAGAAGTCATGGAAAGAAAGCAGAGGAAATTTGAGCGCGGTGAAAGAGATTATAACTTGGGACGAATACTCACTTTCGCCAGAAAATTTGATAGAGTGAGAGCTGAGTTTACAAGAGATAAGGCTCTAGGAAGAGCTGACAAAACAACTTGTGAGTCTACAACAGATCTCAGCTCCGATCAAGAATCCTTGGACAGTAACTCATCCAATCCGAGAGAGGTCACTTCTTTTTCCGAGGAACTACGCCTCATACAGAAAAATTTAGAACACTCAAACAGGGGGAAACCCAGAGGAAGAGGGAGAGGAGGAAAAATAAAAGCAAAAGGAGACGACAACTCAGAAGAAAAGAACAGCAGCACTGGTGTGGGAACAAGAGGCCTGACCGCGAGGAGACAAGGATGGAGAACAAGACACAACAATTAACGGTAATAAACCTCTCAGATAGGATGATTACTGAAAATGAAGAACTGGTTTTAAAATTGGGTTTGTAATTTTGCCCAGATATGCCCCTTGATTACGCACAGACACGAATAGATCTTTACAAATTTGTACGAAAACTTAAGCTGTTTAAAATCCACTCAATGCGTAAAAAAACTAACACACAAACAATAGTGGGTCACTTGAAAGACACACATCCACACTTAACATTGAGGACATAGAAACACTGACTATATTGTGCGATCTGTCTGAGGAAGCCCCTATCACACAAAGGGAGGGCTCCCTTACAACTCTCAACCCGTTTAACCCCTTTGACCACACACGAGATGAGGAGATTAGGCACTCATTAGGAATTGACACCAGCCTAGCAAGTAAGACAGACTTTAGAGCTACCTCTAAGTATATCCCTCAAACTGCCAAAGATAACATTGATTGTTTCATGAGGCAGTTATCCTCGATATCCTAAAACTTACACTTGAAACACCCAAGAGAAAAAACATCTCTAAAGACCAGTGGGAAGCCATCTCTGGGTTACAAAAAGATGAGGACATTGTCATAAAACCCTTAGATAAGGGTGGGAACGTAGTTATTCTAAGTAGGGAGAAATACATCCAGGAAGCAAACAGACAGTTGAACAACGAAACATGTTATGAGAGGGTGGACAAATCTTACCTAGTTAATCTACAACAAAGGTATTTTGAACAGTTGAAAATCTGGTTTGATAACCAACTCATCAATTGGGATGAGAAACAGTTTTTACAAAATGGATCACCAACTACCCCGACCTTTTATCTCCTACCCAAGGTTCATAAAAACAACACAAATCCCCCAGGGCGCCCCATTGTGTCCTCCAAAAATAGTCTATTTGAAAACACATCCATCTATGGAGACCATTTTCTCTTTCCGTATGTTAAAGACCTGAACTCATACGTAAGAGATACTAAGGATTTTCTACAAAAGATCTAGAATTTACACTGGGGAGAGAAACACTGTGACTAGATGGTATGTCTTGACGTGGAGAGTTTATACACTAGTATCCGCCATGGAGATGGGCTGAGGGCCTGCCAAGATTTCCTCAAAACTAGGAACATACATCTACTAGGCCACACACGCATGCTTCTACAGATGATCGAACTGTGTCTCACTGAAAATGTTTTTATGTTTAACGGATTGTGGTTTAAACAAATACAAGGGACATCCATGGGCACCTGCTTTGCCCCCAGGTATGCCAATCTAACGCTAGGCTGGTGGGAGAAGCAGGTGCTCTGGAGTGATGATATGGAACCATGGACAAGAAATGTAAATATCTGGCTACGTTACATAGATGACATTTTCTTTGTGTGGGAAGGGGATGAAAGTGATCTCTTGAATTTTCTGACCAAATTGAATAGCAATAGCATGAATCTGAATTTTACAATGCAATACAGCCAACAAACTTTTGACTTCCTTGACTTAAGGCTGACAGTTGAGGGAGGTAATCTGTCCACTGACCTCCATAGAAAAGAGACAGCAGGGAACTCTATACTCCATGCGACAAGCTGTCATCCACCTAACTTTAGATGGAGTATCCCTTATGGAGAACTACTCAGAGCAAAACGCAATTGTAGCTTTGAGGAATCCTACACTAAAACCAAGAAAGACATGATAGGAAGATTCAGGGAAAGAGGGTACTCCAGTAAAATGCTGCGCAAAAGTATAACCAAAGCAGACAGCATTGAGAAAACTAAGGCACTTTATCAAGCGCAGAAAAAGAAAGTAGAAAGTGACCCAAGCACCTCACCCATAAGATTCATCACCACATTTAACACACAGGCTGCCAGTCTCAAACAGATCCTTAAGAAGAGGTGGGATATCCTAACCCAGGATACACTTCTGAAATCCAAACTAGGTGTTGCACCGTCAGTATCATACAGAAAGAATCTATCCATCAAAGATCTCCTAGTCAACAGCCATCTCAAACCACAGAGAACTAATTGGCTGGATCAGAGTGGAGGATTCTATAGGTGCAGAAAATGTAAAGCGTGCAGCCATAGTGATGATGTCAAGGAGGTCAAACTAGAAAAGACAGGGAAACTCTGGAAAATTCCCAGAAACATCAATTGCAACACATATTGTGTGGTTTATGCAATTACCTGCCCATGCAACAAGTGGTACATTGGGTCTACCACATTCCCAGTAAAAAAGCGCATTTTGGAGCATTGGAGGGCGATAACTAATTGAGATTTGAGTTACAGCACAGCCAAGCATTTTCGGGATGTCCATAACAGTGACTGGACACTCGGAAAATTCTTTGGATTAAACACAGTACCGAAACACCTGAGAGGTGGAAACCGAGTACAAGCATTGCGTAGACTAGAATCACGCTTTATCCTACAAGCAGGTAGCATGTTTCCAACAGGGATGAACAACGATGAGGAGTTGCACTCACATCTATAAACACATGCCGAATTTTAGCCGGACCGGATTGAACATGAATTCAGGAGTTGTCTGAATAAACCTTGTATTTTAACAGTTTCATTTATTATTTTCAAAAAAGACTGTATTAATTATTTTGATTTTCAGGACATACCTTATCCTCCTTTATGCAATTTCTAGATGTGGTTACCGATACTTAAGTGTGTATAATGTAATAAGTCATGGCAATTGGATGTAATGTGTATGAGAAGTTAATCAAATCACTACTGTTAAACAAAATATGTGACTCAGTGTATGTATGTCTATTGTATATATATATATATATATATGAACTATAATGTATTGTTTTGTTTTTATGTTTCCATACAAATTCACAGATTACCGGAGGCACAACCGGAGTGAAGAATAGCCACCAATAGTATTAAGAGCACGAGAGGCGGATATCCGTTTTCTTAGCCATCGCTCATTGGTTGACTACAAGAAACTTAGCTCACTGGCAAAGGGTACTATACCTGCACTCAGAGTTAGACAATACACTACTCAAATAGGAATATCACCACAACATACATTAATGACCATTGTGGAGGAAGTAACATCCTTTCCAGGGGTACTACACCTCAACAAATTAATTCACCACAGAAATAGTCACGACTATGTTCACACTTTATGATACCTAGACAAACACAGTTAGAGCCATGCAACCACTAGTATCATGATTCACCACATCCGAAACGCACTCAAAACTGTTTGATCTGTTGTACTGCACTTTATTATTTTTCTAAAATGTGACAATAACATTTTAATCATGTTGCAATGAATTAATTGTACACCAATGTCCTGTTTACATTTATCATGAGATCAAATGTGGAAATAATCTAAACACAGTCTTTTTACTCTGTCAATGGCGCATGCTGCGTCGTGCAGATTCTGACCTCTATATTACTTCCTGGATTCAGGAACTGGTCATGTGACCAAGACCCCGAGAGAGGTCGAAACGCGTCTGTTTTTGCCATCGAAAACGATTAAAAATACTTACTACAGCAATCGGAGTGGCTCGTCTTTCCCCGCCTAAGCATTGTTGTGGGGATTTTCGGTGCAATATATATATATATATATATATATATATATATATATATATATATATATATATATATATATATATATATATATATATATATATAGATATATATATATATATATAGATAGATAGATAGATAGATAGATAGATGCTTCCAGGCAGCCTTGTTTAGACATTGGTGTGTTATTGTGTCATTAACATTTCTCTTCCTCTACCTACAGCATACATCAGCAGTGGGTCAGCCCACTTCAGCCAGTAGCGTAACAATAGTCCCTGCAGCCCCTGCGGGCTTAGGGGGCCCGAGCTCCAGGGGGGCCCCTCTAGCACTGTGCATGGGCAGTGGGCGTCTGGCCTGAGAGCTCCTGACTGGGACTGGAGCATGGGGGGGGTGCCCCTCCATGTACTGTGCAGGGTGCCCCTTCAAGTTTTGTTAGCCACTGACGTCTGCCATTGGCTAACATCACTGTGACAGACAGCGGTCTGCTCTTTCACAAGGAACACATCCTTGCACAAAGGAATTCCCTTTAGTGCTATGGACTACAATGGCCAACAGCGGCGGCTCCTCTGTTAAGGCGGAGGAGCGTTGCCCCACTGCTCTCTCTGCGGTTCTCCACCCGAGCTGTGCTGCACAGCTGGGTGGAGAACCAACACAGGCTCTCAGGGCCTGAGTGAGTGTCAAACCAGACTGCTCAGACCAATCCCGGTGCTTTTCTCATGCTGGGTATTAACAGCATGAGAGCAGCGTCTGGATTGGTGTAGGGAGTCTGGGAGCCTGTGCATGGAGTGCCGGGAGTCAAGAGGAGCAGAGAAACAGAAGAGTACCTAAGCAGCAGCCGTCAGGTAAGTGCTATTTTTTTTTTCTTTTTCTCCCCCGCGCTGCCCCCCCACTTTTATTTCACAGCAGCCACCACTGATGGCCATGTGCGCTTTTTGAGACCCAAAAATATTTTTGCATTGAGACCTTGTTTTTCCGATTAAAGTTAAAAGCCCTAACGCCATGAGTGTCTTTTGAAAAATTAGCACACACACTGAGGGGCATATTCTCAAGGACTTATCGCCGAGTTAGCGGCACTTTATCGCAGCCATAGTGGTGATAGATTTATCGCCCTATTCACAAGCAGGTGCTAACAGCCGATATCGCCAGTTTTCCTGCGATAGCAGCCACAAAAAACATCGCCACGGATGACACCGGCAACTAACGCTAATGAGATGCAGAGTAGGCGTTCCCGTGCAAAAACCCGCGACAACACCACTTCGCAACATTCTCAACGACCAGCCAGATCGGCGATAAGAACACAAAACATGCGATAAGGCGCGTTAGCAGCAGGGAATTAACACCTGCTCTGTCCTGGTATTAAGTCGGACGATAACCTGCACCAGAAATGGGAGCCCAGCCCACAGCCACACCAGAAGAACAACAGATGCCATGGAGCTACTGATCATGCAGCCGGACACCCAAGAGGGCCACAACACCCACCGCCACACCCCCCCCCTGGGCCCACACCCCGGACAAAGATATCTCACATCAACTTTACAAAATCATGAACAAAACAATTCGCCTGATGTCGCACAAGTACAACAATTAACATTCATGTGTGGTCAGAAAAAGGAGAATCATTCATTCATCTTTGAATTTCCAAACAAATTATTTTATTCAAATTGAACTCAAAACAACTATTCGGAAGAGTCATGGCAGGTCTTCTCTGGACAATCTGTAAGACACAGCCTGCAAGACAAAATTCAAGATAAGAAGGTGTGTCATGCGCTCATCAAAGGACAGAGAGAGAGAAAGAGAGAGAAAGAAAGAGAGAGAGTGAAAGAGAGTGAAAGAGAGGGAGAGAGAGAAAGAGGGAGAAAGGGAGGAGAGAGAGAGAAACAGAGAGAGAGAGAGACAGTGAAAGGAAGAGAGGGAGAGGGAGAGAGAGTGCCGACACTGCGGACCCAGGCCTCACTGCACACCTGCTGCCACCGGTGTGTCTCCAACCACGTGCCGGTATACACTGCAGTCCACCAGGTCCCTTATCTGAAACAGAGTCCGGATTTATGAATGGTAGAGTTCATATCATTGCACACGCCATCATCGCTTGGCCGCCCCTGCGCACACAGGCTGCTGCACCCCAGCCCCTCCCACCGCCCAGCGGTGTTTGCCCGCCCCTGCGCACCCAGGCCTCACTGCTCACCTTCCGCCACCAGCGTGTCTCCAAGAGGACCCACCACGTGCCGGTGCAAGCTCCAAGCCCAGGGCCCGCGACCTTGGCAGCCTCCACATCATGCAGCCCCGCCCCGCGGGCCACCAGGTCACACACGTGATTCTGGGTCTTGATTTCGCAATGGCAGAGATCATATCAGTGCACACGGCATCATCGCAGGCTGCACACCCGCTCAGCTCTATAGGTGCCACTAACTCTGTGAACCGCGAGGCAACACCACATGGCGGTAGGCCCGCGCTGCCCGCTGGCTTAGGCCTACACTGCGGTCCTGCAGGGCTCACACAAATCCTTACCAGTCCGGACCGCCAGGATGGCGCATCATCGCAGGCTGCACACCCGCTCAGCACTTAAGGTGCCCCTACCTCAGTGCACCGAAAGTCACCGTCCCGTGGCGGTAGGCCCGTGCCGGCCGCAGTGTATCCGGTGCCAGCAACTCTGTGCAACGCAAGTCATGGACCCTTCATGATTGAGTCTCGTGATATGCCAGGCGGACGCAGCCATGTCACCTCCGGCAGTGGGGAAGAACTGGGACACGTAGCGTCGTCGTCCCCCCCCTTTATACTTAAGCTGAGTGGGCTGGGTCGGCATACGCCAGGCCAGCGTAGGGGTGTGAATAATTATCCCTGGGCTCTGGGCGTGGTTCATTTTTGGGCTGGACAGGAAACCAACTGATGCGTGTGTCTCTGTTGCAGTGTCTGCGCCACACGGCCCGCAATCGACAATGTTGCAATGTTGCATGCACCCGGAGGGCGGCCTCGCACGAAGAGGATTGTACTAGGAGAGCAAAGCCGCTCGGGCTCTTGGCTCATGCATGCCAACTGTTGTGTGTGTATCGCTATTGGTGCACCATAAGCCTAAGGCCTAGCCTCAATTGCAGTGCGAAAGCCACATCACATTCCCAGAATGCAAGCAGTAGTCAGACTAACATTAGGGATGAAAGCTCCTTTGTCTCAATACATAAGGCGGAAGGACATCTGCACCTCCGACCTTGGTCTTGCATGCGGCAGGCACCCCCTGAGAGAGATACCATAGCAGATGATGACGACTCCCACACTACGCACAGCGCTAATGAAAGACCAACGTATCCACACCCCACACACAGAAGTTCTTGCTCGAGGTACTCTTGCATGGAATGCCCTTGACACTTACGTACACAACAACCCATACGTCCAAAAGTTGCACACACATACGACTCATTGCTCCGAGCTGTGGCAAATCATCCACATAACTGCCGCAGGTCAGAAGAGTGCCGGTTCTACGAGAGCCACCAACGCAATGGCCGAACATCCCGGGCGCATGCACAACGCCTGTCACGTGGAACTGTACCGTGACCGAATGCTGCCTGTTAGTGTCTGATGCATTGGTCTGCATGTTGTGGCCCTTGTCTTGCCCGTACTGACACGCACATGCTAATAAAGTCTACGCCACTTCATAGTGTCCAACTGTGATGAGTGTTGATTAGAATGACAAATCGTGTGCCTCAATGAGCATTGTCCGTACACAGGGAGGGACTGACTGATGCATTTCACTTAGGGGTGAGTCCCTATTGCCAGCTCCACCTCTGTGAGCCAGACATTGTGGCTGGGATAGTTGCTGGTAGACCTGTGCTCTTACGTGTCTTCAGCAATGTGAGTATGCTGTCCAACTTCTTGCCATGTGGATCAATGTGATCCATCAAAACAGGCTGTGTCCACATAGTTGAGTGTGAGTAGGTATGCGAAGAGATGTTCTGTTGTCACATGTGATGGGGGACACTACTTTAGGCCTGCTACCGAATTAGACATTTTTTCACACAGCCCCATTTAATACATGGACGTGGGGCTACGTTGGGGGGGTTGCGAGATTGTTGTTCATGAGCAATGAGGCCACAGCTAGTTCACACCTTCACAGTCATCTAATTGGCCATGTGGGTCAGGGTCAAACATGCACATTGATGTTAATTCCCAGGGTGTACCTTTTTGTGCAATCAATGTCCCTACATTCATCCATACTTTTATACTTGATTGAACATAGACATGACACATCTGTGTGATTTGGAATGTTTTATTCACATTCTGTGGAGTGTCGGAGCTGGAGCAGTACATGGCCATGCAAACCCCACATTACATGGTTGCCCAGTGGAGGGCCAACCAGAGTCCTTTGGGGAATGACAATTTAATCGGAAGAGGAAGAGTTCAGTCTGCAGCCTGATTGCTGTCTCATTGGTAACCAGAGCAGATATGGCAGTCCATGTCGGGGTCCAGGTGAATGTCGCAGAGTGTTTCGGGGGACAGTGGAAGGTGTTGTTCCCGGGCATGATGCAGAGGGCTGAACCAAGCAGGAACAGGCCATATGGCGGGGATGAATGCTACAACCTCCTTTCTCACACAGAGTCATTGCCATCCACATCTTAGTCCTCTGATATGTCTTCTGTGTCAGGTGTGTGTGGTGGTGTTATGGCTGCATCACTGTGTGCCACTGACACAACAGGAGGCGGAGGTGGTATGGCTGCATCACTGTGTGCCACTGACACATCAGGGGGCGGAGATGTGTGTGTCGAAGTACCTGCAGCAGTCATCTGGGACAGGCTCTGAGGCAGCAATGGCAAGATGAGGTTCTGCAGGGCATGGAAGATCCCAGCTACATCTCGCTGGTGTTCAGCCGTGGCAGCCATCCTTCCAGCCTGCATCCGCTCCATGTTCTCCATTGTCCTCCGCATCTGTGCCAACTCTGTGCTGTCATCGCTGGAGCCTGTCTGACTAGACAGTTCTTGTATCCGAGTAATGGCTCCAGCGAGGTCAGCCAAGGATTGTTGTAGAGCATGGAACGGACTGTGGGTGTCCGTTAGGGACTGTAAGTGGTCCCTGATGGGACTCATACACCTACGTATGGCATCAAGTTTGGCTGACATGAGGTCGAAACCCACCCGCACCTGTTCAGCCAGCTCCCTCTGGCAGTCTAACACACGGCGTTGGAATGCCATGTGTCTTTCCGTGAGGTGCTGGGAGCCAGCCGTGGTGGTGGGTGCTTCCTGCTGTGTGGGCTGTGCAGGGGGGGTCACCTCGATGTAGCTGGGCTGCCCTGCTCCTGGAGGTGGGGTGCGGAGGCTGTCCACGAGCCGTTGGAGGGTGTCGGAGCAGATGGCCAGGGGGTCCTCCTCATCATCACTGAAGAGATGTCTGGTCTGCTCTGCAGGAGGTGTTGATTGTCCCACTGCAATGTAAAGGGGAGATGCAGGTTAACAGTGTGTTCCATGTATGTTGACGCATTGTACATGTTTACATACAGACTGCATGACAATGTACATTGTGACTGTTTTGGATGAGCTGGTTATTTGATGGGAGACAGTGGACATTCCGACTACATGACGGATGTGAGGTTGTACTCGTACATTATCATCTCACAGTTTCCTGCTATGCCAGATGTGATTGGCCAGTTTCTACGCACATGCGTCACCAGTTGTGTCCTCTGTTCTGTAGTGAAAGTGTTGCACTTTGTACCACATTGTTGATGTGCTGTGATTGCTATGTGTGTGTGCTGCATTGTGGGAGAGTCGCCCCTGCAGCTCTGATTTAGCGGCCCCTTATCCCTTTGAGGCGGTGTGCCTTTGACTTGTGTGCTTTTAAGGTGCCGAGATGTTGGCGACTTGGATCATTTGTGCTCTTGGACAGTTTTTGTACTCTTGTGCATTGTTTGTCTGCAGATGTGTTGTTGACGTCAGGGGTTGTATGTGCACGTGGATGTGTCAGAGTGTGACCTGCTCCTTTGAGGATGTGATCCACACTGTGCCACCTCAGTGTCGTGTTGTGCACCATGTCATGTATTTTGACTGCAGCCATGCTATTGGTCATGCAGTGTCACTTGCATTGTCAGTGTGGCTCACAGAGCAGCTGCTTTGCTGGATTCAGCACATGTGCATGGGTAGGTTGTGAGATTGGTGATAGGGAGGGGGGCCCCTTTGTGCACATAGTGGACGGGGTCTACTTGGTGTTTCTATGTGTGCTGCAGTGTGCCAAGGGTATCAGGGACATGTTCCACAATCATTGTGGGTGTGCAGTGTGCTACACATAATTGTGCATCTGTGCCATTGTGCCCGTCTCCCCCCGTCCCTGGTCGTTACTCACCCTGTTGCTGTTGGGTCAGGTCATATCGAGCTGTGTCCGGACCCCCAACTCCTTGCACCGTCTCCACACTGATGACTGTGGCCACCATTTCCTCCAGCTCATCCAGCTCCTCCTGTGGCGCAGGACTCCCACCTCCAGTCACCGTTGCTGCCTTCCGGTTGGCAGCGAGTTTCTGCTTGGTTTGGCTATTCACATCATGCCAGCGCCTCTTGACCTCCTCCATTGACCTCCCCAACACTCAGACTGCATTCACGTTGTTCACGATCGACTGCCATATTTCCGTTTGTGTTGCCAATGACACGTTGGAGGTGACGAACAGTTGTTGGTAGTGTTCTATCACCTCCGTGACGATGATCCGGTTTTCCTGCGGACTGAACCCAGTCTTCCTCTTCCTCTTCTCCTTGCCCTTCCCTGACCCCGGGGTTCCTTGCTGGTCGTCTGTGGGGCTTGTGGGGTTTGCGTTGTCCTCTGCACTCGGTCCGGGTGCATCCATGGTGCGACACAGTTTCTTTTTTTTTGTCTTTTTTTTCTGCTTTTATAGTGCATTTTCCCGCATGACGCGTGGGAATTGCAGGCCTGTCGCTGGTTATCGCTGATTTTTGTATCGCGATTTGGGGCATCGCAACTTTTTTCGCGTTCGTGTTTCGTATTTTTTCGGCGTCGCGTTAATTTTAACGCGGTCATTTGGCGCGTTATCGTGTGACTATCGCATGGTGCTGCTGGGTTGAGAATACAACGTTAACACGGTGTTATTTTCCAGCGATGGACTGCGATGTGCAAAGTTGTGTTAAGCTAATTTTGCGATAATTATCACACGTTCTTGAGAATATCCCCCTGATTGTTCTAAATTCTCACCCTATTGGTGACAAATCCTCTGCCATAGGCCTCTTTTGAATCTATATTTTAACTTACTACTTTATACGAGCATTGTGGAGGGAGCCTAGTGGTAGATGGTGTAGAAGGTATGAAATCACATCTCAATTCCCTTGTCCAATTGTGGGCTGTGATTCCCGAGAACTAGACTTCGCAGTAGCCCCAAGGAAACACAGCGCTCCACCAAGCCGCGTCTCAGGTAACCAAGACGACTGCAGAAATAATAACCCACGGGCTAGACTCTCATATGGTTTTCTTTTTCAACATTTGTGCTTTGTTTCAAGTGATCACTGTTCTCTCGGTCTGCCTGAATTGTTTTGATGATGACACCACCAAATTTAACCCAAAGCCCCTGGGCTAGCCAGAGCATCCATAATAAACAACTTTTCAAGGTGGGAGGGGTTGCACGCGAGTGACAAGAAAACGATTGCATTTGTTGTCAGTCCAAGTTGCAGGAACCAGAGTAGCCCTCATGTAAACAGACATCAGGAGTTGGGCTTTGGGCCTGTCCTTTCCCTGGTCGGAGAGGCGTGTGGAAGATGATCTCTTCTGGAGGTTCCTGGCTGGAAGTCGCTCCCCAGGTTAAGAAGCAGGACCCTTGGGAATACATCGGCAGGATATAGCTGCACTTGGAGGCTGTGAGCAACCAGCAGGCAGGGTCCATGGACCATGTGCTCCCATGGCCTAGCATGAGCTGGAACTGGAAAGGAGTTAGTACGTATAGGAATGTTTGGTTCCTGTTCAGGCCATCACCAAAAACAATAAAGTTTGCAACATAGTCTTCACAAGCTTTAGAGAGCAGTGTACAGACCAGGAATAAATATGGTAAGATACATCTTGGGAACAGAAAAGTCAAATCAAAAACTAATACACTGCAGTGTTATGACCAACTGGCACGCGTAGAATTACGTTGTGTACATGTAGACACACAAAACAATGGCGCTTTAGACTTTATTCTTCTGAGAACAGTTACAGGTTTCAGGTAAGTATTATTCTAGTAACATTTCTTTTTTTTTTCATTTCACTCTATTGCTAGAAAAAAGCCACTACAGAGATCATTTAGAACAAGAATCAGGCAACTTGAGAAATCACAGTTTTCAATAGGCAAAGCATGTGTGTCTTGTCTGTACATGTACCACAGAGCTAGCGACTCCAAGGAAGACGTTTAGGGTACCATTGATGAGCAGTTTGTAGACATCACCCTTCATGGCCCTTGCTGTTGATCAATTCCAATTTGCTTCAGTTTTTTGGATCCACGTTCTTAAGGCGAAGCCGAGACCACTGAAGTAGTCATCGCTGTTGCTGGAAGAAAATAAGCTGCTGGTCTGAGGCACTCTGAGGAGTACTCAATTATGGAGCAGAATTTAATTTTGGCGAGTTGCTCCTCTGAGAGTTAGGATATAATCCTGATCCTTCAAATAAACGGGTACGAGGTGGAACAGAATGGATGGCAAAGAAGCAACAAGCAGAGGGGTGGGCGAGGAGCAACCGGGAGGGAGGGAGGATATAGCTATCCGTCATCGGCACCAAGTCGCGATCTGCCAATCTAATAGTGGAATCGACCACACAGTGGGCTGTCTAGATCTTCTACTTCATTGGAATGTTAGGATACCCTATATTTGTATTATGTCAGCAAGGATTTGGGTTTTTGTTGCAAGTGTAGGTCAATCTTATCCCAATGTTTCTTTCCAGAGATATTCCTGAAGAGTGACAGCCTGGGACCGTGAGAATCAAACCATCATGTACAAAACATCTCACCAAGAAGGGTGAGACAGTCCTTCAGCCTATTTTACAATTGCAGAGGACTTTTTTGTGGCATGAGAAATGAGTAGGTCTAAAAAGCTGTAAGTCATGACTATTTCTCATTGTGGCTGATGTGTTAGAGAGGATGCCAAGGCAAGATCCTTCTGGTTGAGTTATAATGCTGACTTTTAACATTTACAAAAACAACAATTGATGGACAGAATGCAGAACAATGTCATACATTCACCCCAGTACAGAGATCTGGGCCTAAATCCATCTTTTTTTGCTCCCCAAGCCATTCCAGTTTGAACCCAGCCATATGCAAATCAGTCTTGACCCTGCACCCAATGGGAACAGTCCAGCCCGAACTGCCAGGCCAGGTCCTTCCTGGACTGGAAACAAGCATCCAAGGACCAGTTTCGGGCTTTCAGCGCTCCGTCCATCATCTCCTTGTGTTTGCTGACTTCTAGCATTTAGACATGTCTGTCTTACGCCGGTGAGACAGATTCTGTGTGTTTCTACATAGCAAAGATGAATAAGAAATTGAACTTTTAACTCGCATCATGGATCCCTGGTGACTTTCTGATGGATAATTCTTGACGTGAATGCCTTCAACCCCAAGAGTTCTTCATTTTTGATAAAGTTGTAGGAGTTTGTATTGTGTTCTATTGCTCTTTCAGAACCACTCTGGGTGATAAGGCTTGGGGCTGGGTGATGTCACTGAAGCTGGTCTGCGGACATTCTAGTCCCTTAGGACCAGAACCCGGACCATTGGCAGACCCTAGAACTGATGACATTGAGCCATTCATAAACATATGCAGGTCAATGTCGGGAGATCCAACCTGCTGAAATTTACTGGGGAAAAATGTCAGTTAATTACTCAGATACGCATAGCTTTCATTGGTGCAGCAGGTGCAGTGGCACTGGGGCCCAGAGGCCCGAGGGCCCCCCGAAGACCCTGATTATTGCTGTATTTTATCATTCAAACAGCACCTGGGGGGGCCATTTCCTTCCTTGAACTATGACCCTTGACGCACTGACCATAGACACCACGTGGATTTCAGAATATGTACCTCTGTGGAGTCAGTATTCATCAGGTCCCATAAATAACTTACCCCCATCCTTCCCACACTTGTTCGGGGCCTTAGAAACTACATCTTGCTCTAATGCAATAAGTCCCAGCTCAAATCTGGTACGCATTGGAAGAAAATGTCAGGCGCAGGTAAAATGTGTGACCATAAGGGCGTAACAGACACAGAATGGTCTTTCAGTCATCTGGGAGCTAGTTAGACAGGTCAATACCTCCAAAAGATCGGTTGGGTTGGGAGAGAGTCAGTCTGACGTCAAGTGTGCCTGACATCGGTACCGGCCTTTCAGGAGTACCGGGTTGCCTAAAAACCGGAGGGCTAGCCTGCCACTGGACAAGAAAGAAGTAGATTTAGCTATTCGACTTTATATTGTGGTTGCATTTTTATAGCGCTACTGATCCCTGAAAAGGTGCAGAAGCGCTTTGGCGGACAGAAAGCTCACTACATGGCAGATGGCAGCGCATGTCATGCGAACTTAAGTTAAAGAAGCAAAGAAAGGACATTTTTAAAAAGCAGTAACTGCTATTGAACCGAAACACAATTCGATCGGAGGTCACAACTGAGTTGAACGACCTCCTTCAAACACTCATCTTTCCAAACACCCGATACCTGGTACCCCAGTGTGTAGCGAACCCTGGCTGTCTCGGTGGGTGAGAGCTACCAGAAACCTATTTTGAAAAAATCAGCAAATGCAACAGAAGTGAAACACAACGACTCAATCAGCGGCGACACCCCACCTCCTTTAAAAGCCACCCTTCCAGACACCTGATGCCGTGGTTGCCATGACAACCTGGTACCCCAGCGTGTAGCGAACTTTGGCTGTCCCCGTGGGTGAGAGCTATCACAAACATATTTTTTTTTTAAATCTACAAATGCTGCAGAAGTGAAACACAATGACTCAATCAGCGGTCCCAAGTCCCCCCCAAGCCACCCCCTTCAAAGCTCTTCTTTCCAGGCACCTGATGCCGCGGCTGCCATGACAACCTGGTACCTCAGTGTGAGCGAACCTTGGCGGGACCCCTGGGTGAGATCGACCCAAAGAAACTTTAACTCTGGCGACTTTACTTTTAAAAGAAAAAAATACCTCCTCCCTCGCTAACAGTTTATACTTGTCGAGGGAATTGTGCTAACAAGTGCCGGGAAATCAGACGTGGCTGAGAGCAGGAACAGGACTGCTGAGGGTTGCGTAGCAACGGGTCCTGCTTTCTTGCGCGAAATTGCGATGTCTTCTGGTGTAGGTCTCATAATGTTCGCTTAACCTCAAATACCTCTCAGCGTCAGTCAGAGCTGAGACCTGGCACTGTGAAGGCATGTGGTTGGTTTGAGAGTCGAGGCACTTGTGCCAAGCAGCCACTGTCACGATCTCTGCAACTTCTTTAGTGGGGTGGGTGGACTGAAAGGAAATCAGGTCGCCTTTAGAATGTTTCCATTTGCTTTTGTGACACTGCTAACCTTCACCCCCAACAACTACCCCCGTAAGCATGCTTGCTACCCATTTACTCGCCTGTACCCCCTGTGACCTTTATCAGATGACTCAATGTCATCAGAGAAACTATGTGCCAGTTACTGGGCATTCACTTAACAAACCAATGCATTCCGGGGCATGTAGTCCTGGCTCACCTCATATACAATGAAGTCTTACAATACAATTTTTCTGAAAACAAACTGGATTGAGATGGGGTGTCAGCAATGGAAATGGGGTCATCTGATTACTTTATACCCCCGTTAAAATAACAACATACTCGCCCACTCGCCCCCCTTCGCTCTAAGGACTGAATAACCAGACTTGTGAGAACTGTGGTTTCTGCTGCTTGGAGATCAGTGGCTCTTCACGAGCACAAGGGCGATTCGCATCCGGGTCACTCATTTGAATAAACCAGAGTCTGACGTAATCACTCTGCGTAGTTAGTTTGTTAGCCTCCATGAAATGACTAGTTTCTACATTACCTTTGCCATTGAGGTGTACTAAGTTAAGATGTTTTTAAGAGTCCGCCGCTTATAGAGTACTTTTGCCCAGGGTCACACAATCCGATCAAGTGAGCTAGCAGGGATTGGCTCAGAGCTCTTCTGGCTCCACATTTGCTGTGAAAGTACCCAATTCACAAATGCAACATTGGTGTAACTTTCTGTGAACGGATGTCACAGCTGTGGAACTTACACCAGGTGTGCAGATATTTCTGTAGTTGTACCACAGAGAAATAGGGAATTAGTGTTCTAAGGGAAGGGCCAAGGGTGCAGGCAATGCAAGCACCGTAAACACCCACAAAGTCATAAAGTTGTGGATATTCAAAAACATTTGCAAAAACATCCCCACTCTAACTGCACTGTCAAACGGACACACAAATCGCTCAAGTGTAAGTGGTGCGGTGCTGTGCTGTGAGGGAAAGAGCATGCCAGGTGGTGTAGGGGAAGTTGTACATCACATGAACACATTAAAAAATCTGTGACCAACAGGTAATCTACACGCATAAATTAGAGAAGGAGGCATGCACTAGGGACTGGTACAGGGATACTCAAAGTAGGGCCTGGGGGGGCGCATGCGGCCCTCCTGGCCTTTAATTGTGGCCCCCTGGTGAACGCAGCACTGGCTTCTGTTCACTTGACAGAGCAGAAACCTTCAGACAGCTGTGAAACGGGCGCACTTCATTTACACTTTAACTAAGAGGCCTAGACAATTTTTCTTTAGGAACACCTTTAGTTTTAAAGTCACACCTTGCACTAAACGTGTAAAAAAACTTGATAAACTCTCGGCAAACTTCAAAAAAGTGTATTTATCTTACTAGATCAGTTTATATCACTGCATTGAGAGGCATTTATTAGAAGTGATAGTTTTCAAGCATGATCTTGGAAGCCTTCCATGCTCCCCCCCATTCTGAAAACACTGCCATTAGTGAACCAAGAGGCAAGTCATTTGTCAGTTGCACCTTGCCACGCATCCACAAAAAATACTTTAGTAATGGCCACCCTTGTGGGAAAACTTAGGAGGAAGTTTGTTTCAACGGAGTTTGAGACATAACACTGCTCCTTCATGGAAGCTGCATGTACGGCGCTGGCCCATTTTGGAAGAAACTTAGACTGCAGAGAACACCTTAATGCCCTAGTGTTTCCTCACAATTGTTTTCATGAAAAAGATGCTAAATTCGAAGTAACCCCAAGAGCAAATTAGGCGGCAGTGGGCAAGAAACTATTCCCAAAAAAATAACTATCTCATCACTGTGCGAAGAAGGCACACTTTAGGTATATCTCAAGCACCTCTGACAAATCTAACCCTTACAAGAAAAGTTTCATGTGCTGTACTTTATGCCAGTTCAAGTACTGTCTTCGATTCATCTGAGGTGTACCAAGATCACAAAGAGGGCCAGCGGGTTTGCAAAATATTTAAATGTAAATGTCCAGTATTTGTAAAGCGCTAACAATTACCCGAGGTTGTCAAGGCGCTGGGGGCCGTCGGGAAGATTAAGCAGGCTATTGCCAAGGCTGCCCAGGGGGGCCACGTAGGGGACCCTCCAAAAGGGCGGCCGCCTTAGTGCCATAGGAAGGCACAGAAGTCTGCGCACTAGGCTCCCTGGGCTAGGGACCAGGGGGTCTGCTGGCCGCGTCACTTCCGGCCGTGGGAGGGGACAGGGGTATATTAGCCTTTCCCCGCCCTCTGCACGGTCTCTTGACCGCTACCCGTCTTGCGTTTCTGACGTTCCCTCGGAGCTGAGAAGCGGTGAGTGCTTTGCCCCGGCCCCCCTCCCCATTAGCTCGTGGCGGCGGAGTCACCTCCTAGGCCCGGCTCTGCCGAGGGCTGCCGCTAGGGGAGGGGAGCTGGTCAGCTCCATGGGGTCTGTGCGGTCGGCGTTACCCCCCCACCCAGGTCAAGGGCAGAGCTCGGCTGCCAGCGAGGCGCTGAACAGGGCACTTTGCCCTCTGCTGTGTGTAGGGGGGGAGGGGGATAGAGCCAGCGAGTCACCCGGGGGTCCGGCATTGCAGGTCGTGAGGGGTGGGAGCGTCACCAGCGGGCCCGCGGCGCTCACCCTGTCCAGCTGTAGTGGCCAGGGGTGGGGGCCTGCGGCGGCGGCCAGCTCTGATCCGGGCAAGCAAGCCGTGGGGTCGTGCCGATGTGCCTGCGACTACAAACATGCCGCGCTGGCGTTTCCGTCTTCGGCGGTCATGTCAGTTCGCGGGGTTCTGCGGGTTGGGCTCGCCAGGCGACCTCCGAGGAGAGCGATGGGGGCAGGGGGTTTGCGGGGAAGAATCCTGTCAGAGATTTTCTCCTTTCCTCTCTGGCAACCAGTGCGATGTAAGTACAGCGGGGTAACATCTCTTACGCCTCCAAGCTTGCACCACGGAAGCGAAACGTGCATCTGCTCTTTCCAGTCACTCCGGATAGATGCTTCCTCCCGTCCTCTGTGCAGCAGTAAACACTCCGTATTAATGCCCGGGGCTACGATTCGGTGGGCTGCTTCCGTGATAGACCGAAGCGCGCCGCCCGAGGAATGCACAGGCTTGTGGGAGCATTGTTCGAGGGGTCACGGCTTTCCCTGCTAACACCAGTGAGGTGGCCTCGGGGTGGGTGGAGTTGTCTGAGCTGCGGCTGTAGGCGGCGGGGGTCTCCAACGCGGTCTCCTGAGTCTGGGATGTGAGTCCGTCCCCAGGGCCCCGGGGCATTCGTTTTTAGAGCCAAATATCGGGGGTAGGGGGGCTGATTGTCCCAATAAGGAAGCGGTTAACTAAAACACTGCCCTCCTTTTCACTGCCACATTTATTTAATTTGTTCATAAGGTGATTGAAGGCAGACCTTTTACACAATCTGTTAAAATGTGTGCTATATGTTTCAGGGCAACCTTCAGTCACTGCTGTTCCCTATGGTGGTCAAAACGTAGTCAGTGTTAGGTGGCCATTTATTTATGCGGCTCACGCGTTCAGGCGGTCGGTTCTGAAGTCGGGCCGGGACACTGTCCAGCTGGCAGAGGACCAGCCCGCGCATTCTCCTCACCGCTAATGCTGTTTGAGCCCGATTGGGCATCAGCGGTGCGGGAGTGCCTGCTCGCTTACAGCTTTATTTGCTTCACTTGCACGTGGGAACGTTGTCATGGGCATGAGGTACACGCTTCCGCAGGGGGGCGCGGCTGGCCCATCAGGCCAGGTCCTCACGCCGGAGTACGTCCGAATTGCATGCTGCTGCTATTTTGGATGGCGCAGCTGGGAGGGGTTTAACTACGGTAGCAGGATACTAGGTACTGCAAGTCATTTACAATAAAGGTTACCTAGCTGCCAACTGCAAGTGCCATGTGGGACATGTCCTAAGTTTCAGTGTACTAATGTGTCTCGTTTTCTTGCCTGAGCGGCACTCCACCGTTAGATTATGGGCACGCAGGTCTGTCAAGCAGCCCGGTCGTCGGTGTTTTATTAGCTAAACTGGTTCCACCTAGGGTATAGGAAGGGGCTTCTGGCTTAGGTGCGGCGACTCTGGAAGTGCATTTGGTTTGGCTTGTTGTGGCAGGCAGGGCTGCGCTGGTAGAATAGTCAGGTCATATTTGCTCTTCTTTACCCTCTGAGCGCAGTGGCGACGGTCAGCATGCCGAGGTCGCCGTGGTAAGGATTGGCATCCCTGGTGGTTCCAAGCATTGTGGACAGATTTTACAGGGAGGCCTCGGCACATCCGGGCTCAGCGTTGACGCAGGGCAGCCCACAATAACAAACCTGGGAGACATGCCGGCAAAACAGAGCACAACAGCAAGTGTTGGGTGTCAGGATAGCAGGGCAAAGCACAGGGAGACTATCTCATGGCGAGGTAACCGTGTGTAAGAGGAAGTGAAACGAGCAGGCATGGCATGCCATGCGCGCCCTCTGGACTTAGGCCTGATTCTTTTGGCTACACCCGCTGCAGTGAGAAACGCCTATCCTGCCCGCCTTGTCCCTGGCTCCAAGTTTGGCATTTGGGCACCTATCGATTTCTATTTTGCAGTAATAGTCACTGCAGTTTTGCACTGGGGCTTATTAGTGGGCAGATGGGGAGGGAGCACTCTATGGGTGCTGTTGGTACTGTATCGGCGATACCGACCATTAATATATTAGCGCAGCGCTGTCTATCAGTCTTGAAGCGGTGTTGCGTCCAGTGCACTGAGGTTGCTATCCGGGGGTAGAAACCCCAGCTGCGTTGCCGAGCCCAGTACTCGGGGCCTACCAATACACACAAGCCATTGTTTGCTTTGGCCACTAGGGGTTCTGCCCTTGGAGCCACTGGCCGACGTTGTTGGGTCCCCTGTTTATTCTGACACAGTGCGGGCGGGGAGTCGCGTGCTCGACAGCAAACATATGGCCTGTAGAACATGCTGCTGTGGGGCGCTTGATTTTCTAGCAGCGCCCTTGGCAATGTGTGGGGTATGTCAGTAGTGTGACGGAACAGTGGGAGTGCGCGCGCAATCCCGTAAGCTATGCGTGAGGGAAGAACATGGAGGGTTCTGGCTTTCTTTGTGGGATAGCATAGCAATACTTTAGGTCAAGTTGCTTAGTGTATTAGTAGTCCGTGTCTGTATGCACGGGTACTAACAAAGGAGGCGTAGAGTGCCTCCTTCCAGCACAATTACATTCCTCTCGCCAGGTCACTGAAACTATGCAATGCCACGCCTTTGGCCTATTCCATGGACCTGCAGCAATTCGGTCATCTCCAGCAAAAGTTGCAGTGAAATGAAATAAAGTCATAAATGTTACAGCTCACACGAGCAACAGTCTAATACGCATCGACGGGGGTTCACACGCAGTGGAAGGCCCATGGCCAGGTGCACTGGAAATCTGTTGTTCCCTTGTACAGTATTTATTTATATAGTATTTAACATGTACTAAAGTGGGGATACCTTTGGCATTATTATCATGCCTGAGCGTACATAGTGATGAAGTAAGTGTCCCAAGTTGCGCAACATGATACACTTGTGTATAGGAAGCTTGTTAAAAGCTTCATTTGGTCTAACAGTGCCATGTTAACGGGGACGACTTGTACAAGAAACTCTGTCTTGTAGGCCTGGGTGTTGCGCCTAGGAGGAGACTGGATAGAAGTGGGTTGGCAGTGAGCAGCCTGTTAGTATTGTGAGCAAGACATCACAGCATTTCAATTTCAATATGGCGGGATGGGGAGTTCTCATGTAACTGCACTTGTATTAAAATTAGGAACCTTGTAGAGCGAGCTACAGCTAAATCTGACAATAGAGATTTCTCCCTAGCACTAAGGTCACACAACAGTCAGTGTGGGCTGCTGGGTGGGGATGCTCTACAAACTCATTCCCGCTCTATAGTAGCTGGCAACGTGCAACTAGTTTCCCCATGTATGGGCGAGCATTGCACTTTCCAGGAACTTTCAGGAATCAGTGCCACCAGTCTACTTTCCGGTGAATTGAATTGCATATTTACACATGGAGGGTCGTTACTTTGTGTGTCAGTTATTTTTAATGGGGGAAGCGGTCGTACCTCGCACTACAGGTGCCAACAGTGGTAAGGCAGCTCCTCGCAGCCAGGTCACTGGAACTATGCAATGCCGCACCTTATGTCCTATAATCATGGACCTGCGACTAAATCCGCCATCTCCAGCACAATTTGCAGTGAAATCAATGTCAGATGTTACAGCTCAAACAGATCATCAGTCTAGAATGCAACGACAGGGTTCACTCGCAGTGGAAGCCCCTTGGCTGGGTGCACGGGTAATCTTTTGTTCCCTTATACAGTATTGATTTAGTGGTTAAACAGGACTAAGGTGGGGAGACCTTTGGCAGTAGTTCCATACCTGAAAGTACGTGGTGATGAAGTAAGAGTCCCAAGTTGCGCAACAGGATATATACACTTGTATAGGGGGCTTGTGAAAAGCTTCCTTTGGTCTAACGAGTGCCAGGCAAACCGGGACGACTTGTACAAGAGACGAACATGAGTGGTTAGTCAATACTGTCTGTTAGAAGGGATGTTGTCTAAAGCAGAACTCAAACTAATTAGCCTTAAACGCATGATGGAGACGATTTAAGTGACATGCCTAAAGTGGTAAATGTTGTGCTATAGGGATGGCATGCCAAAGGAGATACCTTCCATATTTCTCTGGAGCCCCTCAATCCAACACGCCTAAAGTAAGCAGAGGATGCCCGATTGATTTGGTTGACCTGTCATTACTTTTATTAAACACACCAAGTACCATGAATCAGTGACATTTGTACTTAAATCATAGGTGCTTCCAGGACACTTCTAGCTAAGGGGGCAGGCGCAGTAGGGGCAATGCGGCGCTTAGCGTTAGACTCGGCCAGCAGCAGTACGTCCAGTTGGGGGCTGGTGTATTGAGCCACAGCTAGGCCGCCTAGCAAGCTGATTTAAGTACCTAGGTCACGCACATTGGGCAGAGGGGTCCAGTGGAATCACATAATTGGGGACTGCACCAGGACATGAAATGGCTCAGGTTAGATTCCCATGTTATGTCACGGCACCACAGCTATTGTGTACTGCGACAGGCATTTCCCTAAAGCCTCGTGTTTACACGCACCAGTAGCTGGCCAGGCGCGTACTTTGGTGAGGATGGTCACTAAGGTAGCTCGCCTGTGGTGGCCAAGCTAGCAAGACATTTTCACTCTCTTCTCTACTGGGAGCCCCCTTTGGGATAACATTGGTGGTGCTTCTATTTGGGCAGAGGACAGGAGGTTCAACTAGCTTTCCAGGGTCCCCATGGCCTAGCCAGATGATCAATGCACAGGAGGATGGAGGGTGATTACTATGGCCTCGCTGCTGGCGTTATTGATTACTACAATGTACTACAGATAGGGAGCGTACCAGCTACCCAGCGTAGGTGTATCACAAGAAGATCTGTTACACATGATTGGAAGGCCTTATCGTCGCTTGTCATAACAGTCCAGTGCACTGCACAGGGGGTGAAGAATAGGCCATGTCCCGTGTCAATGGATGTTTCCTTTTATTCGCCCGGGTTTGCAATGTCATTCAAATTGGGCAGCCAGAAACGGTAAAGGCAAAGAAATACCTGTGTTGGGGAGTGGGCCACTCAGCAGCAAAGTAAGCTACGACTCAGCATAATCCAGGCACACCTTCGGGATAGCTCAGGGTTTTGGACTACACACGCATAGGCACTATTTAGTCAGCTAGGGCGTGAGTTTGTCAGTCCGAAAGGGTGCCGTTACCCCATCAGTGTTGAAACAGAGGGGTGGATCAGAAATACGGTCAACTACCAGAGCACAGTTTGCATTTACAGTTGGGAGGATGCAGGTACATGGCTCATAGTTTTTCACCAGGCCCTCAGTTCCAAAAGCATTGCATGTTACCAGCTGCTTCATTTAAGCAAATTTTCCTTGGGAGTTGCCAACTAACAATGGGACGACTGTCCCAATTACTGGCCCAGGAATTCGGGACGGTGTGGCACTCCCATCAAGGGTGTGGTGAGAAGTTCAAAACCGGCCTGGCTCAGCAAGAAAGGGGCGGTAAACCCAGCGTTATGGGCGGGCTTGTCAGCTGAGTGCATCATGCAGGTGGGACGATGGGAATCCCAATGTGTTAAAAAAAAAAAAAAAAAAAAATAAGGTACATCCGTCAGCAGCCACTCAGGGAGTGTCCGAAAGACGGGTTAGGTGCTTTATGTACAGGGGAAGGTTGAGTACCCCATAGGCACCCCGGTAGGCACCTGTGGTTTCTGGGGGTGCAGTGTTATTGGGCAAGTTGGATTAGTTGTATAGATTGAGGTGCAGTGCTAAACAAGGAGTGTGAGCAACCGAGCATTTCAGTAATTTGCCAGGATCAACGGTCTGGGTGCAGGGCCTTCCGTGCGTCCTGGGAGTGGCGTGACAGGCGGAATTCAGGAAATGGAGGCATGTGTTTTCCACCACTGAGTTAACTTGGTTGGGGAGCCCAGGCTGACACAGGAACAGCTTGCTGAAGCAGCTGCAGCACACTACTGGGATAATTCAGGGGTCCCAGGCATGCGGGGGAAGAGCTTGCCGCAGAAGCTGCAGCACAGATTGGGGGGGGGTGTCTCCCCTCCCAACAATTTGCCATACACCTGGGAGGCAATGATTTGACATGGTAGGAAGACACTGCTGCTATAAAATGAAATCTCCATGGGTAAGTGAGTGACCACTGCCTTCTTATCAGGGAGACTTAGGGGAGGGATCGGTCCACCTCATTTCTGGTCATACATTTGGGAAGGAATGACCTGACGACCCTGGGGAGGAGAGTAATGCTCCAAGACAGGAGGGACATCATGTGTCAGTTGAGCATTCAGCTTGGGGCATGTGAACTGTGGTGGTCTTAAACTTTACCTCGCCCAGTTTGGCAAGGAGCCCGATCTGGGGACGCCATTGAGATATCACATACGAGAGTGAACAGCGCCATGCGTAAAGGCACGGAACAAAGGGGATTTGTCTTCATCTGGCATGGTTTACTTCAGGCCAAGTCTACTGGATGCTGGGAAGTGGAGGAGGTTCACTTCTCAAGGGTAGGCATGGACTTAATTTTGCTGGACCTTGGGGAGGCCTGGGAAGCAATAGGATGTAGGTAGGATATCTGCCTTGGTGGGGGGCCCTGGTGGTGACGGTGGCCACCCCCAGAGCTGTGGAGGAGTTACAGGGCGATCCAGAGTCTGCAAGGTACAGAAGGGTACTATATTGCAGCAGCACAACAAGGGTGCTAAGCCAAGGATACCCAGGGATGTTTTAGCGGGTCCCCTGGAAGAACTACGGCGCCCCGTTAGCCCTTCGGGCGGTTGTGGGTCTGAGCAACCGGGGGCTGCCTGGAACGCTCCGCCCACCGGTCGGGGGCGTGAGTAAGGGAGTGGACTGGCGGTCCACTGATGGGAGAGGTGGCCTCTCCCAAGAATTGGTAACCACCGGTTGTCGACGGACACGGTGCAAGTTGGCTCATCAGACGGGCAGGCGGCATAGGGGCTGGCCTGCCCTGGGATCGCCCGTAAGATAACCCACCATGTTGGCATATTGGTTATGCTAATAAACCTGCAGCAAATTTCTCCACTAAAAGGTGTCGTGTGGTTTATTTATGTATGTTGCTGTATGAGAACTGAGTGTTGCCGATATTGGCACTATGCCAAGGCTGCCCAGGGGGGCCACGTAGGGGACCCTCCAAAAGGGCGGCCGCCTTAGTGCCATAGGAAGGCACAGAAGTCTGCGCACTAGGCTCCCTGGGCTAGGGACCAGGGGGTCTGCTGGCCGCGTCACTTCCGGCCGTGGGAGGGGACAGGGGTATATTAGCCTTTCCCCGCCCTCTGCACGGTCTCTTGACCGCTACCCGTCTCGCGTTTCCCACCCTACCGCTTACCCTGCGGACGGACAAAAGGGGAGTACGGGGAGGGGAAGAAGCTAACTTATTGTTTTGTGTTGCAGGAGGAGTTACAGGGCGATCCAGAGTCTGCAAGGTACAGAAGGGTACTATATTGCAGCAGCACAACAAGGGTGCTAAGCCAAGGATACCCAGGGATGTTTTAGCGGGTCCCCTGGAAGAACTACGGCGCCCCGTTAGCCCTTCGGGCGGTTGTGGGTCTGAGCAACCGGGGGCTGCCTGGAACGCTCCGCCCACCGGTCGGGGGACGTGAGTAAGGGAGTGGACTGGCGGTCCACTGATGGGAGAGGTGGCCTCTCCCAAGAATTGGTAACCACCGGTTGTCGACGGACACGGTGCAAGTTGGCTCATCAGACGGGCAGGCGGCATAGGGGCTGGCCTGCCCTGGGATCGCCCGTAAGATAACCCACCATGTTGGCATATTGGTTATGCTAATAAACCTGCAGCAAATTTCTCCACTAAAAAGGTGTCGTGTGGTTTATTTATGTATGTTGCTGTATGAGAACTGAGTGTTGCCGATATTGGCACTATGCCCAGAGTCACATGGTGCTGGGCTGATCTGCCGCTGGTGCCGGGGATCGAGCCGTGAGCCCCCGGGTTCCGGAGGCAGTCGCCCTGGCCGCTGCGCCACACCGCTTCCCTAACAGGAACATGGAAGAGATATTAGCCTATTGAGCATTTACGTCAGACATCTGATCCACCTCTGTAGCAAACATCACGATCTTTCTACGATCAACACATGTAATGGCGTTTCTGATATGGAACAGTTAGCATAAGCATGTACCTGCGTTGCCTGGAGCCACCATGCCTCTTAAAGTAGGTTACAGTCTGGTGTTGAGACTAAAAGGGTGTCAAAGAAACAGAAACACTTCTGCCCAAGTAGGGGTAATATACAACAGTCAGAAGGAACGGGCTAAGCATAATGCATTAATAAACACAATTAAGCCTGCTTCTTGAGCATTTCACATGAATATTAAAAAAATGGTGTCAAATAGATTTATGAATAAGAACTTTGACACATTTTTAATTTCAGTTTTTATCTCCAACGTAAATATTGCCCACAAACACGCTCTTCATTTCTATTTTCTAGTGGAAACTGGAGACATTGGTGGACTTTTGTGCGGTTTACGCAGTCCTTGCACCTTCACCTTTCGGTTTTAATGGATGTCCGCCACATTGGCAAATGATTTCCCTGACCACTCCTTTAAAACAATACTGGCAATGCCTACCAGTGTATTTCAGGCTAAAACCTCCAAGTATGTAAGTTATGCACACACATCTCACCAACATATAGCCCTTCTTTTAACTTTGTAAATATGGTGTAAATAATGCAAATGTAAGTTAGAGGTTTACCAGGCAAAGGGTTGTCTAATTCTAGAGGAAAACATTAATAAATTAGGCCCTTAACGCCTTTTGAAGGGCCCCGGGCATTATGTAATTAGGTGATTCGTTGGCTGTGGAGTTGTATGCACAATTATCAACTCACAGCACTTGCCACATAATTCACCACCTGCTGCATACTTTGCAGATTTTAACAAAAATAATATTTCTAATTTAAATGAATCAAAATGTACCCAAGAAGTCCCTTGCTTGGTGCCACACAATGACAAACCCTTTGCAGAGGGTAACTGATCACCTTTTAGCTACCACTTTCCAAATCTACTTACTGAACTGGTACCAATGAGGTGATTCTTTTGCCAAAACCGGATTAGTGTGTCAAAATAGAGAAATAGTACTGACAGAGAAGGTGTCGTATAATGCGGCATAATTTGGCCTTTCTTGATTAATTATATAGTCAACTCTGCCACATAATTTGGTCATTCATTGCCCAGAATACCAGTTATCCAAAATATATGTTAAGAAGCACATTCACCTCACATGAGCGAATCAGGCAGAAAGTGATTTCCTAACCCAGTCAAATAGAAGTAGCTAAGCCTACCTCGTCCTACATATATTTATTTTTAGGTCTTGTGTAGTACCGGCATGGTGATTTTTCCTGTTTAAAGGCTACAGAAAGCAGAGTTGTATCTAAACAATAGCATAACTAATCTAAAACAGTTGTGGAAAGCCAAAGGTTGTGCCCAACGTAAGGCATGGAGGCATTGGAATTCAGTTTCATTGCTGCCCATCACTTTAATAGATTATGTCCCACTTTACCTCTGTATTTTGCCTAGTACACCCGGTAAGATGTGGCAATTCATGCAAAGAGGTTTGTGGTATTTTCCGCCCAGTTATCACCCAAGTTGGACAATCTCTAACCAAAAAAAGTCTAGTTATTGTTTCTGCCGCAAGCCCCTGCTGAGCTTACACCCAAAAAAACATGCACACAAGCGGAGAGGAATGTGCAGACTGCCTGTTGTTTTATTATTGACATGTTAACCTGTTATTGCCATCAACTGAATTCTTTTTTACAAATTACACTAGTTGCTACAAGCTCTTGTGCAAAGCTCCATACGGCAGAAGCTAACATTTTGCAGACAACTGTGTTCCTCTGTCATATCAAAACATGGAAACCGCCAGTCCACTATTCTACATAGCCATGTTGCCTTATTTGAAGACAGATGGGCTCATTAAAGGCGAGGTTGCCAAGACACTTGAGAAAACAGTCTTATACAATTAAAACAAAATGTACCTTCATAGGACAATTTAAAGATCTATAGACTTAAAAAAAAAAAAGCAGCATGGATTGTCTTGTAAAACGTTGTGCTGCTATATTGGAAATTGATCATCAGGCTGTTAATTGAATAGATGACCGTATTTTTCCCCAAATTACTGTCTCTGTGGGCATTATTCCTGAGAATGAAAAATAAGAACGGGGGTTGACTTGAACTGAGAGGAAAATCATGAATTTTAGGGTCCGGAATAGCTGCTGGATTCACAATACGTAACTTGAGGTGATGGTTGCAGGTGGTGGGCAACTGTATTCATTTTTGGGGACCTGGACTTATTTTTCATCTGCAGACTTAGGCCTAGAGCAAGAAAGAGAAGGGATCAAATGGGAGAAGTAAGGGCTTAGAGAACGATTGGGACCCGGGACAAAGGGAAAAGGCAGGAATTTGAAAAAGAACTGATAAGAGGAAGAGAAAGGAAGTGGAAGGTGGTGGAAGACAGAAGCATAAGGTGGAATCAAGATTAGGCAGCGGTGGAAGTCAGCTGAGGGCTACTAAGAAAAACCCTGGACTCCTGCACATTAAAAAAAAAATAAAAAAAATTAAGCACTGCTGATTCATCAATCTTAAAAGAAAAGTGAGGGCGGAGGAAGGGCGCTAAGCGGAGGCAGCCTCATCTTTACGTGGTTCCTCTTCTCCACAGCTTTCTTTCTTGGTTCCACCACCACGCGTTGACCTTGCAGCTACAGGGTCGACACAGAGCAATGAAAAAGGAACCAAGCAGGAGATTGTCTAGACCAGACCTATTTATAGCTCGATGTTATTTATAGCTCCTCAATGCCAGGCGAAGTGTTGGAATAACAAAAAAAAAACGTAGCCAACACGTTTTCATGGGCTGTATTAAAAGAACTGCTTGGTTAGCAACGGGCGTCCAATTTGGAGAAATATCAATAGGGCTTCTGTCTGCTGACCTCACAGGACAAAGTAGCTGTTTCAAAACAGCGCACACTGTGGGGGGGGGGGGCTGGGGGCGTTGAACTTGCTGGCTACAGTTTTAATGAAAGCAATTGTCGAGAGGACGGAGCTCATAAGCCCCGTGCTCCAAGGAACAGGCCCGAGCACTGCTAAATGTCCTGCTTTCAGCAACACTGGCGAATTCATAACCCGGAAGTGGAGGCCCAGGCGGGAAACCAGGGTCGGGCCTGAGGCGCGGCGCCACAGTCCCCGCAACCCGAGCAGAGTTTTAGTTTTATTACTTCGCGAGCAATTATAGGGTTTCTTGGAACGGTTGTGCAGAGCATATGGCGATTTTATGTAAACAGTCGATGTTATGTCAACTTCGAAGCAATTAAGTTATGTCGGTCTAATTTGTGTTTTGCTCCAGTGTGATCTGTGGGGCACTATTCTTAAATATATCTTCGTTGCAGATGCCGCTCATATGTTTGTCACATCGCGCTTTATTGGTTGAAAAATGTATATTTCTTTGTATGTTTCCCAGAAAACTCAGGGGGAAGTGGCGGAGCGCGGCATTAGCCTCCTTGGCTTAACGCCGCGCTCTGCCACTGAAAGCAAGGCTGCACCATATTTACAAGAAAGTGGTGCAGCCTTGCGTTTCCCCCTGCGATAGCGCTAAGTTTAGCAACTTAGCGCCAACGCAGGCACCCTTGAACCATAGTGCAAGGGTGTCTGCGTGCAGGGAGGCATTGTTTGTGTGTAGGAAGGTGTCCCTTCCTGCACATAAACAATCCTTTGACAAAATGGCATTTTTTTAAAGGTTTGTTTATGTACAGGAAGGGACACCTTCCTGTACATAAACAAACCATGGCATTTTGCTTTTTCCATGTGTGCTGCACAAGGCAGCACACATGGAAAAAGCAAAAACGAGGAGAAATAATGCATTTTTCCTAGTTTCGTCAACTTAAGACCAGGATTTACCTGGTCCTAATTTTGGTGCTGCCTCCTATATACGCCACCCTTGTACATAGGGGGCAGCGTCAAAATGAATGGGTGTTGCGGTGGAACGCCCACCGCAACACCCGCTGCCCACACCCATAGCGTGAAAGGGGGCCTTATGTACAAGGCAGCGTTAGGCCACGTTAAGTGGCTTAACGCTGCCTTGTACATAAGGCGCAGCCCCTATCGCCACCACAACGTCGGTAAAAGTGACGTTGTGGTGGCGATAGGGGCTTGTACATATGCCTCTCAATCTCTCGAATCGTGTTTTTAAGTTTTCTGATCACATTTCAGTAGAATACAAACCTTTTTCTCTGCCAGAATGGACTCTCAAACCTGCAAGAACAGATCTACTTCTTTTCCATGGGTAAAACAAAAAATAAAGAACATGCAGACAGTTACAGAAAACTACAGATACTGGAGAGTGTGTAAACATTTAGAACTATAAATGGGTAACAGTGAATCACAGGGATGTTTTTCAGTAAAGTGTTCTAACTGACATCAAATAGACACAGAGAGCAAAGCTCTCAATGTCTTTGATGTAGGGTGACCAGACGTCCCGGTTTTTTAAAGACTGTCCCGGCGTCCCGACACTTTTTGGCAAAATAAAGACAGGTCCCGGTTTTTGAGGGAGGGTCGGCTGAACGTGCACATTAATCACAGAGTTGTGCAGGCTTACGTTTCATCCGGCCCTCTTTTTACACCAAAGACACAACTTAACTATTACAGTCACCTGTTGTGTTACCTCGCCTCATTCAAGCAGCATAGCAGAATTTAAAGAGGGGGGAATGAGGTCTACAGAGCCCATAAGCCAGGGCCGGACTCACCAATAGTCTGACCCTGGAGCTCTTGACAACAATGGGGTGAGGGGGGACACATACAGAGATAGAGATATATATATATATATATATATATATATATACACACCTAATCGCAAAATGACATGTCAGCATTTAGTCCTATTTTTATGTCTGTGTCCGTCCCGGTTTTTGGTTCTAAAAATCTGATCACCCTACTATGATGTCACTCAGAACCCAGAGATGAAAAGCATCCCCGTAATTCACGTTACCCCATCTATAATCATCTGCCTGTGCTTTCAACTGCTACACTGGGACAGAGGAGTAATGTGGGGGCCATACATAACATAACAATACATGCCAATAGACCTAATTTTTTTTAAAAGTAAAAAATGGCTTTATTTTGCTTGTCTCCCTCCTGAAATTGCCTCTGCTTTAATAGAAGATAATGAGGGAAATTCATTCTCCCAATTATTTTGAAAAAAATCTCTTACTGGCATAACAGCCATCCCCACCACTCTCTGTGCCTTCCCTTCCAACTCCTCTACCGACCTACCAACTCGCACAGTGCCACTGTGTGACACAATATCATGTCCTTCACACAGTCACCCCGGTGAGGAACCAATATCACACTGTGGCAAGAAAGATGAGCTAAAACCCACTATAAACACTGGATTTCCAGCTTGTCTCCCCAGGTATTCAGCACTAGCCTCAGTAAGCTTATTTTCTTGTTGGAGGAATGGTGTGGGACGGGGACTGGACAAAAGTGCCTCTTAGGTACTTCTCGGCATGAGGCCGTGCCCTCTCCAAGGCTCCGACCCCTCCTCACACAGTGACGTTTTAGTTGGCCAGCACTGCTCTAACGGGCTCTCAGAGAGCTCGCCTAGAGTAGCCTGGAATTACGTTATGATGTAGCAAAAGTGATTAACAAGTTCTGTTACCCAGCATTGTTAATTCATAGCAGTGAATGACTGGAAGAGAAGCTGGATATAACAGGGCTGTGGATAAATACAAGCTGGGGAGATAGTACTTGTAAGCCAGAGGAACAGCATGGGGAGACATTTCGTTGTTGGACAAAAGGTCAGTTTTTCACAAATGTGTTCTGCTGGGCGAAACTGCAGGGTGCTCTCAGACTTTTCATCCTTTCCATCTTTTTGGGCAAATCGTCACAAAACGGTGGAATTTTGTAGTTTTTCACAGATATGGAAAATGCGAAGCAGCAATTCACCACATATTGTTCATTTCCACTCTTCACAGAAAAAAGCTGTCCAGGTTTATTAAGAGTGAAAGCAGAAGGCCTGTTCAGCGCCCGCATCATTAAGCACCTAGAAGGCAATCATTTCTATTATAAACCAGACTTTGTCCCTAGCGGAAGAAGCCAGACAAATGTACAATAGGACTCTTTACTACAGTTATTGTTGCACAGTTTTTTCACTTGTCCCATATGATCAGGGCCACTGCAATTATGCAATTGTGACACTGTGGCAATTTTCGGATAATTATAGATTTGCCACATAATCCACCGTCTGCCACATAATCAGCTGATTTTAACAAAAAAATTTGTTGCTACCTCAAACGGTTTAAGTGTTATTAAAAATGCAGCAACCCGTGTTCCCGCGTAGTTAAAGGCCCTTTGCAAAGTTTGAGTGGTCTCCTTCCTGTTGCATATTGCTACATTTGGGCATTAAATTGGAAGTAATGAGGTACTACTAATGCCCAGACAATGTTAACCAGTTTAAAATTGACAAAATATTTAAGTAATACTATCACAAAATTTGCCGCATAATTTGTCATTTCATACCACATAATTTACTGCTGCATATTTTGACCCTACCCTGCCACATAATTCCAGCGGCCCTGATAATGATGGTGCCTTTTAACCAGTCCTGTGTTTTCAGCTCAAAGCAGTAGGCATGCCCGGACTTGTCATTTCACTTTTCCCATTCAAAGAACTGACCCACAAGTACTAAACGCTATTGGCTGAATAACTAGTTCACGATGACGGTATTCGCTGAAAAACAAGCACACAATGCCAGAAATCTTCAAGACATGGGGCAGCTGCCAGCTGCATGCCCGGTTTCTAGACCCAGGCCCAGCCCTATCCAGAACCAGCTCATGGCAGCCTATGGGAGAAAGAGCCTTCCTGGCCTCGGGGGCAACAGGAGTGAGACCTAGCTGGCAGCAGGGAGCAGGAGGGACTTCCTTCAGCCACGCCGACCCCTCCTTCCTGCTCAAATATTGACCTAGTGAGGGAGAGGGCCTTCCCTTGCTGCTACCCCATCCAGGTAATGTGTAAAGCACTAACTCCCTATGCACCTCGAGCCCAAGATCAGTAAACTCCACTTCGATATGGTTCACTACACTGGCGTAAAATGGAGGGAAGCGAAACACCGGGTAGTCATGATGTGGAGGGTGAAGAAGGACTAATTTCACTCGCCTCATTAATCTACTCAAAACCACCACAAAGAGACCATTTAACATTCAAATGGATGCCACCCAACAGGGTAAATTTAATAATCTTGTGCACTCAGAACTTTGTCTACCTGCTGTAACTGGCTGGCCACAAATGACGTAGAGCACCCTGAAATCCTTCTGCTACTCCAGAATTGACACAATTAATTTGAGCAGTAATGAACAGGAACGTTTTGGGGTAAACATACAAGTCGACTCCATGTCATCAGGGACACCACTTTCCAGCTCTTGCTTTTTCACTGACAAGCTGATGCATCCTGGGAGTTACAGTGTTAATATTTTTTCAATAATGTATTAATTGCTTATCTGAATCTGTTTTTATTTTTCCTTCCTTATTGTTTTAAAAGCTGAAATGTATTTTATTGTAACTTTTAGAGTTAATAACCGAAATAAAGTCTGAAAGAGTTGCAGTCTTGGCTCATTTCAACGAAATACTACAAATAAACCCCAAAACAAATAATGCGAAGTCCAGGATTGGAACATAGTGTTTCTGGTGACATGGAGTCGTCTTTTAACTTTACGGCGTGCGCATACTTCTTGTAAGTGAAGAACAGTGCCATGGAGGCAGGGAAAGGTAGACAGGAAGGCAATTGTTTATTGCAGCAACAGCAAGCCAAATTCCACCCATGAAGCCACATATATGGATCAAATCCAAGAGAAAAGTGGCCAAATACTTTTCCAGATAGGACATCAGAAATTCTTTTATTTTCCTTGCATGAGAATCTGGAGAAGAAAAAGTGCGTACCCCTATAGCGCTCTCACTAATATAGAACCTGACAGGCAAGTACTGAAGTCATTGCATGCAGCAGGACTAAGACCACCAAGAAATAAATAAAGGCAGCTGATGAGTGTGGAAGTACACCTTCAGCCTATATTAACCCAGGTATGTAGTGGTGGTTGCAGCCTCTGATACTGACAGGAAGTTGTCAGATAAAAGTGGGAGTGGCAAATTAATAGACAGGGTCAGAAATCAAACTTGTTGAGGGTCAGGAGGCTATGTTGCTGCTTATGAACACTATTCCAGGACAAGGCAGATGGAGACTGTGCTGATGCCAAGCATGGCTGAGGCTACATAATATCTGAGTTTAAAAAGTAGTACCACAGCAAAGAGTCACTCAGTGGAGCAGGGGAAGGTGCTCGTCAGGCAGACTCGCCTTCCCCAGGGAAAAAACTCATCAGCACTTTGTAGCTGGAGCTGCAGTTCTCAACCACCTCGTGAGGGGTCTCTAGGAGCATCCATGGTACTCTGGACACTCCTGTAGCCTCCTTGGGTTGACTGGGAAAACCACAGTCCTCACTTCCAGAGAGCACTTAGGAGGACAGAGGATCCAATGGGCTGAAGTTCTGATATTGTCCCAACCATGAGGGAGACATGCAGCCCTCATCGACAATCCAGAAAACACCAGCTGGTCACCAGAGGCCCGTTCTGCTGTTCCTCAAACTTTCACAGTACAACAGCTTCTGAATTCCAGTCACAGCGGTTACAAAGTTTAAAGATTTGTCAGCCACCAACCAGGCTGTCTTTATCATTATTGTCTTTCTTGTGTATCTTGGGGCACCAGAGCTGTATTGTAGAGGAACAGTCAAGACATTCCAAGCGATGGACCACGCTCGTACCAGGACGAACGCAGTGTGGTCCGCTCCCAGCAGGTCACGAGGACTGCCTCAGGGTTGTGACCGGCCTCGTTCCTAAAGAGGAGGTCTAGATGGGTTTGCTTTATGAATAACCTCTTCCTCAGGAAAGGAAGAGCAGGGCGTGGGAGCGGAAATACGCTCACCAGTTTGTCGTACACAAGCATGACAACACTATAAACCCCAATAACACGACACCCCCGTAAAGGTAACAGGGAATCACAACAGGATACTACTGGTCCTTACATAGCAACAACGGGGGGGTCATAGTGTTGCACTCATAAAATCAATGTGTTGCCAAAGCCAGGAATCGCACAGCAAGTGGTGGTGAGAAGGGTGGCCCTATCAGGGACATTTGCATGATCTGGGATCCCCTGTACCCCCAAGAGTAGGCTAGAGCACTGCTGGGATCTACACAAGTAGGTGGATTAGGAGTCACCTGGGCACATCGAAAAAAATCCAGGAACAATCCAGGAAAACGAAAAAACAGCAGCTGGTAGAAACACGTGTGGGCTTTCCTCTTTACATCCAATGGTGGTAGAATGATCTTCTATTGGCAGAAAGGTTGGCCACCTGCAGGGGGTTGGATGAAGGGCCTGGCCACAGACTGCAGGCAGGTCCCATGGCCAACCCCACATGCATGGTGGGGTGGGAATGGTAATACCATACTACTTTACATTCAAAATAAAAATACAAAAACTAGAAATTCACTGAAAAACCAAAGGTAACAGTTATGTTATAGGTGAAAAAGTAAGATAAAGCGTAACATTTTAAACAAACAAAAAAAAACAGCAATTCACCTGACATGTTCTATATTATTGATAACATCACTGATGACATCTGAAATAACATCATTAATGACGTCACTGTGCATGGCGAGTACACAAGTTATAGTTACTTCACTCAACTATAACTTGCGAATGAATATCAGTGGTTTTTGCAGTTTAAAATGTTATGTTTTAGTTTACATTTCACCTAACTATAAAGTTGCTTTAACCTTTTGTTTATAGTAAAAAATATATATTTATGCATATATACACCCAAACATACATCGAGATTTAGAGAAATCATAGGAAAATTCTCTATATTTATACTTTGATTTGTATCCGAGACGAACATACAAAAATAGAACTAAAAATGTTTGACCTCTCTACTCTATCCACAGGTCGACTCATAACCAAGCTGTAAATAAGTCTAGTCAGATTCACATGGATGAAGTAGCGCTATTGGCGACGTAGCATTCAGTGGGCTACTGGCCAAACATGGTCTTTAGTCGCACATGGCGTCCTATGAGCTTTTCCCCAGGTATGTTATTGGAGCGTGGCAGGAGGTTCCCAGTACAATCTCTGCTTCCTTTGGTGGGCTGGCCTTTGCCATCTTCAGTTTCCCAAAAGAGGGAAGTGGTTACAATGAGAAAAAAAAGCATATTTCGCCAACAAAAGCTCCATTCATACTTAGAACAGAAATCCTCCAAATAACGTGGTTACGCAACTGTATATTTCCTTGCAAAAGTACAAATTAAGCTCTATAAATGACATTTTAAATAAACACTTGAGACTTCTAAAAACTCACTGCTGCTACATGGCAGATGTGTTAGCCAAACATTCCTTCTGAATAAAATTAACACATTCTCCGCCAGTGTGTGCGCAATGTATTAAGAACACCTCTGAATAAACAGGTTTATTCGAGACCTGGTTAAGCCTGGCTCCTTGGTGGTCTAGTTTGCTTATTTTGACTTCTGCAGAGAGGGAGCAGTCTCTGAATTGTAAGTTGAGCGGTCATTTCTTCTTCATTTTTGAGCTATTTTTAGTTCTTCCGCAGGCTTTTAAGATGCTTAGCATCCAACTAAGAGTACTGCGGTGTGCCCATAGTGATTAATTAATAGTAAATATAGAACCAGGTCTGAAAGCCCCTTCTTCGGTGGTCTGTAGGAAGGTGATGGTGGTCTCACTCTCTCTATGAAACGAGTAGGTGGCCACATCAGGAAGAGAAAGTCATGTCAAATTAAATGGTGGCCAGGATTACCAATGACTTTGATTTCAGTCATCTCACAGTTTTCTGGAAAACATATATCCAAATATGCCACCCTGGGGATGTCGCCAAGAGATAAACAGCAGTAAGGTTATGAGACAATCGCTCTGCGCACCAACCGGAGTGGGGGTGGTTAATGGCCTGACCTGCTTCTATGGGAACTGTTTTGTTTGAGTACACCGTAATCTAGAGGCTAGATGTTTATTATTTTCATGTAGATCTAAATCAAGGTTTTGCACCTAAGAAAGGTAGAAGACATACTAAAGAGAGATTGGCTACAACTGCAAAGAAAGAATTTCAGAGTGGGACCATCCCAGCACAACAGGAAAGCACAGCATGATGGGACTTCTAATAATCACTGAACAAGAGAGAGCGATATCTGTAGACTATGTATTGCGACATTAAAGTGTTCCACCGTGCGTGGACACACTGCAGCTTATACATGGTATTATGTGGTCAAACTCTTATTGTGCTAATTAGATAAATTGTGACATTGAAGAGCTGATCTCCTGGATATAACCTGACTAGAAAAACGGACTGTTTAGGGCCATAATATCCATTCCACGTTGGACCAAAGAGGGAGTCAGGATTTTGTATGTTTCTTCAGTAACGTCATATGTAGTTGTATCCAGTTCCGTAGGCAAATCTCCGCAGACAATGGCAGACCGTCATCCAATAGGACATGACGTCTTGCGAACACCTGCTGAGGTAATGCCAGCCCTCTATGATCACTAAAAAAAAACCCTTACTGAACAGAAAAAAGGTAAGGCTCGACACCCTGCACTGAGGGTTTCCAGGAATAGGAGGCATGCATGTAAATGTGACAAACACCAAGTGGGTACAGGTAGGCATGGACTGTGGAAAGCCACTGAAAGAAACCACTCAATCACCCAAGTGACGATAAAAGGTCACATGTTTAGGCTTTAACAACGAAGGTGCCATCATTTGCCCGACTCCCCAGAACCATCGGTTGGAGTAAAGGAAAATGTATCTCAAACCTGCACGTGATGGAATCCCTTGAGGGTCAGAAGGCTAAAATGGTGTGGGTCTCTGGTGGACCAGATGAATGTGTTATAAGACATAAAAAATGCTAATTTGTAATGGTTGCGATGAAGTCACAATTCCAATGAACTTGAGTTCTGAAAGTAAAATGACGTCACACGAATGACCAATAAAATGTGTGAGTCCCTGTCCTACATGACCCTGAAAGCTAGGTATATCTCCTGTTTACAAGCCCCTTATTATCAACATACCCCTAATACATTGTGTTTATTTCTCTTACATTCTATCACACAATCGAGGACCGCCTTTGAGCGATCGCTACATTTAACGTCATTGAAATAAGAGGCGAAACTGGTGTATATTTTACTTTCCAAATTCTACAAGTGACTGAGAAAGATGCAACTAGGCAGCAGCAGCAGATGCCACTATCAACCTATTGGGAAAAGAGACCATCCACACACATTAAGCAAATGCCAGCACCCCAAGGCAATTCATTGTGCATGATAGGAGACAAAACCTACCTTGCCTCCATTAAAATACTAAAAATAAGAGCGCCAGGATCCAGGGGTTCATTAGCGATACGCTGAATAGCAAAAAGTAAACAATGAGGTAGACACAAAAAAAAAAGAAGCTGATAATTTTGTTTAAACGGAGGCGCGAGGAGCGAAAAATATATTTAAAATAAAAATAAAAAAAAAGGTACACAGTAATCCTTCAACCTTAGTTCAGATGCCAGCTCCAGTTGGGAGTCTAATTGCCTCAATCATAGTTATTGTGCCTCAACTTTAAAAGGATTCACGCCATGGAAGGAGCGATTGACTGATTAATCACGCACCATTGAGAAGTGGCGGGGCATCGAAGGATCAGGAGGCTGATTATAGGCGCCTCACAAAAGCTCCGCAGGGGCGCGAAGGAGAACATTGTGCCACGCATTAAGGAACCCGATGCTCGGAGCTTGGCTGCTTCGGAAGAAAACAACTTGAATTAATTCTTAGCTAAGATTAACATGCAACATTACATTCCGGAGGAGGCCATGTTCTTCCTCAATGCAAGAATCTGCACAGGAAATAGCATTCAAAATTTGAATAAAATTGTAATATTTTATAAAGGTTTAATGTAGGATAAACCACTCCTTTTAAAAAAAGGTTATATAGGTTTTTTAAACAAAATTACAACCATCTCAATAGGATCCATAATTCATCATCTTATTTAAAATTCTCAAGAAACAATTAAACTTTCACATAAACTTTCAGCAGTTTAGATTTTTTAAATTATACATTAGGTCTTCCTGCCACATTTTATGTTCTGTACTTGTAAGAAGTGGCAACATATGCCTATTCCTAAGTATAAGTAGGGAATCACAAACTAAAAACAATGCGCTGGGGTTTGATCTTAGCACATAATCTAATCACACTTTGTTTCAGAGACACACCCAACATTAACAGAGTTAATTCAGCATAAAATGGCTCTGTAAAATAAAATTGGTCAAATGGACATGGTAATAAATTTAGGATACTTTCAGGATGTTGGTCACAGTAAAAATTCCTTGCTTGAGCCAACCATCTTCAAAGGTGTACAGTCTCCTGGGACAGGAGGCAAGACCCTACCCCACCTTGTGACCCCCACCTCACTTTTACTGTTGCAGTACTACATAGAGGTCATGTGACCTGTGAGATCCACCACCAACCTCCATTTGATGATCAATAGAAACCCAGATAGCTTTAAACTCCAACAGGCGGGAAGCCACAGATAACTGATTTCCACATCTCCCAAGTGACTCCGCCCCATCCATGCCCACAGTTGATGCATCAGTCACTCCTATGAGCTCTAGGTCTGGTAAGGAGAGCGGTTTGTGCAAGTCGGGTCTGTGTCTGCTTACTGCCGCAGAAGGTCCCAAGCCTTCTCCCCCACCAAAATACAGCTGATGTTGGAAAGGCTGTCCCAATGCCGAGCCCAGTAAATCCTAAGGTTCCACTGTAGGGCCCACATGTGCCACGTGGCGTACAAGATGGGTATCATGCACACAGCAAGGAGCCCAAGCAGCTGCAGACTCATATAGCCAGACCCAGGGTTGACCTCAAAATATCCAGGTCAAATCCTGAATGTCCCAGACTAGCTATGGAGGTGGAAAGGCCTTAACCACCAGTATGTACAGAATATCCCCTATAAAATGGAATCCTGTATGCAGCCATCAGGTGGTACTTTTGTATGCTGATGCAAAAGCTAAAAAAAAAAGACAGAGGGCCATCCATCATACGGATATGACCTGTGACGGACTTTGTTGAGCCTGCCTTGAACAGTCAGTCTCTGAAATACAGTAGTACATCCTCGACCTGCAAACATGTATGTATCAGTTCAGAAGACTGACCTCATTCAGACATCATAAAGCTAGGCTCGTTGAAGAGAGTTTCATCCCAAACATGTTGATGCTCTTGGATTCCTTATCTGGAGGAGCAGAAGGGAAAGCGTTAGGGTTAACCTTCTGTTTTGCTCTTGCACCACTAGGCTTTCCGGAGCCAAGTGTTGGGCGAGGAATGCTGTATCACCAGGGGTTGGTCTGTGTCACTTAGTCACAGGACAGCTGACCGAAGGGGCTGAGCATGCATTTGCTCAAGTGGCTGTCAGTGTGTCTATATAAGCTCCCTATTGAAGGGCAACTGTGTCTCTGTAGAGGCCGGCCCAGGTTGAAGAATTTCACTGAGTAGAGTGTACTTTGTTTTATAATGGGCAGTTTTCTATCAACTACTTTCGCTGCACCTATGTACTACCACTGGCTACCACTGCAAAAGCAGCACTTTCTTTAGTTGGTGAAACATGTGAGAATTCCAGAAACTAACATTTTGTAGGTTCAAATAGAATCCTGCATCAGTGTAATGGGGGGGAGGAGGGGGGAGTGGAAGTTATCTGCCTCCTCAAGGTTTTGAGAAACATTTTGAAGTCCCTTGACCAGGCGAAACTGCCTCTGATAGTTTTGGTGCAGAGGAAAAGACTGGGGGTCAGGTGCCAGTATAGTTGGTTGCACCTCTGCCATAATGTAGCACAAGACGTCAGCTTTGTGTCTGAGACCAGCACTCAAAGCTGAAGAGGCACGGGCACCTTCAATGCTGGCAGTGGCCCTGGCGTTCAGGGATGACACTGCCCTTGTAACCAGGATAGACGTCTGGACCGGTGGCAGGTTCGGCAGGATCAGTTAGCACTGGGGAGGGACCTACCAGCAGAAGTGAGATAGAGTACCCCTATGGTTCCCTGGGGTCCAAAGACGTTCCAGAGCAAGCTAGTAGAGTCTTGAAACTTTGCAGCCGGGTCTCTTTGAAAGACTCGGTCTGGTGCTGGGTTGATGACCTGGGACATTCATAACATCGTGGACAGTGGTAGAACACTTTGAGTGCAACAACATCAACAACAAAAAGTTTCTACTCAACAAAGAACAACACTGGATCTACCGTCTATCAACCCAGTTGAATGGACTGAACGATAATATCCCCTGTCACAGCCTGACCAAATAAGTCTATGGCCAGGGTGCAACACTACTAGCACAACGATAGTGCCGCAGTTATCACTGCTACAGTGCTTTATATACAGTACAGATGTACAGTGTAACACATTACACCACCGGCACGCATAGGCTGAATTTTATTCACAGAGCCAAAATACATAACATACTAAATTTTGGCTGAATACCCATGGCAAGTCCACTACCTCCATTTTGCAGCATGCCCCCTCAAAATTAGGTCACCAAATATAAACGCGGATAGCGTTTAGAACCACTGACAGTTATCACAACTCCTAGCAAAATGGTGACACTTGCCATAGGCACCGACCATACATACATAGCGCTTCCTTCTCTCCCAGTCTGTAAATAAACTACATTTCATAAGTAACACACCTACCTATTTGAAAAATAGAATAATATAATACAATTCATAGGTTGTACACCTAATTGATGTACATACAACCCTGTAGTTTCTCTTTTGCACAACTATAGCGAATATGCCATTCCGCTTTTTATTCCGCTGTTTATTCTATAAACAGGCTTGTTCTAAATCAGGCACTTTCACTTTGCAATGGGGACACGCCTCCCCTCACGTCACAAGTGGCCCCGCGCACACACAGCGAGGGCTCCTCTGTCTGTCCTCTATGTCTATTTTTCCTCCACAGACGCTACTCGAGTTAACCCAGAATCACATCCACCTGAGCCACGAATGAACTGGATGGTATTTAAAGCTCGAGCCAACCGAAGGCTCACAACGACGGAGATCCGATGCAACCAAGTAGGTCGTAACGAGGGTCCTGAGCTTTGACGAAGTAAGTGGGGGATTGTGGGGATGGCGAACCTCGAGACCAAGGGGGGACTTCTGGCAAACTTAAAAGGTGATACTACCATGCCTTTTTCGTGTCCTTTTTACCTAATACAGTGGGACTATAAGCCAGACCCCTTTGCCGGATACTCATGAGGTTATCTCTGTAAATCATAAGAGTAAGAGCCTTTCATTTTCTTGGCGTATTTGTCAATTGAAGCACATTACGATTCCGCTTTTGAACTTTTGCACTTAATAGCGCATACCTCGGCAAAACAACTATCCCGTCACTTTCGGTTCCTCACCACCGCCATTTTTTCCGGTTATAGCACGGACACGACGGCATAGGAGTACATAAATATGTGCAATTATTGAAGCTAATCGCGGAAAACTGCGTGTTTGTTCGTCTTGTTTTAATGTTTTCTTTCTCACTACAGGTAAAACCTTAGAGGGAACCCCCCTCTTACCTATAGTGCACCTTAGCGAGTGCAGCACATATTCGGTCATTTACACTTTAATTTGACCTCACTTTTCACACATATATGGTCCTGAAGAAAGCCAGATCATATCCAAGCCCTGGCTGAAACATGTTGACCACAATGGATGTGGGAGACCATAGTTAACTCCGTGAACATCCGCCGCCTTGTTTTTACTACTGCCAAAGGCCCACCTATTAAACAACCCCTGTGGGTAGTGGGACCCTAGGACAGTTTTTAATTCACACTCACACACCATCACTGCACACTCAATTACCAAAATACCTGCTCCGCTGTAAACAGGCGTTGTAGCACACCCGGGGTACGCTCGGTGCCACCGGGTGGGGCCCGATGATGAAGCATGCCACCAACTAGGTTGGTGGGTGAGGGCTTTCATAAGAAAAAGTTTTTCTTTCCTTTAAATACACACAGTTTCTGATGCTTCCTTTACATTGGCTAGTTCCTTTTGATTATATAAACTTTCTCAGGGGAAGAGAACTAGCTTTCTTGTTCCTCTCTCTCTTTTTGATACCCAACATTCATAACATGCCAGGACCAGACCATCCTCAGAAGGGGCTCAGAGTCCGGTGACGCCGGAGTAGAAGGGTCATTAGAATGCAGACTGTGCGGCTTCCTGCCTGACTTCACGTGGTGGGAGGGGGTCAAATCCCATTTTGTCTTTTAGAGCTTGTGTCATGCCTTGGTCTTTGATTTACCTGATGACTGAGTGGGACCGGGACTCGGCTCAACGATCTGAAGCAGGAGCGCTGCCTTAAATGTGACCTGCTCTTGTGCTCTGCTACTTATCACTTTTCTTACTGCTCTTTGATGACCTCCAGGTGCCTCGGGCACACTTATAATATGACTAAGTCATGGCAGACATCTAGACATCAGAGACAGAAGTCATCAGGGTCCATGATTGCCATCTGCTTCTTGTACTTTCTGCATGGCTTGAATTCTGTTGGGTTTTGGGGGGGTTGGGGGGGTGCGGGGGTTGTGGAAACATACTTCTTCCCTGGTGCAATATATCAAAATTTGAAATTGTCAAAAGACTGTCAAATGTTGGGACCAGAGCTTTGAACCAGCATCATAGAATGTAGGATGAAACTAACAGCAGCATGCGGGGAGTGGCATCTATGTGCGGCTGCACTCAGTCACATCTGGGGTAAGATGAGGCTACAGCAGAGTCCGATGTGGCGGCTGTAGCAATTGCTTTAGAAAATTCCAGATCCAGTCTGGTGCCTTTGACTAGTCTAAAGGTGAGGAATCTGCGGTTAGAAGTATCCATCAGAAACCAAGTTCTCAGAAAACAAGTGCTGAATTTAAATAAACCTAGTGACCACAGCATGCAATATATCACTTGAGCTTCTAGTCTGAGCATAACAGCCTAGGTCTTCGGGATAACACCTAAGGGTTTGATTTAATTGGTCCATCTAGATATTTATGCCTGAAAAATCAGTTGCTGTCTTACCCATTGGCTGCAAGTTTCACAATACTGTAGAAGATTGCCCACATTTAACAGATGCAGACTTCTTTAAAGGGATGAAGCGTCCCACCACAATTGTTGCAATAAAGTAACTGAAGGTGTTTTACTTGAGAGTATTCTTTCTGTCCTGTTTTGCTTCTCAACTCACTCTTCTTGGGCACTGCCAAACCAACATAGACTAATACATTGACTCACCATGTACAGGTTCCAGTATCAAGTGTTTCGATCCGAATTGTTTAAATGAAAAATTTGCGGTACGTTAGAGGTAGGTCTTGCTATTATTCGATTTGCTGCTTGATCCTCCTCTAAACTGGAATTGAGCACACATCTGGGGGCGCCCAAGTATGTTAGTTAATTAACAGGTCTGGTCATGTTCAATTTTCCACAGACAAGGCACACAGTTGGTCTGCAATTCAGGTAAATGGTGCATTTGTTACCCTGTGTGTTTTTTTCTCCTACTACAGGTAGGTGGTATGCAGCAAATCCTGTTGCAATAGCCCTGACCTCGCAGGGCCTTAGGTGGCACTGCTGCTGGAAAGAACAAGTCACTTACTTTTGGTAACACCTTATCTGGTAGAGACTTTATTTAGCCGCAGATTCCTTAACCTAGAATATTTCCCAGGCGTCAGATTGATCCTCAAAATTTTGAGCAGTACCTCTGTGCACCGATTGGTGGCACCGATCAGCTCTGCGTTGGCTGCGCCAGAAGTGATGTGTCTGGTGCCTAAATAGGCGCTGTCCCAGCTCGCTGACATCAGTTTCTTTTGGTGACACTTCTATGCCAGAAGAAGTGAGCCAAGTGAGTAGGATGATGGACCAGTGTGAACATACTAAAGACCTATAGGGACCTTCTAGGCAGAAAAAAAACGGTTTGCAGAAGCGGGGAGGTACAGTAAGGAATCTGCGGCTAGAGTCTCTAACAGATAAGGTGTTACCAAAGGTAAGTAACTTGTTTATCTGATGGATACTTCGAGTCACAGATTCCTTAGCTGAGAATAGATACCAGAGCAGGTGAGTATGCGAACAAGATGCCTGTCACGGCAGACCCGATTATCAAGGCATTAGTATTTTGCAAGCATGTGCACAGAAGCCCATGTAGCAGCCTGACTCTGTGAGCTAACAATGGTCACAGCCGTGGCTCTGGTGAAATGAGCCTGCAAGCCCTCAGGGGGTAGTTTTCTTGGCCAGAGAGTAGCAGACCTTAATGCAGAGCACAATCCATCTGGAGATGGTCAGTTTCTACACTGCTTTTCCTTTTTCGCTCTGGCGCACCCAAAGAGTTTATCATTCACCCGGTGTTCTCTGGTGTGATTGATGTAGAACGACAATGATCTTTTTAGGTCCAGACAATGGAGTCTCTCCTCCTCCTTAGAAGGGTGAGGCGGATCAAAGAAAATCAGCAGTGATGCTTTCGCCGAAGTGGAAAGGTGTCACCACTTTGGGAGAAAAGAGGCAGGGGTGCAGAGAACCAGACTGACTGGGAGGAAGTTGCTGTCTGGAGGGTGTATAGAGAGAGCACCTATAGCTCGCTAACCCTTCTGGCCAAAGTAATGGAACCAAGCAAACTGTTTTGATAGTCAAGAAATGCAGGGGGCAGCTATGCATAGGCTCGAAGGGCAAACACATCAAAAGGTTAAAACCACATTAAGGCCCCATTGGGGTATAATGAAGGGGTTGGGTGGAAACACGTGTTGAAGTCCTTTCAGGAAACGAGTCACAACAGGTGCCTTGATGAGGAAGGGCTGATGCAGCAAACGTAAGAAAGCCAAAATGGGCAGAAGAAATCCTTTAACTGCGCCCAAAATAAAGGCTTGCCAGGCTAATGATAAAACAAAGAACAATAGCTTGGACAAAAGTACAGAAAGCGGATCAACATGGTTTTCAGCGCACCAATCCACAAACTAGTCCCAACGGCAGGATTATACAGTCTTTGCTGATGGACACTTGGCTGCCAGTAAACCCTCATAGACTTTTGAGGTGAGATCAAAACCTGTCAACTGCAGTCATTCAATCTCCATGCATAAAGGTAGAGCATGTGCAGGTTCGAGTGTAGAACCCTTTCCTCTCGCGGCAACAGGCAATCCTCCTGAAGGGGCAGCCTTACCGGAGGACCGATGCTCATTATCAGGAGTTTGGGATACCATACTCTCCATGCCCAATCCAGAGCTACAAGGATGACTTGGGCTCGGTCCGTCATCCCTCTTCAGAATTTGAGGCAGGAGTGGTATCGGCAGGAAGGCATACAGGAGTCCTGAGCGCCACTCAAGATAAAATACGTCTCAGAGCGAGAGCTGCCTTGAAACTCTAACACATAGAAGTGCTGACATTGCGCATTCTTGACAGTAGCGAATAGATCTAACCAAGGTTTTCCCGGGTCGCAGAAGAGACCTTGCACAATGTCATTCGTGATCTGCTAGGCATCAATGGCTGAGTTCATCTGCCCTAGCGTTCCCTGAGCCCGTAAGGTGTTGAACAATCAGGAAAATGTACTGACGTTCCAGCCATGTCTAGAGATGCAGGGTCTCTTGACACAGGGCCAAAACCCAACCCATCCTGCTTGTAGCAGTACCACATTGCGGTGGTGTTGTCCGTGAAAACCTGAACCCTCCTCCCCTGATGGAAGGCTTTCAATGTCAGACAGATCGCGCTCAGCTCCAACAAGTTGATGTGGAGCAGATACTCCTCTAGAGATCAGAGTCCTCTGATCTCTACCTCTCCCACATTGCCGCCCCAACCCAAAAGGGATGCATCTGTCACCACTGTGAGGTCAGAGGGTGGAAGGGAGAGAAGTCTTCCATTCGTGGTTCATCAGCCACTACTCCAGGACCAGGTCTGAGATATTCCATGGATGCGACACCCACTGGGATTTGAAGTCCCACTGTAAAGCCCACATATGCCAGCGAGCACGCTTTACCAGGGGGAGGCCCTGCGATTCAGCAGCCACAGAGGAAGCCTTACCGAAATTCAGGCTAAAAAAAAAAAAAAAAAAAAAAGGTTGAAACATTGGAATCCTAGCCTGAATACTCTGGACTCACCACTTGGGAGGGTAGGCATGGAACTGCACTGTGTCCAGAATGGCTCCAATGAAAGGGAGCATCTGAGAAGGAGTCAGGGGTCAGGGCTCCATCGTATAGCCCATTCCCCGTTCACTCAGGTTTATAAAGGATCTGTTATGTGTGCACTATTTGATTCAATGCCTATTAGATTCACCATATTAGACTCATGTTTTGATTTGTTACCTTCCTTGCCTCAAATTGTAAAGCGCTCTGATATCCTTCGGGATCAAGTTCGCGCTATATAAAACTTTATAAATAAAATAAATAAGGCGTGACTGGCATGTTTATAGGCAACCTCAGCAGATGCAAGAGGACTGCTGTAGTCTGGGGGTGGGCGACAACTGCCTGGGGTTAGCCATCAATCAATCAATCAGGGGTTTGTTAAAGCGCGACTACTCACCAGCCAGTTGTCGAGGTAGGGGGGAATACTGGAACCCCTGACCTCCGCAGTTGGGTTGCAACCACCGCCATCACCCTCGTGAACACCCGAGGGGCGCTGGTAAGGTCAAAGGGGAGTACCAAACACTGAAAGTGCTCGTGGCCTACCATGAACTCCCGGCAACGCCTGTGGGTCAGCAAGATGGGTATATGGAAATATGCATCCTGCAAGTCCAGCACTGCCATCCAGTCTCCAGTGCAGACCTGAGCCAACATGAGCATTTTGAATTTCTTCTTTTTCAGGAAGTAGCTCCGAAGGCATAGGTCCAGTATAGGGTGGATGCTTTGCCTAAAAAGAAGCAGGAATAGCAACCATGACCAACTTCTAATGTGGGCACCCTTTGAATACCTCCTTGGGCCAGAAGGGCCTGTACTTCCGATGCAACAGGGAGAGGTGGACCTCCATCAGCTGAACTCAAGCTGGTTGCATGGGACGTGGGGTTTCTGTGAATGGAAGGACATAACTCTGCTGAACAATTTGGAGCACCCAGTTACCTGAAGCTATAGACTGCAATCGGAGCAAGCGGTGCTGGATCCTGCTGCCGTCCGGTTGCACATGATGGAGAGAGGGCATATTAAAGGGATTCGGAGGCTGCGCCAGTCAGGGGGTGGTGGACTGGGCAGATCTCTGACCTTGTGTTACGCGAGGCTTGTGGGCGCTGCGTCCACCAAAGGACTGGGGAGCCTGGTGTTCATGGAGGCTGGGTGGAAATGGACGTGGATGGTAACCCCAAAAGGAGCAACAGGCAGAACGGGGTTGGCATGCGGACGTGAAGAGCCCCAACAACCAGGCGGGGACTTTGCTCTCCTTAAAGCGCTTGAGCACTGAATCTGCCTTATCACCAAGCAGGCTAGTGCCATTAAAGTGCATGTCCATACGAGATGCCAGGGTGACAAAATGCCACAGAAGAAGCAATCACTCTAGCCAGTTGGTTCTGTCCAGTCCGCAGAGCATTGTGAAATTTGCAGTGTCCCTGCCATCAGCAATAACCTGCGATGGATGGCTCAAGCCTCCTTCAAGACCATGGGTAGCACTTGCACAACAGAGTTCAAAACTGTGTGGGAATACTGGCCCAAGACGCATGTAGTGCTCACGAACGGAAGTGCAAGACTGGTGGGAGAGAAAATACTTTTGCTAAAAATGTGTTTCATCTTTTGGATTCTCTATCTTGTGGTGTGGTAGGGAACCTGCCAGGGTTAACCATGAACGTGGAGGCCTGTATGACCAGGCTCTCTGGGACGGGGTGCTGGGTGAGGAAAGCTGACTCCCCAGGAGATGGCCAATGGTGGTGGGCAATCATCCTGTGCACAGAAACACCTGTGCAGGGCTTGGCCCAAGCCAAGAGCAGGACATTAGAAAGCAGAGAAGGGGTACCATGGGGGTTACCTTGGGTTGAAGCACCTCTGTCAAGATGCTAGTTTTGACTGCCACCGAGGGTACCGTAAGGTTAGCCGCTCTCCTCACCACATTGGCAAATAAAGCCCCTTCCTTCATAGCCATAGTAGAAGGAGAGACCAGGCTAGTGTCTGGTGAGGCGTCCACCAATTCCTCATACCAGTTATCCTGAGCCAAGGGCTGTTCCAGGGGGTCAGGATAATCATAAGAATCCTCAGATCTTCCCCAATCGTTTCCCCCACAGTGCCTGTCAGAAAAGGGGGTGCTGTCGCTGACTTGGAGGTTCTTTGTCCAGATGACCCCGGTCCACCTCAGTATCAGCATCAGGTATAGTGATGAGGTCGTGGCCGCTGAGGGGCTTTGGTGGCACTCGGAATGGCGCAACTGACTCAGGGGAATGTTGCAGACTTGTGACCGTAGCGGATCCAGGAACATATCCAAAGGGCCCAAGTGGCATCGAGGGTGAACCTACCGGTGGAAATCCAGTTGGGGCACCTGCCTAACCCATGGGGCCGGAGGGCACTCCAGATAGGTGAGCTGCCCAATTAAGAGGTGTATGGCCTCAAAGTTCTTTTAGTTGAACGGGGGTCGCTCCTGAAAATTCTGAGAGGCACGGAGTGGACCCCGACTCAGGCTCCATGGCTGATATGTGGGAGCAGGGCCTATATTTATGGCGTTGTTCACAAAAGTTTTTACTTCATGCATTTCTTTTTCTTGTGGGACTTACTGAATGAGGATTTAAAACGCGACGACGACGACAGGTGGGAATGACTCAGAAAGAGCATCCAGGACCTTCCTCGGGACCTGGAGCCCTGCGGAGTCGTCCAGTGTTGGGTGACCAGGAGCTTCAGGGCATGCTCCTGGACTGCCTTGGAGTTCATTGCACGATAGTCTGAGTAGGCCTTGGAAGTGTGGCATGGCTCCAAGCACCATAAGCAAACTAGGTGAGGGTCTGTCACAGACATCTGCCTCTGAGAGGAACCATAGGTTGTTTAGGGAACATTACTAACGCACACTGGGAGCTTAGCTCAAAAGGAATTTCGACAAAAGGTTGAGATATGAAGTCCAAAAGGTTCTGTTGTAGCTCTCTCCGGATTTGCGCTGACAGTGCAGCAAGAAAAGAATTGATGTCAGAGTGCTGGGGTGGCATCAATATAGGAACCACGCATGTCACTTCCAGCTTGGATGATGCTGTGCTGATCACTGCCACCTACTAGCACACAGAGGTACTGCTCAAGATTTTCTGGATCCAGTATGATGCCTCGACAATATTCTAAGGCAAGGATTCTGCAGCTAGAAGTCCTTATCGGATACAATCATTTCCATGATGCTGCCGACTATACTGCTAGACACATTGAGTGGATGCAAATTTTCATTACCCACTCTCATCTTCTACGTACGTGCAGAGATACAAATGGGGAGAACATACACATGCCACAATAAGATATATCGCACTGTAGGTGATGGCAAGAATATATTAATTAAATAAGATGAAGGAAATTTCATTTCTAATAAAAACATATGAACCTTCGTCCTGGAAATTCACCATAAGGTACCCTAGTAGGAGTCATACACTTGTGGGGTAATAATTGCAAGGAATGAGTTCCTAATGAAAGCACAAAACCTATTTACCAAAAAGGTGCTGAAACCCTATACAAGAGTGAGCAATAAATTAGAGTTTTGATTAGTCATATTTAGCAAGATGCCATTAAAGGATGGATAGGACAATACCAGCAATGTTATAACTTAATTCATCACCCGCCACTATCGTGACTACTAAAAAACAGGATCACATTTGTTAGGGAGTCAGTTTAAAGTAGAAAGATAGCATACCATTGTTTTACTGAGCTCACAGTAATACCATGGATAGGAGAAAGTAAGTTAACCAACAAACCCAGAAGAGAAGAACAAGTTACTTACCATTGATAATGTGCTTTCTTGTGGATACGCCACCTGACTGTAGTTTCCTTACCTTAGATTTTCCCTAGGTGCCAGACTCTGTCCAGAGATTTTTTTGTAGCAGTGATCTCACATACTGGTAGGAGGTGTCACACGCTTCTGCACGGATTCCATAACACCTCAGAAGTTAGCCACATATAAGTGCCACCGCAACACGCTGTTGGCAGTTTCTTGTCTTTTCCGAGCCATCAGACGCATAGCGTGAACAAATGTTGGTAACAGTGTACTGACCACTAACTTGGGACCTTTTCAGAAGTTATGAAGAGGTCACTCCACAGAATGGGAAGGAGGGAGGGCAGTGAGGAATCTGTGGTTAAACCGAGTATCCACCAGAAACAGCTTTACAGGTAAGTAACCTGTTATTTTGGGTAGGTCTGGGACCCGGAACTCAACCCCACTGCTCAGGTGACATAGTAGCCGCCACAACGTACTCTCGGAAAGCCCACTAAAGATATGCTCCTGGAGCCTCAACGGTCTGGCTAACAATTACCAAGAAACTGACCTCCATGGTTTTAAACCTCAGAGCAGAAAACCCCAGCTCAGACATTATAATCTCAGGAGACTTCAACATGTGGCTAATGACCGATCTTCCCGTAAACGAGATAATGCAGTTACAAGAAGGCGAATGGGCTATGCCATCTCAGGATCGTCCCGGGTGGGGCAAAGATGACCCAAGAGGACGAGTCCTCCAAGGAAATCTGGAACACCTTGGACAAAGAGCCCTTAATGGCCGTTTTCACTCTGACAAGCCACCTGGCCTTTCACACCTGACCAAGACTGGGGCCTCCTTGATCGACTATACATTTGTCAGCCTTCCTTTACTGAATCAAATCACCTTATCTGGTTTCGCCAAAAACATGGACATTGACCATCGCCATCAAGAGCTCACCCTCAACATCCGGCTGAACCAATACAATGCAGCAGCTGACCTAGGCTTTGAAAGCCACACAATTAATCTAAAATGTATCACGTGCTCCATCAACTACCTCCCGACCCTGGCCGCAGAAGCCAAACTGCTACTAGCCAGCACCTACAAATTAGAGGGAGATCCAATCCTCAGCTGGTCAATGTCCTCGGAAAAACTGGCAGACCAGCATGCAAAACCGACACTGGGCAAAGCAAAGCCGCCCGCCTCACAAGGGGAGGGTTCCAGTCATCTAATAAGGTCTGCCAAAAAAAGTATCAACCGGCTGTGGAGAAATCTCAAAAGGTCACCAATGGACCCAAAAATAATAAGCAAACTAAGAGAGGCTCGAAGACCGCTGAAGACGGTAAAAAGCAAACACCAAAGGAAAATCTGGAATTCCCTCTGGGCTAAACTACTGCACAATATCAGGACAAATAATTCCGCAAAGTTTTGGCGTACCATAAACTGACTAGGAGGTTCTCTCCTTAAGGTGGCTTCCTCCAACATCTCGGTGCCAGTGTGGTACCACTTCCTACATGATAATTTCAATGCCCAACCATCACCAGACCAATTCCTCGCGGAGGAAGAAGGCTATGCAGCTAGCGGTGTCCGGGAAGTTCGGACCGAGAGCCACGACCAGGCAACTGTCGGGTACCACATCTCAGAGGCCCTAATCCAAAAACAAATCGCTAAGGGACGGGGCTCCAGGCCCAGGCGGAATACCACCTGCTCTATATAAGGACGACCCAGCATTCTGGGCTAGCCAACTAGCCCTGCTTTTAAAAAATATCTATACTGGAAAAGAACTGCATCCCCCTTCATGGCGTGCTCGATACTTGCTCCAATTTTCAAAGGGGGTGACAAAAAACTCCTGGGAACTACCGTATGATTACTCTAATCGATAACGAAGCAAAGTACTTTGCTGGCGTGCTGCTGGACTCTCTATAATCATGGGCTGAGACAAATAAAATCATACCCCCAAATCAAACTGGATTCACAAGGCACACTGGGACAACAGTGAACCTTACTGCACTTTCCTTTCTGATCGACCAAGCGGAGTCCAACATTTGCCCCGTATATATGGTGTTCATAGATTATAAATCTACATTCAACAGGGCTGATAATGGAAAGCTCTGGCAGAAACTTGCCCTCCTCAACATTCCCGATACCCTGCTCAGGGCTCTGCAGCTTCTGCACCACGATACCTGGGTCAGAATTAAGATAGGAGATGGATATCGCCTGTCACGGCCTATAACCACCGCGCAAGGCCTCAAGCAAGGTTGCGTTCTTGCGCCCACTCTATTCAACTTATTTCTATCCGATCTGTCTCTGGTCCTCAACTCAGTAAACTCACATCCACCCAAACTGGGTGGCCTCTGCCTCTCAAATCTACTCTATGCAGATGACCTGGTCCTTATCAGCAAAACAAAGATTGGTCTGCAACGCCTTCTGGACGCAACTGCCATATTCTCTAATAGGAATGGCCTTCAAATAAACAAAAAGAAACCAAGATTCTCGCGGTTCAAGTTGCCAGAACTCAAAAGCCAACATGGTCTCTCGACCAGGAGAAATTAGAAGCAACCAACTGCCACAAGTATCTAGGCATCATCTTAATGACAATGGCAGATACGCAAGCCAGATGACGGAAATAAAGAAAGGCACCGCACTTTCGTTTGCTCTCAGATCCACATACATAAAACAAAAAGGCCTCACTTTTACACCGATCCTCCAGGTTGCTCAGGCGAAGGTTCTCCCAACTTTAACATATGGGTGCGAGGCTCTGAAAGGGCGGAAGAGCGTGACACTCAACAAAACGCTCACAAAGATCTACAGATCAGTTTTCCAGCTCCCCGTACACATCACCAGCGTAAATACGATTGGAATTCGGAATTTATAGACAGACGCTGGCTTGCAAGGCGGCCTTTGTAATAAGCTGCCACAAGCTTAGGGCCTCCAAGGATGGCACCCTGGCCCACCACTTATGGACGGACTTGGCCACAAACCATAGGTCGGCAGGTAACTATTATCTGACCCAAGCCCTCAGCACACTTAGCATGGTACCCACCTGGGACCTACACAACAGCCATCAGGAATTTAAAAGGCTGGCAAAAATCAGCACAAAACGGCTCTCTTCAATAGAAGACAGGGCCAGTCTCTCGGCACAGAATCACGGCTGGATGACCTTATGCACCTATAAACAACTGACACATCCGTGCTACTTAAACAACCCCTACAACGGAAGGACAAAGCTACAGTTCATGAAGCTGAGAATGGAGGTCATCCCCACTGCCGGTCATCTCCCAGCGTGGAAAAGGGGCAAGGTTCAGGCAATGTGTCGGCTCTGTAATCAAAATAAAGAGGACAAAACTCACGTACTGTGCCTGTGTCCCACCCTTCTAGAGGATAGAAGGGCTCTGCTACGAAGGGGTTGGATAGCTAAAGATAGGGAAACAGCGTTTTCAACGCTGTCAACACAACGCGCTTCCATTACAACGTGGTCGTTACAACGACCGCGTTGTTTCTACACGATCCATTACATCGCAAGTCGTATCAACGACTTGCTGTAGGGGGCGTGCAACACCAGGGAATGTGTTGGATTTTAAAACCAACACCTTCCCTGCTGTTGCGCAAACTGGAGTAGGAATAGTAATTAATACTATTCCCAAGTCCAGCGGGCCACCTACAGCAAGTCGTTGAAACGACTTGCTATGTAATGGATCGCGTAGAAAAAACGCGGTCATTGTAACGACAGCGTTGTAATGGAATGCGTAGTAAAAGCATTCATTGTAAAGGACCATATTCCTAAAGATATAAGATCCTGCAGAGGAGCAGTTCTGGCCTGCTTCGATCCTTCGAATATCACCCTGAATTGTGCCTTGGTCAAATTTATGGACCATTTCTCTAAGAAGATAGAGGCTCAGAATTGTGCATGCGATGGGCTGATAGATAACTTGACCACCACAGGGCCCTCGCCACCGACCCCTACCCTCAATGACATTCCCCACTCTCTTCTGCCAAGTGACCAATAGACACGCTCCAGCTCATACAAAAGTGTTATGCACATTAGGTGCTTATCAATTTGCACGAACGTTCCATATAATTATATCCTATTGTCCCACTTAGAGTAATGATGCTAACTCCTTGTCTTTTAACTTTACACATGTATGCACTTTACATTTTAGTACCACCGTGTTAGTAACATGTAATATAGGCCTTATATGACTCAATGAATTTTTAACCTTTTTAGTTTTAAACTTGCATCTTAAAAAAAGATGTAACCTTATGGAATATGCAAACTGTGATCTGATGCCACCTTTTCATGTTGCAAAGGGTTTAACTAATCATGCAATAAAGTATTTTATACTGAACTTGTTATTTTGATAGGTATTTATAACCCACTTAAAACCAGAGTTTGACCTTAGAACAGACACCAAAGCAGTATCTCCCCAATGTGATGGGTCTGTAGAGTGGGCTCAAACCAAAATGTTTTGTATGGCCAAGTTGAAGAATCGTCTTTCCCGCCTGACCAGGCTGTCACGCCAGTAGTGCTTTGTGAACGTATGCACATACGTCTACTCTGCCCTCAGGCCTATGTGAAGGACAGGCACCCCGATGCCAACCCAGTGGTAGCAGCCTAGGTACCTGCTGAAATGGGCCCTCAGACCTTCCAGGGTATGCTTCTTGGCCAATGCATAGCAGATCTTAATGCGGAGGACTATCAATGACTTCCGCACAGCGCGCCCTTTCTTTGCTTCGAAGAACACCACAAAAAGTGGATTGTCCACTTGATGGTCCTTGGTACAATTTATGTAAAAGCTTAAAGCCCTTTTGGTATCCAGAAATGGAGCCCTCCTTTTCATCAAGGGATGTGGGGGGGGGGACAAAAAACTCTAATACAGAAATGGATTGCCAACATGGAAGGGAGTCGCAAATTTTTGTAAAAAGGATACCAGAGTCCTCCGCACCAATTTGTCTGGGAACAAAAAAACACAGTGTAGGGCAGTTGAACTGACAAAAATGCTCTTTCTGGTGGATACCCTATCTAACAGCAGATTCCTCACCTTGCCAATATCCCCCAGGCGGAAGAATGGATCGGGAAAGTTTTTACAACACAGCCCATACACGCCGTTGGGTGGCTTAATGCAGCTACGTGCCGGACACATTCCTCCCCTGAAGTGGCAGTTGGAGCGGCATATAAGCACTACCTCAGTGCTCTGATGACAGTTCCTTTCTTGACACACTCTGCACCCTCGGACACAGAGCCCAACAATCAACCATATATGCCAGAATGCAGATTTCAAATTTTGGACCTTTTTAGATAGAGAAAAAGGCCATTCCAGAGAACAGAAGGGTGGGAGGGCAGAGAGGAATCTGCAGTTAGACAGAGTATCCAGCAGAAAGAGTATTACCAAGGGTAAATAAGTTGTTTTTCTGATGGGTACGTCTAACCGCGGATTCCTCACCTTTAAAATATATATGTAAGCAATACCTCTCATGGTCGAGTGTCTGTGGAATGGTTCAGATCAAAACGTCCTGCAAGACCGAACTGATGAGATGCCCTTCCTGTTGAACCAGACTGTTGAGACAACAGTGTTTCCTGAACGAGTGCACGGACATCCTCGCTACTGTCCGACAGATAGCGAAAATGAGCACTCTGTGTGCCAACGCAGTGGTAGCCTTGGCTCTGGTGGAACAAGCCATCAGACCTTCTGGAAGTTGCTTCTTAGCCACAGCGTAGCAGCTCTTAATGCAGAGGACTATCCATCTTAATAAGGTCCTCTTCTGCATGACTTTTCTTTGACCCAGAAAACCCTACAAAGAGCTGACTATCCACCCATTGGTCTTTGGTACGTTCGCTTTAAAAAGTTGAATGCTTCTTTGGGGTACACATGATGGAGTCTCACATCCTCTTTCGAGGGGTAAGTGGGAGCAAAGAACATCATCAGAGTAACGGACTGTCGGACACAAAAAGGAGTCACCATCTTTGGCAGAAAAGCAGCTCTGGTCCTTAGCGCAGTTTGTATGGAAAAAAAGGTGGTGGCTGGACTGAAAGAGCCTTAACTTCACTCATGCGACGAGCTGAAGTTATTGCGATGAGAAACACCATCTTCAAAGTCGAAAGGCAGAGGACAACAGTGCAATGATTCAAAAGGGGTACACAAAGAAGGTAAGGACAAAATGCTGGTCCCGCTGTGGCATCACGAAAGGCTTAAGGGGAAAAATATGGACCAAACGCGTCACAACAGGGTTGATTGGTCTGATAAATGCAAAAATGCTGACAAATAATTTTAACAGTGCTAACTCCAAGTGCTTGCAGGGCCAAAGACAGAACTAATAGTAACACATCCAACAGTTAAGCTTGTAAGCGGTCTGTGTTACAGGAGCCAAACAAAGCCACAAACTTGTTGCATCATACTGTGTAAACAGATTTTGTAAAAGGCTGCAGGCTGCCAAGATCAGTTCTTCAGAAGGTAGATCGAATGCAGTCAACTGCGCCGCTCAATCTCCGGACAGGGAGGTGTCGATTGCACAGGCCGGGGTGAAACATCCTGTCCTGCTGCTACCACAGAAGATCCTCCCAAAGCAGAAGCCTGATTGAAAGACAGATGCTCATGCCCAGAGGTTTATGGTACCACAGTCTGCGGCCGAATCCAGAGCCACTAAGATGACTTGGGTCGGGTAGTTCCTGATCCCCTTCAGAACTCGAGGCAGGAGAGGCAGAGAGGCATATAACAGGCCTGCGCTCCACTTTAAGCAAAATGTGTCTCGGAGAGAGCCTTCTTTGGAACTTGTGCGTAAGTGCTGGCATCGCGGGCCAGCATCACGGGCCAGCGTGATCATCTTGAATCTGTGATTTCGCAGGAGGACATTGAGAGGTGGAAGATCTAAAATAGGATGACGCCCTTCATCCTTTTTCGCACAAGTAAATAGGAGTAACATCCAGTTCTTATTCCAGAGGCCGCCCTCTCTCTGTGGCTCCTTTCTTCAAAAGAGCCTGTACTTCCTGTAGCAAAATGGACAAATGGCCCACCGAAAGCAGCTCTTATGTGCTCAGAAATGGTGTTGGGCCAGAAAGGAATGGCAGGGCATAGCTCGGTTGAACAGTCTGCATGACCCACCCTTTCAGAGTTTATGCTCTGCCACCCATGGAGAAAACGAACGGTCCTGCTTCCCACAGGGCAGTTGTGTGCCGCTAAAGGCAAAATAAAACAACTTGGAGCCTGATTGAAGAGGGGTGGGGGACTGGGAGGTTTGCTGTCCCGGAGGACCTGGGCATTGTCAGGTGGATCCCCTACCACGATAGGACTGGGGTAGTTGCTGTTTGGGTGGTATTCTTTAATGCGATAGGTAAAACCCCTAGCGATACCCAAAAGGGGGCAAAATTGCTGTTGAATTTGTCTTGCAAGGGTGGAGAGACCGAGTGAGCGTGCAATTGCTGTTCTCTTTAAAATGCTTGAGGGAGAAGTTGACCTTTTCACCTAAAAGGCATATTCTTGAGCAATGCTTGAACGTCACCCGAAAAGCTTGTGGATCTCATCCATGTGTGGCGACGGAGCATCACGCTAGTTCTGACCGCTCTGCCGAAATAGTCGGTCATGTCCAGGCCTGAATATACGTCATATTTGGCCACATCCTGGCCATGTTTAATGGTTTGTGCCAGATTGGTATCAATGTTCTCTCTGCCTGCTGCCAAGATTTCAGAGATCATGTCCCATAATGCATGCATATCAACCTAGAAAGTATGGTGCACTGACTGATCTGAAGGTGAGGCTAGTGGAAGAAAATACCTTCTTCCCAAATGCCTCCATTCTTTTCGACTCTGTCCGAGGGAGTAGTTGGCAGAGGATTAGGGTTAACCCTGCCGGCGGAGGCCTCTACTTCCAGGCTTCTACGAGTGTAATGCTGTATTAGAAAAGCTGGGTCACTTGGAGATAGTTTGTGGCTCCTTGCCACCTGTCTGTTCACCAGTGGACAGGAGCAGGGCTAGACTCAAGAGCCCATGAGGCTGTCGGTCAGGGCCTCATTGAACAGCACTGGTGGTTCAGAGGAGGACTTTCTGGGTTGTAGCACCTCAGTGAATACCCTTTGGCTTTATCTTACAGCGCAAATGTATTTCTAAGATCTCAGTCGCCCGTCTAATAACCATGATGAAATAAGCAGACTTTCGTAGAAGTACCAGCGGGAGAGCCCAGCCCTGTGTTAGTGGAAGTGTCTTTCTCACTGGCTTTTTGCAGGTCCATATGAAATTAGTCATCACATTATAGGGTAAACTTATCTCCACCATAACCATGATCCCTAAAACCTGGTGGGTCCATGTCAGAAACAGATCCAAACAATTTGAGGAGCACTTGGATAGCTCTTCAGCAAGAGAACTGTTTTGTCAGAGTGTGGAGGCTGGCCACAAACAGACTGAGCTCGAGCGGGCCTTCAGCCGAGAAGGTTTTGGCTCAAAGTCTGATAGAACTATGGGATTGACATCCTCCGCATCGACTGGTCTGGATAGCGGTGCCTGTCGAGAAGGCAGCTCTAGTCGAAGCAGCACAGTGGCGCCAAGGGTGCACCTATCTGAGGTAACCAAGTTGGGAACCTGTGCGAATCCTTGAGACCTGAACATGAGCCAGGGGGAACTGGTAGCCTGCTGCAGAGACTGACAGACAAGGAAACAAAGGGTGCACTGGGATCAGCTGTGGAATCAGTTCCTTTCAGACTCCGGGAGCAAGACTAAAGTGCACCTTGACATCCTCGTGACTTCTCAGGTGGGGAGTGGCACGGCTGAGATGAGATCTGCTTGGACGACTTCTGTTTTTTCTTCGATTTGACCTACCCAAAGACTTGGACCTCGATGATGGCCTGTCACTGGGCCGGCCCAGAAGAATAGTCCAGGTCTGTGTCCGTGACTGAGTGGGAGCAGCCGTTTTGAAACTTCCAATGGTAGTTGGTTATGTGCAGCTTGGCTTTGTGTCCCTGGATCACCTTCTGGTACATCAGCATGAATCGTGGCCCAACCCAAAACACCAGGGACACACCCGTGGGGATATGTCACAGACATTTGTTTGCAACAGTCACTACAAGGCTGAAATCCTGTAGTTTTAGGAGTGGGCATGTCCACTTGCCCACTGGTAAGAAATTCTGAAAAATGATTTGCCAAAAGACAAGAAAACAAGAAGAGCTAACTCCTGATCCACATACAAAGGCACGGACAGAAAGGAACAGACATCAGTGTACTGGGAGTGGTGCAATATGTGGCTTCAGCTATAACTTCCGGGGCTGGGCGGAGTCAACACAGAGCCGTACCACACCACCTCCTGGCGTGCTGGAGGTATGCTAACAAATCTTCCAGATCCAGTCTGGCACCTGGGATATTCCAACGGTGCAAAATCTACAGTTACAACTATCACTCAGAAGCTGCATGATTTAATAACCTCATTGGATTGAACCATTCCATGAGAAGGAGATTGCTTCCCTGATACAAAGACACTCTAAGACAATGCTCTATAACCAACAATCACGGACTACCCTGAGAAACTCTTGAAAACACAAATACAGTACTAAGTACTGTTCAAGAAATCCCACACAAGTATTATACAAAGATTTGTAAAGCGCTCTATTCCCATTACTCAGCCTTGAAGTGCTGGATGGTTCAGGTCCCTTCACGCCCAGGTCTCAAAGATTCAGATCAGCAAAATCTGAAGTCAATCTTAAATCATTTAGACTGTCGTAGTTTGCAGGGATAGGTTGCATTATTTCCAGAAGTAGGAAATACCAAATCAGATATTCTCCGATACATTTTTTGCCACAGAGGGCTGTTAATAGCCTTACAAGTCGGTTAGAGTAGATAAAATGGCCAACATTTTGTCAACTGATTGCGTAGTCAGAAAACTAAGTTCTATTCTGTGTACCTAAACTAAAATAGGGGCTTGGGGGCCAACCAGAGAGGTATGCACCCCTGGGCGTTTTGGGCAAGTGGTTCGGTCCAGGAGGACAATGGTGTTTTTTTGAGCTATGCCAGTAGGAGTAGTGGGGGCCTTACATATGAAAAGGGAGGTGTAGGGCTACCAGCCACCATTTTGTGACTAGGTGGACACGGTGAACGGTAGTTTTACTCAGGGCTGAATTTTGGTAGTTAGGTTGAACTTTGGCTGGTTGTGTCGCATGAGCAGCATAGAGGATCCCAGAGTGGCGGAGGCATTTCTGATGCTTAAAGAAGCAGGCTGCGCTGACCTGCTGGTGCAGGGCGTTGAAGATGAGGCAGTGCAAGGGAGCCGAGTGAGGTCTACACGCCGGGCCTATGAGGGCATGGCAGTGGCAAACTTCAAAATGCTCCCTGCAGCGCCCAAAACTTCTGAAGAGAGGCGAGATGGGCCGGGGAGTGGAGTAAGGGACAATGAGCTGGCTGGGCCCCGCGGGCTTAAGCAGCAGGAGGGGGGCATTGGTGGCGGGCCAGTAAAGTGTGTGCTGGAGGAAGGGGTCAAGGATAAGATGGCGCCGCCCAGGACAAATCATGGCGTGGAGGCTGGTTGGAGCCAGTTAGGAGGCAAGGAAGTTAGCAGCAAGCTGGGAGGGCAGGGAGCCCACACCAGTGCTAAGAGCAGATTGTCTCCCTAGACCGGTAGAGAAGTGCATTGTTTCAGCAGGACTGAGTCCTGTAACAAACCGAGTGGGGCTAGAGGGAGAGGATACAAGGAAGGGGCAACACCCATATCAGCTGAAACACAGGGGAGTGTATATGAGGAGAGCGGCATGCTGCTTAAGGGCCCACAGAAAGAGGGAGCTGACGGCACACCTTGAGGACCAGCAATGGCTGTGGAGCAAGCCATGCTTGAGTGGAGAGATGGGGAGAATGGAGAGCAAGGTATTTGGCCAGAAGTGGGGGTACAGGGAGTGAGGGAGGTGCCTAAAAAAACCTTTGAAAGTGTATTGGCAGAAGGCTAGGGGTAGGCGTCAGACAGCAGCAACGAGGGTATGCCAAGGGGGCAGTCGGGCCAGGAGAAGGGACGTAGGGAGTAGAGTGGGCGGAGGAGGGGAACAGGTGGGGCATTGAGGGGCATGGGGTGGAGAGGCAGAGAGGACAGGTAGATGTATATGGGTGAGAGACTGAAAAGAGGGCATAGAGCGAGAGGAGGAGGTACTCAGTACACCGGGCCTTATCACTGGCAATTCAGTTCTAGGCTCAGACGGCGCTGCAGACTTGGGAGAGTCTGGTGTGGCTCATTTACCCCGAAGGGAAGAGAGGGCATGGTCTTGAGTGGCCAGCCTGACAGAGGCATTGGACGTTGGCAGCACAACCTGGGGAAGTTCTGGTAGGGCCTCCACAGCACCTGGGATGGGAGGGTCTGGTGTGGCCAGTCAGCGGTGGATGGAACAGCAATCCCCATATGAATGGAGGGACGAGAGCATATATGATGCAATGCCAGGCCCAAGTCGGCAAAACAGGATGGAGAAGACAGTTGACGATTAATGTGTGTTGGACTATGGTGAAGAGGAAGGGTAGCTGATTGAGCCGGATGACAGGACATATATGCACGTGATACGAGATGTCCCTTCGTTTATTACAGGACAGGATGGGGACAAGGTGGCATCAGTGCATCAAGTCAGGACTAAAGTCACCAGACGGGCAACGTACGGCATGTTTTGGTACAGGCACCGCCCTGGCAGCCAGGTAAGCAGGCACTGGCGAAATTGAAGCCTGTAATGGTTTTGACAGGGGGTAGGGGTTGGCACGGGGGATGGATGGCTGGACACAAACATGTAGTTGTGGAGAGGGACAAATGTAATGGATAGGGGGTGGGGACAGACGAGGCTGGAGCAAAAAAAGGAAGACAAGGCAGAAGGATGGAAATGACAGCTAGTGGGGTAAGACGCAGACAACGACAGACAAAGGTAGCAAGAAAAAGGAGGAATCTGGGTGAGAAAAAAAAAGAAAGCAAGGAGCTAAAAGTTAAATAAACTCCCTTACATGGGCAAAACCAAGCCTTTGGGGGCTCACTTGAAAGGGGACATGAAGGAACACATTTGGAAAGTGGGGTATATAGAGGTATTCAAACTGTTGCATGGGAATATACGGGCTAAGGAAGGGTCGAAGGAAGAGGAGTATGAGGTAGCCGAGAGGCCAAGAGTTCCGGTTACCATTGAAAATTGGACAGCAGCGTTTTTGATTTATGCTCGCATCTACTTCAAAAAATTCCCTGAGCGATTTGTGGCTTTAAGAACATGGATGTGATAGGTAAGGCCCACATCAGATTTGGGGGATACGCTTGGTGATTAAGTGAGGATGTAGAGTACAGATGCAGGGACAGATGGTCGAGTTGGCGGGGGGGGGGGTAAAATTAGGGGTGTTGGGTAGGACAAGCAGTGGGTGCTATTCATGTATAGTGAGGCAGATAGTTTTGTAAGGCAATTTTCCAAGGGTGTGACCATGTTTTGTGATGTGCACCCGTTTCATTAAAGCAGACTTTTTCACACTAACAAGCTGTCAGTGGTCAGAGCTGTACCTTCTCTCCCAAGAGCTCGGGTAGTGTGCGGTTCTGTCTTTCTCAGCTACCCATAAAATTGTGTCAGGTAAAGAAAAAAAAAAAAGGAGGTTGGTATTATCTAACCATGGGGAAAAACTAAACGAGTGACTCCATAGTTTGAGCTTTAGAATGCGGTTACCGACATGCCAACTCACCCGGTCCCACCGTGTGTCACACGATATAGGCTCCCATCACACAAGGCAGTCGATGTCCCCTAAGAGGTATAAAAATACCTCAAGACATTAGTAGCAACCTTTTATTTTTTGGGGAGGTGGGAAGGACGTGGGGGGGGGCTGCGGATGAGCGCAGAAGCGCCTCTCAGGCAGTTCTCAGCACCAAGCCCCGCCCATCTAAGGCCACGCCCCCTTCCCACACAGCAAATTTTATTTTGAAGTTGGCAGGTCTGCTGTCAGCATGGGCAGTCAGACAATCGGGTAGCAGGATACTTTTTGAAAATGGACAAATCTTACATTCTTGACCACCACAAGTTGGCTACCCAAGGCTGGGCCCTAAGGAAGAGAAGTAGCAGAATGCCAACCCCCCTGCTACGCAAACAAGATACATGGCTTCAGAAGGCTCTGAAGACAGGCTTGGCACCATGTGCCTAAAGAGAGTACATTCACACAGAAAAATAAAGTTATTCATTTTTATTTCTATCACTAAAAGTATCATCATTTTCTTTTTTTTAATAGGCAATCTTTTCCGAGCTATTTTCTCTTTATTTCAGCTTCCAAGTACAAGATAACACTTATCTAGCTGCTCGTGAATGTTGAGCACAGCAGTGCGTAATTTGTACCGAAAATAAGTGCAAGGGCCCCAATTATTTTTTCCTAGGAACCAGTTTCAGAAGCTTCCGATTACCAAGGTTGCCAAACCTCAGGTCTCTTCTCCACACACATTATTTATTATTCGTTTATTTGTCTCAGGCCTACCGCAAGCGCCCTTCCCCCTCGCCCCCTGTTGTTGTTTTCTTCTCTTCATCTTCCCCCTCCCTTTTCTGCTTTTCTCTGTTGCTCTCGCTCAAAGCCTCAGTCCTGACAAATGAGTGGCCGTTTCCACCACTGCCTGCACCGGCACAAATTAAGCACTGTTGTACCCCACTATGATTTCCTTGCTCTAATACCCTATTATCAAGTTCCAAAGTGAAACAGCGCCGATCTTCGTTTTTGAGGGCAGATGGCCAAAGACCAACATCTTTTAGCTTTTTGTTTACAATGTACTTTACACATGGACTAGGCTCATTGACTTTACAGAGGCCAAAGGGGTTCCTTCTTTCAAATATAGACTGCCTGCTCGGATATTACAGTGAAACAAAACTTCAAAATGTATTTAACGAGTAGATTACATAGAATGAGGGGTCCACCAGGATGACCTTCACCTTTGCAGTACAGTTGGCAGTTTCCATTGAGCGTTTAGAAGCCCAGTACGCACACTATCAGCATGGATGTACCATGCATGCTTTAATATGGGGGTACTGTCGTCTACGGTAATTTAGGAGTAGCCCATCTCAGGTAGTGTGGGGCAAATAATGAACCGACATGAGCTCTGCCAAACCCTGCCCACATAACCCTTCTATCCAGACACCCCATTACAGCCTGTAACTAGACCACCCCATCATCACTTCCATTCTCCAGCCTTTTCTGCTGCCCCACGCAGAGATCCCTAGCAGTTCTTTTCCATCAGCAAACTAATGCGGAGTTAGTCTCTCGCTTTACATCCAGCCCTCTACTGCCACCAACTGGCTACATTGATGAACTGTGTGCATCGACTATCAAGTCACAGGTCCTACCTCAGACACCGTGGAATTAATTCCTCCACTAATCGCTTAAGAGTCTGATGCACGGAGCTCTTTAATAATGACGTAAACGAGAGAACCTTCATAATGAGATAAATAGCTCCTTTAGAGCCTTCTTAAGGACGCATGTAGTTTACAGAGAGCAGCAAGAAATGACACCCTACCGAGGTGGGTACAGAGAAAAGGAACAACCTAAAACAGCGTTAATATAAACCAGGGGTCTCCAACCTTTTCTGTAATAAGATCTACTTTTGTTTAATGAAAATCATCCCGAGCTACTAATAGTAGTGATTCAAAGGTGACCATCCATTCTAAGATGGTCAGCAATGATAACATCAGTACATTAACCCGTTAAGTGCTTCTGTCGGCCAACGGCCGTCGCGAGCACTACCTCGGTAGTGCTGCGCACGTCCGTTGGCCGACGCGGCCCTGCCCGCTTAATAGAACGTTCCGGACTGGCGCGGAACGTTCGAAGCAGTTAAGCAGTTAAGAAGGGTTGCTATCAGTAAAGTAAAAAAATATTATCGATTTTAAATGCCTCTATATGGGTAATGTATAAAAGCCATAGCTGTAATCCCCCGGCACCAAGGTAATAATATGAGTAATAAATCTCTCCAACTCAAATACCAGCTTTAAATACATTTTGAAAATGCAGCCATTTTTCTCCAAATATCAGTTTATAAGTTATGAAAATAAACACATTTTTGTCTCAAGTACATGCTTATGTACTTTTGGTATACAGATAATAATTCAACTAGGCAAAAGCTTCTATAATAATTGGCTGGGCTGCACCCAGGAGAGCTTATCGCAAGCCCCTGGAGAGCTACTGGTAGCTCACGAGCTACTCATTGGAGACGCCGGATATAAACAAACCCACTTGCCAGTCAACCATGGATGCAGGGCCCTGAGCGGTCACTGCAGCAGGCACCCAATCGCGACAGAGATCTTGCAGATTTCGGAGAGGGGAACTGGCGAGCTTTTTCCCAGATCCGTGAAGTTGCTGCATAGCGACCCTTAATTGTCGATTGCCGAGTGGTCCCTGCAGCGTCACAGCTTGGATGCCATGAACCCTGCAAGCACGGAAAATGACCCCTTTGACTGTTGCTGTAGTAGTAAAATAGAGTAATTATTAGGTTCAGTGGACCCTTCTGGGCCCGAGTGCAACTGCACCAATGATAGCCACGCCCCTGGTGATATGAAGGGTGTCCTATACCAGATGATCAATCCCTAGACGGAAATTAGCCTCCAAGCCTCCTTGACACTCTGGGGTAGATTAGGTATCCAAGGCAAGTGAATGAAAGGTAAGAGTTGATAGAATTGTTACTGTACATTAATAAACACTTTGCACACACGTGTGTATGTATATATATATATATATATATCTACTGACGGTCGCCAGTAGATAGTTATAGTTAGGACCTATTATCCATAGGAAATTCGTAACATTCTATTCCCAATAACTTTGGCGTCGTTTGACGAATCATCGCGAAATTTTCAAAACTAGTGGGGCGCTCCGGTCCGCTCCTGTCTTGAAAGTTTCGGGGTGATTCATCAAGCGGGGCCGAGAAAAAAAGGGGTCCCAAAACGTGTTTTCTCCATGTTAATTCCCATAGGAAATTTTAGACACGGCTACAGCCCGAACTGCTGAACGGAATTACACCAAATTTTGCAAAAGGTAGAGCTTGTTTCAGAAAGCGACCTTTTTTTTTAAAAATGGTGTAAATCTGTTCAGTAGTTGCGGAGAAATTCAAAAAATAAGAGTAAAAAAATCGATTTCCCATAGGAAACTTTATGCAAGGCTACAGCTAAAACTGCTGAACGGAATTACACCAAATTTGGCAAAAAGGTAGTGCTTGGTTCAGAAAGCACCCTTTTTAAAAATGGTGTAAATCCGTTCAGCAGTTTTGGAGAAAATCAAAAATAAAAGTTTCGATATTTATGGCCGCGTTGGATCCGCGCACCCTCACGATCACGAGCTTCATGCTAATTGGCTGTCAACACTCCAAACCAGGAAGTGTTGGCAGCCTTCTTGTGCCTCGGTAGAACCGAGGCACAAGAAATGAGAGAAACAAATGCAAAAAGGGGGCAGGGTAGAAACACCCTGACCCCCTAGGCCTGCTTAGGGGGTCCCACAAAAACCCCCAGGGCCAAAAAAAGCATTTAAAAAAAAAAAAAAAAAAAAAAAAAAAATCGGCGGGATGCGCTTAGGATGCGCGGATCCCGCCGTGAAGAAAAAAACTATTTGGCCCCCGGGTGGGCCAAGTCCCGGGGGCATGCGGGGTAAATTATAAAATTGTGTGGGGGGGCCTCTAAGGCTCCCCAAGCCCCGGGGACCGCCACCCCCGGGGCTTTGAAATACAAATGGTGCGGGAGGGCACTCGGCCCTCCCGCAGCCCCGGGGACCGCCAGCCCCCGGGGCTTCTTTTTAAAAAAAAATTAAAATACCTGTGTGGGGGGCTCGAGCCCCCCCCACACGCTCCGGGGACTGCCACCTTCCCGGGGCACTAAGAATTGAAATGTGGGGGTCCGTTTCGGACCCCCAAGCCCCGGGGACCACCACCTCCCCAGGGCTGTGCAGATGTTGGGAGGGGGGCAGCGCGGCCCCCTCCTGGAGCCTGTGATGGCCCTGGGGACCACCACCCCCCAGGGCCGGCTCCTGCAGTGTCCCGGGGTGCCCACCCCCGGGACACTGCTGTTTGCTATGGCAGGGCGGGAGCCTCGCGGCTCCCGTCCTGCCATAGCAAACTTGCTTTGAATTTTGGAAGAGAGAGCAGGGAAACCTGCTCTCTTCCAAAATTCAAAGCAAATTGCTTTTCCACAAGGGGAGATGCATCTAAGCAGTTCCCCGTGTGGAAAAGCAATGCCGGCTCCCGCAGGACGCGGGGAGCCGGCGGGACCGTGGGGGGATTGGGGACCCGCCCACGGGCCCAACGGATAGGGCCGGCCCCGGGGGATGGGGTCCCCGGGGCAAGTAGTGGCCCGGGAGGGGGGCCACACAGCCCCCTCCCCCCAAAAATAAATAAATAAATAAAAAAAGGCCTGCCCCAGGGGATGGGGTCCCCGGGGCAAAAGGAGGCCTGAGGAGGGGGGCCACGCAGCCGCCCTCCTTAAGAAAATAAAAAAAAAGTGTGGCTATGCCCCGGGGGATGGGGTCCCCGGGGCCGGAATCGGCCACGGGAGGGGGGCTACGCGGCCCCCTTCCCGTTTACTTTTCTTTTTTAAAAAGGGGTAAGGCCCTGGGGGATGGGGTCCCCAGGGCCCAAAAATAGGAAAAAAGAAGGGGGGCCACACAGCCCATGTAAAGAAAAAAAAAAAAAAAAAAAATCGTGCCGCAGGCCCCGCCCCCTTCCTTTACCACTCTGCAAACGCGCCCCCTGGCGCGTTTTAAAATGGGGAATTAATTCCCCTTCAATACTGTGGGTCCCTGGGGGCCAACAAGCCCACCAGGTACCTCCAGTCAGCGCCACAGGGCTGCGTTGCAGAGAGGTGGTCCAGGCCACGCCCCTTTTTACACCTCTCTGCAACGCAGCTCTGTGGCGCTTACTGGAGGTACCTGGTGGGATAGTTGGACCCCAGGGACCGTCAGGATTCAAGGGGACTTAATCCCCCAACTTAAAACGCGCCATGGGGCGCGTTTGCACAGTGGTGAAGGGAGGGGGCGGGGCCTGAGGTGACATGGGTGCAAACACGCCCTGTGGCGCGTTTGAAGTTGGAGAATTAATTCCTCTTCAATACTGAGGGTCCCTGGGGGCCAATTAGCCCACCAGGTACCTTCAGTAAGCGCCACAGAGCTGCGTTGCAGAGAGGTGTAAAGCGGGCGTGGCCTCGGACCACCTCTCTGCAACGCAGCTCTGTGGCGCTTACTGGAAGTACCTGGTGGGCTAGTTGGGCCCCAGGAACCCTCAGGATTCAAGGTGACCTAATACCCCAACTTAAATCGCGCCACAGGGCGCGTTTGCACAGTGGTGAAGGGAGGGGGCGGGGCCTCAGGTGACATGTGTGCAAACACGCCCTGTGGCGCATTTTAAGTTGGGGAATTAATTCCCCTTGAATACTGGGGGCCAACTAGCCCACCAGGTACCTCCTGTGCGCGCCACAGGGCTGCGTTGCAGAGAGGTGGTGCAGGCCACGCCCCTTTTTACACCTCTCTGCAACACAGCTATGTGGCGCTTACTGGAGGTACCTGGTGGGCTAGTTGGACCCCAGGGACCCTTAGGATTCAAGGGGACTTTATCCCCCAACTTAAAACGGCCAGAGGGCGTGTTTGCACACATCAGACCTCAGGCCCCCTCCCTACACCAGTGTGCAAACACGCCCCATGGCGCGTTTTAAGAGGTAGTTTTAATCCCCCTGCCCTATTATGTACTAGGGAGTTACAGAGGAGGTCATGCTAATCACAGGGGTACCCCAACGCATAGTGTTCCCTAGTGTATGTAGGTGTTTTCACTGTATTCTAAGTGTCTTTTACCATAGCACTGGCTCTAGGCCTGGTTAGTCGGAGTCAGTTACCACCAGTACCCGTCTGGAAAAGGTGTGGGCACAGGATGATTTTGCAACAAGGCCTCTTTCTGCTCCTCTGTTGGTTCTTTCTGCACATGTCTTGCTTCTTCCTGCATTTTTCTTCGTCTTCTGTTTCTTTCTACATTTCTTTTGCTTCTTTCTGTGCGTTTTTCTTCTTTCTTCACATGTCCTACTTCTGTAGGCATAGTTACAAACTAGCATTTAAAAAACCTTTGAAATTCACTGAAAAAACCATAGGTTTCAGGCACGTTATAGTTAGAAATTAGCATTTAAAAAACCTTAGAAATTCACTGAAGAAACCATAGGTTTTAGGGAAAGTTATAGTTAGTTGGACATTGCACTCGTACAAAACCCGTGAAATTCCCCCGTTATAGTTAGTTCAGCTAACTATAACTCGCGCCCCCGCAATGCACTGCTGATGACGTCACATATTACATCACTCATGACATGGTCCGTGACATCACTGATGACATCATCCATGTGATAATTTCATGCATCTTCTTACACCGTAATATAACCTTTGATACACCCATTCTAAATTACAGATTGCCATTGTCAAATCCATAGACACTCCAACACCAATAACTACATACACACTCACTGATTCTTAGGTCTACACACACATCCACTCACTCACCCGTACAGTAACTCATACTTATAGTCACTCAGTACAGGACTATCATATGCACTCGTACACCTACATAGACACTCACACACCACCACTCATCCATAGAGGTACTCACACACCTAGTCAGTCATGCAAATAATTAATCACACTGCCATTTACTCACCTATAGTCATACACACACCAGCTCACTTACTCATGCAAATACTAGCACATTCTTACGCTCTTATACAATCACTGATACAAGCACACACTCATCCATACAGCCACTCTCACAATCACACACTCTCACTTATAGCCATTTATATACTCCAACACACATATATACTGCCTTTCACATATGTAGTTACTCACACATGCACCACTGAGATATACATTCACTCACTAACACACCCATACACACACACACCCACCCATACAGTCCATCGCACAAGTTACTAACTTGTGTAACGATATATCTGTAAGAGACAGTAGTTAGTGACAGATTCCTTACCTTAGAATATCCCCAGGCGTCAGGCTGGATCGGGAAAGTTTTTGCGTAGCAGTACCCTTGCGCGTTGGTAGGCGGCGTCGTGCGGCTCCGCGTCCGTCGTCGGCGTCGTGATCGCCGGGATGACGTCGCGGGCAGTACTTAGACGCCGCCCCTGCGCGCTGACGTCAGTTCTGTACACGACTTTCCGCGCCAGGAACGCAGAGCCATGCAAGAAGCTGACATAGGTGTCTGAAAAATACTAGGGCCCTGAAAGGGATGTCCTTAACCCTAGAAATCAGTTCGCAGAACGGGGAGGATGGGTGGGGCGGTAGGAATCTGTCACTAACTACTGTCTCTTACAGATATATCGTTACACAAGTTAGTAACTTGTGCATCTGAAAGAGACACGTTAGTGACAGATTCCTTACCTTAGAATAGATACCCCAGCAATACCAACCCAGGTGGTGGGTCTGCGAACAAAGATCAGACAAGGAAGTCCTGGAGGACAGAACGGCCAAAGAAGCCGTCCCTCCGGACCTGACTGTCAAGGCAGTAATGCTTGGTAAACGTGTGCAGCGAGGCCCACGTAGCTGCCTGACAAATAACCGGCAGCGGAACACCGCGGCCCAAAGCCGTGGTAGCAGCCGTTGCCCTGGTGGAATGGGCCCGCAGCCCAACAGGAGGCTCCTTCTTAGCCAAAGAATAGCAGGTCTTGATGCACAAGGTAACCCAGCGGGAGATGGTCCTCTTGTGCACCGCCCGACCTTTTTGGCGCCCACGTAACCAACAAAGAGCTGGTCATCCACCCGGAAGTGTTTTGTGCGGTCAATATAGAAGGAGAGCGCACGTTTTGGGTCCAGACGGTGGAGCCTCTCTTCCTCTCTGGAAGGATGCGGAGGCGGAAAGAAGGTGGGCAAAGTGATGGTCTGCCCAATATGGAAAGCAGTAACCACCTTTGGCAAAAAGGACGGGCGCGTCCGAAGAACAACCTTGTCCGGATGAACAGACAGAAAGGGAGGTTTGCAAGATAGAGCCTGGAGCTCACTCACCCGCCGAGCGGAGGTGATGGCCACCAGAAAGGCTGTCTTCAAAGTAAGAAGACGAAGAGGACAGTTATGTAGAGGCTCAAAGGGAGCGCACATTAAAAAGGTAAGAACCAAGTTCAAGTCCCACTGAGGCATCACAAACGGAACAGGAGGGAAGAGGTGAGTAATGCCTTTTAAGAACCTGTTAACAACAGGGGACTTGAAAAGGGAGGGCTGATCAGGAAGCCTGAGGAAGGCCGAGATAGCACAAAGATAACCCTTGATGGTACCCAGGGCAGAACCCTGTTGGGCCAGAGAAAGAAGGAACAGAAGGACCTCAGAAAGAGGGGCAGAGAGGGGATTCACAGCCTTTGGGGTGCACCATGCCACAAATTTGTTCCACCTGCAGGCGTATACCACCTTAGTGGAGGGACGCCTGGCTGCCAGAATCACATCACAAACTTCGGGAGGCAAGTCGAAAGGAATCAACTGCCGCCGCTCAATCTCCACGCAAGCAGGTGTAGACTGGACAGGTTCGGGTGGAGGACCGTCCCCTGCTGCTGCGACAGAAGATCCTCCCGAAGAGGCAGACGGATCGGGGGATCTACGCTCATATTGAGTAGCTCGGGATACCAAACTCTTCGAGCCCAGTCCGGAGCCACAAGAATGATTTGGGCCCGGTCGTGCCGAATCTTCTTCAACACTCTGGGTAGAAGTGGTATAGGCGGAAAGGCGTACAACAGACCGCAACTCCACTCGTGACGAAAAGCGTCTCCGAGGGAGTGCCGCCTTGGAAATTCCAACGCGCAGAACTGATGACATTGCGCGTTCTCTTCGGTGGCGAATAGATCTAACCAAGGCTCTCCCCATTGTAGAAAGAGTCCTTGCGCCACTTCTGAGTGAAGACGCCATTCGTGATCCATCATGCACCTGCGGCTGAGTTCGTCCGCCCTGGCGTTCAGGGAACCTGCCAGGTGTTGAACCATCAGGAACATGCCCTGATGTTCCAGCCATGTCCAGAGGCGCAGAGCCTCCTGACAAAGGGTCCAAGACCCCACCCCGCCCTGTTTGTTGCAGTACCACATGGCGGTGGTGTTGTCTGTGAACACCTGCACTACCTTCCCTTTGACAGAGGGAAGGAATGCCTTGAGTGCAAGTCGGATCGCCCGGAGCTCCAGAAGGTTGATATGGAGCCGGGACTCCGCCGGAGACCAGAGGCCTCTGATCTCCGCCTCTCCCATGTGACCGCCCCATCCCAGAAGGGACGCGTCCGTCACAACTGTGTGCTCTGGCTGGGGAAGGGAGAGGGATCTGCCCATGACCCATTGCCGGTTCGAGAGCCACCACTGCAACTGTCTTGCAGTCCCCTCCGAGATCTGGACGTGATCGGACAGGTTGCCCTGGTGCTGCGCCCACTGGAACTTCAGGTCCCACTGCAGAGCCCGCATATGCCATCTGGCATGATTGACCAGCAGGATGCAGGAGGCCATGAGGCCCAGCAGCCTCAGGGTCCTCCGTACCGAAACCCAGGATAAAGGCTGAAAGATCGGAATCATAGCCTGAATATCCCGGACTCGCCGTTCGGGAGGATAGGCCCAAAACTGCGTCGTGTCCAGACCCGCTCCGATGAAAAGGAGCTGTGGAGAAGGAATCAGATGCGACTTCGGCACATTGATGGAGAACCCCAGCGAGTGCAGGAGTTCGGCCGTAGTCTGGAGGTGGGAGACGACTGCCTGGGACGAGCCCGCCTTCAGCAGCCAGTCGTCGAGGTAGGGGAAGACTGAAACCCCTGCCCGGCGCAGATGAGCTGCGACCACCGCCATCACTTTCGTGAACACCCGAGGGGGCACTGGTAAGGCCAAAGGGGAGCACGGTGAACTGAAAATGCTCGGGGCCTACCGTGAACCGAAGGTAACGCCGGTGGGCCGGCAGGACGGGGATGTGGAAATATGCGTCCTGCAAGTCCAACGCTACCAACCAGTCTCCAGGGTCGAGGGCAGTCAAGACCTGAGCTAGGGTGAGCATCTTGAACTTCTCCTGCCGGAGGAAGCGATTGACGTTCCGGAGGTCCAAGATAGGGACGCATGTCCTCCTTGTCCTTTTGGGCACCAGAAAGTAGTGGGAGTAGCAACCACGCCCTACTTCTGGGGTCGGAACACGCTCGATGGCCCTCTTGGTCAAGAGGGCCGCGACTTCCTTCTGTAGAAGCACCAAGTGATCCCCTGACATGCGGTGGAATTGAGGTGGCATGGCTGGGGGGTGGTCTCGAAGGGGAGGGAGTAGCCCTTCGGACAATGTCCAAGACCCACCTGTCCGAGGTAATGGTACGCCAGTGGGGAAGGTGATGGCGGACCCTGCCCTCTACTGGCGTGCTGTGCACCTGAAAGGAGGGACTAGGAGGGCTTGGAGGCCGCGGACGGGTTGGAGGTGGTGGCCTGACCCGCACGCTGGTTGCCCGATCCGCCACGGCGGAATCCACGTCCTCGGCCACGCGAGACGCCTGCTGCGCGGGCCGGTGGCTGGGCTGCTGACGTGAAGGGCGCCCTATCGTGGCCACGATAGGGGCGAAAAGCAGAAGTCAGCGGAGGGCGTGTAGCAGAAAGGCCCAGGGACTTGGCAGTAGCCCGTGAGTCCTTAAAGCGCTCCAACGCATGGTCTGCTTTGGACCCAAAAGATCGACTCCATCAAAGGGCATGTCCATGAGAGTATTCTGGACATCCCCTGAAAAACCAGTGGTTCTCAGCCAGGCGTGGCGTCTGAGCGCCACCGTCGTTGCAATAGACCTGCCCAGCGAGTCGGCGGTGTCAAGGCCACAACGTATTGTGTATTTAGCCGCATCCCTTCCTTCCGCAATGGCGCGGGAAAGCAGTGTCTGGACCTCCTCAGGACACTGGGGCAAAACATCCGCCACCGAATCCCACAGGGAGTGGGTATATCGGCCCAAAAGACAAGCGGTGTTAACGGACCGCAAGCCAGCACTGGAGGAAGAAAAACCCTTCTTCCCAAATTGATCCAGGCGTTTGGATTCCCTATCCGGGAGGAGCGGTAGGGAAGGCGGTTTGGGAAGCGGAGGCTTGGACAACCAAGCTCTCAGGAGTGGGGTGGACAGAGAGAAACAGGGGGTCGCCCGGAGCTGGGCGATGGCGTTGTGACACGTTCCGATCCACAGGAGCCCCTGTGTTGGGCTTGGACCAGGCGCCCAAAAGAACATCAGTGAGGGCGTCGTTAAACGGCAGCACAGTCTCCGCAGAGGAGGCTGCCGGCTGAAGCACCTCTGTCAAGATGTTAGGCTTGACCGTCAAAGTAGGGAGTTGGAGACGTAAGGCCCCAGCTGCCCTACGCAACACCGTACCAGGATTGGCTCCCTCCTCCGTAGCCACGGGAGGAGACAGCATGCCAGTGTCAGGGGAAGTATCCAGACCACTGGCCTCCCTAGACTCTCTGTCCAGTCCTCATCGTACTGACACCGTCGTGTCAGAGGGTCATCAGACCCCTCCCAGTCCACCTGGTCCTCCTCTGGTTCAAAATAAGGAGGAGGAGGGACAGTTGGGATCCAAGGTCCCATCGGCGCTGGAACCGGCGTCGAGCGACGTCGGTCCGGATCCATGTCCGGAGCCGGAAGGAACTGGGGGACGACGCCGCCCGGAGCCCAGGGCGGCGTCGAGAACGGCACCGGAGACATCGGCGCCGGCGGAGGTGTCGTTAGGTCGACCGGCGTCGATGGGGGTTGTGGAGCCGGATCGAGGCCGGGGCCGAAGCCGGAGCCGGGATCGAGGCTGGAGACACGGGCGACGCCGGGGCCGGGGGCGACGCCGGAGCAACCCCATCAGGGCCCGCGGGACCCGAAGGCGCACCGGAGGGGCCTGGAGGCCCGAAGAGGCGGGCCATGGCCGACAGGAATTCCTGCACTTTGGCCGGATCCGCCCCCGAACCCGGGAAGGGCGGGTATGGCGGGGCGACTCCACAGGCATGTCCGGGGCCGCGGGGACGGTGCCGGGAGGGGCCCTCAGCCGAGCCGCGAGACCGGCGAGGCGAAGTCCTAGAGCGATGATGCTTTTTGGACTTCTTGTGTTTCGACTTACCGGACGAAGAAGACTTCGATGCCGACGACCGGTGTGGACTCCGCGATCGACCCCTGGACCTCTCACGCGACCGGGGCTTCCGCGGAGCCGAATGCCGGGCCTCGAGGAGCTTTCGAGACCGCTCTCGCAAAGCTTTCGGGTTGAGGGCCTGGCAGTCGGTACAAGACTCCGTGTCGTGGCCTCGGCCGAGGCAGAAGAGACACTCCCAATGCGGGTCGGTGACGGACATCATCCGCGCACAGGCGCCACAACGTTTGAAACCGGGCATCCCTACGACACCTTGATAGATGAAAAAACAGTGAAAAATTCACCAAAAAGTATGGTCAAAAATGACCAGGGTACTGCTCTTCCCGGATCTGCGCTTGCTGGCGCGGAAAAAGAAGAACTGACGTCAGCGCGCAGGGGCGGCGTCTAAGTACTGCCCGCGACGTCATCCCGGCGATCACGACGCCGACGACGGACGCGGAGCCGCACGACGCCGCCTACCGACGCGCAAGGGTACTGCTACGCAAAAACTTTCCGGATCCAGCCTGACGCCTGGGGATATTCTAAGGTAAGGAATCTGTCACTAACGTGTCTCTTTCAGATACAGATGCACTCTTGAAACCATGCACCCAGTGAATCACCCACTCACACATCTATGCACAGAGTCACACACACCCCACCCACACAAACTCTCAGGCACCCATACAGATACTCAGACAACCAATCAATAACCCATGTAGACACTCATGTAGCTATTCAGAAACCCATGCAGCCGCTAACACACCAACAGACAGACGGATACAGACATTCACACAGTTTAGTCACTAACCCATGCATTCAGTAAGATACGTTTAATCACTCACTTATAGAGTTAGTCACGCACCTACTAAATCATCCATTCAGACAATTATACACCCACTCATTCTTCAATACGCCTTTCCCTATATATATTAAACATATTTAAACTTTACAGAAACACACACTCACTGGATGATGTCATCCGTGATGTCATTTGAGATGTCATCAGTGATGTCACTGACCATGTCATGAGTGATGTAATATGTGACGTCATCAGCAGTGCATTGCGGGGGCGCGAGTTATAGTTAGCTGAACTAACTATAACGGGGGAATTTCACGGGTTTTGTACGAGTGCAATGTCCAACTAACTATAACTTTCCCTAAAACCTATGGTTTTTCAGTGAATATATATATATATATATATATATATACACATATACCACAGAACAGTCTCCTCAGCTTCCTTTCGGCGACGAGTGAGAGACGGACTCCAGTCTGAGTTGCAAATCAGGTAATTTATTTCATATAAAGCCAAATACGACGTGTTTCGGACAATTCAGTGTCCTTGTTCACATACGGACATGTCATTCAACTCATTGTTTTATAATGCTGTGCCTCATCACCCTTCGTGTCACATGTAGTGTAGACATAGACAAAATACTGCGAAAAGGTAGTCTGTTTTCCATAAGTAACTGATTGTTTTTCTATTTGTTTCTTCTTTTCTCTTTTTCTCTACTGATGTTAAACTCTTATTGTGTTTAATTGAAATGTTGTTGCCACATGCTATATTTGCTGTTTATGTCATACTTATAGATGATGCAGTGTTTCGCTTTGGCGATATTAAATGCTGAGATAGACATGGAACCATGGCAAAACTAATATGCACAAAGATTTGGTTAAAATACACAGATGTTTTCTCCCCAGAAATGCCAGTCAGTGAGTGTCACAATAATAAATGGTTTCTTCTTACCATTCAATTGTAATACATTACTATAGATAAACTAAGATAAATATATAAATAAATAAATATATACCATCTAAAATATCTATAAAACTGAGAGACCGGTTCAGAAAATATTTGACCGCTTGAATGCGTCTGTGCAAACACAAGTTTAGATGACAGTCTCATAATGTCATAATAACCCCACTTTGTGCAACAACAAAAAAAAATCGCAAACAAAGCCTAATCTAGGTTAAAACATCATCATGACATTAAGAGCATGGCGAGCCAGCACAGGTTAAAAAGAAGATCTTATCTCTGCGTAAATGCATTCCTATCTCCACCTCTCATGAGTAATGTTCTCCTAATGCCATGCAGGGGAGGAATTCCAACATACTAAAAATCCCATATAGCAATTGGCATGTGGACAACTTTTTCTTTTCCTTAAACATTATCCTAGTTAAAAAAATTATGAGAAAATATATACTCTATAGAATTGACATACCATTATTATGGCAGGGCAGCCGCCCCTCTATATATTAAAGTGCCAGTGCAAACCTCCGGTGCATGTGCGTAAAAAATCTATAAAATTGGGTGTGCAAAAAACAACGACAATGAAGTAGCAGCAGATGAACTAGATAAAAAAACCTTAAAAAATACATGAGCTTCTAAAACAAATTTTTAGATTAATAATTAGATAGGCTCCGATTGATATGTGAAGTTTGAATATCTATGATTTCAATCAATTGCGATGGCTAATAGTCAAGGACTACAGAGATGTTCTACTTATGTCTCAACTATATCATGCAGGGGAAATTCTGTAATATGTCAGATTGAGTCATGGGTTGCCTTACAGGGAAATTTCACTGCTGATATTCTATAGGAAATTGTGGAGGTCTTCCGTATAGTTGAGCCCATTCGGAGCTTTACTATCGAGCTCCAGAATACATATATATATACATACACACATTTGTGCAACAAAATCAGTTACTAAACACTAAATAACAAATACAAAGCAATTTTCTTTTTTTTTTACCTAAACCCTTGTTAGGGCCTCGTTTCTGGTTCAGATACGGCAATCGTCACCTTCCACAAAGCCCCATTTTAATCATAGGTCATTGGTAACAAACATTACAACAAGTGCACAAGCTATCCCATTGACCTTTTACCGGTGAAGGAAAAAGGTCACGTTAGTCAAATACATACAGTAAAATAACTACATTTACTTCACTGGTCTTCATCCGCCTTCTCCTCTCCCCTGTCACCAACCCGTTCCTGGCCATGGGGGGAAAAAAAGGACAAAACCAGGTTAGTTAGTGGCCCCTCCCCTCAGGTAAGGGCAGGGGGACCCATTTGGGTCCTCAGCTGTCGTCGTCTACTTTGTTGCCTGATTCTTCCAGGCCCCCGCCCCCATGTAAGGGTTCAAGGGGACCCCTTTGGGTCCTCAGGTTTCGTCGTCACTGTCTTCATCTGATCCGTCCAGTGCTGCGTAGTCGCGCAGGAGGCTGTGGATCATCTCATGGCACACCAGGGTTGATGTCTCCTCCTTCCCTACTACCAGGCGGTTTCTGGAAAAAAGAAGAACATCTTTAAAACAGCATAGGAGCCTCCATCAGACCTGGAGGTCACACAGTGCATGTGTCCCTGGGAACAGTCCATACATTACAGAGTCCGCAGTGATGCAGGTCGTAGGGATCCAGGCCCTAAGCTCCGTGCCTAGGGCCTTCAGCAGGGCCTGAGCGTACACGCACTCCCAGAAGAGATGGTATGTGGATACCGTAGCAGCGCCAGGCACCTACTATATATGCGAGCAAACAGGCACTAAACGCACCCTGTAGGAGAACACAACACGCTTCTAGCAGTGTAGAGTCTCTCAGCAGCATCACAAAATAAAATGATGGAAGGAGTGTTGAAACTTTTCAGACACTCACCCCCAGTCACAAAGATCTGGGTTGAATCCATCATTGTTCTTTAGCTCACTTCCCCAACCCAGTTTGGACCCAGCCATATGCAAATCAGCCTTGACCCTGCTCCTCATGGGAACAGTCCAGCCCGAATTAGACCAGAAACAAGCATCCTGGGACAGGTTTGGGGGTAACACCCCTCATCAGCCAGGCTAGCTTGAATCCAGTGGCGCAGCAAGGAAGAGACCCACGTCTGAGCATACCCTTAGCCACTTAGGGCACACATAGCAACATTACAAAATAAGTCTCTCAGTGAACATTGTAAAGAGGTTGGGGGGCATGATATCTGCTTTGTCTTTCAGTTTAAAATTGATTGGGGGGGGCACCTTGAAACCTGGAGATCTTGCTGCTTAAGGGTGCTAGCAACAATTAATGACTCTACATCCAGGAAGCGAACTAGGAACTGAAGGTGCCGCGAAGCAGGCATCTTTTGAGGTACACTGGAGTATGGGCCGGAATATGACCAGCGGTACAATACTATCAGCCTATGAGAAAAATTCCAACTTTGGTAGTGCATCATGGGAAAACCAGGCTGCCGCTTCAGTCAACCTTCCACAATCTATCCCTAGAGCAGTAAACATTGTGAAGATAAAACAAATGGAGAAGTCCAAATCTTTTGGGGCATGTAAAGGGTTTCTTCCCATCAATGTCCTCCATGACAGCCAAATCTCCCTGCCAAGCTTTGCAGGTAGCAGTGTGCGGGGACCACTTAGCATCAGTGTTTTATCAATCACAGAATTCGGTTTCGTTTAAATCACCGTTCGGAGTTCACATCTTAACTACCAGTTTATAGAAGTCCCCAGAGGTGGAGTCTGGTAGCTTTGTGCAAGGGATTCTTGGTAGCAAGGGCCTTGAAGAGGCCAACCTGAGGTCTAGACTGAGATGGCTGACTTTGGACTCTACCAGAATTGGGGTAAGTGAAGCTGCTGTGTTGAGGATAGCTCTCAGTGGACAGAAGGGCAAGACGTGACAAAGTCGAGTTAAGGAGGCGCAGATATTCAGTAGTTCAAGTTACTAAACCTAGAACTCATCATTGAATGAACATCTTTACAAATAACTGATGGTTTTCGCTTGTGTAAGGATCAGTGTAATGCTATCTACCAAGTCAAATCTTGTCTTGCACAACCTGGGCCTCGGACAGTGGGCGCTGGCTCTAGAAACTGATGGCACCGAAGTTGTGACATGTGTAGGCATGCCATTTATAGTTTGAATAATGCGAACGTGCATTATAGGCCTTAATGCGATGTTAATGTACTCTTGTTTGTACATTAAATGGACTGGACTGTGCTGCTAAATTAACGTAAGTGTACTAGGCCTGAAAATCAGGCCACAGATGGTACACACGTGTTTCTTATTTTGTGCAAGTTAATAGTCATTGCATGTAGAACTGAAACATTTTCTATTTTACGCTGCCTCATCTGGAGGGGAGTTTTCCATTTTACTGCTGAATGGTAGTGGTAGCTGCATCTTAAGGGTTTCCACAAGTTGGCCTTGAGCAGCCCAGCACCGACTGATCTCAAAAGTGACAAACTGCTCATGTCTCAGTGCTTCCAATGAGGGCTTTGTTTACACCTTGACTTACAACACCTGGGCCGAGCAAGAAGCGCCTACCTGCTACGTAAACTCGTTCAGAGAAAATGTATAAAAACTCTTCGAATTGGGACAGAATAGAGAGATACTGGTTGTGGGGAAAACGTCTGGCAGTTGGGACAGTGAAATGAAGGCCTTCTGGTTTCTAGGTAGGCCAGGGTATTATAACACCTGGCAATAAACTAAACAATAACAACTAAATTCCACAAGGTAGACGAAAAAGTTACTTGCATGTGGTAGTAGGTACATAATCTGCAGGAAGATTATGTATCCACCAGAAATATTTCACCGGAAGTAACCTTTTCCTCTCATGGGTACATCTTCCCACAGATCTTATGAAGACATCCCAAAGCAATACCCTCCAGGAGATGGGACCGATTAGTGCAGATTATGCCATGAAATCATGTAGCACAGGCCAGGCAAAGTACCATCATTGCATGACTGGGCCGTAAGAGCCAAAGTGATATAGCACCTTCAGATGGAAGGGAAAGGACTCTAGCCAGCATCACTCAATGGCCACACATGAGCCATAGCACTTGGGAATTGAGAATGGAGAACCTGATCTTTCTGTTGTGAGAGCAGAAACACCCTGTGTGTGAAAGGGAGAGTGGTATGTTGGCAGCCAGTATTTGTGGGCTAAATACCAGTGTACCCGATGGGCAAGTTGCTTAATGGTCTTACTGGTAGAGAATCTAAATTAATTGTAGATTCCTCACCTTTTGATTACTCCTCCAGACGTTAGACTGCATCCGGAAAATCTTTAATAGTGACCCTGCGCGCCAACGGCTCAGTGTGAACGCCGTTCCACGCCTGATGTGACTTTGCAGGCCTATATAGGCACCACCCATATGTGCCAACAACTCTTGCTATCTTGATACTTCAGCGTCTGAAGACTTGGGACCAATCAGATTTGTCGTGACCAGTGTGCTGATTCCTAGGTTGGGATCTTTTTATGTGATGACCTGTTCACAGTATGGGGATGTAGGAGGGTTTGAGGAATCTGCAGTTAGAGTTTCTACCAGAAAAAGCATTACTGAAGGTATGTAACTTATTCTTTGATAAAGATTGGGGTCATAGCCTGAATGTCCGGACTCATCTTCAGGGGATAGGTGCAAATCCAATGATGAAGGGAATAGTCTGCGGAGTCAGGTGTGACTTTAGCACATTGATGGTGACCCCCAAGAATGTCAGGAGTTTTGCCGTAATCCAGAGGTGGTTTGACGACTGCATGTAGCAAGCCTGCCTTCAACAACCAGTTGTTGAGGTAAGGAAAGACGCAAACCCCCAAACCCCAAAGATGTGCTGCTACCACCGCCATCACTGTTGTGAACAACCAAGGGGCTCTGGTAAGGTCAAAAGGAAGAACAGTAAACTGGATATTAATGTGGCCCTAACACGGACTACACGTCACCTGTGGTCTTGCAAATAGGAATGTGGAAATAAGTCTTGCATGTCCAGCGCTACCATCCAGTCTGCAGCGCTACCATCCAGTCTCTAGAATCAAGAGCAGGCAAGACCTGGTCCAGGTGGGCATCTTGAACGGTTTTTATGCAGAAAGGTATTGAGAGGGCAAAGGTCTAAAATGGGACAGAGCCCCCTGTCATTTTTTGGCATCAGGAAGCAGCAGGAATAACAACCACTACCAACTTCTAGCACCGGTATTCTCTCTATGGCTCCTTTGGCCAAAAAAACTGTCCGCACTTCCAGCTGCAAGAGCGACAAATGGTCCTCCATCTCCCGGTCTGGGGGATGGTTGGGGATGTTATGAGGTCTATAGAAATGGTAAAGCGTAACCCCACTAAACAGCAGGACCCACTTGTCCAAATTATCGCTTGCCTCTTACATCAAGGGCTTGGAGAGGTGGCAGCTTGGGAAGCATAAAACTGGGCTGCATATTGTCTGTTTCCCTCTTCTGTGGGTACTGCAGCAGCGCCCATGAAAGGCTGTGATGACTGTTGCACCTGCTGGGGTTCTTGGTGATACTAGAAGCCAAATTAATAGCCACTTAGGGGGTGAAACTCCTGGGATGGCTAGTGCGGGGAAGCAGAAAGACCCAGGGAATACGCTATAACCCTGCTATAATTGAAGAGCTCCAGGGCAGAGTCCGCTTTATCCCTCAAAAGATGTGAAACGCCAAATGGCATGTTCATAAGACTAGCTAGAATGTCTCCTGATAAGTCAGTGAACTGTACCCAGGTGTGCCTGAAAATGGCCACACTGGTGCCAACACCCTTGCTGGGGGAGTCAGTGGTATCCAGGCTGCAATGGATGGTGAACTTGACAGCATCATGACCATCTTGCATGGCCCAGGAAAGTGTGGCCGGGCATCTTCCAGGGCAGTACTTGGGCCACAGAGTCCCACAAGGCGTGAGAATAGTGACCTAGGAGGCAGCTGGCATTCACGGAGCGAAGGGCCAAACTTGTACAGGAAAAAACATTATCAAAAGTCCCCATCATCTTTGATTCCCAGTCAGGGGGGAGTAGCGAGAAACTAGTTTGGGTTTACTCTCCTGGCCAAAGCCTGCACCACAAAGTTTTCAGAAGTGGGGTGCTGGGTGGGGAAAGATGGGTTTTTTGGAGCAGAGGATAGCGTCTGGCGGTGCAAAGGTGGGCCTGAGCAGGGTTTGGATGAGGTCCCTAAAAGTGCATCAGTGAAAGCCGCACTGAAAGGAAGGAGGGGCTCAGAACTCGACTGACCAGACTGTAACAGCTTTGGCAGGACATTGGTTTTAACCTCCTGAGAAGTTGAAGGTCAAGAACATACTGCCCTTTAAATAACCATAGGAAATAGGCGCCATCTTCTGTGGAAGGCTCTGGGCCGAACCTAGCCCAGTGTCTGGGGAGGCATCCAGACAACGAGCATCTTGAAGGTCCTCTATACCAGTTGTTCTCTGGGTAAGGCTGGGAAATCTCATCCCCAGCATCATTGCCGCCATTATTAGACTCAGTGCCGAGCAACTCATGAAGAATATGAGCTCATCCAGATGGCAGAGGTAATGTCAGCATTAGAAGGATGGTAAAGAGGTTGTGGCTCAGATAAAGGAGAGCCGTCGAGGTCAGGGTGGCACCGGACAGCACAGTGGGTTGTCAGTTGTCCAGAGTCATTGGCAGATCGTGTTCTGGCGTGGGTTGTGGCGCCAGGGAGGGAATTGGTACCAAAGTTGGTCTGAAGCCCTGAGCAGATCCAGATGGCGCAACTACCATCTAGGGCAGAGCCGGCGCAGAAGTCCAGTTGGAAGGCTTCTTGGCTCCTTGGGGCCTGTAGGTCTGCCAGAGGAAGCCAGTGACATGGCAAAAAACTGCAGCATGGCTTCGCAGAAGTCCACGATTTGGTGCGTTGTAAATGGCCCCGGAAATTACTGTTGCAGCGGAAAAAGGGTCAGAATCGACTCCGAAGTAGCGCAACTTCGGAAGCGTGACTAGGAGGCACGATGATGCCTTTAAGCCTTCTCAGGAGATCGAGAGAGGTGAGACGAGGTACAGTCCCGCTTGGAATGTTTGACCACCTTCTCGGCTTGGTCTGTGGACTTCGATCATAAAGACTACCTGTTTTGGGATCAAGATCCGGATCTACCTTTAGGCTGTGACCAATCCTGTCGCAGCCTTGTGGTGCTGGACCCTAAAGAGCTTTGCTTTCTGGTCTAAATGGCTTTGGTGTGCATCAAGGCACAGTCACTACAGGCCTTGGAATCGTGGTCCGACCACAGGCAAACCACAAGTGGGTCAGTCCCAGACATTTGTTTGCAACATTTTCCACATGGTTTAAACCTCGTAGATTTGGAAGGTGACATTTCCCTTACATGCTATTTTCAATCAGAACTTTGTTGTAATAGTGTCTCAAAGAGATCAGTGATAGCTCTGGATCCATATTTGCAGGCGCCGATAGAAGGGAACTAAAGTCAGCGAGCATGTCTGCTGCCTATATAGGCCCGCGCACATCACACCCGGCACAGAGCCACCGGCGCCGGATGTCAGTGTGCAGGGGTACTGCTGAAGATTTTCTGAATTCAGTCTGAAGCCAGGCCAGCAATTAACAGGTGATGAATCTGCGTTTAGAAGTCTCTATCAAAACTTCACTTGCATCACGGAGTGATCGAATTCAGCTGTGCATGATTTTCTTACATCTTCTAAATTGGAATCAAACTCTTAAAGAAGGATCTGTAACCAACTGAACCTGAAGGCGTCCCCCAGAGGATCATTCAGAGGGGAGTAAAAGGCACGAATGAGAGGACACTTCCTTTTCTGGGCCGAGGAAAAGATGTCCACATATCGATAACCCCATCTTGAGAAGATCATGACGGTCACTTTGGGGTGCAACTCGCACTCATTGTCCTCCAATGAGAGTATACATAGAGCATCCATGCTCACATTAGGGGAGATCGTAAGGTTGGCAGCCACTGTGAAACATCTGAGCCTCTCATTTCTACAGAGCAAGCTTGTGGCAAATGAAATTAACAAAGACTGTGCATTGTCACAGCACCTAGGGGAAACATCTACCACCAAGAAACCCAGCTTATTAACACCATCAAAGGCATCATCCAGCATACTAACTTGAGCATCCCTCATAAAGCCAAACAAACTCAACCGGGCATTCCTTTGAAGGAGCATGGAAGAACCCATACACCTGGCCACTGAATCCATTGTGTCAGGACCAGACCTAGAAGTTGTTTAGCGACTTAATAACCCTCAAGAACCACTTCAACGAAGTGACCTCTGACTTGCAAAAGAGGAACTTCCCTTCACGCTATCTACCAATCAACGACCTTAACAGAAAAACTTCTTAGAAGGGACATCAAAGTGGCATCAAGAGTAACTGAACCAGAAGGCATAAAATCATTTAGGCCCTGGAGCCCTAAGGAACTCTATTATAGTCAGAATAGGACCACACTGAATCCACTGCTATGTCTACTTTAGGTACAGCAAAACTGAGTAAGAAATGTGTAAGGTACAAAAGATTTGTGGATATTTCCCCCCAAAAAAACGAGTCAGGAACAGCTGTAGCGGTGTAGGGTGCGTCAGGCTCGACGCTAGAAGAAGATGGTTAGGCCTTTGGTGGCGAAAGAAAGTGTGAAACAGGGTCAGGTTTCTAAGCACGAAGCACTGAGGAAGAGTCCACCGGCAGAAGCACAGCTGAAGTAGCCACTGTTAACTTGTGGCCTAAAGGCAGACCAGAGGGGGGCGGAGCACAGTTAACAGAGGCTGAGTCTCATGGCCACTAAGACAAGATATGGTTCCAAAAATAACACTGAGCTTATAGTCGGGGAAAGAATTTGCCAACCTGAAGACCTGCCCGGTGATCGGACCAACGGCCGGATTAAGACGAGCAACCTCCAAAGTAATATTTAAATTTGGGGTGAGAAGCCTTCTCCAGTGGTGGGCCACATTACTGCACCTAACCTAAAGTCAGGACCTGTAGGGGCATCACTGTCAACGTTCGTTGTGGCCTCTGAACCTGCAATAAGGTCTCATCCAGCTGTTCAAAGGCCCCATATGCAGTCACAAACAAGCCAAAGGCGCGCACTGAGGCCAGACCACACTGGTAGAAGTTGGGTGAACCTTAAGGGGAGCCTTGAAAGTGTAAGGAATGTCACTCATGTCAAACTGACCTCTTTGTCAATAGCATTATCTAGAAGCACTGCAAAACAGGGTTTTTGGAGCAGGCAAGAACTTGGTTGAAGTGACCAGAAAAAGCACAAGCATTGGCAAAGCCAATACGTCTCACCTATGCAAGAGCTATTAGCAATGTGTTTTAGCCATTTTGTACACCAGTGTGACTGCTGTTTAGCATGGATAAAAGTGAGTGGGGTGGGGTAGATTGGGACATATTGTGGTGGGGCAGGTTGAAGGGAACTGGGGTGGGGAAGATTGGGGTGGGGTAGATTAGGGTGTGCAGACTGGGGTGGGGGAGATTGGTATGGGGGAGATTGGGGTAGATATGGTAGATTGGGGTACGGTACACTGGGGAAGGTTGGGGTAGATTGGAGTAGCTGGAGTGGGGTAGATTGGGGTAAACTGAAGTGGTGTAGATTTTAGTGGGATAGACTGGAGTGGGATAGATGGGGTGGGCTAGATTGGAGTGGGGTAGGTTGGGTCGGGGAACATTTGGGCAGACAGAAGTGGGGTGGAGTGCAATGCGATGAAGGGGAGCAGAGGACGTGAAGGAAATGGGAGAAGCAGTGCCATGAAGATGAAGCAGCAAAAGTGCGATTAAGATGGAGGGGCAGCGGTGCCATGAGGAAGTGGGGGCATTATTACGATGAAGTGAACGTTCCCCTCTATTATCAGTAAATGTGTAGGAAATTTGTTTTAAAAAGTGAAAAAATACTTTTCGGGCCCAGTACACATTTAACCCATTGCAGGTACACGAAGAAAAACCCAACTATCCAGTTTCAAATGCTTGGAACCCATTTTAAATGTCGGTATTTGGTTAATAATACATTCATTTTGTGTACATTTGTCGGTTGCACGTACATGTTATCAGGTCGCCCTGGTTTGACTACTAATAACTAAGACTTCGAGAACTAGCCAGCTAGAGTCTGGTGGGTTCACCAATAGACAATCTTCCTGAGGCCCTTGATTGGGTTAATTTGATTTAAAGTGCTCCTCAATAATTAACTTAAAGGGCCTCGTGCAACGTATTAAAGTGCTATGCAAGCCCAATGGAAGCCCTCTAACCAGATTCTACGCGTAGCCTGTGCATATTTCACAGATTTAGCATATTCCTGTAGGTGCTCAACAACACATAGTTAGGTACCTCTTGTTACGATATGCATTTAGTTGCATGCTAACCAGTGCCGGGCTGTTTTATTTACAGGGAGAAATACCAACCTAGGGCATTTTATCCCCATTTGAATTTGCAGCCAAACGTCATGTTACTATACATAAGTGGGAAAACCTCCCTATCGGAGATCCGCTGAGTAGTCTTGGTGGGAATGCATTAGGTGTGCGCAGAGCTCAGGGGCTGGTGTGATCCGCAAAAGCCTGCAGGGCTGAATACACAGTTTATAGGAATTTCAGAAAGCGGGCTCACAGCTGTGTGGATTCCCCCTTTAAACAGCAGTGCATGGCTTCATTACAGGACCGAATATTTGGGAACCTCGGGATGGGTCGTAGCCAACATATTTGGTAGGGCCACAGGGGTTTAGAGATACAGGCTATGTGTACCAGGGACTACACTCCTATGGCCTTCACTGCTTGTCCTCGTCGCCCCCCTTCTGCCATACCGGTAGCCTTTAATGAGGATCATCCCAGATCTTAGTTTCATCAATTGAGCTTCCAGACCCTTGGCCAGGGATTGGAGGGGACATATGACCTGGTCGCTGTTGAAGAGCTTAAGAATGTCTTCATCAAAAACCAAGAGAGCCTTGGACATCACCAATGAGGTGTGGAACCACAAGAATTGACCCCAGCAGGACAGTTGGCACACAATGTACTCCAATGCCATCGCATCCCACGTGCGGATCTGCGGCTTACGCTACACAACTATATCTGGCAATGATGAGAGCTACTGCTGGGGTACAAAGTTTCTTGGTCCTGTCTGACACCTGGAGGCTAGCAATAAGGAGAGTAGGCTAGGAGCAGATGAATCCATCAGAAAGGGAGTTTTAAATTGTTAGGTATTTGTAATGTGTGGTTTTGCAGTGCATCTACGGTTCATCCCAATAATATTTCTAATTGCTGCAATACTCACTAGTATGGTGGTAATTATGACTCACATGGTCTGCAGTAAAATGAAATATGATCAATACTAATTACAAAAAAAAAAAATCCGTTCACTGATTTTGGGGTTTTTGTCATCTGTAAGAGCAAGAGATTGCCAGTTGTACAGGATCACTCCTGAATGTGCAATTCAGATCTAGTGGTGAGGTATAGGACTCATCTCCTTTGGAGGGGGGGGGCAGGGGGCAGTGAAATTAACCCAGTGTGACACCCAATATATTGGGCTTGCTACAGATGGCTCTGCTGTTAATTGCTATGGAGTTGGTGTTGTTTGGAAGTGAGGGAAAAGGTGAGGTACGAGGCTCCAACTTAGAACAATATCTGCTGGAAAAACGTTATTCACAACCATGGGAATTCTGACTTTTCTCGCACTAAGACACAAGAATAACAAAATCAGTCAACATTCTCTTCTGGTGCCAAACACTTCCTGTTGGGGAGAACCAAGGTCCACTCCATATGGCTGAGAAATAAGAGCGGGTGGGTCAGAAGGAAGAAATGTTTGAAAATGGGAATTGTTACACATTCTCAAAATTCTACGTCCACACATAGGTCGTCAAAATGCCAGGGCACCTACTTCATTAGCAGCCAGATAAAATTATCATTGAAGTAAAGGAACAGGCATGGAACACAGCTACTGCCACTATTCACAGCCGCCTTAGAAGATCTTTAACATTTGAGTAAATTACCAGTACTTTCAGATGCCTAGAAATGAAATAACTGTACATGCAGTGATCACAACCCGAATCTACTTAGAGTGAAATTAGGCTCCATGCTAAAATCATTTCATAAGCTCAAGGTCAGAGGTTTTAATGTTTAGCACAGACTAGTTGGCATTTACCTAAAGCTTTCAAAAGCGCAACTGCTCAATATTACTCATCCATTTCCATAAGAATTGACCAGGTTACTTGAAAAAGAGGCTCAACACACAACAGTTCTTCATACGTGCAGATGTTTTATTAGATAGAAATCATAATTGCTTCAGCAGAAGAATCAAGATATGATACAGTCAGAAAAAGATGGTTTGACAGCGCTCAAGCACAGCACGCAAAATGGCTGACCATCCGGATTAACAGTTAACGTTGTGCAGCATGCCAGCCATCAGCGCTTGCAGGCTAAGTTGAGCACATTTGGTGTGGCTTGGCATGAGTAGTGCGGAAGTCATTGACTCTGATCTATCTAATGATGATTTAAAGATATCCAAATACACAGACACACACTCAAAAAAAATTAAATAGTGACAGGAAAAAACATATTTGTCAAGTCTTAGTAACACAAGGTCACGCAATATCGACATAAATAAATTTCCGTATTTGTACTACAAAACGACATGCATTAGCTCTCATATCCGCATACAATGCAGAAAATCATTTCAGCAAAAACAAGCAGAATGTTTCATAGGAATAGAATACTTTGAGACTGATCAGCATCTCTCTCCAACTGTGCAAAAAATCTGAATATTCAAAAACAAATCGTGAAATAGGTCACAAATATAAACGTTTTCAAAGCCATTTTGGAATATTGCTTTGGAGGGTTTATGTTAATCGCATGCAGAATTGCATCCAATTATTGTAAAGTACAAATTATAAGGCTAGTCTGCAAAGAATACACTGAAATAGAAATGGTGTTCAAAAGCATCCTGATGCAATTTGTCAAAGTAAAAAGAACAAATCAGTTGTACCATTCACAGAAAATGTACTGATGAATATCTGATGAGACAGTGAATGGCTATGACTGGCATCTGCGAACTTAGTGAATGGAAGAATACACAACTGATACTGGACGTCAACCCGAAGGCGAGTGGAAGGAGTATATATCACATTACTCCTGTAAAGTACTTCATCTGGTCAGCTTAAAACAGGTTGTCGTCTCTGTTCTACCTTCGTAATAGTCTAGCAGTCTTAGCCGCTGGCTACTATGACAATCTTAGGAAAAGTACCCATGAGCAGAAATGGTAGAAAAGACAACCAGATAGTAAATGTTACCAGCTTCTTAAAAAAGCCCAAGCTTACCACTGTCACGCAACCTATCTACCCACCCCAGGAACCTTATTTTTCAGGCAACAGTGATTTTTTTCCCAAGAGACTGGGGATCCATAGGTGCTCCCACCCAACACCCGAGTGAAGACGACACAAAGTGTGGTGGTCTGCATCCAGTTTCGAGCAGCCGATGGACAAATTGCTTTAAAAAAAAAAATCACTTTTATGCCAGTAGTGTGGTTGTAGAACAGGGATAACATGTCATATAATGATACTACTATCATATTAAGAAAGTAGTCACATTGTACGCTGCATTCTACACAGTTAATGTGGACTCGCTAGCCAAAGTGTGGTTACTTCAATACACATATTTAAAAATAAAAACCATTAAAAGCTCTAAAACAATAAAACAATTCACAAATGTTAATTCACCAATTAGATAGTAGTCCGTGGTGGTCGGTAGAAAGATGGGACTTTGAAACAGTGAGATTTGTAATAATTCCTTTGACCTTGCCAAGGCTTCATGTGTGCCCGCTACCCCCTTCGGGGAAGTTGGAAAACCTTCATAAAGCCCTGCATCAAACGGCAAGAAACTATGCTCCCTGCTGCAACGCCCCCCGCCCCCACCCACACTACTATGGGAGTAACTCCGATCAGCAGCATCATGAAGTCCGGGACAGTGGGGGATGGTTTCCAAGTATGAAGGAGTGTGACAGGAAGGGCTGGGGCTTGTTAGAATTTGCTTAGCCAAATTTACACGTTTTTTTCCGGTGGGTTTCGGGCTCTAGACAACAGCAAATAAAAGCCTTAATATAAAAGATCAACCTTTGCTAACAGACTCTTAATCTAAAAACGTTAAACAGAAGCCTCTGCAAATTGCAAATGGAGGCTGTGACCTCTCCCATATGCCTGACCTTAGCATGTAGGAAGCTGAAAGCCACTTAAATGAAGAGGAAATCAGAGCGAGGTCACGTGGGTTGGAGGACGTGCCCAAAAGGAAGACTCCCACGGAGGCAGTATGAATAGAATTAATCATATAATGCCCCCTATTAGGGATCAACTGATGAAAAACCTTGAGGACTGCCGATGAAAGACAAAGGGGACATTCAACTGAAAAACAGAAGAAGCCGTAACCAGTACCGCCTCAATTATCCAGAAAAAAAACCACCCACCAATAGCACGTGCCCAGCGCTGCTTTCGCAATTTAGGGAAACGGAACATTTGCAAAGGTGCTGTGCTATTTTTTAAAATTAATCTCTCACTTCGTACAAAAAAGGTGGCAGGCAGTGCAAGATGCTGGGCACGAAAGTTTATTATTTATACCGAAATGGCACTGCCCTCCGGCAGAAGGAATTAGCTTGCCATGATTTAGTTGTCAAGGCAACCGCAAATATATACAAGACATGCAAAAAAAAAAAAAAACTTAAATAGTTTACAGTAATTTAAAATGTTAACATAAAAATTTTAAATAAAAATTGTTTAAAGGCGAAGGGCTCTCAGACTAACTCACAGCTGCTACTTACACCAGTAATACCTGGTTGTGCCACTAGATGTCAGTGCACCCGTATAAATTGCCGCCTAAGGAAAGGATCCGTTACCGGTACGAGTACGACACTATTCTCTCTGTTGTGTGACTGAGTCCCTGCAGCGATCGACATGTCTGGACGCGGAAAGCAAGGAGGAAAGTACTGACTGACTATGACGAGTACCCGGTACTGAGTACTGAGACTGAGGTACTAGAGTAGACTGACGGTCTTGATCCCCCGGATTATTCGCCATGTCCCGCATCGATTGACCGCTCTTGCCATGGCCCGCACCAAGCAGGCAGCCCGATTTTGACCGGCCATTCCGGAATCGGATTCGCGGATCGGACTCGCGCTCCGAGCGGCCGCTCCCGTTTTTGCATGACGACGTGAGGTCGCCCTGAGGTCGCGCTCCGACCGGGACTCTTCCTCCGACTTTGATTCCTGCTTCGACCTGGGTCGCAGCACCGATAGAGGAACACGCCTGATCGCCGACCTGCTGATTCCTCCGATGGCCGCCACGAGGAGGATCTGATTTCTGCTCCGACCTGGTAAGCGCCATTTTCTATCCTCTGTGATAGATCTACCCTGCTTCCTTGTTTGACTTGCTTGACTCATATTGTACCCCGATTTTCGGATCTGCTTAATTGCTTGTTTTATCTCCCCTGCATGACTGAGTTGATATTCGGATTTTGTATTCTGATTACAAATTTGCATTGCTGCGCTCTGCTTGCTTTGTTCATTTTCTTTGCCTGATTTATTTTGCATTCAGATAACAATGTAATTTATCACTGCTGCACTCTACTTAATTCATTCTGTATTGCGTTTCATCATTGATGCGCTCTGCTTAATTTATCCTGCTTCCCAATTTTCGGCGGGAGGCCCGCGGTCCGACCCACTCTGCCCTCTCTCCCACTCCTCTAGGGTGCTGGGCCTGCGTCTCCCTGGCTTGACCGGGGCCAGGCTGCGCGCCAGGGTGGGGGAAAGCTGAATTGGCAGAAGACTCTCCCCAGGTCCATCGGGGTGCTGGGCCTGCGTCTCCCTGGCTTGACCGGGGCCAGGCTGCGCGTCTCGGTGGAGCGGGGCTGAGAGTCCATACCCAGGGCTACTGAATCCCAAGGCTGGGCCTTCGTCCTCTGGCTTGCCCGGAGCAAGGCTGCGCTGAGGGGGACGGTAGGACCAGGCCGGCTAGAAGGGCAGCTGGCGTAGTGGGAGTAGCATTTGAGCTGAATTATCTAAAAACGCACCAGAGCTAAAAATATCTACCCAAGGTGCTCCACTGCACCCCCACCAAGCATCACCAATGATGGATGCTGGCGCCATGGCTCCCCCCCTCAACACTGAAAGCAACAACATGGAGTGGCACACACCGACAAAGAGAGTACGCGACTCATGCGAGAACTCACCGGAAAAAGCCCCCAAGCATGCTCGCGCACCTCCCGAAAGGTCTGGAATTTCACTCTCAAACCGCTTTCAGGTTTTTCAAACTGACCAGGACCAGGACACCCACTCTCAGGACCACGCGACTGACGTAACTGAGAACTCTTCCGGTCCTACGAAGCGATTGCGGATCCCTCCCATCGTCCTGAAGAACTTAGCCACCCACAAGGACCTCGTGGAGCTACTGGACGAACTCTGCTCCTCCAAGTTCACAATCAAGCCCCGTCAAGAGCACGCCAAGATCATGCTCTCCACACCAGAGGACTACAGGAGTGTGACCAACATGCTCACAGAACAAAAAATGGAATACCATACCTTCTCGTTGACAGCTGCAAAAGCCCAGCGCTTCGTAATATGGGGACTCCCAGCCAATACAGCCCTGGGACACATCGCAGAAGATTTATCGGAGCTTGGACTTCCAGTTAAGAATATAACACAGATTACCTCACCGGCGGACAAGATCAAAAAATTTCCCCTGTTCATCGTAACCCTGTCGTCAAGCCAGGATGGGAAGCCAGCAGACCTCTCAGCAGTCACACGGCTCTGCAGCTGCACCGTCACCACAGAAGCGCCCAGGGGAAAACGGGGCCCGGTCATGTGCTACAACTGCCAGCGCTTGGGACACACCTCACAATTCTGCCACAAGAAGCCACGGTGTGTACGCTGTGGAGGCGAACACACCTCCAACCAATGCACCAGGAACCGTGAAACCGAACCAGCGATATGTGCAAATTGCACAGGAAACCACCCAGCAAGCTACCGCGGCTGTCCCTACCTGCAGAAGGCAAAGAAGGATGAACAACGCAAGCAACTCCCCCAACCACAACGGGCTTCCCAGCCCTCAACAGCAACAGACCAGGGCCAAAGAAAGACTTCTAACCATACACCTGCATTGGCTCACAGGATCCCAACCCGCAATCCAGCCAACTACCGCAGTGAAGCGCGTGTGGATGAAAGGACGTACGCAGAAGCTACAGGACCCAAACAGGACTGCCCACCACCACCAACCGCCCCGGGACCATCCGGTGAAATAGGCTCAGCCATCAACTGGCAGGAACTCATCACGAAGATTGCAAAAACAGTTGCAGACATGAACATCCACCCTGTGGTGACAATGGTGGCGAACCTCATCGCCGGACTTTTCCACGGTGAAGAAAACACCTGCAATGGCCGCCAAATCTAAAGGAAACTCCCTCTTCTTGATGTGGAATGCCCACAGCATTCAGAAGAAAACTGCAGAACTCCTGCACCTGATGGAAACCATGGATGTGAGTATAGCGCTTATCTCTGAGACCCATCTCCAAGGAAGCCAGAAGCTTAATCTAGCAAACCACAAGGTGTACCGTACAGATCGCACCACTGGAGCCATGGGCGGAGGAACAGCAGTGATCGTCAGCACAAAAGTGAAGCACCACGAGATTGCACTACCACCAGTGGGGAGCATTGAAGCGACTGGTATACAGATCCAGACATCTGCTGGCTCTCTACGATTGATTGCCGCCTACTCACCCCCAGCCAAGCTACGCCCAAAGGACCTGGATGCTTTACTGGACCCCAGCATCCCAACATTAATTGGAGGTGATCTTAATGCCAAGCACCAGTGCTGGAATTCTCGCACTGCAAACAGCAAAGGACACGCTCTACTTGCCCACTCAAAGAAGGAGGACTTCGTAGTGGCTGGCCCGACTCAACCAACACACTATCCAGGCTCTGCACTGCATAAACGGGACGTCCTGGACATAGTCGTCATGAAGAATCTCTCCCAATCTATGGAGCTGGAAACCTTAACAGCACTGACGTCTGATCATAACCCAGTGTTGATCACAGTTGGAGACGTGCTTGAAAACCAGCAACAGGGCACCAGGCACAACTACAAGAAGGCAGACTGGAGCCTATACAAGAGAAGCCTAGAGGAGACACTGGTCCCTGGCCCCCTCTGCTCCATCGAAGACATTGACCAGGCGGTTCACCACTTCACAGCGGCAGTCCACACTACTATTGAGTGCAGCGTTCCTGAGCAGAAACTCCAACGATGCTCTATCTACGACCTCCCGAAGGGCATCAAGCAGTCGATAGCTGACAAGAACAGAGCCCGGAGAGAGTGGCAAAGGAATCGCACCCCCGACCTGCTGAAGAAGTACAACGAGCTGACAAGACAGCTGAAGATACAAATAAGTCAGCACAGAGGCGAAAAATGGGAAGCAGCAACAGCAAACTTGAAGGACTCTGACAACTCTCTCTGGAGAATGACCCGACGCTTGACTGGGAAAAAGGAACCAAACCCACAGATACAAGGAAAGACTCATCTGGCATGCAGCAACAGGGACAAGGCTGAGGTCTTCGCTGACACGCTGGAAGCATCCTTCAGGCCTAACCAGGCAAGCAAACTGGCAGCAGAAATCGAGCAAGAGGTCGCTAAGCACCACCTGGAGCACCCACCGGAAACAGAAGCTGCAACCATTGAGGAATGCTCAACCGGTGAATTACTGGCCCTGGCAAAGACACTGAAAAGCGGCAAGGCTCCAGGAAAGGACAGAATAGCCAACCAAGCCATCAAGATGCTCCCAGAAGCCGCAGTGGACCATCTTGCTGAGATCTTCAATGCATGTATGCAGCACCAGTACTTCCCTAATTCCTGGAAAGAAGCAAGAGTCGTCGTTTTCCCCAAGGCTGGGAAGCCACTACGAGACCCTGCAAATTACCGCCCCATAAGCCTGCTATCCGGCCTATCGAAGCTCTTTGAAAAAGTTATCCTCGCCCGTCTCACGGACTTTGTGACAAGCGAAAACCTCCTTGCCAAAGAACAATTTGGGTTCCGGAAAGACCACTCAACCAATCACCAACTTCTCAGAGTTGTGGACATCATTAGCCATGGATTCAACATCAACAAGTCTACTGGAGTAGTCTTTCTGGATGTAGCCAAAGCATTCGACCGAGTATGGCACAAGGGACTGCTTTACAAGCTTATCAAGCTCAAGTTTCCAAGCTACATGGTCAAGCTGCTGTCTAGCTACTTGTCGGAACGGACCTTTCACGTGGCGGTACGAGAAGAATGTTCAACATCACGCCCTATTCTTGCTGGAGTGCCCCAGGGATCAATACTTGGACCATTCCTCTTTAATATATTTACAAATGATATCCCCACGGACTTAAAGAAGACTGATCTTGCTCTTTACGCCGATGATGTGGCAGTCATCTCCCAATCCTTCAGCGATAAGGAAGTGGCTAAGAACCTTGAGACATCGCTCAGCAGACTCTCCGGATGGTACAGCGACTGGCAGATAACCCTGAACACAAGCAAAACCACAGCAACCTTATTCACCAAAAAACTGAAAAAGAAGCATCCCCAGATCCTCCTCAATGGGGAAGAGATCAAATGGGAAAACAGCAGCTCCTACCTGGGGGTGACTCTGGATTCCAAACTCAGCTGGAGAAACCACGTAGAGAAAACTTGCCAGAAAGCAACAACAAAGTTGGCTGCATTGTACCCACTCCTGAGGACCAAGTCAATGCCGATGCAGAGCAAGGTGCGAGCAATCACTGCAATAATTCGACCAACAATGACGTACGCTTCACCAGTTTGGAGTGGCTGCCACCCGCAGCTTCGGAAGGACTTACAGATACTGCAGAGCAAGGCCTTACGGATAGCAGCAGGTGCTCCTATCTTCACAAGAACAGCAGACCTCCACAGAGACCTGGGCGTTGAGATGTTGGACGACCATCTCCGCAAACTCAACAGGAATTTCTACCAAGGATTGGATCAAAAAGAAAACCCACTGATCAGGAAACTTGCTGACATTTCCGCAAACCCATTTGACCGCTACCCGCGTCCCATCACAGCGCTGACCTTGTGAAACCAGGACAGCGGCTCAGCATCCAAAACTCATCTCTGCCAGAAGGCTACCGCCTCGGCAGGCATCCAAAACCCATCACTGCCAGAAGGCTACCGCCTCGGCAGGTACAGAAACCTCATCACCTCCAGGAGGCTACAGCCCCGGCAGGTACCCCAAACTCAACACTATCAGAAGGCTACCGCCTCGGCAGGCATCCAATGTTCATCACTACCCGCGGCCCATCACAGCGCTGACCTTGTGAACCCACCTCAACTGTGACAAAGTGTCACATCGATAAGAAAACCGAAACAGCAACTAAAAAACTCAAAATGAATGTGGAGTAATGAGGCTATTGCCTCGGTATCCAAAAACTCATCACTGTCAGAAGGCATCTGACAGACGAAGACAAAAGAACAGCGAGGATCCGTTACCCTTTCTACACTAATGTTTTATTCACAAAGCACACCATGCGCCCATCAGTAGGTTGCACGAGGCTCCTCCAAAACCGTTTTAAAGATCTTATTTTGATTCAAATGCGTCCAGTGATTATTGCGGAGGTAAAGTAATAGCTGAACGCCTTTATCAAAGAAATAATTCTACAGTTATCAAAAGGAAAAGGCTAGGTGGACTTGGCGTATTATTTGAGGCTGCTTAGCATGTTAAAAGCTAAAAAGAAATACCATGGCAGCAGGGTCAGCTTAAATATGTTTTTCTACATTTCGAATTCTGGATAACACGCCACACTGAAATGCCACCACAAGAGAAGAAACCGAAAAGTAGATACAGGGTCTCACGTAGGCCAGACAAACGAAGGCGCAAGCTTTTGAAGACCTTAGCCGGAAGTCCGGTTTTTAAATATGAAAGAATTATCACATTTCTAAATCTGAGCCGCCCTTTGACTCTACTCCCAGGCGGCCTGGCTCTCTTGCTCAGATATTCGGTGTGCGCCGAGCTACCTTGTGCCTCTGGTCCAGTTTAAAAGGGCACACTGCGAATTCACAATAACTTTCACGCTGCAGCCACGCCGTTTTAGGGCTAAAAGGTGAGGTACTACACAATGCCAGAAGAGGTTTTCACTCATCCAAAGGGGTTTTAAAAGCATTCCGGCATTACACGCCAATAAAAGATGGGTTTGTTTTAGTGGATACCATGGGCCAATGCGAAAGTCCCGCCCCACCCCCGCTTCCTGTATGTGGGTGGCGGCAGACAGCCAGGCACACTGAATTCTGAATTCAGTTAGACACAGAGGAACGGAGAGGGCAGGATTTCGAGTGAAAAATAAAAATCAATGGTCATCCCTCCATATATCGGGACTCCTCTTTCTCCACAGATCTGTGACAGCACTTCTGATTCAAGGCAAGTTCTAGGATAACTAACAGGTATGTTGGCCCGATGGCAGGCCCGGTCTGCAGAGGCAACTAACATCCTTTTTTCTATAAAAAAAGTGATTATCACAGGTGCAACGTTCCCCCTCCCACTACATACAGAAAATGGATCAGAACAATGAACTTAAAATTCAGCAATAAAAATATTTCAGAAGCTAACATTTACACAAAGTCATCAGTAATCTCCCTTAAGGTACGATTTGACAACTGTGATCTGGGACAGCATAAGAAGAAAAGAGATTATAGCAAATGTCTGTGGCAGACCAGCAAACACAACTCAACATCAGGGCCTTTGTGACAGAGTTGCTCATTGTCATCCCATGGATTAATGAAATAAAAACAAATAAAAAAACACTCCTGAATCCCATCCCTCCCATGCATTGTTTACAACTGTGACCGTGACATCTCAGCAGACGAGAACACATCACCCGCCGCTAGAGTAATATAGAGAACCACTCAGTCGTCTGCCTCCAGCCCCATCCACTACCAAAGCCACTTCGCTTCGCTCCCTCAAGACATTCCTCATCAGATGCGCATGCCATAATTTTCAATTTCAACACATCATGGTTCCTAAACAATGGTACAATGTACTGGAGGTGTGGTGGTGCTAGGTTGAGGTGTGCGCCGCTCCAGCTCAAGGGAGACCGTGGGAGGCTCAGGTTCATACACTTTATGTAGCTTGTTGAAGACTTGTTCTGCATCAACAATTTGAGCACTCCCAGCAGCTCAGCAACTTTTCCGCAGAAGCTTGGCCCAGCCGGAGGAAATCGGATTAAAATAGGTTTAAACAATAAGCCAGGTCTGGAGTTCACCGACTGATGAGGCACATCAGTGACAAGTATGACCATTCCACGTGTTGCAAGAGCGAGACGTCTGAGCACAAACAAGAGAAAAGTAAATGCTTCACCAGCCATGTCGCAGACCAAGCCATTAGTGACCTCCACGCGTCAGCAGATGGGATTGATGTAGGATAAACACATTTATAAAAAGCAGGTTAATTTAAAGCAGCATAATCTTCCACTGGAGGAGACAATGGAAGGTCAGATCATTTCAAAGCAACAGGGATGCACCCTGCCTTTGTCCTTGGGGAGGTCCTACTTTGGTAAGGTGCTCGCTCTCTCTCTCTCTCTCTCCCTCCCTCCATACAGCAGTGCAGAGTTTATGTAGTGTTCGAAAAAACAATGAACGCAAGCAGTAACCGTGGTGTCTACTATGACCATCGAGCTTTGTCCGTCTTGGCTAAAATGGTAGCTGAGCAGCCAAACTTGGAACCCTGTTGCTGGGTTTCCTAGTGCAGGGTTTGGGGGATCCGGCCCAACAGCATAACGTTTCCTTCAAGGAGGAGTTCATTTACTTCTTCTTGAAGAACTTCTTATTCAGAAGGAAGATCAGAAGGTTCACGTTGACCTTAGCTTTATTGAACATTTTCATAACAGCAACACCTTCATACTGCAGTTGGAGGAGGTCCTGAGAAGGAATAAGGCGATATGAAACATTACACACTACCATCGTAAGCAAAAACACTTCAGCACAATAGTTGCCCGCTCTAGAGCCTCAACTGGACCTCCAGCCCGATGCAAAGGGTGGAGGGTGACGGTTCTGCAGTTTGGAATGAGATCTCCCACAATTCAATTTTCTTTAGAAATGCATCATACTTTATATAAGTGGAGAAAAGAGGACAGTAAAAATAGCCATGTCAAATGTGCAACTTAATTGGCCAAGAAAAATTCTGTGTAGTTCAGTGAATAATAATCCACTCGTCAAATACACATCCTAGGGATCAATTTTCACAACAAATAAAGGAAGAGGTAAAACACTACAAATGGCAACATTTACACCTTGTTACACAGCATGCTACTTTACACCACAAGAGCAAAGGGAGGAAAAGTTTACTCACCATCAGTAAGAACATTTCTGGTGAATACATAACCTTTCCACAGATTTCTCACCATATGAATGATTCCTCTAAGGTTCTTGCTAGTAAGGAAAACCTTTTCTCCAGTTATATCCCTTGAGCATCGCCAGGTGGCACCATGCAGCCCCAGACACTACTACCTCCTAACACGAAAGCACAAGTTACTAGCTTGTGTAACGATATATCTGTAAGAGACAGTAGTTAGTGACAGATTCCTTACCTTAGAATATCCCCAGGCATCAGGCTGGATCCAGAAAGTTTTTGCGTAGCAGTACCCTTGCGGCGTCGGTAGGCGGCGTTGTGCGGCTCCCGCGTCCGTCGTCGGCGTCGTGATCGCCGGGATGACGTCGCGGGCAGTACTTAGACGCCGCCCCTGCGGCGCTGGACGTCAGTTCTGTACACGACTTTCCGCGCCAGGAACGCAGAGACATGCAAGAAGCTGACATAGGTGTCTGAAAAATACTAGGGCCCTGAAAGGGATGTCCTTAACCCTAGAAATCAGTTCGCAGAACGGGGAGGATGGGTGGGGCGGTAAGGAATCTGTCACTAACTACTGTCTCTTACAGATAAATCGTTACACAAGTTAGTAACTTGTGCATCTGAAAGAGACACGTTAGTGACAGATTCCTTACCTTAGAATAGATACCCCAGCAATACCAACCCCGGTGGTGGGTCTGCGAACAAAGATCAGACAAGGAAGTCCCGGAGGACAGAACGGCCAAAGAAGCCGTCCCTCCGGACCCGACTGTCAAGGCAGTAATGCTTTGTAAACGTGTGCAGCGAGGCCCACGTAGCTGCCGGACAGATATCCTGCAGCGGAACACTGCGGCCTAAAGCCGTGGTAGCAGCCGTTGCCCTGGTGGAATGGGCACGCAGCCCAACAGGAGGCTCCTTCTTAGCCAAAGAATAGCAGGCTTTGATACACAAGGTTACCCAGCGGGAGATGGTTCTCTTGTGCACCGCCCGACCTTTTTTGGCGCCCACGTAGCCAACAAAGAGCTGATCATCCACCCGGAAATGTTGTGTGCGGTTGATATAGAAGGAAAGCGCACGTTTTGGGTCCAGACGGTGGAGCCTCTCTTCCTCTCTGGAAGGAGGCGGAAAGAAGGTGGGCAAAGTGATGGTCTGCCCAATGTGGAAGGCAGTAACCACCTTTGACAAGAAGGACGGACGCGTCCGAAGAACAACCTTGTCTGGATGGACAGACAGAAAGGGAGGTTTGCATGATAGAGCCTGGAGCTCACTCACCCGCCGAGCGGAGGTGATGGCCACCAGAAGGCTGTCTTCAGAGTCAGAAGACGAAGAGGACAGTTATGTAGAGGCTCAAAGGGAGCGCACATGAGAAAGGTGAGAACCAAGTTCAAGTCCCACTGAGGCATCACAAAGCGGAACAGGAGGGAAGAGGTGTGTAATGCCTTTTAGGAACCTGTTAACAACAGGGGACTTGAAAAGGGAGGGCTGATCAGGAAGCCTGAGGAAGGCCGAAATGGCACAAAGATAGCCCTTGATGGTACCCAGGGCAGAACCCTGTTGGGCCAGAGAAAGAAGGAACAGAAGAACCTCAGAAAGAGGGGCAGAGAGGGGATTCACAGCCTTTGCTGTGCACCATGCCACAAACTTGTTCCACCTGCAGGCGTATACCACCTTAGTGGAGGGACGCCTGGCTGCCAGAATCACATCACAAACTTCGGGAGGCAAGTCGAAAGGAATCAACTGCCGCAGCTCAAACTCCACGCAAGCAGGTGGAGGCTGGACAGGTTCGGGTGGAGGACCGTCCCCTGCTGCTGCGACAGAAGAACCTCCCGAAGAGGCAGACGGATCGGGGGATCGACGCTCATACTGAGTAGCTCGGGATACCAAACTCTTCGAGCCCAGTCCGGAGCCACAAGGATGACTTGGGCCCTGTCGCGCCGAATCTTCTTCAACACTCTGGGTAGAAGTGGTATAGGCGGAAAGGCGTACAACAGACCGCAACTCCACTCGCGACGAAAAGCGTCGCCGAGCGAGTGCCGCCTTGGAAATTCCAACGCGCAGAACTGATGACATTGCGCGTTCTCTTCGGTGGCGAATAGATCTAACCAAGGCTCTCCCACTGCAGAAAGAGTCCTTGCGCCACTTCCGAGTGAAGACGCCATTCGTGATCCATCATGCACCTGCGGCTGAGTTCGTCCGCCCTGGCGTTCAGGGAACCTGCCAGGTGTTGAACCATCAGGAACATGCCCTGATGTTCCAGCCATGTCCAGAGGCGCAGAGCCTCCTGACAAAGGGTCCACGACCCCACCCCGCCTTGTTTGTTGCAGTACCACATGGCGGTGGTGTTGTCTGTGAACACCTGCACTACCTTCCCTTTGACAGAGGGAAGGAATGCCTTGAGTGCAAGTCGGATCGCCCGGAGCTCCAGAATGTTGATATGGAGCCGGGACTCCGCCGGAGACCAGAGACCTCTGATCTCCGCCTCTCCCATGTGACCGCCCCATCCCAGAAGGGACGCGTCCGTCACAACTGTGTGCTCTGGCTGGGGAAGGGAGAGGGATCTGCCCATGACCCATTGCCGGTTCGAGAGCCACCACTGCAACTGTTGTGCAGTCCCCTCCGAGATCTGGACGTGATCGGACAGGTTGCCCTGGAGCTGCGCCAACTGGAACTTCAGGTCCCACTGCAGAGCCCGCATATGCCATCTGGCATGATCGACCAGCAGGATGCAGGAGGCCATGAGGCCCAGCAGCCTCAGGGTCATCCGTACCGAAACCCAGGATAAAGGCTGAAAGATCGGAATCATAGCCTGAATATCCCGGACTCGCCGTTCGGGAGGATAGGCCCGAAACTGCGTCGTGTCCAGAACTGCTCCGATGTGGAGAAGGAATCAGATGCGACTCGGCACATTGATGGAGAACCCCAGCGAGTGCAGGAGTTCGACCGTAGTCTGGAGGTGGGAGAGCGACTGCCTGGGGCGAGCCCGCCTTCAGCAGCCAGTCGTCGAGGTAGGGGAAGACTGGAACCCCTGCCCGGCGCAGATGAGCTGCGACCACCGCCATCACTTTCGTGAACACCCGAGGGGCACTTGTAAGGCCAAAGGGGAGCACGGTGAACTGAAAATGCTCGAGGCCTACCGTGAACCGCAGGTAACGCCGGTGGGCCGGCAGGACTGAGGATGTGAAAATAAGCGTCCTGCAAGTCCAACGCTACCAACCAGTCTCCAGGGTCGAGCGCAGTCAAGACCTGAGCTAGGGTGAGCATCTTGAACTTCTCCTTCCGGAGGAAGCGATTGACGTTCCGGAGGTCCAAGATAGGACGCATGTCCTCCTTGTCCTTTTGGGCACCAGAAAGTAGTGGGAGTAGCAACCACGTCCTACTTCTGGGGTCGGAACATGCTCGATGGCCCTCTTGGCCAAGAGGGCCGTGACTTCCTTCTGCAGAAGCACCAAGTGATCCCCTGACATGCAGTGGAATTGAGGTGGCATGGCTGGGGGGTGGTCTCGAAGGGGAGGGAGTAGCCCCTTCGGACAATGTCCAAGACCTACCTGTCCGAGGTGATGGCACGCCAGTGGTGAAGGTGATGGCGGACCCTGCCCCTACTGGCGTGCTGTGCACCTGAAAGGAAGGACTAGGAGGGCTTGGAGGCCGCGGACGGGGCGGAGTTGGTGGCCTGACCCGCACGCTGGTTGCCCGAACCGCCACGGCGGTAGCCACGCCCTCGGCCACGCGAAGACGCTTGCTGCGCGGGCCGGTGGCTGGGCAGCGGACGTGACTGGGCGCCCCTTCCGTGGCCACGAAAGGGGAGAAAAGGAGAGGTTAGCGGAGGGCGCACAACAGAAAGGCCCAGGGACTTGGCAGTAGCCCTTGAGTCCTTAAAACGCTCCAGCGCATGGTCTGCTTTGGAACCAAAAAGACCGACTCCATCAAAGGGCATGTCCATGAGTGTATTCTGGACATCACCCGAGAAACCAGTTGTTCTCAGCCAGGCGTGGCGACGCAGCGCCACCGTCGTTGCAAGCGATCTGCCCAGCGAGTCGGCGGTATCAAGGCCAGAACGTATGGTGTACTTTGCCGCATCCCTACCTTCCGCAATGGTGCGGGTAAGCAGTGTCTGGACCTCCTCAGAACACTGGGGCAAAACAGCCGCCACCGAATCCCACAGGGAGTGGGTATATGGGCCCAAAAGGCAAGCGGTGTTGACGGACTGCAAGCCAGCACTGGAGGAAGAAAAGGCCTTCTTCCCAAATTGGTCCAGGCGTTTGGATTCCCTATCCGGAGGGGCGGTAGGGAAGGCGGTTTGGGAGGCAGAGGCTTGGACAACCAAGCTCTCGGGGGTGGGATGTTGAGAGAGGAACAAGGGGTCGCCCGGAGCAGGGCGATGGCGTCAGGCCACGTTCCTATCCACAGGAGCCCCTGTGGTGGGCTTGGACCAGGTGCCCAAAAGAACGTCAGACAGTGCATCATTAAACGGCAGCAATGGCTCCGAGGAGGTAGCTGCCGGCTGAAGCACTTCCGTCAGGAGATTAGTCCTGACGCACAAGTTACTAACTTGTGTAACGATATATCTGTAAGAGACAGTAGTTAGTGATAGATTCCTTACCTTAGAATATCCCCAGGCGTCAGGCTGGATCCGGAAAGTTTTGCGTAGCAGTACCCTTTGCGCGTCGGTAGGCGGCGTCGTGCGGCTCCAGCGTCCGTCGTCGGCGTCGTGATCGCCGGGATGACGTCGCGGGCAGTACTTAGGCGCCGCCCCTGCGCGCTGACGTCAGTTCTGTACACGACTTTCCGCGCCAGGAACGCAGAGCCATGCAAGAAGCTGACACAGGTGTCTGAAAAATACTAGGGCCCTGAAAGGGATGTCCTTAACTCCTAGAAATCCAGTTCGCAGAACGGGAGGATGGGTGGGGCGGTAAGGAATCTATCACTAACTACTGTCTCTTACAGATATATCGTTACACAAGCTAGTAACTTGTGCATCTGAAAGAGACACGTTAGTGATAGATTCCTTACCTTAGAATAGATACCCCAGCAATACCAACCCCGGTGGTGGGTCTGCGAACAAAGATCAGACAAGGAAGTCCTGGAGGACAGAACGGCCAAAGAAGCCGTCCCTCCGGACCCGACTGTCAAGGCAGTAATGCTTAGTAAACGTGTGCAGCGAGGCCCACGTAGCCGCCTGACAGATAACCGGCAGCGGAACACCGCGGCCCAAGGCCGTGGTAGCAGCCGTTGCCCTGGTGGAATGGGCACGCAGCCCAACAGGAGGTTCCTCTTTAGCCAAAGAATAGCAGGTCTTGATGCACAAGGTAACCCAGCGGGAGATGGTCCTCTTGTGCACCGCCCGACCTTTTGGCGCCCACGTAGCCAACAAAGAGCTGGTCATCCACCCGGAAGTGTTTTGTGCGGTCAATATAGAAAGAGAGCGCACGCTTTGGGTCCAGACGGTGGAGCCTCTCTTCCTCTCTGGAAGGATGCGGAGGCGGAAAGAAGGTGGGCAAAGTGATGGTCTGCCCAATGTGGAAAGCAGTAACCACCTTTGGCAAGAAGGACGGACGCGTCCGAAGAACAACCTTGTCTGGATGAACAGACAGAAAGGAGGTTTGCAAGATAGAGCCTGGAGCTCACTCACCCGCCCGAGCGGAGGTGATGGCCACCAGAAAGGCTGTCTTCAGAGTCAGAAGACGAAGAGGACAGTTATGTAGAGGCTCAAAGGGAGCGCACATTAAAAGGTAAGAACCAAGTTCAAGTCCCACTGAGGCATCACAAACGGAACAGGAGGGAAGAGGTGAGTAATGCCTTTTAAGAACCTGTTAACAACAGGGGACTTGAAAAGGAGGGCTGATCAGGGAGCCTGAGGAAGGCCGAGATAGCACAAAGATAACCCTTGATGGTACCCAGGGCAGAACCCTGTTGGGCCAAAGAGAGAAGGAACAGAAGGACCTCAGAAAGAGGGGCAGAAAGGGGATTCACAGCCTTTGCTGTGCACCATGCCACAAATTTGTTCCACCTGCAGGCGTATACCACCTTAGTGGAGGGACGCCTGGCTGCCAGAATCACATCACAAACTTCGGGAGGCAGAGTCGAAAGGAATCAACTGCCGCCGCTCAATCTCCACGCAAGCAGGTGTAGACTGGACAGGTGCGGGTGGAGGACCGTCCCCTGCTGCTGCGACAGAAGATCCTCCCGAAGAGGCAGACGGATTGGGGGATCTACGCTCATATTGAGTAGCTCGGGATACCAAACTCTTCGAGCCCAGTCCGGAGCCACAAGAATGACTTGGGCCCGGTCGTGCCGAATCTTCTTCAACACTCTGGGTAGAAGTGGTATAGGCGGAAAGGCGTACAACAGACCGCAACTCCACTCGTGACGAAAAGCGTCTCCGAGCGAGTGCCGCCTTGGAAATTCCAACGCGCAGAACTGATGACATTGCGCGTTCTCTTCGGTGGCGAATAGATCTAACCAAGGCTCTCCCCACTGTAGAAAGAGTCCTTGCGCCACTTCCGAGTGAAGACGCCATTCGTGATCCATCATGCACCTGCGGCTGAGTTCGTCCGCCCTGGCGTTCAGGGAACCTGCCAGGTGTTGAACCATCAGGAACATGCCCTGATGTTCCAGCCATGTCCAGAGGCGCAGAGCCTCCTGACAAAGGGTCCAAGACCCCACCCCGCCCTGTTTGTTGCAGTACCACATGGCGGTGGTGTTGTCTGTGAACACCTGCACTACCTTCCCTTTGACAGAGGGAAGGAATGCCTTGAGTGCAAGTCGGATCGCCCGGAGCTCCAGAATGTTGATATGGAGCCGGGACTCCGCCGGAGACCAGAGGCCTCTGATCTCCGCCTCTCCCATGTGACCGCCCCATCCCAGAAGGGACGCGTCCGTCACAACTGTGTGCTCTGGCTGGGGAAGGGAGAGGGATCTGCCCATGACCCATTGCCGGTTCGAGAGCCACCACTGCAACTGTCTTGCAGTCCCCTCCGAGATCTGGACGTGATCGGACAGGTTGCCCTGGTGCTGCGCCCACTGGAACTTCAGGTCCCACTGCAGAGCCCGCATATGCCATCTGGCATGATTGACCAGCAGGATGCAGGAGGCCATGAGGCCCAGCAGCCTCAGGGTCATCCGTACCGAAACCCAGGATAAAGGCTGAAAGATCGGAATCATAGCCTGAATATCCCGGACTCGCCGTTCGGGAGGATAGGCCCGAAACTGCGTCGTGTCCAGAACCGCTCCGATGAAAAGGAGCTGTGGAGAAGGAATCAGATGCGACTTCGGCACATTGATGGAGAACCCCAGCGAGTGCAGGAGTTCGGCCGTAGTCTGGAGGTGGGAGACGACTGCCTGGGACGAGCCCGCCTTCAGCAGCCAGTCGTCGAGGTAGGGGAAGACTGAAACCCCTGCCCGGCGCAGATGAGCTGCGACCACCGCCATCACTTTCGTGAACACCCGAGGGGCACTGGTAAGGCCAAAGGGGAGCACGGTGAACTGAAAATGCTCGGGGCCTACCGTGAACCGAAGGTAACGCCGGTGGGCCGGCAGGACGGGGATGTGGAAATACGCGTCCTGCAAGTCCAACGCTACCAACCAGTCTCCAGGGTCGAGGGCAGTCAAGACCTGAGCTAGGGTGAACATCTTGAACTTCTCCTTCCGGAGGAAGCGATTGACGTTCCGGAGGTCCAAGATAGGACGAATGTCCTCCTTGTCCTTTTTGGGCACCAGAAAGTAGTGGGAGTAGCAACCACGCCCTACTTCGGGGTCGGAACATGCTCGATGGCCCTCTTGGTCAAGAGGGCCGTGACTTCCTTCCGTAGAAGCACCAAGTGATCCCCTGACATGCGGTGGAATTGAGGTGGCATGGCTGGGGGTGGTCTCGAAGGGGAGGGAGTAGCCCCTTCGGACAATGTCCAAGACCCACCTGTCCGAGGTGATGGTGCGCCAGTGGGGAAGGTGATGGCGGACCCTGCCCCCTACTGGCGTGCCGTGCACCTGAAAGGAGAGACTAGGAGGGCTTGGAGGCCGCGGACGGGTTGGAGGTGGTGGCCTGACCCGCACGCTGGTTGCCCGATCCGCCACGGCGGAATCCACGTCCTCGGCCACGCGAAGACGCCTGCTGCGCGGGCCGGTGGCTGGGCTGCTGACGTGAAGGGGCGCCCTACCGTGGCCACGATAGGGGCGAAAAGCAGAAGGCAGCGGAGGGCGTGTAGCAGAAAGGCCCAGGGACTTTGCAGTAGCCCGTGAGTCCTTAAAGCGCTCCAACGCATGGTCTGCTTTGGACCCAAAAAGACCGACTCCATCAAAGGGCATGTCCATGAGAGTATTCTGGACATCCCCTGAAAAACCAGTGGTTCTCAGCCAGGCGTGGCGCCGGAGCGCCACCGTCGTTGCAATCGACCTGCCCAGCGAGTCGGCGGTGTCAAGGCCACAACGGATAGTGTATTTGGCCGCATCCCTTCCTTCCGCAATGGCGCGGGAAAGCAGTGCCTGGACCTCCTCAGGGCACTGGGGCAAAACATCCGCCACCGAATCCCACAGGGAGTGGGTATATCGGCCCAAAAGACAAGCGGTGTTAACGGACCGCAAGCCAGCACTGGAGGAAGAAAAACCTTTCTTCCCAAACTGATCCAGGCGTTTGGATTCCCTATCCGGAGGAGCGGTAGGGAAGGCGGTTTGGGAAGCGGAGGCTTGGACAAGCCAAGCTCTCAGGAGTGGGGTGGACAGAAAGAAACAGGGGTCGCCCGGAGCGGGGCGATGGCGTCGTGACACGTTCCGATCCACAGGAGCCCCTGTGTTGGGCTTGGACCAGGCGCCCAAAAGAACGTCAGTGAGGGCGTCGTTAAACGGCAGCACCGTCTCCGCAGAGGAGGCTGCCGGCTGAAGCACCTCAGTCAAGATGTTAGGCTTGACCGTCAAAGTAGGGAGCTGGAGACGTAAGGCCCCAGCAGCCCTACGCAACACCGTACCAAAATTGGCCCCCTCCTCCGTAGCCACGGGAGGAGACAGCATGCCAGTGTCAGGAGAAGTATCCAGACCACTGGCCTCCCTAGACTCTCTGTCCAGTCCTCATCATACTGACAGTTGCGTGTCAGAGGGTCATCAGACCCCTCCCAGTCCTCCTGGTCCTCCTCTGGTTCAAAATAAGGAGGAGGAGGGACATTTGGGACCCAAGGTCCCATCGGCGCGGAGCCGGCGTCGAGCGACGTCGCTCCGGGTCCATGTCCGGAGCCGGAAGGAACTGGGGACGACGCCGCCCGGAGCCCAGGGCGGCGTCGAGAGCGGCACCGGAGACATCGGCGCCGGCGGAGGTGTCGTGAGGTCGACCGGCGTCGATGGGGGTTGTGGAGCCGGGATCGAGGCCGGGGCCGAAGCCGGAGCCTGGATCGAGGCTGGAGGCTCGGGCGACGCCGGGGCCGGAGCCGCCGGCGACGCCGGATCAACCCCATCAGGGCCCGCGGGGCCCGAAGGCGCACCGGAGGGGCCTGAAGGCCCGAAGAGGCGGGCCATGGCCGACAGGAACTCCTGTACCTTGGCCGGATCCGCCCCGAACCCGGGAAGGGCGGGTATGACGGGGCGACTCCACAGGCAAGTCCCGGGGCCGCGGGGCGGGGACGGTGCCAGGAGGGGCCTCAGCCGAGTCGCGAGACCGGCGAGGCGAAGTCCGAGAGCGACGATGCTTCTGGACTTCTTGTGCCTAGACTTACCGGACGAAGAAGACTTCGACGCCGACGACCGGTGTGCACTCCGCGAGCGACCCCTGGACCTCTCACGCGACCGGGGCTTCCGCGGAGCCGAATGCCGGGCCTCGAGGAGCTTTCGAGACCGCTCCGCAAAGCTTTCGGGTTGAGGGCCTGGCATTCGGGACAAGACTCGGTGTCGTGGCCTCGGCCGAGGCAGAAGAGACACTCCCAATGCGGGTCGGTGACGGACATCATCCGCGCACAGGCGCCGCATCGCTGGAAGCCGGGCATCCCTACGACACCTTAAAGGTGGAAAAAACAGTGAAAAAATCACCAAAAAGTATGGTCAAAAATTGACCAGGGCACTGCTCTTCCCGGATCTGCGCTTACTGGCGCGGAAAAAGAAGAACTGACGTCAGCGCCGCAGGGGCGGCGCCTAAGTACTGCCCGCGACGTCATCCCGGCGATCACGACGCCCGACGACGGACGCGGAGCCGCACGACGCCGCCTACCGACGCGCAAAGGGTACTGCTACGCAAAACTTTCCCGGATCCAGCCTGACGCCTGGGGATATTCTAAGGTAAGGAATCTATCACTAACGTGTCTCTTTCAGATAGCCACAGTAGGCAATTGGAGGTGCAAGGCTCCAGCTGCTCTACGCAACACCGTTGCGAAATTTGCTCCCTCCTCCGTAGCCACGGAAGGAGGAGACAGCATGCCAGAGTCAGGAGAAGTGTCCAGACCACTGGCATCCCCAAGTTCCTCTGCCCAGTCCTGATCATACTCACACTGCTGTGTGAGAGGGTCTTCCGACCCCTCCCAGCTCTCCTGGTCCTCCTCTGGCTCAAAATATGGAGGAGGAGGGACATCTGGGACCCAAGGTCTCATCGGCGCCGGAGTCGGTCCGGCTCCATGTCCGGAACCGGAGAGAACCGGGGAACGACGCCGCCCGGAGCCCCGGGCGGCGTCAGGAACGGCACCGGGGACATCGGCGGCGGCGTGGTTAGGTCAACCGGCGTCGATCGGGGTTGCGGTACCACCAGAGCCGGGATCGAGGCCTGGATCAAGGCTGGCGGAACGGGCGACGCCGGGACCGGAGTCGTCGGCGACGCCGGAGCAACCCCATCAGGGCCCACGGGGCCCGAAGGCGCACCGGAGGGACCTTGAGGCCCGAAGATGCGGGCCATGGCCGACAGGAATTCCTGTATTTGGGCCGGAGTTGCCCCCGAACCCGGAAAGGACGGGTAATGCGGGGGCGGCTCCACAGGCACGTCCGGGGCCGCGGGGACGGTGCCGACAGGGGCCTCAGCCGAGTCGCGAGACCGGCGAGGCGAAGTCTTAGAGCGATGATGCTTCTTAGACTTTTTGTGCTTCGACTTACCCGAGGAGTGCGAAGACTTGGACTCAGACGACCGGCGGGGGCTCAGCGACCGGCCCCTCGACCTCTCACGGGCTTGGTGCGGCGCAGAGCCGACTGCCGGACCTCCAGGAGCTTTCGAGACCGCTCTCGCAAAGCCTTCGGGTGTAAGGCCCGGCAGTCAGGGCACGACTTCGTGTCGTGGTCTCGGCCGAGACAGTAGAGACACTCTAAGTGCGGGTCTGTGATCGACATCATTCGACCACAGACGTCGCATGGCTTGAAGCCGGGCATCCCTACCGACACCTAGGAGTCGAGATGACTCGAAAAGAAACAGTGAAAAAATCACCAAAAATGTAGTCAAAAATTGACTAGGGCACTGCTCTTCCCGGATCTGCGCTTACTGGGGCGGAAAAAGAAGAACTGACGTCAGTGCGCAGGGGCGGCGTCTAAGTACTGCCCGCAACGTCATCCCGGCGATCACAACGCCGACGACGGACGCGGAGCCGCACGACGCCGTCTACCGACGCGCAAGGGTACTGCTACGCAAAAACTTTCCGGATCCAGCCTGACGCCTGGGGATATTCTAAGGTAAGGAATCTGTCCCTAACGTGTCTCTTTCAGATATACCAGATATTAGGTGCGCTGTCAGTTCCTGAACTTTTTCCATGTCCTATCAAACCGTGGAGAGAGGAACTGAGAGGGCAAAGACTGAGACAAATATAGCACCTAAAAGTCTGCATGGCTTAGGATTTTATTAGTCATAGCGCTAATTCCTCAGGCGTAGAGGAAGGGTGGTACCGACTCTGCAGTAAGATTATGTATCCATCAGAAAACAAGGTTACATACAGTAAGGAATAGGTTACTTACCCTGTAAGCCTCTATTTTGCTGCATGTATTGCTGTAGATTCATATGCTGTATATACTGCTGCCATCTAGTGTTGGGTTCGGACATAGCAAGCTGTTTTTCTTAGAAGCCTTTCGAGTCACGGGGTCTCGGTGACTCCTCCTCTGGATGTAGGTGCACATGGTCACCGATTCAATTGTTTAATCATTTTTCACCCAACGGGAGAGAGAAAGTATGTAGTAGTGTGTTCAGGAAGAATAGTGACCATGCAAGCAGAAAGAATCATGGTAAAAAGATAATCGACTGGCTTCCGGGGAGGAGGGTGGGCTCATGCGAGTCTAAAGCACTACATGCAATAAACAGATGCTTACACGTAGGCAACCCATTTCGTTAGTAGCATGTGTGGCTGTAGATACACAGACTGAAAAATCAGTGTTCCTCTAAGTGATGGCTAGGCAGTGAAGGGTACAGAGATTTGAAATAAAGTCCTGAGAACAGCTTGACCAACTCTGGATTGTTCTGTTGATAGAATATCCACACAATAATGTTTTGTAAAAGTTTGTGGGGTGGAGCAAGTGGCATCTCTACATATGTTTGCTATGGGTATGTTCCCATGGAAAGCCATAGTAGCGCCCAACTTGAAGGTGGACTGGGGCGTGGGGTGGGAAGGTAGGGTTCTTTTAGCTTTAGCATAGTAGGTCTGGATGCATTTAACAATACACCTCGCAAACTCTGCCTTCGAAATAGCATGGCCTTTATGAGGCTGAGAGAAAGCTACAAATGGCCGTTGTGTCTTGCAAAAAGATTTGGTCCTGTCAAATGTAATATACAAGAGTACGCTTGACATCAAATGTGTGGTGTGCGCTTTCAGCTGAGCTAGGTTGTGGGAAGAAGACTTGGAGCTCAATGGATTGGTGAAGGTGGAATGAAAAGACCACCGTGGGCAAAAACGTAGGACTGGTTCCGAGAACCACTTTGTCTTTGTGGACTTGGAAAAACGGTTCTTGAAGAGCGAGTGCCTACAATTCACCGATGCATCTAAGTGAGATGATTAACATGAAGAAGGCAGCCATCCAAGGGTGGAGCTGAAGGGGGCATGTATGCAATGGCTCGAAGGGTGGCCCCATTAGTCAGGTGAGCACAATGTTGATTCCAGGCTGGGGCAGGAAGTACTCTAGATGGGATCCACTGCTCAAGGTCCTCCACAAAGGCTTTGATAACAGGGGCTTTCGAAACGAGATGAGCATTCTTTGTTCTGCAGGTATGCAGCAGTAGCGGCTAGGTGTAGCCTGAATGACGTATAAACCAACCCCGATTTCTGAAGGTGTAGGAGATAGTAGAGAATATGCTGCACAGTAGGGGCAAGTGGTTTAATGTTGTTTAGGGCACAGTAGTGGACAAACTGTTTCCACTTAGAGGCATAGCAGGTACATGTGGTGGGTCTGCAGGCCCTAGGGAGTACGTCAATGTACTCCTGTGGCAGTCCAAGATAACCAAACTATGACTTCAGGAGCCGAATCGCAAGGTTGAGCTGCCTGGGGTCTGACCTTACAGTGGTCTTGAGTGAGAACTTCCGGCCTGTTGGGGAGCTTGTCATACAGGACAACGGACATCTCAAGCAGGGAGGAGAACCATGGTTGTCTGGTCCATGTTGGAGCCACTAGAATGAGGGTAATGGAGGTCTGTCTCAGTTTCATGAGTACGTATGGGATCAGTGGGGGGGGGAGGATGAAAAGCATAGGGAAAAGAACCCTGACCAATTTATCGACAGGGCATTGCCCTTTGGACTGGGGTTGTGGAAATCTGCTAGCGAGGTTTCGGCATTTTGCCTTTTCTGCTGTGGCAAAAAAGTCTATGTGCAGGGACACCACCTGTGGAAGCAAGGGAGCATGACGTGTGGGTGGGGTTCCCATTCATGGACTTATTAATGCATCCTGCTGAGCAGCGCTGCAAAATCATTGTCAACTCCTGGTAGTATATACTCTGCCAGGAGATTAACCCAGTGATGGATGGCCCAGCGCCAAATCTGTTGGACTAGGGCCGACGGGGGAGGTCAGTAAGTGTCTCTCTGCTTCTGCAGACCGAACATGGCGGTCATGTTGTCAGTACGCACAAGGACTACATTGCCTTGAATCTGAAGGAGAAACAGTTTGAGAGGTAGTTGAATGACTAACGGCTCCAAGCGGTTGATGGGGAGAACTTGTAGAGAAGCTGACCACAGACCTTAGACTGTCATGTTTAGGTGTACCTCACAGCCAGCTAGGGGTGCGTCTATGGTGATGTCACCGGCAGGACAGGGTCTGCGAAGGGCCTGTCCTGCAACAGGTTGTTGCTTCTCCACCACCGCAAACAGTGATATTTGCTGGTCCTTATCAACATTAGATTATCCATGTGACCCTCCGCTGGTGACAACTGGCTTGAGCGGCACTCTTGAAGCAGGCACGTATGAAGCCTAGCATGGGGCACTATAGCTATGTATGTGGCCATCATTCCTAGCAAGTGCATAACAGTGCGGATTGAGAGCTGACTGAGTAGCTGAATAGATGCAGCAGTTGTCAGAAAGCATGCACACTCTGAGGGCTGGGAAAGGCTTTGCGCACGACAAAACTGAGGACTGCCCCTAACAAGAACTGGACCTGGAATGGTTCCAAGTGGGACTTTGTGGCATTTACTGAGAACCCTAAACTGTGAAGGAGGCCTGGGTTTGAGCCAGGAAATCTGGTCTGCTTGCACGCTTGATCAGTCAATCGTCAAGATAAGGGAAAACGTGGATTCCCTTCCTGCTTCGGTGGGCAGTCACCACTGCTAAACACTTAGTGGAGACCCTTGGAGCCGTTATGACACAGAAGGGCAGCACTTTGAACTGATAGTGTTGACGACTTACTATGAAGTAGAGGTAGCGCCGATGAGCTGGATGAATCAGGATGTGGAAGCAGGCGTACTTCAGTTCGCTGGTGGCCATTAAGTCGCCTTGCTATAGGAGGGGATGACATCCTGTAGTATAACCATGTAAAAGTGATCTGACAGGATGCATCTGTTGAGAGGACAGGGATCGAGGATTGGTCTGAAGCATCCGTCCTTTTTAGCATGAGGAAAACTAGCAAGTAAATGCCTTTGCCCTGGTGCCGGCAGGGCACTGGCTCTATGGCTTTTGGCAGGAGCGCCTGGACCTCGTCTTAAAGAAGTGTAAAATGCTCAGGGCTGAGGATGTGGGTGGGTGGTAATGAGCTCTACGCAGGAGCCGTGCTTGACAATGGACAAAACCCACTGGTCAGAGGTGTTCTCCTCCAAACAGGAAAGAAATCCCTGAAGTCTCACCATGACAGGTGTTGAGTGATTGGTGGGGGTGTAGAGCAAGTCAGCGTTAGGAGGTAGAAACCCCCTTGCTGGGGGTGCCTCTGCCTCTACCCATAGAGCCGCTCCCTCTAAAATAGCCCCATGAGAAACATCTGCTATCCTGCTGGCGATTGCCCTGGTGCTGCCTGTGGTAGGACGGGAAGATTTTGGTGAATTTGCTTTGGAACCTCCTCTGGACTACTGCCTGCGATGGAACCCCCTGCCAGAGGAGACCTGCAAGACTCCCATTACCCCAGGGCCTCAGTGTCTTTTTTGATCACCTCATGCACTGGGTTAACCTGAGGTCGGAAGAGGTGCTCCCCATCAAAAGGCAGGTTGATGAGATGCTGTTACACCTCAGGTTTGAAACCAGACACGCGGAGCCAGGAGTCATGCAACAGGTTCACTCATCTTGCGGCACGATCAGCCGCATGTACGGCACTCCGGACGCTGGCATTAGAGATGGCCTAGCATTCCTCCACCAACTCTTACCCCGCCTCTTATGGTATTGATGAGGAAAGTGCTGCAAGACACTAAAAAAAAACAGACTCTCTACCTGTGCGAATCAAAAGGTGCAACTAGTCACTCATTAGGAATCAACTAACAACCCATGTCAGCGCATGTGACCAAAAGGCACAACATTGTGTTTAGTATCAAAAAAAAATTTATGATTATTTTATCATTTGTTTGTTCAACAATTCTAATTTCTGCATAAATATAACAAAATGCTATACAGAACACATCCCACACCACACACTCTCACCACATCAAACATTCGGATTCATGACCACACATACTCATACGTCCATTCAAGTCAGACATTCCACAGTACAAAAATAATGGATAAATCGGTGTGGACAGAACCCCCAGGAGGAATAGTTGCAAAGAAGGTATTGTCCTCTTATTGTAAAAACATCGGTGTGGCTAATAAAGAGATTAAAAATGTAATTCAATGAAGATCTATTGAAGGGTCACATAATGATAAGCTAGATTAATATCAATGGCATGATGGAACAATTCGGGGGGGAAACAAGCAGGATTTAATCACGGCGGTCCACGTCGCTATTTCAGCGCCGACGCGCGTTTCGGTGTTAGACCCCACTGTGGGTCTCACCTTCCTCAGGGCGCAAGTGCCAAAAGACAGTAGTGGTGGGATGTGCCTGAAGATCAGGACAGGCGAACAGCTGGTAGAGATCGAATGTCAGCAAAGGCATGATAAGAATAGAGCCGCGTGGGGATATGCAGTATTTCGAGAGGCCGTCCAGCCTGGATTCTCTAACTGGTTAAAAGGGATGGTAGAAAAATTACTCGTGATAAGGAAGAGCCACAGTAATAGGATAAAATGACTGTTTCCGAAAACAGAAGCAGCGGGTGTCCACGGATCAGGAAACGCTCCAAGCTCTGCAATGAGGGCTGAAGCAGGAGGGAGCAGGGAGGGAGCAACGGCGTCTACGCTGGCATGTCAGAACGAAATGCGGTCTGATCAAACTATGGCGGCAATCATTTGCAGAGCTGGGCAGTCTAGACTGCCCGGCACTGTGACCGGCTCTGCCCTCCGTCTTCGCGCATCATCCTGCACAGGAGCCCCGTACTAATGGCCTTTGGTCTTATGATTGCCGCCATAGTTTGATCAGACCGCATTTCGTTCTGACATGCCGGCGTAGATGCCGTTGCTCCCTCCCTGCTTCAGCCCTCATTGCAGAGCTTGGAGCGTTTCCTGATCCGTGGACACCCGCTGCTTCTGTTTTCGGAAACAGTCATTCTATCCTATTACTGTGGCTCTTCCTTATCACAAGTAATTTTTCTACCATCCCTTTTAACCAGTTAGAGAATCCAGGCTGGACGGCCTCTCGAAATACTGCATATCCCCACGCGGCTCTATTCTTATCGTGCCTTTGCTGACATTCGATCTCTAATAGCTGTTCGCCTGTCCTGATCTTCAGGCACGTCCCACCACTACTGTCTTTTGGCACTTGCGCCCTGAGGAAGGCGAGACCCACAGTGGGGTCTAACACCGAAACGCGCGTCGGCGCTGAAATAGCGACGTGGACCGCCTTGATTAAATCCTGCTTGTTTCCCCCCCGAATTGTTCCATCATGCCATTGATATTAATCTGGCTTATCATTATGTGACCCTTCAATAGATCTTCATTGAATTACATTTTTAATCTCTTTATTAGCCACACCGATGTTTTTACAATAAGAGGACAATACCTTCTTTGCAACTGTTCCTCCTGGGGGTTCTGTCCACGCCGATTTATCCATTATTTTTGTACTATGGAATGTCTGACTTGAATGGACGTATGAGTGTGTGTGGTCTTGAATCCGAATGTTTGATGTGGTGAGTGTGTGGTGTGGGATGTGTTCTGTATAGCATTTTGTTATATTTATGCAGAAATTAGAATTGTTGAACAAACAAATGATAAAAAAAAAACTAGTTGCACCTTTTGATTCGCACAGGTAGAGAGTCTGTTTTTTTGAGTGTACTGCTTATTTCCCCTGTTCTCTCTACCTTATTTCTTTCAGGGTCCCCCTCTTATGAGTGAAAGTGCTGCAAGAGCCACTCCATTTCGTTCCAGTGGGCTCTATCATATCTCAAGAGGATGCCTACCGAGTTGGAGATGAGCCAATGGGTTGCCGCACCTCCCGCTAATCTTTTCAGTGCAGCATCAATTCTCTTACTCCCTTTGATAGGAGGTCGAGTGTCCTCAGTGGTGTGTAATCACGTCCACCAACAACACTGTATGGGTTCCAGAGTATGTGTGCTACTCGCCAAAAAAGGCACTTCAACATCCCATCGGGGGTAGCAAGCGCTATATAAATGCAAACCTTTCTCCCTTCTCTATTCCTCCACTATCCTTCTCAATCCAAATAACTGACTAACATATCCACCGCTCAAATTACTTTCATATTTTCACTATACTAATTCACCACTAATCCTTTATGGGTTCACCACTAATCCTTTATGGGTTGCGAAGTAGCGTGCTACTCGCTGAAAGAGCGCTTCAACACCGCATCAAGGGTAGCAAGCGCTATATAAATGCAAACCTTTTTCCCTCTTCTATCCCTCCACTATCCTTCTCAATCCAAATAACTGACTAACATATCCACCGCTCAAATTACTTTCATATTTTCACTATACTAATTCACCACTAATCCTTTATGGGTTCTGGAGTAGCGTGCTACTCATCAAAAAGCGCTTTGACGCCTCGTCAGGAGTAGTAAGCGCTATATAAATGCAATTACATCATGGGTCAGGTCCCACCTGACTTGCTAGCAGAGTGGGTCCGAGGGAGATGGCTTGTTTTTTTTCTCAATGCGTGGCATAACCACGCAAGATTTGACTGGCTCCTTAAAGATGTCTGGGGCAATTTTAAACATCCCCTAGAGAATTGGGGGATACTGCACAGAACTTTGTTTTAGAAAGAATCTCCAACAGGAAGTCCTCTTCCTCAGGAGTGGTCTACATGTCCACCTTATGGTAGGTGGCTGTGCATTGGATGACGCTGTGGTACGCCATAGTGTTATCTGGGAGTGAGGCCCTGATAGGGGTATGTAATAAAATAGGGCCTGTGAGAGGTTAGGGGGACCACAATGTATCCTCCCAGCGGTCACCTGAAGCACCAGGGTACACAGGTGCAAAATCCTCAGCTGGGGAATAAGGGCTAAGGCTGCAGGTGTCAGAGTAAGACTCTGGGGACCTGTAAGGAGAGAGTATGGGAGATGAGGGAGGGGAGGTGTAGGCTGTGGTGATGGAGGAGGAAGAAGAGTAAGAGCTTTGTCCTGAGACCTTTTTTTTAGGGGGAGGGGGCATGAGTGTCGGATGGCTGGACCTCTTCAGCAGGAAGCTTATGTTTCCGGGCAAAAATCTTGTCCAAAGTGAATTAACAAAACCTCTTTGAGGAAAAACAACTTGCAAATTCCGAGCCCAACTCTCGATGGCAGGAGTATACACAGCATGTGTTTCTACAGCTACACATGCTATGAACATAAGATGTAGGGGAAAGAAGCATGTACATCTAGTGGCTAAATTGCACAATGTGAAACCAGAAAACCTGTGATTAATCCTGGACTCCCCATTTGACCTAATTTTGTGATCTTAGGCAATTGTTTTGTTTTATTTCACTTTGCCTTCTTTTTCTTCATTATTACACATAAGAGCACCTTGAATTACAGAAGTTCAGGATGTGCGCTGTACACAACCTTCTCTTGTATTCGATTTAATAAACTATATTGTTGTCCATGTATAGTAACAATGCAGTTCACCCACAGGGCACACATGACAACTGACTTGCCTTCACTATTGGCAAGGTGGGGAGAGGGATGAATGTTTCTAAATTCATGTTTTAAAACTATTACTTTAAGAAAACAATACTTCTGAATGCACTGACATAAGCTGATGTACTAAAGTGAACAGGTTCTCCCTGCTAATGAAATACACTTTTTGAATTTTCAAGAGACTATCATATTTTTACGTTTGCTGCAAGATGTCTTTTAAATGAAGATGTTCCTAAAGAACAAGTTACTTACCTTCGGTAATGCCTTATCTGGTGGAGATATCTAGCTGCAGATTCCTTACCTTAGAATTATCCCTAGGGGTCAGACTGGATCTGGAAATTTCTCTTGAGCAATACCCTTTCACTCCTATAGGTATCGTTGTTCGGCTCCTCGTGGCGTTGTGACGTGTGGTGCTTATATATGCCCCCCCCCCCCCCCAGCACGCTGATGTCAGTTACTTTGAGACTTTCCACGCCAGAAGCGCAGAGCCACGAAGTACACGGACCACTGGTGTGGAAAACTAGGGCCCTGAAAAGGAAAAGCCCTGTCCCTAGAAATTCGTTCTCAGAGCGGGGAGGATGGGTGGGTCAGTAGGGAATCTGCTGCTAGATAGAGTCTCTACCGGATAAGGCGTTACCGAAGGCAAGTAACTTGTTCATCTGATAGAGACTTCTAGCCCCAGATTCCTTTCCTTACAACAGATACCCAAGCAATACCTCCCCAGAGGTGGGTCTGCAGACCAATTTCACACAAGGAAGACCTGCAGGACTGAAAGGGCAGAATGCCCAACCCTAAGGATCTGCCTGTTCAGGCAGTAGTACTTGGTAAACGCGTGCAAGGAACCCCACATTGGTGCCTGGCAGATGTCCAGGACCAGAACTCTGCGTGCCAATGCAGTGGTTGCACCTTCAGCTCTGGTGGAATGAGCACACAACCCCTCGGGGGGTTGCTTCTTAGCCAATGCGCAGCAGATTTTGATACAGAGCACGATCCATCGTGAGATGGTCTTCTTCTGAACGTCCTGTCCTTACTTTGCTCCGACATAGCCCACAAAGAGTTGGTCGTCCACCCAAAACTCTTTCTAGCGGTCAAGGTAGAAAAAATGCTCATTTTGGGTCCAGTTGGTGAAGGCGATCTTCCTCCTTGGAGGGATGCGGCAGAGCGTAAAAAGTAGGCAGAGCGATGGATTGGCCTACGTGAAAGGGAGCGACCACTTTCGGTAAAAAGGAAGCTCTTGTACGAAGCACCAGTTTGTCTGGGTAGAAGTTCAGATAAGGAGGCTTGATTGACAAGGCCTGAAGCTCAAAAACCCTCTGGGCAGATGTTATAGCCACAAGACAGGCTGTCTTTATGGTAAGGAGCCTGAGTGGACAATTGTGCAGGGGCTCGAAGGGATTGCACATAAAGAAACGGAGGATGAGCTTGAGGTCCCACTGGAGCATAGTAAAGGGAGATGGTGGAAACAAATGTTGTAAACCTTTCAGAAACCTATGTACAATAGGTTATTTCAAAAGGGATGGCTGATCAGGCAACCACAGACAAGCTGAAATGGCAGAGAAATAGACCTTAAGAGTGCCCAGAGCAGAGCTGTGATGGCAAGGGAAAGGACAAAAAGGAGGACCTGAGAAAGTGTGGCAACAAGGGGATCGATTTGTCTTTCTGTACACCATGCCACAAATTTTCTTGGTGAAGGGAAGCCTGGCTGCCAAGATAAAGTTACAGACTTGTGGTGGAAGGTCGAAAGCTGTCATCTGTCACCGCTCAATCTCCACGCAAGAAGGCTGAGCGTCGACAGGTTCGGGTGGAGAACCCTCCCCTGCTGCTGCGACTGAAAATCCTCCCGAAGGGGCAGCCTGATCAGAGGACCAATGGTCATGCTCAACAGTTCGAGAGACCAGACTCTCCGTGCCTCTATCCAGAGCCACAAGGATGACTTGGGCTGGTCGTTCCTGATCTTCTCAAGAACTATGGGCAGGAGTGGAATGGGAGGAAAGGCGTACAGGAGCTCCACTCAAGAAGACATTGCGTGTTGCAGTCGGTGGCGAACAGATCTAACCAAGGCTCTCCCCACTGCTGAAAGACCTTGCACCACCTCTGGATGGAGAAGCCATTCGTGATCTGCAAGGCATCTGCAGCTGAGTTTGCCTGCACTGGTGCTCAGAGAGCACGCCAAATGGTGAACCACCAGGGATATGCCCTGCTGTTCCAACCATGTCCAGAGACAGGGCCTTGACAAAGGGTCCACGACCCCACCCGCCCTGTTTGCTGCAGGGCCATATGGCAGTGGTGTTATCTGTGAACACTTGCTCTAGCCTTCCATGAATGGAGGGTAGAAAGGCTTTCAATGCCAATGGGATCAGTCCGAGCTCCAACAGGTTGATGTGGAGTCCAGATTCTGCCGGAGACCAGAGTCCTCTGAGCTCCACCTCTCCAAGATGGCCGCACCATACCAGAAGTGATGCATATGTCACTACTGTCAGATCTGGTATGGGAATGGAGCGGGGTCTGCCACTGACTCAATTGTGGTTCGTAACCCACCACTGCAGGTCTTTTACAGTTCACTCAGAGATCTGGACCATGTCGGAGAGATTCCCCGGATGCTGCGCCCAATGGAACTTTAGGTCCCACTGCAGAACCTGCATATGCCAATGGGCATGCATTACCAGCAGGAGGCCATGAGGCCCAGCAGGCTCAGAGTCAGTCTCATCGAAATCCAGGATAGAGCTGAAACATTTTTATCATAGCCTGGATTCGCTGTTCGGGAGGATAGGACCGAATCTGCACTGCGTCCAGAACAGCTCAGATGAAAGGGAGCATCTGAGAGAGACCCGACCGCTGGCTACCCGACCCACAAGGCCGGTAGGTACCATGTCCAAACAGAGGTTGAAAAGCTTGCAAGCCACTGGGGCTGGCTGGGCAGCAAAGGATGCGTCAGTATCCCCTTTTGATGGCCACGAAAGGAGCGAAAGGTGGATTGAGGGTGACGAGGGGCCATGAAGAGACCCATGGACCAGGCCATAGCCCTGCTGTCCTTAAAGCACTCCAGCGCTGAATCCACCCGGTTTCCGAAGAGAAGGGAGTCATCAAAGGGCATGTCCACAAGTGATGTCTGGACATCCCGGAAAAGCCAGTAGTCCTCAACCAGGCATGTTGCCCCAGGGCCACTGCCGACAAAACCAATCTGTCTAGTGAGTCGGTGGTGTCTAATCCCCATCTAATGGTGAACATAGCTGCATCCCTCCCTTCGGCAACAGCCTGGGAGGGCAGGGCCCGGGCTTCCTCCAGGACCATAGGCAACATCTTTGCAACTGTATCCCACAGAGCTTGGAAATAGCTGCCCAAAAGGCATGTGATAATCACCAACCACAATGCCAGGAAGGTGGAAGAAAATTTTTCTTGCCTAAATTGTCCAGCCTCTTGGATTTCTGATCCAGCAGGGAGGTTGGGAATGCACCAGGATTTACATCTAAAGTGAAGGCTTGGACCACCAAGATCTCCGGGGTAGGGTGTTCTGTGAGGAATTTGGGGTCCCCTGGAGCGGGGCAGTGGCAGCGGGTAATTTTTCTGTTCACAGGAGCCCCTGTGCTGGGCTAGGACAAAGTCCCAAGCAGGACATCAGTAACTGCTTTGTTGAATGAGAGAAGTGACTCGGAGGGGGCCAATCCCGATTGAAGCACTTCCGTCAAGACATTAGTTTGGACTGCTGCGGAGGGCAAGCTAAGATCCAACACTTCAGCCACCCTCCGCACCACGATTGCGAATGAAGCTCCCTCCTCCATAGCCATGGTAGGGGGAGAAAGCATGCCAGTATCTGGAGAAGTGTCAAGTCCATTGGCTTCACCCAGATCCTCACTCCAGTCCAGGGAGTCATAAGGCTGGTATTCTTCAGGGTCCAGCGACTTCTCCCATGTTTCCCAGAGTCCAAGCCCATAGTAATAGGTCTTAGGATCCGATCTGAAAGGCATTACTCCAGTCGGCGCAGGAGTCAGCATTTGGTGACGCCCCTCCGGCTCCATGTCAGAGTCAGGAATGTAAATTGGGATGGCACCGCCGATGGGTACCGGCATCATGCCAGGGAAGTTCTACATGGCACAAATGGCATCGATCTGGATCCATCTGTGGATCCCTGGGCCGACTGGTGCCAGAGGTGCCAGCGTGGATTCAGTAGGGGCCCCTCCCAAACTCGTGAGGCTGGAGGGAACGGGCCACTCAAATATGAGTTGCATCGCCTCATAAAACTCTCTCAACTGGTTGGGGTGTCGCTCTGGATCCCTGAAACTCGGGGAGGTGTGGAGCCGGCCCAGGCGCTGGCTCAACCACTGAGAGTCAGGCCTTGAGTTGCGCTTCCTCATCTTGTCAGCCGACAAATGAGGCGAAGTCGAAGCATGCTTCGACTTCGTTTTTGTGGCAGAACTCACCCAAATAACCAGATGACTGAGTGCGACAAGCTTCTTGGACTTCGCGACCGCTTCCTTCTTCTCCACCAGGATCTGGATCGTCGCACGTCGAGCCGCCAGGGGCTTGAGGGATTGCTCCCTCAAGACCTTCGGGTGCATGGCGCTGCAATCAGAGCAGGCCTGGGGGGCGCTCAAGTCACCAGAGGCACACAAGGTGTGGGTCTCTAATGACATTAAGCAGTGACAAGCACCACAGGGCTTGAAGCCGGCCTTCTTGGATGGCATATCCAGCCACACCAGGAGAAAAAAACCTCAAAACATGTTGGCAAAATGTTGAAAAAAGTAGTAAAAAATTGACTAGGGGTAGCTCTTCTCAGATCTGCTCTGACTGGTTCGAAAAGACCTGACGTCAGCGCGCTGAGGTGGCGTTTATATAGGCACCTCGCATGTCACTTCCGATGCGGTTGACGCCAACAACGCCACGCAGAGCTGAACGATGCAACCTACCAGCGCGCAGAGAGCTGCTCAAGATAACTTTCCAGATACAGTCTGGTGCCCGAGGATAATTCTGGGGTAAGGAATCTGCTGCTAAAAGTCTCTATCAGATAGGTGAGATTTAAAGGGGTTGAGGTCTTCGGACTCCCACCAATGTAAAAACTTAGTCCAGCAATCTGCAAAGATGGATTTGGTAGCGGGTTTCCTGGCCACCAAGATGACATTTTAGCCAGCATCAGGAAGGCAAAAGGACCTGATGCTGCTTAATCTGTAGACGTTGAACCGCAGCATTGGGGTTGAGGACTCAACCATCCTGCTGCTAGAGCAGGTCTGTAACTAGGTTAATCTGAAGGTATCCCTCAGAAACCATTCAGAGGGAGATATATAGATATTTCCTATTCCTGGCCATAGCAAAGAGATCTCCAAATAGAACCCCCCAACTTGGAAAAAATAGCTGCCATCACTTCAAGGTGCAATTCTAACTTCGTGGTCCTCCAGTAAGTGACAGCTAAATGATATGGCCTCACTCTGAGGGAGCTGCTAGTGAGATGTTACTGCAAAGGACCGTCTGTCACTCAGCCCAGTTCCACAGCCAAATCTCCTCCCAACATAGGGTCCATTACTGTCTGTTGATATAATGGTTGGTACCGTTGTCATCAGACAGAATCTGAAAGTTGATCCTCAAGATTGACAGGAGAAATGCCTTCATGGGAAGGGAGACTGCCAACAGATACAGCACTTATATGTAGGACCTGCTCTAAGGATGACCAAAGGCCTGTTTCTTCATATCTCCCAGATAGGCACCCCAGCCCAGCAAGGAGGCGTCCGTCGCCACAGTAGCCGGAACTTGAAGAGGGCTGAAAAGACAATCTACCAGTAGGTTGGAGGGTCCATTCACCAGTGCTGATCTACAAGGGCAGAGTCGAAAATCAGCACCTGAGCCTTGGATGTTGGAGTCCCTGTGACATAAGACACCAGTGAAGGTCCCTGATCTGTCATCTGGTGTGCAGCAACAACAGGATTCATGATGCCCTAAGGAAAAGCAAACTCACAACCTGCAGAACTGGGATCCCAGACCAAGTCAGATATTTCAGAATCATAAAACTGAATATCTGCATTCCTTTGAACAGGAAAGGCATTCATTCCGCTCCTGTCTAGTACCGCCCCTTTGGATGTAAGCCTCTGTATGGTGAAACAGATGGGACTTTTGTATAGGTAAGTCCACGGAGAGCATCTGCTGAAGGTACTCCCTTACCAAGTGCGGACACACATGCACTCCTGCCTCTCACACTGAAGTCACCATAATCAACAGTACTTCCCTAAACATTCTTGGTCGAAAAATTAGACCCCCACCCCACTCCACCCCAAAAAACTCCATGGGAAGAAGAGGATGAGAGGGAGGGGGGGTAAGAGGTGTGAGGTAGCAGAGCAGGAGAGGATGGTGGAGACAGAATCTGCTATTTCTTTCGTCCCGCAGAACCACCAATGGCCTGAGCGAAGCAGTGTGTCTGCTGGAGTGTCTGAACAGGCAAAAAACGTAGTCTCTGCCAGAACTGCACAATCCTGGTGCTGACTGACATGCTTGGGAAGCTGGGGCCAGCACTAGAGTCGTAGCTCTTCTGTTCTTGGAGGTCTCCTAGAAGGAGTCCGCTTTCTCTCCCAACACTGGCTCGCTATTGAAGGGCAGATTCATGAGTGTGGTTTGGACATCTGTGGAAAATCCAATGCAACACATCCAAGCTTGTCACCACAGCAGGACAGCTGTGCCCGTATATATCGGACATAGGTGTTTACAGAGTCCAAGGCACACTTATAGATCCGTCTGGATGCATTTAAGCAGCCAGTGAACGACTCTGTGACTGCTTTTTCATGTGGTCTGGCAAGTTGATCACAGAGAAGCTGGGTTCGTAGGTGCATGGAAAGGAACCTGGATTCCTTGGAGGCACCTATTGTTAACGTTGTAAACTTCCTTGTGGAACAGTTTGAAAGGGGTCTCAGCTATAGAACTATCAATTGCTATAGATCGGCTATCTCTGCTGGCCATGTCCTTGTCAATGGTAAAACGGTAGGTAAAAATGTCATTGTTTGCAGAGTGATGAAAAGCATTCGTTTAAGAAGGCCTCCTAAACCTAAATATGAAAGTCTCTGGTACGTTAAGTTAATCCTAGATCTTTTCAACAACTGGCCAGATAATACTCTCCTGAATAAGAAAAACCTTTCCATTAAGCTTGCTACTCTACTATGCCTAATTTCATGCAGAAGGGTCTCTGATGTCAAAACCCTGGAGGTTACGAATAGATCCTATAACATGTTCGGCGTCAAATTCGAGATTTATAGAAGAACAAAGACTATGTCTGATTCAATCTTTTATCCACGTTTTGATTTATGCCCAAAACTTTGCGTTGTGGACTGCATGAGAGAGCATGATCGCAGAATGTTTGCTCTTCGTCCCCAGGGTGTGAACCAATTACTTATATCCTTTGTTAAACCCTAAAAAGGTATAACCTCGACCTCTATTGCTAGATGGGTTAAAACTGTTATGAGTCTAGCAGGTATTGATTTAAAGAAATTTCAAGCTCACTCCCTTAGAGGTGCTATGGCCAGTAAATCTCTCTGGTCTGGAGGCAAGTTGGATGACATTCTCAAAGCAGCCAACTGGTCGAATGCTAGCACTTTTGCACGTCACTATTGCAAGCCTATCGAACATATGTCTGATGTAGTTTTACAAAGCTACCAACATGCATAATGTAGCCTCCGTTCTTGTAATGAAATTGCGATTCTCCTATTACCATGACTAGAGAATCTGGATTTCATTAAAGACACGGAGGCTGACATTATCCCACCCATCCCATCCCTTGGTTGGTGGTCTTACAGTGATTAAATGTTCATTTTATTAATAGTACTAGTATTATCTCTTACCTCTCTATTAGCTTGTTAAGTTTTATACTATTTATTTCGTTCAAGAGGTATTTACTTTTGTTTCTTTTCAGGTAACCCTTCTTAACTGCGAGACGTCTGGCCTTTGGATTTACCATCATTCTTCCTTCTCCTTCATATTGCTCACTCGAGGATCGTTTAGAAGTTTCAAGTTTCATGGACTTATTCTCTTCTCCACATTTAAAAGAGGCAGACTGTTGATGGCTCATGCCTTTTATGTGTTGCTAATGTTCTGTTCTGGAACCTTTTAATATTGTGATGTATGCGGCTGCTTGGACTGCATTAAAAGAATAATGCATAATGTCAGCCTCTGTGTCTTTAATGAAATCCAGATTCTCTAGCCATGGTAATAGGAGAATCGCAATTCTCACAAAGCGTGAAAATATCGACCCAGGAGGCAGGTGGCATTAGAAGCGCAGAGGGCCAGGCTGCTAGAATAAAAATGGATCTACTTTGAATAGGGCTATTATTGTTAATCTATTATCTTGCTGCAGATTCCTACCCTTCCGGTCTGTCGCTCAGGAGCACCATGCTTCTGCCTGGGCATACTCACCAGCACATGCCTTGATTCTGGAGGGAGCGGTAAAGGGGATTATGATGGGGAGGTTATGTCAGAGAGGTTCTGAGGCAACAGAGCCAGCAGAGGACAGAAGGCACTGATTGTGCTGGGGATGGCGATCCTTATATTTAGCTCTACTAATAAATCAGCAGTTAATTTCCTAAGATGTTTAGGCCACTTAAGAGGGTTCTCTCTGCAGGGACTGCAGAGCTCTGGAGTAGCTGCAGAATGTTCAGTAGCGCTGATGAAACTACCTCGCTGATGAGCCCAAGTCCAGTGAGCTGTTCCCTGATATTACCAGGAAAGAATCCGCTTTCTCTCCAAAATGGTTGTTTTCAAAGGGCATGCGTATCAAAGTGTTCTGGACACAAACACAATAGAGCACATCAGGGGATGGCAAGGTAGTTTGATGGGCACACTTCAGAATATGTTTTGAAGCGTCCAAGCCACCACTGGCTGGAAAATGGCTTCTTCATGTGTTCTGCTAGACTTAGAACCATCAGTTTGGTAAATTCACACAACTATGGACATAGAAAAGTAGGAGAGAGAAAGCGCGAGAGAGACCATGCCTAAAACAAAACCATTCCAGACCACAAAAGGATACAAAGAGGCAAGAGGGGTAAAGGATGCCCCGTTCAGGAGATATATATAGACTGCTGGCATTTTGTGAGTCAAGATCAAGGGCGGCAAGGAAGGAGATGGTCAGCCTCAGAATCCTCATCTCTCTCAGGCATAGTTATGGCTTGGATATCAGAGACTAGTAACCCCTCTATCTAGGTAAATGTCTGGACCCGATGAAAAGATTGATCATCAAAGCAAGATCTGACCTTTTCTTTAGCCTCCAGGATTATTTCAGTGCGGCGCAGATAACTCATCTGAGGGTGCTGGATGGAACTGGATGGAGAGGAGATTGTGTTGTGGTCTGTGATTTGTGTGTGTGTTTCATCGAGGCCAAAGCCTGAGAGGACACGGAGTTGGAAGACATGCGAGTCGGAACTGCTGGATGTGCCAAACCCCAACTAGCAGATTTGCACTTGGCTTTGGTAGACCTCAAGGTACTGTGAGCCACTCCCCAACAAGGCCAGATGAAAGGCCTCTACCTATGTGGAGTCAGCAGAGCAGGGACATTTTGCTGCTTCAGCGGACGAGGAAGAGCCTGGTGTCAGAAACAGCACTATGACTCCATACGCAGTCCCAAAAAGAGATTTATTTCTTCGAGTTTAAAGAGGATTTCTCCTTCCTATACCGCTCTTTGTGCTTTTTATGGGAAGATGTCGAGCGATCATTCCCTATCAGGCTACTTAAATGTACAGGAAATGGTAGGGTTCGGAGGGCCTCTGTTGGCCTTCACCAAAAACAACTTGGCAATTCGTTCCCCGATGGCCTTGGAGTGCATAAGGTCATAAGGGTGCAAAAGAGTCGTATGCTTCAGAATCATGGCCATACCAGGACAACACATGATTATGTTCTATGGATTAGATAAAGACATCCACTTGTGCCACTTACAACTAGGTTTGAACATGGAAATGTTTGAAGGAGATCTGTTGTAGCGGAGGAGTACAAAGTGAAAGCTCCGGACTGAATCAGAGAAGCACAGTAGGGCATGAACTGACGTTGGCCCCCCTGGTTGGCATCTATTATACGTCAGGTTTTCATGTCAAGCAGTCGCATGGCTCCACCTGGTAGGCTAAAGAGGTAATAATTTTGCAGACCAGTCTAGCACCTATGAGACTGTAATTAAGGTGAAAAATCTGCAAGACGACGGATCCATCGGAGGCATACACTTTTTAGCCCATTGCGTTTAGTTCTCCTTTGAGGACGATGTTTGGACAACCAGAGTTTCTGGTGATGGATGAAAGGACAAATAGTGAAGTTCAACAGGAGCAGGCCTATGACATTGGAAGTCTAAATTGCTTGGCCCAAAAAAAGTACTCCCATGTAGCCATGACAGTACCCAAGAGGCCTTCACCGAAAAGAAGTAAGGGCTCTTCCACCTAGGAAGTGGGTTGTTACAAGTGGCAAAATGTTAGAATTCACCTTTGCATCTATTCCAAGACTGCAGCTGCTTTACTTACTACAGCTGTAAATGAGCAGACTTCCACTGAAGCTGTGGCAAAGGGGTATGGGATTACCCCCTTTCAGAGAGGTATCTAGGCCACTTGCATTTTTAAGTGCAAATTAGAGCCACTGTCAGTACTATAACTGAGTAAGATCTTCAGCCTCCATATCATCATCCTGTGCACGGTCATAATCTTTATAGGGTATTGCAAAATTAGAGCGGAAATTTCCCAGACCTGGTCAAACCTGGTTGCCCAAGAGGTGTTTTGTCAAGGGAACATCATTAAAGGTTGCCTTACCTTTTTTTGTCGCCACATGGATGGAGTCTTCCAATGCCATCAGCTTATAAGGCGGTGCCAAATTTTGGGCGATGGGGAAGAATCTGGTGCTGAGACTTCAAGTAGCAGTTTCTTTGATGAACAAGGTGACTTCCCTTATCTGGTGCTTTTTGCAAGAAGGTCGTTTAAGAGCTCATTGACAGAGCGGTAACTTTCCGTAACAGGTGGGTGAAGGAGATCACTTGGGCATCTGTCTACTGGCCTCAGCCAAATACAATTTGGCCTTCCAACTCCCTAATGGCCCTCAGATGCATTGAGCCAAGAATCGAAGCCCGCAGCATTGCACTCTGACCACATGCAGTTTTCAAATGGATCTGAAAGGGACATCAACTTGCAGCATCTGTGACAAGGCTTGAAACCTGAAAGTTTAGGAGACATTTGACCTTGTCACTGTCAAATTCGGAGAAATTTCATTTGTGAAAAGTGAGATGGAGCTCTAGATCTGCATCAATAATAAATGGAATAACAGAACTGACGCAAGTGTGCCGGTCAGTGCCTTTTGTACTCCTATGTCATTATGATAGGAGGCTGGGCACAATCGCGATCTCAGAGGCGTGCTCGCGATTAGACCCCAAATGCACCACCTGATGGTGCTGGAGAGTACCCAGACCTTCATTACAAGTACCTCAGAATTCCTGATTTAGCCAGTAACTTCTGCACTGACTTGCCCTTTTTTGCTTCAGAGACAAATAAAAGTTGGTCATCCTGTTGGTAGTCTCTGGTTTGATCTATGATGAAGGCAAGGGCCCACTTAGGGTAGAGACGGTGGAGCGGTTCCTCCTACTTGGAGTGGTGAGGAGGAGCATAGAAAGCTGGCAATGTGATGAATTGCCCTATGTGGGCAGGATTCACTAAATTTAGTCAGGAATGCTACTTTATCCAAAGGGCCAGTTTGTTTGGGAAGAAGGATGTGTATGGTTGCTGTAAAGATAGGGCAAGCAGTTAGCTCACTCGCTGGGAGGACACTGTTTTGATGGTCAGTAGGCATAGAGAACTGTGCATCCATTCAGATGGTGTGCACATCCCGTAGGTGAGAACCAAACTGAGATCCAACTGCAGCATCAGGAAAGGTGCTGGCAGAAACATATGGATCAAACTCTTCAAAAAAGGATCACAACTGGTGGTTTGAAAAGGGATGGCTGATGTGGCATCCGAAAGAAGGGTGAAAGGAACAAAAGAAACTTTAACTGTTGACACAGCCAGGCCTGGCTGGGCCAGGAAAAGGCAAAACAGTAAAAAAGTCAGACAGCTTTACATTCGAGGGTTGAATGTCAAGAGAGGAATACCATACAACAAACTTCTACCATCGTCCTTCGTTTACAGTTTTGGTAGATGGACGCCCTGCTGCCAAGATGACACCAACCACTTCGTGAGGGAGATCAAAACACACCAACTCTTGCCGTTCAATCTCCAAGCACAGCTGTGTTGGTTGTGTGGCTCTGTGCAGGCCCAGCCCTGCTGTTGCGGCTGGAAGTCCTCCCAAATGGGCAGCCTGATTGTAGGACATTTGCTTATGGCCAGAAGGTCTGGGTACTACACTCTTCTTTGCCTAGTCAGGAGCCACTAGGATAACCTGGGTCCACTCTTTTTTGATCTTTCTAAGCACTCTGAGCAGGAGATGTAGGAGCAAAAAGGCATACAGGAGTCCCGATCTCCAGATCAGGCAGAAGGGGTCTACGAGGGACAGCTGCCTTGGAAACTCCAACATGCAAAAGTTTGGACACTGTGTTCTCTTCAGTGGCTAATAGATCGAGCAAGGGTTCTCCCCATTTCTTAAAGATGCCCTGCGCCACCTCGGAGTGCAACGGCCATTAGTGATCAGATAAGCAACATCTGCTGAGTTTGTCTGCCCTGGGGTTTGAAGACCCTGCCAAGTGTTGGACCATCAGGGAGATGCCCTGAGCCTTCAGCCACTCCTGAGAAGCAGCACCTCCTGAAACTTGACCCACGACCCCACACAGCGCTGGTTGTTGCAGTGTCACTTGGCTGAAGTGCGGCTGAGAGAACCTGTACACGGTCGATTCAAATAGTGTGCAACTCCAACAAGTTGAGGTGCAGCATGTTTCTGCCAGAGACCAGAGTTCTCTGATCTCTACCTCTCCCAGATGACCTCCCCAACATAACAACGACGAATCAGTCACAATCGTTCACTTTGGGTGGAGTAGGGAGAGCGGTCACCACTTCAGATCTTTTACATTCTCATCTGACCCTTGGGTGGCATCTGACAGGTTACCTTGGTGCTCAGCCTACATAGACTGCAGATCCCAATACAAAGCCTGCATGTGCCACCTGGCATGGTCCACCAGCAGGATGCAAGAAGTCAAGCTGCCTAGAAGCCTCAAAGCCACTCTCACTGAGATCCACATCAAGGGATGAAACATCAGGATTGTCACAGAATGTCCTGGACTCATTGAGGCAGATGGAAAGTTTGAAGGAGCAATGTATCTAGGATGGCCCCGATGAAAGAGTCATTGTGAAGGATTCAGGTATTGATGGAAAAACAGAACGATATCAGCAGGTCGGCTGTCGTCAAGAGGTGGCTTAATACTGTTTGAGGCAAGTGCACCTTCACGAGACATTCGACAAGATATGGGAAGACTGGCATTCCCAACCACCGCATATGGGCTGCTACTACCACCATCACCTTTGTGAACCCTTGAGGTGAACTGTTAAGGCCATTAGGGAGCACCAAGAACTAAAAGTGCTCTTGGCCTACTTGAAACTGCAGGTAGCGTCTGCCGGATGGGAATGGGGGAGCAGGCATCCTGCAAATCAAGTGCTAACATCCAGTATCCTGGATTCAGGGCAGACAGAACTTGAGTCAGGTTGAACATTTTGAACTTGTCCATCGGAGGAAGAAGTTCAGAGGGTGAATGTCTAGGATGGCGCGAAGGCCTCTGCCCTCCTTCTGCACCAAACAATAACAGGTGCAGAGGGTAGCATGTTGCCCCTGGGGGTCTGCACACAGTCAGTCCTTTTAGGGTAGAGGACAGGGATCAGGCTGAGCGTCCTATTGCTGCCGAGCTAAGTATAGGCATTGCCTCTGCTGAAATTCCTGCAGAAGCATTGAAAGGAGCGAAATAGCTGGGGGAAATACCAACTAGAGCTAGGCCGTGACCACGAGCAGTGGCTATGCTCTCTTTAAATCTTTTTAAGTTCGAGTCCGCCTTAGCTCCAAGCAGCCTTGAGCCGTCAAAAAGCATAAACATCCAAGAATAGCTGGTGGAGCGACACCAGGCATGGCGTCAAAGCACTATGCTGGTTCCCAACAGCCCAATCTAAATAGACTATTATGTCCTGGCACGAATGTATGGAGTACTTTGCTGCGCCCTTGCCTTCTGTGATGAGATGTTGCAGGGCTAGCCGGATGTCTGGCAAGAGCTCTACCACTATGTCTCACAATGCATGCGAGTGAGTCCCCTGGAGGCAACTTCTGTTTATAGATCTCAAGGCAAGGCTAGTGGAGAAGCACATACATTTGGTGAATGTTTCCATGCATTTTGATTCCCGGTCTGGAAAAGTTGTAGTTAAAACATTAGGGTTGAGGTGACTTGTAGAAGCTTGAATCGCCAAGCTCTCCAGTGTGTGATGTGGAAAGAGAAAATTTCGGTCCCCAGGAGCAGCTCTATGCCGCCTTGCTACTTACGGATTAAATGGGGGAAATATCCTTGTTTTGCCAAGGTGCCCACCAACACATCAGTAAGCGACTCTTTGAAGGGCTGGAGAGATTCTGGTTTATTTTTGTCAAGGATTAAGCACTTCAGTTAACATATTAGACTTCACCTCTGTCAGTGGCAGGGTGAGGTCTAAAACTTCCAACCCCCTTCTGATCACTGTTGCGAAGGAGGCAGACTCTTCTATTGCCACACTTGGGTTAGGGGAGGAACGACCAATGACTGGAGAGGTGTCCACTCAACTGGCATTCTGCAGATCTAGGAATAGGTTCCCATCATCATAGGGGGTGCTTTCACCACCACCATCATCATCATCATCATTCACCTCATGTCCTTGAGACGTTTCAGGGTTGGAATAGGATTACATGTGGGAAAGGCTGTGAACTTCTGGGGTGATGGAAACTGACTTTTGGAATCTAATAAAACTAGCTGCTCCATGTCCGGCGCTGGTGACATCAAAGCTGAAGCCGAGAGTGGAGATGTCTGTTGCGGCATCAATGGCAGTGTCGGACTTTGTGCCAGGACTGGTTTTGGTGGGGCCAGACCCGAAGCAAGGTCGAGTGGTGCAGTCGACGTCGGGCAAAGTAACACCTAGGGCCCAAAGGTTTTCTAGAAGGATCCAGTGGGGCATCAAAGATCGTGTTTAAGACCCGTTTCAGCTCACTGAGCTGTTGAGGTGTCACAGATGACCCGTAATAGTCAGAGCACACTGGTAGGAGTGTCAGAATCTGGTACCAAACGAAGAACCGACTCCATGGCCTGGAGGACTCCCATCACTCTACTATGAGTGATGGGAGTGGAGGGACACGGGAGAACTGTGTTTTGAATTCCTGTGTTTCTTCGACTTTAGACTTCCCCCCAACTCTTTGACCTAGATGACGAACGGTCCAGAGATCGGCCTCACGAGTGAGTACGCATCTGAGCCCTCAACTTTGGCCGAGATGTGGCCTTCTTGAAGTTCCTTTGAAGTTCTGCGATAGCAAATTTGGCTTTGTGGTCACGGGGGGCCTTCTTATTTATCTTTGGACAGCAGCCGCACGACGCAGAGCTGTGCTGGGGCCGAGGCTTCAGAGACAGACATTGTAGGTATTGGTCACTAACATCTGGTCGTGGCAGTCACTACATGGTTTAAAACCTGTTGTTTTGGGTGAGTCCATGTCCCTTGCACACTGGTTAAAATTGAGAGAAAGCAATCTCTGTCAAGGGTGACAAGATTTGAAAAACCCTGGATCCGCATCGGATGGCACAGAAAGAAAGTAACTGATGTCAGTGGGTGGAGGTGGCACAGATATAGTGGCCCAGACATCACATGCAGGGTGGGATGGATCGGATGTGGAGCCGCAGCACACCACCTACCGACACAGGAGGAAATTGCTCCCAAAGTTTATGGATCCAGCCTGGGGAAATTCACAAAGTGAGGAAACTGCAATTGCAAGTCTCTATCGGAAAAGGCCATGGGTTCTGCAACTAGAGCAATAGGTCTAATAGTTCTCATCCACTGATAGCAAAGCCAACCCTTGCTCAGCTTCACATTCAGGAAAGACAGCAGAGCCATCTCTCGCCTGTCCTAGTGCATAAGCATGCCTCACTTGCCACAGTCAGCAGTTATCCTTCTTCTTTGGCACAGCAAACCCTTGCTCAATGGACTAATCTCTTGGCTACTACAGACATCAGGTCTAGCCCTAAGATTGTTTCAGACGGCAGAGCTATCCCCAATGGGTTAAAGCAACAGAGACCTGTCTAGCTTGGCAGATCTATCTCTTGGCAGTTCGTGGTTGCATAGGGTCAAGAGGTTCTGTTCATCTTCAAGTGAGTAATGTTCTAAGAAGAAAGAATCCTTTTCCACAATACAGTTTTCATTGCGGTAAGATATAAAACTCAACTTTCTGTGGGCTTTTGCCTTGAAAAGGATTCTTCTAGTTTCAGAGCCACTCAAACCTGCGTTCAGTTAGACACATGCAGTCTTGTTCATTCATTTAAGCACATCAGGCAACTTCTGAGTAACAAAACATAACTTACTTCCTTAGAATGAAGTGAAGTGTCTTCTTTGGAATTGTAAATAGAACTCTCATACCATAAATTGGATGAGATGGGCAAGATAAGATGTCACACAATTTTAGACCCCTTTATACGCCGCTTTTCTGCACCGGGGGCTACAGGGACTTCAGTCCCCAAACTGCTTCGCGCCACGAGGCGCTCTTGCTGGTTTCCGCGCCCGGAGGTGCTATAAAATCACAGCGCGGCTCCCGCAGCACGGGACGCCGCTTTTCTGCACCGGGGGCTACAGGGACTTCAGTCCCCAGACTGCTTCGCGCCAGGAGGCGCTCTCGCTAGTTTCCGTGCCCGGAGGCGCTATAAAATCACAGCGCGGCTCCCGCAGCGCGGAACGCTGCTTTTCTGCACCGGGGGCTACAGGGACTTCAGTCCCCAGACTGCTTCGCGCCAGGAGGCGTCCTCGCTGGTTTCCGCGCCCGGAGGCGCTATAAAATCACAGCACGGCTCCCGCAGCGCGGGACGCGCGCCCGCGCCAAGGGCGGACCCGTCTGCGCCCGTCAGCGACTGATAGAGGCTGGGCAACCCCTCTGATGTGTGGAAGCCAACATGGGTAAGCGCAAACTGCCTTGTTCAAACGAATTGCCAAAGACTAAAGCTAAGATCCCCCGGAACTGTGCCTCCATAATGTCTTATTTAACTAGTGCTGTAGGGGCAATTACCACGGAGATCCACAATGTAGAAGCCCAGTTGGGTATGGGTGATGTGAATGTGGTTGCTGATACTTCCTCTTTGGTAGCCCCACGTACCTCAGGAATTGACCTTGTTACAGATATCACAGTGGGGGCTTATGATTCTACTCAAAGAAATGACGCTATGGCGAATTCAGGCCAGGAAATGTTTCTGGGGGTTGGTGATAACACGCCTGTGAACTCTCCAAAGGAACTGTTCGTGGCACCTTAGAAGAAAAAAAGGAAGAAAGGAGTTAAGGGAGGATCTAACAAAAAGGATTTGGCCTCCCAAGAGGGGCTTGGTAGTCACTTGAAGATGGATGAAAGGCAGCCCTCTCATTTTGGAGCTACACCTACGGATATAATTCTAACCCATATTGACACTTTATTCGAGACATTGAGAGTGGAATTAATTAATTGTATGAAATATGGGGTTGATGGAATCATGAAGAAGCTGTTACATCTTGAGAGAAAATGGGAGGGGGTGGCCTGTTCGAACACTATCTCGAAGGAGAAGGGCGAGTATGGAAATCGTAAATCATCCTGTAAAAATAGTAACTCAAATGAAGACAGGGTGATTGCCGCCGAGGAAGAGTGTGCTAGTACTAGTACCTCTGGTCATGGCCCCCAGAAGCTCAATGAGCCCCCTCAGGGAACTAAGACAGATTCCAATCAGTTGGTCAATGTAGGAGTTCATAGGAGAGCTGATGCTAGGCCTACGGCTGGCCTGATCAAGCCGAATGGAATGGTGAGCCATGCAAGGCTCCATCTGCCCCCGGAGGCTACACCATTGGTAGCAGTACTAACTGGGGTACCCCATCTTAAGGCGAATGTCAGTGAAACCACAGGAGAATTAATACGTAAAGTTAAATTTTGGTGTTCTAGACACTCTGAGGGAGGCTTGGATGCGTCATCCCACATTATAATGGCCAGACGGGTTGACTGGGTTGGCCACTGTCCCAAAAACATTGAGGGAGATTGCGTTGTTGTTAATTTTGACAGGAGGGATGTAGCAGGTTGGCTATTTGTGGCTACCCAGTATGGTGATAAAGGGGGAATTAAAGCATTTCCTCTGGGGGTCTTTTACCCACCTAAAATGGTTGAGAGGATTAATCGTTTATCTCCCCCCTTAGGGCCACAATGGAGAGAAAATAGGCAAAGACTGGGTTTCAGCCCCAAGCCGAGTGGAAATCTTCCCCTGGTGATTGGGATTCCTACAATTCCTTTAACTTCGGGGGGGGGGGGGGTCGTGGGAGAAAGCCCAGTCACCAGCGGGGTGGAAATAGCAAATAGATTTGAACCATTAAGCCAGTTGGATGGCAATGATTGACTAAACATCGTTCCCCTTACTCAAGGGCAGGAGGAGGGTTTACAAAGGGAGCCCATAAGAAATTTGACCCAAGTAAACAAGTCAAATGAAGCGGGAACAGTTAAAATACTTAGCTGGAATATAGCAGGGCTAAGAAATAAAATGGAGGATGTTATATGGAATAACTTTCTCAAGGAATATGATGTTATTGGGCTTCAAGAATCTTGGGAAGTGGACAATACCCTCTGGTTGGATGGCTACACTACTTATTTTGAACCTGCTAGATCATCTGTAGTGGGAAGACCAAAAGGGGGTTTAATCACATTGATTTCCCTAAAGGTTACAGGTAGTCATCGAAAAATGGAAACAGGGCTAGTAAATTGTTTAGCTGTTGAAATTATACCCATTAACTCAACTAAAGTTTTAATTGTCAATTTTTATAATTCATTTGATAGAATTTCAGTCATTGAACATTTGTCTAGTCTTAAAACCTACTTGGAGGGTTATAAGGAGAAACAAATCACACCTTATTCGGTTATTTTAGGGGATTTTAATATACATTTATGTTCCAAGAGCTGTTATGTCACTGATAGCCTAGGGCCTGGCATGTATTCAGATGTACACTTTGAACACACACCGCAAGGGGAATTTTTGGAGCAAACCTAGCAGATTTGGGTCTTTTATATCCGATTGATTCATGTGGTATGGATGATATCCCATCTTTTAAAGGAAGGGGAATGCATACGACCATTGACTACATTTTCATTAATACTGCCCTGGAAGTATATGTTAAACATTATACGGCTGTGTGGTCACAATTTAGTGACCACAATCCCATACATTTGATATTGGGAAGGGGTATTGGGCTCAATTTGGAAATCAACAAATGGGCACCCACAGCAGCAATTAAGAACAAAGACCAGGGCCGTAGATTAAAATGGTGTAAGGTCATTCCGGGAGATTTCTGTAATGACTTAGCTGCCAAAGTAGGATTGGAAATGGAGTTATGTCTTGATAGTGGGGCAATGGATAATGGGATTTTAACCGCCTACTGTAAAATTTGTATGCAGGTGGCAAAAGACCTCAAGTACCATTGTAAGGATTATCCCAATAGAGGAGAGAGGTGGTTTGACCACAGGTGTTCAGTGGCGCATCAGAAGCTGATGGCCGCTTTAAAAAACAGACCACAAGACAAAAGTTTGATAGTTGCCCTTAGGCAAGATTATAAGTTAGCAATAAACACACGTAAGTCGGATATTAAAAATGATGCTCTGAATGAATTAATGTCAATTGATGTAATAAAGAATAGTGCCACGTTCTGGAATATTGTAAATAGACCATTCTTCTCGGATAACAAAGGCAGTTTTTGCTGGTGTGTAATATCCCTGAAGAGGATTGGTTCAACCATTTTAAAGATATATATGGGGACCAGGGTGAACTTGAACCTCGGAGTCCCCCATATGTAGGCAAGAAATATTCTTTAGTCTTTACGGATAAGGAAATAGCAGTGGCTATTGGTCAAATGTCAAGGAATAAAGCCCCTGGTCCGGACGGTGTCCCAGCTGACCTATACAAAGCTGACATACCTTTATGGTCTAAATTACTAGCTAACGTTTTTAATAAAGCCTGTGAATTTGGTTTACCCCAATCTTGGTCACAATCAGTTATAGTCCCGGTTTTTAAAAAGGGGAATAGAGGTGACCCGCGATGTTATAGGCCAATCTCATTGACAGATTCAGCCGTGAAGGTCTTAGGCAGAGTGGTTTTAGGCAAACTCACTGAGTGGCTCAATGACGCCAATATCCTCTCAAACGTACAGTATGGGTTTAGGAAAGGGAGAGGAACTACGGACCAGTGCCTAAATTTGCTTCTATTATCTGGAAAATACACGATTGCGAAGAAAGGTTCACTTCATCTGGCATTTATGGATCTTTCTTCGGCCTTCGATCGTGTTAATAGATCCAAATTATGGCACCTGTTACTAAAGTTAGGCCTGGATGAAAATATTGTAAACTTTTTGGCGGATGTGCATCAGGATCTTACAGCCACGGTGAGATTTGGCCAAAAAGGTAACCTTACGCGTAGTATCCGCATTATTAAAGGAGTGAGACAGGGTTGCATCCTAGCCCCACTTTTATTTACCCTATATATTAATAATCTTGATTTAGTTATAATGGGTGCAAGCTTGGACATTCCCCGTGTAGGTGAGCGGTTAATTCCGGCTCTCCTATATGCGGACGATGCTGCTCTATTAGCTAGAACGGCGATTGGCCTACAGCATCTTTTAACAACCTTTGCCGAGTTTATGAAATCTTTGGACTTGGATGTTAATTTTTCTAAGTCCCATACCATGATTATGGGGGTAAAGCCCAAGAAATGTAAAACTCACTATTGTGAAGGGAATGTAATAACACTGGTGGCGTTGTTTTTAGGTCGAGCCTAGAGTAGCGCGCATGCGCTGCTCTGAGAGACTTTATGTAGGTGGTTTTAAAAGCTGACCACACGCTCGTGCACAATGGCCTTTTCCGTGCGGTTACCCGCATGGCCGATGGTGCACGAGCGTGTGGTCAGCTCAGCACGCTGGCACGCTCGCCCCGCTCCTCTCTGACGCTGTTTAACCACCGCGTCTGTAATGCAGTCGTACAGTGCTCTGTAGCTCTAACACTGTAGCAGCAAATATTACAGAAATATAGTTTGTTATTACGTCTCAATGCAAGGGTTAAACTGGAGACTTGAAACGCCTCGGCCAAGGCGTATTGTTTATCGGAACAAACTGAACAAAAACTAATCATTGTTTATTTTGCATTGAAACGCTGCAGGTTTTATCGAACAGTTTGTAAATTAAACGCAATAGCTTCTTTTGCTTTAAAAAGTATGGTCAAATACAAAGTATCACAGAATGTTCTGTGTTACATGTATGGTCGAATACAAAGTATCACAACATATTTTGTGTTAGGTTGTATCCAGCACACAGTTCCACTATCCGAGCGGAGAAGAGGCGAGACAAAAAACCGTGGCAATATTATCTCGAAAACATTGAAACATTCTTAGAGCACATTTCGGGGGAGACGGCGGCCTCACTCCGCCCTGGCCGACCTCCCTCCCTTCCTCGCCTGGGCAATAAATAAAGTCCCCATCAGTTCAGAGAGCCGGAATGTTTACTTTGTCCCCTCCCCATCTGTGGGCAGACTGCAGGCTGACATTTCACAGCTGCGTGTGCTTACATGTCATTCATTTGGCATTCATGTCCAGATAAGACGAATTTGACCGAATTCGGTTCCCACTGCTGTATGGAAAGGGGCGGGGGTACCAGTTGCGCAGCGCTAAAGGGATTCAATAACACGGCCTGTAGCGCTTTTGATCGGGCAGTGTGTGCTGCCCAAACACTGGGCTGTGTATTGTGTAGATAAATTGTATCTTCCCATCTCGTTCGTCTTTTCACTTTTTTGATATAGTTTTTTTTACTTTCGCTGTAAAACCCAACCACACACACTTCTGTCCGACTTCATTTAACGGATTTCTGCTCGTTTCCTCCCCACGCCTCTATTTTCTTCCCTTCTGCCGTCCTTTCGCTGTCTCCATTCTCGCCTACTTCTTTCTATAATTCCAGTTTAAATCCCCCAACTTTTACTTGTTTCTCCTTATGGCTTTTATCTCTCCCACCGCCCACAGCTCCTCCTTTTTCCTCCCCCTTTCTCTTTCATCTCCTTTTTCGTCTTCACGTCTCATCTTTTCTTCTCTCTTCTGTCATAGCTCCCCTCTCTTTCACCCTCCTTCTTCTTCTTCATTTCTCTACACTCCCTTTTCATTTGTTTAACTCCTGTCTCACATTTTATTCTCTCTTCTTGTTTCTTTCCTCTTTCCGCGTCCTCTCACCTCGCTTCTCACCCCCACTTCATTTCCCCTTTCCTTTCTTTTCCGTTTTCTCTTCTTACCTCACCTCATCACTCCTCTTAGTCTCTTTCATGTATTACCTCTTCCCTTAAATCCCTTTATCTTTCCTGTATCCCCTGTTCCATTTTATTCACATCATCTCTTTTCCCTCCCCTTGCCTCTCTCTGTTTTAGTTCCATGATTTTTCTCTAGTAGCCTCTTATTTCGCATCATTTCCTTTCAAATTTTTCTCTTCTTTCCATCCACACTTCCCTTAACCTAACTCCCAATCTCATTTCTTTCCTGTAGGCGTTATCCTGTCTTCTCTCCTTTCAACTTGCAGAACTTCTTCTGTCCACTCTCTTTCCATTCTTTCTTCCTCCCCGGCACCCTTCTACCCAACTCTTGCCTCGTGAACTCCTACAACCTCGTGTAATTTCCTTGTGCACAGAAGTGATCTGGTCTCGCCTGTGTTAGAGGGTTTTTCGCGTAGAAATTGACTAAAAGCCCAGTGTCGTTCGCAATCACGTGTCAGACTTCAGTGCCTGGAGGCGTTCCATATGTAGGCGCTATAGCAAGGTTTTCAGACGCTGCTTTATTTCTGCAGTGTTTCATTTATAAAGCGTTAAATGTAGAGGCCATCGGCCGACTACTTTTCTCAGGAGCGGGGGAATTCCCAGTCCGACTAAACTGCGTCCTTCCCAGTGGCTATAATATACTCACTATCAGATTTGACCGCCAGCTCTTTTGGACAGTTCGGTGTGATCTGTCACAAGGGCCTCTGGAATTATGCGGTAAAGGACGACCAAAATAAGCCTTAAGGCTAACTCAATCAATTAGCAGACTGCTGCAGCATATCATGTGACAGTATACACTTGCTATTTTGCCATTTTATCAAAGATGCAGATTATGCAGCAGATTATGGAATATGTGGCAAATGCAGTAAATTCACAACTATACGGGAAACACCGCAGATTAAAAATCGCATAATTCCAGTGGCCCTGACTATAGCACGACTTGCAGGAATTGGTAGCTCTGATAGCAGAAGGATAATAGATGTTCTGCACACATAAGAAAGTACGTCTTGTATTTTATTAAATAAAATAGCACACTTATGAGAGACATAACATGCTCAAAACCTTTTCTTACTGGCTCTAGCCCCTCCCCCTTTTCTTTCTATCTTCAATCATCTCTCGCTTTGCTTTGTTCTAGCTCTCTGTGCCCCTCTACTCCTCGCTTCTCTGTTTCTCCTTCTGTCTTTCTTACTCCTGTTGCATGACTAAACACTTATAAGGTACAAGGTTTAGCCATTCAACAGCTGATGTTGTTGCACCAAGGATATTGTGCTGCAAAACTAAATACTTATAAGGTCCCAAAAGCGAGACCTATTGGCTATGCCAATGCTTGTTATACTTAGGAGTGTTATTTGATGAAAAGGGTACATGGGTCCCACAAATGAAAGCCAAAAGAAATGCAATGGCCAGATCTACCATTGCTGTCCTAGATTTTGCTCGTAGATTGGGATCGAAGCCAGTGCATGCTATGTTAAATATCTATAGGGCTAAATGCCTTGCTATAGCAAACTATGGTTCCAATCTCTGGGGATATAGAGAAGCTGGTGATATCCAAATAGTGGAAAATAAATTCCTAGAAAATCTTCTATCCGTGCCACAATCGACATCTACCTATATTATCCACCAAGAAACAGGTTCTGGTTTCATATCAGATATTATAGGAATGGCACCTTTACTTAAATGGATAGGTATTTGTATAAACCCGGACCTTGGGATGAACCGCAAAATTATTCGCAACTGTTTAGCTCTTGATCTAGCAAGTAGTATCCCCTGGCTAAATTACGTGAAAAGGACTGCATCTTATTTGGGGAGACCAGAGCTATTTAGCTCCCCAGAGAAACTCCTAAAGGTGGACATGATCTGGGCCAAAAGCACGTACCTGCAGTTATCACAAATGGATAGAGAGGCGAGGGAATTAAGTAAGCCTCTTGTGCGGGCACACCAGTTGTTATCCACCTCACAAACGATTGAACCATATCTAAATATAGTTACTAACCAGCATCATCGTTTCCTTCTGGTGAGATTCAGATTGAATCAATTACATTTACTCCTCGCTGAACCAATGGGATGGAAAAAGCCGGAGGACCTGAATGTTTGTACTTGTGATAATTTTTCTACTCAGGACTCTATGCATTTTGTGAGCATTTTTTGCACATCCGAAAACGGTTCATTTTACCCATTTTAAAAGGCAAAGGTTTTATACAGGCCAGACCTGCTTTTATATATTTGCAAATGTTGACCAATGTTTGGGAAATTTTTAACATAGCTAGTTTTTTGACGGCAGCAGTCAGAATAAGGAAAAAGAGAAGGACCGCTATTAATTAGTACATTTTAAATTCAATGAATTATTCCTGTGTATACTGATGATCTACATCTTGCTTTATCTGTATTTTGTGATGATTGTGTTTTTGTAATATTTTTAAGAAAATGTTGTGTTTTTAATGTAGTATGCTTTTATGGTTTTAATTAACCGAATAAAGTGAATTTGACTGACTGACCCCTTCATCTAGATTAAAGTTGATGATTTGATGATTCATTCTACATATTAAGTCACAGATTTATTAGGTCCTGATGAAGGCTGCCTATTAAAAAAGCTCCAAAACATTTACTGAACACAGCATGGGATGAGCTCAGATGTTTTTTGAAATGAACAAAAATGCAAAACAGAACCATCAGTAACATTATCATTAATGGTCAGATATCACAGGATATAATGTTTTGATAGTCTCCCCTTTGGGTTTCTATACTCATATGGAGTGTTTGGCATTCACGTTAGCATCATAGACAGTGGCAATTTCTTTTTTTACAATTTTGCATGTGTTAATTATTTTTTTTCCTAAACAAAGTTATGAATAAATATAAAATTATCAAATACACATTAGTTAATGTTGGTTCTCTAAACAAGATGTTGTTACATGCTCCCATGTGCTCACAATGTTATAGGTAGCTCCACAGAGGATGTTAACTTATCCTCTCTTTAGGTTCAGTCATTTTGATCTGAGGGAGAAGATGGTGTGAAGTAAGAGATGCAGTGAAAGACTGGCCTTCACTCAGTGACCAGGACCTGTTCCTGTAGAAGGAAGCAGCTACGCCTTGAAAGTTTTCACATTTGATCCCAGCCAGGCACTGCTGAGATCTCAGATTTGTAATCGGTAAACTGCTTGTTGTTTATAGGCCACAAATAACCCCTTCTTTCCAAAAGGGAGATCAATACGAGTCTCTCAGGTCTGTTGGTGGTGGTTGAGGGAGGGGTGGGGGCGGCGGGGCTTATGGGTAGAAAGAGTTCTGGCAGACTTGGTGCATTGCAGCAGCGCTAGGTTCAGGCCTTGAGCAGTGGTCATCTACTCACGTCAAGTCAGAACCCAATATGGGAATGGTAATCTATTTGCTAACATTTGGTGGCAGCACGTAACAGGTTTCACCTTCTTCAGCAAGTGCAAGCAAGAAATCAGTTCAGGGATTGAAATGTATTACGACCAAGAAACGGGCGACCTACAGACACGAATCAGGATGGTGAGGACAAATAAACTGAAGTGGAAGAGAAGAGTAGGGGGAGGTAGGGTGGGTCACTGGACAAGAGCCTCTGCCATCAAGGGGAGCAAAAGAAATTTGTAGTGACACAGTCTCTACTCAGTGTGGGGTCTTTGGTCTTAGAATAGGCAGGGACAATAATGGAAGTGTTGTGCCTACCCATTCTACCTCATTCCAGATTTCACATTCAAGTTACCCTGGCACATTGAGTGACCCTCACAACACACTTTCATAATTTGCTGCATCATGAATGAATCTGTGTGAGGCCACTCACCTGATAGTTAAGTTGAAACTTCTCCATATCAACTCCCATGAACTTTGCCTTTACTTGGAATTTGCCAGGCTCATCACAGGGAATTATGTCAAAAATCACATTCCGAAACCTGAAAATAATACAAGAAACAAACAAGAGGTAAAATCAACCCAAACACCGGCAATGCTTGAGTGGCGTTCAGCATCTACACAGTATATCCTTTGCATAGGTTTGTACCTTGATGATGGCAATGTTAGCATCGGATTGTTTTATAGAAAGGACTCGCTCTTAAGAGTCCAGCACACCACCTAGCAACTGTTCCTGCGCTACCCAAATTCACTATAAAACGTTTGTTACGGTTTCAGAGTGAACCTTTATCAGATCAACGTAACGTGCTAGGGGTGAACAGCTGCCCTCTGTTCACCCCTAGCACTTCCCATGATGGAAACACCAGATATGGAACAAGCCTCAAACACACCTGGAAGGTCGCAGCAGTAAATTACATTTGGTTCCAGGATGTAATACCTAAAGAAACGGGTCAGATGCACAAACTCAAACACAAATAAATGCACAGCAGAGAGGCTGCATTCAGCCAAAGGACACAATAGTAGAGCAGCCGGTCAGTTGCATTCATTAGATAAAGCCCAAACAATGGCTAGTAGTAAGCGTCACCCTAGATAACACACGACCCACCCCGCCACCTGGAATACCTCAGAATGTGACCTCCAGTTGGCATTTATGGCCCCTTCTATAGGAGTGGGATCAAGCATCAAAACACGCAATTTTTTACCCACTGTACCAGTATTTCCTGCCCAAAGGGGGACGAGCATCACTTTATTCTACCCACTGTACAGTATAAAGCATGCCATGTACCTAAAGCAAACTGAATTCCAGCACACAATCGTAAGAGATGTGGCTGCTATTTCCGAATGTTATTGTTTAATTAAACTTAAACTGGTCCTGAATGCCAAGCCTCGCTGTTCTCCATTTGATAATCAGAACTGGTTTCAACAGCAAAACAAAAAGGTAGTCTTTGGGTTAGCATTTACGCAAGAGTGCCCAAGTTGTTCTCGTCTAGGGTTCCTTCAGTAGAGTTTTTAAACGATGTCTGGTTTAAACATTATAAATAGGAAATAACCACACAGGAAAAAACATTGTCAAATTGACTCACTGACTGATGGGAAGATCCTCTATTTCAAGTAGGACTCCCTTTTCGAACAGTCTGGCAGCGGTGTAATTGAGCGAAGCCTGCTTCTTGCTCTTCCCGGACATCCTTTGAGTGGAAAAAAAGAAAAATATACTGAGTAAAACAGAATCAGTCATGACAAGTGCACAGTTAATTAGGTTAACGGGACTGAGCACAGGGTGGACAGTCAAATCTGGGATATTTATGCAATAAGACACTTAATTGGTAGGACCTATGTAAAACTTCACTGCTTGCAAAACAAAAGGCAAATAAATGGCACAGGAAAAAGCTAACAAAATAATAGCTTCTCGGCACATACTACTCTGCAGAGATACTGTAAAGTATACAGTGGTGGGAGAGCTTTGTGAGTCTGCAGATGACCTAGAGAACCTGGATTTACTGCAGGGTCAACAGAAAGTGATCTTTTCTTGGCTAAAAAGCTATGCACTATCTGTTTCTGCAGGTACGAGAAGATTAATGCGCGCAAACAAAGAACCGTGGCACGATCCTTCGCGGGCAATGCTCCCAAAATCTGGAACTCGATTCCACCCCATATTAGAACTATCCCCTCGTTTGCAAAGTTCAAAGGTCAGCTCAAAACCCTTTTCCTAGATCGCGCCGGGGGAAGGGACAGGAGCCACTGATTCGAGGAGGACACCAACACCGGATGAGGCGATCGCCCCAGGACCCTGGCACCCAGTGAAGACGTCTCACCACCTCTAATGACCCTGGACTCCCATCTCTCGGAAATTCTCCCGCCTTGTTTTATACTTGTACTGTTCTACGTATTCCTCCGCTTCTCGACTGATGTAAAGCGCTCAGATACCCTCGGGTCTAGCTAGCGCTATATAAAACCTCGAAAATAAAATAAATAAATTAATGCATGTCACAGTAAAAGAAGAGGCGGCACAAAGAGCCTGCCTGAGATTCCGTGAGTTAGAGACAGGACAGGTGTAAAAGTACATGCACACATGTCTATGAATCACGACAGCGAAGGTCCCCCTTCTTGCTAAACCAAAATGACCTGCTGAAGCAAATGTGCAAAGCTCTGTTAAAAGCCAAGAGAAAAACTGTCAAGAAGTCAATGGTCAGTGAAGTTGTCTTGTGATATGACCTAGTTGGGTCCTGTGCTGCGAGTAAAGGTATCAGATGCAAGAGGATTTAGAAAACCTAAAGCAAACAGACATTGATTCAGCTTTACATCTTTACAATGTCGAGTGCTTTTTATATCTTTGCAACAGTAATTCACACCAATCAACAATCCAGCTCTTATAAGGACTGACGTGGACCATCAAAACAGTTGATATTATGATCAATACTTTTTGCAGTTGAAACACTAAAGCCACAAAAACTGACTACCCTTTTACTTATCTCTACCAGTATTGTGCAAGGAAAGCCTCACACCCTTCTTGAGGATGTAAAGAGAATTTCGTCCATAACTTACTTGCGGTTAGCAGCCAAGTTATCCAGACAGGTTTTAATGTATAGGTTGTAGTAATCAATTTGTTCTTCGTAGAATGCAGTTTTGGAATTCAAACCCTGGGAAGTTTGCTTGAGTTTCACCAGTTCATTCCTGCGGTGCTGCCGGTATCGTCTCTGGTTCCTAATATCCTACAATAAAACACAGAGGTACTGCAAGTTATTAAATACGTTTTGTATTTCAGGAATGAGGAGGGCTTCGTTGGTCTGGAGAGCTTTGCTATTGGTATATGGTCTGGTGTTTGCTTTGTACTTGTTCTGAATTGTATTCAGTTTGTAATTTACTGTGTTTTCATTAGAATTAGTTTTCATTTGCTCTTTTGCACAGTGTTCTGAAGGCCTGGAGGATCGGATTAACAATGTTTAGGTGTTTGAGCAGGTATGTGTATGAGGTTGAAGTTTTCTAACAGCATAGCCAAAAAACAACCTTACTAGACCAAATTTACCAGGTCTATGGATTTAAATACATTGAATCTGCGAAACTGTTTTGTAAGCCCCTTCCAAAACCAAAGGATTTTATTGCCAGACACGCCTGTTTAAAGTTACCGTCCAGAAGCCTTCTTTAGGGCACGTTTTCACCATTTAAATTCAACCCATTATGGACAAAATGAAGAAAAGAAAGGGAATGGGCCGGCCAGCTAGCAACTGTTGACGTTTGGGGTGTTGCAACACACATTGGTTGCTTAGGCTTGGAGAATGGACACTTTGCAAAATGCAGCACCAAACCCCTGGAGAGTGTAGTCCCTGTTGTTCAACAAAGTGGACCAGGCACTGCGATTGGTTTCCCAGAAGACACACACTCTATAAATTGCTCCTCAAGATATCTTTTTAATTGAACTTAGAAGAGCTCCCATCTTCTTTAGGATGAGCAAAGAAGGAAATACAGAAGCAACAGAGAATCCATATTCAAACATCCTTACTGTGCCTACATTTGAGGAAATGGGACGACACTGGACTAACATCGATAGTACGTCACCGACTCGCAGAGAAGTAGACCATTAAATTAAGGTTCTGTGCTGGTTCTCCTTGGCACGTATGAGATCCTACCCAGATTATCAAAAGTAGGATCCTATTCCGTAATTGGGTGTGCATTAAAGTAGGGCAACTACAAACTAGTCAAATTGAACTTCAACTGCACAAACAAAGGTGTAAAACCTTCAAGATTTCTACAGTGCATGCTCCGGACCAACCATAACCTAAACTGTAGGGATGCACCCAGCATGCACACTTCCTGAAGGGCTCTAAACACCCATTTATTCAAAGAGGCTTCAGAATCCCATTCTACCACCCGTCATTACCCTCAATTAGAACAAGCATTGGCATAGCCAATAGGTCTGCCTTTTGGGACACACATGTTTAGCCATAACTATTGGCTTTGTCAATGTATTTAAACTATGTTTTAGAGTAGCATGGGTGCTGTGCAGCATGTTGAAAAGTTATAATAAAAAAAGTGTTTAAAGCATTTTTTACCTTATATATAGCCAATAAGACATTTATTTAAACTTTGAACTACCTTTTTGAATCCTTGTTTTTGCATGTGTTTAAATAATTTCACAAAATAAAGTGTTTTCATAATTTCATATTTAAGTTCTGATTTTTTGACGCTTGGTAGCGTGTTTAAGAGCTTAAAAGCGATAGCTCATGCTCACGCAGGCAAGACCTAAAAATAAGTGAGGAGAATGAAAGTAAATAATTCATTCTTTTATAGTGTGCCAAAATGTAATACTGCAGCTGGTCAATTGTAATTAGAAAGGGTGAACGTGGCGAACACTGTGAAGAGAACAGAAACATTTGAAAAGATCAGCTACTAGTTGTAAAACAAAATAACAGAGCCCGTTTTGGCTTAGGGAGGCTGGAAAGCAGGATGTATGTTGAGATTGGGAGGTGTAGAGAGGCAAGGCCAGACTGGGACAGAAAATAAGCCCAGGTACCAAAATAGAAGTGGCCCATTTAGCACCTTCGATTGCTAAAAGGTAGTCCATATTTACAAATTGGGGCAGTTTTGAACTTGCAGACATACTCTGTATAAGTGTTTGCCAAGGTGTGGAAGACTGCATGGATTTGAGCTGGTCGCAGACACTGTTTGTGAGAATATCATTGAAATCACCAGTAAACATGGGCCCAGCAGAGCAGAAAACAGATCCACAATAGTCAAAAAACAGCTCACACACCGACCAGTCACACCATTCCCTGTGGGGGAGCAATACAGAAGGCACACCGGGTCGACCTAATGAGTAAAAATAATAAATAATGGAGTCAGTGGAAGTATTCACCAAAAGTGCAACCAAATGTTGTGTTACATTTCGGGCACAATTCCATGCCACATAATGTATCAACCTCGGAAGGATATGGGGCTGTGGCTAATGCACACCGATTTATTCAGTGGGTGAAAAAATAGGTGCATATCGATTTTACATTTGTAACTGTATATAGATTGAATGTGTGAACAATGATGATGGAATCGGGAGTATACGAAGGTTGCGCCATTGCATACTGCAGGAGGGAATGGGGAAATAAAATGTCATTAAAGCATAATGAGCAATCATAGAAAAAAGCAAGGAGCTTAGAGTTTAGCCCCATCCATTGCCTCCAGATCATTTATTATCGAAAAGATGTGCAACCAGAAACTAAGGAGCCATTGAGATTTTTAAGGCGACCAGATCAGGTTACTCAAAAGCTGCCTCAGAAGCAGACAAACTACACGCCGCACATCATTTAAAAAACCTAATGCAAATAAATAGTCGCTGCCTTTCATGTCACTACAACGCTGAAATAATGCGCCCCTTCTTTCTGGGAATGGACGAATTCCAGAAATGTTAACTCTGGACTTTTAAACAACATTTGGGAGAGCAGTAAATCTTCACCATGCACAACTCTCAGGGAGCTTAAGCAGGAAGAATGCAAAACAGGGTCTAAAAGCTTCAGTGACACAGCCTTTGCTAATAGCACTAGGCTGCATGCAGGAAACAGGAATATGCGGGCGGGCGGCGCACACCGTATAGAGTGATTTCATTTCCATGTGCAATTTCATTTCTGAAGATGAAAGTGGACAAGACTGTGTTTTCAAGAACAGTGGTAATACACCATGACAATACACACACCCTCCCCCCGTCCTGCAATCCCTCATCCTTCTGCATTACTTCGATAAGTGAGCAAAGGGCATTGTTTCAGCTCTATAAAATAAAAATGCCAACTGCTTTCATGCAATTAAAAGCTCTGCATACCACCAGGCTCTCCTTTGAGCACATCAGAAATAAGCACACAGCAGCAAGTTGTGACTGATGCGAAATAACGAAGGCGTGTCCTTAAACATTCCTATAAAATGAAGATTAAACTTAGAGTAAAATGACTTACTTGCCCGGCTTTAGTCTGGGATCGCACCAGTTCCGCATCTTTGAACTATTGTGCAGCCCTTCCTTGTTTGGCTGTCACTTTATATGTCCATTTAGAAGCAACGCTTTCAACCAGCCCTTCCTGCTCCTGTACCATTTGCTGACAACATGCCCTTTAGCTACATTCCAAGCACTGCCCTGCTGTTCGTTCGCAGAAAGTAAACCCTAGACGGCGGCAAGCCAACTAGTCTAAATTATACAATCTTTAAACCATTTTGCATGACACTTGAACAATGAATATGGATAATAAATCACTGGCATCACCATGCTTACCCTTATGGCCAAGGCTGCAGACTTTGTAATTGGGGAACCAAGTTAGAGTTCCCTCGTTGGCTTGTCAGCCTGTGATTGTGGGCACAACACTTCATCTCCCAATGCCTAAAAAACCAGCAGAAGCAGCACAAGTCGGCCCGAGCCCTGTTCACACAAGGAGCAGACTGCGGTGGCACAGGGTGGGGAGCAGCAGTGCTCTGGAGCAACGAGAGAGAGGGACTGAGCAACGGGCCGCAGGAGGTGACGTGGAGAACAGCGAAACCAGAGATGGAGTGCTAAAACGAAGAGGGGCCCAAGTTCCACAAGATTAATAGCCCTGTTGTACGAGTTACTTACCTTCGGTAACGATGTATCTGGTAGAGACGTTGTCTAGCCGCAGATTCCTTAACTTAGAATATCCCCAGGCGTCAGACTGGATCCGGAAAATCTTGCGCAGCGGTACCTCTGCGCGCCGGGGGACGGCGCCGCCTGGCTCCACCCGGACGTCGTCCCCGGACACGACGTCAGTGGAGCCATATAGGGCCCCCCCCCCGGCGCGCTGACATCAGTTTTCTTCGGAGGAACTTTTCCGCGCCACAACGCGGAGCCCCCAGCAAAAACTGTGAGAGTATGGGAACAGTGTGCGAATAAAACAGAAAATTGGTGAGAGAGAAAGAACCAAAGGGTGAGAAAGCACCATGAACGACAGTGAGAAGCACTGTCGACTGAAAGGTGTTGAAAAGGAAAGAGCAGAGCAATACTCTGAGAAGCTATTTCGCAACACCGAAGTGAATGTCACCCCTGAGGGAAGTCGATCTATAAAAAGAAGACTGAGGCAGACGACAGAAAGTCTGCACCAAATGAAGTGAATGAAAAGAGCAGAACAGTATACTGAGAAGCAACCCCGCGAAAGCGAGAGAAAGCCATCCCCGGAGGCAAAACGGCAATGAAAAGAGCCGACAGCGACAGGCAAGAAGCTCCAAACCACAGGATTAAAGAAGAGAAAGAAAGAAATAGGGAGACTCTGTCCCCTGTGATAGAACCATTGGACTGAGGAAGAGGCCAGAAAGACCTCAAAACCAATTGACTGTAGGAGTGTCAATGGAGAAGGTGGGAGGGAGGGTAGAGAACACAAGTAGGCCCCATACTAGAGGAAACCGATGTGGAAAAACGCAGAAGGACACCTGAACTCACCGCCCAAGCATGAGATTGAGGGGAGCAGAACAAGTAAATCCAAGGAATAAGCCTGACGGGGAGGGAGGCGAAAGATACCGCCCCGTAGAAGGACAAGTCACCCCAAAGGAGGCGAATGCAGAAAACCCCACCTGAAAAGGTCCTCGCTGATCGGGGAGGATGGGTGGGCGTTAAGGAATCTGCGGCTAGACAACGTCTCTACCAGATACATCGTTACCGAAGGTAAGTAACTCGTACATCTGATAGAGACATCTAGCCGCAGATTCCTTAACTTAGAATAGATACCAAAGCCATACCCCATAGGAGGCGGGTCTGCGACAGAACCCCACTAAGTTCCCAAGGGAACTGAAGAGTCAACCAGCTGACTAAACACAGTGGGGGCAGCACTGCCAGAGTGGCCAACACCGGACCAGGATACTCTGTAGGGAGTGGCCAACAATGAGAGGCAAAGGCATCAAAAGCTGCAGAGGGCGGCAGGAAATCCCGGTCGGTGAAACAGTGGAGAAAGTGAGCACAGAACCAGAAGGGCAGTGCGGAATGAAAGTGGATACCTTCTGTAAAAGGAGAGGAACCAAATGTAGGATGTGAGGGCAAAAATGCATGGCAGGGAAAGAAGCACTGTGGAAGTGGGAACAGCAGCGGAAGGATGCTGACGACGCCCAGGATGAGACAGTGTTACAGGAAACACAAGACCTGCCAATGCACCATCGCCCATGCACCGGACATGTGAAAGGGCGGGCATCAAAAGGCAGAATGCAGAGAATAATGGCTACAACCAGTGCCACGCACGTGGGGAACAGAAGTACACAAGAGAAACTGTATGTACCGCCAGAACCACACCATGGAAAGGAGAAGGCCCCATGAAGCGCCACAAGCAAAAGCTGAGACACGAGAGACGCATCACCAGGGTGTATCGCGTGAAAGAGAGCCGGCAAAACTAACACACGTAGAAGACTTGCGCTCACGAAAAGTGAGGAACAAGACCACGGCCACCGTAAGGAGGACTATGCCTGCGGGAGGACTGGGTGTGTGTAGTACGCCGGACAGGAGAAAAGAAGACAGGGCGCAGCCCGTGGATGAGTTGAGAAAGAAAAAACACCATAGCACCAACAGCCATGTAGCAGCGGTACCAGACAGAGCAATGCCCAGAGCCAGACGCAACAGCCACAGGCGGTAGGGAAGATCCACTGTCTACCGTGAGACAAACAGGGAGGCCGAGCAGTACTGGAAGGAGACAGTAAGAAACGTACCGGAGGAACAAGAGTGGATATACGCACAATAGCCCACCAGACAAACAATGTTCTGAGGAGAACACTCCCGCTGAGAGCAGCAACCGCAGCCCGAAGGAAAGCACGACAACACCTGCGCGGATTGCAGCAGGGAAATGGGAAGCTCTGGCAGGGGAAGTGGCCAAAAAAGCAAGGCACAAGACAATGAACAGCATCAACGTCTGGGGCCAGAACGCCACCATGGAGAGCGAAGTCCAACCATGAAAGGACTACGCAGCATGGAGTAGGAGAGTAGAACTAGGCAACGTAAAGTTGCCGGAAAACGCACCAGCCCGTGACAGCGAGCATACTAGGGAGCAGTCATCGTACGCTTATAGAACACAGCGACAGGGCCCTCTGGTAGGCAGTCCAGAGATGGAGCGGCCGCAGCGAAAGAACCACGACGAGACGGTAGGGACCTGAAAGCCCTCCCGGCCTCAAGAAATGGATCTGTGAGATGCAGGGGAGTGCCACAGACCAGCAGCAGACACCATGAGAGAGCCCAACAAATGGACCGCAAGAAGGTCCCGGGAGGGCCCGCAGCAGCAGTGAAAGTGTACAGGCACAGCCGCAGGACAACATATTGAAAAGGACCCCACAGAAGCGTACAAAGACTGCTGTGGGAAGAAGGCAGCTATACAATAGCTAACGAATACCCCACATAGGGTAAGCATCAACCCCAACAAGGGGTACCTCTCGAGCATGAGCTCATAGACAGAGGATGTAAAAGTTTAACTCAGAAACCACAGGGTTTGAACACATAACCTTTGGAGTAAGAGTCTGCAACCTGAACCACTAGGCCACAGTGACTCAGAAAGATAAGCAGCTGACCTGCTGCATGAAAGAAAGAAAAGACGGCGAGAAGCCGCCCAGGCCGTTCAGGTATTACAGCATGAACCCAGGGCCGACATGAAGCAAAGACAACAGAGCAGAGGGTGAGGGCAAGGACCGGAACCGGAACAAAAACTACGGAAGGGTAGACAGACGGCGATGAACCGCAGAGTCTGCATGTTCGTCAAACAGGGACACACCATCAAATGGCAAATCCCGGAGACTGTCACGGACATTCTCAGGGAAACCCCCGTCGCGCAGCCAAGCATGGCGGCGCAGAGCAACGGACCTCGCCATTGCCCGACCCACCGAATCGGTAGAGTCAGCGGCGGACCGAATGGTAAAGCACGCCATCTCTCGGCCTTCGTGAAGGAGACGAGCCATTTCAACCAGAGTACTCTCAGGGAGGGTAGGCAAAAGACACTCCACAGAGTCCCAAAGGGCACAAGAAGCCCGGGTAAAGACGCAAGCCGTGTTCAGAGCACGTAAGGCTGAACTAGCGGACGCAAAAATGCCGCGTCCACATGCCTCCAACCAACGAGACTCCCTAGTAGGAGGCAGCAACAGAGGTGGAGAGGAAGACTGCGTGGCCAAAGACACCTGGACTACGAGGCCTCGAGCCCCAGGCTGAAGGGACAAACAGGCTGGGCCCCCAGGGGCCAGACGATGCCTATGCGCAATGGCCCGGTCGACAACATCTCCGGAAGCGGGCCGTGCCCACGTCCCAAGAAGTGCGTCGAACAACAAGCCGCTGAAAGGCAGCAAGGGCTCAATATCCTCCTCACCCTGGTGGAGGAGATCCAATAATGGATCGGAGGACAAGGAGACAGAAGGAGGGTGCAAGTGTAAAACAGCTGCAGCCCTGCGAATACCCCTTAAAAACAAAGCACCAGCTTCAGTGGGCGTCCTGGGGGGCGACAATAGCCCATCTGTAGGGGACGGCTGCAAGCTGACATGTCCCGCAGCAGGAGGAACAAGGGGCAACTGACCCCATGGCATTGGAGCCAACCGGCGTGGCAAGTCTGGGCACACCGGATCTGTGTCCTCTGGAAGCGGAGAACCAACAGGTACCGGCGGCCGCTCCGGCGTCGAACGACGCCGCTCCGACGGCGAACGACGCCGAGATGGCGTCGAACCGACGTCGACCTCCACAAGGGGCGACCCGGCCGAGCCGGCGTGGACGTCCCCACCACCGACAGGTGCGGAGAAGGAGCCCGACGACCAGGAGGCGACAGGCATGGTGCCACCGGCACCGCCGATGTCGACGCAGGGAGCCGCCAGGGGCTATGCGGAGACAAGGCAGAATGGCACGACGTGGGGCTGGAACGCCCATCGGGGTTGTGACCCGACGCCGGCACGACTCCGGAGCCGGAGTCGAGGCACTCGGCCGGCGCCGAGGGCGAACCCGCCGGCGGAGATCCGACCTGAATGCCTACCTCCACTGTGGGGCCCGGAGGCGCGCCAGGGAGAGGAGGTGACCCGAAGATGGAGTGCAGAGCCTTGTAGTAGGCTTCCATCTGGGGTCGAGTCGCACCATTACCCGGAAAGGGCGGGTGAATGGAGACCGACTCCGGGGGGGCACAGCTCCGTGAGGGAACGGGAACCATGGCCCCCCCATCGTCACGTGGAAGCGAGGTCTTCGACCTCCGTGACTTGTGCTTTGACTTACCTTTAGGCGAGCGACGGTCGCGGGAACGACTCCGGGAGCAGACGCGGAGAGAAGAACCAACCGGAGAATGTCGGGGAGACGCCGTGCGGCCAAGAGCTTCATCCGGCGCTCCCGTAGGGACTTCGGGCGCATCTGTCGGCAGGCGGCACACTCCACGGAGTCGTGGTGCGACCCAAGACACCACATGAAAATGGTGTGCGGGTCAGACGCTGACATCTGTCGCGAACAAGTCTCGCACACTTTAAAGCCCGAAGGCATCGCACAGTGTTCCCCGACGCCAAAGGACGTCGAAAAAGGGCCTGAAGAAACACAGGCCAGAGGAACAGCTGAATCCCGGATCCACGCTGGAACGCGGAAAAGAAGGAAACTGACGTCAGTGCGCCGGGGGGGGGGCCCTATATGGCTCCACTGACGTCGTGTCCGGGGACGACGTCAGGGCGGAGTCAGGCGGCGCCGCCCCCCGGCGCGCAGAGGTCCTGCTGCGCAAGATTTTCCGGATCCAGTCTGACGCCAGGGGATATTCTAAGTTAAGGAATCTGCGGCTAGATGTCTCTATCAGATTACAGAAACTGCAGTCGGAGCAAATGAAAGAATTGAGTGCTCGTGTGGAGTGCTCTTACACAAAGGGAATAGCAAAGATGCAATACAACAAGGGCGTCAAAACTGAACACGCACCCACTGTAACACCAGCAAGGAAGAAATAATAAATAGTCCCCCAAACAACAGATAAATAACCAAAGCGTAAAGATACAGTACCTGGTACCTGCTCCATGGGAGGAACGAAAGACAAAAAGGAGGGACAAAGAGGCAGGACTGACCACTAGCAAGCAAGGATTTTTAAAGGACACAAACAAAAATGAAAAGCTGTGGACGGGTTTTAAGCCCACACAGTATATATACACAACAGGTCTTGAAAGCTCAACCTAAAAAGGAATGGGTTTTTTCAACTGCTATCAGAACTCACACCAACTCACGTCCTGACCACATTTATTGAATCCCTGCAGAAGCAACTTGTCCAGTCCCTCAACAACGAACTTGTTATCTTTATCAGCATTACTTAACCCACAAGCTAAGAGAAGTGGACTGAAATATGACTATATAAACCCCAAGTTCTTGTTGTATTTTAATGTTAATGGTTCTCATCTACTTCCTCTGCTATTACACCTAAGGTCCATTTGCTGCCCAACTTGTACCAGTAACATTCCATTCGTCACAGGCAGAATAGCAAATGTCAGAAGACTAAAGCCAAAAAGGTAAGCCTGGAAAACTCATCTCCTAGAGTCAAACAACTGAACGTTGCACAGAACACATCATCCTCATGTAATGCACAGGTGGTTTGTGGGTTACAGTACATCGGGTTCTCTGTCTCAAGTAGGTTTGTTGGCCAAGTCTATGCTAAGAGATGGTCTAGAGATCCCAAAGTTCAGGCCACATTCTAAATAAGTTTTACTAAATGTATCTGGTCCAGTTTTCTCCATGAAGTTCAATCTTGAAGATTCAGAAGGATGGTAGGTGGAGTTTCGTAGTAGAGGCCGCCAAGCCACCGTTAAGCACGGGTAAGCAAAAGCAGCTCACTCCTCAGTTTAGAATAGAGGAATCTCTACCCCTGCATGGAAGGAGGGAATGAAGAACTAGAAGTGTTCTTGGGACATACCACACCCCTAAAAGGGGCACAGCGGAGGCACTAGAAGTGCACCACATTCAGAGCAGCAGAAACTAAGCATGTCCATTGAGGCTTGCTTGATGGCGCTCAGGTGTAGTTGTCTGTAATGAAAGCATACTTGAAGGGAAAGGGATTCATACCTTTCGATGAGGGATTGGCCTCAGGCCAAGGAGGGAACTTTGACAGATGAATGGTAGAGTTTAGAGATGGGAGTCTTGCGCCCCATCTACAACAACAAAATGCACACTCCTCCAATGCCAACCGCACCATATCCTGAAAAAAAAAAAGAATTCTAACCAGAGTTTGCCCTCACCCTCCACTTTAAGTGGCCCTAATGTCAAATCCAAGTTATTTGTACAAGGCAATGGCATGCTTTATGGTCACGATAAAAGCTACCTTTAATTGCAGCAGAAAGGAGAGAGACCACATGGTAATTACAAAGAAAGACGAACCTCCACCTCCCAGAGTAAATTACTGCTTAGGCAGTGAGTGTGGTCTAATGTTAAAGCTCTTCATGGAAAATAATGAATTTGATAAACATACCTTGGCAATCTCGTTGATGATGTCCTGATATTGGTTTGCAGAAGTCACCATACCCAGGCTCTCCAGTTTCCGCAAATTCCGGATGATCATTCTCTTCTTGTCTTCTATCGACTGTTTGCTGTTTCCCACCAAAGAGCGGTGTCTCTTGATCTTGTCTGGAGTCTGAGCTTCACGTGCAGCCTTCCTATTCATGAGATAATAATGGGACGCTTCCTGAAAGAGAAAAGAATGCTCACATAACCAGTTGAAATGTATTGGTCCTCTTAGATGAAAAGGAGTGGTCTTTAATAGGTCATGAATGTACATCTTTCTTGCATGGCTTGTAAATACCATTTCAACACTTTAAATTGTTATTCAAAGGAAGGGAGAAATGAAAAGAAATGAATAGTAGATGAGTAGTGGGAGAAAGACAAGTGGAAAAGAGGACAAGAGAAGCAGAGGGGCAAGAATGAGTGAAGAGAAAAAGAATGGAAGGGGAAGGAAAAAACTAAGAAGAAAGAAAGTGAAGGAAAAGGAATGAAGGAAAAATCAAAGGGAATGGGGTTGAATGCTGCCAAATCACCAGCCCCGTTTTCCGTATTTCCAGTCAGTATATGTATATCATGTACCACAGTATACCCAAAAGCTAATTCAAGTCAAAATAACATAAAAAGGTTTAGTCAAGTGGAAAGATGAAGGGGGCATGATTTTGAAAAGTTGAAAAACAAATTAGCTAGAAAGACCACAGAGTGGTTATGAAGCAGAACACTGGAACTAAAGATGTAACAGCTGTATTGTGGCGAGACGCCTGACAACTGCTTCCTCATCCCTGTGGCAAGTTAGAACTATTGTAACACTAGAAATTCTTTGAGCCAATAATTCTCTTGCCATGCCATGTTGGTGAAATTAATTCTACGTAGGGTTTTTCTTAAAAAACATTTGACCGTTTTTGCCAAATCTCACAACTAGTAAGACAGCGTAACACCTTTTAAAAAATAACTTATTTTTTATGTGAGGTGCAAAAATTAAAACAAATATAAGTCCAAAATACAAATAAGAGTATTCGAGTTGTCTGTAAGTACAATCCAGCAGGTGAAGTTGTCCAACGGTGAAAGGTTTGCAGCATCATAAACTTAACAAAATATGGTTATTTTGCCAGTTTCGCCTGCAGGTGAAATGTCGTGTTAAGTCAGCAAAGTTTGAAGAAGAAGAAAAAAAAAATCTTCCAGGTTGGGGAATTGCATGGTCAAATACCCATAATTTATAAGTTTCCTGGAATTACTAGACTCCTGTCTTTCAGTCCCCAGGGGAAAAGTAAGTTAGTTTGGATTGAGACTATCACATCATGGAACAACGTGTACTATTTAAAGCTCAGTTTCAGAAAAACTGGAACAGGTAGTGATTTGTAGAGCAGTGGAAAGAACAAGTCTGCAAAGAGCGACTCCATTACTGCAGATGGAGTAAACTAATCTCCCCCCTTGAGAGCCAAAAGAGGACCAAGGCGCTGTTGTAGGGGGTCGACGGAGAGCTGAACATCCTGTGACCAGTCCTGCAGTGTTCAGACATTCTGATTGACATAACTTGCTAAGGCTGCTGCAGCGTACGGGAACTGGCAGCGTGATCCAGCTGTTGCCAGAGGCTGTTCAAACAATACTGAGCTTGAAGAAATCCCTAACTATCTTCTACCTGGTGTGAGACCAGCAGCCTGCTCAAAGGTGTAGTTGTTGCTCCGGTGACGTAGGGCTTTGCCCTCTTGATTAGTGCAGGGAGACTGAGGCTTTGCACTGGCCCTCCCAAGTTCCCTGAACAACAGAAATGAGTGAGGAGAAATAGAGTTCACCAGGACACAGAATAAGCCAGAAACAAAGGGAGGAAGGAGGACTTCTTTGCCTCAATGGGCTCTGGATCGGAGGGTGCAATTATTATTAGATGGGCAAGGGAGCATCTCTCTAACAAAGAGTCCCATCCATGCCTACGGTGGCATTGAAGGCACTTCATGCCACATGTTTTAGTATACGAAAAAAAGGGACATCAATCGAAGCCAAATGAAAATAAGGCAGGCTGATGAATGCTGAACTATGATTGAGCAATTGGCAGGAAAATAAGGGAGAAGGAGGTGGAGATTTCTACACATCTTAAGCATGGTGGCTCCACCTGCAAAACAGAGTGGGCGGACACTCAAAGCTCCGCAAAGCAAATTTTCATATAACTGACACTCTAGAAAATTACAAAAGGTGACAGGAGTAGCGTATTACTGTTGGGAATGAAGCAATCCAAATTTATTTCAAACAAATGCTCCCAATAGGTTTACAAAGAAATGCAAGTTGCCTTATTAATATGGATAAAATGTGCTACATTCTTCGAGCATCTCAAGCGATTTGCGGAGTGTTTCATTCGTGAATACAATTTTAGTAGAATGCAACAATGTTCTTGCATTGTAGATGTAAATCTGCCAGAATTCAAATGCTCTATGTTTGATGGAGGGACAGAGTATCCTACCGTCTTCTAATTCTTTCCCTTAAACACTACAGGACTCGAAGATTCAAAATGCTTTCTTAACATTGAGTAATTGTCCATAGTCGCCGCAATACATCTATGATTGTTAGAACCTAGAACGTTATCAGTGAAATAATTAGATTAATATACACACTCTGACTTCTAGAAACATTGTTTTTAAGACATTTTCTAGCTGCTCACTACAATCAGACTGGGTCTTAGCATTCGTCTTACAAAGTTGCCTAGAAGGGTAAACTGGGGGGGAAACAAGCATTGGTAGAGCCAATAGGTCAGGTCTTTGAGACGTATTAGCTTTGCCAATTGCCTTTGGTGGGGCGGCAAAGCATTGAGACACTGTCCACAATTGTCAAAAAAAACAAAAAACACAATATGCCTGTGGAATAATTCCACTGTTGTACTCATGTATCAGAATGCATGTGCACGTCAGCAGTATGACATAGGTGCAATTTGCTTCAATTTTCTCTTTTTATTTACTGATTCAGTTTGGCAGACGGCAAATAGAAAAATAAAGATTTTTTAGTACAAAAGCTCCAATTAAAATTTTTAAAAAAGCTGGTGTGAGGTAGAGGGGTTGTAATGGAGGAGTGTGGTGGAAATGGGAAAAGCAGCACACGGTGGGCAGCGGAGGTTGGGGAGGAGAGCACAAGGCAGAGTGAACATCGCAGAAGCACAATAGTGAAAGAGCAAAATGGAGCGCAGGTGGGGGAGAGAAGCAACATGGAATTAGAGAAGCACATGAGGGCTACAGCTGGAAAACACATGCATTCTCGTGAAGTGCTTAAGCAAAATGTAAAAATGTGTTCCCTTAGAGTGAGAGTGGAAGTAAACAGGGTATGTTCCAAAGGAGGGACAAACACAAGATGAGAAAGGCAAGCCATTGAATTAAGTAAGTCCACTGTAAGAGGTTGGTAAGCCGACAAAAGTTCTTTTGCAACCAGACAAAATTGGACTGTCTGGCAGGGTCAACCTAAAACGTTTTAGTTTCTTCAAATTTGTGATACTCTGCTCTTGGCCTTTTTTGCTGGGAAGTAGCTAGAACGTACATGAAAGTGGATCAGGACACTTGCCCACAGACTCCCACCCAATCTTGCACCTGCAAATACGGTTACTTGTTTCCAATTTAGACCAGGCCAAGGTCTTCCTCCTTCCATAATGCCATACAATTACTAGGTCCATTATTATTCAAGGAGTCACAAAATGTCTGCACAGATGCCTGCAGAAACACTGCACCACCTTCAACAGTCCTTCATTCTCTCTTACACCTTAGGTACTAGTTGAGGACCGCCAAGCACTGAAGCATTGCAAGCGGCAAATCATCTTAACAGACCACTGTACCAGCGCTACCTTTAACATCAGAACCCATAATAGAGAGTTTTTGACAGTTGAGATGGTAAAGACATGCACCCCTGCAGCGAGTGACCAACTGTACTGTTTTGATACCTAATGCTTTTTTTTGCCATAGGCGAACACAGATCATCCTTGCGCACCAGGACATGATGTTGGGCCGAGAGGGGCCCCCAAAGCTCTACCCTCATAGTGGTGGAAGGGTGGTGGCAGCATAGCGTGTAGTGATCTTGTTTGACTTTTTATCATGATTGACTCAATACGTATACTCAAATGGAAAGTGCATGGGTTAAACTCATTTGTAAAACGATATATGACCCACACCTATCTCAGGAGGACGGTAGTGCAGATTGAGCTCCGTTTAGGATATGCACCTCCTGGATGCTGAAGCTCAGAAGCTACACAAAAATTAGAGAGGTCAATTCTATTCATCCATTTATTCCTCATATGCTAGAGGGGTATCTATATGGGTGGCCCCAGAGGTCCCAATACAGTTATGAGGGCAGGTGGCGGATGTGGCTGCACGTTGTGCGCTTCTACATGGGATGCTGGATGGTAGGGAACTTTGCCTGCTCAACGTATATGCACCTAATGCTGATGAGGAACGGTTCTTTGGAGCACTGGAAACTGAGTTACTTTCCTACGTTGGTATGGCTATTATATGGACGGGTGACTTATTGCATTTTAGATGGGCGACTAGATTGGAATACGCCCAGGATGGGCACAAAGCCTCATATGGTGGCTGGATTGCGGGAAACTATGATTAGACTGCAACTGGTCGACATATGGAGGGAGCTCCACACCACGAGTACGTAATTCACCGGTTACTCTCCCACTCACGGGGCCCATTGTTGTCAGGACTGTTTTCTTCTTACAAACGAGAGTTAAAGAATGTCGCAAAGGTAGGTTATCGGGTGTAGTTTCTCTCTGACCACGCCCCCCCTGCTATTGGAGTGCGGGAACATAGGCCTCGCATCCCCTTATGGAGGCTGCGACCTAAGGCGTTGGGAGACCCTGAGTACCACACAAACATGATGGAAGCCCTGCAAGGATTCTTTGCTACGAACTGGCACACCGCCCAGACACGGAACACAGAGCGGGGGGCTCTTAAAGTGGTCGTTCGGGGGAAAGCCTATGCAAGATCTATGGGATCAGGAATAAACTAGAGCATGAAACTGGGGGAGGCGGAAGAGTGCCTTGTGTGATTACAGAGACAAACGTCAGGCCATGAGGCGGGAGATGGGTCCCTGGCAGAAGCGCATAGGACAGTGGCGGCAGTCTGGGACAGACTGGACTGTCCTGTCCGGAAGGACTATAGGCAGCGTCTTCACAAAGAAGGCAATAAAATCAGGCTGCATGTTGGGCTGACTGCTCAAATGCGAACGTCCCCTGCCGATTATCTTCACCCTCCACAGACCGGATGGTGCGTTGACCATGGGTCAAGTAGCAATTAACCTGCTCCCGAGTGATCACTTGGCGAGGGTGTATGCAGCCTCAGCGCAAGCAGAAGCCCCCGCGGGTGAGGGTTTTTGGCGCAGATTGACATTCTCAGGCTGATGAAGGCCCAAGCGGACAGGCTCTGAGAAGCCATCACACTGGAGGAACTGGGTGAGGCCCTTTGGGATATGGCCAGGGGGAAATGTCTCCCGGTTGGATACTTCCCGGCATACTCCACCTCTCGGCGCGTCTTGAAACTTTATAGGAGGCACGAAAAGTCAGCGAATTACCAGCTCGCATGCGGGAAGCCCTTATAATTATGCTCCCCAAACCAGACAAAGACCCAACTGACCCTGGGTCTTATAGGCTGCTCTCGATGCTTAATGTGAACGTCAAATTATTAGCCAAGGTCCCAACGCGGAGGCTACGATGGGTGGTCAAGCATCAGGTCCATGAGGATCCATGTAGCTTTATGCCTGGATGGGGTGCACACATAAATCTGAGAAGGCCATCTCACGTGATGCACAGAACTCGTACCACAGGCATATGAGCTGCACTAATAGACTTAGACATAGAGAAAGCGCTCAACACCCTGCCCTGGACACATCTCTGGAAGGTTCTCTGTGGGATGGGACTCGGTGAGGAATTCCTGAAGTGGGTGAAGCTCCTCTATACGGCGCCAAGTGCGAGGGTGCGCACGGGTAGTGAGGAGTCGGATTCCTTCCGTATTGAGAGTGGCACGCGACAGGTTTGCCCATTGTCGCAGCTCCTGTTCGCGCTCACTATGGAGCCACTGCCGATACACCTTAGAGCCAAACTGCGAGACTGGGGCATTCGGGTGGGCGACGAGACGTGTCTATATATGCTGATAAGCTGATTTAGGTGCAGGACGTTGAGCGTTCAGTGCCTCTTCTCTTACGACTGATGGCAGAATTTGGAGCGATATTGGGCTCTGCGTTAATTGCCATAAGATAGTGATGTTCCCACATGGCGGTATTGGCTGAAGTGGATGCATCCAAACTCCCTGAGGTAGGTTTACCATGGGAGTCCCAGAAATTGTTATCTGGGTATACACATATAGCACAACCCCTGCCTACAGTATGATGTGAACATTGGAAGGGTGTTAGATGGCCTCGCAGCCTCTATTCAGTTCTGGATCAAGCTGGCACAGTCCGTGATAGGTAGGGTGGCCCTTAGCAAAATGATCCTTTTACCCTGCTGCCTTTATGGGAAGGAAAATTTGTTCTGTGTGCTGCCATCCACATGGTATCAGCAGATTGATGGGTTGTTGGTGACCCTGATATGGGCAGGGAAAAGGTGCACGGTCTGCCTCAAGATCCTGAAATTGGATCCTAGCCGGGGTGGGCTTGGCCTCCCGGACCTCAAACTATATTACATGGCAGCACTGTTGCAGCACTCCGCTCTATGGTGTGACGACGGGCCTAACTGGGGGAAGACCTTATTAGCTGGCTCGACTGCACTGGCGGAGCTCCCCCAGCTGCTCGTGTGCGGATGAAGGTTACCGGTAAAGACCCCCTTTATTGTCACACAAGGGGCTCAGGCATGGGAAAAGGCTGTCACGCAGGTGATTAGACCGGCCCCTTATGCCAGGTTTCTCCGGACTTGGTAGCTGCGCCCCTCCCTGCATATCCGTGATTCTATGAATGTTACTAAATGAATGGAGGGTGGTTGCTAGAGGGCGGGAGACCCATTTCTAAACAGCACCTTTATGTCGGTAGAGGAGGCTAAAACTCACTACAGCATAGATCAGGGACAATTTTTGCAGTACGCGAACATATCTCGCATGACAAGCGAGAGATGGACGGCATTCCCAGATGAACCAGGTGAGTCTCAAGTCCTGCAGGTGATAATAGATCCCAGCTCTTCCAAGGGTATTATCTCCTGGCTAAAAGCTGTCCTCAAGAGCGATAGGCAGACTAAATGTTACACCCAGTTGTGCCAAATGGGATGAGGAGTTGGATGGAGAATTGTCACAAGTCCGTGACATAGCCAGCAATGCCCGATTCAAATTGGTATATTTTTATTACATACATAGGAGCTTATCTGACACCCAAATAGGATCAATCTGGCGCGTCCGGCGAGATGCAATCGGTACGGGGCACTCCCGTCAGATTTTGGACATGTTGCATGGGATTGCATGCAGATACATGAGTTCTGGGGTGAGGTACTACAGGGGGTGTGCAGAGTGACAAAGGTGACTGCAGAACTGACGGCCCGACATTGCCTGCTGGGACTGCTGCCTCTTCCCAAGAGGGAAAAGAAATGCAGTACAGATTCGCACAGTTGGGACTAGTGCTGGCGAGACGGCGCATGGCCATACATTGGGCTAGCCGGATCCCTACGACTGGTCTAAGTGGCTTGACGGCTTCCTGGAATGGGCAGCAGTGGAAGAATGTAGGTTTTGGAAGATACGCACTGACAACAACGCAGAGCATGACCCGGAGATTGAGGTGGTGCGGGGAACATGTTGGGTAATCAGGGCACGGACCGGGGTGATGACTCAGACCCGGACGCACCAACGGCAGACAATGCCGATTCCTCTGTGTTGACGAAGACTGCGCCACGCGAGATGAACAGGCGCCCTCGCCCAGGCTCCCCTGCTTCCTCCACCACCAGTGGGTCCCCTTAAGGGCTACGGACAGCTCGCCTCTGCTCAGTACTCCTTCTAAGAACACTGGAGTGAATGTGTCTGTCTGATGTTGGACTGAGACTCTTAGTCCTTGGCCTCCACCTGCCCTCCCCCCCTTTTGAGTTTTACACTAATAGCGAGATGATTCATGATAACGCGCTACTGCACTGTTTTTTGTTGTGTATATTGTATTGAAAACTGAATAAAAAGATTTTTTTTAAAGATAGAAAAAGTTTACCAATGCGTGCAGATGGTGTGTGCGCTCTAAGCATGTGTACATGCAAGGGTACAATGCATAGAGGTATTAATACTGAAAAGAAAGTGTGCCAAGAATATGCACTGAGCAAATGTGCCTGCAATGGTACATTGTATGGAGGACCCTGGGTTCCATTTTCAGAAGCCCTGGACTGCCTGGTAAAGACATGAGGAGAAGAATCCCCCCCAGACTGATTTGAGTATTGCTGCATTCCTGTGAGCTGGGTGTGGACACACTAGAGGGAAGGAAGAGATGGGGCTGGTAAGAGAATCATAAAGAGTAGGACTGGGGGTCTAGGGTTAACTCTTTGATGCACATATTATTATGGCTAAGATCCAGGTGTGAAATCTTGTCACTCCCATGAATTGTGTTGTGGACATCAGCTTCAGAGTAGTGCCTGCTATGGCAGACCTCTTTCATGAAGGAAAATGAAAAGGAGTAGTGCCCACTTGATCAGCAGAACCCCAACATAAAACTTCATGGCCAGGTGCAGGGTGCAATTTCGGCATCGGGCGCCCAATGCTATTCAATGGATATTCTGGTGTTGACCAACAGGCTGCAGGCGTTTCACCGGAGGTTACAGAAGGAAGACCAACAACAAGATAGGCAAGTAGAGGTGTAGGGGGTCATAGGGGCACGGTCAGTTCAGCTCACCAAGGCCCAGGGGCTTGGGGTGCAGGGTTCCTTTCGACTGAGCCTTCTTAACGGAGCCGGTCGCGGGGATCCTCTGGATTCACTCTGCAGAAGCCGTCGCGTAGATCAGGAGAGGTCAGCCAATGCTGGACTCTAGGTCAGGATCACTGGGGAGACTTCACTGGTCAGATGAGCCACTCAGACTCGGGCCATTCGCGTCTGGTGCAGAATGGGCAGGAGACACGGACCCGCCTGGATCCGGAGTCCTTGTAGTGGGATTCTTATGGACAGGGCTGCTGTCCTTGGGAGATTAGAGTCCTTTTCAAAGGCAGCAGTCCTCTTTTTCAGAGGTCGCTGGCTGCAAGACAGGTCGCAGGTTCGTCAAAGCTGGATACAGGCTGGTAGGGCAGGGGGCCAAGGCAGTCGTCTTCAGTCTTCTCTGCAGGGATGTCTTCTTCCGTCTTAGGTCGTCGCAGATCTAGTGTTCAGGTCTGGGGGAGCCACCTAAATACTAAAATTAGGGGCGTTTTAGGGGAGTAGCAGGTAGGGTAAATGGGCACTTTACCTGGGGTGACTACACCCTCAATTATGCCACCCCCCTGTGGGAGGGGGCGTAGACCTAGCCCAGATTGGAGGGGTCCCCCCATCTTCAAGATGGCGGGGACAGAAAGATGTGCTTCACTTCGCCTCCCCCACCTGGGGGGGGGGGGGGGGGGAGTTGGCAGAGGTGGAACACCTATTTTTCTAGATTTTTCTGCCGGTTTTCCCGCCGAAAATGGGGGTGTAAACTGGGGAATGCCATCTGCTGCAGAGGATGAGGGTCGCATTACAAAGGCGGCAGGCCTTTGAATCTTCCCCTTCGAGCACTGGCCCATCTTGGGGGAGGAGGTGTGGTGCCTCTGCCTAGGATGTGCATGGTTTCTGTCCCAGAGAGCAGAGGCTCTCCACCAAGGGGGTCCAGAAACATGCCTGTGTGTGGCAGGCTGCCTAAAGCCAGTCAGTGCCCACACCAGGGTCAGTAGGTTTTCAGGGGGCACCTTTGAGATGCCCTCGGAGTACCTGGTGTAATAAATCTCACAGTGGCATCAGTGTGGATTTATTACAAGGAGTTGTTTAGTACCCAACATTCCAGGTTTCAGTGAAGCCATCATGGTGCCGTGGGACTCGAGCTTACAGTCTATGTACTACTCATGGGTCCCTGCCACTTGGTATTGTAGGGGCATATCTACTCATGCAGATATGCCTCCACCTGGGGTATAGTGCACCCTGCCTTAGGGCTGTAAGGCCTGCTACAGGGGTGACTTACCTATATCTACAGGCAGTGCTGGCTGGCATGGCACCCAGGCAGGGTGCCATGTCGACTTTGTTGTTTTTCACCTCAGAAGGGTATTCAAGCTGCAAGAGCAGGGTCATGGTCCTAGTGATGGGGGGGTCCCAGGTGTAAGAAAGTGGCTCTGTATATACTGTTCCCAAATAGGTACAGTGTGCACAGAGTCCACAGTCCCCAGAGGTTTGGCAGAGGCTAAAGTTAGATATAACCTTACTCTCTAAAGTGGTAGCTTGGTCGAGCAGTAAGGCAGTATCAGAGGACAGTGTAAAGCATTTGTTGTACACACTCAGTCAGCAAATGTTCTCACACACTCAAGAACTGAACTCTAGGCCAATGGTTTTGTATCAAAATATATAGTTGTTATATTTTAGAACCAACAATAGGTATCAAAATATACTTTCTCAGAATGAGTTACTTTAGTTAAATACTTTTCAAATAGGCAATAGACTTTTGAATACAATAGTTACAGTTGTTGCAATAGGCAACACAATTTCAAACACAATAATACATTGAGCTCAATGGGAATTTTTAGTTAAATGCAATAGATTACTTTTTGGATTACTTTTCTTACCACAGGACTGGATCCTAGATTCAGTCCTGGGACATCTCCTGTAAACAGTTGAGTAAAAACGTTTTGGTTACAGTTGTGATTTTTAAGGAATATTATTGTATTTTAAAAGTTGACACTTAGAAACTTTTTCACATAGAATCACCAATGTTATCCTATGGGAGGAAATTCACTTAGCAGGTAAGTGGGGTTATTGTTACTTCTTCTAACTCAGTGTTGGATCCTGGATCCAGCACTGGTGCATCTCCTGTAAACAGTTGAAAGAATGTGTTTTTGTTATACAGGCGATTTTTAACGAATATTTGTAAGTTTGCAAAATCGACACTTAGAAACTTTTTCAGCAAAAACCAGGCAATGTTATCCTATGGAAGGAAATTCAAGTTACCGGTAAGTACAGTTATGATTACTTTTCAGGGTCATTGCTGGGCACCAAGATCCAGCACTGGGATCTCTCCTGATAACAGGTGAGTAAATTCGTTTTCGTAATTCGGCTGATTTTAGATGAATATTTTGAAGTTTAGAAACTCCATACTTAGAAGAATTTCCAAGTGAAACCAGTCAATGTTACCCTATGGAAGAAAAGTGAGTTATCGGCTTTCGGGCAAGTACTCAACTGGCAGAGTTAAGGTTCTGGGCATAGACTCAGGGGTCTCCCAGGGTCAGGTAAGTACAGTTGTTACACCCTCAGCGGCACAGGGGCAGCCGGGTGCAGAGTGAGTTAGGCCCAATGTTATCCTATGGGAGGCCGGGGGCCTTTGGTTGGTGGCTGCTGGCTTGCAGGCCACACGGCTGTGGGAGCTGGGCTCCTGGTCACTTGCTCAGGGCAAATGGGGAAGTAGCTTAGAGTAGAGGTTGCACTGCCAGGGGCACTCGGGCGGCTGGGTGCAGGGTGCTTTTGAGCCGTCGGGCGCTCAATGGATTTCAATGGAGAAGCTCAAGAACGAACAAAGCTGCAAGCTCGGGGACGGTGATTCTTCAGGTGCGACCACCACTTCGAGAGGTAAGTTGGGAAGCTGTAGGAAGGGTAGGCACCCAGGAGTTGGGCACAGGAGGCCGTGGGGCGCCGGGTGCAGGGGTGTCTTTAGGCGTCGGAAATCTTACCCTCGGCTGGTCGCGGTTGGAGGGGTCCCTGCTTCTGAGGCTGCAGGCGTCAGGAGCGTCGAGGTGGGTCCTTGGGTGCTGGATTCTGGGTCACAGTCGCCGGGGGGACGTCCTCGAGGTCTTTCTTCACTCCAGCACACGCCAGGCTTGGCGGGTGCAGAGTGGGCAGGGTTCGCGGTTCCTGGCTGATGCCAGGGGCTTGTTACTTGCTTTGAGCAGTACCACTGCTCGTGGGAGTCCCAGGTAGTTAGAGTCACAAGGCAGTCAGGTCCTCCGGGGTTTTTGAGGTTGCTGACCACTGGAGACGCCGGGGTTTAGCAGGAGCAGGTTCGAGGGTCGACAGGCCGGTAGGGCTGGGGCCAAATCAGTTGGTGTCTTCCTCTTGTTAGCAGCTGCACAGCAGGTCTTCTTGTTTCTTGTTCTTCTTTCTTGTTTCGGAATCTGGATATGAGGAAGGAAGGTTCAGGGTGCCCCTAAATACTAAATATAGGGGCGTTACAGGTAGGTAAAGGGCAGGGACCCATGGGTCCCTTCCCTGGGGTGGGTACACCCCCTATCCTGCTCCTCTCCTGTGGGAGGGGGGCAGTAGCCTAGTCCTGATTGGGCAGGGCTCCCCATCTTCAAGATGGCGAGAGCCCGGAGTTGTGCTTCACCTCGCCTCCCCCACCTGAAGGGTGGGGTTGGCAGAGGCTGGCACATCCCCTTTCCTCCCTTGGGGTTTCCCGCCAGTCTTCCCGCCAGAGAGGGGTCAGAACCGGTGGGGGCCAGTTGCTGAGTACAGCAAGTGGCCTGGAGAAGCTCACAAAGGCGGCATGCCTTTGAAGCTTCCCTGCCCATCCTGGGGAGGAGACCTAGCACCTCGCCCAGGATGTGCATTGTTGCAGGCCCAGGAGAGCGGATGGCTCTCCACCCAGGGGTCCAGCAACATGTCTGCTGTGTGGCAGCCGGGGCAGCCCCTCAGACAAGACGTGGATTGTAGGTTAGGTTCAGGGGGCAACTCTAAGTTGCCCTCTGTCATGCATTTTACATTAAATCCCCCACTTGCATCAGTGTGGGTTTAATGTGCTGAGAAGTTTGATACCAAACTTCTCAGTCTTCAGTGTAGCCATTATGGTGCTGTGGAGTTCGTAATGACAACCTCCCAGCGCCATATACTCTTAATGGCATCACTGCACTTACAGTGCCCAGGAATGGCCCTGGGTACTGTAGGGGCACAGGGCTCATGCACCTGTGCCCACACCACTGGCATAGTGCACCCAGCTAGAGGGGTGACTGAGGTATGCCAGGGCAGTGTGTTTGTGGGCATGGCACACAGAGATGTGTGCCATGTCGACTCTCTGTTTAGTTCTGCACCAAGACACTCAGCCTGCAAAGGCAGGGTGTGTCAGGGTACAGGGCCTCTAAGGGTGGCACAATAAGTGCTGCAGCCCTTAGAGGCCTTCTCTGGTCACAGTGCCCTGGGTACCTAGGGTACCATTTACCAGGGGCTGACATGTGGCCAGAGATGCCAATTGGGTTTAGGCTACAATGCAGTTTTAGGGAAGGAACACAGGCCCTGGGCACCTGATTGGCAGGAGCCCAGGGCACACTCAGTCAAAGTACATCAGCAATTCAGCAAAAAGTGGGGGCATACCATGCAAGAAAGATGGCACTTTCTCACACAACCCCTCCTCAAACGAAAGGTGATGAGACTAACCTTGCCCTATGGAGTCTTCATCGTCTAAGTGGAAGAACCTGGAAAGTCCATCTGCATTGGCATGGGCAGTCCCAGGTCTGTGTTCCACTTCAAAGTCCATTCCCTGTAGGGAGATGGACCACCTCAAAAGTTTTGGATTTTCCCCTTTCATTTGCATTAGCCATCTGAGAGGTCTGTGGTCAGTTTGAACTAGGAAGTGAGTACCAAACAAGTATGGTCTCAGCTTCTTCAGGGACCAAACCACAGCAAAGGCCTCCCTCTCAATGGCACTCCAACGCTGCTCTCTGGGGAGAAGCCTCCTGCTTATAAAAGCAACAGGTTGGTCTTGGCCTTCATCATTGGTCTGGGATAGGACCGCTCCTATCCCTAGCTCAGCGGCATCAGTCTGCACTATGAACTGCTTGGCATAATCTGGAGCTTTTAGAATTGGTACTGAGCACATTGCTTCTTTCAGGGTGTCAAAAGCCTTTTGACAACTAACTGTCCAGTTAACCTTTTTGGGCATCTTCTTGGAGGTGAGTTCTGTGAGGGGAGTCACAATGGACCCATATCCCTTCACAAACCTCCTGTAGTACCCAGTCAAGCCAAGGAATGCCCTGACTTGGGTCTGGGTTGTTGGAGCTGCCCAGTCCAGGATGGCCTGGATCTTGGGCTGTAAGGGCTGTACCTGGCCTCCACCAACAAGGTGGCCCAAGTACACCACAGTGCCCTGCCCTATCTGGCATTTGGATGCCTTGATAGTTAGGCCTGCAGTTTGCAGGGTTTTTAAAACCTTCCCAAGGTGGACCAGGTGATCCTGCCAGGTGGAGCTAAAGACAGCAATATCATCAAGATAAGCTGCACTAAAGGACTCCAACCCAGCAAGGACTTGATTCACCAACCTCTGGAAGGTGGCAGGGGCATTCTTTAAACCAAAGGACATAACAGTGAACTGATAATGCCCATCAGGTGTGGAGAATGCCGTTTTCTCTTTTGCTCCTGGTACCATGCCAATCTGCCAGTACCCTGCAGTTAAGTCAAAGGTACTTAAGAATTTGGCTGCACCCAATTTGTCTATCAACTCATCTGCTCTTGGGATAGGGTGAGCATCTGTCTTGGTGACAGAGTTGAGCCCTCTGTAATCCACACAAAACCTCATTTCTCTCTTTCCATCCTGTGGGTGAGGTTTGGGGACCAGAACCACTGGGCTGGCCCAGGGGCTCTCAGAGGGTTCAATAACCCCTAACTCCAGCATCTTGCGGACCTCAGCTCTGATACTTTCCTTGACTTGGTCTGACTGTCGATAGATCTTGTTTTTGACAGGTGCACTGTCACCAGTGTCCACATCATGGGTACACCAGTTTGTCAGACCAGGGGACAAGGAAGAGAGCTTAGCATACTGTTGCAAGACTTGCTTGCAGTCAGTCTGCTGTTGGGCAGAGAGGGTGTCTGAAAAGACAACTTTATCAACTGACCCATCATTTGGGCTGTATGAGAGGAGGTCGGGGAGAGGTTCACTCTCTGCTTCCTGCTCCTCATCAGTCACCATCAGCATGGTGATGTCAGCCCTGTCATTGTAGAGCTTTAGGCGGTTCACATGGATAACCCTTTTGTGTTTCCTGCTTGTGCCCAGGTCAACTAAGTAGGTGACCTCACTCTTTTTCTCTAGGATAGGGTAAGGGCCACTCCATCTGTCCTGGAGTGCCCTTGGTGCCACTGGCTCCAAAACCCACACCTGTTGCCCAGGTTGAAATTCCACCAGTGCAGCTTTTTGGTCATACCAGTGCTTCTGAAGCTCCTGGCTGGCCTCAAGATTCTTGGATGTCTTTTCCATGTACTCAGCCATTCTGGACCTTAGGCCAAGCACATAGTCCACAATGTCTTGCTTGGGTTCTTGGAGAGGCCTCTCCCAACCCTCTTTCACAAGACCGAGTGGTCCCCTCACAGGATGACCAAACAGAAGTTCAAAGGGGGAAAACCCTACTCCCTTCTGTGGCACTTCTCTGTAAGCGAAAAGCAGGCATGGCAACAAGGACATCCCATCTCCTTTTGAGTTTTTCAGGGAGTCCCATGATCATGCCTTTCAATGTCTTGTTAAATCTCTCAACAAGGCCATTGGTTTGTGGATGATAGGGTGTAGTAAACTTGTACTGCACTCCACATTCCTTCCACATGTGTTTCAGGTAAGCAGACATGAAGTTAGAACCTCTGTCTGAAACCACCTCCTTAGGAAACCCGACCCTGGTAAAGACACCAATGAGGGCCTTCGCTACTGCAGGAGCTGTAGTAGTCCTAAGGGGAATTGCTTCAGGGTACCTAGTAGCATGATCCACTACTACTAGAATGAACTTGTTCCCTGAGGCTGTGGGAGGTTCAAGTGGACCCACAATGTCCACACCTACCCTTTCAAAGGGCACCCCCACCACAGGCAGTGGTATGAGGGGGGCCTTTGGGTGGCCACCTGTCTTGCCACTGGCTTGACAGGTAACACAGGAGCTGACAAACTCCTTCACCTTTTGGTGCATCTGGGGCCAGTAAAAGTGACTAACTAGCCTTTCCCAAGTTTTGGTTTGCCCCAGATGTCCAGCTACGGGGATGTCATGAGCCAAAGTTAGGAGGAACTCCCTGTACTTCTGTGGCACTACCACCCTCCTGGTGGCTCCAGGAGTGGGGTTTCTTGCCTCAGTGTACAGTAATCCCTCTTCCCAATAGGCTCTGTGGGTACCACTGACATCTCCCTTTGCTTCTGAAACAGCTTGCTGCCTCAGGCTTTCAAGAGTGGGACAGTCTTGCTGCCCCTGGCACAGCTCTTCCCTAGAGGGTCCCCCTGGGCCTAAGAGTTCAACCTGGTAAGGGTCAAGCTCCATGGGCTCAGTTCCCTCTGGGGTATCCAAGTCCTCTCCCTGAGGAGAGGGGTCCTGAGTGGTTTGCTGTACAGAAGCTGGTCCCCCAGTCTTCTTGCCTTTTCTCTTGGTTGGTTGGGCCATACTTTCAGGCTCCAAACCTACTTTTTCACCCTTCCTCTTGCTCTGTGCTCTAGTTTGCACACACACCAATTCAGGGATACCCAGCATGGCTGCATGGGTCTTTAGCTCAACCTCAGCCCAGGCTGAGGTTTCCAGGTCATTTCCTAGCAGACATGCAACTGGTAACTTTTGAGAGACCACTACCTGTTTCAGGCCAGTAACCCCCCCCCCCTCCCCAGCCTAATGACACCATAGCCATAGGATGATTAGTGGTAACACTGTCAGCATTGGTGACTGGGTAGGTTTTCCCAATCAAGTATTGCTCAGGGGAAACCAGTGTCTCTCTCACCATAGTGACACTGGCACCTGTATCCCTCAGAGCTTCTATCCTAGTTCCATTAACCCAGGGGTATTGTAAATACTTCTTTAAGTTGGGTGGCCACACAGCTACAGTGGCAAACTCAACTTCCCCTTCTGAAACTAGAACTGCTTCAGTGTGCATCCTGATTTGCTCTGGGCACACTGTTGATCCCATCTGTAGACTTGCCACCCCAGGTGTAGCTGTACTGAATGCCTTAGGGGCCTTGTTGTGGGGGCAAGATTTATCTACAGTTAAGTGTCCCAACTTCTTACAGTTGTTACACCAGGCCTTTGTGGGATCAAAGTTCTTCCCCCTATAAGGCTGAGGCACATAGGGAGTAGTTTGGGACCCACCCCCTGTACAGGTTTTTGGGGCCCTTTAGAAGACTCAGACTTTTTATCTTGGGGATTCTCACCACCTTTCCCCTGGGGAGGTTTTGTAACCACCTTCTTCTGGTCACCCCCAGTGGTTGTCCTTGTCACCCTAGTCTTGACCCAGTGGTCTGCCTTCTTTCCCAATTCTTGGGGAGAAATTAGACCTAGGTCTACCAAATGCTGATGCAACTTTTCATTTGTGCAATTACTTAGTATATGTTCCTTCACAAACAAATTGTAAAGTCCAGTAAAATCATGCACATTATGTCCAGCTAACCAACCATCCAGTGCCTTTACTGAGTAGTCTACGAAGTCAATCCAGGACTGGATCTGGGTTTTGTGAGCCCCCCTGAATCTAATTCTATACTCCTCAGTGGTGAGCCCAAATCCCTCAATCAGAGTTTTCTTCATGAGGTCATAGGACCCTGCATCTGGCCCAGAGAGGGTCAGAAGCCTGTCTCTGCAGTTACCAGAGAACAGTTCCCACAGGAGTGCCCCCAGAGAGGTTTCTTTACCTTTCTCATTTCACAAGCCCTCTCAAAGGCTGTGAACCATTTTGTGATGTCCTTCGTCAAATTTAGGGACAATCCCTTTGGGGATTTTAGGATCAGAAGTTTCCTCCCTATCCTTATTTTTAGTATTGCTGCCACCATTGATGGGTGCTAAACCCATCTCCTGTCTTTCCTTCTCTAGAGCCAGGAGTCTGGTCTCTAGGTCCAGTCTTTTGGCCAACCTTGCTAAAAGGCTGTCCTCCTCACTGAGGCTGTCCTCAATGTCCTCTCTGAGACCTGAACCACCTGTGTGGCCTCTAGGTCCCCAGAGGTTAATTCTTGGAAATAAGGGTGCAGGGACCCTGTCGTCCCTAGGCAGTGGTGGAGGTGGGTTCCCATCTCCATCCTCCTCCCTCCTTTCCTCCTCTACTTGGTCATCACCATGCTCAGAGGGGTGGGCCTTTGCATACTCAGCCAGGAGCTCCTGGAGCCCTTGTTTGGTTGGATGCTGGCCCATGGGTATATCTTTAAGTTTACATAAGGACCTTAGTTCCTTGAAAGACAAGTGAAGGTAAGGGGTGAGGTCGAGCTCCTCAACCATGTCCTGTATGTCATTATTATCTTCACTAGTAGCTGGGTTCTTTTCTTGAGACATTCTAACAAAAAGTTCTACCCTTGACTATAGTGACTTTTTATTTTCTAAAATTCTAAAGGGACTTAAGCAAGGCCCTAACAAGACTTTTAGTAATTTGGAAAAAAATGGCAATTTAAAAAAATCAGAATTCTAAAGGCAATTTAAGAGTTCTGTCGTGTGATCAGATGGTAACCAAGTAGTCCAACAAATGCAAGTTTGTATCCCACCGCTGATCCACCAATGTAAGAAAGTGGCTCTGTATATACTGTTCCCAAATAGGTACAGTGTGCACAAAGTCCACAGTCCCCAGAGGTTTGGCAGAGGCTAAAGTTAGATATAACCTTACTCTCTAAAGTGGTAGCTTGGTCGAGCAGTAAGGCAGTATCAGAGGACAGTGTAAAGCATTTGTTGTACACACTCAGTCAGCAAATGGTCTCACACACTCAAGAACTGAACTCTAGGCCAATGGTTTTGTATCAAAATATATAGTTGTTTTATTTTAGAACCAACAATAGGTATCAAAATATACTTTCTCAGAATGAGTTACTTTAGTTAAATACTTTTCAAATAGGCAATAGACTTTTGAATACAATAGTTACAGTTGTTGCAATAGGCAACACAATTTCAAACACAATAATACATTGAGCTCAATGGGAATTTCTAGTTAAATGCAATAGATTACTTTTTGGATTACTTTTCTTACCACAGGACTGGATCCTAGATTCAGTCCTGGGACATCTCCTGTAAACAGTTGAGTAAAAAACGTTTTGGTTACAGTTGTGATTTTTAAGGAATATTATTGTATTTTAAAAGTTGACACTTAGAAACTTTTTCACATAGAATCACCAATGTTATCCTATGGGAGGAAATTCACTTAGCAGGTAAGTGGGGTTATTGTTACTTTTTCTAACTCAGTGTTGGATCCTGGATCCAGCACTGGTGCATCTCCTGTAAACAGTTGAAAGAATGTGTTTTTGTTATACAGGCGATTTTTAACGAATATTTGTAAGTTTGCAAAATCGACACTTAGAAACTTTTTCAGCAAAAACCAGGCAATGTTATCCTATGGAAGGAAATTCAAGTTACCGGTAAGTACAGTTATGATTACTTTTCAGGGTCAGTGCTGGGCACCAAGATCCAGCACTGGGATCTCTCCTGATAACAGGTGAGTAAATTCGTTTTCGTAATTCGGCTGATTTTAGATGAATATTTTGAAGTTTAGAAACTCCACACTTAGAAGAATTTCCAAGTGAAACCAGTCAATGTTACCCTATGGAAGAAAAGTGAGTTATCGGCTTTCGGGTAAGTACTCGACTGGCAGAGTGAAGGTTCTGGGCATAGACTCAGGGGTCTCCCAGGGTCAGGTAAGTACAGTTGTTACACCCTCAGCGGCACAGGGGCAGCCGGGTGCAGAGTGAGTTAGGCCCAATGCTATCCTATGGGAGGCAGGGGGCCTTTGGTTGGTGGCTGCTGGCTAGCAGGCCACGCGGCTGTGGGAGCTGGACTCCTGGTCACTTGCTCAGGGCAAATGGGGAAGTAGCTTAGAGTAGAGGTTGCACTGCCAGGGGCAATCGGGCGGCTGGGTGCAGGGTGCTTTTGAGCCGTCGGGCGCTCAATGGATTTCAATGGAGAAGCTCAAGAACGAACAAAGGCTGCAAGCTCTGGGACGGTGATTCTTCAGATGCGACCACCACTTCGAGAGGTAAGTTGGGAAGCTGTAGGAAGGGTAGGCACCCAGGAGTTGGGCACAGGAGGCCGTGGGGCGCCGGGTGCAGGGGTGTCTTTAGGCGTCGGAAATCTTACCCTCGGCTGGTCGCGGTTGGAGGGGTCCCTGCTTCTGAGGCTGCAGGCGTCGTCAGGAGCGTCGAGGTGGGTCCTTGGGTGCTGGATTCGGGGTCACAGTCACCGGGGGGACGTCCTCGAGGTCTTTGTTCACTCCAGCACAGGCCAGGCTTGGCGGTTTCAGAGTGTGCAGGGTTCGCGGTTCCTGGCTGATGCCAGGGGCTTGTTACTTGCTTTGAGCAGTACCACTGCTCGTGGGAGTCCCAGGTAGTTAGAGTCACAAGGCAGTCAGGTCCTCCGGGGTTTTTGAGGTTGCTGACCACTGGAGACGCCAGGGTTTAGCAGGAGCAGGTTCGAGGGTCGACAGGCCGGTAGGGCTGGGGCCAAATCAGTTGGTGTCTTCCTCTTGTTAGCAGCTGCACAGCAGGTCTTCTTGTTTCTTGTTCTTCTTTCTTGTTTCGGAATCTGGATCTGAGGAAGGAAGGTTCAGGGTGCCCCTAAATACTAAATTTAGGGGCGTTACAGGTAGGTAAAGGGCAGGGACCAATGGGTCCCTTCCCTGGGGTGGGTACACCCCCTATCCTGCTCCTCTCCTGTGGGAGGGGGGCAGTAGCCTAGTCCTGATTGGGCAGGGCTCCCCATCTTCAAGATGGTGAGAGCCCGGAGTTGTGCTTCACCTCGCCTCCCCCACCTGAGGGGTGGGGATGGCAGAGGCTGGCACATCCCCTTTCCTCCCTTGGGGTTTCCCGCCAGTCTCCCCGCCAGAGAGGGGGTCAGAACCGGTGGGGGCCAGTTGCTGAGTACAGCAAGTGGCCTGGAGAAGCTCACAAAGGCGGCATGCCTTTGAAGCTTCCCCTGCCCATCCTGGGGGAGGAGACCTAGCACCTCGCCCAGGATGTGCATTGTTGCAGGCCCAGGAGAGCAGATGGCTCTCCACCCAGGGGTCCAGCAACATGTCTGCTGTGTGGCAGCCGGGGCAGCCCCTCAGACAAGACGTGGATTGTAGGTTAGGTTCAGGGGGAAACTCTAACTTGCCCTCTGTCGTGCATTTTACATTAAATCCCACACTGGCATCAGTGTGGGTTTAATTTGCTGAGAAGTTTGATACCAAACTTCTCAGTCTTCAGTGTAGCCATTATGGTGCTGTGGAGTTCGTAATGACAACCTCCCAGCACCATATACTCTTAATGGCATCACTGCACTTACAATGCCCAGGAATGGCCCTGGGTACTGTAGGGGCACAGGGCTCATGCACCTGTGCCCACACCACTGGCATAGTGCACCCAGCTAGAGGGGTGACTGAGGTATGCCAGGGCAGTGTGTTTGTGGGCATGGCACACAGGGATGTGTGCCATGTCGACTCTCTGTTTAGTTCTGCACCAAGACACTCAGCCTGCAAAGGCAGGGTGTGTGTGTCAGGGTACAGGGCCTCTAAGGGTGGCACAATAAGTGCTGCAGCCCTTAGAGGCCTTCTCTGGTGACAGTGCCCTGGGTATCTAGGGTACCATTTACCAGGGGCTGACATGAGGCCAGAGATGCCAATTGGGTTTAGGCTACAATGCAGTTTTAGGGAAGGAACACAGGCCCTGGGCACCTGATTGGCAGGAGCACAGGGCACACTCAGTCAAAGTACATCAGCAATTCAGCAAAAAGTGGGGGCATACCATGCAAGAAAGATGGCACTTTCTCACACCAGGGGACCCTCTTCAGCTCCCAGGTCCTCAGTGTACCATTTACTAGGGACTTACAGGGGGGCAGAAGTACCAATTGTGGGTATGTTTTAGGGAAGAAGCACTGGCACAGGGGACCTGGTTGGCAGGGACCCTGTGCACTACAATCCAAACCAGGCAAAAAGTGGGGGCTAACCATGTCCAAAGAGGCACGTTCTCACAATACGTGTTATTTTTATAAATTGGTGTGGATCTCTTAATTGAGTCATATGCATCATTTATGGACTATTGTGTGTATTGGCAGAGGTCTAACACTACTCTCTGATAAGCCTAAGGCTACTCGTCCCACTACCCCCTAGAAGAACACCTTAGGATTGCAGAGCAAGCACTGTCCACTCATAAGGGAATACCTAGACTCTTTGCACAGTAAACCTCTTTTTGGTATACTATATAAAGAGCCAGCTTCCTACAGAGGATAGATCACTAAAAATAGCAGTTGGCACAAAAGACTGAGGGCCAGATGTACTAATTACTGCATGCGAAATACTGGTTGCAATTTCGACCAAATAAATAAATATCAGTATTTGTAAAGCACGAACAATTACCCCTAAGGCGCTGGGGGCCGTCCGGGAGATTAAGCGAGCTATTGCCCAGAGTCACATGGTGCTGAGCTAACCTGGCACCGGGGATCGAATCGTGAGCCCAGGTGTTCCGGAGTCAGATGCCTTGGCCGCTGCGCCACACCTCTTCCACCAACACTTTTGCAACCAGTACATAATTTTCGAAGTAGACTTATGTCCGAATAGGTCAGGTCGGAAAATTCAGATTTAGATTGGGTTGCAATTAGACCTACCTCATTAATATCCATAAGATGGTCGCAAATTGTGGCTCACTCCAATTGCAGGCCATCACAGGGATGGTGCGCTCAGCATTCTACCAGGTCTTTGGACTCATTTCAAAAAATATATATATATATATTTTTATTTTTTTAAATCAAAATTCTGCCCGTTTTACTTCATGAAAACAGGGCCAGGTTTAAAAATAAAAGGTTTTTTCCCTTGGAGTTGACAGTGGTCCCGTGGATCACTGGTTACCCCAACATTTTCTTTTTTTCACATTCACAAAGGGAAGGGTCCCCAGGTAACCACTTCCCTTTTATGCATGGGTTACCACTCCAACTGGAGGGACAGAAAATGTCCATTATTTAAGACTGCAATTTCATTCCGAATGCTTTGAGGCACTTGGATAGGAACTATTTGGAAGGGATGCCCATAACATGCCCCCTGAAATAGAGATTGATTATCCATTTCTAAACCCATTTTAAGAGTTGGAAAAAGGTTACTGACTCCTAAAATGGGTTTAGTACATTGCAAAAAGTACTTCCGCTGTAGCAAACTCTGATTCTGAGCATCTGTGACCAGAAAAATGCTATGTATATCTGGCCCCAAGTGAGATAGGGCAGAAGGAAGTGGTGTTGCAGTAAAAAAAAAAAAAAATGGTGCTGAAAGAAAAGCAAAAAACGTTCTATGGAGTTCCTAGATGGATCTTTGGACTTGAAGTGAAGTAGATTCAGTGCATTCAGATTATATTGGAAAAGGCACATTTTTCAATTATGGGTGTTTTGCGCATTAGGAGCAGCATAAAACTATACCAAGTAATATAAACCAATCCCTGGTGCATTTGCACAACCAGCATGCATTTTAAAGAGGCTACAGAAACAGCAAGTATTTTATGTGTCAATGTGGCGACGAACAAAGTTTGTATATCTGCCTCAGACGTGAATACCAAAATCTGCTCCCATTAACTTGCATTTATACTGAAGTTAGCACTTTGAAGAACAGTACAGTGTACCACCAATAAAAAGACTCCTCATTGTGAGGCCTTTTCTGTTCCTCTTATTGTTAACTTATGTAAGCAAAGTTGTTATAAAGTACCCATGGTTGATATGTTACAGTACCTTTTCTACACGCAGAGCATAAAACCCACCTGATCGACTGATGCAGAGGTCCTTAAAATCTCAGGTATGGAATCGCCAGGTTGGGACTGAATCACGTCGATAAGCATGTGCTTTGTGCTGAAAAGAACAAATAGGGTTTAATTGTGATAGTGTCTCTAGGTGGAAAGCAACAGCCATTTTACAGTCAGACAGTAATTGAAGCTATAGCACCACACGAGGAATGTGCTCATATCTACAGCTTGCTGACACAAGGAGAGTAAAAGACATTGTACAAACCTAAAATACCAGTGCATTGTAATGCTGCAAAGATAACACTTGCAGCAGCGAATCATCCAGACTCTCAGAATACCCTTCATGGGCTTCCAACATTTATACCAATGGGTGTAAAATGCACAACGCAAGTACAAGGACCTTCCACTTTTGTTTACGATAGCAATGCATACTTTACTCAGCATAAATTCTGAGGTTGCTTCAAGTGCCACTCCTGTCACTTGATGACTTGGTCTTCTTTGTATATTCATTCTGGCATCTATAGGATGTGAGCTAACACTTTTCTAATGTCACAAGCAGTCACCAATCACTCATGCAGGCAACTTTTAAGGTACTCTGAACACCTGTATGCATACAAAAGAAAAAAAGGAGAGCACTGATGGAAGTAAAGAGATAGGGAGGGATTTGACAAGAATTCAAGAGATGAGGTCTTTCCTAAACCACAGTTGACCTCCAAAGATTCACACCAATAGAATTACAAGGCGGTCCTCACAAAAATTAGGAATCCCCCCCCCCCAAAAACACAAACTTAAACCTGACCTTTCACTTGGAACAAAAAGAAAACGCACAGGCTGACTGATTGGAGGATGGTTCAACCACATGCAGAAAATGCATGAAGAAAGCAACAGTGGCAGCCTTGAGTACAATAAAACACAGATGCCATGATCGACAAGCATTCATAGCAGCGATTTTGGGATCTACTTCCTCTTTATAACGGAGAACAGGCGAGGTAATGGGACTCTGCTCGTTCTTTGTTTTGCACACTTACATAGCAATGATAAAGTTCCCTGCCAGCAAAAATCACTGATAAATGACAAAGTACACTACCTTGCAGTAATTAGTAACGGGAGCTAGTAAAGAAACTCACATCCAATAAAAAGGGTCTGTTACAATGAAACTTACCAGGAGTAGGGTAATCCTTGGCTGAAGCTCCCAACCTAGACTGGAAGCAGAGGGAGGAGGAGGAGCAGAAGGACATTTACCACTCTCTCTCTCCCAGAGAAGTTGAATAGGCTAAGAAGCCAAGTCTGGTGTGCATTTTGGCAGTCTAGAGGGCAACAGTCACCCACTAACAGCTCATTGGGATTGGCAGAGCACTCTAACTTGCAGTGAGTTTCAATGAAGGGTTTACCCAGACTTTGGTGGTGAGTGGGGTACTGGGAATGAAGATCACTTCCAGACTACGAGAACCAGTCAGAAAACATAAGTCTTAAAGCACAAGTTACTAACTTGTGTAACGATATATCTGTAAGAGACAGTAGTTAGTGACAGATGCCTTACCTTAGAATATCCCCAGGCGTCAGGCTGGATCCGGAAAGTTTTTGCGTAGCACTACCCTTGCGCGTCGGTAGGCGGCGTCGTGCGGCTCCGCGTCCGTCGTCGGGACCGCCGGGATGACGTCGCGGGCAGTACTTAGACGCCGCCCCTGCGCGCTGACGTCAGTTCTGTACACGACTTTCCACGCCAGGAACGCAGAGCCATGCAAGAAGCTGACATAGGTGTCTGAAAAATACTAGGGCCCTGAAAGGGATGTCCTTAACCCTAGAAATCAGTTCGCAGAACGGGGAGGATGGGTGGGGCGGTAAGGAATCTGTCACTAACTACTGTCTCTTACAGATATATCGTTACACAAGTTAGTAACTTGTGCATCTGAAAGAGACACGTTCGTGACAGATTCCTTACCTTAGAATAGATACCCCAGCAATACTAACCCCGGTGGTGGGTCTGCGAACAAAGATCAGACAAGGAAGTCCCGGAGAACAGAACGGCCAAAGAAGCCGTCCCTCCGGACTTGGCTGTCAAGGCAGTAATGTTTGGTAAACGTGTGCAGCGAGGCCCACGTAGCTGCCTGACATATATCCTGTACCGGAACCCCGCGGCCTAAAGCCGTGGTAGCCGCCGTTGCCCTGGTGGAATGGGCACGCAGCCCAACAGGAGGCTCCTTCTTAGCCAAAGAATAGCAGGCTTTGATACACAAGGTTACCCAGCGGGAGATGGTCCTTTTGTGTACCGCCCGACCTTTTTTGGCACCCACGTTGCCAACAAAGAGCTGGTCATCCACCCGGAACTGGTGTGTGCGGTTGATGTAAAAAGAAAGCGCACGTTTTGGGTCCAGACGGTGGAGCCTCTCTTCCTCTCTGGAAGGATGCGGAGGCGGGAAGAAGGTGGGCAAAGCGATGGTCTGCCCAATATGGAAAGCAGTAACCACCTTTGGCAAGAAGGACGGGCGCGTCCTAAGAACAACCTTGTCTGGATGAACAGACAGAAAGGGAGGTTTGCAAGAAAGAGCCTGGAGCTCACTCACCCGCCGAGCAGAGGTGATGGCCACCAGGAATGCTGTCTTCAGAGTAAGAAGACGAAGAGGACAATTATGTAGAGGCTCAAAGGGCGCGCACATTAAGAAGGTAAGAACCAAGTTCAAGTCCCATTGAGGCATTACAAACGGAACAGGAGGAAAGAGGTGTGTAATGCCTTTAAGAAACCTGTTAACCACAGGGGACTTGAAAAGGGAGGGCTGATCAGGAAGCCTGAGGAAGGCTGATATCGCACAAAGATAGCCCTTGATGGTACCCAGGGCAGAACCCTGTTGGGCCAGAGATAGAAGGAACAGAAGAACCTCAGTAAGAGGGGCAGAAAGGGGATTCACAGCCTTTGCTGTGCACCATGCCACAAACTTGTTCCACCTGCAGGCGTATACCACCTTAGTGGAGGGACGCCTGGCTGCCAGAATTACATCACAAACTTCGGGAGGCAAGTCGAAAGGAATCAACTGCCGCCGCTCAATCTCCACGCAAGCAGGTGTAGACTGGACAGGTTCGGGTGGAGGACCGTCCCCTGCTGCTGCGACAGAAGATCCTCCCGAAGAGGCAGACGGATCGGGGGATCGACGCTCATACTGAGTAGCTCGGGATACCAAACTCTTCGAGCCCAGTACGGAGCCACAAGAATGACTTGGGCCCGGTCGCGCCGAATCTTCTTCAACACTATGGGTAGAAGTGGTATAGGCGGAAAGGCGTACAACAGACCGCAACTTCACTCGCGACGAAAAGCGTCGCCGAGCGAGTGCCGCCTTGGAAATTCTAACGCGCAGAACTGCTGACATTGCGCGTTCTCTTCGGTGGCGAACAGATCTAACCAAGGCTCTCCCCACTGCTGAAAGAGACCTTGCGCCACCTCCGAGTGAAGACGCCATTCGTGATCCATCATGCACCTGCGGCTGAGTTCGTCCGCCCTGGCGTTCAGGGAACCTGCCAGGTGTTGAACCATCAGGAATATGCCCTGATGTTCCAGCCATGTCCAGAGGCGCAGAGCCTCCTGACATAGGGTCCACGACCCCACCCCGCCCTGTTTGTTGCAATACCACATGGCGGTGGTGTGGTCTGTGAACACCTGCACTACCTTCCCTTTGACAGAGGGAAGGAATGCCTTGAGTGCAAGTCGGATCGCCCGGAGCTCCAGAAGGTTGATATGGAGCCGGGACTCCGCCGGAGACCAGAGGCCTCTGATCTCCGCCTCTCCCATGTGACCGCCCCATCCCAGAAGGGACGCGTCCGTCACAACTGTGTGCTCTGGCTGGGGAAGGGAGAGGGATCGGTCCATGACCCATTGCCGGTTCGAGAGCCACCACTGCAACTGTTTTGCAGTCCCCTCCGAGATCTGGACGTGATCGGACAGGTTGCCCTGGTGCTGCGCCCACTGGAACTTCAGGTCCCACTGCAGAGCCCGCATATGCCATCTGGCATGATCGACCAGCAGGATGCAGGAGGCCATGAGGCCCAGCAGCCTCAGGGTCATCCGTACCGAGACCCAGGATAAAGGCCGAAAGATCGGAATCATAGCATGAATATCCCGGACTCGCCGTTCGGGAGGATAGGCCCGAAACTGCGTCGTGTCCAGAACTGCTCCGCTGAAAAGGAGCTGTGGAGAAGGAATCAGGTGCGACTTCGGCACGTTGATGGAGAACCCCAGCGAGTGCAGGAGTTCGGCCGTTGTCTGGAGGTGGGAGACGACTGCCTGGGACGAGCCCGCCTTCAGCAGCCAGTCGTCGAGGTAGGGGGAAGACTGGAACCCCTGCCCGGCGCAGATGGGCTGCGACCACCGACATCACTTTCGTGAACACCCGAGGGGCCCTGGTAAGGCCAAAAGGGAGCACGGTGAACTGAAAATGCTAGAGGCCTACCGTGAACCGCAGGTAACGCCGGTGGGCCGGCAGGACGGGGATGTGGAAATATGCGTCCTGCAAGTCCAACGCTACCATCCAGTCTCCAGGGTCGAGAGCAGTCAAGACCTGAGCTAGGGTGAGCATCTTGAACTTCTCCTTCCGGAGGAAGCGATTGACGTTCCGGAGGTCCAAGATAGGACGCATGTCCTCCTTGTCCTTTTGGGCACCAGAAAGTAGTGGGAGTAGCAACCACATCCTACTTCTGGGGTCGGAACACGCTCGATGGCCCTCTTGGCTAAGAGGGCCACAACTTCCTTTTGAAGAAGCACCAAGTGATCCCCTGACATGCGGTGGAATTGAGGTGGCATGGCTGGGGGGATGGTCACGAAGGGGAGGGAGTAGCCCCTTCGGACAATGTCCAAGACCCACCTGTCCGAGGTGATGGCACGCCAGTGGTGAAGGTGATGGCGGACCCTGCCCCCTACTGGCGTGCTGTGCACCTGAAAGGAAGGACTAGGAGGGCTTGGAGGCCGCGGACGGGGTTGGTGGCCTGACCCGCACGCTGGTTGCCTGACCCGCCACTTCGGGAGCCACGTCATCGGCCACGCGAAGACGCTTGCTGCGCGGGCCGGTGGCTGGGCAGCGGACGTGACTGGGCGCCCCTTCCGTGGCCACAAAAGGGGCGAAAAGCAGACTGTTGCTGAGGGCGCACAGCAGAAAGGCCCAGGGACTTGGCAGTAGCCCGCGAGTCCTTAAAGCGCTCCAGCGCATGGTCTGCCTTTGTTCCAAAAAGACCGACTCCATCAAAGGGCATGTCTATAAGAGAGTTTTGGACATCACCCGAGAAACCAGTGGTCCTCAGCCAGGCGTGACGGCGCAGCGCCACTGTCGTCGCAAGCGATCTGCCTAGCGAGTCGGCGGTATCAAGGCCACATCTGATGGTGTACTTTGCCGCATCTCTTCCCTCCGCAATGGTGCGGGAAAGCAGTGTCTGGACCTCCTCAGGACACTGGGGCAGAACTTGCGCCACTGAGTCCCACAAGGAGTGGGAATATCGGCCCAAGAGGCAAGTGGTGTTGACTGACCGCAAGCCAGCACTGGCGGAAGAAAAGACCTTCTTCCCAAATTGATCCAGGCGTTTGGATTCCCTATCCGGGGGAGCGGTAGGGAAGGCGCTTCGGGAAGCAGAGGCTTGGACCACTAAGCTCTCAGGGTTGGGTGTAGAGAGAAACGGGGGGGGGGGTCGCCCGGAGCAGGGCGATGGCGTCGGGCCACGTTCCTATCCACAGGAGCCCCTGTGGTGGGCTTGGACCAGGTGCCCAAAAGAACGTCTGAAAGCGCCTCGTTGAACGGCAGCTGTGGCTCCGAGGAGGTAGCTGCCGGCTGAAGCACTTCCGTCAGGATGTTAGTCCTGACAGCCACTGTAGGCAACTGGAGGTTTAAGGCCCCAGCTGCTCTACGCAACACCGTTGCAAAGTTTGCTCCCTCCTCCGTTGCCACGGATGGAGGAGACAGCATGCCAGAGTCAGGGGAGGTATCCAGACCACTGGCATCCCCAAGTTCCTCAGCCCAGTCCTGATCAAACTCACACTGCTGTGTGAGAGGGTCATCAGACCCCTCCCAGTTATCTACGTCCTCCAATTCAGGTTCAAAATAAGGAGGAGGGACATGTGGGACCCAAGGTCCCAGCGGCGTCGGAGCCGGCGTCGAGCGATGCCGGTCCGGGGCCGTGTCCAAAGAGAACCGGGGAACGACGCCGCCCGGAGCCCCGGGCGGCATCGGGAACGGCACCGGAGACATCGGCGGAGGTGTAGTTAGGTCAACCGGCGTCGATGGGGGTTGCGGCAGCACCGGAGCCGGGATCGAGGCTGGGGCCGAAGCCGGGACCGAGGCTGGTGTCACAGGCGGCGCCGGGACCGGAGTCGTCGGCGGCGCCGGGGAAACCCCATCAGGGCCCGCGGGGCCCGAAGGCGCACCAGGGGGACCTTGAGGCCCGAAGAGGCGGGCCATGGCCAACAGGAATTCCTGTATCTCGGCCGGAGTCGCCCCCGAACCCGGGAAGGACGGGTAATGCGGGGGCGGCTCCACAGGCACTCCCGGAGCCGCGGGGACGGTGCCGATAGGAGCCTCAGCCGAGTCGTGAGACCGGCGAGGCGAAGCCTTCGAGCGATGACGCTTCTTAGACTTTTTATGCTTCGACTTACCGGAGGAGTGAGAAGACTTGGACCCCGACGACCGATGAGGACTCCGCGACCGGCCCCTCGACCTCTCACGTGACCGGGGCTTGGTGTGGCGCGGAGCCGACTGCCGGACCTCGAGGAGCTTTCGAGACCGCTCTCGCAAAGCCTTCGGGTGCAAGGCCCGGCAGTCGGGGCACGACTTCGTGTCGTGGTCGCGGCCGAGGCAGTAGAGACACTCTAAGTGCGGGTCTGTGATCGACATCATGCGACCACAGGCATTGCAGGGCTTGAAGCCGGGCATCCCTACCGACACCTTCGGAGTCGAGAGACTCGTTTAGAAAACAGTGAAAAATCACCCAAAAATGTAGTCAAAAAATGACTAGGGCACTGCTCTTCCCGGATCTGCGCTTACTGGCGCGGAAAAAGAAGAACTGACGTCAGCGCGCAGGGGCGGCGTCTAAGTACTGCCCGCGACGTCATCCCGGCGGTCCCGACGCCGGACGCGGAGCCGCACGACGCCGCCTACCAACGTGCAAGGGTACTGCTACGCAAAAACTTTCCGGATCCAGCCTGACGCCTGGGGATATTCTAAGGTAAGGAATCTGTCACTAACTACTGTCTCTTACAGATAAAAAGAAAAGAGGAGCATTTACCTACATATGCAGATTTCAAGAATTAAATAAAAATCAGGCAAAGGTCCAAGTGTGTCTCGCCAAGTGTTACTTCCATTACTTCTTTCATATACAGAATGAAAACAAAAATTAATAACCAATGGGCTCCATTAATGACCATCTACTTTGGCCCAAAACATGGGTAACAATTAAAATGCTGTGTATTTAGACTGGGAACATTCATACTGCTAAAAAGGCAAAAAATAGATTCCTGTACTTCTGCTTACTCCCATCATAGCCAGTAGTATCACACGGCTGCACATTATTAGTTCCATATCAATTCTGGAAATAGCCTTGCACTTGTCATCCAACCACATATGGTCAGAAAACCAGAACGGCTCAAATCCAGAAGCAAAGCAACAAGTCTCAATCTGAAAAGAATGGGGCTTATGCACAAAAGTAAATTCAAATGTGAACAAATCTGTACTTCTAAACTTACTCTTACACTTTGCAGTAAATTTACACTCAGAAATGGTGACTAGCTAAATGTAGTAAATTTACAGTAAAGTGTAGACTTGCATGACTCCACCCCTTGAAACTTGGGTTGGAGCTAAATTTACGAGTCTAAAGTTGCTACTAATCACGTCTCCCATGTAGGCGAAGGTCTCTACCAGTGGGGCAGAGATCTATTGATCGTTAAGTATACGGACATTTAAGAAAGTTTCTTACACTTTAAACAAAATTAATAAAAATATATATTTAAAAAGATTAACTTAAATTATATAGTTTAAATATAGGGAAAAATTCTTTACAGCAATGTTTTTGCCATGCAGAAGCTTTACCACGCATGCAATTTTTGGTGCCTTTACGACGTATACCTTTGCGACACATGGCAAGTATAGTTAAGATGTGTGTGTATGTATATATTTTTTGGAGGGATTAAGGAGTGTACGGATATGTTTAGAGTTAAGGGGTGGGTAGGTGGTAACAGTGTTTCTAGGTTTTACGGGTGGGTAAGGGCTTACGGTGGCAAGGGTATTTTTAGAGTTATGGGGCAGGTAAGGGCATAGGGTGGTGAGAGAATTTTTAGGGTTTAGGGGTGGGTAGGGGTATAGGGTGGTAAGCCTTTTCAGGTATCTGATTAATAACGACAATGTTATGATTTGCGCTGTTGAATATGAAATGTATCGTTACAAGATGGCAACCATGGTAACCCTGTAGGACTTAGTGCTCTACATAGGAAGTGTAAAAGGACTATTTGAATACTGTATTAATCAAGATGGAGTGCTATCATGAACAAGGTTGCACAAAGCAACCGATACGAGTCGATTTTCCTCTTGCCAATTAAAAGAGTATAGAAACGCAGCGGTCTGGAGTGCCATGTACGTTCGATGGAATATATACACACACATAATACACACACACATATATATGAGAGAGACAGATAGAAATGGATTTAACTTACCTTATTTTTATTTATACTTGCTTGAGTGATAAAGGTATGCATTGCGTAAAAAAAAAGTGTGGTGATGGCATGCGTTGTAAAGTCATACAATTAAAAAAAAATACAGCACTATTGGCTTCAATTAATTAAATATTTAATTAATTGAAAAAAATATTTTTTAGGGATTCAAATTCTCACCTAAAGTAGAAAGTTTATATTTATTACGTTTTCAAAAAATTACTGAAAGTTAGTGTAGAATTAATTTAAATTAATATAATTATTTTTTCAAACTTTTAAGTTACATTTATTTTACATTAAAGGTTATTAAAACATTGCAATTTTTTAGTTACATAAATGCTGATACTATGAAATTTATGAATATTTTCGAAAAGCCGAAATACATTAATTTATGTTGATATTTTGGATGGGATTTTATTTTAAGTCCTTGCCTCCTTTATTTTCAATGGAAGGTGTTGCAGTACCTATGAGTGGCTATGTGTGGTGCTAGACTTACTCAAAGGCTGGGCTGGAGCACATTTAACCTCTTCGTAGCCTTTTGGACTGCATAGACTTTAGTAGTTAGTTTGTGAATGAAATTGGCTTACTCTTCTGTGGATAGGTGTTTGTATTTGCCTGAACCTCCCTAAAGCCCTCTTCATTCCTCCCCGAAACCACTTCATTCCTCCCCGAAACCCCTTCTTACTCCCCCCTAAACCCCACCCATTTTGTTGTAGATATTCCCCAGTTTCCCACCACTCTACCCAGTCCTTCCCACATTTACTACTAAGTAGTAAACGTAATTGCGTCGAGATCACCCCAAAGAAAAAGGCAGGAGAGGTGGAGATTTACATCTATATGTAGGTGAAAAGCATTTTCTAGTACACCATTAGTATTATAGCTGTACTATTAATAGTGATACAAAATGCAATTTGTGAATAGATCTTAATGGGAGGAAAGAAACCAAGTAAGCAATACGAGATATTCATTTCACTTTAGGAATGCTTGGTCCTCAGTAAAACCTGATGAAATTGAAATGTTATTATCAATCTCTGTCATGCCAAATTCAATTTCCTTCTCTGTGGACGAACTGCCTTCAAGCACAAACAGTTTCTGGGAACATCTGAAGCCTGAACACATCACGCTTCACCATGCACAGGACCATGCATCAAAGTCAAGAAAATGCTGACCAAATTGAAAAGGGAAAGAACATTGCCATGTATTGGGATGCTGAAACAGAACTGTTTTAAAGGTCTGGGCCTGTGCTGTCAGATGCCCACAGCAGAGGCCAAGACTTTTAAAAACGTAAGGAAGGCTTGATTTAGTAATGTTAGGACTAGAGAGTAAAGGATTGCCTTAAAGAGGATATGATGGTCATGCTGTTGTCATATTGTTAAATATTTGGATAATTGATTTATGGAAAAATAAGACTACTTCAAAGTGTGGTCAAGATCAGAGCAGTCTAGGCGCTATAATGCACACAACCAAATCTGTCCCTCCTATTGTGCTTGGTGAAGGAAGGGATGAAAAGAAGTTGAAATAGCATTGGGTATTTTTACAGAGGGACCACACATGGTGCTTGAACTATGACTTTTCATACCAAAAAACTTCAGTTTAATTAGTAACAATTTAAAGGACGCAGAGGCAGATTGAGAACTAGCTCTCCGAATAACGTTGGAGGACTGTAGGAAAGTACCCCCTTTTGACATGGTCACCCGCCTTTTTGATAACCAGGTCCCCAGTGCCAGATCTCTTTCCCAAAACTACACAATTGTTCCCCCAAATGACAATACTTTTAGCACCGTCTGTAAGTCCCTAGCAAATGGTATCCTTGGTACCTGGGGCCTGAGGTACTAAACACTGTCCCTCTTCAGGGCTGCAGCATAAATTGTGCCACCCTAAGAGACTCCTTACCAAACTCATGCAGGGCTGCCATCGCAGGTGCCTGTTTTGGTGCAGATAAAAGTGAAAACACGACCTGACACACATGTAGTATTTGTAAGTTACCTCTACAGCAGGCCTTACAGCCCTAAGGCAGGGTGCTAAATGCTACATGTGAGGCCATACCGGCATGAGAGATATGCCCCTGTGCTGGTCAGGTCCAATACTGCCAGTGCAAGGGAATAGGAAAGCCATTTTAGAACATATATTGGACACTGGTGAAAACGAGTTCCCCAGCTACATGATGGCTTCACTGAAAATAGGGATGTTTGGATCAAACATCTGTTATTCACAATCCCACTCCGATTCCAGTGGTGGATTTGTGAATACATGAACACAGAGGGTACCGTAGAGGTTCCCTCTGAAATCCTACCAGCCTCTGGAGTGTTGGCTGACTGGTCTCTAGCATCTGCCACCCGAAACAGATTTCTGACCTCCCAGGTTGAAGGCCTTTGCTCTCAGGAGGTCAGAAACAAAGCCTGCACGGGAAGAGGGTGTTCCCACCCCCTCCCTCAGGATGACCTACCGATTAGCACTCCTAGGCCCGCGAGGTTCAAAGAAGGTCCAGCCTTTGAAATGCGAATTTGGCTCCCCTCACAGGAGAGGAGGCCGACCCCCCTTTGCCCAGAACCCTTTGACACCTGGACAGATGGGAAATTAGCTAGTCAGGTAGGCGTGCCCAGGCTAGTACCACCCCTAAGGTGGCCTAACCTGATGTGGGTACGACTTTTCAGAAGTGGCCATTTTTGTGTTGGCACACTTACTTTGGGACAGGGTTATGCCCATTTCCCACAGGAAGTGGTCATATAGGGGGCATATTGACCCCAAGGGTCAGTAGCCCATTGGCTACCTGCCTACACTCCCCTAACACCCATAAATTCTGTGTTTAGGGGAGCCCCAGGCACCAGAAAATCAGATCCTACAGACCTGAAAGACGAAGGACGTGACGAGTCTCATTCTTCAAGAACTGAAGACCCAGCAACTGACCTGGCGCCAACCCTGCAGGTCTGCCTGTGGAACACGACAATTGCACCAAAAGACAACTTGTCGTACAGCTGCTCAGTCCCCAAAGCCCGGGAGACCTGCCAGCACTTCACCCAGGAACCAAGACGTCCTGAGAAGTAGCGGACCTGCTTCCCTGCAACCTGCAGGCATCCAAAGACCCCTGTGAGAACTTTGTGACTGCAGAAACCGATGCCTGAGACACAACTGCACCTGTCGCTCCAAACCAGAGTTGAAGTGGGCCAACAGTGTAATCATGATCTTCCAGTGACCGAGTCCACTGTAGTTTCACCCCAGTGAACTCTCCAACGTCGCCTGCAGCCTCTGCATGAAGGTTCCCTCTACAGCGACTACTCCAGATAAGGGAAACCCGAAACTTAAAGACACCTCTGCACCCATCGCCCCTGGGCCGCGGAGAAGAGAACCAAATGTATCCCTACGTCCAGAGCATTGTGATGCCTGAGCTCCCTTGTTGATTCAGCCCGGCTGGCCTCCCAGTACGAGCCTACAGCCTGTTTACGAGAAGACCCATCCCCATAGAGTAACATTGGGTACCCAACGCTGTTTTGCACCCCTGCACCCAGCCGCCCTATTACCGCTGGTGGTGTTCTGCTGGGGCTGCCTTAGACCTTGCCCACCACTCACCTCAACTCTTGCATATTGGTCTCGTAAGTCACTGTACTGTACCTGAATGCTGCATTGAATTTTCCTCCTATAGGATAACATAGCAGCTTCTAACAACTGCAATGTCGACTTTTGAACTGAAAATAATTTCTATTTAAAAAAGTACTTATCTGAACGATTCACTTCTGGTGCCTAAAGATATATAAAGATACATGTTATTTTTATAAATTGGTGTGGATCTCCTTATTAAATCGCACGTCTCATTTATTGAGCAGTGTGTGTATTTTCAGATGTCTTGCACTTCTCAAAGTTAAGCCTACGGCTGCTCGAACACACTACACACCCCCAGAAGAGCACCTTGGGATTGCCAGGGCAAGTCCCTGTCCACTTATAAGGAAACCCCTGGACTCTTTACACAATATGTAATATAAAGTGCCAGCTGCCTACAAGGATGACCCATCATTAGAAATGATCCAATACAAGAACAAATCAGCCTAGCAGATCCTTCAGACCAGTAATGGGGTCAGGAAAGTTTTTTTAATACATCAGGCAAAACAAGGCAGGAAAGGATTATACCAGTGCGAAGAATGGGCAACCTGCATAATTGGGCAAAGAAATCTAACCAGGCATCTCTTGCATCTAAAATTATATGGGGTCCCCTTAAAAAACGTGGGAAGAGCAGGTTGAAGAGGTGGGGTGTGAGAACAAAACAAATTCCGAAAGAACACCAACCTTAGCAACAAACTCTTGGCATCAGTTTCCTCGCTGCTGGACTCCATCATGTCAAACTTGTTGGTGAGAACAAGAGAGATCTCCATCTCCTCTTCACCAGAATTAAACGAGCCTTCTCCTGTATCATTGCAAACATATGTAAGGTGAAGGATGTGTAGTATCTTTACAACCAAAGTAAACCATTAAAATATCCTTCCAGTTTAGAGAAAAAGATAGTTCTGTTTACCAAGCCCTGCATGCCAAACAATTGCACTTCAGAAAGTTCCTTTGTTTGATGAGATCTGCTTGAGTGTTGAGAACTATTATGACATCCTTCACCAGAAGGCCCCTTGAACAATATTTTACCAAAAATACAAAAAAAAAAAAAAAAAAAAAACACACAAAAAACACAAACAAGCCTAAAAAACCCACCCAATCAAAACACAGAGAAAAACTTGTGGATTAATATACAATTTAAAATTGTCAAAACGGACACTTATTGGTCAAATAATTGTATGACTAAAGGGAAAATATTTTAAATCTATTTTATTGACTTTTTCAGTATCCTTTTAGAGTTTAAGTAATGGAGCTCACGATGCCAGGGGAGCTCCCAAAGATAACTGATTACATTCCAAAAAGTTTACAGAATTAACAGTGTTAGTCATTGTATATTTGCACAAACAGGACTATTTTACCAACAGTCATGCACATAGCGATATCTAGACATTAAACCGCATCACTGGACTAATTTTACGCACATTCCCTGAAGCCAAAGTCTTTCAAAATTTCGTACCACGTTTTAATATTTTAGCCCCAGATATATTGTTGATTTGAGGAAAAGATACATTTGTGAGAGTCGGATGTATTCTGTAATAATTACCCAACGACTCCAGCATAACATTATAGAAGGGAAGCCTGATCATGTTTACTGGCATGCAGTTGGCATGCTCAGAAATTCCAGTTCTTACATACCTATCAGAGACTGAACCGTGGGCAACTCCCCCAAATCCTCCAACAACTCATGCAGTGGGTCCCCATGGTCTGGAGAAATTGAGTCCTGGTGTCCCAGCAAAAGCTTTGGAGGGAAGGAAAGTATGTTTAGAGGCAGAACCAGTGGCATCAAGTCAACAAATGACGAGTGAACTCATAATTCTACAAAGTAGATAGTCTAGACTAATGGGATACACACTGTATAAACTGTAGGTGCCAGGTGTGTGGTAATCCATGACCAATATTCATACCTTGTGAGTGTTAATGAGCTCCAAAACCGTCATGTAGATCACTGGTTTGATGACATTGACCATCTCGGAATATTCATCAACATTGAAGCGATCTTCTGGCTCGGGAACGGAACATGCCGCCTGGATAAATTTCCTATAAACGGATGAACATTTAAAAAGTTTGGGATGTAGAATGTTTTTACTGGACAACTGCTTCTCAATATGCACAGCTGTCCTCCATCATTTCATCAACATCGCTGTTCTGTGAATCAAAGAAAGCATGCACAATTTTCTGCCTCTCGTTTCACGTTACCAATCTCTAACTTAGTGTTTGTCTTGCACAGTTGGACACCCAACAAAGACAAACCACATTGATATTCTACACTAAAACTACAGTTTAAAAGGCAAAAGGATGATAGGAAATAAGATGCTCTCAAAGGGACAATATCAAAGTGTAGGGCACGTGTGATAATTGGTTAAACCTGTTCTCTGCAGTTTATTCGAACAAAGCACCATCACATGGATCAACATCCTCAAATAGGTCAAAACGGGCACTAATGCTGAAAGAGAGCCTAGTGCTTCCTATAGGCAGTAAGCACTCATTGCATATCCAGATTGTTAAGAATGTGCAGCCAGTAGCATGAAGGGCATTTGTTCCATCGACACTGGCTTGGGTTACTGGTCACTCACTCTTTCTCGATCTCTTTGTATTGTACAACTAGTGCAAGGAAGTCTCCCATTACCACTTTAATAGTGGTTAAAAATATAGAACATGTAAATGGAAGGTCAGGATATTCTTTTTCAGTCTACACACAAGTGCAAATATCCTCGTAATCCTCTTCCAATAGAATACACTCAGATCATCCCACCTTCAGCTGTTCTGCATATTTTCCTCTAATACCAACATGTTGGCCCCCGGTCAGGCCTAGTACTCGAAAAAGGAGGCCTTTTAAATTGTATTCCTGTTTAATACCGCACCACAAAGTCACCCTGATGGTTTTCCTAGTAGAAACAGTTTCTCAAACTACTTGTTTCGCTCTGTAGTCCCTTTCTGGCTATTGGAAGGCACACCTACATGTTACACTACTCTCAAAGGAGAGATCTCAATTGAAAAGCAACACTCTGAACATAGGTGTCTTTTTAGGGCTTGGACACTTCATTAGGAGAATAGTTTGATGGCACAGATATCTCAACATGCAACAGAGGCGAATATTAGCTTTGCATTTAATTGCAACTTTATTTATCTTCACTAGTGGGCCCAAAACAAACTCCATTTACACTGGGTTGGTTCATCAAGGGCAAGCCTGACTTCAACTTGACTGTTACTTTCCTCCATTTGAGTCTATAATAGATGCATTAATGGACCCCTCTTTCTAATAAATAATGGAAAAGGGTTTGTGTGTGATGCTGGCCTTGATAGTACAGACCTATCTCAGAGGGACACTGCCAAACTGGTACATTTTCTTGCCATGTGTTTCAAGACCACCGTGACCTTATGGCATGAACCTGGCTGCTTCTTCAAGGAAACATCCCCTGCCAAAAGAGTGAACTGGGGTGTTCCTGGAGGTAAAGACGTAACCATCTTTGGGAATCGGGTCAATGTTGTGAAACCATTTTAAGACTGCAGACTTGGTAAAAAGGTTCGTCTAGATCACTAGAGCTTGCTTAACAAATGTGGGCTTGATTGTCAAGGGGGGCCTTTGTGGAGTAGGTTAAGCAAAGCAACAGAGGCCTTCATTCTCCAATGCATTCGCAATACACAGCACTTTCTAAGCCTTGGTGGCATGACAGCACTTGGCTGGATGCAGACTGACTGGATCATACACCTATTTTTCAGTTTTGTATTCCAGGCATCCAAAGAGGAGCAAGACCTGAGGAATGAGAACTGGGAAAAAGCACGAGGGGTCCACATGGATTTGGTAAGTTTTGGAAATTACTGGTCCAGCTATATCTGGTTAGATGGATCACACAAGTCTATCCTATCCACCATCGAGTGGAGTCCACTTCCTCTAAGAAGAATGTGTTGGTGATAGCCAGGGAAGAGTCTAAAGGAGACTGAATTCTGAGAAGATGGACCTCGTAGAATAAAACACTCAAGATTCCACCCATTTCTCCTGTAGAAGGCCCCGGAGGGATGATAACAGTCACATACTCTGAGATATGGTGCACCTCTGGTGTCAGGGCAGGCTCCAAACAAGACTGCTGTGGTTAGGCGTCCCAAGAGGTTTTCTTTGTGGTGGCAGTGCATGCGTTTTCCTTTTCTCTCTTGTGATTCACTTGGACTGATTATATGCCCGACACTGGGGCTTGGCTTTTTAATTGCAGAAAATTAATTGAGTGCGTCTTCCTTTCAATTTGCACTGATATCATAGGTGCCTGGTTTAACCACACAGAAAGAAGAGGAATCAGAAGGAGGAACTGCCGGACTTTGGGACAGACCATCCATGGGAGGAGCTCTGCTTGACTGAAAAGAGCAAGTCTCTGGAGCCACCTGAGAAATGCATGTGGTCCCATCACCTCTACCAAGAGGTAGGGAACTTGCTTGAACTCTGGGTGCAATGGACCTACAGCACTGCTTTCCTAAGGAGACAAATGATAGCCTGGCTCGATCTTAGAATGCAACGGTGGCTTACACTGCCATACTCTGATGGGGAGCTGGCCTTGGATCAACAATGCAATGGAGCAGGAAGGAATTTTGTCCTGGATGGCTCCAAGGCATTTGCCTACCCATCCCCAGACCACGACAATTCGATCCAGCAGAGACATGCAGTACCAGGGTGTAAGTGTAATATAGCCATGTTACTCCAATCACTTGTGTAGCAATAATAAGGATGACTTGCACACGAAAAAGGTGCCAGGTAAGGTGCATCGCTACCTTGGTGGCAGAAAGGGTGCTCAGAACTCCAAGCCTGTGGCAGCGACTTTTACTCCTTCTGACTTCTACCAAATGATTAACTTCAATGTCTCCCGATGAAATAAGTACATAAATAAAAACCGGAAATATGTAAGAGGAAGTGTTGCCACAACCTCTTACTATAGGTCAACAGGATAAGAGAATCAAGTGCCAATCCACATCGCTCTACCAAAAAGATGAACTAGCAAGATATGCACAGGTGCAAGAAATGGGGCAACGTCTGAATTATCAGATCAGAGATGAAGTTTCTGGTCCAGACACCATGAGGCAAGTTATGCAAACTGTGGAGTATGTGAGACAATCAGTAGTAAAAAAACTGGAAATTCTTCAAATTAATGAAAGCTTTTACAGGTCTCAATGTTAACGATCCAGATGCAAATATAGTTTTAGCAATCACATCCATAATATTCAACTGCCTAGCTCGTGTTAAAGTGAGATTGCTTTAGGCCTTTCTTGGTGTTTGCTGCACAAGGCAGTCAGCAGCCAACTGGTTTGTTAGATAGAAGGGATAATCCATCAAAGGACTGAACGTTCTTAGCAGATACCTTTAAATAGCAGTTACAGAAGCAGGCTTCTCCTGTGGGTTCGCTTTGGGTCTTGAAAGCCTCAGCAAAAAGAGAAGGTCTTATACAAAAACATATGCAACTTTATGATCTGAGCAATTTCCAGGGTCATACCGGGGTGCACACCATAGTGAAGGATTCCTCCTTAACATGAGCAAACTTCAGATGCATGAGTTGGCAGAATATTATTTTCAAACACAAGTAGTGCACTATCCAGGTCACTTGCTTCCTGTACGTCTAACCTAGTTCACTGAATCACAATCATCTTTCTACTTTCCCTAGTGTTTAGTTTACAGAGGTTTTCATTTACCAAAATGCATATCCGAACCAGGACATATCAAGATTAACTTCAGAGGAATTCAGCTCTAGAAACAGGCATTATTTTTTAGACTGAGCTTCAAATTGGGCACTGAACATTGCATCACAGTAGGCCATTGCACAGACAGCATCACTACATGGCTTCAGGGTACTAGCCAGTCCACTCATGCAACCTTAGGAAAACCCTCTGAGGTGGCTGCTTTGATGGCTTGACCGGCTCAGACAAATTCTGCGAGCTTCTGAACTGTGAACCTGCGCACTGCTGTGACTTACGATGCCCAGTGCCACACATGCACAGTGCATACCAGAGTCCACTTTCTCCATCGAACTGCTGAAAGAAATATCTCAGTTTCAGAAGAATCGAAATGTGCATTTACTGTTGCCACAGACAGCAGAGACACTCTAAAGACCAATCCACGGGGCGTGTCCATGATGACGGACAGGTGAGACGCGATTCTCGTTCTCTCCGTCCTGCCGCATCCATCGCTTCGCACCCCTCCAGCCTTCTCAAGCGGGTCCCCATCGAGCACCAGTGGCTCAGCAGCGAGCGGGGAAATGGGCGGACCCAATCTTCGGACCCGCCGCCTCCCCACCCCCGGTTCGCAGCAGGGAACAACGTGCGTCCGCCGGCCTGGAAAGCTGGATGGATTTACCGCACAATTAAAAAAAAAAAAAAAAACTTTTGTTAAGAGCTAGCCCCTCTTTTCACCCAACTTTTTAACTCCTTTTTTGACTTAGGTACTCTGACGGACTCGATGCTGGAGGTGTCCATTTTGGTGATTCTTAAGCCGTAGAAAGACCCTGGGTACTGTGGGTCATATAGACCCATTTCTCTTCTTAACATAGACGCCAAACTCTTCGCAGGCATCCTAGCCACTCGACTGAATCCTATCATACTGGGTTTGGTCAATCCCTTCATCCCTACGAGGCAATTCGGAAATAATACAAAACGGTCACAAAAGGAGGCTCTCTTCCTTTCCATTGATTCAGAGAAGTCGTTTGATCGCGTTCATTGGTCACTTGCTTGCAACCCTTCGCCGATTCCGGTTTGGAAATAAATTTATCACATGGATACGGTGCATCTATAGCACCCCCAGGGCCTCCGTCCGTGTCAATGGGCCTTTATCCTCTATGTTACCTATAGCGCGCGGGACCCATTAGGGATGTCCCCTTTCTCTGCTCCTATTTGCGATATACATGGAGCCTATGGCGCAAAGAGTCCAGGACAACCCGCTGATCTCCTGGATTCGGTTTGGCGCTGATAGTCATACCATCAGCTTGTACATGGATGTCATTATCTTATCTTTGACGAATCATATGACCTCCTTACCATCCCTGCTCGCGGAATTGCGGTCGTTACGCGAGGTGTCCGGGTTAAAGTTAACCTCCAAAAAATCCCAGATCCTGAACCTCTCGGTCGCCTCTCCGCAAAGGGACGTTCTGCATGCACGGTGTCCATTAGTGTGGGCGAAGGAGACCATACAGTATTTGGGCATACAGCTAGCTTCCACATTGGCGAAGACACTGGGGGTTAACAACGGGGCCTTCTTGACCAGACCAATAAGACGGTTTCCTCGTAGAGCCATCTGCGACTGTCTTGGATGGGCTGCATCACCACAGGTAAAATAACGGTGCTCCCGTGCATACTTTTTATTTTCCAGACCATACCCCCTGCTCCGTCACCTTCAGTCTTATGCACACTGCATGTCGCAATCAACCGGTTCATCTAGAATGGCAAGAAGCCGCGCCTCCACCACCAGCAACTATCTCGTACAAAAGCAGAAGGAGGCCGCTCAGGCTTCATAACTTCGTTATATCGTAGAGTGGAATCGCCAACTCTCGGAAAAACATTGGTGTTTTATGGACCAGACAGTACAAGCTACTAGGAAAGAGAACTGGTGGAGGGAACAAAACCATCTGTATTGACTTATAATACCTTGATCACCCAAGAGGGTCTGAAATCATATTTAACAGTGGTTTGTAACGACCAGCAGAGATTCATCTTAACCCAATTTAGGGTAAATAAGCTCCTGTCGATGTTAGGTTTCCCAGATAATTGTCATTCTATGTCTGAACTATCATTATGCCCGTGTGATATGTCCTCAATAACTAACTTGCACATTATATTTTTTTTGTAAATTTTATGTAGTACCAAGGAGGACATATATTATTAAAACTCTTAATTTTAGACAATGCAGGCCAGCTCTCTTATTTTATCACAATTACATACTTCACTAAAATGCTGTGCAATATTTTCCTATTTGTGGCAAGTCCTGAAAATAAGGAAAAGTATGCGGGGGGTTACAATGTCAGAAAATCCAGCGTAAAGATTTTATCTGGCCTATATAATGTATGATATATATATATGAAATGTGTTTTAATGGCTTTTAAGCGTTTTTATTCTATTGTGTATTGTACTTTTATGTTACTGAAAAGTAACGAATAAAGTTGATTAATTGATTGACCAGACGGTTGCCGGTGTTAATATATGGCACGAGGTCTGGTTGCCTCGCAAGCATATGGCCTGGGGGTTGTACTCCTCCCCGGTGACCACCACGAAATTGAAAATACGGGACTCTTTTGCCTTTAAACACAGGCTGACGTTTCCATCCTCAATGACTGCGATTATTGACAACCGCAACTTGCCTCTGGGGATCAACTCTGGCGTTTTTAGCCGCTGACGCGAACGGGGCTGCAAATGCGTGGGCTCGCTTTTTGACCCCTCTGGGGTTATTCCCTTTGCTCAACTTAAGCAGGACTACTCGCTCTCTTCGTTAGATGTGTTCCATTATCTCCAGCTGAGACACTGGGTGACCTCCCCCTGCTATAAACCGGGTCCTCCCGCCCCCTCACCAACTTTGAGAAATGGTCGGTACGTAAGATGGGGATAAGCACCTCATTTCTGAACTCTCTGCTCTACTCTCCGATTGTGGCTCCGCTCCGAAATCCAAGGGCCAACTATGCTGGGAGGAAGAAAAAGAGTGCTCCCTATCCATCAAAGAATGGAATGACATTTTCTATAGGGTACATCTCACTGCACACAACATGACCAGCACGGAGTCTGCCTATAAAGTAGCTTCCTACTGGTACCTCACACCTGCACGTCTATATAGATGGAATAAGGGGCAGTCTGAAAAATGCTGGCGGGACTGTAGGCAAACGGGCTCTCTCCTTCACCTCTTGTGGCACTGTCCCAAATTGGCCAGGTTTTGGGAACAGGTCTTGAACGATATTGACCTAGCGTTGGATACGGCTATACCCAGATTCCCTACCTATACAATCTTAGGGTTACCCAACCCCCTGACTTTCCCCTTATGATCGACACAGGGCCGGCAAATGGCTTTAGCATTAAGCGCTACGCACCAAGTAATCCTCGTGCACCGGGAGACAGAGAACATTCCGGACCATATCTCGAGGCTGCACAAATTATGGGTTATCCTGGCGATGGAACGTATGTCATTCGCAGTCGAGGACGGGGGGCTGTCTATCCAGACTTATGACCCCTTCTATCTGAATCCTCTCGGTACAGTTTAGAGAGGTGACCTGCTCGAAATACTTGCAGATATTATGCTTGCTCCCCCCCCCCCGAGAAGAAAGGGAGGATACTGAGACCCTCATCATATCACTGGGCGTCGACCCTGACCCTTTTCAACATCTTTAACAGTTAGGCGCGAGAAGTTGGGTGAAACGGTGCGGAGGAGTAAGGGGTGGGAAATGTTTGGGGTCTTTCTCCCTTTTTTTTCTTCCCTATGACTCTCTTTCGTTATTGTTCAACTGGTCCGTTTATCGCTGCCGGTCTCTGGGTTGTAGGCTATGAGCTGTGTACTATCTTTTATAACTCGATGACGCTGCCTGCCAATGGTTGTAGCAGAAAGCTGCGTTACTAAGCTGCGGACCTCAATAAACAGAATTGTTCCTGAATACCAATCCATGAAAGACTATGAACTTGTTCCGAAAGTAGTTTTAGGAAAAAAAACAAATATCAATAAGACTTCTGCTCGCAACCACTGAACAAGGAAAGAGACCTTTTCCTATTTTCCAAGAACTGACAATGACTAGAACATTATTATCAATGGCCCATCAAAAGACTACATGCAAGTCCTAATAACTGTGCAAGAAAGAAAAATTAATTGAACTGGTTTGGATCAAGTAGTGCCATCTAGAAGCTCAAGTCATCACATGCAGTCCATGACATTCATGTGAAACCGAGGATTATAGGTGGCACCATAACAGAATGCACAGAGTTGCCAGGGTCCCAGCCTATGGCTAGTGATGGTAAGAAAAGAAAAGTACAGCATAGGCAACAGTGAATTGTTTTTTTGACTAGTTCTAATATTATTAAATGTTTCAGAAGCTAAACAGGACTTCAAAAACAACCTAATTAACTCATTTTGAACCCTAACAGGACTGGATTACAAATTATGCAGGAACCAAATCCCTTGGTGTCAAATGAGTACTTTCGTGGAATCTTGTACAAGTTAAATAACATGCGCATTTATTGGAATCTTATGCTAACAAGTCACCTATCTTGCAAGCCTTCCAGTGAACTGTCTCGAGCCCTTAAAGGTAATAATCGACTTCAGAGGAGCTGGATTTCCAGGTTAATGTTCAAAACCATAATCTAACCAGCATGTAGTCCAAGCCACTCCAATTTGATTGGCCACAATGAACACTTTAGGCTAGAAATGTGTATATATCTAAGGTATGAGTCCAGTTAGTGAAGTCACTCTTTGTGAATGTATTAAGAAGGAATGAGACAAAGAAAATTCTGTAGGTTATATCACAAGTGCCCCCACTTTAAGATCCCTCTAATTAAACGTAAATGAAGCACAAAGATTCAGTTAAAGAAACGCACAAACCTGAATTTCCAATGAGTTTCTGCCAGATAATCATTTACAACACCTAGGTGAGAACTCTCCCCTTCAAACATCTTGTTGGACACAGCATGTTGCAGGATCTTAGCAATGGAGCCCAAATTTCGGCGGTGATCAGGATGCAGAGCTCCTCCAGCTGACATATCTATGATATCAAAGGCATCTGGGGCAACAACAGCTGGGTTCATAAAGCGATAATACAGCAGGTTACCCACAATCTGTGAAGAAACAAGTATTTAGAGGATAATTTAGTACGCACACTGGAAGTGTCAGGTCAGAAAGATGAGGTTTAGTAACCTCAAGAAGTTCCAATTGTCAGAAAACCTTTGCATATAGTGGAGAAAAAAAAAAAAAGTCACCCGCCCTAGTTTTCCATTAGGATAAAATTCACTAAATTCACGAATGCAGTGCAGCTCTGACTGTCCTTTGGGTCCCAGAAACAACAACAAATCTTTTTTTCTTAGCACATATAAAATTCTTAAAACGTGATACTACTTTAAAACAGGAAAAAATACAGACAATGAAGCTTTACATAAAGAATTCCTGCACTACACATTTACGTCCCCAAAAGAACAAAGCTTTTACATCTGACTAATAGTTATTTTAGAGGACTAAAATAGTGGTTCTTAACCTTTTGACTTCTGTAGACCCCCACTGAATCATTACCGGAATCTGGGGCCCCCGAGTGAGTCATTATTGGCAATTTCAATGATTTGAACTTCAAAACAATACACAAAAATACAAAAACAAATATACACCAAACAAATGCTCAGATATTGAAATATTTTGCTTAATTCACACTTTAATGTAGAAAAAGTTCACACTTTCAATTTTGCTTATTTATTTGTATGTACTTCATTAATTTTAATGTATTAATTTTAATATTATTTAATTTGGCAACACAGTCGTGGACCCCCCTAAGTAGGCCTTGCGGGCACACAAGGGTCCTTCGGCTACAGGTTTAGAACCACTACATTAATGTATTAAGAACATATATAGTGCCGTCACGTAACCACACTCATAGTTTTTCTGGCGAGTGAAGCTAGGTGTTTAGTTTAATTTAATGAAGATACCATGACGCAGAAAGAATACTTACTACCTAGCACACAGTCCTGGACCTTTACTGATGTTTATGAGCAATGAATAGAATAGCCAGCCCCACCACCTGAAGCAGGAAACAACAATATGGGTAGTCACAAGGTAAATGTCAAGTAACGAAAGAGCTTTTGCAGAGAAGCTCGACCCATTTTAGTTTAGATGGCTTTGCTGAAGTCTGGGAAGTAGTGTCATGCAAAGTGTTCTAAAGGTGTTCTGCAAATGTTTGCAATGAGGTTGTGGTATACCTAAAATCAAACAGTGTGCCTTTTGGTAATGAGCAATGGACTGAATAAAAGTGATCATTCTTTTATAGATCAGACTGTAATTGACAAACAATATCCAGATTAAGGGGCCGATTACGATGCGCCGGTAAAGGCTCCGACCATCCTGGCCGCATCGTAATAGGCCACTCGGTTTACTTTCCGACCGCCGCATCATGATGCTGGCAGTCGGATAGTAAACTGGCCGGTCATTCCGGCTGGCTTACGACGGCCTCATGGAGCCAGTCGGCCAGTCGAGCCGGCTCGTAATCCCAAAGGGTGGGCCTTTCCACCCTTGGGATTACGAATCACTGTTTCCGACATGGTTTCCATGCTGGCCTGTCCCACATTGAAACCATATCGGAAAGCGTGTTTGGGGGCCCCCAGTAGGTCTCCCTTGTGCGTGCAGCCTCCGGTTGGGGTTCGAGGGGGCACCTATGGTGCCCCCCTGTTGATCCCTGCACCTTGAGGTGCCTGCCAAGGGGGGCAGGGATTTACAACACCTCCCATTTCTCAATGAGAGCTTGTGTTACGGCCGGTTTATGGCCGTAACATGAGCTCCCATTGAGAATTGGGAGTATGCGACCGAACAGTGTTCGGTTGAATTGCAATTGGCTGGTCGGGACCGCCAACCGGAGGGCAGTCGGTCCCAGGACTGAGACTGGGCCAGGCGGATGCAAGTCCGCCCGACATCGTAATCAGGCCCTTAGTGTATGCAGTTCTAACAGCTATTAAGAAAGCATTCAGGACAGATTCTGCAAACCAGCTTTGTGCTTGTACATATAAGAAAGGCCCATCAGTATGGACAGTAAAATCTGTAACAAGTTTAGTGTAGTCTGTTTTCTAAATAGAAGAAACCTTTAAAACCTACAAAAACTACTTAACCCGAAAGAAAATTGGTAAGGGATTTTGTGACGGGCCTCAATAGCTACTGAGTGAACCTTTATGGAAGTGACTTTGTAAACCAAGGTGTTGATAAATGTAGGAGATCCAGAAATGCAGGGACTTCTTGGAATGAGCCTAGCAATATGGGAGCGGGCTTATTAAAAGGCCTTTAAGGATGAATCCAGGCATATATTTATGGTAGCATTAAGTCCTCCAACAGCCATAGATATTATCAAACTTGATAAATTATTAATATAATTATTTATGCATCATGGGATTATTTTCCTCTGTGCTTCTTAATCATCACTTCGTATGAACAGATTTGATTGCATACTTTAGATTGGATTTTGCAGCAAGTTGCTACATTCTTTGAGGGGTTATTCATCAAATGACAATGGGTTTCAAAGTCGCTCTGGTCCAGCCATTTTTACTCAATAACAAAGTCTTTGAACCCAGTGAAAAAACACTTAGGAAGGGAATAAAAAGAAGACAGACCACTAAGACATCCATCTTACGCTGAAGCCTCTCCAGTGACAAAGAAGATTTTATTTAGGAGACAAAACCCATCTTCAAGCTATCTAGTTACCTCAAGGTCCTTATGCGGTGTGTATGTTTTTTTTTACCCAGACTAAGATTCAGAGATCAAATTTGCCAAGTGTAATCTTTATAACATGTACACATTTTTTTGCCTCCAAATGCTTTGCAATTCCTCCCAAAATCCCCAGGAATTCGAGTAGCTGTATTTTACTCAATCTCGGAGTAATTGTTTCTACGGTCATCTCCACTAGGACTCCAGCATTGAACATAAGATCTGAGCACAGATCGAACCAAGTCTTTAACTATATTGTCAAAGGCAGATTACCACCTCAAGAAAGCTTTTAACCACACTGCTAGCTGGGTAATAAAGAAAATTTCAACACACACTTCTGTTAGTGTCAAGTAGTTGTTTCCAGTTTTACTTTTGAAGCAGATTAGCATATTGAGCTTCGCTTTTAATTCTTGTTAAATGTGCTTTAGAGTGAACATCCCAAATTGATACAAAAGGAAAAGTTATGTTCTATCAAAACAATGTAACTGTGCAAAGTACGTGAGACTGCATTCTCTATAATATACCATCATATTTGTACCTGCAATTACCTCACCACCTGCATTTAACTCCCACTGCTTCATGCTCTCAAGTTTAGGAAATACAACCGTGGGAGTAAATCTTTCAGCAACAGCATTATGACAAAGGACCTCAGAAGTTTATTTGAAAGTCATAAAAATAACTTCATAAAAACCAAGTCCTCAATTTTGGTAAATATGTTAAACAGGCTGATGCTAACCAATTTGCTTTTTAGCACGAGTATATACAAAGGGGTTTCCAGCACAGAAGACGCTATAAATTGTGAAAGGACTGGTAACCACTGACTCAAAGAAAGATTTACCCCCAAGGTCCCAACCTCATCTGTGTAACTTATACAAACAGATGCGCACAAACCCCAGTCATGAAGGTGGATTACACAGATGACACATTAACTCTTACATTAAGTTAAGCGGGATTGCGTGGAGTATCATCCTGGAAGCAAAATTTTAAATGAAGACTCATAATAACCTCCCACAACTTTGTCCATAGGAATTAAGAAGAAGAAAAAAAAAAACAAGGTTTGAAGGAACTTTTTTCCCCAACATGCCAGGTCAACTGGAATCAAGAAGCCTTTGAACGTGAAAGACTCAGTAGCCAGATAGATTCGGAACACCACGGCACGAACACAGATGTAAGAGATTGTTTGCTGATACAATATCATAAATGAGAATCTATCTTTCACTATGACCAGTAAAAGAAAAAAATATATGTACTCAAATATGAAGCAAGATGAAGGACAGTGTTGATAATCTAGCATGTTTGCCACAAGGTAGGAATTAGTTGGCAAACTCCTCAAGGGAGGGGTTTAGGATTTGAAATGCTTTAAAGAGGCAGTTTGGTATGGTCGCTATTTATATAATGTAATGTTTTACAATAGTTATGTTTGTTGAACCTTGAAACAGTTCTTAACGTAACGCTGCACATGGCAAATAATAAAAATAAACTGTAACCTTACATTTTTTTTTACAGAGTAGTCATATAGTAAAGTGCCACAGGGAACACTAGGATGGATAAGTTATCACACATGCCAAATGGCTAAACACAGGGCACGCATTGACTACTGGGGAGCTATTTAAGCCGCATTCTGTATTTTAAGTTACAGGTGGTTGCTTAAAGGTTACTAATGCACAAGTTACTACTTGTGTAACGATATATCTGTAAGAGACATTAGTTAGTGATAGATTCCTTACCTTAGAATATCCCCAGGCGTCAGACTGGATCCGGAAAGTTTTTTCGTCAGCAGTACCCCTGCGCGTCGGTAGGTGGCGTCGTGCAGCTCCGCGTTCGTCGCTGGCGTCTGAAGCGCCGAGATGACGTCACGGAGACTATTTAGGCGCCACCCATGCGTGCCGATGTCAGTTCTGTACACGACTTTCCGCGCCAGGAACGCAGAGCCATGCAAGAAACTGACCACTGGTGCCATGAAACTAGGGCCCTGAAAGGGATGACCTTAACCCTAGAATCAGTTCGCAGAACGGGGAGGATGGGTGGGACGGTAAGGAATCTATCACTAACTAATGTCTCTTACAGATATATCGTTACACAAGTAGTAACTTGTGCATCTGAAAGAGACAAGTTAGTGATAGGTTCCTTACCTTAGAATAGATACCCCAGCAATACCAACCCCGGTGGTGGGTCTGCGAATAGATTACACCACTAAGTCACGGAGAACAGAACGGCCAAAGAAGCCGTCTCTCCGGACTCGACTGTCAAGGCAGTAATGCTTGGTAATTGTGTGCAGCGAGGCCCACGTGGCTGCCTGACAAATATCCTGCAAGGGAACGCCGCATCCCAAGGCAGTAGTGGCTGCTGTTGCCCTGGTAGAATGGGCACGCAGCCCCACAGGAGGCTCCTTCTTAGCCAAGGAGTAACATGCTTTGATGCACAAAACGACCCCCGAGAGATGGTGCGTTTGTGCACGGCCCGACCTTTTTTGGCGCACACGTAGCCAACAAAGAGCTGGTCATCCACCCGGAACTGTTGTGCGCGCTTTAGATAGAACGAGAGCGCACGTTTTGGGTCCAGACGATGGAGCCTCTCTTCCTCCTTTGAAGGATGCGGAGGCGGAAAGAAGGTGGGCAAAGTGATGGTCTGCCCGATGTGGAAGGGCGTGACAACCTTTGGCAAGAAAGAAGGACGGGTCCTTAAAACCACCTTGTCCGGATGAACAGAAAGGAAAGGAGGTTTAGAAGAAAGAGCCTGGAGCTCACTCACTCTTCTGGCAGAGGTGATAGCCACCAGGAAAGCCGTCTTCAGAGTAAGAAGACGTAAAGGACAGGTATGAAGGGGCTCAAAAGGAGCGCACATCAGATAGGTTAAGACAAGATTCAAGTCCCATTGAGGCATTACGAAAGGCACAGGAGGAAACGTGTGTGTAATGCCTTTGAGGAAACGGTTAACAACCGGGGACTTAAAGAGAGAAGGCTGATCTGGAAGTCTGAGAAAGGCGGAGATGGCCGAAAGATAACCTTTGACAGTGCCCAAAGCAGAGCCCTGCTGGGCCAAGGAGAGGAGGAAGAGAAGGACCTCCGAAAGAGGGGCCGAAAGGGGATCCACAGACTTAGCTGTGCACCATGCCACAAATTTGTTCCACCTGCAGGCGTATACCGATTTAGTGGAGGGACGCCTGGCTGCCAGAATGACATCACAGACTTCAGGAGGCAAGTCAAATGGAATCAGCTGTCGCCGCTCAATCTCCACGCATGGAGGTGGAGGCTGGACAGGTTCGGGTGGAGGACCGTCCCCTGTTGCTGCGACAGAAGATCCTCCCGAAGAGGCAGTCGGATCGGGGGATCGATCGCCATGTTGAGTAGCTCGGGATACCAGTATCTTCGTGCCAAATCCGGAGCCACAAGGATGACTTGGGCCCGGTCGCGCTAAATCTTCTTCAGCACTCTGGGCAGAAGGGGTATAGGCGGAAAGGCGTACAACAGACCGCATCTCCACTCGCGACGAAAAGCGTCGCCAAGCGAGTGCCGCCTTGGAAATTCCAACGCGCAGAACTGATGACATTCCGCGTTCTCTTCGGTGGCGAATAGATCTAACCAAGGCTCTCCCCACTGCCGAAAGAGACCTTGCGCCACGTCCAAGTTCAGACGCCATTCGTGATCCATCAAGCACCGGCGGCTGAGTTCGTCGGCCCTGGCGTTCAGAGAACCTGCCAGGTGTTGAACCACCAAGGTAATGCCTTGACGTTCCAGCCATGTCCAGAGGCGCTGAGCCTCCTGACAAAGGGTCCACGACCCCACTCCGCCCTGTTTGTTGCAATACCACATGGCGGTGGTGTTGTCCGTGAACACCTGCACTACACCTCCCCGGACAGAGGGAAGGAATGACTTCAGTGCAAGTCGGATCGCCCGAAGCTCCAAAAGATTAATATGGAGCCGGGACTCCGCCGGAGACCAGAGGCCTCTGATCTCCACCTCTCCCAAGTGGCCGCCCCATCCCAGGAGGGACGCATCCGTCACCACTGTGTGCTCCGGTTGGGGAAGGGAGAGGGATCTACCATTGACCCAATCGCGATTCGTGAGCCACCACTGCAATTGTTGTGCAGTGCCCTCCGAGATCCGGACAAGATCGGACAGGTTGCCCTGATGCTGTGCCCACTGGAACTTCAGGTCCCACTGCAGAGCCCACATATGCCACCTGGCATGTTGCTCTAGCAGAATGCAGGAGGCCATCAGGCCCAGGAGCCGGAGGGTCATCCTGACTGAAACCCGGGATAGAGGCTGAAAGATGGGAATCATAGCCTGAATATCCCGGACTCGCTGCGCAGGAGGATAAACCCGAAACCGCGTCGAATCCAGAACCGCTCCGATGAAGGGGAGCTCCTGAGAGGGACTCCGGTGCGACTTCGGCACGTTGATGGAAAACCTCAGCAAATGCAGGAGGTCGGCCGTAGTCTGAAGGTGGGTGACAACTGCCTGGGGCGAACCCGCCTTCAACAACCAGTCATTGAGGTAGGGGAAGACTGACACCCTGGACCTGCGCAAGTGAGCAGCGATCACCGCCATCACTTTTGTGAACACCCAAGGGGCACTGGTAAGGCCGAAGGGGAGGACCGCAAACTGAAAAAGCTCCTGGCCTACCGTGAACCGCAGGTAACGCCGGTGGGCCGGCAGGATGGGGATGTGAAAATATACGTCCTGAAAGTCCAACGCCACCATCCAGTCTCCAGGGTCGAGACCTGAGCCAGAGTCAACATCTTGAAGCGATTGACGTTTCTGAGGTCCAAGATGGGGCGCAAGCCCCCCTTGTCCTTCTTGGGGAGCAGAAAGCAGTGGGAATAACAACCACTCCCTTCTGGCCCAGGAACACACTCGACGGCCCCCTTGGCCAAGAGGGCCGTGACTTCCTGCTGGAGAAGCGCCAAGTGCTCCCCCGACATGCGGTGGTACAGAGGTGGCATGGCTGGAGGGGAGGACTGAAGGGGAAGGGAATAACCCTTGCGGATTATCTGCAACACCCACTCGTCCGACGTGAAAGCGTGCCAGTGGGGGAGATGAAGGCGGACCCTGCCACCCACTGGCGTGGGGTGCCCCACAAAGCTCGGATTAGGAAGGTTTGGAGGCAGAAGCAGCGGGGGCGGAGGTGGACTGACCCCCACGCTGATTCCCAGACCCGCCCCTGCGGAAACCGCGTCCGCGCTGAGGCTGGTTCTGCACAGGCTTGCTGAAGGAACGCGCCTGAGCGCCCCTTCCGTGGCCACGAAAGGAACGAAAACCAGGAGTGGCTGGGCTTTTCGTGGAAAGACCTAAGGACTTGGCCGTGGCCCGCGAGTCCTTAAAACGCTCCAGCGCACGGTCGGCTTTATCACCAAACAGGCGAGTGCCATCAAAGGGCATGTCCACGAGTGAGCAGTGGACATCCGGCGAGAACCCTGTAGACCTCAACCAGGCGTGGCGACGAAGCGCCACAGTCGTAGAAATTGCTCTACCTAGTGAGTCCGCGGTGTCCAAACCACACCGAATGGCGAACTTAGCCGCATCTTTACCCTCGGCAACAGCTTGGGACAGCACAGCTTGGGTCTCCTCAGGACACTGAGGCAACACCTGTGCAACTGTATCCCACACCGCATGGGAATAGCGGCCCAATAGGCATGCGGTGTTCACCGACCGCAGCCCCAAGCTGGCCGAAGAGAACAACCGCTTGCCGAAGTGCTCCAGCTTCTTAGAGTCCTTCTCCGGCGGAGCCATGGGAAAGGCACTCTGGGACGTCGAAGCTTGGATGACCAGACTCTCGGGCGTAGGATGAGTGGTCAGAAAGGCAGGGTCACCCGGCGCCGGGCGATGACGCCTGGCGACGTTCTTATCCACAGGGGCCCCTGTGGCTGGCCGCGACCAAGTGCCCAGTAAGACGTCAGTGAGGGCGTCATTAAATGGCAGCATGGGCTCCGACGAAGTGGGGGACCAGTGAAGGAACAAACGGCGCCGGGAACGGAGCCGGACGGGGCCGAACCGGCGCCGTGTCCCAATGCGGGTCCCAGGTAGGGACAAAATTGTCCTGGAACCTGGGCAGGGGCGGGACAAATGGCATCCACAGCGGCGCCGGAGGCGGAGCCGAGGGTGGCGCTGGGGCCGGAGCCGGCAGCGTGGGACCTTTGGCGCCATGGCCGGAGCCAGCGGCGCAGGATCCTGCGGCGCCGGAGCCGCCGGCAGCGCCGGGGCCGGAGCCGCCGGCAGCGCCAACGGCCCGACAGGATCTTGACACGGGACCGCGTGGCCCAAGGGCGCGCCGGCGGGAGCCCGAGGCCTAAACAGGCGGTCCATGGTAGCAAGAAATTCTTGCACCTGTGCGGGAGTCGCAGACGGACCCGGGTAAGGTGGGTAGGCCGCGGGACTCCAAGGCTCCGAAGGAGCTGCAGGGGCAGAACCCCTGTCCCCCTCGTCCGCATCCGGGGACCGACGGGGGGACGTCTGAGAGCGACAACGCTTCTTCGACTTCTTTTTGTGTCGTCTCTTACCCGAATCCGAGGGTGAAGACTTTGAGCCGAGGAGCGATGATGGTGGCCCCGCGAGCGTTCTCTGGAGCAGCCCCTAGACCGAGAACGGCGCTGGGACAAGTGCCGGACCTCAAGCAGCTTCCGGTGACGCTCCCTCAAGGCCTTCGGGGCCATGGCCAGACAGTCCCTGCAGGACCGAGAGTCGTGGTCGCTCTCCAGGCAGTAGAGACAGACGCCGTGGGGGTCCACCACCGACCTATTGCGACGGCAGGCCCCACAAGACTTAAAACCAGGCATCCCTACGTGCACCAGAGTAACCACAAGAGACAAAAGTCTCAAAAAGAGAGTCAAAAAGTGACTAAGGTACGTGCTCTAACCGGATCTGCGCTTACTGGCGCGGAAAAAGAAAGAACTGACGTCAGCGCGCATGGGTGGCGCCCAAGTAGTCTCCGTGACATCATCTCGGCGCTTACGACGCCAGCGACGAACGCGGAGCTGCACGACGCCACCTACCGACGCGCAGGGGTACTGCTGACGAAAAAAACTTTCCGGATCCAGTCTGACGCCTGGGGATATTCTAAGGTAAGGAATCTATCACTAACGTGTCCCTTTCAGATTGACTCTTCTTGGATGTTATAAGGGTGCAAAATAATTCTTATTGAAAGTCATGAATATTTCAGTCACGCAAGTCCTTTTCCCAATATAATATTTGGTTTATCTACTCGATAGAAGGCACCATGGGACTCATGAGCTATTAGATGTATAGATTCTAGAATAAGACAATCCTGAGGTCAGAAACTTAAGATTAACAATTTTAAAAAGCTGATTCATATTTACAAAGTTAAACCATTAGATTCTTTAGGATAAGATTAATATTTGAATATCCAACTGCGCAAGTAAGACGTGCAGAAGCTTAACATACCTTGTGAATGTCTTCTTCTGCAGCATCTGGGAACTTTTCAGTCAAAGAACTCTTTAGCACTTTAGCAACATACCGCATCCCATACCTAAAGTAATATAGCATGGAAAATGATTAGAAAGGCTTCTGTTACACCTAGATAATAAACAGTCAGTGAACTTTGCCAAGACTAATGCAATTATGAGACCACATTCTCCACACTTTAAGGATTGAGAACCAGAATATGTCTTAAGCCATTAATAGTGTGCTACGGCATATGTTACTGATTTCTGGAAAGGTCCCACTTGACAATGAACTTTCTTTGTACGTTCTGAATAAATAAGTTACCTCAGGTAACATTTTCCGAAACACACAGACTTGCTGCAGATCCATCTTTTGAAACATCTCCCAAGCATCAGGCTCGGTTTGAATATTCCTTTATTCTTTATTCAACAACGTGTACCTACATGGTTCTAAAGTGAAGGTGGTCGCACAGTCACAAAAGGAAAATGCTACTTACCCAGTATGCATCTGTTCTTGGCATGTAGAGCTGTAGATTCACATGCTTTGCATAGCCTGCCATCTAGTGTTGGGTCCGGATGTTTGCACTTTGTTTTTCTTCGAAGAAGTCTTTTCCAGTCACGAGGTAGGTGACTCCTCCTTTCGGTGATAGTTAGATTGTTTTCCCGCAGAGGGTGATAATGGAGTTAGTAAGAGTAGTAGAATAGAGATGTCCATGTGTATGTATCGAAGTAAGATATTACTGCAACAGGTATAGGTACCCGGGGAGGTGGGAGGGCAGATGTGAATCTACAGCTCTACATGCCAAGAACAGATGCATACTGGGTAAGTAGCATTTTCCGTTCGAGGCATGTGAGCTGTAGATCACATGCTTTGCATAGACTATACAGCAGTAATCTCCCAAAGCGATGGCTAACCTGTAGCTGTTGCAGTGGTTTGAAAAAGTGTACGTAGAACTGCCTGGCCTACATTAGCTTGCTGTCTTGCTAACACATCTACACAATAATGTTCTGTGAATGTGTGAGGTGTAGACCATGTTGCAGCCTTGCAGATGTCAGCTATGGGGATGTTTCCTAAGAAAGCCATAGAAGCCCCTAGTTTGCGAGTGGAATGCACTCTAGGGAGAATTGTTAAGGTTCTTTTTGCTTTTGCATAGCATGTCTGAATACATTTGACTATCCACCGTGCAATACCTGATTTTGAAAGGGGATTGCCTTTATGAGGTGGAGCAAAAGCAACAAAGAGTTGTTTGGTTTTACGAAAGGTTTTGTCCTTTCTATGTAATAGAGTAATGCTCTTTTAACATCTAAGGTGGGTAGAGCACGTTCTGCCACAGAATCTCGTTGAGGGAAGAACACAGGCAACTCAACAGATTGGTTGCTAAGGAAGGCAGAAATTACTTTGGGTAGAAATTTAGGATTAGTCCGAAGAACCACTTTGTTTTGGTGTACTTGTAAAAATGGTTCTTCTATGGTTAGTGCCAGAAGCTCACCCACTCTCCTCAGTGATGTAATAGCAATGAGGAAAGTAACTTTCCAAGTGAGAAATTGCAGTTCACATTTATGCAATGGCTCAAAGGGTGGACCCATTAGTCTGGTGAGAACAATATTAAGATTCCATACTGGGGCAGGTGGAAGTCTTGGGGGAATAACTCTGAGTCCTTCCATAAATGCCTTAATAACAGGCACTCTGAAAAGAGACAGGTGTTGTCTATTTTGAAGGTATGCGGCTATTGCAGCGAGATGCAAGCGTATGGATGTGTACGCTAAATTTGAACGTTGTAAATGCAGTAAAAGCAAATGATGTTTTGAATTGAAGCATCAAGTGGGTTGATTTGGTTGTTATTACAATAAATAACAAACCGCTTCCACTTTGCCGCATAGCAAGCTCTTGTAGTAGGATGTCTAGCTTCTTTAATAATATTCATGCATTCTGGCAGAAGGTTGAGGTAGCCAAACTCTATGACTTCAGGTGCCAAATCGCAAGGTTGAGATGACCGGGATGTGGGTGTCTTATTTCTTCATGGCTCTGTGTGAGGAGATTGGATGTGAGATGTAGTTTTTGATGAGGAACTACTGAGAGCTCCAACAGGGTGGTGAACCAAGGTTGACGGGCCCATGTGGGAGCTACTAGGATTAGTGTCAGGGACGCCTGCTTGAGCTTCTGAACCAATAGTGGAAAACGTGGGAGAGGAGGAAAAGCGAAGGCAAATATCCCGGACCAGTTCATCCATAGTGCATTGCCTTTGGACAATGGGTGTGGATATCTGGAGGCAAAGCTTGGGCATGTTGCGTTTTGCTGTGTGGCGAACAGATCTATTTCTGGGAAGCCCCACATCTGAAAGAACAGGAGGAGAACTCAAGGGTGGAGTTCCCACTCGTGAATCTGTTGTCTCTATCTGCTGAGCAGATCTGAGATTCGATTGTCTACTCCTGGAAGGTGTTCTGCGAGGAGATATATTTTGTGATGTACGGCCTACCTCCAGATGGTCTGTGCACGTTGTGACAGCTGGAGAGTGTCCCCCCCCCCCCCCTGTTTCTGTATATAATAAGTGGCTGTCATGTTGTCTGTACGTATCAGGACAGCTTTGCCTACAAGGTGAACTTGAAAGGCTTTGAGCGCTGGAAATACTGCTAGAAGCTCTAGATGATTTATGTGAAGCTGCTTTTGCTGCAGACTCCATATGCCCTGAATTGTGTGAGTTTGGAGATGTGCTCCCCAACCAGTGAGTGATGCGGCTGCTGTTAGCACGGTCTGTGGAACTGGGTCGATGTAGGGCCGCCCTTTGGAAATGTTTTGTGGATTCCACCACTGCAGAGAGCGATGAGTGCGGCCGTCCAACAACACTAGATCTGATAACTGACCCCGAGACGGATTCCACTGACGTGCTAAACATTCCTGAAGGGGACGCATTTGAAGTCTTGCATAGGGGACTATTAAAATGCAAGACGTTATTCCCAGTAACTGCATGAACACCCGAGCTGGCAATGAGTGTTGGGAAACTAGGAAACTAGAGTCTGAATGTTGCGGATTCTGGTCGGATTGGGACAGGCCAGAGCCTTTTGTTTTTTGAGAGTGGCTCCCAAGTACGTTTGCGTGTTGGAGGGTTGGAGATGGAACTTGGACAGATTTACTGCGAATCCAAGATCGTGGAGCAGCTGCACTGTTTTGTAAATGTGTTGTAGACATTTTGCCTGTGAGCTGGCTTTTATGAGCCAGTCGTCTAAGTATGGGAAGACGTGAATGTGCTGTCTTCGTAGATGAGCTGCGACTACTGCTAGGCATTTGGTGAAAACTATGGGAGCAGTAGTGACTTCGAATGGGAGCACTTTGAATTGGTAATGTTGTCGCGCTACCACAAACCTGAGGTATTTGCAATGAGCGGGGTGTATTGGAATGTGGAATTCGGCGTCCTTTAAATCTAAAGTGGACAGAAAGTCGCCTTGCTGAAGGAGCGGGAGCACTTGTTGGAGTGTCACCATGTGAAAGTGATCTGATTGGATGTATATGTTCAGATCTCAGAGGTTTAGTATAGGCCTGAGAGAGCCGTCTTTTTTGGGAATTAAGAAGTATAGGAAGTATACACCGGTTCCTTGATATTGTAAAGGGATTGGTTCTATAGCTACTTTTTCTAATAGAGAGAGAACTTCTTGTTTGAGAAGGTTCAAATGTTCTTGTGACATTGTGCGTGATCGTGGAGAAATGTTTGGGGGAGTGTCGGTAAGTTCCAGGCAATAACCATATTGGATAATTTGTAGAACCCATCTGTCTGAGGCGATTGTATTCCAGATGGGTAGAAATTGGGAGAGACATCCCCCGACAGGAGTCGAATGATCGGGGGGTAGAGGAAGGAAGTCACTGTTTATGGTTTGCAGGGAAAGTGTGTTGAGTTGCCTCTACCTCTTCCCTTGCTGTTATTTCCTCTAAATCCTCCTCTAAAGTAACCTCTTGACGAGGGAGATTGATTATTGCCTTTGTAAGATGAGGAGGGATTTTCTGATGATGTGTTCTTGGACCCCACCCCCCCCTGTAAAAGGAGCGACGAAAGGGAGTTGCAAAGGCCCCATGGATTTAGCGACCTCCGTATCCTTTTTCATCTTTTCTAAAGAGGTGTCCACTGTGGGACCGAAGAGGTTCTCCTTATCAAAAGGTTGATTTAGAATAGAGGCTTGGATCTCGGGTTTAAATCCAGAAATTCTGAGTCAAGCGTGTCTGCGTAGCAATACGCTAGTGGTGACTGCACGAGCTGCGGTGTCAGCTGAGTCTAAAGCGCACCTAATAGATGTATTGGAAATTAATTTTCCCTCTTGAATTAGATAGTTGGCTTTAGTTTTATGTTCATCAGGTAAAAACTGAATTAATTTTTCTAGCTCATCATAATGAGCTCTCTCATAGCGAGCTAGAAGAGCTTGTGTGTTCGCAATTCGCCAGTGATTGGCTGCTTGCGCCGCTACTCTCTTGCCAGAGGCATCTATCAATTTAGACTCCTTATCAGGAGGAGGGGCATCTCCTGTGGTTTGCGAGTTCGCTCTTTTGCAAGCGTTAGAGACTACCAAGGAGTCGAATGGGACTTGACCTTTGATGTAGGTGGGGTCAGTAGGCGCTGGCTTGTATTTCTTATCTATTCTGGGTGTGACAATCCTTGCCCGTACAGGATCTTTAAAATTCTCATCTGCGTGCTTAAGCATTCCCTTGAGCATAGGCAGTGTTTGTGTTGATCTTTGAGAGGAACTCAAGGTCTTGAATAGAAAATCCTCTTCAAGAGCCTCTTTACCCCATGGTACTGAGCAGCCCTTTTAAGTAGCTCTATATACCCTATGCTATCATCAGGTGGGGAGGGTCTGGAGGGGTATAGATCCGAATCGTTATCGGTCACGGGATCTGTATTATAATCTTCCCAGGGATCATTAACAATGTCCTGTGGTCTATCTTCATCCCCATCCCCTTCATCTTCATCTTGTGGACCAGGTGACTGTGGTCGTGGGGAATTTGTGGGTGTAATGAGTAAATTTGGGTCAATGGGTGAAGGAAGTGTAATAGGAGGAGGAGAAGGGTTAGTACCCACATTCTTGCATTTGAGAGGTATGTGGTAGTCGTCTTGTAAACCCATTTTCCTTTTTTCTGGTAATTTTGCATGAATATGCCCAGTATCTGGATGAATAGCCAGTTCCTTTTGTTTCGGATCAGTGTTAGCAGGCGGAACATCGAAAGAGGATCTTTAGATGGAAGAGGTGTTTTTCCTTTGGGCGCTGGATTTTTCGGCGAAGGTTTGGGATCCAAAAGTTTCGGCTCCGAAGGTTAATTTTTCGGTAACGAAGGGATGGTCACTACAACATGTTTTGATTTCGATACCAAAGGTTTCGGTTCGGTGCCCAAATGGGGCCGACTCTACCCCGAGTCGGAAGGCTTTGATTTATGTTTCGGTGCTGGGCCGGCGGGCAGGTGGGGTGTCCGAAACTTTTTTTCGGTGCCGACCTTGGCCCGAGGGCAGAGGAAGGACCGGAGCATTTTTCTACGGTAAGTATTGGGGCAGGGGAGTGTCAGTACTCACTGTACGCTGACCCGGTGTTACTTTCTCTTCCGTGTCGGAGTCGGCTTTGGACACGGAGATGTGTGCCTCCTCTTCTTCGGCTCCTTGTGCGTGGAATTCTTCCTGGTCGGAGTCTTCCCCGAAGATGTCTGGAGTGGAGCCGCTTTGCTAATGCATTTCGTGACGTCGAGCCCGGCGGTCACGGAGCGTCTTCTTAGATCGAAACGATCGGCACGCGTCACAGTTTTGTTTGTTGTGTTCCGGGGATAGACACACGTTGCACACTTAGTGCAAGTCGGTGCGCTGAAACTTAGCGCGACACCCGGGACAGAGTTTAAATGGAGTCTGTTCCATCGACTGCTAGTGGGCCTGACGCGGGTAGGCCCAACTGCCCTCCATCAAGCTTCCGATTGAAGACCTTGAGGCGAAACGATACGCGGAGAATGGAAAAAGCGATCGAGAAACAATACCGTCGAGGGTAGTGGATTACGCACCGAGGGGAACCCGAGAAACGGTGTCGAACCGGAGCGTCGCAATTCACATCCGAACCCGATGGCGGAAAAAACAATCCAACTATGGAGTCAATGCCCATACGCACTATCACCGAAAGGAGGAGTCACCTACCTCGTGACTGGAAAAGATTTCTTCGAAGAAAAACAAAGTGCAAACATTCAGACCCAACACTACATGGCAGGCTATGCAAAGCATGTGATCTACTGCTCACATGCCTTAAACGTATTACTTCCAAAATGACTCCTTTAATATGTGGCACATCCATGGCACACAGGTTTAACTAATTTCCCCACTCAACAGGAAAGTGACAACTGAACAGAGCAAAATTTCCCTAAATTATATCAACCATCTTCAGTAGTGGGAAGAATGAAGACAGCTTTGCAAAAAAAATATATATATATATATATATATATATATATATATATATATATATATATATATATCGATAAAAACACGTCGTCTCTGCACTTCCGCACTTCCGCACACTGCCAGGCGAACAGAGACCACACGAATCCCAGGTATATGGCACTGGTGATGTTTTTATTTACAGAGCTGCACTCTGACGCGTTTCGGACAAACTGTCCTTGCTCACAGATAGTCAGATACGGCCCGCCATGTTTTTAAATTTGCTAAGTGCACACCACGTGTTAGACTGACATGGACAAAATACTATGCATATAACGACTGTTAAAAGGCAATGATCCCTCTATTTTCCACATCACAATATACAATGTCATAATTGTTGAAATAAAATATCAAACAAATGGCAATGAGAAATAAATAATAAAGAAAACAGACTCTAATAATAATTTGAATGCTTGAATGCAATTTTGAAATTTGTGCCGATATTGGACACGAACATCTCTAGTGTCCCTGCTTACATTAATGTCTTGCTACTAGTGATGAGTACAAGCGAAACCCATAAAATGTTTTTAAATATATGCTTAAAAAGGAAAGCCTTGCGTCGCAATTGTTGCCTACGCTGTAAACATAAATCCATGTACGAATACAGCCAATTCTTGCCTTTCTAATAAATATGTGCAAATCACGCAAAAAAATATATATAAAAACATATACCTCAAAACATTATGTGCAAAATACGCTTTTCTTTGTAAACATAATTACCTTATACAAAAAATGGCAAATCTCATTGTGAGTCCATCTGCATACTTCATTCACCGCATAAATGCGTGATGGAAACTCAGTGCAAATATCGCAAGATAGATAATAACTTCAAGACCCCATTATTATTGTTCTACCATCATGTTTTAAAATCATTGATTGTGATATTTCAATATATACACATGTTTTAACCAGAATCTACTGCTCCTCTTAGTCAATGTCAATGCATAAAATACTCGTGCTACTTGAGACCCATGTGAAATAAAAAATGAGTGAAGTGTGTATTTAAAAACAATCTTATTGCAAAGAGGCCAACCACATTAAATATGAAAAAATAAAAAATCAAAAAATCGCCCCTTGAAAAAACAATAACCGAGTCCAGATTCTGAATAAAATACATTGCTGTTTGTATACTTTATAGAAAGTGATACAGATCTTCTGTGGTATTTAAACCGTTAGGGAATTTGCTGTCCAGTTCTAATATTAACCTGGATTCCATCCTTCTCAACATCTTATCCCTGTCACCTCCTCTACGTGGTTTAGGAATCGCTGTGATTACAAAATATGTCAAACACTTCAAATCATTGCTATGTTCTTGTTTAAAATGCCTGGCTACAGGATACGAGCCATCGTTATTTACAATGGCTCGAAGATGTTGGAGGATTCTGACATGCACCTGTAGCTTGGTGCTGCCCACATAACGCAAGCCACAGGTGCATGTCAGAACATAAACTGCATATTCGGTCCTGCAGTTATAACTCCCTTTAATGGTAACCATGTCTGGACTGAATGGGGTGGCATATTGTGTGGTATTAATTCCAAATCTGCAAGCCCTGCAGCTGGAACATTTGACAAACCCCGGTCGGGGTTGTAACCACATTTTTTCTTTGCCTAATTCAGGGCTGTTTTTGGCAATTTGGGTTTTCATCGAGGGTCCTTTCCTGTAAGTAATAGTAGGACTTATTGGAAGCCTCGGAGCTAAAACCGCATCAGTCAGAAGTATAGGCCAACTGCGTGTAATAATGGCTCTAATTTTCCTTTCCTGTTTGTTGTAAGTTGTCACAAATCTGGGAACAGAATTGTTATCAATTTCATCTGAAACCATGTTATCCACCCCCGTATCTGCAAATAAAGAGGCTCTAGATTTGGCATTCATTTTGTTAACTGCCTGATTCAGGATGGATTCTTTGTAACCCCTTTGTCTAAATCTCATAAGCGCTTGATTGGTACAAGTTGCCAACTCTGTCTCCGTGCTGCAAATTCGCTTAAGCCGTAATAGCTCACCATAAGGGATATTGTTAATTATATGTTTGGGGTGAGCACTGCTGGCATGCAAAGTGGAATTGCCAGCAGTGCTTTTCCTATGTAGAGTGGTTGCTATTTCCCCATCACGGATAAAGATGCTCACATCTAAGAAATCCACATGGTCCTTACTAATGTGCGATGTGAATTTCAAATTCTCGTGATTGACATTGATCTCATTAACAAAATTTATGGCACTTTGTTCATCGCCTCTCCATATGATAAAAACATCATCGATGTACCTCATCCATCTTAAAACATGATCAGCAAATGCAGAACCGTGAGTGCGCTTGAGAACCTGCTCCTCCCACCAGCCCACGTGCAAGCACGCGTAACTGGGGGAGAAGCAGGCCCCCATCGCCACACCCCTCTTCTGTAGATAAATGTCCGTGCCAAACAGAAAATAATTGTTATACAGACACCAAGACACTAATTCTACAATCATTTTGTTGTGGCTGTAACATTCCAATGGTCTAGTACCCAGAAAATATTCAAGTGCTTTCAACCCAGTCGGATGTTCTATGCTGGTGTAAAGGGACTCAATGTCCAAAGTAATGAACATTGAATCCGCAGACCATGGAATGTTCCTGATTTTTTTGAGAAAATCTCCGGTGTCCTTAATGTACGTTGGCAGAGCTTTTACTAGATCCTGTAAAAAAAGTCAATATACTGAGTGATGTTTTCCGCCACACTTTGAATTGCAGATATTATTGGCCTCCCAGGGACAGGTAGCGTCTTTTATGCACCTTGGGTATAAGATATAGCCGAGGCAATACAGGATGTTCGACATGCAGAAAGCGAAATTCCTCATTCGAAATCATGCCTTCTCTTTTGTGTTTCAAAAGAACTTTTCTCAGATCTTCTCTGGCAGCATTATAATCTTTCATTGTGGATTTTACATAGCACGCCGAATCACATAAATGTCTTTGTGCTTCCATGATGTAATCTTTTTGTGGCCAAATTACAATGTTGCCGCCTTTGTCAGACGTGGTGACAACGATTTGATGGTTGTTATTGAGTTTCTTAATCAATTCTGCGTATTTGATTTCCTGTTCGCTTTTGTATCTTTTGCGATGTTTGATTTGATGATGCAGTTTCTTAAGATCTTCTACTATTACATCCTGAAATATGTCAATAGCGTCCTTAGGCATATTTGGCACAAAACTTGATTTCGGCTTAAAAGGACTCATGTGGGCTCCCAACTGTGTGACAGTTGCTTCTGTTAATCCTTGTTGGGTAGATATTTCCTTTTCTGTGATCCGCTCATTATCTGTATTGAAATTAGCCAGTTGGTGCATTGTTAGTAAAATTGCCGCGTCAGATGCTAAAAGATCAGTATTGGATTGTTCAACTGCGCTAAGCTGTTGTTCTTTTAGACCTTCCTTGATGCTGAAAAACTTTTTAGTTTGAGCTTACGAATATAGCAGAAGACGTCAATGCGAGTCCGTGTGTAGTTAAAGTCACTTATGGGGCAAAAAGACAAGCCGAGGCTTAATAGTTGTTTTTCTGCTTCGGAAAGAATAACGGAAGATAAATTTATAATGGTGTTGTCATCCTTTATTGTCTTTTTCGCCAGTACTGCTTTTTTGTTTTTTTGTAGTTGCCTCCGTTTTTTGCGGCGTGCCCTCCTTCTTGCGTTGTTTCTTGTTCTTTTTTCTTTTGATTCCTTGGCCTTAGTGTCTGGCGACGATCGAACACTAAAAAAATCAATCTCTTCCCCTAAATCCAAAACTTTGGACTTGTTTGTTGCCCCTCTTCTATCTGTGCTCTCATCTTCAGAAGATATACTAGTCGTCATTGAATCGATATCACTGCTCGTTGAGGCTATGTCAGCAGGTGTAATCACCGTAGGCCCAGCACCTGCTGTTGTATTTGATGGCTTGTCGTTTAATTTTGATCTTTTTGCGTTCTCGTATTTTCGAGCAAAGGTGTATATGCGCCCCTGCTCGTAATCTTCTTTGTCACGAGCGAATTTATACGCTTTGCGAGCCATGATTTTTTCTTCCTGTTTAGCCAGGCGTTCCTGCATTTCATTCCTTAATTTCGTTATGAGGTCATTAGGTTCAAACTTCATAAGTTGCTCATTGATATCATCAATTTCAGTAATCAAGGAAAGTCTGTCAATTTTGGCATATTTTACCAGTATTTTAACTAGATTCATTGATGCCTCTAAATTGCTGTGCCCCCATTCCCTTAACATCTCCGGATTGGGGCTGTCATAGCTGGGGGCTAATAAAATGCGTAGCCCTCTCGGCACCCGCCCCTCCTCGATGTATTTGGACAGGGATTTATGCTCCCACCACTTTGTCATTTCGGAGCGTGTGTTTTTCTCCAACTGTTTCAATAACCCTTTGATATGTCCTTCATTAGAATTATCCGTATTACCCAGAGCTGCCGTTACCCCCTTCTGGTTTGTTTTGGGCAAATTAGAAAATAATGCATCTGCAGCGGCCTCCCTGCCGCGAACTACCTCCGCTGACATGATTGTGCAAGCTCTCCTGTTTTGTAAAAAGTATATTGGTAGGCTTCCTGTGTGTGCGGGGGCCCCCTGTGCCGTAAAATCCTCCCCACCACTGCAAATTGCCACCTTGCTCTATATATATTAATCAGCAGCAAACGTAAGAATACTTCTTGCAACAAATTGTCAATCTTTTAAATTTAATTAAGTTTAACTCCTTGCTTCACAAGCTAAAATGGAATTGAGTATAAGGATAAAAAGACGGATACAAGAACAACACAATTTGAAATATAATAGTAATTTTAATATTAAACAAAATAATTTTATCCTCAATAAAAACCAACCAGTGGGTACTGCAATATCCCAAAAAACCATTTCTCTTACACGGTCTGAACAATCCAGGAGTACGAAAATGCCATTTCATAAACAAGGTTGGCAAGTGCCATAACCTTTGTGTTTATATACTAAAAAAACAAAAACAAAAACAAAAAAACCACAAATACACCACAGTGGGCACCCGTAAAAAATACAGAAAATGTATAATGTACCGGGCACAAAATATTGATTAGGTCCACTATTGGCTTTCAAAAGGCCACACTCTCACAAGCCATGGCCTAAAGCCAAGCTCTAGTTAAACATTTCTGCTCCATGACTTCTATCAGACAGATAAACCCCATAGATTTACTCAGGAATTCCTGCATTAGGCAATCCATTTTTTTTACCATTAAATATGATAAATCTAGTTTTTGTCTCTCAAGTAAAAGAAATTCCTACCATATAATTGATTTTCTCACTGACACAGAGCAGCAACGGTCTATATTAACATTATCCAGTAGCAGTGAAATTACTTTTACCAACTGCTTAGGTGCTCTTTTCACACAATAAATGCCTTACGATCAATGTAGATAACTTGGCTCTCTTGATGGTTGCCACCGCCAAATAGTCAATGGTTCATTATTTGGCTCTTACAACATGCTACTCAATTCCAGCCCTCCCGCTTGTTGCATAGCCAAGCTACGCAGGCTCGGAGACCCTTCAAATATCTTGCACTGAATAGGTGAACAATTAAACAGTTAATCCACACCAGAATCTAACTGCCATAGAAAACTATAAGCTCTACACCTTTGCTTTAAGAGATTTCAATAGGTGAGCAAGAAAAAAAAATATGACCTGCTGAATATTGTCAGGTCTGCGAGTCCTCTCATCACTTTACCTTTGACATTATTCCACTCTGATACCCATGCAAGAGTTCCGATAAACAGCATCCTCCGGAATTAGTAGGATTTGAACACCTCAGGTTTAGTCTCATCAAGTACACTAGGAAAATGTAACCCTTGTATGACCAAAAATTTTGTTCACTTCTAAACCATTAGACAAGCAATAACTACACATGGTCAAGATCTTTTGAAGATCTAGAGGGGTTACATGAAATAGGACTATGTCGTCCATATATATTAGAAATTACCAATATGCTTGCTTTCAATCTCTGTGAAAAACAAAATCGGTGGGGGCCAGAACTGCAGGTAGAACAGCCAGAAATAAACAGAACAAGCATTTGCAATACAATCGGTCTCGCCTTTGGGCCCTTATAAGTATTTACCGATGCAGCACATTATCGCACATTACTGCAATGTTAACACTCGCCACTACCATCATTCCAGACGCACAAGTTACTACTTGTGTAAAGATATATCTGTAAGAGACATTAGTTAGTGATAGATTCCTTACCTTAGAATATCCCCAGGCGTCAGACTGGATCCGGAAAGTTTTTTGTCAGCAGTACCCCTGCGCGTCGGTAGGTGGCATCGTGCAGCTCCGCGTACGTCGCTGGCGTCGTAGGCGCCGAGATTACATCACGGAGACTACTTAGGCGCCACCCATGCGCGCTGACGTCAGTTCTGTACACGACTTTCCGCGCCAGGAGCGCAGAGCCATGCAAGAAACTGACCACTGGTGCCATGAAACTAGGGCCCTGAAAGGGATGACCTTAACCCTAGAATCAGTTCGCAGAACGGGGAGGATGGGAGGGGCGGTAAGGAATCTATCACTAACTAATGTCTCTTACAGATATATCGTTACACAAGTAGTAACTTGTGCATCTGAAAGAGACACGTTAGTGATAGATTCCTTACCTTAGAATAGATACCCCAGCAATACCAACTCCGGTGGTGGGTCTGCGAATAGATTACACCACTAAGTCATCGGAGAACAGAACGGCCAAAGAAGCCGTCTCTCCGGGCTTGACTGTCAAGGCAGTAATGCTTGGTAAATGTGTGCAGCGAGGCCCACGTGGCTGCCTGACAAATATCCTGCAAGGGAACGCCGCGTCCCAAGGCAGTAGTGGCTGCTGTTGCCCTGGTAGAATGGACACGCAGTCCCATAGGAGGCTCCTTTTTAGCCAAGAAGTAACACGCTTTGATGCACAAAACAACCCAACGAGAGATGGTGCGTTTGTGCACGGCCCGACCTTTTTTGGCGCCCACGTAGCCAACAAAGAGCTGGTCATCCACCCGGAATTGTTGTGTGCGCTTTAGATAGAACGAGAGCGCACGTTTTGGGTCCAGACGATGGAGCCTCTCTTCCTCTTTTGAAGGATGCGGAGGCGGAAAGAAAGTGGGCAAAGTGATGGTCTGCCCGATGTGGAAGGGCGTGATAACCTTTGGCAAAAAAGAAGTACGTGTCCTTAAAACCACCTTGTCCGGATGAACAGAAAGGAAAGGAGGTTTAGAAGAAAGAGCCTGGAGCTCACTCACTCTTCTGGCAGAGGTGATAGCTACCAGGAAAGCCGTCTTTAGAGTAAGAAGACGTAAAGGACAGTTATGAAGGGGCTCGAAGGGAGCGCACATCAGATAGGTCAAGACAAGATTTAAGTCCCATTGAGGCATTATGAAAGGCACGGGAGGAAACGTGTGTGTAATGCCTTTGAGGAAACGGTTAACAACCGGGGACTTAAAGAGAGAAGGCTGATCTGGAAGCCTGAGAAAGGCGGAGATGGGCGAAAGATAACCTTTGAGAGTGCCCAGAGCAGAGCCCTGCCGGGCCAAGGATAGTAGGAATAGAAGGACCTCAGAAAGAGGGGCAGAAAGGGGAGCCACAGACTTAGCTGTGCACCATGCCACAAATTTGTTCCACCTGCAGGCGTATACCGATGTTAGTGGAGGGACGCCTGGCTGCCAGAATGACATCACAGACTTCAGGAGGCAAGATCGAAATGGAATCAGCTGTCGCCGCTCAATCTCCACGCATGGAGGTGGAGGATGGACAGGTTTGGGTGGAGGACCGTCCCCTGCTGCTGCGACAGAAGGTCCTCCCGAAGAGGCAGACGGATCGGGGGATCGATCGCCATGTTGAGTAGCTCGGGATACCAGTATCTTCGTGCCCAATCCGGAGCCACAAGGATGACTTGGGCCCGGTCGCGCCGAATCTTCTTCAGCACTCTGGGCAGAAGTGGTATAGGCGGAAAGGCGTACAACAGACCGCAGCTCCATTCGCGACGAAAAGCGTAGCTGAGCGAGTGCCCCCTTGGAAATTCCAACGCGCAGAATTGATGACATTGCGCGTTCTCTTCGGTGGCGAATAGATCTAACCAAGGCTCTCCCCACTGCAGAAAGAGACCTTGCGCCACGTCCAAGTTCAGACGCCATTCGTGATCCATCAAGCACCAGCGGCTGAGTTCGTCTGCCCTGGCGTTCAGAGAACCTGCCAGGTGTTGAACCACCAAGGTAATACCTTGATGTACTCCAGCCATGTCCAGAGGCGCAGAGCCTCCTGACATAGGGTCCACGACCCCACCCCGCCCTGTTTGTTGCAATACCACATGGCGGTGGTGTTGTCCGTGAACACCTGCACTACACTTCCCCGGACAGAGGGAAGGAATGCCTTCAGCGCAAGTCGGAATCGCCTGCAGCTCCAAAAGATTGATATGGAGCCGGGACTCTGCCGGAGACCAGAGGTCTCTGATCTCCGCCTCTCCCAGGTGGCCGCCCCATCCCAGGAGGGACGCATCCGTCACCACTGTGTGCTCCGGTTGGGGAAGGGAGAGGGATCTGCCATTGACCCAATCGCGATTCGTGAGCCACCACTGCAATTGTCGTGCAGTGCCCTCCGAGATCTGGACAAGATCGGACAGGTTGCCCTGATGCTGCGCCCACTGGAACTTCAGGTCCCACTGCAGAGCTCGCATATGCCACCTGGCATGTTGCACTAGCAGAATGCAGGAGGCCATCAGGCCCAGGAGCCGGAGGGTCAGCCTGACTGAAACCCGGGATAGAGGCTGAAAGATCGGAATCATAGCCTGAATATCCCGGACTCGCCGCTCGGGAGGATAAACCCGAAACTGCGTCGAGTCCAGAACCGCTCCGATGAAGGGGAGCTTTTGAGAAGGACTCAGGTGCGACTCTGGCACGTTGATGGAGAACCCCAGCAACTGCAGGAGGTCGGCCGTAGTCTGAAGGTGGGTGACGACTGCCTGGGGCGAGCCCGCCTTCAACAACCAGTCGTCGAGGTAGGGAAAGACTGATACCCCTGACCTGCGCAGGTGAGCTGCGACCACCGCCATCACTTTCGTGAACACCCGAGGGGCGCTTGTAAGGCCGAAAGGGAGCATGGTAAACTGAAAATGCTCCTGGCCTACCGTGAACCGCAGGTAACGCCGATGGGCCGGCAGGACGGGAATGTGAAAATATGCGTCCTGCAAGTCCAACGCTACCATCCAGTCTCCAGGGTCGAGGTCAGCCAAGACCTGAGCCAGAGTCAACATCTTGAACTTCTCCTTCCGGAGGAAGCGAGTGACGTTCCGGAGGTCCAAGATGGGGCGCAAGCCCCCTTGTCCTTCTTGGGGACCAGAAAGTAGAGGGAATAACAATCCATGTCCTACTTCTGGCCCAGGAACGCGCTCAATCGCCCCCTTGGCCAAGAGGGCCGTGATGTCCTGTTGGAGAAGCGCTAAGTGATCCCCCGAAATGCGGTGGAACTGAGGTGGCATGGACGGGGGGGCAGACTCGAAGGGGAGGGAATAGCCCCTTCGGATGATTTGGAGCACCCAGCTGTCCGAAGTGACAGAGCGCCAGTGGGGGAAGTGATGTTGAATCCTGCCGCCCGCGGCGTGGGGTGCACCCCAAAGCGCGGACTAGGAAGGCTTAGAGGCGGATGCTGCAGGAGCGGAGGTGGGCTGACCCGCACGCTGGCCCCCTGTGGCACCACGGCGGCCACCACGCCCGCGGACAAGCTGAGGCTGGTTCTGCGCAGGCCTTTGGAACGGACGTGTAGAGGCGCCCCTGCCACGGCCACGAAAGGAACGAAAAGTAGACGTGGCTGGGCGGGAGGTGGAGAGACCCAAGGACTTGGCTGTAGCCCGAGAGTCCTTAAAACGCTCCAGCGCACTGTCTGCCTTATCGCCAAAAAGGCGAGTACCATCAAAAGGCATGTCCATGAGGGAACTCTGGACATCCCCCGAAAACCCCGTGGACCGCAGCCAGGCATGTCGCCGCAATGCCACTGTGGTGGAAATGCACAAGTTACTAACTTGTGTAACGATATATCTGTAAGAGACAGTAGTTAGTGACAGATTCCTTACCTTAGAATATCCCCAGGCGTCAGGCTGGATCCGGAAAGTTTTTTGCGTAGCAGTACCCTTGCGCGTCGGTAGGCGGCGTCGTGCGGCTCCGCGTCCGTCGTCGGCGTCGTGATCGCCGGGATGACGTCGCGGGCAGTACTTAGGCGCCGCCCCTGCGCGCTGACGTCAGTTCTGTACACGACTTTCCGCGCCAGGAACGCAGAGCCATGCAAGAAGCTGACATAGGTGTCTGAAAAATACTAGGGCCCTGAAAGGGATGTCCTTAACCCTAGAAATCAGTTCGCAGAACGGGAGGATGGGTGGGCGGTAGGAATCTGTCACTAACTACTGTCTCTTACAGATATATCGTTACACAAGTTAGTAACTTGTGCATCTGAAAGAGACACGTTAGTGACAGATTCCTTACCTTAGAATAGATACCCCAGCAATACCAACCCCGGTGGTGGGTCTGCGAACAAAGATCAGACAAGGAAGTCCTGGAGGACAGAACGGCCAAAGAAGCCGTCCCTCCGGACCTGACTGTCAAGGCAGTAATGCTTTGTAAACGTGTGCAGCGAGGCCCACGTAGCTGCCTGACAGATAACCGGCAGCGGAACACCGCGGCCCAAGGCCGTGGTAGCAGCCGTTGCCCTGGTGGAATGGGCACGCAGCCCAACAGGAGGCTCCTTCTTAGCCAAAGAATAGCAGGTCTTGATGCACAAGGTAACCCAGCGGGAGATGGTCCTCTTGTGCACCGCCCGACCTTTTTGGCGCCCACGTAGCCAACAAAGAGCTGGTCATCCACCCGGAAGTGTTTTGTGCGGTCAATATAGAAAGAGAGCGCACGTTTTGGGTCCAGACGGTGGAGCCTCTCTTCCTCTCTGGAAGGATGCGGAGGCGGAAAGAAGGTGGGCAAAGTGATGGTCTGCCCAATGTGGAAAGCAGTAACCACCTTTGGCAAGAAGGACGGACGCGTCCGAAGAACAACCTTGTCTGGATGAACAGACAGAAAGGGAGGTTTGCAAGATAGAGCCTGCAGCTCACTCACCCGCCGAGCGGAGGTGATGGCCACCAGAAAGGCTGTCTTCAGAGTCAGAAGACGAAGAGGACAGTTATGTAGAGGCTCAAAGGGAGCGCACATTAAAAAGGTAAGAACCAAGTTCAAGTCCCACTGAGGCATCACAAACGGAACAGGAGGGAAGAGGTGAGTAATGCCTTTTAAGAACCTGTTAACAACAGGGGACTTGAAAAGGGAGGGCTGATCAGGGAGCCTGAGGAAGGCCGAGATAGCACAAAGATAACCCTTGATGGTACCCAGGGCAGAACCCTGTTGGGCCAGAGAGAGAAGGAACAGAAGGACCTCAGAAAGAGGGGCAGAAAGGGGATCCACAGCCTTTGCTGTGCACCATGCCACAAATTTGTTCCACCTGCAGGCGTATACCACCTTAGTGGAGGGACGCCTGGCTGCCAGAATCACATCACAAACTTCGGGAGGCAAGTCGAAAGGAATCAACTGCCGCCGCTCAATCTCCACGCAAGCAGGTGTAGACTGGACAGGTTCGGGTGGAGGACCGTCCCCTGCTGCTGCGACAGAAGATCCTCCCGAAGAGGCAGACGGATCGGGGGATCTACGCTCATATTGAGTAGCTCGGGATACCAAACTCTTCGAGCCCAGTCCGGAGCCACAAGAATGACTTGGGCCCGGTCGTGCCGAATCTTCTTCAACACTCTGGGTAGAAGTGGTATAGGCGGAAAGGCGTACAATAGACCGCAACTCCACTCGTGACGAAAAGCGTCGCCGAGCGAGTGCCGCCTTGGAAATTCCAACGCGCAGAACTGATGACATTGCGCGTTCTCTTCGGTGGCGAATAGATCTAACCAAGGCTCTCCCCACTGTAGAAAGAGTCCTTGCGCCACTTCCGAGTGAAGACGCCATTCGTGATCCATCATGCACCTGCGGCTGAGTTCGTCCGCCCTGGCGTTCAGGGAACCTGCCAGGTGTTGAACCACCAGGAACATGCCCTGGTGTTCCAGCCATGTCCAGAGGCGCAGAGCCTCCTGACAAAGGGTCCACGACCCCACCCCGCCTTGTTTGTTGCAGTACCACATGGCGGTGGTGTTGTCTGTGAACACCTGCACTACCTTCCCTTTGACAGAGGGAAGGAATGCCTTGAGTGCAAGTCGGATCGCCCGGAGCTCCAGAAGGTTGATATGGAGCCGGGACTCCGCCGGAGACCAGAGGCCTCTGATCTCCGCCTCTCCCATGTGACCGCCCCATCCCAGAAGGGACGCGTCCGTCACAACTGTGTGCTCTGGCTGGGGAAGGGAGAGGGATCTGCCCATGACCCATTGCCGGGTCGAGAGCCACCACTGCAACTGTTTTGCAGTCCCCTCCGAGATCTGGACGTGATCGGACAGGTCGCCCTGGTGCTGCGCCCACTGGAACTTCAGGTCCCACTGCAGAGCCCGCATATGCCATCTGGCATGAGTGACCAGCAGGATGCAGGAGGCCATGAGGCCCAGCAGCCTCAGGGTCATCCGTACCGAAACCCAGGATAAAGGCTGAAAGATCGGAATCATAGCCTGAATATCCCGGACTCGCCGTTCGGGAGGATAGGTCCGAAACTGCGTCGTGTCCAGAACTGCTCCGATGAAAAGGAGCTGTGGAGAAGGAATCAGATGCGACTTTGGCACATTGATGGAGAACCCCAGCGAGTGCAGGAGTTCGGCCGTAGTCTGGAGGTGGGAGACGACTGCCTGGGACGAGCCCGCCTTCAGCAGCCAGTCGTCGAGGTAGGGGAAGACTGAAACCCCTGCCCGGCGCAGATGAGCTGCGACCACCGCCATCACTTTCGTGAACACCCGAGGGGCACTGGTAAGGCCAAAGGGGAGCACGGTGAACTGAAAATGCTCGAGGCCTACCGTGAACCGCAGGTAACGCCGGTGGGCCGGCAGGACGGGGATGTGGAAATAGGCGTCCTGCAAGTCCAACGCTACCAACCAGTCTCCGGCGTCGAGGGCAGTCAAGACCTGAGCTAGGGTGAGCATCTTGAACTTCTCCTTCCGGAGGAAGCGATTGACGTTCCGGAGGTCCAAGATAGGACGCATGTCCTCCTTGTCCTTTTTGGGCACCAGAAAGTAGTGGGAGTAGCAACCACGCCCTACTTCTGGGGTCGGAACATGCTCGATGGCCCTCTTGGCCAAGAGGGCCGTGACTTCCTTCTGTAGAAGCGCCAAGTGATCCCCTGACATGCGGTGGAATTGAGGTGGCATGGCTGGGGGGTGGTCTCGAAGGGGAGGGAGTAGCCCCTTCGGACAATGTCCAAGACCCACCTGTCCGAGGTGATGGGACGCCAGTGGTGAAGGTGATGGCGGACCCTGCCCTCGACTGGCGTGCTGTGCACCTGAAAGGAGGGACTAGGAGGGCTTGGAGGCCGCGGACGGGTTGGAGGTGGTGGCCTGACCCGCACGCTGGTTGCCCGAACCGCCACGGCGGTATCCACGTCCTCGGCCACGCGAAGGCGCTTGCTGCGCGGGCCGTTGGCCGGGCTGCGGACGTGACTGGGCGCCCCTTCCGTGGCCACGAAAGGGGCGAAAAGCAGACGTGATGCGGAGGGCGCACAACAGCAAGGCCCAGGGACTTAGCAGTAGCCCGAGAGTCCTTGAAACGCTCCAGCGCATGGTCTGCCTTCGAACCAAAGAGACCGACACCATCAAAGGGCATGTCCATGAGTGTATTCTGGACATCTCCCGAAAAACCAGTGGTTCTCAGCCAGGCGTGGCGACGCAGCGCCACCGTCGTTGCAAGCGATCTGCCCAGCGAGTCGGCGGTATCAAGGCCACAGCGGATGGTATACTTAGCCGCATCACGCCCTTCCGCAATAGCGCGGGTAAGCAGTGTCTGGACCTCCTCAGAACACTGCGGCAAAACAGTTAGCCACCGAATCCCACAGGGAGTGGGTGTATCGGCCCAAGAGGCAAGCGGTATTAACAGACCGCAAGCCAGCACTGGAGGAAGAGAAAGCCTTCTTCCCAAAGTGATCCAGGCGCTTGGATTCCCTATCCGGAGGGGCGGTAGGGAAGGCTGTTTGGGAGGCAGAGGCTTGGACAACCAAGCTCTCAGGGGTGGGGTGTTGGGAGAGAAACAGGGGGTCGCCCGGAGCAGGGCGATGGCGTCGGGCCACGTTCCTATCCACAGGAGCCCCTGTGGTGGGTTTGGACCAGGCACCCAAAAGAACGTCAGTCAGTGCCTCGTTGAACGGTAGCACAGTCTCCGAAGAGGAGGCCGCCGGCTGAAGCACTTCAGTCAGGATGTTAGACCTGACGACCACTGTAGGCAACTGGAGATTCAAGGCTCCAGCAGCTCTACGCAACACCGTTGCAAAATTAGCCCCCTCCTCCGTTGCCACGGGAGGAGACAGCATGCCAGAGTCAGGGGAGGTATCCAGCCCACTGGCATCCCCAAGTTCCTCAACCCAGTCCGGGTCAAACTCGCACTGTTGTGTGAGAGGGTCGTCAGACCCCTCCCAGCTCTCCTGGTCCTCCTCAGGTTGAAAAGATGGAGGAGGAGGGACATCAGGGACCCAAGGTCTCATAGGCGCCGGATACCGGCGTCGGGCGACGCTGGTCCGGCACCATGTCCGGACCCGGAGAGAACCGGGAACGACGCCGCCCGGAGCCCCGGACGGCGTCGGAAACGGCACCGGGGACATCGGCGCCGGCGGAGGCGTGGTTAGGTCAACCGGCGTCGATGGAGGTTGCGGCCCCACCGGAGCCGGGGTCGAGGCCGGGACCGGAGCCGAGGCCGGGACGAAGGCTGGTGGGACAGGCGACGCCGGGACCGGAGTCGACGGCGACGCCGGAGCAACCCCATCTGGGCCCGCGGGGCCCGGAGGCGCACCGGAGGGACCTTGAGGCCCGAAGAGGCGGGCCATGGCCGACAGGAATTCCTGTATCTCGGCCTGAGTCGCCCCCGAGCCCGGGTAGGGCGGGTACTGCGGTGGCAACTCGACAGGCACGTCCGGGGCCGCGGGGGCGGTGACGGTGCCGACAGGGACCTCAGCCGAGTCGCGAGACCGGCGAGGCGAAGTCTTAGAGCGATGACGCCGCTTAGACTTCTTGTGCTTCGACTTACCGGAGGAGCGCGAAGACTTTGAATCCGACGAACGGCGGGGACTCCGCGTCCGGCCCCTCGACCTCTCCCAGGACCGGGCTTGGTGCGCGGAGCCGAATGCCGGACTTCAAGGAGCTTCGAGACCGCTCTCGCAAAGCCTTAGGATGAAGTTTCCGGCAGTCAGGACACGACTTCGTGTCGTGGCCTCGGCCGAGACAGAAGAGACACTCGAGGTGCGGGTCCGTGATCGACATCATGCGACCACATACCTCGCAGGGCTTAAAGCCGGGCATCCCTACGACACCTTAGGAGTCGTGAAGACTCGTTGAAGAGAACAGTGAAAAATTTCACCAAAAAAGATAGTCAAAAAGTGACTAGGGCACTGCTCTTCCCGGATCTGCGCTTACTGGCGCGGAAAAAGAAGAACTGACGTCAGCGCGCAGGGGCGGCGCCTAAGTACTGCCCGCGACGTCATCCCGGCGATCACGACGCCGACGACGGACGCGGAGCCGCACGACGCCGCCTACCGACGCGCAAGGGTACTGCTACGCAAAAAACTTTCCGGATCCAGCCTGACGCCTGGGGATATTCTAAGGTAAGGAATCTGTCACTAACGTGTCTCTTTCAGATTGTTCTTCCCAAGGAGTCCGCGGTGTCCAACCCACACCGAATGGCGAACTTCGCGGCATCCTTCCCTTCTGCAACAGCTTGGGAAAGCACAGCCCGAACCTCTTCGGGGCACTGGGGCAGAGTTTGCGCCACCGTGTCCCACACAGCGTGAGAATAGCGGCCCAAGAGGCATGTGGTGTTGATTGACCGCAGCCCCAGGCTGGCAGAGGAAAACAACCTTTTGCCAAGCTGCTCCAGCTTTTTGGATTCCTTATCCGGCGGAGCGGTAGGGAATGCTGTTTGGGAAGTGGAAGCCTGAATGACCAGGCTCTCCGGTGTCGAATGAGTTGTCAGAAAGGCAGGGTCACCCGGTGCCGGACGATGACGTCTGGCCACATTTTTATCCACAGGGACCCCTGTGGCTGGCCTAGACCAGGTACCCAGCAAAACATCCGTTAAGGCCTCATTGAACGGGAGCAGAGGTTCCACAGAACCTGCCGTAGGCTGAAGCACCTCAGTAAGAAGGTTAGGTTTGGAGGGCAACAGTAGGCAGCGTCAAGGCCAAGAGTCTCAGCTGCTCCACGGAGCACCACAGTGTAGGTGGCGCCTTCCTCCATGAGAGTGGGAGGAGACACAAACCCAGGCTCAGAGGAGAGGTCAAGGCCACCTGGCATCCTCTGAGTCTTCTGCCCATTCCTGTTCGGACTCACACTGCCGTGCAAGAGGGTCCTCCGACTCCTCCCAGTCCTCCATGTCCCCAACAGCCCGAGGCACAGGCTGCAACGGCGAGGGAGGCACAGGGGAAAAGAAATGCTCCGCCGGGAACGGCGCCGATTGGCGCCGCTCCGGCTCCAAGGCCCAATCCGGGTTCCAAGCTGGAAACGCGGGCAAGGGCGGAGGTGGGCCGAACGGCACCCAGGGCGGCGCTGGGAAGGGAGCCGCAGGGGGCGCTGGGGCCGGAGCCGCCGGTGGAGGACCCTGCGGCACCGGAGCCGCCGGCGAAGGACCCTGCGGCGCCGGAGCCAGCCGCCGCCGGCGCCAGAAACCAAGGGCCCCCAAAAAGGACCGCGGGGCCCGAAGGCGCACCGGCGGGAGCCCTAGGCCCGAAAAGGCGGTCCATGGCAGCAAGAAACTCTTGCACCTGGCCCGGAGTCGCCGACGGACCCGGGTATGGCGGGTAGGCCGCAGGACTGACAGGCTCCAACGGAGCCGCGGGGAAAGACCCCGGGTCCCCTCGTCCACATCAGAAGACCGACTAGGGGAGGTCGGAGAGCGTACGCGCTTCTTCGACTTCTTTTTATGACGTCGCTTACCGGAATCCGATGGCGACGACTTGGACCCTGAGGAGCGATGATGGCGACTCCGCGGTCGGTCCCTTGAGTGACCCCTGGATCTGGAACGGCGCGGAGACAACTGCCGGGCCTCTAGCAGCTTTCGGGACCGCTCCAGCAAAGCCTTCGGAGCCATGGCCAGACAGTCGGAACATGACCGTGAGTCTTGGTCGCGCTCTAGACAGTAGAGACAGACGCCAGGGGGGTCAGCCACCGGCATCGTGCGGCGGCAGGCCCCGCAGGTTTTAAAACCAGGCATCCCTACGTGGCACCAGGAGTCAATACTAGAAGATGTAGAGACAAAAGTCCCAAAAAGACAACTAGTCAAAAAGTGACTACGGTACGTGCTCTAACCGGATCTGCGCTTGCTGGCGCGGAAAAAGAAAGAACTGTCGTCAGAGCGCATGGGTGGCGCCTAAGTAGTCTCCGTGACGTCATCTCGGCGCCTACGACTAACGCGGAGCCGCACGACGCCACCTACCGACGCGCAGGGGTACTGCGGACGAAAAACTTTCCGGATCCAGTATGACGCCTGGGGATATTGTAAGGTAAGGAATCTATCACTAACGTGTCTCTTTCAGATGGATTCTTCTCATCACGCCTAAGAAAGTTTTCCCCCCCTCTTTAAATCATTAAACCCATGTCAGGATCCCAAAGAACAGTCCAGCCCAAACTGCCGTGCAAGGATCTTCCTGAATTCAAGCATACCATCCATTGCTTTTTTTTCTCCCACTTCATTTTATTCACCAACAAGGATGCCCAATTTCATTTCACACAGGGCGCTATCTTAGCAAGCTCAGAATATGCGCATGCAGGTGCTGAGACATGTTCCGGAGTAGCGTGCGACTCGCAATGAAAATAACTAACTAACTAACTAACACACACACACTAACACACACACACACACACACACACACACACAACCACGTGCAAACACTGACTGAAGCACATGCAAAAGCTTTGACTGAAACATAGGGAGGCACTGTGAGAAGCAAAAGGCTGTCATTACCATTCCGCAGCAAACCTCAAAGCCTGGAGACACAGATGCCTTGTAGCAGCAAGCATGCTGAGCTCTGATTCGAATTACTTCCCTTAAAACGCCAATGGGGAGGGGTTATTGCCACGCGGCATTCTGTTTATTAACTTGAGAGTGGTGAAGGCTTGGATGCGCAGAAATCGCTGGACATGTGCATACCTGCTTCCTATCGGTAGCCCATTTCTGTCCCCTTGGGCTGCTCTCGCTCCCACCCTCTTCTTTCAAACAATCACCTCCCTGCATCCATCTGAGGATGTGCGAGGGTTGGAGGTTCTGTCCCTGCCAGCTGTCTGCCACTATACCCCGTCTCCGAGGTGCAGCACATATAGCGCCTATGGAGGGGTACTTGGCAGCAGGGGCGGTCACTGGTGGAAGTAGGCCTAGCCCAGCTGCAGCCACGATCAGCACAGAACCCAGGGGTAACACTTCACAGCAATCAAAGTGAGCGAGCAAAAGTAGTGAGTGAGCCCTGCATCTCCATTAGTGTTCACAAGCGCGGAAGGGCACATGAGAGACACTACTAGTGACTGCAATGAAGACAGGGCAATAAAAAACTGTACAGCAAACCTATTCTACTTAACTTGTCAAAAACAAGAATGTAATGAACATGCGAAGAAGGAAGGCAACATACATCAGGCTGGGAGAGACCCCCTGTCCGTGACCAGCACCGAGAAGAGGATTAGGATCTCCCTGCACGTCAGACAGAGCCAGGGGGAAGAAAAGCACAGGAGGCCGCGTGCGGTGTCTATGTATAAGAAGCGCAGTCCCGAAAGTAACAGAGCAGCGCCTCGAAGCCCGCTGTCACTCACCCAGCAGCAGCAGCAGCTTGAGCTCGCGGCGGGCGTTCTGCTTGTCCTTCTTGATCCGCCGCTCGATGAAGGAGGGGAAGGAAAACAAACAGAAGAACTGTCATGGAGTGGGAAGAGAAAGAAACAATTCCAAAGGGGCCGGGGAGCCGGAGGCGCAGCCTCGGTGTTTCCAGAGAGTTACTTGGATCAGTGAGACACCCGAGAAGTAACAGAGCAGCGCCTCGAAGCCCGCTGTCACTCACCCAGCAACATCAGCTTGAGCTCGCGGCGGGCGTTCTGCTTGTCCTTTTTGATCCGCCGCTCGATCTCCGTGTTGATCCTGTGCTGCTCCTTCTCCGCCGAAAGGCAGCAGCCCGCCATCCTGCCCGACTACAGCAACAAGTGTGCCAACGCGGGGCGGCCAGCACCTGGCTCCTTCCCCCTCCTCCGACCAAAAACAGCTACTGCACACTTAAAACCAAATCCCGCGGTCCCGAAAGTGAAAGAGGACCACGCTGCAGCCGGAGCATGGGGATCTCTTTTCTTTTACATGGCACCATAAAGATAAGAAACTGCTTTGCGACAGCAGCAAAGCAAGCCACCGAGTCCGGCTCCGAGGCGAAAGGGCGTCCACCAAAAACCCTCATTTCCAATGGCAGGCCACCGTTTAGCATAAACGGTGACGCCAGCCAATGGAAATGAGGGGCGGTGCTTCAAGCCCCCTTCTCAAAGTCCTCATTTACAATATATCTCGCCGGGCGAGCAGCGCATGCGCTGCCACGCCAGGCGAGACCTAAAAATGAGGGAGCAAGTATGTATGCAGCTTTGCTTTAGCCCGTTGCTAATTTTAATATTTGCCATTAGCCTTTCCAGAGTGAGAAATCTGTCTGAGAACAGTTATTTTGACGCAATAACTGCATTAGTGATAACATGCACGGTGATATGTACCATCGAATCAGCTTTGCCCACAATGCATCCTTATTAACACAATCAAAGGACACCCAGAAGTCCATGAAGCAGCAATGCAAAACTCCTAGCTGCTCCATGGACCTCCGAGGACCATTTATTCAAAGGCTCCCAAAGAAACACAATCAAAAGAAGGCTTCAGTCGGACCAATAACTGTTGAAGCAAAGCTTGATCGATGTAAGCATCATTCATCGAATCAGGAGCCAGACCATACTTCACCACTTTATGCTGCAGTAACAAAGCAAAATTATGACAGTGTGAAGACCTCGCTTTACCTCTAGTTTAAGGAGTCTGAATGTCAACCACTGGATTCTTGTTATCCAGTAGCACATATATGAAAATGGCAAGCTGCCAGGAGGTGGTCTGAGCAGGTGAAGGAGCTCAATAATCTAGTGTAGTCAGTGCAGAGATCTGCGTTTGATCCCAGTGTCACGGTTCAGATCCTGGCAGGTCCATTTTAATACACTGAACAACAGAGTTGGGTTATGAAGAGTGAATATGTGCTCCACAAGAAACCTGTTAAATGGAAAGCTGCATCAAAACTCTGACTTGGTGCCCAAGAAGCTGAAACAAATTGTCCTCAATTCTGCACGGTTTTGGAAGATCTGTATAAAAAGCTCCAAACTTTTTTTCAGGTCAATTTTATGTAAGGTCTCTTTAGCTTTGTAAGGACATGGGGGATGAAAAGAGCAAGTTTCTGTGACAAGGAAAATTGTAAACTAAGGTTTTAACTTACCTGAAGGAGTCATAAGCCATGGTTCAAGTATCTGTAATCTCTGCTCTAATCTAATCTAATGAGTGTGGTTAACCTTTTATGTGAAAAACCTTGATGGCTTGAATGGAGCACCCCATCAAAATGTAAAAATCAGATTCATATCCTGCAATGCAGTAAGGAAAGGAAATGGGGGAAGCAAGAGACAAAGGCATTTGAAAGGAGCAATGTACCAATGAGCACACAAAAACAGAGCAAGCAGACTCAATTCATAGCCATATTGGTGTACGCAGACATGGTTACTTGCAGCCTTTTGTACTACATTTATGAAAGTATCAAGAGGACAGGATACAAGTGTGGCAACACCATAAGCAAACACATCAGTACAATACTTATGGAAAGCATTCATAACCCTTATGGTACAGGCAAGGTCCTTTACATTCTTTCTACTCTGGAGGAAAGCACTTGAGCACATACATTTTCAGTGACATTTGTGATGTACTCCTTCACTTGGAGAGTGCACTCTTAGCTTACAGATAGAGAAGATTTAATCAATAATTATGGGTTCGTTGCGGCAGCAGTTGATGCTATGTTTAAGACCTTCACTTGTGCTGTGGTCTGCAAACCTTTTAGGGACCCCATTTAACAGAAGGCGGGGCAAAGAGTCAGTTGACCAATGCAGAAGCATTAACTGTGCTGATTAAACATATCACCATTTAACCAGCGAGTGTACAGAATTCTTCAGGGGATGGCCGTCGTGTTTTTCAGCTATCAAGCTTGATTAGTTTCCCTTGAGGAGTACAGCTGAATTTTGTTCTGGTTTAATTATGGGTGAGGTCATGGAGATTAAGCTGCTAAAAATTCTTGACTTACTGCTCCCATAACTGTGTCTTCTCACAGTCGTCTCCACTGTGGGATGACACCAAGCTGGGTGTTGCTTTCAATTAACCTTCTCGGAGTTGTGCTTTCAATCATCGATAGGGTAGGGGAGCTTTACAAGCACAATAGTATCAACCCGAAGCACAAGTTACTAACTTGTGTAACGATATATCTGTAAGAGACAGTAGTTAGTGACAGATTCCTTACCTTAGAATATCCCCAGGCGTCAGGCTGGATCCGGAAAGTTTTGCGTAGCAGTACCCCTGCGCGTCGGTAGGCGGCGTCGTGCGGCTCCGCGTCAATCGTCGTGTTCGCCGGGATGGCGTCGCGGCCAATACTTAGACGCCGCCCATGCGCGCTGGCGTCAGTTCTGTACACGACTTTCCGCGCCAGAAACGCAGAGCCATGCAGGAAACTGACACTGGTGTCTGAAAACTAGGGCCCTGAAAGGGATGACCTTAACACACAAGTTACTAACTTGTGTAACGATATATCTGTAAGAGACAGTAGTTAGTGACAGATTCCTTACCTTAGAATATCCCCAGGCGTCAGGCTGGATCCGGAAAGTTTTCTGCATAGCAGTACCCTTGCGCGTCGGTAGGCGGCGTCGTGCGGCTCCGCGTCTGTCGTCGGCGTGATCGCCGGGATGACGTCGCGGGCAGTACTTAGACGCCGCCCCTGCGCGCTGACGTCAGTTCTGTACACGACTTTCCGCGCCAGGAACGCAGAGCCATGCAAGAAGCTGACATAGGTGTCTGAAAAATACTAGGGCCCTGAAAGGGATGTCCTTAACCCTAGAAATCAGTTCGCAGAACGGGGAGGATGGGTGGGCGGTAGGAATCTGTCACTAACTACTGTCTCTTACAGATATATCGTTACACAAGTTATTAACTTGTGCATCTGAAAGAGACACGTTAGTGACAGATTCCTTACCTTAGAATAGATACCCCAGCAATACCAACCCCGGTGGTGGGTCTGCGAACAAAGATCAGACAAGGAAGTCTCGGAGAACAGGGCGGCCAAAGAAGCCGTCCCTCCGGACTTGGCTGTCAAGGCAGTAATGCTTTGTAAACGTGTGCAGCGAGGCCCACGTAGCTGCCTGACAGATATCCTGCAGCGGAACTCCGCGGCCCAAAGCCGTGGTAGCAGCCGTTGCCCTGGTGGAATGGGCACGCAGCCCAACAGGAGGCTCCTTCTTAGCCAAAGAATAGCAGGCCTTGATGCACAAGGTAACCCAGCGGGAGATGGTTCGTTTGTGCACCGCCCGACCTTTTTTGGCGCCCACGTAGCCAACAAAGAGCTGGTCATCCACCCGGAAATGTTTTGTGCGGTCGATATAGAAGGAGAGCGCACGTTTTGGGTCCAGACGGTGGAGCCTCTCTGGAAGGATGCGGAGGCGGAAAGAAGGTAGGCAAAGTGATGGTCTGCCCAATGTGGAAGGCAGTAACCACCTTTGGCAAGAAGGACGGACGCGTCCTAAGAACAACCTTGTCTGGATGGACAGACAGAAAGGGAGGTTTGCATGATAGAGCCTGGAGCTCACTCATCCGCCGAGCGGAGGTGATGGCCACCAGAAAGGCTGTCTTTAGAGTCAGAAGACGAAGAGGACAGTTATGTAGAGGCTCAAAGGGAGCGCACATTAAAAAGGTAAGAACCAAGTTCAAGTCCCACTGAGGCATCACAAACGGAACAGGAGGGAAGAGGTGTGTAATGCCTTTTAAGAACCTGTTAACAACAGGGGACTTGAAAAGGGAGGGCTGATCAGGGAGCCTGAGGAAGGCCGAGATAGCACAGAGATAACCCTTGATGGTACCCAGGGCAGAACCCTGTTGGGCCAGAGAAAGAAGGAACAGAAGGACCTCAGAAAGAGGGGCAGAAAGGGGGTTCACAGCCTTTGCTGTGCACCATGCCACAAATTTGTTCCACCTGCAGGCGTATACCACCTTAGTGGAGGGACGCCTGGCTGCCAGAATCACATCACAAACTTCGGGAGGCAAGTCGAAAGGAATCAACTGCCGCCGCTCAATCTCCACGCAAGCAGGTGGAGGCTGGACAGGTTCGGGTGGAGGACCGTCCCCTGCTGCTGCGACAGAAGATCCTCCCGAAGAGGCAGACTGATCGGGGATCTACGCTCATACTGAGTAGCTCGGGATACCAAACTCTTCGAGCCCAGTCCGGAGCCACAAGAATGACTTGGGCCCGGTCGTGCCGAATCTTCTTCAACACTCTGGGTAGAAGTGGTATAGGCGGGAAGGCGTACAACAGACCGCAACTCCACTCGCGACGAAAAGCGTCGCCGAGCGAGTGCCGCCTTGGAAATTCCAACGCGCAGAACTGATGACATTGCGCGTTCTCTTCGGTGGCGAATAGATCTAACCAAGGCTCTCCCCACTGTAGAAAGAGTCCTTGCGCCACTTCCGAGTGAAGACGCCATTCGTGATCCATCATGCACCTGCGGCTGAGTTCGTCCGCCCTGGCGTTCAGGGAACCTGCCAGGTGTTGAACCATCAGGAACATGCCCTGATGTTCCAGACATGTCCAGAGGCGCAGAGCCTCCTGACAAAGGGTCCACGACCCCACCCCGCCTTGTTTGTTGCAGTACCACATGGCGGTTGTGTTGTCCGTGAACACCTGCACTACCTTCCCTTTGACAGAGGGAAGGAATGCCTTGAGTGCAAGTCGGATCGCCCGGAGCTCCAGAAGGTTGATATGGAGCCGGGACTCCGCCGGAGACCAGAGGCCTCTGATCTCCGCCTCTCCCATGTGACCGCCCCATCCCAGAAGGGACGCGTCCGTCACAACTGTGTGCTCTGGCTGGGGAAGGGAGAGGGATCTGCCCATGACCCATTGCCGGTTCGAGAGCCACCACTGCAACTGTGTTGCAGTTCCCTCCGAGATCTGGACGTGATCGGACAGGTTGCCCTGGTGCTGCGCCCACTGGAACTTCAGGTCCCACTGCAGAGCCCGCATATGCCATCTGGCATGATTGACCAGCAGGATGCAGGAGGCCATGAGGCCCAGCAGCCTCGGGGTCATCCGTACCGAAACCCAGGATAAAGCCTGAAAGATCGGAATCATAGCCTGAATATCCCGGACTCGCCGTTCGGGAGGATAGGCCCGAAACTGCGTCGTGTCCAGAACTGCTCCGATGAAAAGGAGCTGTGGAGAAGGAATCAGATGCGACTTCGGCACATTGATGGAGAACCCCAGCGAGTGCAGGAGTTCGGCCGTAGTCTGGAGGTGGGAGACGACTGCCTGGGACGAGCCCGCCTTCAGCAGCCAGTCGTCGAGGTAGGGGAAGACTGAAACCCCAGCTCGGCGCAGATGAGCTGCAACCACCGCCATCACTTTCGTGAACACCCGAGGGGCACTGGTAAGGCCAAAGGGGAGCACGGTGAACTGAAAATGCTCGAGGCCTACCGTGAACCGTAGGTAACGCCGGTGGGCCGGCAGGACGGGGATGTGGAAATAAGCGTCCTGCAAGTCCAACGCTACCAACCAGTCTCCAGGGTCGAGGGCAGTCAAGACCTGAGCTAGGGTGAGCATCTTGAACTTCTCCTTCCGGAGGAAGCGATTGACGTTCCGGAGGTCCAAGATAGGACGCATGTCCTCCTTGTCCTTTTTGGGCACCAGAAAGTAAGGGGAGTAGCAACCACGTCCTACTTCTGGGGTCGGAACATGTTCGACGGCCCTCTTGGCCAAGAGGGCCGTGACTTCCTTCTGTAGAAGCACCAAGTGATCCCCTGACATGCGGTGGAATTGAGGTGGCATGGCTGGGGGTTGTCTCGAAGGGGAGGGAGTAGCCCCTTCGGACAATGTCCAAGACCCACCTGTCCGAGGTGATGGGACGCCAGTGGTGAAGGTGATGGCGGACCCTGCCCCCTACTGGCGTGCCGTGCACCTGAAAGGAGGGACTAGGAGGGCTTGGAGGCCGCGGACGGGTTGGAGGTGGTGGCCTGACCCGCACGCTGGTTGCCCGAACCGCCACGGCGGTATCCACGTCCTCGGCCATGCGAAGGCGCTTGCTGCGCGGGCCGTTGGCCGGGCTGCTGACGTGACTGGGCGCCCCTCCCGTGGCCACGAAAGGGGCGAAAAGCAGATGTGAGCGGAGGGCGCACAACAGCAAGGCCCAGGGACTTTGCAGTAGCCCGCGAGTCCTTGAAACGCTCCAGCGCATGGTCTGCTTTTGAGCCAAAAAGACCTACTCCATCAAAGGGCATGTCCATGAGAGTATTCTGGACATCACCCGAAAAACCAGTGGTCCTCAGCCAGGCGTGGCGACGCAGCGCCACCTTCGTTGCAAGCGATCTGCCCAGCGAGTCGGCGGTATCAAGGCCACAACGTATGGTGTATTTAGCCGCATCTCGCCCTTCCGCAATGGCGCGGGTAAGCAGTGTCTGGACCTCCTCAGAACACTGCGGCAAAACAGCTGCCACCGAATCCCACAGGGAGTGGGTATATCGGCCCAAGAGGCAAGCGGTGTTAACGGACCGCAAGCCAGCACTGGAGGAAGAGAAAGCCTTCTTCCCAAAGTGATCCAGGCGCTTGGATTCCCTATCCGGAGGGGCGGTAGGGAAGGCGGTAGGGAAGGCGGTTTGGGAGGCAGAGGCTTGGACAACCAAGCTCTCAGGGGTGGGGTGTTGGGAGAGAAACAGGGGGTCGCCCGGAGCAGGGCGATGGCGTCGGGTCACGTTCCTATCCACAGGAGCCCCTGTGGTGGGCTTGGACCAGGCACCCAAAAGAACGTCAGTGAGTGCATCATTGAACGGCAGCACAGTGTCCGAAGAGGAGGCCGCCGGCTGAAGCACTTCTGTCAGGAGGTTAGTCCTGACGGCCACCGTAGGCAACTGGAGATTCAAGGCTCCAGCAGCTCTACGCAACAACGTTGCAAAATTAGCCCCCTCCTCCGTAGCCACGGGAGGAGACAGCATGCCAGAGTCAGGGGAGGTGTCCAGACCACTGGCATCCCCAAGTTCGTCAACCCAGTCCGGGTCAAACTCGCACTGTTGTGTGAGAGGGTCCTCAGACCCCTCCCAGCTCTCCTGGTCCTCCTCAGGTTCATAATATGGAGGAGGAGGGACATTAGGGACCCAAGGTCTCATCTGCGCCGGAACCGGCGTCGGGCGACGTCGGTCCGGCTCCATGTCCGGAGCCGGAGAGAGCCGGGGACCGACGCCGTCCGGAGCCCCGGACGGCGTCAGGAATGGCACCGGGGACATCGGCGGAGGTGTGGTTAGGTCAACCGGCGTCGATGGGGGTCGCGGCACCACCGGAGCCGGGATCGAGGCCGGGGCCGGAGCCGAGGCCGGGATGAAGGCTGGTGGGACAGGCGATGCCGGGACCGGAGTCGACGGCGACACCGGAGCAACCCCATCAGGGCCCGCGGGGCCCAAGGCGCACCGGAGGGACCTTGAGGCCCGAAGAGGCGGGCCATGGCCGACAGGAACTCCTGTATTTGGGCCGGAGTCGCCCCCGAACCCGGGAAGGACGGGTAAAGCGGGGGTAACTCGACAGGCACGTCCGGGGCCGCGGGGACGGTGCCGACAGGGACCTCAGCCGAGTCGCGAGACCGGCGAGGCGAAGTCTTAGAGCGATGATGCCGCTTAGACTTCTTGTGCTTCGACTTACCGGAGGAGCGCGAAGACTTGGATTCCGACGAACGGCGGGGACTCCGCGTCCGGCCCCTCGACCTCTCCCGGGACCGGGGCTTGGTGCGGCGCGGAGCCGACTGCCGGACCTCGAGGAGCTTTCGAGACCGCTCTCGCAAAGCCTTCGGATTAAGTTTCCGGCAGTCAGGGCACGACTTCGTGTCGTGGTCTCGGCCGAGACAGAAGAGACACTCGAGATGCGGGTCCGTGATCGACATCATGCGACCACATTCCTCGCAGGACTTAAAGCCGGGCATCCCTACGACACCTTAGGAGTCGTGAAGACTCGTTGAAAAAAGTGAAAAAATTCACAAAAAAGGATAGTCAAAAAGTGACTAGGGCACTGCTCTTCCCGGATCTGCGCTTACTGGCGCGGAAAAAGAAGAACTGACGTCAGCGCGCAGGGGCGGCGTCCAAGTACTGCCCGCGACGTCATTCCGGCGATCACGACGCCGACGACGGACGCGGAGCCGCACGACGCCGCCTACCGACGCGCAAGGGTACTGCTACGCAGAAAACTTTCCGGATCCAGCCTGACGCCTGGGGATATTCTAAGGTAAGGAATCTGTCACTAACGTGTCTCTTTCAGATCCTAGAAATCAGTTCGCAGAACGGGGAGGATGGGTGGGGCGGTAAGGAATCTGTCACTAACTACTGTCTCTTACAGATATATCGTTACACAAGTTAGTAACTTGTGCATCTGAAAGACACGTTAGTGACAGATTCCTTACCTTAGAATAGATACCCCAGCAATACCAACCCCGGTGGTGGGTCTGCGAACAAAGATCAGATGAGGAAGTCTCGGAGAACAGAGCGGCCAAAAAAGCCGTCTCTCCGGACTAGGCTGTCAAGGCAGTAATGCTTGGTAAACGTGTGCAGCGAGGCCCACGTAGCTGCCTGACAAATGTCCTGCAATGGGACACCACGTCCGAAAGCCGTGGTGGCGGCTGTCGCCCTGGTGGAATGGGCACGTAGCCCAACGCACAAGTTACTAACTTGTGTAACGATATATCTGTAAGAGACAGTAGTTAGTGACAGATTCCTTACCTTAGAATATCCCCAGGCGTCAGGCTGGATCCGGAATGTTTTTTGCGTAGCAGTACCCTTGCGCGTCGGTAGGCGGCGTCGTGCGGCTCCGCGTCCGTCGTCGGCGTCGTGATCGCCGGGATGACGTCGCGGGCAGTACTTAGGCGCCGCCCCTGCGCGCTGACGTCAGTTCTGTACACGACTTTCCGCGCCAGGAACGCAGAGCCATGCAAGAAGCTGACACAGGTGTCTGAAAAATACTAGGGCCCTGAAAGGGATGTCCTTAACTCCTAGAAATCAGTTCGCAGAACGGGGAGGATGGGTGGGCGGTAGGAATCTGTCACTAACTACTGTCTCTTACAGATATATCGTTACACAAGTTAGTAACTTGTGCATCTGAAAGAGACACGTTAGTGACAGATTCCTTACCTTAGAATAGATACCCCAGCAATACCAACCCCGGTGGTGGGTCTGCGAACAAAGATCAGACAAGGAAGTCCTGGAGGACAGAACGGCCAAAGAAGCCGTCCCTCCGGACCTGACTGTCAAGGCAGTAATGCTTTGTAAACGTGTGCAGCGAGGCCCACGTAGCTGCCTGACAGATAACCGGCAGCGGAACACCGCGGCCTAAGGACGTGGTAGCAGCCGTTGCCCTGGTGGAATGGGCACGCAGCCCAACAGGAGGCTCCTTCTTAGACAAAGAATAGCAGGTCTTGATGCACAAGGTAACCCAGCGGGAGATGGTCCTCTTGTGCACCGCCCGACCTTTTTTGGCGCCCACGTAGCCAACAAAGAGCTTGTCATCCACCCGGAAGTGTTTTGTGCGGTCAATATAGAAGGAGAGCGCACGTTTTGGGTCCAGACGGTGGAGCCTCTCTTCCTCTCTGGAAGGATGCGGAGGCGGAAAGAAGGTGGGCAAAGTGATGGTCTGCCCAATGTGGAAAGCAGTAACCACCTTTGGCAAGAAGGACGGACGCGTCCGAAGAACAACCTTGTCTGGATGAACAGACAGAAAGGGAGGTTTGCAAGATAGAGCCTGGAGCTCACTCACCCGCCGAGCGGAGGTGATGGCCACCAGAAAGGCTGTCTTCAGAGTCAGAAGACGAAGAGGACAGTTATGTAGAGGCTCAAAGGGAGCGCACATTAAAAAGGTAAGAACCAAGTTCAAGTCCCACTGAGGCATCACAAACGGAACAGGAGGGAAGAGGTGTGTAATGCCTTTTAAGAACCTGTTAACAACAGGGGACTTGAAAAGGGAGGGCTGATCAGGGAGCCTGAGGAAGGCCGAGAAAGCACAAAGATAACCCTTGATGGTACCCAGGGCAGAACCCTGTTGGGCGAGAGAGAGAAGGAACAGAAGGACCTCAGAAAGAGGGGCAGAAAGGAGATTCACAGCCTTTGCTGTGCACCATGCCACAAATTTGTTCCACCTGCAGGCGTATACCACCTTAGTGGAGGGACGCCTGGCTGCCAGAATCACATCACAAACTTCGGGAGGCAAGTCGAAAGGAATCAACTGCCGCCGCTCAATCTCCACGCAAGCAGGTGTAGACTGGACAGGTTCGGGTGGAGGACCGTCCCCTGCTGCTGCGACAGAAGATCCTCCCGAAGAGGCAGACGGATCGGGGATCTACGCTCATATTGAGTAGCTCGGGATACCAAACTCTTCGAGCCCAGTCCGGAGCCACAAGAATGACTTGGGCCCGGTCGTGCCGAATCTTCTTCAACACTCTGGGTAGAAGTGGTATAGGCGGAAAGGCGTACAACAGACCGCAACTCCACTCGTGACGAAAAGCGTAGCCGAGCGAGTGCCGCCTTGGAAATTCCAACGCGCAGAACTGATGACATTGCGCGTTCTCTTCGGTGGCGAATAGATCTAACCAAGGCTCTCCCCACTGTAGAAAGAGTCCTTGCGCCACTTCCGAGTGAAGACGCCATTCGTGATCCATCATGCACCTGCGGCTGAGTTCGTCCGCCCTGGCGTTCAGCGAACCTGCCAGGTGTTGAACCATCAGGAACATGCCCTGATGTTCCAGCCATGTCCAGAGGCGCAGAGCCTCCTGACAAAGGGTCCACGACCCCACCCCGCCTTGTTTGTTGCAGTACCACATGGCGGTGGTGTTGTCTGTGAACACCTGCACTACCTTCCCTTTGACAGAGGGAAGGAATGCCTTGAGTGCAAGTCGGATCGCCCGGAGCTCCAGAATGTTGATATGGAGCCGGGACTCCGCCGGAGACCAGAGGCCTCTGATCTCCGCCTCTCCCATGTGACCGCCCCATCCCAGAAGGGACGCGTCCGTCACAACTGTGTGCTCTGGCTGGGGAAGGGAGAGGGATCTGCCCATGACCCATTGCCGGTTCGAGAGCCACCACTGCAACTGTTTTGCAGTCCCCTCCGAGATCTGGACGTGATCGGACAGGTTGCCCTGGTGCTGCGCCCACTGGAACTTCAGGTCCCACTGCAGAGCCCGCATATGCCATCTGGCATGATGGACCAGCAGGATGCAGGAGGCCATGAGGCCCAGCAGCCTCGGGGTCATCCGTACCGAAACCCAGGATAAAGGCTGAAAGATCGGAATCATAGCCTGAATATCCCGGACTCGCCGATCGGGAGGATAGGCCCGAAACTGCGTTCTGTCCAGAACTGCTCCGATGAAAAGGAGCTGTGGAGAAGGAATCAGATGCGACTTCGGCACATTGATGGAGAACCCCAGCGAGTGCAGGAGTTCGGCCGTAGTCTGGAGGTGGGAGACGACTGCCTGGGACGAGCCCGCCTTCAGCAGCCAGTCGTCGAGGTAGGGGAAGACTGAAACCCCTGCCCGGCGCAGATGAGCTGCGACCACCGCCATCACTTTCGTGAACACCCGAGGGGCACTGGTAAGGCCAAAGGGGAGCACGGTGAACTGAAAATGCTCGGGGCCTACCGTGAACCGAAGGTAACGCCGGTGGGCCGGCAGGACGGGGATGTGGAAATATGCGTCCTGCAAGTCCAACGCTACCAACCAGTCTCCAGGGTCGAGGGCAGTCAAGACCTGAGCTAGGGTGAGCATCTTGAACTTCTCCTTCCGGAGGAAGCGATTGACGTTCCGGAGGTCCAAGATAGGACGCATGTCCTCCTTGTCCTTTTGGGCACCAGGAAGTAGTGGGAGTAGCAACCACGCCCTACTTCTGGGGTCGGAACATGCTCGATGGCCCTCTTGGCCAAGAGGGCCGTGACTTCCTTCTGCAGAAGCAACAAGTGATCCCCTGACATGCGGTGGAATTGAGGTGGCATGGCTGGGGGGTGGACTCGAAGGGGAGGGAGTAGCCCCTTCGGACAATGTCCAAGACCCACCTGTCCGAGGTGATGGTACGCCAGTGGGGAAGGTGATGGCGGACCCTGCCCCCTACTGCCGTGCTGTGCACCTGAAAGAAGGGACTAGGAGGGTTTGGAGGCCGCGGACGGGTTGGAGGTGGTGGCCTGACCCGCACGCTGGTTGCCCGATCCGCCACGGCAGAATCCACGTCCTCGGCCACACGAAGACGCCTGCTGCGCGGGCCGGTGGCTGGGCTGCTGACGTGAAGGGGCGCCCCTACCGTGGCCACGATAGGGGCGAAAAGCAGAAGTCAGCGGAGGGCGTGTAGCAGAAAGGCCCAGGGACTTTGCAGTAGCCCGTGAGTCCTTAAAGCGCTCCAACGCATGGTCTGCTTTGGACCCAAAAAGACCGACTCCATCAAAGGGCATGTCCATGAGAGTATTCTGGACATCCTCTGAAAAACCAGTGGTTCTCAGCCAGGCGTGGCGTCGTAGCGCCACCGTCGTTGCAATAGACCTGCCCAGCGAGTCGGCGGTATCAAGGCCACATCGAATTGTATATTTGGCCGCATCCCTTCCTTCCGCAATGGCGCGGGAAAGCAGTGTCTGGACCTCCTCAGAACACTGGGGCAAAACATCCGCCACCGAATCCCACAAGGAGTGGGTATATCGGCCCAAAAGGCAAGCGGTGTTGATGGACCGCAAGCCAGCACTGGAGGAAGAAAACCCTTCTTCCCAAATTGATCCAGGCGTTTGGATTCCCTATCCGGAGGGGCGGTAGGGAAGGCGGTTTGGGAAGCGGAGGCTTGGACAACCAAGCTCTCAGGGGTGGGGTGGACAGAGAGAAACAGGGGGTCGCCCGGAGCTGGGCGATGGCGTCGGGACACGTTCCTATCCACAGGAGCCCCTGTGTTGGGCTTGGACCAGGCGCCCAAAAGAACGTCAGTGAGGGCGTCGTTAAACGGCAGCACAGTCTCCGAAGAGGAGGCTGCCGGCTGAAGCACCTCTGTCAAGAGATTAACCTTGACCGCCACAGCAGGGAGTTGGAGATGTAAGGCTCCAGCTGCCCTACGCAACACCGTAGTAAAATTGGCTCCATCCTCCGTAGCCACGGGAGGAGACAGCATGCCAGTGTCAGGGGAAGTATCTAGACCACTAGCATCCCCTAGACCCTCTGTCCAGTCCTCATCGTACTGACACTGTTGTGTCAGAGGGTCATCAGACCCCTCCCAGTCCTCCTGGTCCTCCTCAGGTTCAAAATAAGGGGGGAGGGACATTTGGGACCCAAGGTCTCATCGGCGCCGGAACCGGCGCCGAGCGACGCCGGTCCGGGTCCATGTCCGGAGCCGGAAGGAACTGGGAACGACGCCGCTCGGAGCCCCAGGCAACGTCGAGAACGGCACCGGAGACATCGGCGCCGGCGGAGGTGTCGTTAGGGTCGACCGGCGTCGATGGGGGTTGTGGAGCCGGGATCGAGGCCGGGGCCGGAGCCGGGATCGAGGCTGGAGGCACGGGCGACGCCGGGGCCGGAGCCGTCGGCGACGCCGGAGCAACCCCATCAGGCCCGCGGGGCCCGAAGGCGCACCGGAGGGGCCTGAAGGCCCGAAGAGGCGGGCCATGGCCGACAGGAATTCCTGCACTTTGGCCGGATCCGCCCGCGAACCCGGGAAGGGCGGGTATGGCGGGGGCGACTCCACAGGCATGTCCGGGGCCGCGGGGACGGTGCCGGGAGGGGCCTCAGCCGAGTCGCGAGACCGGCGAGGCGAAGTCCTAGAGCGATGATGCTTTTGGACTTCTTGTGTTTTGACTTACCGGACGAAGAAGACTTCGATGCCGACGACCGGTGTGGACTCCGCGATCGACCCCTGGACCTCTCACGCGACCGGGGCTTCCGCGGAGCCGAATGCCGGGCCTCGAGGAGCTTTCGAGACCGCTCTCGCAAAGCTTTCGGGTTGAGGGCCTGGCAGTCGGTACAAGACTCCGTGTCGTGGCCTCGGCCGAGGCAGAAGAGACACTCCCAATGCGGGTCGGTGACGGACATCATCCGAGCACAGGCGCCGCAACGTTTGAAACCGGGCATCCCTACGACACCTTGATAGAAAAACAGTGAAAAAATTCACCAAAAAGTATGGTCAAAAAATGACCAGGGCACTGCTTTTCCCGGATCTGCGCTTGCTGGCGCGGAAAAGAAGAACTGACGTCAGCGCGCAGGGGCGGCGCCTAAGTACTGCCCGCGACGTCATCCCGGCGATCACGACGCCGACGACGGACGCGGAGCCGCACGACGCCACCTACCGACGCGCAAGGGTACTGCTACGCAAAAAACTTTCCGGATCCAGCCTGACGCCTGGGGATATTCTAAGGTAAGGAATCTGTCACTAACGTGTCTCTTTCAGATAGGGGGCTCCTTCTTAGCCAAAGAATAGCAGGCTTTGATACACAAGGTTGCCCAGCGGGAGATGGTCCGCTTGTGTACCGCCCAACCTTTTTTGGCGCCCACGTGGCCAACAAAGAGCTGGTCGTCCACCCGGAACTGTTGTGTGCGGTTCAGATGCACAAGTTACTAACTTGTGTAACGATATATCTGTAAGAGACAGTAGTTAGTGACAGATTCCTTACCTTAGAATATCCCCAGGCGTCAGGCTGGATCCGGAAAGTTTTTGCGTAGCAGTACCCTTGCGCGTCGGTAGGCGGGCGTCGTGCGGCTCCGCGTCCGTCGTTGGCGCGTCGTGATCACCGGGATGACGTCGCGGGCAGTACTTAGACGCCGCCCCTGCGCTGGCTGACGTCAGTTCTGTACACGACTTTCCGCGCCAGGAACGCAGAGCCATGCAAGAAGCTGACATAGGTGTCTGAAAAATACTAGGGCCCTGAAAGGGATGTCCTTAACCCTAGAAATCAGTTCGCAGAACGGGGAGGATGGTGGGCGGTAGGAATCTGTCACTAACTACTGTCTCTTACAGATATATCGTTACACAAGTTAGTAACTTGTGCATCTGAAAGAGACACGTTAGTGACAGATTCCTTACCTTAGAATAGATACCCCAGCAATACCAACCCCGGTGGTGGGTCTGCGAACAAAGATCAGACAAGGAAGTCCCGGAGGACAGAACGGCCAAAGAAGCCGTCCCTCCGGACCGGACTGTCAAGGCAGTAATGCTTGGTAAACGTGTGCAGCGAGGCCCACGTAGCTGCCTGACAGATAACCTGCAGCGTAACACCGCGGCCTAAAGCCGTGGTAGCAGCCGTTGCCCTGGTGGAATGGGCACGCAGCCCAACAGGAGGCTCCTTCTTAGCCAAAGAATAGCAGGCTTTGATACACAAGGTTACCCAGCGGGAGATGGTTCTCTTGTGCACCGCCCGACCTTTTTGGCGCCCACGTAGCCAACAAAGAGCTGGTCATCCACCCGGAAGTGTTGTGTGCGGTTGATATAAAAGGAAAGCGCACGTTTTGGGTCCAGACGGTGGAGCCTCTCTTCCTCTCTGGAAGGATGCGGAGGCGGAAAGAAGGTGGGCAAAGTGATGGTCTGCCCAATGTGGAAGGCAGTAACCACCTTTGGCAAGAAGGACGGGCGCGTCCTAAGAACAACCTTGTCTGGATGGACAGAGAGAAAGGGAGGTTTGCATGATAGAGCCTGGAGCTCACTCACCCGCCGAGCGGAGGTGATGGACACCAGAAAGGCTGTCTTTAGAGTCAGAAGACGAAGAGGACAGTTATGTAGAGGCTCAAAGGGAGCGCACATAAGAAAGGTAAGAACCAAGTTCAAGTCCCACTGAGGCATCACAAACGGAACAGGAGGGAAGAGGTGTGTAATGCCTTTTAGAAACCTGTTAACAACAGGGGACTTGAAAAGGGAGGGCTGATCAGGAAGCCTGAGGAAGGCCGAGATGGCACAAAGATAGCCCTTGATGGTACCCAGGGCAGAACCCTGTTGGGCCAGAGAAAGAAGGAACAGAAGAACCTCAGAAAGAGGGGCAGAAAAGGGATTCACAGCCTTTGCTGTGCACCATGCCACAAACTTGTTCCACCTGCAGGGGTATACCACCTTAGTGGAGGGACTGTGAAAGGCAGCGAGTCTTCTAAGACCCTCAATGCTGCCCGGTGCAGGGTTCCACCTCCAATTCACTTTGGGTTCGCTATCAAAATAATGAGGCAAGCGCTGGAAACTGGAAGAGAAGAAAATGGTTTATTTCTCATGAGGAGATCACGTCAACTGAGACACCGGGATGTCTGAGGGAAGTGTTCTGCTGACAACTCCCTTGGCTCTTCCTTTTATACAGGTTTGACACAATGCATTTGTTTGATCAACATGGTTACAAAAGCTTGGGGTCCCCGCCTCGGGCAGGTTGTCACACAAGCCCAACAGTAATTCTCTTACCACCCAGGTCAAACAGACAATCTTATCTTGCAGCTGGACCTTGCTTCAGGGTCTAAAACATGTGAGACCGGTCAGATCTAAGAGTCCGTTCTGTTGATAAAAACAGGTCCCATTGTTGGTAACAAGTCTTGCTGTTTGCAGTGCAATAAATCATTTTGCAAGAGTCTTTTGGTGTTTGGAACCTGTTTGTGTAACTAGGTGTAGTGAAGGGTAGAGCGTCCAAAGGCTTGTCTGAAAACAGGGATGAGAGGAAAACGAGTTTGTGGCAGCAAGTGGCGCTGAGGTTTGTTGTGGCAATAGAGTTTATAGCCCCCAGCACACATACCAGGTCGGTTAGAGGGTCAGAGGGATGCTAGTAAGGGCAGGGTGAAACAAAGGTGACCAACAGAGTACAAAATGGCTGTGATAGATCAAAATGACTGCAACTTATGTGCACATAGAATTCCACCAGACAAGATGACGCAGGTAATGTTCATAATTGTCATTTTGCTTTTAACAGTGGCCCCTTTGAACATAACTAGCCAGCTTGTCAGTCTATTTCGATCTCCATAATGTCCTGTATCTCTTGATCATACATCACTCTCATTTTTGTTAGCTGAGTGTCCATAGTCTTAGGGTGTAAGGTAGTTATGCAAAGAGAACACAAAGGTGGTATACAGTGTATACCCAAACAACAACCACATATTGTCAATACTGGGACCAAGAGAATCATTGATATTTTCCAACCCCACTCCTTCAAGATGCCCCAAAGCCAATTTCCAACTGTCCAAGTCTCTGATCCTTGATGAATTTCTGAAGATAGTCTATGGAGATGTTCGATTGCTTCATAGACAGAAGGTGAATTATCAGGAATGTATACACAGCAGCTGGCACCGATGATGCGGCATGCTCCTCCACGGTCCGCTAGTACCACGTCCAGGACCATGCGATTTTGCAGGGTAACCAGACGGACCGCTTGGAGCTCAGCAGTGTTGTTGGTGAGGATGCCAGCAGTGACGTTCAGGGCGGTCTCTACCGCTTGGGACAGATGTCTGATGGCTCGGCTGTTTGCCATCGGACTCTCATAGCGGGACGAGCCCTTTTGCTGCGTCGAGGAACTGTGATGAGGCAGAGTCTGCTTGATCAATGTCTTTAGAACGCTTTTCTCGATGATGCTCTGCAGGGGCTGTGTAGGTTGGTGGCAAAACAAAGGCGATGTAGCACGTGCCCCCAGTTTCTTGGGAGCCAGGTGTAGGCTTTGGTTCCACAAACAAAGTACATATTGGGTGATGCAACAAGCGCTGGGGGTTGGCAGTGTTCAAAGTCCTTACAATGCTACAGGTGCTGTGACCCACATTCTTAGTCCCACGGCCTTCAATGCATACAAGGCCAGAGACGTTAACCACAGATAGGGCCACAGTCAGTGTTGCAGCAGTTCTTTTCTTCAGGTAGGAAAATGTGGCTCTGTTAGGATTATTGAACACTTGCATTTCCACTGCTTCTTTGGCGGGGACATCAATCTGGAATGTCGCATTGAAGGTGTGAGGGCAGAAGGGGGTGGCTGTCGTTCCTGTTTTGTCAGAACTCGTTGTAGAACTGGGCGATTGTTCCGTCGGAAGTGGCATTGTCTTTGTAACTTTCTTGTAGGAGCATCATCCAGGCAAGGCAAGATCCGTGAATAGAAAAGGGCGAAGGGATGAAAGGGATGGAATGTTCAGTGGCATGTGGTAACAGCCCACAGACCCAACAGTTGGTAGCATTGGTGGCAAGATTGTGTTGGTGCAACATCTGCACGAAAGAATTATTCCAGAATTCTTTGCGTCATTCTCGGAGATGTGGCGGTAGTGATACCAGGTAGTGTTCTTTCTTGGTGGTTGGTTGCATGGTGGGTGACAATGTTCTGTATGCAGGTGCATTCTCTTCAATGATCCAGAGTGCGACCATTAGCAGGAGAAAGGTGAGAAATGCGGCTACAAGTGCAATTGTCTTTGTGCTGTGCAGGTTAGCAGTCTTGGTGTCTTTGCGGTGGTTTTGCAGGTGTTCAGTTTCTTCCATCATCTTCGAGGAGCTCAACAACTGTTAGGACCACAGACTTTTGTCTGGCGCTTTCCTGGTAGCGTTGTTTGACTGTGCTACCGATCTGAGACCTTGACTCAGTTAGTGGCCTGATCGTTGGAGCTCCCTCCTTTCGTCGATCTTAGGTTGTACCCTTTCTTGGATGGCACCGTGGGGTCGGGAAATTCTGATAGTTCGAGGGTGTCTTCTTGTGGGTAGCAACTCAGAGCTGGTCGGTCTCTCGCGAGTACTTCCTCTTGCACCTCCACCCCTTCACAGGTTGCCAGGGTTGGAGGGACTCGCTTGCAGTGATGGGCGTGCAGCCAGTTTCGCTTTCCTTGCACTCGGAGGGCAGTTCGGGTGGTGATCAGGACTTGCCAGGGGCCCGTCCACCTAGGCTCCAGATTCTTCGTTCTTTGGAAGTTGCGAATTAATATATGGTCGCCTGGCTTTATTTCATGTCCCGGGCCCCTGGATACGTCCGGCAAGGCTTGCTGCACCTGTTGGTGGATAATTGTTAGCTCGTTTGTCAATTTATGCAAGTAATCCGACATTAACCCCTTTACCGCGGCGAACATTCCACCGCGGTGCAACGGTTTAAAGGAGTGGGCGGGGCCGCGTCGGCCAACGGACGTGCGCAGCACTACCGAGGTAGTGCTCGCGACGGCCGTTGGCCGACGAACGCAGCGAAGGGGTTAATATGTTCGGGACATCGTTAATGGAGGTGGGTCTTGGTGCCGCCCAAATGCTCATAGGCCTGCCGAAGACCACCTCATACGGGGTCAGTCGGTGTTTGGTTAGGGTGGAGCGCATCGATAACAATGCCAATGGGAGGGCGTCGGGCCATTTCAACCCGGTCGTGGCAACTATTTTGGCTAGTTTTAGTTTCAACGTTGCATTGTGTCTCTACCAGGCCCGCTGATTGGGGGTGGAAGACGGCATGGAACTTTTGTTTTACCCCCAACCCTCTCAGTATGTTCTGTATCACCTCGGCTACGAAGTGGGGGCCATTGTCACTCCATAAAATTCTGCAAAGGCCGTATCGGGGGAAGAATTCTTTCAGCAATACTTTTGCAGTGGCTAAGGCGGTATTGTCGCGGGTGGGATAGGCCTCCACCCATTTGCTAAAAGAGCACACAACCACCAGGACATATTTTAGACCAAGGCATCTTTCTAGTTGAATGTAATCCATTTGAAGGATTTCAAAGGGGTGGTCAGGGACTCCAAACCCTCCCCGTGGTACTACTGTCCCCTTCCCTGGGTTGTGTTGTAGGCAGACTATACATTGTTGTACTAGGCGTTTTGCAGATTCTGCTATCTTGACGTTATGCCATACTCTGGTGATTAGTTCAATCATGGGGGTGGAGCCTATGTGTGCTGGTAAATGTGCCATGGTCAATATGGGGATGAGGTAGGCATTGGGTAACAGCCATTTATATCAGTCTTTAGTTCTCCAGCAATCTTCCTCGTCTTTTAGTCCCACCTTTCCCACTCGGTCAATTCGCCTTGTGTGCCTGTAGTCTGTATGTCCCTTACAGTGGTCCTAGCGTCAGTCCATCGTTCAGCTTGTGACCTGGTCACATACATTCGTGTCGTAGTTCTGTCTCCTGCCGTGGCTCGGGCAGTAACGTCTGCTAGTGCATTTCCCTGTCCAATGAGATCAGTCACTTTCCTATGTGCTTGGCATTTTATCACTGCTAACTTCTTGGGGAGGAGGACTGCTTGCGTCAAGGCGGAGACTAAATCTCCATGCAGGATGGGTGTACCGTGTGAAGTCAGGAACCCTCTTTCTTTCCATAAGATCCCAAAATGGTGAACCACCCCGAAGGCATATTGGCTGTCGGTGTATATGTTAACTGTCGTGTCAGTCGCTAAGATACATGCTCGTGTGAGGGCAATGAGTTCTGCAGCCTGGGCTGAACGTTGAGGAATACGGGCTGTTTCCAGAACGGTTCGGGCTGTGGTGACAGCGTATGCAGCTGAGGTGGTGCCGTCGGGGAGTTTGATGCACGAACCATCCACCCATAGTTCTCCATCTGGTTCTAGAAAGGCGGTGTCTCTGAGATCTATTCTACTCTTTGTTTGTTCATCGGTTAGTGTCACACAGTCGTGTAGTGGAGTCACGCTAGGATCATTTTCGGGTAGGGGTAACAGTGTGGCTGGATTGAGGGTGGTGCATCACTTTAGGGTAATGTGCGGTGCTAGCAGGGTCAACTCATATCCTGTCAGTCGGGCGCTAGTCAAGTGTTGGGTTTTGGTCTGGTTTAGTAGTGTGTCGACTGCATGGGGTACTAAAAAGTGACTGGATTGGAGAGTACTATTCCTTCGCTCTGGCGTATCGATACTGCTGCAGCTGCCACAGCGCGCAGGCACGCTGGCAGTGCTCTGGCTACTGGATCGAGGGTGGCAGAGAAATATGCACAAGGGCGTTGTTTTTGACCAATTGATTGTGTTAGGACAGACAATGCACATCCTTCCCTCTCGTGCGTGTAGAGGAAGAATGGTTTGGAGTAATCCGGGGTTCCTAGGACAGGTGCTGAACAAAGGGCATTGCGTAGTTCTGTAAAGGCCGACTGGCATTCGGGGGTCCAGGGAGAGGTGAGGGGATGTCTTTAGCTAGGAGGGAGAGAAGGGGTTTGACAATGAGGCTAAAGTTCGGTAACCACTGTCGGCAAAATGAGGTGAGACCTATCAAAGAGCGGACTAGTTTCTGATCTTTGGGGACAGGGGTGTCTAGAATTGTCTGGATCCTGTCAGGCGTGAGTTTCCTCCCTTCTTTGGATAAAAGGTGACCCAAATAGGTCACTTGGGATTACAGAACTGCAATTTCTTTCGGGAGACCTTGTGACCATTCTCAGCAAGAAAATGGAGTAGTTTGATGGTGGCTGTGACGGCTATTGGTATGGTGTCCGCTGCTAGAAGGATGTCTACATATTGTATTAGTGCCACTCCATCTGGCAATTGTATGGCGTCCAACTGTCTTTTAAGCGCCTGGCTATAGATGCTTGGGCTCTCAGTGTACCCCTGAGGTGCTCTGCAAAATCTGTAACGAACGGGAGTTTAGGGTGAATCCAAATAGATAGCGGCTGTCCTTGTGTATAGGTATGGAAAAGAATGCGTTTTGAGGTCAATTACAGTGAAGGTGGTGGCAGTGGAGGGGATGAAGGTCAAAATTGTCGTGATGTCGGAAACTACTGGGTATTGTGGCACTACGATTTTGTTTATCTCCCCCAGGTCAATGATGAAGCGGTAGGCTTTTCCGTCTCCCTCTCCCTGTCTCTTTACAATCGGTAGTATGGGACTATTACAAACGTTGCTCACTACTTCCTCTACCACCCCTGCTTCTACCAAAGAGTGTATGATCTCTGTCAGTGCCTTCTCACCCTCTGGCGATATTTTGTACTGCGGTACTTTCGGTAGGGTTGCGTCCTGTCGTATTGTTACGTGTACTGGGTCAATCATCATTCGTCCTACGTCTGAATCAGCCCTAGCCCATAAGTGTGATGGCAAAGTGTCCAGTAGGGATGCGTCAGTCTCGGAAATGGAAAACATGTGCTGATTAGGGTTCTCTCTATGGCGCTGGGGGTTGTCATACAGGACGACACGCACTCCGTCTGGTGAGCATCTGATAGTCGCATGGAAGTGTTTCAAAAGGTCGAGACCCATAATGGCGTCTGGGGTGTTGGAAGAGAGGAGGAATGTCGCTTCGACGCTATTGTTGTCAAGGTTAAAAGGGAGCGGTCGGGACAAAGGGTTGGTGGAGGGCGTACCGACAAATCCTATTGAGGTCACATGTGAGCCTGACAAGGGTGCCCTTGGAATCAGTCGTTTGGATAGTGCACTACGTGTTGCTCCCGTGTCTACCAGAAATGGCGACTTTGTGCCCAGGACCTCAGCGGTAACATAAGGGCCTTGCTGATCAACATAGAGCTCGACTGGATCCCTCCCTTGCCTCTGGCTGTCCTATGCAAAGTCGTACGCATTGTCATAATCTGTCTGTTGGTACTGATTCTGTTTGGGATGGTCAAATGTGTTCACTCTTCCTGGCCTTTCCTCGCTTGCTTCACTCGCGTACCCTCTCCCACGTCCTCTTCCTCTCTGTCCACTTGCTATTTCCCTCGCCCTCTGCCCCTACCAGCTCCTAACAAAGCCGGGTATTGGGTTTTCCAGTGTCCATATTCTTTGCAAAATGCACATTGATCCTGTCCTAGGTCTTGGCGTCCTACATATGATGTCGATGAATTGTTTCTAGGTGGCTGTACTCTAGGGGTATTCTGCTGGTATCCTCCCGTATATATTGCTCCCTTCCTGTATTCGCCCCCTGGAGTTGTGCTACCATTACCCTCTCCTTCAAGTCCTTCTTTTTCCTTTCTGTAGCCCTGTCATTTTCGTTTTTCTGATGCTCATAGTACTGGGCCATTTGGAGAATGGCCGCCGGTTTAGATGCTGCCCAACTACTTTCGCTGGCTTGTAATTTCTGGGATACATCTGGTAGTAGTCCTTTGACATAGTTCTGCACAAATAAGTGGTGTCCGGTTGCGGTGGACATGTCTTGTCCACTGTAATCGGAGAACACCGTTTCAAATCTGGAGAAATACTCTGAGACATCCTCTTGTGGTTTCTGGCGGCACGCGGTTACTATGGACCAGTCTATCTTTTTCTCTGGGATCAGCGTTTTCACTTTCTGCACTATTTTGTCAGGGAGGTCCAATATTGCTTTAACCGGTTTTTGATCAGGGTTCCGCTGTTTATCTAGTGTGTTAAGTTGTTCCCAGGTATGACCAAGCAGTTTGGTATGGTCTATTTTCCTAATCTGTTTCCACACATCTGCTGGCAAACATAACCCGAAGAACAAGTCTATGTCGGCAAGTGTCATTATTGTTGATCCCAGAGCGGTACCTAGCTCGGTGTAAAAGGCGGTGGGGTTCTTTCGCAAACCGGTAAAGATTTACGGAACGTCAAAATGTCCTGTCTGTCCCATGGTTGATACACCCAATTGTAGACCACCCTTCCTCTAGCATCTTGATGGTTCATATCGTCATGAGTCCCTTGTCCTCTAGGAGGTACCCAATAAGGGGCAGCTTCTTTTATCGGCATCATGCTATCTGGTTTTTCCACCGGGGTCCTGCTATCTTAGATGTCCTGTCCTTATCTATCCGTCCTTGTTCCACGAGGTGACGGAATACCTCCAGTGTGGATGAAAAGAGTTCTGTAACATCGTTGTCGCCTTCATCTCCGGTGTCTACCTTTCCTATAGAGAGCCACTAGTCGCTCGGGCCCTACATCTTGGTACTTCTCTTCATTTGCAGTAAGAGTGTGGTAACAGAGACGTACAATAAAGTATCGTTTGCGGTTTTCAACATAGGAGTTGCATATGTCAGTTACATGCTCTTCTGTCTCCTTCCTATCTATGAGGGATTTAACTACTTTATCAATGCCTGCTCGCTCATTTTTACTTAATCTCGGGACCCTGGGCGCTCCTGTTTCTTTTGATCCTACCTCTACTACTGTATCCTTTGATGAGGCATTTGGTGTGGGTGACTCGGTGGGAGCAGAGGCGGTGGAGACTGAGGCGATCGTGCCATCTCCGGCTATACTTTGGTGGTCCTGTCATTGTACTACGGGATGAGTAGGGGCGTAAGGGGGTGGCATGTATATGATTGGGGGACCCAACAATAAATCATCATCTACCCTTTGTTTTGCTGGTAACTTGGGGTAAAGAGTCGAGGGCGTTCTAACAGGGCATTGATCTGATATTTTTGATTCCTGTTCCTTTTATCGATTTCCTTTTCTTTTAGTTTTTCTTCTAATCTTTTACAGGCTTGGTAAGCTGATTTTCGCGTTTCTTTATCTTGTCTAGCTTCGTCCCTTTTCTTTCTTTGAGCTGCCTCTTTTCGCCATAAGCCAAAACTGTCAAACATGGCTGGTCTAGTTTTCTTTTTGTGGAGAGCTAATTCTAACGTTTCTATTTTAGCGGGATCGAAAGATCCCGTCAGTGGCCACTGATTTACCCGGTCCTTCCTAGTGTATTTATGCCATAGTTTGCTATAAGCTACGCTGGCTAATCCATACTTTACGTACATGTCCTTGTTAGGGGTGCCGGCTGACTGACCTCTAACGAACGGTCTGGTCCAAAACAATTACAATCAAACAATCTAGAGAAAACAGGCATGTCGTATTTATCGGTCAAAATGAATATCTCAATCAATCAATTTAGACAAAAAGTCTGCACTACCTGTCCTTCGCTGCCTGCAAAGAGAGAATATTCCTATTCTTTGTTGTTTGCAAGCAGGGAAATGTCGCAAATAACTCAATATCAAAAAAGGAATACTAGTATTTCAATCAAACTATTCAATCAATCAATTTAAGTCGTTTTTTCACGACCTTACCCGGACCGTATGGACAGTTCTTCGTCTTCCCCTTCCAGCGCCTGGTTGTCCTCTCACCCAACAATCAATGCGGCGTTCCTCTAAGGTCCCAGTCAGGACCGCAGGTCACTCGAGAGAGGTCCGTTCGGAACCGGTGAAGTTCAGTCGATCGGCAGCCAGACAAGGGTCTTCTCAGGCAGGTATACCCCAATCGTTTAGTTGTTCACTCCGTCGTTAGGACCTCTCTACCGGACCCACGCGTCGCTGATGGGCCCCTACGCTTGGGCGCCAATTTGTGAAAGGCAGCGAGTCTTCTAAGACCCTCAATGCTGCCCGGTGCAGGGTTCCACCTCTAATTCACTTTGGGTTCGCTATCAAAATAATGAGGCAAGCGCTGGAAACTGGAAGAGAAGAAAATGGTTTATTTCTCATGAGGAGATCACGTCAACTGAGACACCGGGATGTCTGAGGGAAGTGTTCTGCTGACAACTCCCTTGGCTCTTCCTTTTATACAGGTTTGACACAATGCATTTGTTTGATCAACATGGTTACAAAAGCTTGGGGTCCCCGCCCGGGCAGGTTGTCACACAAGCCCAACAGTAATTCTCTTCCCACCCAGGTCAAACAGACAATCTTATCTTGCAGCTGGACCTTGCTTCAGGGTCTAAAACATGTGAGACCGGCCAGATCCAAGAGTCCGTTCTGTTGATAAAAACAGGTCCCATTGTTGGTAACAACAAGTCTTGCTGTTTGCAGTGCAATAAATCATTTTGCAAGAGTCTTTTTGGTGTTTGGAACCTGTTTGTGTAACTAGGTGTAGTGAAGGGTAGAGCGTCCAAAGGCTTGTCTGAAAACAGGGATGAGAGGAAAACGAGTTTGTGGCAGCAAGTGGCGCTGAGGTTTGTTGTGGCAATAGAGTTTATAGCCCCCAGCACACATACCAGGTCGGTCAGAGGGTCAGAGGGATGCTAGTAAGGGCAGGGTGAAACAAAGGTGACCAACAGAGTACAAAATGGCTGTGATAGATCAAAATGACTGCAACTTATGTGCACATAGAATTCCACCAGACAAGATGGCGCAGGTAATGTTCATAATTGTCATTTTGCTTTTAACAGGACGCCTGGCTGCCAGAATCACATCACAAACTTCGGGAGGCAAGTCGAAAGGAATCAACTGCCGCCACTCAATCTCCACGCAAGAAGGTGGAGGCTGGACAGGTTCGGGTGGAGGACCGTCCACTGCTGCTGCGACAGAAGATCCTCCCGAAGAGGCAGACGAATCGGGGGATCGACGCTCATACTGAGTAGCTCGGGATACCAAACTCTTCGAGCCCAGTCCGGAGCCACAAGGATGACTTGGGCCCGGTCGCGCCGAATCTTCTTCAACACTCTGGGTAGAAGTGATATAGGCGGAAAGGCGTACAACAGACCGCAACTCCACTCGCGACGAAAAGCGTCGCCGAGCGAGTGCCGCCTTGGAAATTCCAACGCGCAGAACTGATGACATTGCGCGTTCTCTTCGGTGGCGAATAGATCTAACCAAGGCTCTCCCCACTGTAGAAAGAGTCCTTGCACCACTTCCGAGTGAAGACGCCATTCGTGATCCATCATGCACCTGCGGCTGAGTTCGTCCGCCCTGGCGTTCAGGGAACCTGCCAGGTGTTGAACCATCAGGAACATGCCCTGATGTTCCAGCCATGTCCAGAGGCGCAGAGCCTCCTGACAGAGGGTCCACGACCCCACCCCGCCTTGTTTGTTGCAGTACCACATGGCGGTGGTGTTGTCTGTGAACACCTGCACTACCTTCCCTTTGACAGAGGGAAGGAATGCCTTGAGTGCAAGTCGGATCGCCCGGAACTCCAGAAGGTTGATATGGAGCCGGGACTCCGCCGGAGACCAGAGGCCTCTGATCTCCGCCTCTCCCATGTGACCGCCCCATCCCAGAAGGGACGCGTCCGTCACAACTGTGTGCTCTGGCTGGGGAAGGGAGAGGGATCTGCCCATGACCCATTGCCGGTTCGAGAGCCACCACTGCAACTGTTTTGCAGTCCCCTCCGAGATCTGGACGTGATCGGACAGGTTGCCCTGGTGCTGCGCCCACTGGAACTTCAGGTCCCACTGCAGAGCCCGCATATGCCATCTGGCATGATCGACCAGCAGGATGCAGGAGGCCATGAGGCCCAGCAGCCTCAGGGTCATCCGTACCGAAACCCAGGATAAAGGCTGAAAGATCGGAATCATAGTCTGAATATCCCGGACTCGCCGTTCGGGAGGATAGGCCCGAAAATGCGTTGTGTCCAGAACTGCTCCGATGAAAAGGAGCTGTGGAGAAGGAATCAGATGCGACTTCGGCACATTGATGGAGAACCCCAGCGAGTGCAGGAGTTCGGCCGTAGTCTGGAGGTGGGAGTCGACTGCCTGGGACGAGCCCGCCTTCAGCAGCCAGTCGTCGAGGTAGGGGAAGACTGGAACCCCTGCCCGGCGCAGATGAGCTGCGACCACCGCCATCAATTTCGTGAACACCCGAGGGGCACTTGTAAGGCCAAAGGGGAGCACGGTGAACTGAAAATGCTCGAGGCCTACCGTGAACCGCAGGTAACGCCGGTGGGCCGGCAGGACGGGGATGTGAAAATAAGCGTCCTGCAAGTCCAACGCTACCAACCAGTCTCCAGGGTCGAGGGCAGTCAAGACCTGAGCTAGGGTGAGCATCTTGAACTTCTCCTTCCGGAGGAAGCGATTGACGTTCCGGAGGTCCAAGATAGGACGCATGTCCTCCTTGTCCTTTTTGGGCATCAGAAAGTAGTGGGAGTAGCAACCACGTCCTACTTCTGGGGTCGGAACATGCTCGATGGCCCTCTTGGCCAAGAGGGCCGTGACTTCCTTCTGCAGAAGCACCAAGTGATCCCCTGACATGCGGTGGAATTGAGGTGGCATGGCTGGGGGGGTTGTCTCGAAGGGGAGGGAGTAGCCCCTTCGGACAATGTCCGAGGTGATGGGACGCCAGTGGTGAAGGTGATGGCGGACCCTGCCCCCCACTGGCGTGCTGTGGACCGGAAAGGACGGACTAGGAGGGTTTGGAGGCCGCGGACGGGGCGGAGGTGGTGGCCTGACCCGCTCGCTGGTTACCCGACCCGCCTCGGCGCGAGCCACGTCCTCGGCCGCGCGAAGGCGTTTGCTGCGCGGGCCGGTGGCTGGGCAGTGGACGTGACTGGGCGCCCCTTCCGTGGCCACGAAAGGGGCGAAAAGCAGACTGCTGCGGAGGGCGCAAGGCGGAGAGGCCCAAGGACTTGGCCGTAGCCCACGAGTCCTTAAAGCGCTCCAGCGCGCGGTCTGCCTTATTGCCAAAAAGGCGGATACCATCAAAGGGCATGTCCATAAGGGTGTTTTGGACATCGCCCGAGAAACCAGTGGTCCTCAGCCAGGCGTGACGGCGAAGCGCCACTGTCGTAGCAAGCAATCTGCCTAGCGAGTCAGCGGTGTCTAGGCCATATCTGATGGTGAACTTCTCTGCGTCTCTCCCTTCCGCAACAGCACGGGAGAGAAGTGCCTGGACCTCCTCAGGACACTTGGGCAGCACTTGCACCACCGAATCCCACAGAGAGTGGGAGTAACGGCCCAAAAGGCAAGCGGTGTTCACGGACCGCAAGCCAGCACTGGAGGAAGAAAAAACCTTCTTCCCAAATTGGTCCAGTTTTTTGGATTCCCTATCCGGCGGAGCAGTAGGGAAGGCGCTCTGGGAGGCTGAGGCTTGGACAACCAAGCTCTCGGGGGTGGGGTGTTGGGAGAGAAAAGAGGGTCGCCCGGGGACGGGCGATGGCGTCGGGCTATGTTCCTGTCCACAGGAGCCCCTGTGGTGGGCCTGGACCAGGTGCCCAAAAGAACGTCCGAAAGTGCGTCGTTGAACGGCAGCAGTGGCTCCGAAGAGGTAGCCGCCGGCTGAAGCACTTCCGTCAGGAGGTTAGTCCTGACAGCCACCGTAGGGAGCTCGAGGCGCAAGGCCTCGGCTGCCCTACGCAACACCGTTGCATAACTTGCTCCCTCCTCCGTAGCCACGGAAGGAGGAGACAGCATGCCAAGGTCAGGAGAGGTGTCCAGACCACAGGCATCCCCCAGTTCCTCAGCCCAGTCCTGATAAGGCTCACATTGAGCTGTGAGAGGGTCTTCCGACCCCTCCCAGTCCTCCCCGTCCTCCAAAACAGGTGAAAAGTAAGGAGGAGGGACATGAGGGAAGAAAGGTCCCATCGGCGTTGGAATCGGCGTCGAGCGGCGTCGATCCGGCTCCGTGTCCGGTGCCGGGGATAACCTGGGGACGGCGCTGTCCGGGGCCTCGGACGGCGCCGTGAACGGTACCGGTGAGGTCGGCGCCGATGGAGGTGTCGTTAGGTCAACCGGCGTCGACCGGGATCCAGGCCTGGATCCGAGGGGGTCCTGCGGCGCCGGAGCCGCCGGCGACACCGGGGCAGGAGCCGCCGGTGGTGCCGAGGGAGGACTCCCACTTGGGCCCGCAGGCGCACCGGGGGAACCCTTAGGCCCGATGAGGCGGGCCATGGCCGACAGGAACGAATAGTTTACCTGTCGGTGTAGTTTTGCAGCTTGAAGACTTTCTGGATTCACTATGCTGTGCATTATTCCGCGGTCTAGTGGTTGGGTCCGGAATCGTAGTCTCTTTTTTTTGTGTGTAGCCCAGGTGGGCGTCGACGCCCCACCATTTGGTGTCCTTCCGTGACGTCGGCGCGCTTCCTCCGGAAGCTCCCACCCCTGGGCGCCATCTTCGGATTCTTTTTTTCTTGTCTTGTGTTTGTTTTGTTTATCCTTTTACCTTTTGAAGGTGTTTTCCTATTTGTTAGTCCCATCTTCCTCCGGTCTCATCTTTCTGGCGGAGGAGGGTGGGTTCGCTAGTGAATCCAGAAAGTCTTCAAGCTGCAAAACTACACCGACAGGTAAGAAACTATTCGTTTTGCAGCGTGAATCTTTCTGGATTCACTATGCTGTGCATAGACTTTGTAGCGGTTTGCTATGTTTGTGGCGGCTGGGTGGAAGATGAGCGTTGGTTGTTGAATATATGTTGAAGCACTTTTTTACCTACTTGTGCTTCTTTGTTCATCTGTATATCCACGCAGTAGTGCTTACTGAACGTGTGCACTGAAGCCCATGTTGCCGCCAGGCAAATGTCTTGGACTGGTGTGTTTGCCAGGAAGGCGATTGTTGCTCCCTTTTTCCTGGTCGAGTGTGCCTGAGCTGCTCCTTGTAGCTCTTGGCCTGCCCGTTTGTGGCAGTATTGAATTGTTTGCGCGATCCATCGCGCGATGGTATTTTTAGTTACTGGTCTGCCCATGAAACTGCTTGCGAAGGACACAAAGAACTGTTTTGTCTTTCTACAGTCCTCAGTCCTTTCGATGTAATGCATTACTGCTCTTCTGGCGTCCAGAGTGTGCAGTGCCCTTTCTGCGCTGGTGGATGGTTTCTGGAAGAAACTGGGAATTTGTATTTTTTGGCTTATATGGAACTTGGACACCACCTTTGGCATGAAGTATGGGTCCGTTCTCATTACCACCCTGTCATTGTGGATCTGAATGTAGGGTTCTTGTAGCGTGAGTGCCTGCAACTCGCTCACCCTACGTAGTGAGGTAATTGCCACCAGAAAGGCCGTCTTTATTGTGAGCATATGTAGCGATGCCTTGTGAATGGGTTCGAACGGTGCTTTCATAAGCTGTGTTAGAACTACATTGAGGTTCCATGCTGGCGGCGGCATCCTCTTAGGTGGTGCTATTCTTTTGGCTCCTTCTAGGAATCTTTTTACCACTTGAGATGTAAAAAAGCTTTCCCCTGTTTCTCCTCTTGTATAGGCCACTATTGCCGCCAGGTGCACTCTTATTGAAGTGCAGCTTAGGTTATTTTTTTAGTAAGTGTGTTAAATATTTTAGCACTGTAGATTCTCTAGTGATTCTCCTGTGGAGTTTTTTGTTGATGCACCATTCAGTGAATCTCTTCCATTTTGCTGCATAGGATTTCCGTGTGGTGGGCCTCCTGGCTTCCCGCAGTACTGCCAGCGTGCTTTCTGGAACCTTGAGGTGAGCGAACTCTAAGTCTTCAGGAGCCATGCTGCTAGGCTGAGGCTCTCTGGCTGGAGTACTCTTCCGTTTTGCATCGAGAGCAGGTCTTTCCTTCTTGGGAACTTGTGTGGTGGTCCCTGTGCCATTTCCACTATCTGTGAGAACCAGGACTGCCTGGCCCACTGTGGTGCTACCAGAATTAGCGTCATGTTGCTTGTCCTGCACTTGCTGAGCACTTTGTGCATCAGCGGTATCGGTGGAAAAGCGTAGGCAAATGTCTTTGACCAGCTCATCCATAGGGCATTTCCTTGGGATTGGTGGCCTGACTGCCTGGATGCGAAGTATTGGCATTTTGCATTCTGTTGTGTTGCAAACAGGTCTAGTTGTGGGGTCCCCCACTTCTTGAATATTTTTTGCGTCTCCTGCGGGTTGAGCTCCCACTCGTGTGAGATTGACGTCTGTCTGCTCAGTCTGTCTGCTTCCACATTGTCCTTCCCCGGCAGATGTATTGCCAGGAGGTCTATTTGTAGTGGGATTGCCCATTTCCATATCTGTTGCGCTAAGTCTGACAGCGCCACCGACTGTGTTCCTCCCTGCTTGTTGATGTAGAACATTGTTGTGGTGTTGTCTGTTTGTACTAACACCCTTTGTCCGTACAGCTGTTTCTGGAACGCTTTTAGTGCTAGGAACACAGTCTTTAGCTCTAGGTAGTTGATGTGCTTGACGGCATCTGTTTGTGTCCATAACCCCCTTACTTTGATCAGGTTCATGTGCGCTCCCCACCCCATTTGGGATGAGTCTGCTGTGATGGTCACTGTTGGAGTTGGTGGTGTGAACGGCTTTCCCCTTGTTATGTTGTCCTTGTTCCACCATGCTATCTCCTCCTGCACTGCGTGCGTTAAAACCACTAGATCTTCCCAACTCCCTGTAGCCTGTGACCACTGCTGTTGCAGCCATTCCTGGAATGGTCGAACGTCAGTCGAATATTGGGGACTAGGTGTATGCAGGACGCCATCATCCCCATGAGCTTGCTCACTGTCCTCACTGTCAGACGTCGCCCGTAATGGCGAGTCTCTTTCATCAGTGCTGAGGTACTCTTTTCGCTGGGGAACACCCTGCCCTGAATGGTGTCGATTTTTGCACCCAGGAAGATTTTCACTTGCTCTGGTTCTAGCGACGACTTCCCGCTGTGTATGGAGAAGCCTAGCTTTGTTAGGGTGTGTGTGACCTGCTGAGTATGCAGTTTGCATTTGTTGTAGGAGTCTGCTTTCACCAACCAGTCGTCTAGGTAGGGGTATACATGTATTCCCTGCCTCTGCAGATGTGCTGCTACGGCCGCTAGGCATTTTGTGAAGACCCATGGCGCGGACTTTAGTCCGAAGGCTAGGGCCGTGAACTGGTAATGCGCCTTGCCGATGGTAAATCGCAGTAGATGCTTGTGTCTTTGGTTCATGGGAATGTGTAGGTAGGCATCCTTTAGGTCTATTGTGCACATAAAATCCCTGTGTCTTATCTGAGGTATAACCTCCTGTAAGGACGTCATTTTGAACTTTTGAGTCTTTATGTACTTGTTTAGGAACCGTAGGTCCAGTATGGGCCTTAACGTTTCGTCTATTTTTGGTACTAGGAAGTAGTTTGAGTACACTCCCGTGCTTCTTTCCTTGTATGGTACGTTTTCTATAGCCTGCTTGTGGAGGAGTTCTTGTGCCTCCTGCCACAGCAGTGATAGCTCTTCTGCTGAGCGTGTCTTGTTGGTTGGCCTTCTGTTTGGTGGCCTCTTTACCAGTTCTATGCAGTAGCCGAACTGTATGATGTTGAGTATCCATTTGTCCGTTGTTATCTTCTCCCACTCCTGGAAGAAGTGTTTTAGTCTGCTCTCCTACGGGTGTCACATGGTCGTTGATTTGGAATGGTTGTTTGTGTCTTTTGTTGAGCCGCGCCACTAAGGATGTTGTTAGTGCGGGCACGTTTGGTACTGTGGAGTCACTTTTGGGCGGTTTGCTGGCCGCCTCTTCTTGTCTGTCCTCGTCCGTTTGGTCGGCTTCGAAAGGACTGTCCCCTTTGTTGGTTTTGCCAGCTTTGTTGCTGCTGACCCTGTTGCGCCTGGCTGCTTCCCTGCAATGTTTGCTGGAAGGCCTGGTGTGATGTTCCCGGCTGGTTCCCTCCTCTGCCATTTGGTCTTCGTGAGGGGGTGCCCCTTCTCATCCCTCTGAACTGCAGTGCCCCCATGGACCTTGCAGTTTCGTTATCTTTTTTGAGCTGTGTCAGCGTCTCGTCCACGGGCGTGCCGAACAGCTTCTCCCCATTGAAGGGTAGGTTCAGGATGTTGTTTTGTACTTCCGGTTTGAACCCGGAGATCCTCAGCCAGGCATGTCTCCGCTCTGTTACCCCGATCATCATTAGCCTGCTTGACGTGTCCGCTGCATCCAAGGCCGACTTCAGGCAGGTGTTGGCCATATTCTTGCCCTCCTCCACCAGGTGGGCCGCTCTTTGCTGGTGTTCAGTCGGGAGCAGTTTGAGCAACTGTCTTACTTCATCCCAATGTTGGTAGGCGTGCCTGTTTATCAGGGCATTGGAGTTGGCAATGCGCCAATGTATTGCCGCATTCCTCTCAATTTTCCTCCCTGTGAGGTCTATTCTTTTGTTCTCCTTGTCTGGAGGGGGCCCGGAGTTTGTGGGAACGTTGGCCCTCTTTATGGCTGTTGCAGTAATAATTGAATCAGCCGGCACAGATCCCTGGATATATGGGGGGTCCTTAGAAGAGTGTTTGTATTTTTTCTCTGCCCTGGGGGTGACAGATCTGCAGGTAGCTGGCTCCTTGAAAGCCTCCCTGCCTTGGTCCAGTACACCTGGGAGCATCGGAAGGAATTGGCTCCTAGTTTGAGTTGGCAGCAGTGTCTCCAGGAGAAAACAGGCCTTCGGCTTTTCCTCCTCCATTTCCACCCTATAGGTTGCTGCAGCGTTCCTGACGACTATGTTGTATATTCCAATGTCGTCCGGCGGCGAAGGCCTCGACGGATACGTCTCCACGGCCTCTTCTGGATTTTCGGCGTCGAGATCCTGCCAGTCCAGGTCTTGAGCCTCCGAGGGTGTCGAGCCGAAGTGAGTCTGCTGGTCCTCGTCGCCCTCAGCGTAGTAATACAGCCCCTCCTCGTCCTGTTGCTCCGACGGTTCGGGAGTTTTAGGCGGTTCGGTGGCATCGAACTCCTCTTGGACTTCTGGTTCGATAACCGTCGAGGGCTTCGAAGGGATGGTGTATCTACTCATCCGTTCGTCGAAATCCTTTTTTCTTTGTAGGATACTGGTCATCTAGGCCTCGAGCCTGCTCTTCTTCCTCTCCATCTCTGCCGCTTGTTCGGCGTCAAGAGTTTCGGCAGCTCTCTTCGAGGTCGTGGATGTTGACGTCGAAGTTGCTGTTTGCTCTTTCCCCTTCGGCGTCGGGTGCGGCTTCTCGGAGCCGTGCTTCGACGACCTGGGTGTCTCTTGAGCTTTCGCCGACCGGGAGTCCTTCTCGAAGGATCCGCTGGGCTGTTTGTCCTTGGACGCAGCTGTGGTCGTCGATTGCTTCGACGCCAGTGCTCCTTTCGAGGACTTTGGCTCTGGTTTTCGAGAGTCTGTCGGGGTTTTAGGGGTCGACGTCTCTCTTACCTCCTTCCTTGGTCTGGTATCGGTCTCTACGACCATGCAGTCCTCTGGTCCCTCGGCGATGTTGTCCTCTTCCCCGCTGGAGAGGCCCAGGTCCCGCAGCGACAGGGGTTGTCCCTGCCCCTGCATACTGTAGTTTGCTCTCCTCTGTCTGTCCCTCACTCTGAGGGTCTTGGGGGCGAATGCCGAGCAGGCGTTGCAGTCGGTACTCTGATGGTCGATCGGTAGGCAGAGGTTGCAGACTGGGTGCTGGTCCTTCTGCGCGAACTTGTGGTGGCAGTTCCTGCAAAATTTGAATGGTGTCTTGTCCATTCCCGCGCTCAGGGAGCTCCCTGTGTGCGCATTCTCCGTCGGATGTCGAAGTTTTCTCCACTTTTCACCTACTTCGTCGTCCCGGTAGTATGTTCTTTGTCTTGTGATGAAGAAACTCCAATTTTCTCGGTTCTTTCTGCTTTTTCTCTCCTCTTTTCTCCTCTTCCAACTCTGGAGCTCTTCACGACGATCCAGACACAGCGGCGGAAAAAAGAATCTGAAGATGGCGCCCAGGGGTGGGAGCTTCCGGAGGAAGCGTGCTGACGTCACGGAAGGACACCAAATGGTGGGGCGTCGACGCCCACCTGGGCTACACAAAAAAAACAAAAAGAGAAAAGACTACGATTCCGGACCCAACCACTAGACCGCGGAATAATGCACAGCATAGTGAATCCAGAAAGATTCACGCTGCAAAACTCCTGTATCTCGGCCGGAGTCGACGTCGGACCCGGAGTAGGCGGGTAGGCCGGCGTCTGCTGCGCAGGCACCCCCAGAGCCGCGGGGGCGGCACCGTCTGGACCCTCGGCCGGGTCGCGAGACCGGCGAGGGGAGGTCTTAGAGCGACGCTTCTTAGACCTCATGTGCTTCGCCTTACCTGAGGACGAAGACTTGGACCCCGATGAATAAAGACGGCTCCGCGACCGGCCCCTCGACCTCTCACGGGACCTCGAGCGGCGCGGAGCCGAGTGCCGGGCCTCGAGGAGCTTTCGAGACCGCTCTCGCAAAGCCTTCGGAGTGAGGGACCGGCACTCGGGGCACGACTGGGGGTCGTGGCCGCGCCCCAGGCAGAAGAGACACTCACGGTGCGGATCCGTAATCGACATCATGCGATTACAGACCTCGCATGGCTTGAAGCCGGGCATCCCTACTGACACCTTTGGAGTCGAAACGACTCGAAAAAACTTGAACAAAAAGTCTCAAAAATATTCAGTCAAAAAATGACTGGGGCTTCCTGGAGTCGGTGGCCAACCCAAAGCGGGGTCTCCCTAGTAATTCGGCCGTCCCACTTCAAGTGCCGCTCAGCCTGTTTCCAGGCCATTATGACAATCTGCGTCGCAGTACTGGGCCACCCTGTTGGGGGAGTTGGGAAGAGTCCTGGGAGACACGATTACCCCTAATCCACAGTTTGTCCTGTTGGGAATATCCACCGAAATTGATCTCCCCAAACCGAAGCTAACCCTGCTTCAATTGGGATTAGTGGTGGCAAAACGAGACCTGGCCAGGGCGTGGGGGGCAGTGGCGAACCCATCCATGATTGAATGGAAAAGAAGCATGGATATGTATATGTTGGGGGAAAAGACGACGTACAAAGTGAGGGGCTGCCCCAAAAAGTTTTGGAAAATCTGGAAGCCATGGCTTGTGTACTATGGACTCTCAATTACTGATTAACGAGGATCCCCTATGGTGGGTACATGGACCGCAGGAAAGGGAGGGGTTCATACTGTATAGGACTGGGATGCGTTTATTTTATTGTCCGCAATTGTTGTTTCAGTATAACGCTGCCGCCATGATGAATATGCTGTTATGTTCTGCCGCAAAGCAATGTCTTTGTAATGTAATAAATAAAATGTTAATAAACATTTAAAAAAAAATTTTTTTTAAATAACTGGGGCACTGCTCAATCCGGATCTGCGCTTACTGGCGCGGAAAAAGAAAGAACTGACGCCAGCGCGCATGGGCGGCGTCTAAGTATTGGCCGCGACGTCATCCCGGCGATCACGACGCCGACGACGGACGCGGAGCCGCACGACGCCGCCTACCGACGCGCAGGGGTACTGCTACGCAAAACTTTCCGGATCCAGCCTGACGCCTGGGGATATTCTAAGGTAAGGAATCGGTCACTAACGTGTCTCTTTCAGATAATACCCGCTGGGCTCCCTGGCTCCAGCGGAGTGTCACCCCACAACTGAGGACATCGTGCTTATACAGCAGTGATTGGTCAATACAGTGCAGCCTTCATTTATAGGTAGGACCCCTTTCCTCACCATTCATCTCTTAAGGATAGATATGAGGCACTCTTATTCAAGTACTTTCTGAGAACCCCAATCCAACTCTAGAATTTAAAAAGAATTCAATAACACTAGATAATACAGTATAAGAACAGAGGGGGCATCATGCTGGCGACGGGTCTTTTCTGCCAGTTAGGTTGTGCAATTTGGAACAGGGTGTAAATAATAGCCATTACAGCTAGGTAAACTACGGACCATCTCCAGTTTTCCAGTCAAACCATCAACTGTAGTTCCCTCCTTCCACTGCCATCTTCTTTCATCTAACTCCTAGGATTTTGCGTGCTGGATTCAGTGCAGTCAACGGTGAACATATCACCACAAAGCTAAATGCGACATTTAGTATTATTTGTTCTGTGAAGACAGAGTACTTACAAAGGAGGCAGTCCTCTGGTGTACGTGTATAGATATAACTATCAATCTAGAATCTATCTTAGGGCCAATAAAGTAGGCAGCAGCCTTGGACAGCTGCTTCTGGTAATAAATGCATGCCACTACAAAACCATTTAGAATTATGACCACAACATTCAGAATATTTACGAAATATTCATATTCCTCATACCACCGACCCAGTCTCTTAAATCTCTGTTGAGAGCTCATTTGCTCTAAAAATACTACTTTACAACTGGTTACATGAAGCACAAGTTACTAACTTGTGTAACGATATATCTGTAAGAGACAGTAGTTAGTGACAGATTCCTTACCTTAGAATATCCCCAGGCATCAGGCTGGATCCGGAAAGTTTTTTGCGTAGCAGTACCCTTGAGCTGCCGGTAGGCAGCGCCGTGCGGCTCCGCGTCCGCTCGCCGGCATCGCCGGGATGACGTCGCGGGCAGTACTTAGACGCCGCCCCTGCGCGCTGACGTCAGTTCTGTACACGACTTTCCGCGCCAGGAACGCAGAGCCATGCAAGAACCTGACATAGGTGTCTGAAAAATACTAGGGCCCTGAAAGGGATGTTCTTAACCCTAGAAATCAGTTCGCAGAACGGGGAGGATGGTGGGCGGTAGGAATCTGTCACTAACTACTGTCTCTTACAGATATATCGTTACACAAGTTAGTAACTTGTGCATCTGAAAGAGACACGTTAGTGACAGATTCCTTACCTTAGAATAGATACCCCAGCAATACCAACCCCGGTGGTGGGTCTGCGAACAAAGATCAGACAAGGAAGTCCCGGAGGACAGAACGGCCAAAGAAGCCGTCCCTCCGGACCTGACTGTCAAGGCAGTAATGCTTGGTAAACGTGTGCAGCGAGGGCCCACGTAGCTGCCTGACATATATCTTGCAGCGGAACACCGCGGCCTAAAGCCGTGGTAGCAGCCGTTGCCCTGGTGGAATGGGCACGCAGCCCAACAGGAGGCTCCTTCTTAGCCAAAGAATAGCAGGCTTTGATATACAAGGTGACCTAGCGGGAGATGGTTCTCTTGTGCACCGCCCGACCTTTTTTGGCGCCCACGTAGCCAACAAAGAGCTGGTCATCCACCCGGAAGTGTTGTGTGCGGTTGATATAAAAGGAAAGCGCACGTTTTGGGTCCAGACGGTGGAGCCTCTCTTCCTCTCTGGAAGGAGGCGGAAAGAAGGTGGGCAAAGTGATGGTCTGCCCAATGTGGAAGGCAGCAACCACCTTTGGCAAGAAGGACGGGCGCATCCTAAGAACAACCTTGTCTGGATGGACAGACAGAAAAGGAGGTTTGCATGATAGAGCCTGGAGCTCACTCACCCGCCGAGCGGAGGTGATGGCCACCAGAAAGGCTGTCTTCAAAGTAAGAAGACGAAGAGGACAGTTATGTAGAGGCTCAAAGGGAGCGCACATTAAAAGGTAAGAACCAAGTTCAAGTCCCACTGAGGCATCACAAACGGAACAGGAGGGAAGAGGTGTGTAATGCCTTTTAAGAACCTGTTAACAACAGGGGACTTAAAAAGAGAGGGCTGATCAGGGAGCCTGAGGAAGGCCGAGATTGCACAAAGATAGCTCCTTGATGGTACCCAGGGCAGAACCCTGTTGGGCCAGAGAAAGAAGGAACAGAAGAACCTCAGAAAGAGGGGCAGAGAGGGATTCACAGCCTTTGCTGTGCACCATGCCACAAACTTGTTCCACCTGCAGGCGTATACCACCTTAGTGGAGGGACGCCTGGCTGCCAGAATCACATCACAAACTTCGGGAGGCAAGTCGAAAGGAATCAACTGCCGCCGCTCAATCTCCACGCAAGCAGGTGGAGACTGGACAGGTTCGGTGGAGGGCCGTCCCTGCTGCTGCGACAGAAGATCCTCCGAAGAGGCAGACGGATCGGGGATCGACGCTCATACTGAGTAGCTTGGGATACTCAAACTCTTCGAGCCCAGTCCGGAGCCACAAGGATGACTTGGGCCCGGTCGCGCCGAATCTTCTTCAACACTCTGGGTAGAAGTGGTATAGGCGGAAAAGCGCACAACAGACCGCAACTCCACTCGCGACGAGAAGCGCCGCCGAGCGAGTGCTGCCTTGGAAATTCCAACGCGCAGAACTGATGACATTGCGCGTTCTCTTCGGTGGCGAATAGATCTAACCAAGGCTCTCCCCACTGTAGAAAGAGTCCTTGCGCCACTTCCGAGTGAAGACGCCACTCGTGATCCATCATGCACCTGCGGCTGAGTTCGTCCGCCCTGGCGTTCAGGGAACCTGCCAGGTGTTGAACCATCAGGAAGATGCCCTGATGTTCCAGCCATGTCGAGGTGCAGAGCCTCCTGACATAGGGTCCACGACCCCACCCCGCCTTGTTTGTTGCAGTACCACATGGCGGTGGTGTTGTCTGTGAACACCTGCACCACCTTCCCTTTGACAGAGGGAAGGAATGCCTTGAGTGCAAGTTGGATCGCCCGGAGCTCCAGAAGGTTGATATGGAGCCGGGACTCCTCCGGAGACCAGAGGCCTCTGATCTCCGCTTCTCCCATGTGACCGCCCCATCCCAGAAGGGATGCGTCCGTCACGACTGTGTGCTCTGGCTGGGGAAGGGAGAGGGATCTGCCCATGACCCATTGCCGGTTCGAGAGCCACCACTGTAACTGTTTTGCAGTCCCCTCCGAGATCTGGACGTGATCGGACAGGTTGCCCTGGTGCTGCGCCCACTGGAACTTCAGGTCCCACTGCAGAGCCCGCATATGCCATCTGGCATGATCGACCAGCAGGATGCAGGAGGCCATGAGGCCCAGCAGCCTCAGGGTCATCCATACCGAAACCCAGGATAGAGGCTGAAAGATCGGAATCATAGCCTAAATATCCCGGACTCGCCGTTCGGGAGGATAGGCCCGAAACTGCGTCGTGTCCAGAACTGCTCCGATGAAAAGGAGCTGTGGAGAAGGAATCAGGTGCGACTTCGGCACATTGATGGAGAACTCCAGCGAGTGCAGGAGTTCGGCCGTAGTCTGGAGGTGGGAGACGACTGCCTGGGACGAGCCCGCCTTCAGCAGCCAGTCGTCGAGGTAGGGGAAGACTGGAACCCCGGCCCAGATCAGCTGCGACCACCGCCATCACTTTCGTGAACACCCGAGGGGCACTTGTGAGGCCAAAGGGGAGCACGGTGAATTGAAAATGCTCGAGGCCCACCATGAACCGCAGGTAACGCCGGCAGGACGGGGATGTGGAAATAAGCGTCCTGCAAGTCCAACGCTACCAACCAGTCTCCAGGGTCGAGGGCAGTCAAGACCTGAGCTAAGGTGAGCATCTTGAACTTCTCCTTCCGGAGGAAGCGATTGACGTTCCGGAGGTCCAAGATAGGACGCATGTCCTCCTTGTCCTTTTGGGCACCAGAAAGTAGTGGGAGTAGCAACCACGTCCTACTTCTGGGGTCGGAACGCGCTTCGATGGCCCTCTTGGCCAAGAGGGCCGCAACTTCCTTTTGAAGAAGCACCAAGTGATCCCCTGACATGCGGTGGAATTGAGGTGGCATGGCTGGGGGGGGTGGTCTCGAAGGGGAGGGAGTAGCCCCTTCGGACAATGTCCAAGACCCACCTGTCCGAGGTGATGGCACGCCAGTGGTGAAGGTGATGGCGGACCCTGCCCCCTACTGGCGTGCTGTGCACCTGAAAGGAAGGAGGGCTTGGAGGCCGCGGACGGGGCGGGGTTGGTGGCCTGACCCGCACGCTGGTTGCCTGACCCGCCACGGGGGGAGCCACGTCCTCGGCCACGCGAAGACGCTTGCTGCGCGGGCCGGTGGCTGGGCAGCGGACGTGACTGGGCGCCCTTCCGTGGCCACAAAGGGGCGAAAAGCAGATGGCTGCAGAGGGCGTACAGCAGAGAGGCCCAGGGACTTGGCCGTAGCCCGTGAGTCCTTAAAACGCTCCAGCGCATGGTCTGCCTTGTTCCCAAAAAGACCGACTCCCATCAAAGGGCATGTCCATAAGAGTGTTCTGGACATCACCCGAGAAACCAGTGGTTCTCAGCCAGGCGTGACGGCGCAGCGCCACTGTCGTTGCAATTGATCTACCCAGCGAGTCGGCGGTATCAAGGCCACATCGAATGGTGAATTTAGCCGCATCTCTTCCTTCCACAATGGCGCGGGAAAGCGGTGTCTGGACCTCCTCAGGACACTGGGGCAAAGCTTGCGCCACCGAGTCCCACAGAGAGTTGGAATATCGGCCCAAAAGGCAAGCGGTGTTGACAGACCGCAAGCCAGCACTGGAGGAAGAAAAGACCTTCTTCCCAAATTGATCCAGGCGTTTGGATTCCCTATCCGGAGGAGCGGTAGGGAAGGCGGTTTGGGAAGCAGAGGCTTGGACAACCAAGCTCTCAGGAGTGGGGTGTTGGGAGAGGAACAGGGGGTCGCCCGGAGCGTCGGGCCACGTTGCTATCCACAGGAGCCCCTGTGGCGGGCTTGGACCAGGTGCCCAAAAGAACGTCAGAAAGTGCGTCATTAAACGGCAGCAGTGGCTCCGAGGAGGTAGCCGCCGGCTGAAGCACTTCCGTCAGGAGGTTAGTCCTGACGGCCACTGTAGGCAATTGGAGGTGTAAGGCCCCAGCTGCTCTACGCAACACCGTTGCAAAATTTGCTCCCTCCTCCGTTGCCACGGAAGGAGGAGATAGCATGCCAGGGTCAGGGGAGGTGTCCAGCCCACTGGCATCCCCAAGTTCCTCAGCCCAGTCCTGTTCGTACTCACACTGCTGTGTGAGAGGGTCCTCCGACCCCTCCCAGTCCTCTTCGTCCTCCTCAGGTTCAAAATAAGGAGAAGGAGGGACACGCGGGACCCAAGGTCTCAACGGCGTCGGAGCCGGCGTCGAGCGACGCTGGTCCGGCGCCGTGTCCGGATCCGGACAGAACCGGGGAACGACCGGGCGGCGTCGGAAACGGCACCAGAGACATCGGCGCCGGCGGAGGTGTAGTTAGGTCAACCGGCGTCGATGGGGGTTGCGGCAGCTCCGGAGCTGGGATCGAGGCCGGGGCCGAAGCGGGGGCCGGGACCGAGGCTGGTGTGACAGGCGGCGCCGGGACCGGAGTCGGCGCCGGGGAAACCCAATCAGGGCCGGCGGGGCCCGAAGGCGCACCGGGGGGATCTTGAGGCCCGAAGAGGCGGGCCATGGCCGACAGGAATTCCTGTATCTCGGCCGGAGTCGCCCCCGAACCCGGGAAGTACGGGTAATGCGGGGGCGGCTCCACAGGCACTCCCGGAGCCGCGGGGACGGTGCCGACAGGAGCCTTAGCCGAGTCGCGAGACCGGCGAGGCGAAGTCGTGGAGCGATGACGCTTTTTAGACTTTTTATGCTTCGACTTACCGGAGGAGTGCGAAGACTTGGACCCCGACGACCAATGAGGACTCCGCGACCGGCCCCTCTACCTCTCACGTGACCGGGGCTTGGTGTGGCGCAGAGCAGACTGCCGGACCTCGAGGAGCTTTCGAGACCGCTCTCACAAAGCCTTCGGGTGCAAGGCCCGGCAGTCGGGGCACGATTTTGTGTCGTGTTCGCGGCCGAGACAGTAGAGACACTCTAAATGCGGGTCTGTGATCGACATCATATGACCACAGACGTCGCAGGGCTTTAAGCCGGGCATCCCTACCGACACCTTCGGAGTCGAGAGACTCGTGGAGAAAAACAGTGAAAAATCACCAAAAAGATAGTCAAAAAATGACTAGGGCACTGCTCTTCCCGGATCTGCGTTTACTGGCGCGGAAAAAGAAGAACTGACGTCAGCGCGCAGGGGCGGCGTCTAAGTACTGCCCGCGACGTCATCCCGGCGATCCCGACGCCGGACGCGGAGCCGCACGACGCTGCCTACCGACGCGCAAGGGTACTGCTACGCAAAAAACTTTCCGGATCCAGCCTGACGCCTGGGGATATTCTAAGGTAAGGAATCTGTCACTAACGTGTCTTTCAGATATACAGGGCTCCAGAAACTTGCTAAATCTACCCAGAAATATTTTGATGAATGTACTTGACAAACATGATGAGATTGGTCGAAGGCTTCTGTGACATCGTCCCACCTGGCAGTAAAATTTGTTTTGCTGTGTTTAGTCCTGGAAGCCAGGATGTGAATCAGTGGAGCCTGGTTCATCACACGCTGGCAGATGTCACCACGCAAGGTGCTCAACATCCAAGAATACTTAGGAGAGATATGGAGGAGAGGTAGGTAAACACCTTCTCACAAGTGAATCCAAGTTAGTGCCTAGTTTCCACAGATTTTCATCAGTGCCAGGCTTGGCATCTGCTTCACTGGATGGGGCCGGTCAACATTTGTCTTGCTTTATTGGCAGCTCTGTTCTGATAGACTTCTAACCGCAGATTCCTCACATTAGAATATTCACCAGGTGTCAGACAGGATCCGTAAAATCTTGAGCAGTACCTCTGCCACCTGTAGGTTGCGTCGATCCACTCTACATTGGAAGTGACGTGTGCAATTCCCATATAGGCGCCACTCAAGCACGCTGATATAACTTCCTTTCATTCTGTGCTAATACCGGAGATTCGGAGAGCTACCTTGGTCACTTTTTCTCTATCTTTTTCTACTTTTTATAGATTCTTTTTTGAGCTATTGCTCCTATTGTGGTAGGAACATGTCTTCTAACAAATCCACATATTCTAAGCCTTGCGGGGAATTTCAGACAGATGTTTGTTTTTCCCAGTCAATGCACCAGAAGGTGATACGAGAGCGAGCCCGAAGCTCCGAGCGGCATGGCACAAGAAAGCGCAGCATCGCTCCTGCTCATGATCCAGTGGAAGATCTTAGGCCCGGTCGCACAGTCGGTCTTGCGAGCGATCATCTTCAAAGTCCAAGTCTACATCATCAAAGTCGGGTAAGTGAAAGAAGCCCAAGAAGAGGTCCAAGTGTACTTGTCCTTCCCTCCCTCAATCTCATGCTTCTAGGCCCATTTCTGCACGTCCCCTACAGACCCGAAGGCCGGGTCTGCTCCTCTCCATCCCTCCCGACTTTGCCAGAGCGACCCCCTGCCCAACTGAAGGAGTTTTATGAGGCCATGCACTCCATTTATGGGGCGCCAGCTCGCCCTGGTGCACTTTCGGGCCACACTGAGCAGAGTGGGGCCCCGTCTGGGGTACCACTGGTGAGCTTGCTCCCAACACCCGCTGGGCGCTCTGGATCCGCCTCTGGATTAACTCAGGCACTGAGGCCTATGCCAGACCGTGTCTTCCAGACACGCACCAGTTGTCGCCAGCGATACCAGACGACACGGACCTCATTGTCATGCCTGACTCGAAAACAGTGCCACCCTGACACTGCTAGTTGTCGACTCTGGCGCTGTCAATCGCCTGGCTTGGACACACTGCCCCAAGCCTTTGACAGGCCTAGTGCAGAGCTGGATTTTGGGGGTGGAGAGGACTACATCTACCAGTTTCTTTACCCTTATGACAAGATGGCCCATCCTACCAAGACGAAAAGTGGGATGAGGAGCCTGGAGATACCAGTGGACTGGACAGGTCTCCAGATGATGGCCTGTTCTCATCTCCGTGACCTGCCATGGTGGAAGGTGCATCCTTCGGCATAGTGGTGAGGAGGGCAGCGGAGGTCCTCGACCGGAAGCTTCTCTTCATCCAGGTTAAGACCAACATCTTAACGGAGGTGCTTGAGCTAGGGTTATCCCCTGCTCCCTCCCCTTCAGTGAAGCCCTTACAGACACTTTCTTGGGGAGTTGGGCCAAGTCCTGCATTGGTGTTCCAGTGCACAGGATGAAGGCCCGCCACCACAGCCCCACTCCTGGGGACCCAGCTTTCTTCACACAGCACCCTACGCCCGAGACCCAGGTGGCGCAGGCCTCGACGGCCAAACTTCATTCCAGCACATTCACCACTGCTCCCATGGACAGTGAATCCAAAAGGCTGGCAAACTTTGGAAAGAGAAACTTCTTTCACCGGCCTAGCACCTAGCATTGCGGTCAGTGAACACCGAATGCCTCTTGGGCCGCTACTCCCACACCTTGTGGGACACGGTCGCGGAAGTGCAGCCCATTGTCTGGGAAGAGGCCTGAGCCATATTAAACTAGGCCATTATTAAGGGCAGAGACGCAGCAAAGTTCTCTATCTGGTGTGGGTTGGACACCACTGAGTTGCTGGGCAAGGCTAACTCCTCCACTGTGGCACTACACCACCATGCTTGGCTCCGATCAATTAACTTCTCGGGGGGATGTCCAGTAGGCTCTAATAGACATGCCCTTCGATTGCTACCACATGTTCGGTGACGAGGCCGATTCAGGGCTGGAGCTCTTTAAGAAGAGCCAAGCTACCGACATATCTTTGGGCTCTTACCTTGTACTGCTTCTTCCGCACTCCTCCTTTTGCCTCTTGCACTGCTACAGTGGGGAATCTCAGCTGTGCACACAGTACCAGCCATACCCCCAAGGTCAACAGGCTACCTAGCCTTTTTGTGGCCATGGGCGCAGCTCCCACAGAGCACGTGGGAACCAAAGCCAGTGTGTTGTCCAATCTCCTGCCCTTACGGCGGCTGTAGTCTCTAAGCCCCTTTAGCATGCCCTCCTGGCAGCGCAGCCATCCTGTCGGTGGCAGAGTCCAGCACCATCTGCCCCATTGGCAAGCGATAACATCCAACAAGTGGGTGCTTCAAATTGTTTAGTGTGGTGACGAGCTTCCTTTTCTGGAAATCCCTCTGCCTTTGCCACCATCCTCAGAACCGCTGACTAAGAACCATCTCTTCTTGCTCAACTAGAAAGGCAGGCTCTGCGGCCAAATGAGCCATTGAGAGGGGTGCCAGCGACAGAAGCAGGACGCGGTTGCTATTCCTGTAACTTTCTGCTGCCGATAAAGGAGGGAGGCCTTTGTCCCATACTAGATCTGTGGCCCCTCAACGCCTTTCTAAAGAAAGGGAAATTCAAAATGCTTACCTTGGCTCAAGTCTTGTCTGCCCCTAGACCCTGGGGACTGGACGGTAGCATTGGGCTTTTAGGATGTTTATTTTCACATTCCCATCCTGTGAGACCACAGGCATTACCTGCGGTTCACAATAGGTCACAAGCATTTCCAGTTTACTGTATTCTCCCTTTGGCCTCACCAGTGCCCACGGGTGTCCATGAAAGTGATGGCGGTGGCTGCAGCTCACCTTCGGAGGTCAGCGGTCCCAGTCTTCCTCTATCTCAATGACAGGCTGATGAAGGCGGGCTCACCCCAGGCAATCGTCACTCACCTCTAGACTATGGCGAACCTACTGCATTCACTTGGGTTTGCTATCAACATGCTGAAGTCGCACCTGACTCGGTCTCAGACCCTCACTTTCATTGGAGCTAATCTGGCTATAGTGCAGTTCTGCGCTTACCCTCCAGAGCCAAGAGTCCAGGACATTCGGGCTATGATTCCAATGTTCAAAACTCAGTCCTTGATTTTGGCGAGACTGACTGAGGCTGCTGGGCCGGATGGCCTCCAGCATCCTGCTGGTGAAGTACGCCAGATGGCACATGCAGGCTCTGCAGTGGGATTTTAAGTCCCAGTGGGCGCAGCAACAGGGGAATCTCTGCGACCTCATCCAGATTTCAATGGAGACTGCAAAAGAACTGCAGTGGTGGCTAGTGAACTGCGATCAGTCCGAAAGCAGACCACCCCCTCCTCCTTTCCCCACCCGGAGCGGACAGTAGTGACCTATGGATCACTTTTGGGTTGGGGCAGCCACCTGGGAGAGGTGGATAATAGTGGATTTTGGTCTCCAGCAGAGTCCCAGCTCCACATCAACCTTCTGGAGTGGAGGACGATTCACTTGGCATTGAAAGCCTTCCTCCCATCCATCAAAGGAAGGTTGGTTGGTTGGTTGAGGTGTTCACGGACAACACCGCTATCATGTGTTATTGCAACAAACAGGCCAGAGTGGAGTGGAGTGAGGCGAGGTGGGGTGGTGGTACAAGTCCTTAAAAAAAAAAAAAGTTAAAGAGGAAGTGAGGGGGACTAACCGAGTTAGGCAGTATGCAAGTGATATCATGGTGCATAACATCACAGTGTGTGACTGCATCACAGAAGTGCCATCACAACCCATGATCTCATAGGAAGTGACATAACAAGAAGGGACATCAGATCTTAAGACCTCACATATGTGTTTAGCAGGTCTGTCATGAGTACATTTAAGCGCCTTATGAGATTTAATAGATGAGATTTTGCGTTGGGGTTGTGCTAAAAAAGTGACAACCCAGTCGCAAAATCTAGGCCTCAACTTATACATTTTTTTTAAACTCTGCCACAAAGAATTTTGCAACAAGGAGAAACGTAGCAGTAAATCTGTTCTGTTCAATTTGTTGCAAAGTCTGGATTTTTAAACATCTTATGGGATTAAGGTACCTGCTGTCGAGATCTTTATGTGCCTAGTAAATCTCAGGGAATAATAATAATGGTAGGATAATTATGGAGGTCAACACATCTGTGTTTTGTCTAGTCCCAGTTTTGAATCAAAATAGCATAGAGGATTAATGTGTCACCTGCAACAAACATCGTTAAACATGCAGATGGCAGATTTTTATTTTATGTAGTTAGGTAACTGGGTTCCAGAGTTTGTTACTTGCAGTTCATAAATTTTAAATCCTTCTAGTATAGCACAGTGAAGCTATGAAGGACATGCGATTCCTACACCTTGTTACCCTCACTGTCTTATGTAACACATCCTGTACATTGATTTACACACATGCTTTCTGTACATTGATTTACACACAATTTATTGTCAATGTATAATGTATACATGTGATCTAAAGCGGTCCGACGCCCTGCATAGGGATGAGTAGCTCTTTAAAAAAAAATATAACAAATTAGTGGTATTTAAATTGTTTTATTTTGGTAAATACTGGGAAAGACTAACAGATATGACATTCTTACAGTGCATGCATAGCTCTTATATACAGTGTGCCTGTTTCCCACCTCTGCATTGCATTTAGGTGAGAGGCTCCAGATAGCTCCCAGCAAGGATGCTCGAACAAAAGGCCTGATGGCCCCTTAACTTCGGCCTTTGTTTTGGGCCCAAATGGTATTTAAAAAAACAAAGCCCCCTCGCCGCCTGCATGTTGCTACTTGAAACGAAAGCAGACAATGTGCAGGAACTGCTGAATGTGTCATGTGTCTGAAAATTACACCGGGAAGAGTTCAGCATATTTCAGTGGGGCCCAACATCTTGGCAGGTGGAGTCAACCCTATGAAAATAGTTGGTGGACGCCGTCTACCCGTAGGTAGCCTAGACTTGTGCTCTGGATGGTGGACCTGTGCCAGAAGGCCCTGCACTTCTGGACCTGGCTGGAGTGACAGAGAATCTTCCTGATTGTGCAGTGTCTGATGAAATCTCTGAACGCCTGGGCAGACAACCTCAGCTACCGATGCCTTGCTAATCACGAAGGATGTCTTCATCCAGACGTGTCGCAGGATCTATTCGGAGAATGGGGAAAACCATGGCTCAATCCATTTGCCACTGCCGAGAATGGGTAGTGTCAGCACTTCTGTGTGTTGGAGTTTCCAAAGCGACTCAAGCTCGGAGACACGTTCCATTTAGAATGGAACTGGGAACTCATGCACGCCTTTCCGGGCATACTGCTCCTGCCCCACAGTTCTTAAAAAGATCAGGACTGACTAGGCCAGAGTCATACTAGTGGCTCTGATCTGGGTTAGGAAAGTATGGTATAGGGAACTCCTGAGCACGAGCATCTGCCCTCATCAGGCTGCCCCACTTGGAGGACCTTCTGTTGCAGTAGTAGGGCAAGGTTCTACATTCGAACCTACGCATAATCCACCTTTGTGTACAGTGGCAGTTAAATGCATTTGATGTGTTTCCCAAGATCTGTTATGTTATCTTGGCAGCCAGGAGTCTCTAGAGTATGGCTGTATACACCTGCTGCTGGGAAACATTTGTCGCTTGGTGCACATCTCGTCATGTAGACCCGCTTTTAAGCCCACTTGTCGGAGGCCCTACTGTTTGTGTTGTCTTTAGCCCGGCAAGGCCTTGACCTGGGCACCATTAAAAGGTTACATTTCTGTCATATTGTTTTTTTGCGCTTGCCAGATCAGCGCTCACCATTTGTGACTCTTTTTCTTAAGGTGTTATAACACGTGTTCCCTCCTATCCCTTCCATCAGGTGTCAATGGGTCATTAATTTGATCCTATGGTTTTTCAAGGGTTCAACATTTGATCCCCTGCACATCACTCCACTTCAACTACTAATTCTCAAGAAGGCTTTCTTGGAGGCCATTACATCGCCCGGGAGGGTTAGAAAGCTTCAAGCTCTCTCAGATAACCCTCTGTACACCAGGTTTTACTAGAGAAACTGGTTATTCGGAAACATGCCTCTATTCTACCGGAGGTGGTCACTCATCTTCATGTAGCCAGAACATCACGCCGCCTAATTTTTCACTCCGCCTGATCCTTCTAAGAGGAGAGAATCCATCGTTTGTTAAAAGAGGGGGCTCTTTTTGTGTCCATCTATAGTACCAAGGAACACCAAGTGGACGAGCAGCTCTTCATTGGGTACACTAGACTGAAAAAGGGCAAGGTGGAGCAGAAATGGACCACCTCTCGCTTGATTGTACTCTGCATCAAAATCTACTACACATTAGCTAAGCAGCAGCCTCCTGAGGGCTTATGGACCCATTTCACCAGGGCCAAGGCCACAACTACTGCGTTAACACACGGAGGCCATGTCCTGTCAAGCTGCTAAGTGGGTGTCACTCCACATGTTCACTAATCACTATTGCTTGGAAAGTCAGGTCTGTCAAGACAGGCATTTTGCCCATTCGGTCCTACAGGTTTTTCACGTCTTAGCCAGTCGCATACCCAACTCCGGGTAGGTACTGCTTGGAAATCCATCTATCTATTCTAAGGTGAGTAATCCGCTGTTAGAAGTCTATCAGAAGAACAAGTTACTTACCTTCGGTAACGCCTTTTCTAGTAGAGACTCTAACTACAGATTCCTCACTGACCCTCCCATCCTCCCCACTCTGCGACATAGTCTCTTCTATCCCCAACATACTGTTAGATTCTGCATGCTGGTCACTCAGTCCAATGTGGCTCCACATTTTTTGCACGGAAATAGTCACGAAAGAAACGGATGTCAGAGTGCCGAGGTGGCGCGTATACGCACCACACACGTAACTTCTGACGCAGAGCTGAAAGACGTCACCTACTGGCGCACAGAGGTACTGCTCAAGATTTTCTGTTTCAGTCGGATGCCTAGGGAATATTCTAAGGTGCGGAATCCGGTTAGATAAAGTCTCAACCAGAAAAGGCTTTACCAAATGTAAGTAACTTGTTCGGCAGTACTCAGACTCAAAAACTGTCACTCCTGTTACTGCATTCTTTGGAGGGAATATTTTGGCAGATGTCATATTTTGGGGTATCCTAATCAGGCTACAGACAAGATTATACACTTAAACATTGCTCTGACAAGACTGATCGAAGATTCGAAAGCACCCTTCATTCAGACAAGAAATGGTACTGATACAGTAAAAGACTGCACTGATCGACACAACAGCCATAAATTCTTTAACAGATAGCAGAGAAATTAGGACTTTCTGCTCCTAACTGCAAGAGAGTTTGGAGGACTAATCCCGGTATGTCATATGTAGAAAACAATCAGACTAAAGGGTTGGTTAAAGTAAAGAAATTTAGAAAATCGTGCAAATACAGAGCTTTGTTATGTCAAGTTTTTCATGTTTTACGACCATTCTTCTCTTGCCAAGTAGAACATTCAAAATCATAAGTAAATCTACGCACGGTTTGACAACAATCGCTAGGATACCAAAACATCTCTCTACTGTGGTAAGGCAAGCTTGCTTGTAAGTATTTTGAAAACTTATCGGGAGATATTGGGCTTCAAACTGTTGACTTATCAGCAACAACACTATCGTTGTTATAACCTTTAAACTATCTGTTGTACCAAGCAGATGCAAAATGCGAAAACACAGCAAATGGGAACAGGGTACCAATATTCACTGTGCAGAAAGGTTCAGCCAGAGCCATTTAAAAAGCCTTGCTTAAAAAAAAAAAAAGTTCAACGGAAACGGATGCTCAGTGCTATACAATGAATTGATTTTAGATTGACTTTATAGATACATACGGAATCTTCTCAACGTTGGATGTGATGGTGGAGAAGAACTTATCCGTGACTGCAATCAAGTTACGAATGGATATGTCGAGACGTCTCTGGACCTCAGGATGGCTGAGTGCCTGCTCAGGGCTAACATCATAAGGGAGTTGGCTGCAAGAAGAGGAAAAGAAAACAAGGACTAAAAACATAACCTATAACAATTAAATGCCCAGCTACCATACAAATACACAAGAATGTATAATTGAACTTTATGAGTCAGTTACTTTTGTGCTAATAAGTTATATTCATGAACGACCCACCACAGTGCATTTGGCGTTTGCTTTATCATGTTACTCAAAATCATCAGAATCGAGTCTTGGGCATAAGCTGGATAAAATAAGATTGAAAAGAAAGTTCTATGATAAAAAAAAAAAATGTTAACCAGACCAACATCTTACTTATACAATATCAGTGCAGGCTTTCTGGATCTGGATAATCTGTTATCAAGAGGAAACAAACATAAAAGAACTAACCTAAAGTATAAGAACACCACTTTTAGTCCTCCAATTTTGAGGAATCCGATCCAGGGTGGAAGGTTTCTGGCACTTTCAATCACATCAACAGTCCTTATATGAAAGTATGACACTTTCTGAAGCAAATGGTCTCTTGAAATGGAAGACGTTAAGAAAACCGCAAAAATAATGCAAAGTAATGCAAAAGGATTCCTTAGAATGGTAATAGCTGCCAGTTTCGGGAGATGGTGGAGTTGTGCAAATATGTTCTGCAGTGGGGTTTTAGACAGTGGTGCTAAAACAGCTAATGAGCAGGACTTTGTACTCATCTGCCTCACGGGGGACGACTACCCCACCAAAGTAGGGTTGATGACTAAAGTCAAAAGGAAAGGGCGCCGATGAGTAAACGGAATTTTGCCGGGTTCCTCACAAGGCCCGACATAAGACGAGCGAGGGGTGTTGATTTTATAGGTTCACTGGGATACTGCTTTCTGAAGGGGGAAACACAAAAGTATAAGGATCTTGCCAAGGGCCTAAAACAAAAAGACAGTAGCAATAATGGCAACACACGGACTTGGGAGAGAGGCAATGATTAGTGCCAGCAGATAAGCAATAATGATACACTTATCACTGTGGGCCCTACCAACTTCACACCGGAATGTCCTGAAGACCAAATGGGAAAAATGCCCCTCCCTGTGAACTTGATAATCTAGACATTAGTGTCTGATGAAGGGGTTTATGGCAGCCCCTTGCGACAGCCTCACATGACTCCAACACATGAACACTCTTGGCCAAGGACTTATACCACACACTTACTGGACCAACCAAAGGAAATGCCTGTAGGACGAGGAAATACATGTTCTGCAAGTCCAAAGGCACCTCCCAATTTCTTGGGTTCCAGTCAGATAGGACGTAGGCCAAAGTCACCATCTTACACTTATCTTTCCTAAGGAATATGTTCAGAAACCGGAGGTTGAAGATTAGCCTCAGTGCCCAGTCCTCCTTTGGCACAAACAACTACCAGGAGAAAGATGCATAGCCATGCTCCAGCTAAGGGACTCTAATGCCCTTTGGAGATCAGCGTCTGAGCATCTATGGTCGGTATAGCGGCATAACCCACCAACATATGGCCCGCAGGGGTGGGGAATTCCTATCTCCCGACGCCCGAGACATATAGATTTCTTACAAGGGCAAGAGGTTTTAATTTCTAACTTGTCCAAAGGACAAGTAGACAGTTACGGTAATCCGATACACAGCTGTTCAACCCTTTTGGTCACAGCTAGTTAATAAGGAGCTCTGAGCAGTTTATTGGCAGTGAAAGGGTCAATGCAAAAGCTGGGGCCTACACTTTAATTTCCCCAGAGCAGAACAACAACATGATGGAGCTGAGCTCAAAGTTGCAGCTCCATATAAAACATCCACAGCACTGTCAGATAAGAGTCTTTTTGCTTTCTCCCCGAGGCTTTGTGTGGCTTCCAGGCCCTCCTCTGGTCCTTTCATTTTCTTCGAGCACGAGACGCAGCTCCAGCACACTCACATCACTGGAATGTAAGAGGCTGGCTCTTGGCTCCTGCTCTGACTTTAACCTTGTGACCCCCTGCCTTTTATTCTGTGCTTCACCCTTGAGCCTCAAATCGGCCCCAAGATCCCTCCTCACCTATGTTTCACCCGGTGCCTGTACTTGCTAACCCCATCCCACCCCCCTCTGCTGCCCCCTCTGACTGCCCTGACCCGATCCCCTTGGCCTCTCATATCTTACCTCATCCAGGGCTTACATTAAAGTTAATTAGTTTCCCCATGGGGAATTCATGCAATCCTCAAGCGCACCCTCATTTCTCTCCTTGCACTGGGCCTCTCGTCTCACTTTGTGCATGCACCAGGGGCATCTGAACACGCGCTGTAGCAGCTACAGCAGCTGTGGAGTTCTTAATGGGCCCCTTCTTTCTGCAGGTCCAGACAAAGGTTCATAATTGATATGAAAGGGTGGATGGATATATACATGGATGAATGAGTGAAAGGATGGATGAGTGAAAGAATGGATGGATGAGTGCAAGGGTAAATGAATTGATGGATGGGGTGAAAGTGGATGGATGTAAGGATGGATGAGTGAAAGAATGGATGGATGAGTGAAAGGGTGAATAAATGGATGGGGTGAAAGTGGATGGATGAGTGAAAGGATGGATGGTTGAATACAAGGGTGGATTGATGGATGAGAGTGGGTGGATGGCTGGGTGGAAGGATGGAAGGATGGATAGATGGGTGGAAGGATGGATAGATTGATGGGTGGAAGGATGGATAGATTGATGGGTGGATAGTTGAGTGAAACGGTGGATGGAGGGATGAGTGAAAGGGTGGATGGATATGAGTGAAAGGGTGGATGGATATGAGTGAAAAGGAGGATCAATGAGGTGAAAGACGGAAGAGCAGATGGATGGATGGAGGGATGAGTGAAAGGGTGGATGGATATGAGTGGAAAGGAGGATGGAGGGGTGAAAGATGGAAGAGCAAAAGCATGGAGGGATGAGTGAAAGAGTGAATGGATATGAGTGAAAGGGTGGATGGAGGGGGTGAAAGTGGATGGATGGATGAGCGGATGGATGGATGGATGAGCGGATGGATGGATGAGTGGAAGGAAGGAAGGAGGGATGGATGAGTTTGAATGATAGATTTGGAGCTGGAAGGATAGGTTTGGCCCCAAGGGCGTCGTGAACCACTCGCTTTACCAGCTACAGTGGGGGTGGAGCTCTTGATGAGCCTCTTCTGTCTGCAGCTTAGCAGACAAAGGCCCATAATTAACGTGTAAGGGTGAGTGAGTGAAAGGATGGATGTGTGGGTGAAAGGGTGGCTAGATGAGTGAGTATATGAGTGTAAGTGTGGCTTGCTAGATGGATGAATGAGTGAAAGGATGGATGAGTGACAGGGATGGTGGATGGACGATGGATGTGTTGAAGGAAAGGGTGAAAAGATAGATGGGTTGCAGGGTGGATGGATCAGTAAGCGAAAGGATGGAAGAGTGAAAGGGTAAATTGGATGAGCGGAAGGATGGAAGAGTGAAAGGGTAAATTGATGGATGAGCGGAAGAATGGGTGAGCGAAAGGATGGACAGATGGCTGAGATGGATGGATGGATATGTTTGGGGATGGATGGGTAGATTTGGATATGGATGGGCGGATGGATGGACAAACAGAATGGTGAAAGGCTGATGAAAGAATGAATGGAAGCCAATGTAAAGGTGAAATGCTAGATATCAGTGGGTGAATGAAAATATGAATGGGTAGATCTGCAGAAAAGAGGCAAAATAAGGAAATCACTAGTATTCAAATCCTTCTATACTATGAGCCTGACATAACCAGAGAGGCTATTATTCGAGCTCTTCTATAATGAGTGCTGCCATTATTTGACGGTGCACTACATGATGGCACCAAAGGGACAAGTGGATTTTGTACAGGACAAGTAGATTTATGAAGCTACCTGTCCCATGGACAAGTAGATATTTTATTAAATTCCACACCCCTGGGCCCCAACCTGCATTAACCAGTATGAGATAACTGCTCGCCGGTTTGGAGACCAAATCCAAATTCTGCCTCTTACTGGCCCTCAGATGACTATAAGAATGGAAACTGAAATGGCTTATTGGCAGCCACTGCAGACAAAGAAAACTGAGGAGGAGCGCACACTCACTCACCCACGCACTACTCGGTGTTTAAGTGTTTTGGATTGCTCTGCTGAGGTAAGGATATAATCCAAACTATCAGCCAATCAGGACCGGAATCTTGGCTCACTAGCGATGCCTAATCTGGATCTAAACTCAGTCTAACCCATCTAGAAAGCTACACTGGTAGACTACTAGGTTCAAAAGCAAAGTTGTATTGGAGTTTGGCTGTTATTGTCCAAGTGCATAGGATGGCCTACAGCCTAGTCATGATCCCTGCCCAAGCTAGTGAACAGCAAAGATACAATGCAGGTGTAGGGGGCTGTAATCCGATCTAGGCCTCCCAGCCAGCCCAGGTTGAGTTCCATAAACGTTCTGTAAAAATACAAAGCTATACTTTATGGGTCATGGGCTGCGTATGACAATATGCACTGCCTAAAATGCAGCCTGCATAGCATCCAGTCATTGATAAATGCATTCTCTCTTCAACTTATCTTCACCAAAAAGGAATCCATTCTCACCAATGGTAGTAAAAATCCAGCTGCAAATCATATGCTGGCTCAAATGTAGGCATTTTTAAGGTTTCTTCAACTGCTCTATACCAATGCAAAAAGGCCCCGGGCTTGAAACATTGATCCTCAATCTCATTGAACAGTATGTGAAAAAGAAATCCCAAAGAAGGTGGTTCAAGATACATTTCTTGTGTCGAATCAAAACCCTCTAACCAAACTGAAATTTCAATTGCAAAGTGCAACCACTGCCCCACTCCCGAAGCAACATGGGAGATATCCTCCACATTATCCTTCTGGAAGCCATCCTCAACCTCTAAAAGCATTTTTCATTTTGTTGCATGGCATGTTTTACTACATCACCACCCCTCTGATACCCTCATCAAATGCCCCTCCCAGCAGACATCAAGTTCAAGCCAATATGCATCATTTACAAAGACACTCGAGCAGCAAACCAGTCAGTTACATAAAAAATACTCCTTTTCTTTCCCTACCTGTGCCCTCCAATCGCTTTAATGGTTCACAGCCTTGATTTGAGACTGCCTTGTTCAGTTTTGACCCGCATGAAAGAATTGGGAGGATTTCATTTTCTCCAGATACTTCACCTATACACCCTATAAAAACGATTCTGTTTTTCCTCAATACAAGAGTTTACCTTCACCCACGATACCTCCTGAACCTATGTAAATGCCACTGTACATAGATTTGTGATTTATCCCTATTTACTATTTGAAGCTCTCATTTGTCCAGTGGGATTAGATTTATAGTGTAAATACATTCCCTATACAATAACACATTTGAAAAGTAAACCAAGCAGTACCTAGCAGAAAGCACTAAAAGCAATAATTGTTCAAACTAGATTCAAAATATAGAAAAGAATCATCTTTAAACCTGCATTTTTTTTGAGTAAATAAATCCACTCGGTGAACAATGTATAGGAAAATATGATACTGTGCAGGTCATCTGAAATCATAGAATATAACATCAAAACATGCAGAAGAGCATGGTATAAACTGCACATGTCCCACATGGAAGAGGAATGTCTAAATGCACAAGTGTGGGCAAAATAAAAGAAGTACATAATTTAGAGTCTAAAACGTAATATTTGAAAAAATATATATACATTAGAATCAGGTCCAAAGCATAAAGTTTTTTGCCATAATTAAAACTAGAATTACAGAGGCTACCCAAGGTGGCAACAACCCTAGCCAGTGTTCTTACCTTTTCTGACCAGTCTGAGACTCCATCTGGTTGATCCAGCCCTTGTATATGTCCACTGGGTTGGTCCGAATGTTGAGCGTTTTATCCTGCAGCACATCTCTCACCACGTTCTCTAAGATTTCTCGCAAGGCGTTCTGACCTCGACCGTTACGATAAAAGCTCACCACCAGCTTAATGACCATTGGGTTCCCAGTCACGATCTCTTGGATGTGATCCACTTTAGACCTAGTGAAGAAGGTAGCTAATTAATACTGAGATTTAACACTACTGTTGCACATTTGCATTTTTAATGTTTAGAGTGTTTCCTGCCGTCTGCGTCACAATGTGTATAGTCCCATATTTAATGAGATGGTTTCTAGTGACCAGGTGTAATTAGACAAGGTCAAGTTATGGTCACGTCTTGGTCTGAATATATGTAAAGTGTACACAATTGTAAGGGGATGCCACAATTTGGCTAAAATTCAAAATTATGGTTAGTTACTTTCACTACATAGATGAAGATGGCAAGAGGTGTAAAGAAAAAGATTTCTAAATATGGCTGTCTGTGTTATGGGTATATGCGGAAATCGTCTATACTGAAGACGCTTGCTCAATCGATTAGGGTCATGAAGTATGCAGAGATGTGTTCTTGGGAATCTCTGCTGTTTTACTTCACTCAAACTATGAAAATGCATCAACCTTGATATACAACAAACAGGTAAGGATCAAAATGGCTTTCTAGCCAAGGAAAAGTCAGCCCAACTGCCAACTTCTACAGCCCTTCCTATCCATATTACTATCTCTTACACCTAATTTTACAAGCAAACACTGCAAACCTACTTGATTTCCTCCTGGAGGGCTGTTTTGAAGAGCTGAAGCAGTAGGTAGGCCTCTCTTCGGTTGGAGGCATAGTTGTACAGAGAGAAAATGACAGATTCCATGAACTTGGTTGACTTGTTCTGCGGCATCTGGAAAATTAGCTTGGCCATGTACACTGGGTGGGTCTGGAAAAGAAACACTTTATGGAACAACGGAAGAACACTGCATTCACAGTGGGAGAGTTCCTATAGAACTCCCTTAATAGTGCCCTTACAAATAGATTAAACAGAAAGACTGAGCCTGCAGCAATAATAGCTATAACAGATCTCCCGCCTTGTACTGAGGTAACTGAATAATAATGGTTTGGTAGAGCTGCATGCTGGCCACCTGTAAACAACGAACAAACAGCGTGGACGGACCCGCTTATAAGAAAAGGGGAGGCCGACTTACTTGTAATCAGATTTACAAAGGTGCCAGAAAACCATTAGGTTTGTTAAAAGACCCCTCACCCACCAACCTAGTTGGTGGCATACTTCATCATTGGGGTCCCAACCGGGTAGCAGAGTGCCACCCGGTTGTGATGCAACGCCGGATTACAGTGGAGCTGGTGTCGTGCAAAATGTGAGGGAAGTGGTGCAAGTTAAAATTATCTCTGGGAATCCTTGCCAAATGTTTTATTGTTTTATTGTTAACGAAAGAAAAGGCAACGTTGGAGAAAAATGCTCCTTGTTGTCACGTTGATAGGTCTACATGTTACAGCCCCTTTAAAAAGGTGAAGGGCTTTCGTCAGGACCAAGTGAGTGAAGTGAAAGTGGCAAAATTACGCCACGTGTAAGGTGATATTGCAACACACTCGCTAAGGTGTGTTGTACTGTAGGTGGTGTCTGTATACTTACGGACCCACTGATAAAAAACCTGTAGGGTAAAAGGAAGACAAGAAGACAAAACACATATAACATAAATGCAACATAAAATGCAATCTTTCTCACAATATTCATGTGCCACTGTGAATGTCTCAGGTAAGTGGGGGTGAATGTTTTGATTTGTTCTGCATTCCGTCCATCAATTGTGTGTCTTTTGCTTCCTCGCCCTAAGTGCGCCGGGTATGCCCAGACGTGGGTCCCGGGCTCACTGTGCCACTGGATTCAAGCTATCCTGGCTGAAGAGGGGTGAAACCCCGAAACCGGTCCTAGGATGCTTGTTTCCGGTCCAGGGAGGACCTGGCTTAGCAGTTCGGGCTGGACTGTTCCCATGAGGCACAGGGTCAAGACTGATTTGCATATGGCCAGGTCTAAACTGGGGTGGCATGGTGAGCAAAAGAATGATGGATTTAACCCAGATCTCTTGACTGGGGGTGAATGTTTCAATTTGTTCTGCATTCCGTCCATCAATTGTGTGTCTTTTGCTTCAGGTAAGTAGGCACAGGCGTGAGTAGGTCAACGATGTGGACCGGGTGGTAACCGGTCATGCATGCCGTTCCGGTATACTGTGCTCCCTTTTTGTGCTGCAGTTACCTGGATATGGCGTGTCTATGGCATGCTACTACATATTTATTACTATAAGGGTAAAAGGGCCCGTAAGTCCCTGTGAGTGCCATAAGTGCTATTTAGCACTATCGTTAAAAGTTATAGGCAAAGGTGCATGATGTAGGCGCAGACCTGGACGATTAGTGGTCATGCGTGAACTACGTCAGGTGTCGCGTTAAAATTAGGCAGTAGATTGCGTGTATGATATAGACAACATAGTTACACTGGCTACGTGTTGCTAGTAGCTTTTATCAGGACCCGGGAGGGGCGCACATCTGTAGTCACACACTGAGGGCGAAAAATGGGAAGAAGCGTTAGCAGGAAATGACTCGAAGAGTCATGGTAATTGGCGCAGAGGCTCGGCATGTAGAAATGCATGAGCGTGCCGTATCTAAAGATGGAATCGGAAAAGTCTTACTTCGTCAAGATGGAGCACTTGCCTTTGGCACCTGTTTCGGTCTCCTCACGGTCCTGGATGTTACTGGACCCATCCGGGAGCCTGGTAGAAATACCGAGGCCGGCTGGTTTCGGAAAGCGTGTGTGCGTCATCGCGTCCACGTGGGAGACGTGGAACGGTGACCAGAAAGACTAGACCGCCTCAGTTGAGGCGGCTACTGCGCATGCGTGATAAGTGCCATATTGGTGGGGTATGTTATGCAGAGTAAAGTCAAAAATGCTGGTTGTGGCTTAAACAAATACAGAGGGAAGTGTTTATAGCCAGCACAGCCGGGTGGGAATGAGCCAAGTATAAATGCATCTGCCTCGAATGGGGCAGGTACTGTGCACGAGTAAATGTGCTATGTTAGAGAGGGCGGTGCACATCAGTATCCCACAATGGGGTTGCTATTGGCCATTACCTGAATGACCGTCAGGGGTAGTACGAACCTGCAGAACAACACACCTTAGCGAGTGTGTTGCTATATCACCTTACACGTGGTGTAAATTTGCCACTTTCATTTCACTCACTTGGTCCTGACGAAAGCCCTTCACCTTTTTAAAGGGGCTGAAACATGTAGACCTATCAACGTGACAACAAGGAGCATTTTTCTCCAACGTTGCTTTTTCTTCCGTTTTTAACCTTATCCTGGACCGCTAACAATAAAACATTTGGCAAGGATTCCCGGAGATCATTTTAACTTGCACCGCTTCCCTCACATATTGCACGACACCAGCTCCGCTGTAATCAGTCGTTGCAGCACAACCGGGTGGCACTCGGCTAACCGGTTGGGACCCCAATGATGTAGCATGCCACCAACTAGGTTGGTGAGTGAGGGGTCTTTTAACAAACCTAATGGGTTTCTGGCACCTTTGTAAATCTGATTCCAAGTAAATCGGCCTCCCCTTTCCCTTTTCTTATAAGCGGGTCCGTCCACGCTGTTTGTTCATAGCTTATTTTGGGGATAGGGACGTACCCCCACATAATCCTCGCTTTCTCCTTTGTTTACCCACCTGTAAACAACCACACCAAATTTAGTTCAGTACCACAATGCATCACAAAACTGTAGCATTTTTAAATATTGAAGTGAAAGTGGTCACGTTCCAGCAACAAAGTGTCATTGTTTCCCCCGCCAACTCACTACCTCCGGCCCGCCCCCCACTCAACCTTTCACAAGTGGCCCTACATAACACGGTCAATCAAAAGTTTACAGTTGAAGAGTTGATTTGCTTGAGCTGGAAAGCACCAAGTATTTATTTTGTTTTGTGCTTTATACTGCTCTAGCTTGTCACCCTTCATTCACAATGCTTGTTCAGTCCGAGTGCAAACAAGTTATATACCTCTAAATGTACAGCAGCCAGCTATGTGATATTTGTGAAGTCGAATCCCGGAATCACTAGTCTGTTCAGCTTAAAACTCTTTGGTGTAAGTGAATAAAAAGATTATGAGTCATTAGTTTACAGTGAGCAGTGGCCTACTGCAATAGTCTTCATCTGTTATTTTACATTGTACCAACTCCTCACTCAGAAAATGAAGTCAACCGTGTCTACTAAAACAATAAAATCAGAGCTAGTCTCTAATTTGCATTAGATTCTTCTTACAACTTTCAGATGTTTCATATGCGGGTTGGAACTTGGCGTCTGGCTCCACATGAAAGTCACTTGTCCCAGAGTGGGAGAATTCTGGTCTAATATCTTTAATGAAATGGGAAATCGGATGGGGCAGGTAATCATTCCCGATCCACTTGGATCGGGAATGATTACCAGCCCCATCCGATTTTCAATTTTATTGGGTGCCCTCTTTGGTACTCCATTCGGTTTGAATAATCTCCCTACTGAACGAAACCAGCTCTGTTTCACAGCTACTCTAATGGCAAAGTCACTAATGTACAAGTTACTTACCTTCGGTAACGATGTATCTGGTAGAGACGATTCTAGCAGCAGATTCCTTAATGTAGAATTATCCCCAGGCGTGAGACTGGATCCGGAAAATTTTGCCACAGCATCCCTGCGCGCCGGGGGAGGGGGAGGGGGGGGGGCGTGGCACCACACGACTCCACCCTGACGCTGTCCGCGGACGTGACGTCAGCGAGGTCACATAAGTCCCACCCCGGCGCGCTGACATCAGTTTTCCCTGGAGAACTTTTCCGCGCCACAACGCGGAGCCATCACAAACAAAACTGGGAAAGCATGGGAACAGTGTGCGAAAAGCAGTGAAACAGAAAGGGAAGAAGCGAATGGTGAAGGACAGCACCATGAGGGACAGTGCCAGGCACCGTGTCACTGAAAGGCATGTAAGGGAAAGAGCAGAGTACCGCCTCTGAGAAGCAACCCTGCAAAGCCAAAGCGACATCCACACTGGAGACAGAAAAAAACAGGTGAAAAATGCCATAACAGACGACAGAAAGTCTGCAACCACAAGCTATAACAGTGAAGGGCAACAAGCCGGAACAGAGGAGGAACGACAAAGGACCCCAAGACAACACCACCAAGGAGCGTCGCATCCCCTGTAAAGAACCAAGGGCTGAGGCACAGCCAAGAGACCCTAACCCAGAGGACTGCAGAGGAGTCAGAAAACCCCAAGCAATGAGAAAGGGAGAAGAGCATGAGTAGACCCCACACTGGAACAACAAGGGTGGAGGGACGCAGAAAGACATTGAAACCCACCGTCCAAGTACCAGAAAGGAAGGGGTGGAACAAAGAAACAGAATGAAGCAACCCGCCAGGGAGGAAGTGAAAGAGGAGACTCGCAGAAGACAAGCCACCCTGAGGGAGGCGATTGCAGAAGACCAACGGAAGGTCCTCGCAGAACGGGGAGGAAGGGCGGGCCGTGAAGGAATCTGCGGCTAGAATCGTCTCTACCAGATACATCGTTACCGAAGGTAAGTAACTTGTACATCTGATAGAGACTACTAGCCGCAGATTCCTTAACGTAGAATAGATACCCGAGCCATACCCAGAGGGGAGGAGGGTCTGGGTGAGAATCTCACCAGCTTGGAAGAACACAGGACCCCAACAGGGGATGTGTCATGGGGACAGGAAGGACGGCCCAGCCCCCACCAAGCAGCGGAAGAACAAGGAGAAGGGAAGGCCAGGATACCACAAGCCTACCCGAGGGGCCAAGGGTGCCCGCCAGAGAACCCGGAGGGACAGGCGGCACCAAGAGAGTATCAAAGAAGAAAAGAACCACCCTCGAAGCCAAGGAGAAGAGGTGGAAACGGGGGCAGAGCCCGCCTCAGGAGCAGGAACGGCCCCACAGCCGAGAAGCGCAGACCTGAGAAGGAAGACACAGTCACGCAAGCCCCAGAAGAGCGACGGACAGGAACACACAGGTACACGCCAAGGCCCACAGGGGAGGACCATAACGTCCAGGCGTGCGCAACCGGCAGCTGGCACAGACTATGAAGAAGTGCCCAGAACAAGCCGAGCGCAAGACCAGGGTGGAGGCAGGGAACCCCCCGCACAAGCCCCAAAGAAGGACCGTCCCAGTGGCACAACCCGGCCCACGAAGAGAAGTGGGAAACATGTAGCCCAGACCTAAAGCCGTCAACCAGAACACAGGAGAACACCAGGAATATCCTGGCCCCCCTGGAACACAAGGTAGAGGACCAGGCCGAACGTCGGAGAAAAAGGCGGAAACACCAAGACACGACGCCGTAGACGGCATGACAAAAGTCGGTCTGGCGATCCAGAGGCTGAGGAGGGAAGGAAAAACGCACAGAGGCAGACATCCCGCGGGAACAAGGGCAAACGTATGCCAGGCAAGCCCCGCAGAAGAGGGGTCGAAACACCAGCGGATACAGAGCAGGACGGAACCTGGAGCAGCGGAAGCCGCGCAAAGGCTGAGGAAAAGAGACCGCACCAAGCGGAATACAGTAACGCCAGGAAACGCGAGGAACCCAAGAAGGGATCCACATCCGCCCAGCTTAGGACAGGGCTATACAATAGCCAACAAGTACCCCACCTAGGGTATGGCACACCCAAAACAAAACAGGGGAACACCTCTTAGGGAAAAACCCGCAGCAGAGGTGAAGAACAGAAAGACCTGTGGGTATCACCACAGACGGCTTACCAATCAGCCAAAAAGGGGACACAGACGGTCCAACCTGAGGACCCAAACGGCTTCACTAACAGCCAAAAAACACACCACAAATCGAAAAGGTCGTACCCGCAGCCAAAAGGACAGAGGGGCCAACTGAAGGACCCGAAAGGCAGTCCCAGCCCCACACAGCACCCAGAGGGGCCAACCGAAACACTAGGCCCAAGGAGAGAAGCGGGACAAACGCCTCCCAGAAGACACCCGAGGACCGACAACCCGAAGGTTACGGAGGGGGAGGAGGACGGAGCCCCGCAAGGAGTCGCTGAATAGTGGAGTCCGCGTGGTTGTTAAATAACAGAATCCCATCAAAGGGCAGGTCAACAAGACGCTCCCGAATATTCTCGGGAAAGACGCTATCCCGCAACCAAGCATGGCGGCGGAGGGCCACGGAACTCGCCATAGCGCGGGCATCGGAGACATCCAAGGCCGAACGGAGAATAAAAGCAGCTAACTCCCGACCATCCAACACATGGTGCCGCAGATCAGCATGGACACCGTCATGGGAGGCGCGAGACAGAAGGGACTCCGCGGAATCCCATAGGTCAGAGGTAGCCCTGGCCAACACACAAAGGGTGTTGAGCGCGCGCAGAGCAGCACTAGTGGAAGCGAAAATGTTACCCCCCAGGAGTCCAAACACCGGGCCTCCCGTGACGGAGGGAGCAACACCGAAGGCGAGGAGGGGAAAGCAGTCTGCAGGACAGGGCCCTGGGCCGAGGGGTGGGAAAAAAGGCAGACCGGATCGAGCAGGGCAGGACGGTGGCGGTGGAGGAGCGGCTGAGGCACCGGATCCCCCGTAGCAGGACGCCCCCAGAAGAGAGTTATGGAGCGAAGCTTCAAACGGAAGAGGATCCCCTCCACCAGAGCCCTGGTGGAGAATCCCCAACAAGTGATCCGTTGGGAGCGGAGCAACCGGATTGCCCATCTGCAAAATGCCAGCGGCCGTGGAGATGGCCCAGACAAAGGCTACACTCGCCTCCGTAGGGCGACGTGAGGGAGAGAGCAACTCTTCCGTGGGCGAAGGCTGCAAACTAAGCCGCCCGTCCCCATGCCCTGGTAGGATGAAGGACCCACGGACGAGTGGGGAGCCTGGGGGGTCTCCGAAGAAGGCGGAGAAGCCTGCGGGGCCACCAACTGCAAGGTGCGGGAGAGCGGGTCCGGGGACTGGGGACGCGGAGACGGCAGAGAGCCCGCCCCGGAAGCCGCCGGTGAAAAAGCAACGATGCTGCGTCCAGTCTCCGGTGAAGAGGAGACAAGGAGATGACAACCCTCCGGAGAGGAGGAGTCGACGCTCCGACGCCGGGACGGCGCCGGAGAGTCCGCCAGTGGCACCGGTGTGTCCTCGCACGGCGCTGAAGTGTCCACCAGGGGTGCAGAGTCGACCTCCACCACCACACGCAGTCTAGGAGAAAGGGGCGGGGTTGGAGCCGAAGCGGCCAATGAACGGCACCGAAAAGGCGCAGGCTCGACCCCCGACGAGGCAGCCGCCGGTGCAGGGGTCCGAGAGGGTCTCGGGGAGGCACCCCAGACCCCGGCCTCCACTTGCGGCTCCGCCAGGGCCGGGGAGGAAAGCCGTTGGTGCCGGAAAGGCGCCAGCTCGGCCTCCGGTAAGACAGCCGGCTGCCCAGAGGACTGAGGGGGACTCTGGGACGAGCCGCGAGTCCCGGCGACCACCCGCGACACCACAGGAAGCCCCACGGGGCTTTACGGCGAGGTAGGTATGCCGTGGGCCGAAGAGGGGCACCCCGGAGGGCCGCACCTCGACGACACCACACCTCCAGAACCTGAAGCCGAACACGTCAGCGCCGGGGGCGAAGCCGCCGGCGAGTCCGCGGAAGGCCCCGCGCATGGCAAGGGATACGCAGACGTCTCAGGAAGAGGAGGGGGGGCCCAAAGAAGCCCGCAGAGCCGAAGCGTAGGCCTTCATTTGGGCCCTTGTCGCCCCAACGCCAGGAAACGGCGGATAGTTTGGCGACGGGCGAGGGCGCACGTACCGAGAGGAACCCGCGCCCTCATCAGAACGAGGACAGGGCCTCGGTGACAAACTGCAAGACTTACCGGCGGGCGAGCTACGCCCATGGGGCCTCGGCGAAGGACGATGCCGCAACCGGAATCGGCGGCTCCTGGACCCTTCCGAGGCAGGGGACGGACGTGGTGACGAGACCGATCTGGACAAGCGGGCCGAAAGCAACGTCATCCGGCGCTCCCGCCGGGACTTCGGCTTGAGATGCTGACAGGCGTCGCAGTCCGTAGAATCATGGTGCTCGCCCAAACACCACATACAAATAGGGTGAGGGTACGTCGCCGACATCTGACGCGCACAAGAAGCACACGTTTTGAAACCCGAAGGCATTGCACACTGTTCCCAATGCAAAGCGTTGAAAGAGGCCTGAAAACAGGCCAAGGGAACTCACTCCGGATCCGCGTTGCACGCGGAAAAGAAGAAAACTGATGTCAGCGCCGGGGTGGGACTTATGTGACCTTGCTGACGTCAAGTCCGCGGACAGCGTCAGGGCGGAGTCGTGTGGTGCCACGCCCCCCCCCCCCCGGCGCGCAGGGTTGCTGTGGCAAAATTTTCCGGATCCAGTCTCACGCCTGGGGATAATTCTACGTTAAGGAATCTGCGGCTAGTAGTCTCTATCAGATATTAGCGAATTGGAAGTCGACAGCGATACCCACTGTTGATCAGTGGCGCAATAAATTGTGTTTGATTAAGAATCATGAGAACCTGTATGCAAAGAGAGTGGGCGCCAATAAGCGGTTTTATAAAATTTGGCTGAATTGGTAAAGAGTAGATAACGGTGAATCCAGTCGGTAGTGGGCTATTCAGTCAAATACGGGGCATAAGAGATTGCTGTTCCCATGTGTGTTAATGCCTATATTAATTTCTATGATTTTACTGTATAGGAAATGTGTTTACATCAATTAGTGTTCTGATTTAAGATGCGATGCATTTGCTGCATTCTTATAATTAAAAATATCTAAAAAAAAAAAGAAGATCAAATTAAAAAAAAGATTCTCCTTACAACAGATGAATAAATACTAAGGATTAGCACTGAAAAATACGCGCCATATTTACTTTCGCTGAACTGATTGTTATTTATGTATAGAAATGTCAAAAGTGCAGCAAAAGGGTGGTAAAAACATTTCCTTGGGCCTCTAAGGCACAGCGAGAGCAGCTTCCACTATTCATGCCGATTCAAGAGAACTCATATATATATATATATCCATCCAACTATCACTCAGAAGATCTGGCCTAGTTAACAAGCAATACTTTGAGCTTTTAAGTCGGCTGTAAGAGAAGGTTCAGGGTAGTTCCCTGATCCCGGAATCAAACTTTTATGTCAGAAGCCAAGTAGTGTTGTGCACTCTGGATTTTATAGTAACTTTCAGGCAGTCAAGTGAAATGCCTAGCTCTTGAAAATCAAGACCGACAATGATCACTAATGAAAAGGCAGCTTCGTAGGACAGGGGGATGCCAAATTCAGACACTGCAATTAGGAACCAGAAACTCAGATAACATGGAATGTTTGTAGAACAAAGCCGAGACATCTACTGAGTCTCTGGGATACATGTAGGAGTTCTCAATCAAGAGAACAGAATCAACAATATAAAAGCGGACCACTGGTGCAGGTATGTAGGCCCCAGAGTTGTGGCCTGTAGATCAAGTGAAGTACTGAGCATATGTCGGGTACCACGGAGTGAAAAAACACCCAAATAGTCCTAGAACAACAACAGAGCTCAAAACCCTTAAAAGCCCCTCTAAACCTGCCTCTGCCGATCGATCAAATGGGTTAATACTTAAGAAGCTTAAGGACTTGAAAGTTGCGAGTAGCAATTGGATTCTACAGAGCTCAGTCTTAACGACTTTGGCTTTTCTATGCAGATGTTGGTAAAATTGGGAGGGGGGGGAATCGTGCAAGACAAGGAAGTGGGGGCTTTGAAATTCACCTGGATCCGTCCCACACCCATGTGGAAATAAATACTATCCCAACACCATAGAGAGAGAGAGTATCATAGGTGAAAACATGGCCTTCATTTTTAGGTCGAGCCTCGAGTAGCGCGCAAGCGCTGCTAGGCGAAGACTTTAAGTAAGGGGGTTTCAGAAGCAGTCCAAACGCTCGTGCGTCGTGGCTGGCCTTTTTGGGATGGTTACGCGCGGCAGACATGTGTTTCCAATTATCGTGCCCAGACGCGGGCACGATAATTGTAAACACATGCCGGCAAAAGGCCATGACGCACGAGCGTCTGGTCAGCTGAGCGTCTCGTCAGCTGAGCAGGCTGCCGCGCTCGCTCGCCCCCGCTCCTCTGTGGTGCGCGCGCACCACTCGCGGGCTTGTTTCTTTTCCTTTTACTTCCGTTTTCACATTTTCAGTACGTGTAGCAATTACCACACAATCAGCCTACTACGCTCAAGCGATGAGTCGGATATATCAGGACAGCGCACTTCAGAACAAACCGGTGAATAACGACAGACTACCAACTCAATGGAATCCTTCCACCGACCAACGGTACGGTGGCTAATAAGCCCGCTTGACTAGTTTTCGGTATTTATTATTGAGGGCCGCGGTTTGTGTTGTGGGATGGTGCCCTCTGCGGGTCGGAATAATAAAAATCATAATAAAAGAAGCGGCAGCCGAAACAATATCTGCGTGCTTGTCCGTTTTATTCGTTGGCCGTGAATCTTTTAGAGCATCTTGGCGCACAGTATTATATTCGCTACTGTTGTATATGCCTTTAATTGTTAGTTCGGTTGTTCTATGTTGTGTCCTATTTAAGGACCCATACTTTAGTGAGAGTAAAATGTATCCTACAATAAACTTCTCTTCAACGATCTCCTGCGTGATCTTAATCAAAATACAAGTCGGGCGGCACACTATGCTAAGCACAGATTTTAAGCTTATGTGTTTTAAGCCACGCCCTTAATCACATTGGCCACGCCCCTTTGAGAGACCCCCCAGTTTTTTCATCCCACTTAAAGCCCTGGTGGCGTTGCAGAAACAACTTTTTATTTTACCTACTAACTGTAATTGGCCCCACCCTGGGCAGGGCCGAGGCGCGTGCCCTCTGTAACATCACAGGGCTAGACATACCACCAAAGTAGGGATAAAGCAAACATACTAAACCCCTACTGGCTTGTAGCCTACACTTGCAAGTCTAAGTGGCCACACACCAGGCGTGGAGCGTGATTCAAGCTGCACCCAACATGTGTTCCCTCACCTTGTGCGGACAGCAGACACAGGGGTGGTGTTTTACTACCTGCAAAGCTTTACTTCTGCCCCGGGGCACGGAGCATGCGGGTTGGACACCTCCACGTGTGTTCATAATGTTGGCTTCTAGAAGGGCGCCACCTTGTGGCTCGTGGGTTAATGGCACTATTACTCATTTTTGTGTCGATTCCCATGAATTGAATTGAAATTGACTTGTATAGCGCCTACTGCCACTGACGAGGCGTCCAAGCGCTGTTTTTGGACCCTGGTCTTTTAGTTAGAACACAATTTGTACCCACATAGCGCACTTTACGGTTTGATTAAAGTGTTGGTGATAACCCAGTTACTTGTTCATAACATGGGGTTCTGACAGTAAGTTTGGCATGTGACTAGTCCTGCTCCAGCCCTGCCGGCCTTTCGAGGCCCGGGCCTGGTGTCAACACTTTCCATTCTCTTGTCACTGACCATGCGCCAGCCCCACTGGCCCCTCAGCAGCACGGGTGACGGAAGCAGCCATCCGTGATGCTGCGGATGCTTTAAATGTTGAAACGGAAAAGGTCGGCTCTGAAGCAGGCACCGAGCCCTGGGTTTCTCATAGCAGGTCTCCGATGGTTTTTTAACATCTCTGGCTTCAGCACACATGACAATCATGCATGTGCGCTGAAGGCCCGCTGTGACATGTCACGTGACCCAGAGGTCTGGAGGGGCGCACCATGTGCACCCCCTTTCACTGGGCATGGCCGTCATCCACTCTCCGGGCTGTGGAGGCTGACAGTGGTGGCAGCCCCAGATCAGAGACAGGACGGGCCCTCCCACCTCTCGCCTGCCAGGGAGGGCTTCTGTAAGATGCACACTTTGGTATTATAAACAAGCATTGGCATAGCCAATAGGTCTCGCCTTTGGGACCTTATAAGTGTTTAGCCATGCAACAGTTGATGTTGTTGCACCAAGGATATTGTGCTGCATAACTAAATATTTATAAGGTCCCAAAAGCGAGACCTATTGGCTATGCCAATGCTTGTTCAAAAAAGGCACCAAATCCCAATCTTGCAAAAGCAGCACAAATTGGATAGTATTAGATGTAGAATCTGGAAGATTTCACTTTCTTACAACTGGAGGCAAATCATTTATTGTTGTCAATAGACACACTGTTTTCCTATTCATCAACTGGGATGTTGCATTGAATATGCTGTGTCCTCAGACAAGAGTAATATTATAGGCTGCTTATATGGTGCCTCAGCTGCCCTAAGGCACTCTCTGAAAGTCACTGGCAAGTAATGTGAATGACTGACCTCAATTCAAGCCAAAATTGCAACTGGCCTTTCAAAGTGTGCAGCAACAGCAGAAGTGGAAAGTGGTCATAGGTCAGATGAGGAGGATGGAGAACTGAATAGCTGTATTAAACAAATTCTTTTATTGAGTGCAAATGTCAAATAGGTATGTCTGCATGCTGCAAGAAATATAGGGGCAGATTCTATCTCTGGAATCTTTGGTCTTCAATTTTTTGTAGTTTCTGTGTACTTCCACTTGAACTCTAAAGCATCTGACCACACAATTTAACAAAACGTAAAACAAACAAACTTTCCTGAGGCTTGGTGCAATGCAATCACAAACAATGCAAAGAAAAAAAAAAAAGAAGAAAATAAAGCTTACGAGGAGAAAGACACAGATAATCGCCTTTGGGAAAGTTAAGCAGCTCAGGCCTGAGAATTTCTGTACACCTGCAGCGCACAGTATGTTCTTGGAGTTATCAAAACTTTTGGTCATCTAGCCTAGTAAGCCAATTAGTTTCTAGCAATGGAAACTGCTAAAATAAAATCCCAATCACCATCAAATAATCGCACAACCATTAAGAGCTGCTGTACCTTCATTCAACATAAACCTACTACAATGGGCTACATGTAGCATACAGACTAACGGGTTGGCAGCAGAGGAAACAAAGTGCAGCCAGACAACTGGTGACACGAAGACAGGACATCACTATTCAAACAGCGACTTTGCGTGCTCAACTGAGAGAGTGAAGTTTAATGGTTCCTTATGGTGCACAGTTTAGAGGACAATAAAGACCCAATATTGGCAAGAATACCGGCCCCCTCCTAGAATGGAATGCTAACCATCTCTACAATGTAGACAGCACAGGTAGACAATGTAATGCACAGAAATAATGCTGTGGCTCAGCCCCCGACAAGGTCTCAGAGAGATGGGCAGCCATACACTCTTTAAGCACCACCTAAATCCGGACTCACTGTCAGATAGCCGACGGGTTAGTGGGCAGTTTCAATGACAACCGCCTTAGTTCAGCCAACAGCAAGAAGCAGTCTGTGGTCCACAAGGGTTATATAAAGAGAATTAATAGAACACATAGCACAGACTTCCTGAATCTTCTATGGAGCCTGGATTTAAATGCCCTTGAAATGCAGTTGGAGTATAAACTCTAGGTGCTGATAGGGTGGCTTGGAATTTAGTCAATTTCAGCCACCAGAGTCACCATTTAATGGTCAGGTACCACTTCCAAAAGAAGGAATCTGAATGGGCTCCCATAAATGGCGGATTTTTGTTTTTTTTGTTTGCTGAATGGTTACATTGGATAAGTTAGATGTGGGAACCATAAACCTAGTAGGTGTGTAAAATGCCAGAAGGAGGAATTTGACACAACATTCACCCACTAGTTGGTCTTTTGTGAGCCGTATTTAAAAACAGAACTACAGGTTGTCTGGCTAAGTAGTACACAGCTGACGTTACAGAGAACTATTTTCCTTTTCCATTAACATACAAACAGTTCAGGTAGTTGTGGAAGTAAACTCTTGTCAGGAAGGGACTTTTAGAAGACCGATATGACGCAGAGGGCACACAGTAGATGGCAACAAGTAGCCTCTATAGGACAGGAAATTTAAGAGACAGCTCAAGGATGCTAAAGGCTCTTGTAAGAATAAACAAAGTCCACAGCTTTCAAAAAGATAAACTGTTTCCTCTCTCCCTTAGCTACAGAACGGTTGCTATGGATCATAGAGCAGCGCACTGAGAATAAAGAAGAAAGGTACTCCCTTTAATCGTAAAAAAACATTATTGCAGTTTTATTTTTTATCTTCAATTACCTAACTACTGTGTTTTGTCGTACTAGAAGCATGAGTGACCCCTTCCCTGAGAAATAGTTGGGTGCTACAAAGAGAGGACTTCTGAAAGGCTTCTGAGTAAATTCAACACCCACAATCAGAAAAGTGCCATGATGTTGCAGAAAATCTACTAGTGGGGGCATGTTCGACCTAGTTAGATACCAGAACACTAGGGGCCTTATTTAGTGTCTGATACACAGGATACGATGTCAAAACGTGGATGCTATCCTGCCCAAACAACTCTAAATAAGACCTTAAATCAAACTAAAGAAACAATAACTCAGAATTGTTACACACAAATCTTATCCTTCCTCTAGAATTGGCAAAAGCACCCGCACTTAAAGAAAAAGAAGTGTAGGCAAGATATCAGCAAAAAATGTCAGGTATTTAGGTAGTTCATAATTTAGGCGTTATGAAACATCCTGGTTACATGATCAATGTAGGAAGCTGGCTCTTTATATAGTGGACCAAAACAACGTACACTGTGTAAGGAGTCCAAGCAAACCCAAATTGGCTTACCAAGGCAAAAATGATAACCCAAATGCTCTAGTGTGGGTATTAGAAATGGGTTTTCTGGTTGGCTAGGGTATGCACCTAAGCCAGGCAGAATCCAACCCTCCAGTCAGGATAAGGAGATTGCACGTCTAAAATAACACCTGCTCACCCCTTTGGTAGCTTTGCACGAGCAGTCAGGCTTATCTCCGAAGCAGTGTGTAAAGCATTTGCCCAGAACCAGCAGTAATACAGTGAAAACACTACAAAAGGATCACACCAATTTTAGAAAAATAGCCAGTATTTATCTGTGTAAAACAAGACTAAAAAGATAAGAATCCAACATACAGTTACTTAACCCGCAAAACAGTATCTTTAGAAATGCACGGCATCGGGGACCTTGCGATGAGCTCCGGTGAGCCAGCGTCAGCAGGCGTCGGTCCCGGAAGTCGGTGCAGGAGTCGTCGGGCCCTTGAAGGCACAAGCGTTGCAGGTTGAACTCCTTGTGGTTGAATTCAGGAGCGCCGGCAGGCATCGGGGCTGCGGTGCGAAGTGCAGCGGTGCGGCGTTCGGTAGCCTCAGGTCGCGGTGCAGGCAGCAGCTATGTGACAACGTCCTCGGTGAGACCAGGGCTGCGGGGCGAAGTGGGGCAGTGCTCGTTGCGATGCTAGCAGGTCACAGTGCAGGAAGCGGCGTCGCCGTTGCTGAAGCGCTGTCGTCGGCGGACGAACTGGAGTTGATGGCGCCAATGTTGATGGGCCAAAGCTGCGGTGTGGGATGGGGCGGTGCGTCATGTAACTTACGAGCAGTGCCCCCAAACCAAGGTGCAGGCAGCAGCGTCAATATCAGCTTGGAGCGGCATCGGCAGTGAGACCAGGGCTGCAGTGCGACGCGGGCAGTGCTCCGTGTTCTCCGCGAGCGGTGTCCACAAGTCATGGTGCAGGTATCGGCATCGGCAGTTAACGGCGTCATCAGTGAGACCAAGGTTGCGGTGCAAAGTGCGGTGGGGCCCTCTGCGGTGCCTTCAAGTCATAGAGCCAGCAGCAGCGTCGTTCACTGCATCGGGTTGCTTTTTCTTCTGTTGCAAAAGACACACAATTGATGAACGGAATGCAGAACAAATCAAAACAATCACCCTCAGTCAAGAGATCTGGGTTAAATCCATCATTCTTTTGCGCACCATGCCACCCCAGTTTAGACCTGGCCATATGCAAATCAGTCTTGACCCTGTGCCTCATGGGAACAGTCCAGCCCGAACTGCCAAGCCAGGTCCTCCCTGGACCGGAAACAAGCATCCTAGGACCGGTTACGGCGTTTCACCCCTCATCAGCCAGGATAACTTGAATCCAGTGGCAGAGTGAGCCCGGGACCCACGTCTGGGCATACCCGGTGCACCATGCTAGCCCAGTTCTTTTTGCATTTGTCACCCCGAGTGGGACGGGTATGCCCCAGACATGGGTCCTGTGCTCTCCATGCCACTGGAGTCAAACTATCCTGGCTGATATGGGGTGAAACCCCAAAACCGGTCCTAGGATGCTTGTTTCCAGTCAAGGGAGGACCTGGCCTGGCAGTTCGGGATGGACTGTTCCCATTGGGCGCAGGGTCAAGACTGATTTGCATATGGCTGGGTTCAAACTGGAGTGGCAGGGAGAGCAAAAAAACGATGGATTTAGGCCCAGATCTCTGTACTGGGGTGAATGTATGACCTTGTTCTGCATTCTGGCCATCAGCAGTTCTTTTTGCATTTTCTTCTGTTTCAGCACAAAACACACAGTTCCCATTGCTGGTAGCAGATGAACTTGAAGTCTTTATTGTACCCGAGACTTCTTGAACAGGGGGCATGCTCTACCTCAAGCCCTTGGAGAAACTCTGAGAAAACAGATGCAGAAAGTCCAGTCCAGTCCTTTCACTGCCCAAGACAGAAGCAGCCACTGCAGGCCAACACAGCAAAGCACACAGCAAAGTGGTAGTCTCTCCTCTCAGCTTCTCCAGCTCTTCTTCTTGGCAGGTTTCTTGATCCAAAAGAGTTCTAAAGTTCTGGGGTCAGGGCCCCAATAATTATACCACATTTCCCTTTGAAATGGGCACAAACAAAGTTCCACTGGCATACATAAACCAATTCTGTCTGGCTCAGGCCAGGTTCACTCCAGGAGGAGGAGACAGCTTTGTGGAAGGCAGCCACAGTCCATTCAGGTGCAAGTGACAACTCCTGGCAGTTGACTGGGTGGGCGAGAGCAAACTTTGGTCCATGCCCCTAATAAGGCCTCATCAAGTGGCAGGAGGGGCTCGGAAGATGTCTGGCCCAGCTGGAGAACTTCCGTCAATACCCAAGTCTTAACCTCCAAGGTGGAGAGCATAAGGTCAAGGACTTCAGCCACACTATGCATTACCATGGCGTAGGAAGTGGATTCCTCTGTGGCTGGTCCAAGGGGTAAGAGGAGGTCCAGTTTAGAGAACATATCGAGACCACTAGCCTCCTGCAAGTCATCATACCAATTGGATTTGTGAAAGGGCTTAGCGAACTAATCACCTGCATCATATTCTTTGGCCAAGTCCATACCAAAAAAGAATGTAAAGTGTGTTGTTCTTGTGAAGGTAGCAGAGAAAGCGGCGCCTCAACTGCCATCAGCCGAGGTTTGACCAGTGCAGTCGGAGTCTCACAGGACTATTTCTCCTTGTCTGGATGCAAAGAATTGAGTATTGGAGTCAAAGTCTCAGGGACCAGCATGGATCGAGGCGTCAGACGTGGTCCGGACTGGGTCCAGATGTGTTGGGATGCGCTCAGAAGGTCAAGTCGGAGCCAAGGACGAACCCACCAGTAGTACTCAAGATAAAGAGCTTCTCATCTCCTTGAGTCCAGAAGACACGCCAGAAGGAATCAGTAGGGAGCCAAAGAGTCGAAGCATGGCTGCGCAGAACTCTTCGATCTGTTGCCGGGTGGCAGATGGCACGGAAACTAAGGCTGTGGTGAAACCAGTTGTGGAATCGGCACCAAAGTCGGAAGCATGATCTAGTTTGGTGGAGCCACCCTCGCACCTGTTCAAGCAAATGAGTGGTAAGAGGGGTCTGAGTTCCACTTAGATTTCTTATGTTTCTTATTAGACTTCCAGGACGATTTGGATTGAGACAAAGACTGGCCTCGCTAGCGGCTTCGGCGACTTCTTAAGCAGGAACGAGGCAAGGACTGAAGCTTGGACTTGAGCACGACTTAGAGAAGTCTCAGCGAGGAGGCGTCTTATGCTTGGCAATATAAAGTTTTGCCTCACAGTCCCGGATGGCCTTTGGATACATCAATTTAACAAAAAGGGGAGTGATTCACTTCAGGCAGTACAGAGGTTAGAATCAATATAATAGTCAGCAACAGAGTACCTCTTTTCGAGAGAGGTATGTTATAAATGTGTAATGTGATGGGAACCTCTTTTTTGATAATGAAATAATGAAGAATGCATCCTTAAATAAATGGAGCCAATGGTTAATAAAAAGAACCATTGAGTCATAAGTGAAAACCTATTCATGGTATGAGAGGTACTCGGTTTGTTGCCGACTTTGGATACATCAAAGCACACTCACTTGGAGTCATGGCTGAACCCCTAGATGCCACAGGCACAAGTGATGGGGATTTGTCACAGATGTTTGCCTGCGACAGTCCTTACAAGGTTTAAAACCTGTCATTTGAAGGGCTAATATTCCGTGCACACTCTAGAATTTAGTAGAAAATATAGGAGGTAAAGAGTTGTGAGAGACGAGAGGAAGCTCCAGATCAAGGTCAGGAGGCGCAGAAAGAAAGCAACTATTGTCAGCATGTGGGAGTAGCGCTTATATATGCTCTGCTCATCATTTCTGGAGTGGAACTGTGTCAGTGTGAAGCCACACGTCACCTTATGGTGCGCAAAGGTACTGCTGATAAGTTTCTACATTCCATCTGACACCTGAAGAATATTCCAAAGGTGAGGAATCTGCGGCTAGAAGTCTCCTATCAGAAAGGCGAGTAGCAGTGGAAGAGCGACCTAACAAATTGTGTAAAAAAAAAAAAAAAAGATAGACAAAAAATATATATTTTCATCTATTTATGTGTTTATTTATTTAGAGTCAAATTATGTACACCACTCTGCATTAAAGACTGCCTGATAGTTGCAAAGACAAAACCATTTTTGCAGATTCAGAGTATTCTGTATTCAAATGGAGTGCATTTGGCAATGCACACAAATCAGTTTTCTATTTGTATTCCATGTAAACAATGCATCCTTCATTGTGCTGTATACAAGGGAAACAATCCACTGGAGTATGCAAGGATGTTTAGTTTTTCTCGTACAATATATGAGAAGGAAAGGCATTTCCTTTACCTTATTGGATGAGAGCATTTGTGTATTTACAGGTTGAGAAGCACAAGTTACTAACTTGTGTAACGATATATCTGTAAGAGACAGTAGTTAGTGACAGATTCCTTACCTTAGAATATCCCCAGGCGTCAGGCTGGATCCGGAAAGTTTTTGCGTAGCAGTACCCTTGCGCGTCGGTAGGCGGCGTCGTGCAGCTCCGCGTCCGTCGTCGGCATCGCCGGGATGACGTCGCGGGCAGTACTTAGACGCCGCCCCTGCGCGCTGACGTCAGTTCTGTACACTACTTTCCGCGCCAGGAACGCAGAGCCATGCAAGAAGCTGACATAGGTGTCTGAAAAATACTAGGGCCCTGAAAGGGATGTCCTTAACCCTAGAAATCAGTTCGCAGAACGGGGAGGATGGGTGGGCGGTAGGAATCTGTCACTAACTACTGTCTCTTACAGATATATCGTTACACAAGTTAGTAACTTGTGCATCTGAAAGAGACACGTTAGTGACAGATTCCTTACCTTAGAATAGATAGCCAAGCAATACCAACCCCGGTGGTGGGTCTGCGAACAAAGATCAGAGAAGGAAGTCCTGGAGGACAGAACGGCCAAAGAAGCCGTCCCTCCGGACCTGGCTGTCAAGGCAGTAATGCTTGGTAAACGTGTGCAGCGAGGCCCACGTAGCTGCCTGACATATATCTTGCAGCGGAACACCGCGGCCTAAAGCCGTGGTAGCAGCCGTTGCCCTGGTGGAATGGGCACGCAGCCCAACAGGAGGCTCCTTCTTAGCCAAAGAATAGCAGGCTTTGATACACAAGGTGACCCAGCGGGAGATGGTTCTCTTGTGCACCGCCCGACCTTTTTGGCGCCCACGTAGCCAACAAAGAGCTGGTCATCCACCCGGAAGTGTTGTGTGCGGTTGATATAAAAGGAAAGCGCACGTTTTGGGTCCAGACGGTGGAGCCTCTCTTCCTCTCTGGAAGGATGCGGAGGCGGAAAGAAGGTGGGCAAAGTGATGGTCTGCCCAATGTGGAAGGCAGTAACCACCTTTGGCAAGAAGGACGGGCGCGTCCTAAGAACAACCTTGTCTGGATGGACAGACAGAAAAGGAGGTTTGCATGATAGAGCCTGGAGCTCACTCACCCGCCGAGCGGAGGTGATGGCCACCAGAAAGGCTGTCTTCAAAGTAAGAAGACGAAGAGGACAGTTATGTAGAGGCTCAAAGGGAGCGCACATTAAAAAGGTAAGAACCAAGTTCAAGTCCCACTGAGGCATGACAAACGGAACAGGAGGGAAGAGGTGTGTAATGCCTTTTAGAAACCGGTTAACAACAGGGGACTTAAAAAGAGAGGGCTGATCAGGGAGCCTGAGGAAGGCCGAGATTGCACAAAGATAGCCCTTGATGGTACCCAGGGCAGAACCCTATTGGGCCAGAGAAAGAAGCAACAGAAGAACCTCAGAAAGAGGGGCAGAGAGGGGATTCACAGCCTTTGCTGTGCACCATGCCACAAACTTGTTCCACCTGCAGGCGTATACCACCTTAGTGGAGGGACGCCTGGCTGCCAGAATCACATCACAAACTTCGGGGGGCAAGTCGAAAGGAATCAACTGCCGCCGCTCAATCTCCACGCAAGCAGGTGGAGACTGGACAGGTTCGGGTGGAGGACCGTCCCCTGCTGCTGCGACAGAAGATCCTCCCGAAGAGGCAGACGGATCGGGGGATCGAAGCTCATACTGAGTAGCTCGGGATACCAAACTCTTCGAGCCCAGTCCGGAGCCACAAGGATGACTTGGGCGCGGTCGCGCCGAATCTTCTTCAACACTCTGGGTAGAAGTGGTATAGGTGGAAAAGCGTACAACAGACCGCAACTCCACTCGCGACGAAAAGCGTCGCCGAGCGAGTGCCGCCTTGGAAATTCCAACACGCAGAACTGATGACATTGCGCGTTCTCTTCGGTGGCAAACAGATCTAACCAAGGCTCTCCCCACTGTAGAAAGAGTCCTTGCGCCACTTCCGAGTGAAGACGCCATTCGTGATCCATCATGCACCTGCGGCTGAGTTCGTCCGCCCTGGCGTTCAGGGAACCTGCCAGGTGTTGAACCATCAGGAAGATGCCCTGATGTTCCAGCCATGTCCAGAGGCGCAGAGCCTCCTGACATAGGGTCCACGACCCCACCCCGCCTTGTTTGTTGCAGTACCACATGGCGGTGGTGTTGTCTGTGAACACCTGCACTACCTTCCCTTTGACAGAGGGAAGGAATGCCTTGAGTGCAAGTCGGATCGCCCGGAGCTCCAGAAGGTTGATATGGAGCCGGGACTCCGCCGGAGACCAGAGGCCTCTGATGGCGCGGACGGGGCGGGGTTGGTGGCCTGACCCGCACGCTGGTTGCCTGACCCGCCACGGCGGGAGCCACGTCCTCGGCCACGCGAAGACGATTGCTGCGCGGGCCGGTGGCTGGGCAGCGGACGTGACTGGGCGCCCCTTCCGTGGCCATGAAAGGGGCGAAAAGCAGATGGCTGCGGAGGGCGTACAGCAGAAAGGCCCAGGGACTTGGCCGTAGCCCGTGAGTCCTTAAAACGCTCCAGCGCATGGTCTGCCTTGTTCCCAAAAAGACCGACCCCATCAAAGGGCATGTCCATAAGAGTGTTCTGGACATCACCCGAGAAACCAGTGGTTCTCAGCCAGGCGTGACGGCGCAGCGCCACTGTCGTTGCAATTGATCTACCCAGCGAGTCGGCGGTATCAAGGCCACATCGAATGGTGAATTTAGCCGCATCTCTTCCTTCCGCAATGGCGCGGGAAAGCAGTGTCTGGACCTCCTCAGGACACTGGGGCAAAGCTTGCGCCACCGAGTCCAACAGAGAGTGGGAATATCGGCCCAAAAGGCAAGCGGTGTTGACAGACCGCAAGCCAGCACTGGAGGAAGAAAAGACCTTCTTCCCAAATTGATCCAGGCGTTTGGATTCCCTATCCGGAGGAGCGGTAGGGAAGGCGGTTTGGGAAGCAGAGGCTTGGACAACCAAGCTCTCAGGAGTGGGGTGTTGGGAGAGGAACAGGGGGTCGCCCGGAGCGGGGCGATGGCGTCGGGCCACGTTCCTATCCACAGGAGCCCCTGTGGCGGGCTTGGACCAGGTGCCCAAAAGAACGTCAGAAAGTGCGTCATTAAACGGCAGCAGTGGCTCCGAGGAGGTAGCCGCCGGCTGAAGCACTTCCGTCAGGAGGTTAGTCCTGACGGCCACTGTAGGCAATTGGAGGTGTAAGGCCCCAGCTGCTCTACGCAACACCGTTGCAAAATTTGCTCCCTCCTCCGTTGCCACGGAAGGAGGAGATAGCATGCCATGGTCAGGGGAGGTGTCCAGCCCACTGGCATCCCCAAGTTCCTCAGCCCAGTCCTGTTCGTACTCACACTGCTGTGAGAGAGGGTCCTCCGACCCCTCCCAGTCCTCTTCGTCCTCCTCAGGTTCAAAATAAGGAGAAGGAGGGACACGCGGGACCCAAGGTCTCAACGGCGTCGGAGCTGGTCCGGCGCTGTGTCCGGATCCGGAGAGAACCGGGGAACGACGCCGCCCGGAGCCCCGGGCGGCGTCGGAAACGGCACCGGAGACATCGGCGCCGGCGTAGTTAGGTCAACCGGCGTCGATGGGGGTTGCGGCAGCACCGGAGCCGGGATCGAGGCCGGGGCTGAAGCCGGGGCCGGGACCGAGGCTGGCGTGACATGCGGCGCCGGGACCGGAGTCGTCGGCGGCGCCGGGTAAACCCCATTAGGGCCCGCGGGGCCCGAAGGCGCACCGGGGGGACCTTGAGCCCGAAGAGGCGGGCCATGGCCGACAGGCATTCCTGTATCTCGGCCGGAGTCGCCCCCGAACCCGGGAAGGACGGGTAATGCGGGGGCGGCTCCACAGGCACTGCCGGAGCCGCGGGGACGGTGCCGACAGGAGCCTTAGCCGAGTCGCGAGACCGGCGAGGCGAAGTCGTGGAGCGATGACGCTTCTTAGACTTTTTATGCTTCGACTTACCGGAGGAGTGCAAAGACTTGGACCCCGACGACCGATGAGGACTCCGCGAGCGGCCCCTCGACCTCTCACGTGACCGGGGCTTGGTGTGGCGCGGAGCCGACTGCCGGACCTCGAGGAGCTTTCGAGACCGCTCTCGCAAAGCCTTCGGGTGCAAGGCCCGGCAGTCGGGGCACGACTTCATGTCGTGGTCGCGGCCGAGACAGTAGAGACACTCTAAATGCGGGTCTGTGATCGACATCATACGACCACAGACGTCGCAGGGCTTGAAGCCGGGCATCCCTACTGACACCTTCGGAGTCGAGAGACTCGTGGAGAAAAACAGTGACAAATCACCAAAAAGATAGTCAAAAAATGACTAGGGCACTGCTCTTCCCGGATCTGCGCTTACTGGCGCGGAAAAAGAAGAACTGACGTCAGCGCGCAGGGGCGGCGTCTAAGTACTACCCGCGACGTCATCCCGGCGATCCCGACGCCGACGACGGACGCGGAGCCGCACGACGCCGCCTACCGAAGCGCAAGGGTACTGCTACGCAAAAACTTTCCGGATCCAGCCTGACGCCTGGGGATATTCTAAGGTAAGGAATCTGTCACTAACGTGTCTCTTTCAGATACACAAGTTACTTTCCTTCGGATAATTCTTTCTGGAGGATACTCTAATCAGAGATTCATCACCTTCAGAATATCCCCTGGCACCAGACTGGATCCGGAAGATTTTTCAGTATACCCCCCCCCCATGCGCACAAGTATGTGACGTTGTGCTCGTTCACTCCACTCAAAGAGCCCGCTGAAGTCGCAAATAGGTGCTATACAAGTACGCTGACGTCAGTTTCCTCCTGCACAACCTCCAAGCCCTCGGACATGCAGCTCAAAAAAAGATTCTTCGTGCCCGTATGCATATGTCTAATTTGGGACATTTTAGAAGGAAAAGAGTCCACTCCATGGAGAGGGAGATGGGCGGGTGGTGAGAAATCTGCAGTCAGCTTGTGTTTCCCCTAGAAAGAGGGAAGATAAGTAACCTGTTCTTCTGATGGATACTTCTAATCTCTAATTCCCCACCTTTAGAATAGATACCAAAGCAGTACCTCCCGTTGTGGTGGGGCTGTGGAATGACTCAGGCGAAACAGTTCTACAGGACTGAACTTCTAAAATGCCCTTCCCATCTGACTTGGCTGTCAAGGCAATAATGCTTCATGAAGGTGTGCACTGATGCAACCATGGCAGCCTGACAAATATCCAGGGCCAAGCGTGCTACCAGCACAGTGGTAGCAGGCGTGGCCCTGGTGGAGTGGGCCTGAATCATTCTGGAGGCTGCTTCTTAACCAACGCATAGCTAGAGCTTAATGCAAAGGTCTATTCACCTGGATACAGTCCTTTTCTGCACTGCCTTGCCTTCTCTTGCCTCAAAGAACCACACAAAGAGCTGATCTTCCACCCAAAGGTCTTCGGTACGATTGGTGTAAAAATGGAGCGCTCTTTTGGAGTCCAATTGATGGAGTCTCTTCTTTCGAGGACTAAGGTGGGGCAAAGAACCCCGGAAGAGTGAGGGACTGTCCAACATGAAAGGGAGACAAGACTTTCGGCAGAGAGGCCACTGCAGTCCTCAGAACCAATTAGTCTGGAAAGAAGGTGGTGAAGGGCGGCTGGATTGACAAAGTGTGAGATTTACTCATGCGTCAAGCTGAGGTGATTACGATGAGAAAGGTCGTCTTCAAGGTCAGCAGACATAGGGAACCCACTGTGCAACAGCTCTAAAGGGTTACACATAAGTAAAGTAAGGGCCAGATTATGGTCACTCTTTGGAATCATGAAAGGTTTAGGAAGAGAAATGTGGACCAAACATTTGAGGAAACACTTCAAAACAGGTGATGTAAACAAGGATGATTGGTCCTGTAAATGAAAAAAGGCCAAAAAGGCTGAAGGATAACCTTTAAGAGTGCCCACTGCTAGTACTTGCTGGGCCAAAGACAACACAAAAAGTAACACTTTCAACAGCTTAGCCTAGATTGGGTCCTTGTTACCGGTGTCACATACTTGTACCAGTGTTCAGTCTAGTCCTATTTTGTAGAAGGACTACTAGCAGCCAGGATGACATCTACCACTTCAGGAGCTAGATAGATCGCAGTCAACTGCTGCAGTTCAATCTCCACGCATGGAAGTGTAGATTGCTCAGGCCCGGGTGCAGGACTCTGCCCTGCTGCTGGGAGAGAAGATCCTCCAGAAGCAGTAGCCCGATTCCCCAATCTGGAACCACTAGGTTGGGTTGGGCTCGGTCATTACCGATCTTCAGAACTTGGGACAGGAGAGGTAGCGGCTGAAAGACATACAGAAGCCCTGTGCTCCACTCTAGGCGGAATGAGTGTCTGAGAGAGAGCCTTCACGGGAACTCCAAAGCACAAAAGTGTTGACATTGTGCGATCAAAGGTGGAGAAGAGCTGAAGGCAGGGTTCTCCCCATTGCTGGAAGATCCTCTGCACCACCCCAGAGAGTAGCTGCTATTCATAATCCACTAGGCATCACCGGGCAATTTCATCTACCCAGGCTTTTAAAGATCCTGCCGGGTGATGTACGATCGGGAAGAATCCCGACAATTCAGCCAAGTTCAGAGGCACAGGGCCTCCTGGCGTAGAGCCCATGACCCCGCCCCACCTAGCTTGTTGCAACGCACTTGGCGGTGGTGTTGTCCATGAGGACCAGAACCAGTCTCACCTTGATGGATGGCAGGAAGGCTTTTGACGCCAAGCAAATGACCCATAACCCCAGCAAGTTGAACTGGAGGCGGGTCTCCGTGGAGACCAGAGTTCTTCATCTCTCCCAGATGAACTCACCAACAAAGCAGTGGCGTGTCAGTCACCAAAGTGGTGTGCCGCTGATCCAACTGCGGTCCACCACTGCAGATCCTTTGCAGTCTCCTACGAAACCTGGATGGAATCTGACAAGTTTCCATGGTGCAAGGCACCCTGAGACTTCAGATCGCACTGCAGAGGAAATGCTGTGATTTTCTGAGCATGTACATTGCACTTATATGCACAAACACGTTTTTGAACCAGGTAATCAAGTTCAATGAAGCTTTTGTTACTTTCGGTAATGCTTTTTATTGTGGCGATTTGGTTTCCCCATTTACTCAAATTTAACCATGAAATCATAGACCTAACCAATGCCAAAGCAACACCAGTTGTAGATCTCACCGCATCACTCCTGAAAGTTGTACAACTCAATCAAGGTGATGCCTGCAACTATATAATCAGTTCCACCTATGTCCCTCCTCCACAAAGGCTAAATTGAGATGAAAAAAAAAGGTGCCCATGAATCTGAATATCATAAAAGGCATTATTAAATAATACAACCATCCTCCTAATTTGGGAATGTGGCAGGGCTATGAGGAAGCCACACAGAGATCAGGTATTCATCAGAATTGTAACTCCAAGAGGACAAACCTTTCGGCAGTTTCCTCTTCTTGGAAAGACTCCCACATCAATAACTAAGTAAGAGGAAGGTCAAAGGGCTGATGCATTGTAACACCTATGTGAGAAACATATAAAAAAAAAAAAATACAAAAAGTCCAATTTGCGCTCAATCATCTCTTCAAGTCCACAACATGTTGGAAGGAACAAGGAAGCAGAGCATCTAGTTTGAATTAAAACCTTAGCCTGGAAAGTATTCGAAAATTCCAATTCTATTGAAATGGACATAAGGTCGAAACACTTAACTGGAATACGTATTCAGTTAAAATGATTTTTTTGTTCATTTTCCTTGCCTATAATCCTAATCACAATCTTAATACTAATCCTTACCCTAATTTATTGATTAGCCCTACTCCTACTAAACCTTCAGTTTTACCATAACCTAGTACCCAACTCATTTAATTTATTTTTTCGTTTTACATTTTTTCAATTCGAGTTAGAGTGTAAACCAAAACAAATGCAAGTGGTTTGAAACAAAAAAAGATAAGTCCGAAAAGGAATGCACTTACTTGGAACAGGTAAAACAGATGCTGGTATGCCTCAAGCTTTTGACGGTTCTCTTTGCTGAGGGATTTCAATCCTTTCTGTTTGTCAATGGCCATCATGTCAGAAAGCTGCTCCTTGTTCTTTTTGGTTAATTTCTTGCAGTGGGATACCACCTCCTGAAGTATTAAACAGAAGGTTGCACTATTAAGCTGCACACTTGAACAAGGCTTTAAAATTGGATTTCTAAAAAAAAAAAATGCAACTAGACTTCTTACAGAAATAAAAGTCTCATTGGTGAGACATTTACAGAGATCGCACAAAACCAAGTGCATTACCAGTAACAAAGTATCGCAAGACCAGATATGCTAGTTTACACCTCCACAACGTAAATTGCTTTCCCATTTCACACACAACTACGGTCATAGTAGCTTTTAACAGGAAGTGATAATGACTTACTATCATTTTATGGGTAGTTTCAAAGTACCAAGACTTTCTGGCAACAAATACTAAGCTTAATTTGTAACAAAATGAGTGCTGGTGCCCAAATCGCTGGTAAAAAGACAGCCGTCGGTGCTAGCAAATGTCCCCACGCTGAATACCAAGGCTGCATAGTCCCAAATCCACCTTAAGACTCTCTGTAATCCACTGCAAGACACTCCCTGCCACTTTGTCACTCTTGCAGGCTCCTGCTTTCTCAATTGTTGACAGTTTTTCCATCTTCTCTTCTTTCCCATTTGGGCGTTTCCCCCTCTCTTGCTCTTGTGGAATGTCTGATAAGGAAAAATAAGTGCCGGTGATCCCCACCTGCCAAATAAATGTGTGTCAGTGGGCCCCACCAGCTCAAATTGAGTATACTATAATCTGTACTTAAAGGTTTGCAACATCTTCATATCTATATCCCAGCACACAGTGCTAACTAACCATCCTTAAGCACAAATAATCCCACATCACTAGGCACCTGGAGCCTCTCTGCATGACCATGGAGGCCCAACTGAGGGAACAAAACCAAAGTTGTAATTTTATTCTGAGATGCAGAATCGCACCGAGTGAGCAAGTTAAGTTTTACAGAACAGTTTCCAGTACAGGAACCACACTATGTCATGATGATCTGAGCTGTGAAACTAAAGCTTTTCATCATATCAGCTTGGAATTAAATGTAAAGCACTACATTCAGAAAAGACTAGATGGAAAATAAGCGGATTGACATGAAAAACAAATAATAAAAAAACAGGGAGGACCTGCAAAGCCCTAACGAAAAACGGAGGGGACACAGAACAGTAATAAACCCTAAGATCACACTCTACAAGGAGAAATAACTGTAACCTAAAACAAAAAGTTACAGGTCACCAGCTGAAGGGCACTGTAGGCCACATTTTCTGAAGACCTTTGAGCCAAAGCTGACAGGACTAAAAGAACAAGTTACTTACCTTTGGTAATGCTCTTTCTGATGGATAATCTAACCACAGATTCCTCAACTTTAGAATTTTCCCTGGTGCCAGACTGGATCCGAAAGATTTTACCAGCAATGCTCCCCGGTGCTGGAAGGAGACGGTGTGTTGCTCAGTAGGGACTTCACTCAGCCCTGAAAGTGACAATGGAGCTGCTTGCAAGAGCCAACCAAGCACACAGACGTCAGTTGCTTTCTGGGCTCTGTCTGCACCCTCAAACACGGAGCCCAAGAAGAGGTACCACTGTGGAGATTCCTAAAGTGGGACCATTTTAGATGGAAAAGAGACCATCCACCAGTATGTGCAGGTGAAAAGCAGCGAGGAATCTGCAGTTAGATCACTCTGCTTAAGCAGTCGGCTTGTGCATTGTGGAGTCCAGCCACAGACTCACAAGAGGCATGTGTCTAAAGCAGCACCCATCTCCAGAGGTTAGTACCAAATGTATTCAGACAGATGGACAGTGAACAATATTAAGCGGAGGATAGACACAAAAAGTTGGCCTCCTATGATTGCTACAACATATTGTTCAGGCTTTCCTGGACGACTGAAGCCAAGACTGGCTAGTGGAAAATCACCTGTTCCAGCAACAGACAAGATGCATCCAAATCCTTCACATCAAGGGAGCACTAGAGCTACCTTGGAATACAAGTTAATCACACCCAGAAAATTAGGCGGACAAGTGGAAAAACACTTGATAAAAACTGAGAAGTCACTCCTGAGGGGGGAAATAGCTATGCCAATCCAGGTACATCGTCCCACTCAAAAGAATGAGAGACTATTTCACAGGCCTAAAAGATGACAGAAATGGTTACCATGAACACACAGGAAAATAAAAGGTAAATAAAGACACTTACAAAAGGTTTACAGGTCAGGAAATAGGATAGTAGGGAAAATAAAATCATACAAATGGGCATCAAGTTAAGAGACAAATTTTACAGATAAGTACGCAAAAGAGCCTGAAAGAAATAGTTAACCGGGAGACCAGTGAAGGCAATTTTCAACAAAAACAAAGAGGAAATACAGGGGCAAACAAAGGATCCAAGCACAGATGAAGTAAAATTTAATCTAATGGAAAAAACCTTGAGCTAAATCGAGCAGCAATGTCTCGAGTCAGCTAGCCTTGATAAAGAATTTAAGAAAGCTGCCTAGGCTGCACATCTTTATGATTACGTCTTCCTTTGTGACATCACGGTGTTTTGTGAGATCACTGCTTAACATGGCTTTTCAGTGGCATTAAAAAAATTGATTTGTTAGGCAGTTTTTCACTGGCTCATCTTTCAGCCATTAATGTACATGAATGTCACCGTCCTATTAGGCTGGTGCAGAACATATTGGCACATTAATGCTGTATAGTACCGGCACACTGCTGCAGATTTTCAAAACTGCCCATAGTGCATGCAGATAGGTCACAATTAACAACAGGACTATGGCCTGGAATGCTGAACAAAAGATGCAGATATCAAAAATTACATAATTTATTTCATTTAAAAGAATTTGGACCGGAATCAGTGTGCACAGGAGTATCAAGGAGGTACATCAGATCAGACACGTTGGAATTTTTAGATGGTTACATATATAGGTGTTTAAAGTATGTGTTAAAAAGGGAACAAGAGAATAACGGTACTTGTAAGATATATTTTTTTAAATTTTATATGCACCTCACTGGAAATATGGCCTTTGTGTGAGGTTCAAGAATGGTTAGCTTTGCGGTGTTACAACACTTTTAGCCCACCCAGATCCATACAATAATTATTCCCACTTAAATCTTTATGATCGTCACCAGTAGTATATATGTGGGAGCCCCATTTGGTAGTTGGGGACCACTGGTGGGCCTTTGGAACATTTAGTTGCTTTGGAGACTTTTGGGCCCTGTTGACAGCAACCTTGAGGTTTTGATACACCAGTTACTACTTGTGTAACGATATATCTGTAAGAGACATTAGTTAGTGATAGATTCCTTACCTTAGAATATCCCCAGGCGTCAGACTGGATCCGGAAAGTTTTGCTAGCAGTACCCCTGCGCGCCAGTAGGTGGCGTCGTGCGGCTCCGCGTCCGTCGCTGGCATCGTAAGCGCCGAGATGACGTCACGGAGACTACTTAGGCACCACCCATGCGCGCTGACGTCAGTTCTGTACACGACTTTCCGCGCCAGGAACGCAGAGCCATGCAAGAAACTGACCACTGGTGCCATGAAACTAGGGCCCTAAAAGGGATGACCTTAACCCTAGAAATCAGTTCGCAGAACAGGGAGGATGGGTGGGGCGGTAAGGAATCTGTCACTAACTACTGTCTCTTACAGATATATCGTTACACAAGTTAGTAACTTGTGTATCTGAAAGAGACACGTTAGTGATAGATTCCTTACCTTAGAATAGATACCCCAGCAATACCAACCCCGGTGGTGGGTCTGCGAATAGATTAATCCAGAAAGTCACGGAGAACAGAACGGCCAAAGAAGCCGTCTCTCCGGACTTGACTGTCAAGGCAGTAATGCTTGGTAAATGTGTGCAGCGAGGCCCACGTGGCTGCCTGACAGATGTCTTGCAGGGGGACACCGCGTCCCAATGCAGTAGTGGCTGCTGTTGCCCTGGTAGAATGGGCACGCAGTCCCACAGGAGGCTCCTTTTTAGCCAAGGAGTAACACGCTTTGATGCACAAAACAACCCACCGAGAGATGGTGCGTTTGTGCACGGCCCGACCTTTTTTGGCACCCACGTAGCCAACAAAGAGCTGGTCATCCACCCGGAACTGTTGTGTGCGCTTTAGATAGAACGAGAGCGCACGTTTTGGGTCCAGACGATGGAGCCTCTCTTCCTCTTTTGAAGGATGCGGAGGAGGAAAGAAAGTGGGCAAAGTGATGGTCTGCCCGATGAGGAAGGACGTGACAACCTTTGGCAAGAAAGAAGGACGGGTCCTTAAAACCACCTTGTCTGGATGAACAGAAAGGAAAGGAGGTTTAGAAGAAAGAGCCTGGAGCTCACTCACCCTCCTGGCAGAGGTGATAGCCACCAGGAAAGCCGTCTTTAGAGTAAGAAGACGTAAAGGACAGCCATGAAGGGGCTCAAAGGGAGCGCACATCAGATAGGTCAAGACAAGATTTAAGTCCCATTGAGGCATTATGAAAGGCACAGGAGGAAACGGTGTGTAATGCCTTTCAGGAAACGATTAACAACTGGGGACTTAAAGAGAGAAGGCTGATCTGGAAGCCTGAGAAAGGCGGAGATGGCCGAAAGATAACCTTTGACAGTGCCCAGAGCAGAGCCCTGCTGGGCCAAGGATAGTAGGAACAGGACCACATCAGAAAGAGGGGCAGAAAGGGGATCCACAGACTTAGCTGTGCACCATGCCACAAATCTGTTCCACCGGCAGGCGTATACCGATTTAGTGGAGGGACGCCTGGCGGCCAGAATGACATCACAGACTTGAGGAGGAAGATCGAAGGCTGTCAACTGCCGCCGCTCAATCTCCACGCATGGAGGTGGAGGCTGGACAGGTTCAGGTGGAGGACCGTCCCCTGCTGCTGCGACAGAAGATCCTCCCGAAGAGTCAGTCGGATCGGGGGATCGATCGCCATGTTGAGTAGCTCGGGATACCAGTATCTTCGTGCCCAATCCGGAGCCACAAGGATGACTTGGGCCCGGTCGCGCCGAATCTTCTTCAGCACTCTGGGCAGAAGTGGTATAGGTGGAAAGGCATACAACAGACCGCAATTCCACTCGCGACGAAAAGTGTCGCCGAGCGAGTGCCGCCTTGGAAATTCCAACGCGCAGAACTGATGACATTGCGCGTTCTCTTCGGTGGCGAATAGATCTAACCAAGGCTCTCCCCACTGCAGAAAGAGACCTTGCGCCACGTCCGAGTTCAGACGCCATTCGTGATCCATCAAGCACCGGCGGCTGAGTTCGTCCGCCCTGGCGTTCAGAGAACCTGCCAGGTGTTGAACCACCAAGGAAATGCCTTGATGTTCCAGCCATGTCCAGAGGCGCAGAGCCTCCTGACATAGGGTCCACGACCCCACCCCGCCCTGCTTGTTGCAATACCACATGGCGGTGGTGTTGTCCGTGAACACCTGCACTACACTTCCCCGGACAGAGGGAAGGAATGCCTTCAGTGCAAGTCGGATCGCCCGAATCTCCAAAAGATTGATATGGAGCCGGGACTCCGCCGGAGACCAGAGGCATCTGATCTCCGCCTCTCCCAAGTGGCCGCCCCATCCCAGGAGGGACGCATCCATCACCACTGTGTGCTCCGGTTGGGGAAGGGAGAGGGATCTGCCATTGACCCAATCGCGATTCGTGAGCCACCACTGCAATTGTCGTGCAGTGCCCTTCGAGATCTGGACATGATCGGACAAGTTGCCCTGATGCTGTGCCCACTGGAACTTCAGGTCCCACTGCAGAGCCCGCATGTGCCATCTGGCATGTTGCACCAGCAGGATGCAGGAGGCCATCAGGCCCAGGAGCCGGAGGGTCATCCTGACTGAAACCCGGAATAGAGGCTGAAAGATCGGAATCATAGCCTGAATATCCCGGACTCGCTGCTCGGGAGGATAAACCCGAAACAGCGTCGAATCCAGAACCGCTCCGATGAAGGGGAGGTGCCGAGAGGGACACAGGTGCGACTTCGGCACGTTGATGGAGAACCCCAGCAAATGCAGGAGGTCGGCCGTAGTCTGAAGATGGTGGACGACTGCCTGGGGCGAGCCCGCCTTCAACAACCAGTCGTCGAGGTAGGGGAAGACTGACACCCCCGACCTGTGCAGATGAGCTGCGACCACCATCATCACCTTCGTGAACACCCGAGGGGCGCTGGTAAGGCCGAAGGGGAGCACTGCAAACTGAAAATGCTCCTGGCCTACCGTGAACCGCAGGTAACGCCGGTGGCCCTGCAGGACGGGGATGTGAAAATATGCGTCCGGCAAGTCCAACGCTACCATCCAGTCTCCAGGGTCGAGGGCAGCCAGGACCTGAGCTAGAGTCAACATCTTGAACTTCTCCTTCCGAAGGAAGCGATTGACATTCCTGAGGTCCAGGATGGGGCGCAAGCCCCTCTTGTCCTTCTTGGGGACCAGAAAGTAGTGGGAATTACAACCACTCCCTACTTCTGGCCCAGGAACATGTTCGATGGCCCCCTTGGCCAAGAGGGCCGTGACTTCCTGCCGGAGAAGTGCCAAGTGTTCCCCCGACAGGCGGTGGAACTGAGGCGGCATGGCTGGAGGGGTGGACTGGAAGGGAAGGGCGTAACCGTTGCGGATGATCTGCAACACCCACTTGTCCGAAGTGATAACGTGCCAGTGGGAGAGCACGAGTCCTTAAAACGCTCCAGCGCGCTGTCGGCCTTATCGCCAAACAGGCGAGTGCCATCAAAGGGCATGTCCATGAGTGAGTTTTGGACATCTGGCGAGAACCCAGTAGATCTGAGCAAGGCGTGGCGACGAAGCGCCACAGTCGTAGAAATCGCTCTACCTAAGGAGTCCGCGGTGTCTAAACCACACCGAATGGCGAACTTAGCCGCATCTTTACCTTCTGCGATGGCTTGGGACAATACAGCTTGGGTCTCCTCAGGACACTGAGGTAACACCTGCGCAACTGTGTCCCACACCGCGTGGGAATAGCGGCCCAATAGGCAGGCGGTATTCACTGACCGCAGCCCCAAGCTGGCCGAAGAGAACAAACGTTTACCAAACTGTTCCAGCTTCTTAGAGTCCTTATCCGGCGGAGCCGTGGGAAAGGCACTCTGCGACGTCAAAGCTTGGATGACCAGACTCCCAGGCGTAGGATGAGTGGTCAAAAAAGCGGGGTCACCCGGCGCCGGGCGATGCCGCCTGGCGACATTCTTATCCACAGGGGCCCCAGTGGATGGCCGCGACCAAGTGCCCAGCAAGACGTCGGTAAGGGAGTCATTAAACGGGAGCAGGGGCTCCGACGAGGTGGTCGCCGTCTGGAGCACCTCAGTAAGGAGGTTAGTTTTGAGGGAGATCAAGGTTGAGGACCTCAGCTGCCCGACCGAGCACCATCGTGTTGGAGGCGTCCTCCTCCATAGTAGGCGGGGGAGAGGCAAACCCCGGGTCAGAAGAGACGTCGAGGTCGCCGGCGTTTTCCAAGTCGTCCGCCCAGTCCTGCTCGGAGTCACACTGACGGGCGAGAGGGTCCTCGGACCCCTCCCAGTCGTCCTCCACCGCCGGTGGTACCGACCGCGGCGGCGGCGGGGCAGGAGCCGGAGAGGGAACATATGGCGTCGGAAACGGCGCAGAGAACGGCGCCGGTCGAGGTCGAACCGGCGCCATGCCCCAATGCGGATCCCAGGTGGGAACAAAATGGTCCTGGAACCTGGGTAATGGCGGGACGAAAGGCACCCACTGCGGAGGCGGAGCCGAGGGCGGCGCTGGGGCCGGAGCTGGCAGCGTTGGACCTTGTGGTGCCGTGGACGCAGCCAGCGGCGCAGGATCCTGTGGCGCCGCAGCTGGATCCGCTGGCGGCCCAACAGGATCCAGACACGGGACCGCGGGGCCCGAGGGCATGCCGGCGGGAGCCCGAGGCCTAAAAAGGCGGTCCATGGTAGCAAGAAATTCTTGCACCTGTGCGGGAGTCGCCGACGGACCCGGGTAAGGCGGGTAGGCCGCGGGACTCTCGAGCTCCAAAGGAGCCACAGGGGCAAGGCCCCTGTCCCCCACATCCGCATCCGAGGACCGGTGGGGGGACGTCGGAGAGCGAACACGCTTCTTCGACTTCTTTTTGGGTCGTCTCTTACCCGAATCCGAGGGTGAAGACCTGGAGCCCGAGGAGCAATGGCTGTGGCCCCGCGAGCGTTCCCTGGAACGGCCTCTGGACCGGGAACAGCGCGGGGACGAGTGCCAGACCTCCAGCAGTTTTGGGCGCCGCTCCCGCAAGGCCTTCGGGGCCATGGCCCGACAATCCGGACAAGACCGAGAGTCGTGGTCGGTCTCCAGGCAGTAGAGGCAGACATCGTGGGGGTCCGTCACCGACATGTTGCGACGGCAGGCCCCACAAGACTTAAATCCAGGCATCCCTACGTGCACCAGGAAACCAACTGGAAAAAGGGAGACAAAAGTCTCAAAAGAGATAGTCAAAAAGTGACTAGGGTACGTGCTCTAACCGGATCTGCACTTTCTGGCGCGGAAAAAGAAAGAACTGACGTCAGCGCGCATGGGTGGCGCCTAAGTAGTCTCCGTGACGTCATCTCGGCGCTTACGACGCCAGCGACGGACGCGGAGCCGCACGACGCCACCTACTCATGGGCGTAGGAAGTGTGGGGGACGCGGGGGATACATCCCCCCCAGATTTTGGAGTGGGGGGGACACGGGGGACAAGGGTGGGGGGGGACGAGGGGACAAAAGAATTTCCCCTCTCCCTTCTGTTATTCGCAGGGCCATTAGCGCGCGAAAGCACGACCTAATGGCCCTGCACTTGACCTGCCTGGAGTCAAAGAGGCCACCCACCCTCTACCTTTTGTTATGCTGCAGTAAGCCTCTGCGTTCTGGGAAGGGCAGAGAGGGAGAAAAAACCCTGTCTCTTTTCCTTCATGCCCAGAGAAGGCAAGGACAGTGTCCACTTCTCCTGATCTGCCTCGGGCAGCTGCCCTCCTCCCCTCTCTCTCTCTTTATTCCTCCATCTCTTTCTGTCTCTGTCTCGCTCCTCCTTACGTGCTGATTTCAAGAGACAGCTCTTACGAACTCTCTCTTGCCTCTCCTTTTCTTTATTTGTTCCCCTGTGAAATTGATCCAAAAAGGCGGAACACTTTGGCTGGAAATGTCCTCATTTTCTGACCGTTTTCTATTCCAAAGAAAAACCTCAGGACGGAGAGAAAAAATAATTAAATACCTAAATAAAGCAATACAGAGTGGTCAGCAGACAGGCCAGATTGTTATTTACACCCACACACATTAGCGCCACTTTACAGAGTTTGCCAGTGAAAGCGCTACTTTCTTTTATCTTCTTTCTTTGAACAACATAGTTTTCCCAGGGTGGGGAAGTGCACCATTCCTAAAGGGACTGCAATACCTGGTTGATGGGTGGAGTGGAAACATTTAATATGATAGTTTTCAACTGTTTTAATTATTTTAGCTTATAAAATGTGTACTGCGGCTCTGTGTTCGGGGATGTGGTCTTTTTTAAACCAAACTGCTTACATTTTGAAAGGATATAAGCAATGGACATTGAAACGGGTGCCTTCCTGGTCCTGTAGTCATGTCCTGAACTTTTCAGGCAAAATCACTTACTGATTTCTGAATAATGAGTTTAAAACCGTTAAGGTAACCATGTTGTTCCGGATTACATTTCACATGCTTTGCTTATTCTTGCATTCCCTATGAGTGTTTGCTTTTTCCAGGGTGTTATTCATTTTTTTTCAGGCAGCATTTTACTGTTGTCTAGTGCATAATTTGAATTTAGTCGCAGAACAATTGAGTTGGAGCTGAAGGCAGTGCGAGTTTCTCTCAGTGGGGCAGTATGGTGTTCAGTGGGAGAGGATGTGGCACTCTGGCCAGAGCTGCTGAATTTGGAACTGGAGAACCATGTTCAGCCTTCATGACCAGTCCACCAGACCACACTCCTGACAGAGCTCATTCCGATGCTACACCTTAGAAGGCCCGATAGACCTTAGAAGCCCTGGTGTCTTAGCACCCGCAGGTGGACCCTAACAGTGGCAAGTGAGTTAACCTTGAAGGCCTGTCCACCACAATCCATACTGCAGGTCACCTCCAGTCTTGCGAGCAGGCATACGAAGAAGCACACCCTAGATCGACAGTGACTGTCACTGAGGTCACAAGACCCTTGAGGCCAGTCCACCTCACCCATTGGTACCTCCATTTGCCTTTTTCAGCAGTAGTAGTGCAACTTACCAGGGGTTGGCAATGTAGGATTTGCATGCACACCAAACTTAGGGGTGATTATAATGGCGGTGGGACCGCCACGTCACCCCGTCAGTGGCGGTCCCACCGCCATCGGTGACTGCATCACCGCCCGCCATATTACAATGGTGGGTGGTTCCCTGGCGGTCGGAAAAACCAATCGCCACGCACCCGACTGGCTCCTTGAGCCCGCCAGTGTGGTGGAGGGGCTCGTGGTTCCTACAATGCTGGTGGTGCCTACCAGGCACCGCAGTAGGGATTACGATGTCCCTTACCCGCCAGCCTATACATGGCGGGTCACCCGCCATGGAAAAGCTGACGGAAAGGGACATTGGGGGCCCATAGCAGGCCCCTTTCCCCCAGCCCCCAGACATGGGACCTGGGGGACATCTATGATGCCCCCTACATATCACTGCACCATGTGGCAGGCACCGCATTGTGCCTGCCACGTAGTGCAGTGATATATGTAACATGTCCCTTTTACATTGCGGCGGATGATGCAGCCAGCAGCACCTGCTGCAATGTAAAAGATAGGCACTGCAAACGCCGCAGTGGCGGTCGCATTGTAATGCCTATCGTGGGGCCGCCGCCTTGAAGGCCAGCGGTCCCATTCCTGATTCGATGGCGGACGGACTGAAGTCCGCCTGCCATCGTAATCAGCCCCTAAGTTTGCAAACTTCATGGTCTCTGCTTCATGCACAAACACTTTTAACATGTGCAGCCTGCTTTCGGGCCACTGGAGTTACGCAGCAATGGAGGCCAAAATTATGTCGCAGTGTTGACTAAATTATGGAACAATAAAAAAGCTGCAGAGTAATGCGGTACATTTTATGATACTTTATTATCTTGACATATTTATACATACTAACAGCCTCTGCAAAGCTTTTGCCTCATTAGTACCTGTGTAACATACAAATGCAGCAGTGGGAAAGGTGACCAGTCAACCTTTGCAAAGGGCCCTACACAGCAACATAAGTCACATTTCTTTTAGTAATTTTTGATCCGTTTGAGCTACAAAATTGTTTTGGGTGAAATCGTTTGATTATGCAGCAGATGATGTATTATGTGGCAAATATGATACAGCCATAGTTAAGTGGAAAACATTTTTCCACTTAACTTAATTTTGCCCCAACATTGTAGTTGATCAATTTGTAAGTTCCCCAAACCCAAAAGTCGAGTTTGGGCACAATTTGCATTTTTAAAAGCAGTCCTACAACACAGGGCTACTTTTAAACTGACCTCAGGCTTCAGCAGTGCACACATGCAAGCGCAGAAAGGGCTGCTGGCCTCTAAACTGCCATGCCCTATTATATTCTAGGGACTTAAAGGTAGTTCTAATCCCCCTGCCCTATTATGTACTAGGGCCTTATAGGAGAGGTCATGCCAATCATAGGGGTACCCTAACCCATAGTACGCCCTAGTGTATGTAGGTGTTTTCACAGTATCTTTAAGTGTCTCTTTCAGAATAGCACTGGCCCTGGGCCTGTTTAGGCAGAGGCCAGGGTCAGTCTGAGTCAGGTACCACCAGTACCAGTGAGCAAAAAGTTGGGGAGTGCCCAGGGCACAGGATGGCTTTGCAACACTAGAGAAGCACAAACTCAGAACACCATGGTTGGGGGTTCTCTTTAATAATCAGAATTGATTTCTATCCTAATGGACCCATTTTCCAACATTAGGATAAGGAAAGACTGGGGAAAAATCATAACGTTCTAATCTATACCTTGAAGTTTTCATGCAGCTCCTTGATGACGGTTAATAGCTCACTGTTCAATTTTAGGATTTTAACTTATAAACTGCAAATACCAAAAGAATCTCTCAGACAAAAGCAGTAACTCACTGACCTATTTACATGATATGCATTTTGTGATCTGCGTGGTACACGTTCTTTGCAGCAGGCATATTACCCCACTGTGGCTACCTTACCATGAGTAAAAACTTCCACTAGACAAACCTCCGATCTCTCTCAATAAAGAACATTAATCACCAAAGTTATCTTCACATTTTTATTGTTGCCTGAAAATTGCTGGAGACCAGGAATGCAGCAGCAGGTACTTTTCAAACCATAATGCACTTGCAAACACGACGCCCCCACCCTAAGTCAGCGACCTCTGTTTGCTTGGTGCATGAAGATGCAAGATTCATATACATGTTTTTTTAACATTTGGTCTGATTACTATATGGATGTAAATAACAATAAAGCATACATGAAAACTGACTACATGCTTGCTTTTCTCAATATTTCACTTCGAAAGTATGTGATTGTATTTGTTTAACGGGCGGTGATTTGCATAGGGTCACTGGAAAGTCCACAAGGTTGTCCCTGTCCCCCCCAGAATTTTAGTGTCTCCTACGCCCCTGCACCTACTGGCGCGCAGGGGTACTGCTAGCAAAACTTTCCGGATCCAGTCTGACGCCTGGGGATATTCTAAGGTAAGGAATCTATCACTAACGTGTCTCTTTCAGATGCATCATTTAGAATTTCACCAATAGACTTACATCCAACAAACGGAAAGGTGCTGTCTCTGGTCCCATATACAGTCTGTCTGCTGCATGTGGTCTGCTTTGGAAGCCTCATCAGAGGTGCCTTTTGGGATGCTGAATGCACGGCTTAACAGAACGGAGCCACTCTGCCCTGTTCAACATTTGGTGACCGATCTTACATTTTTGCCAGCAAACGTCAAAGTCTTCGAGTCTACTGATGTTGCTCCATAGCATGCGTTCAACAGCAGAGCCTGGGTTCCGCTGCAGAGGAGATGCTCACAAAGCAACTCACAACCAGAGCCAAGGGTGGCTATATCCCACCTACAGAAGGCAATAGAGCGAACAGCAGATTCTGGGATCTGAAGGTTAACTTAATCCTTGTGCTTTTAACCTGTATGCCACGCGTGGAGCCAGTTTACCACCTTTACTGTATACAATCCACCTTGTTCCCTATAATTGAGGCCCTTTCCTTCCTAAATGATTCTGGCATGAAGTGTTAAAAAGTGCTTGGGGAGAGCGCGCAGAATAAAATGATGAAGGGCAAGGTCCAACTGACTAAAGTCTGCATGAAGGAAGGCTTGAGGGGCTGACCTACTCCGGAACTGTGAAGACCTTGCATACACATTCATGGGCTGCAAACGTGGTGAACCTGCACCTTCCAATTCTGCTGGGTCACTCAGAGTTTTTTTTATTTATCAAATTCAGCTTCAGCAAACATATGGAGGGTTTTTCTTTTAACCCCAGTGGTTGTAGTTGGAGAAGTTGAAAAACCATTAACATGATGTCCGTGGTACTCATTATAAACTAGAGATACACGCTTAAAGATATGGTTTGTCCCTACCCAAAATTGAAGGTCCCATGTGGTCTAGTCTGTAGTTCCAGTGTGTGTTCTTTTGCCACTGGGTGTCAAGGCCAACTGACAATTATTACCAACAAGGGCTAGTCCGGCTTGCCTAGCAGAGCGGTTGAATCTTTTTTCCTAAATTAACCACATTTACATCCATATCTATAGGAGATTTGGAAAACGTCTGACAAAACGCAAAGGGTAAAGATTTTCATTAAGCCTTCTAAAACTAGATTGGACTAGCCTGAATCTCTTGGGCAAAGCCTGTCCCCAACGATAAATTGGCGCTGTAATGCAATTTTCTCGTCCGGTAGACAGACTCCTAACCACAATTTCAATTGAGGGGCGCCACCCTAGAAAGAATAAATACAAATCCAGCCAACATGATGTCTTCAGATGCATTTGCAAGAGTCAAATACACCTTCGGCACTGCACAAAAAAAATAAAAATAGTTTAAGTGTTTGGCCAACCTTACTTTTTGTGAAACACAGGCTGATAGATCCCATAGAATGTATGGAGCAATAGCCAATTATAAAACTTCAATACAGTCCTCAATAACATTTAATAACATTTGGATGTTTCTCCAGCTTTCTGCTCAGTTCACAGGTTATGTGGCTCACAATGAAGAATTAAAGAGAGTTAAAATAAAATTAGGAGATGAATTTCTTATCTTTAAAACAAATTACTTCTCTAGAGACCCAAATCACAACAACCACTTGGATGACAGGTCACGAGGAGCAGAAATACATTTACAGTACATAGTGGAAAATTAAAGTGCTATACTACATGAACAGGCAGAATCAATTGGCATTGGAAGAAACCCCCATACCAGAAGAATAGGAGCTGAAAATACAGCTAACAGTTTGGCACATCAAAAATAAGAGAGGAAATAATAAGCTATTCACAGAAACGCCATTAGAAGACTCTTTTCCAGAGTTGTAGACTGGCTGTGAAAGAGATGTTCCGTGTGCCCATTGAGTTCCATTCAAGTTTAAAGCTAAGGTCAAACAACTGCTCACCCAAACATTATTTGGTCCACTTTCTGCTTGCAGTCACCTTCTGCCAATCATTTTAATAACCAAGGTCGAGCTAATCATAAATGCATAATTGTTTGGAGACAGCAGATGGTGTCGAACTATTCTGCAACGCGACTGGTTGAAAATTAAGAATGCGTCTTTTTTACCAAATTTTTCCATGAACCAGCAAAACTCAACATCACTTTCCGAGTTGAAACAGTTTTTGCCATTTTTCTGCTATAAAGGATCATAGAAGTTAATCAAGCTCTCAAGCCAACAAACTTTTGGGACACCGAGATCTCCAGTTAGGATGCAAACAATAAGATAGCCTTCAAAAGAAGTCTAAAGGGGTAAAATATTCTGGCCTAAAACGCTTTAAAAAATAGCCATAAAAACTGACATGAATGGACTACCACAATTGTTAGCGTGTAGTCATTTTTATCAAGAAATATGCTCTACAAAGGATTGAAAATAACAAAAAAATGGGGAATACTTCTGTGAGCCCAATAAGCAGCTATTCATCAGATTCATAATGCCTAAATTGACACTGGTCGACAAGAGAGACCTCTTTCCTGACTGACATTGGTTGACACTGAAATAGTTCTATGTTACTTTTTTGGGGGTTACCACACAGTGGCGATGGTATATTCAATTATAGTCAATTATAACCGGGATTGTTTTTTTTTTTTTTAAAGGCTCCAATAACCATAGTAGAGGGATCAGTTTACACTCCATATTTCTGTAGGAAGCATATGGACTTAAAGCCACTTAATCTAGTTAGTCAATTTGAAACTATGAACTCTCCATTCTATCCTCGTGTCAGATCACTAGCATAGTTTAAAAAACAAAACCATTTTCTGTAAGTATGTTAATACATGAATGACAGTAGGTCTGCTTCAGATCATTGGGTGATAAATTACTTTCAGAAGAGACTGCTGCTCCCATCTAGTACCCCACTCTTTACCCCTAAAGATAATGATCTCACCTTCATAATGTTCACAATAAAATTTGTCAAACCAATGCACCACTTAATAGTCCATAAAGCAAAGTACTGAAAACAGGTTTAATGATGTTAATGACTCAAAGATTAATTTCCCTTAGTAAATTATCCCAGCCAACTATGGGCATCCTGCCTCGGACACAATCAAGTAACAATGGTGCTGGGCAAATAATCTTGAAATCCAATGGATCATAGAAAGGTAAAGGGTATCGAGGGGGCAGGGAAGAAGCACTGCTTAGGGCTCTTCAAGTGCAAATAGAGAAATCACTAAAATCTCTACAAATCAAGACACTACAGAGAAGGGGTTTGCCAACTAGTCAAAAAGTAAAATAATCCTCATGTACAAGGTAAGAGATTTGGAGAAGGGAAGATGGAGCCAACAGAGACACTGGTTATGGTTACAAGTGATAACAACCCTTGGTAGGTGCCCACTTACCTGCAGAGTAATTCGGTTCTTCACAAGCAGCCCGATTTTAATGTCCATGATGTTAAGGTCATTCTCCAGTTGTTGGTTGGAACGGATTTTCTTCACAACTTCTTCGCGCAGTTTCATCACCTCTAGCTCTTCCCAGAAGTCATGCTCGTTCTGCTCCAGCAGGTGGGCGAACTTGCGAAGGGCACTTAAAGGCGGGTTTCTCGCATGGACTAAACGGAATAGAGCAAGAATTTCAGAGATACATAAAATTACTAAATAAGCAGGGTGATCTAAAAAAGTGTATGTCCGACGATATATGATGATGGATTCACCTCAAAACAAATTCCAAGATGACAACATATCCTGTTTCATATTAAACTGCAAAACACTAGGATATCTTACGTTCATTCTAGAAATAAACAGATTGCAAGAGCAAAAATAACAACCAAGTGATTTTAAATATGGCCAGTCTCCAATTAAGGTCTTATTTTAGCGCAACTATCTAGATAAGGGAGTAGTTTATGAACTCCACTGCAGTTCCAAACTTCCTCAATCTCCCAGTCAGACCATGAATGCACCTTCAAGTATGTAATTAGCACGTGTTTAGTGAATACACTTTAAAAAAAAAAAAAAAAATCAAGACAATGTGTACTACCATCTCTATTCCAAGGGAAAATACATTGCGTTATGATGTAGTTAGCCAATTTAAAACTTATTGCCCTTGAAGTACCTGTAGAACAAGTTTCTTACCTTCGTTAATGCGCTTTCTGGTACAGATTCTATCTAGCTGCAGATTACTCACCTTTGAATATACTCAAGGCGTCGGACTGGATCAGAAAACTTTTCAGCAGTACCTCTGTGTGCCAGTAGGTGGCGCAGTGCGGTTCCACACTGCCCAGTTCAGAAAAGGACATGCGGAGCCGACATAGGCACCACTTCCAAGAGCTGACATCAGATGCTTTCGAGATTCTCCTCGCCCCCAGACACTGAGCTTCCAATTGATGTGACCAATGTGCAGATTCCTAAACTTGTGATCTTTCTAATGGGTGGAGTCCAATCACAAAACTGGGAGGATCGGTGAAGAACCTGCGACTAGATAGAGTCTCTACCAGGCAGTGTTACCAAAAGGTCAGCAACTTGTTCTTCTGACAGACTTCTAGCCTCAGATTCCTCACCAAAACAGTACCCATTTCGAGGTGGGTCTGTGACTGGACTCAAAAAAGTCTTGAAAGCTAGAGAAGGCAAAATTCCCCTCTCCGCTGACCAGACAATAGTGTGTCCAGGGCAGGGGCTCTTCATGCCAAGGCATCGGAATCAGGTTTGGCCCTGGTAAAATTAGCATGCTGTCCTTCCAGAGGCTGCTTTCTAACCAATGCGTAGCAGATCTTAATGCAGAGCCCGATCCAGCAGGAGATGGTTCTCTTCTACACTGCCTTGCCTTTATTCCTTCCAGAGAATCCAACTAAGAGCTGATCGTCCAATCGGTGTGCTAAGTATGATCTACGTAGCACTGCCGTCTGGTTGCGTGACTGTAATGTTGCTGCAATGTATACTGTAAACTCTGTATGCTGAAGCATGCCAAATTCCGTATTCATTGTAATATGCACTAAGTTCAATAAAAAAAATGTATGATCTATGTAAAAGCACAGGGATCTTTTGGGGACCAAACAATGAAGTCCTCCTCCTCCTTAGAGGGCTGAGGCAGAGCATAGAACGTCAGCAATGTGATGTCCTGATCACCGTGGAACAGCATCACAACTTTAGGTAAGAAAGATGCCCATGTCCTTAAAACAAGTTTGTCAAGGAAGGTGGTGGTTGTACGGTGTGTTGACGCATAGAACTTGAAGTTCACTTGTATACAGCTCCAATGTAGGTAGTCCATTCCAGACTATGACCTCTCTACTATATCCTCCTGTCGGATCACTAGCATTGTTTAAACAAAAAAAAAACACCTACATTTTCTGTGAGGATGTTAATACAAGATTTATGAATGACAGTAGGTCTGCTTCAGACCATGAGGTGTCAAATGACTTTCAGACTAGACTGCTGCTCACATCTAGTCCCCACTCTTTACCCCTAAACATATTGATCTCAATTTCATAAAGTTCACAATAACATTTATCAAAGCAATGCATCACTCAGTCTGTAAAGCAAAGTACGTGAAAGCAGGTTTAATCACAGACTGCACTAACATGGGTGAAGATAGACAGCAGTCGCTTTAATGTTATGGCGATGAGGAACACTGTCTTGAGGTGGAGAGGCCGTAAGGAGCAGCTGTGAAGTGGCTCAAAGGGAGTGCACATCAGAAATGCAAGGACCAAGTTAAGGTCCCACTGTGGCATGACAAAGGGAATGGGAGGAAACAAATGTTGTAAATGTAAACCTTTCAAAAAGCGCAATACAAATAGAGATTTAAACAATGAGGGCTGATCCAGAAACCACAAAAAAGCCAAAAGATAACAATTAACTGTGCCCAGAGCAAAGCTTACCGGTCTTGGGACAAAACAAACAACAAAATGTCAGATAAGTTTGCCGAGGGCATCTATCTGCTGAGCACCACACCAAGCCACAAATGTGCCCAACAACAGGCGTACACAGTTTTTGTCCAGGGACGCCTGGCTGCCAAAAGGACATCAACCACCTCCGGAGAAAGGTTGAAGATGGTCAGCTGAAGTAGCACATTCTCCAAGCATGAAGGTGGAGATTGTGAAAGCCTGTGTGCAGAACCCCAACCTACTGCTGCCACAGCAGATCCTCTTGGAGGGGCAGCTTAATCGGAGGACAAATGTCCAAGCCCAGGAGTTCTGGATACAATACTCTCCATGCCCAATCCAGAGCCACTAGGAAGACTTGGACGGTCCTGATCTTCTTGAGATCTTGGGGTAGGAGTGGTATTGTCAGAAAGGCATACAGAAGTCCCAAATTCAACTAGAGGTGTAACATCTCTGAGCGAGAGATGTCTTGGAAACTCTGACATGCAGACATTCTGACATTGCACATTCTCTGCAGTGGTGAACAGATTGCGCCAAGGTTCTCTCCATTTGCAGAACAGATGTTGCGTCACCCCTGGGTGTAACTAACTTGCCAATCACGAGTGGCAGACAGGTGATCTCGTCCGCACTGACATTCAATGATCCTGCCTGGTGGTTAACCTCCAGGAAACTTTCTTGGTGATCCAGCCATTTTCAGAGGCGCATGGCCTCCTGGCATAGGGCTCATATCCCCCCCGCACCCCACTCACCTCGCCCTGCTTGTTGCAGTCCCAAATGGCCCTGGTGTAGTCCGTGAGCACCTGTATCCGCCCCCTCTTTTACAGATGGAAGGAAGGCTTTCAACGGCAAGCGGATGACCCTCAGCTTCTGAATGTTGATTCGCCAAGACCAGAGGCCTTTGATCTCGACCTCTCCCAGATGGCCATTCTACCCAAAAGCAATGCATTGGTCATCACAGTCAGCTCTGGATGTGGAAGGGAGAGGGGTCTGCCACTGACCTAATCGCGGTCTGGTAACTACCACTGTAGATCTTTTGCAGTCTTCTCCGAAATCTGAACGTGGTTGGAGAGGTTCCCTTGATGTTGGGGGCCACCGAGACTTCAGAACCCACTGCAGAGCCCGCATTTGCCACCTCGCATGCTCGGCCAGCAGGATGCCAGAGGCCATCAGTCCCACCAGCCTTAGAGTCGTCCTCACTGAAATCTAGGACCAAGGCTGAAAGATAGGGATGATAGCATGAATGTCCTGGACTCTTCCCAGGGGAAAGGCACAAAACCGAACAGTGCCCAGAAAGGCTCAAATGAAGGGGACAGTCTGAGGAGTCAGGTGTGGGTCTGGCACATTGATAGTACACCCCAAAGATGACAGGAGGTTCGTCATAGTTTGGAGGTGGTTGACGACTGCCTGGATCGAGCTGCCTTCAACAGTCAGTCGTTGAGGTAGGGGAAACTGGTACCCCTGACGTCCAAGGTGTGCTGCATCCACCACCATCACTTTCGTGGCACTGGTGAGACCAAAGGGGAGCACAGCGAACTGAAAATGCTTCTGTCCCACCATGAACCACAGGCGGCATCGATAGGCCTGCAGGACGGGAATATGGAAATAGTCATCCTCTAGGTCTAAAGACACCAGACTTAGGCCTGGGTGAGCATTTTGAATTTCTTCTTCCAGAGGAAGGTGTTGAGAGGGAGCAGGTCCAATATAGGATGAAGGCCTCTGTCCTTTTTGGGCACCAGAAAGTAGCAGGAATAACAACCACATCTAACTGCTGGTGCAGCCACCATCTTGCTAGCACTTTTGACAAAAAGGGTTTGCACTTCCTGCCACAAAAAATGGAGAGAAGGTCCTCCTTCAGTCGCTGTGGGACGGTGGAAGGTGCAGCGGCGAGAGAATGTAAGAAATGGCATATCCCTGCTTACCAATTTGCAGGACCCACCTGTGTGATGCTATTGCCTGCCAACCAGGCAAGTATTGTCAGATCCTACCTCCCATCAGGTGGCTGTGCTCCACGAAGGGCACACTAAACAAGTTCGGCAGGAGGGGCTGCAGCAAGGTTAGTGGACTGGGCAGTCAGTTGACCATGACCGTGTTGGTGATGGGCACCACAGCCTCGACTGAGAAACTGCTGGGTGCCTTGTGGATTGGCTGGCGGTCAGGAGCTGAAACAGATTTTGAGGTCTGCCGACAAGCCCAGGGAGCATGCCGTGGCCCTGCTCTACTTGAACCACTCAAGAGCAGAGTCCCCAAACAAGGGTCCAGTCAAATGGCTTGTCCATGAGGGACACAGTGAGCGTAACTTAGGCCCCCGCAGTGCAGAGGGCCCCAAGCTCCAAGGGGCCCCCTCAGCACAGTACCTTGGCCTGAGAGCTCCCGACAGACTCCGGAGGGGGTGGCCCCTCCTTGTAATTTGCAGGGAGGGCTCCCTTCAAGTTTCGTTACGCCACTGGAGGGACAACTAGATATCAACCAAAAAAAACAGGGGACTGCACACAAGTGTGGCGGTGAATGACAACCCTGGGGCTAATGACCCACCTAAAGGAAATAAGTGGCGTCCAAGCCACGATGAACTTTGAACTTAGCCAAATCATAACCGTTCTGTATAACCAGGGTGAAGACAGGTCGAAGATCTTCAGGAACATCTGGGAGGACTTGAAGCACTGAATCCCAAAGGGTGTGAGAATAGCACCACAGCAGACAGCTGGCATTCATAGATCGCAGTGCCAAGCTGCTAGATGAGAAGACCTTTTTTCTGAATCTTTTCACCCTTTTTAAATCCCCATCGGTGGGGAGTAGTTGGGAACATGTTGGGGTTAGTTATGGGAGCAGGTGCCTGCACCACCAAGCTTTCAGGGGAGGGTTGCAGGGATGAGATTAGATTGCTTGTGTTTCCTAGACTTACTGCGACTTTGAACGAGACAAAGACCGACCCCTGGAACGACTTCTACATCTGGAACGGGACCATTATTAAAATAAAACATGGAGCAATTCTGTTGTGGCGTCTTCTGCTGTCCGACGAGGATGTTTCGATTTGCGGTCTTGGATGTCCTTAAGGAACATCAATGCACAATCGCTGCAGGCCTTAGAGTCGTGACTCAAAAGGCACCACAGGCAAACCTGATGAGGGTCCATCACAGACATTTTCATTGAGACAGTCCCCACAAGGTTTACAACCTGTGGTTTTGGGTGGGGACAGTTCCCTTGCACATGAGTTAAAATTTTGAAGAGGTAAAAGGAGTCTCGAAGAGACAAGAGGGAGCTCCGGATCCACATCTGATGGCGCGGAGAGAAAGGAACTAACGCCAGCGCACAGAAGTGGCGCCTATGGAGGCTCCACACATTTCCAGAGCAGAATGGCATCAGTGCAGAATCGCACAGCACAATGTACAATTCTCCTTTTAACCATACCAGCTAGAGGTCTGAATAAATCATTTTTTCCTGTTTAGCCAGGTATTTTTAACTGTAGTTTGTCATTAGATAGGACCTCCCACTCTTATACCTCCCAACTCTTCATAGTATATGATCAAAAGTGCTCCCACGTATTAGTCTGTCACAGCACGCCCCGTTCCGCAGCGAGACGGAAAGAACCCCATGATGAAGCATGCCACCAAGGGAAATCTTGGTGGGTGAGAGTTATTTTAAGAAAACCTTCTGTTTTCTATCTAAAAGAAACAGTGGAAAGATAGTCCAAACAACACAGACGGAATCTCTTTGATTGTTACAGTAAACACAGGAGGCAGAGTCCTCTGTTTCCTGACCTCTGTCTCCCCCTAATCTTGATTAGTAGCCCAAATAACCCCATAATATAGACAGCTGTTGAAATTGCAATATCAACTCACCTAGCATTCTGTAGTCACCCCTTGCCTTGTTGGCTCTCACAAACGCCTGGATTTTGATTATATAACGGGCCTAAAAAAAAAAAACACACATTAAATACCTCCTGAAATGCTTTATCTGCAAGATAACTATTTAGAAATTATTTTGAACATGAAACATTAAGTTACTCTAGTATGCCGTTTTGCATCTTTTGGGATGCACAAAATATCACTGGGTGCATTTGTGCAGAATTTAACAATACACAAAATATCAGCAGTGAAAGGTGTAGTACATTCTTTAACGCAGAAGCAGACAGTACCTTTAACCATGTGCCATGGAGATAGAGTGCACAATATAAAGCAACCAGACTCAGATTATTTCCGATTTCAGCATAAACCAAGGAAGCTTTCTTTTCAAGCACACTTCATATGTGTCCATGAAATGCATCTCTGTCCATCCTACAATGCCACAAGTAATTTTTGGTCCTATTTAATAAATGTTGTTTCACCTCCCGAAGACTGTTTTGCACAAAACGTTTTGCAACAGTGGAAAAAAAAACCATAAAAACTGAATGGAATTAGTACCTAGTACATTGTAATTGTTATTGCGACTCTCAAAACACAGATTGTGAGTCTTTGAGACTCACAAAGAAAATGAGGCAATGCCTTTTTCTTGCGATTCCCAAATGCAAGTACCAATAGTTTGCACCTACTGTGCTGGTCACAGTTAGTCATACGTTGGTAAACAATCGCAGCTGGAAGCGGTCCACTAAGCACATCTTCTAATGTGGGAGAGGCAGCTGTGGACATCGAGGTACCTTGGAAACCTGAATGCTCCAAGACCCTTGATGTCGTTTTTGCAATGTGCCTTAAGGGACGGGAGCTATAATGCAGGACACTGCAAAAACAAATACAGAGATGAGTCTCCTGTCCCTTGCATGACTACGATGCTGCAGATTCAGCCATTTGCACAAAATTCTCAGAAGAATCTTGTTTCACATAGTAATATGGTAGGATTTCTGTGAATGCCTAAAATAAGGCCCATAGCACTTTGCTTGACTGATACATCCAGCAAACGGCAAAGACGTTATCGTTCATATATCTAGCCATTTATTTCTTCACCTAGAGTAAGCAAAAACATAATATTGTAACTCCACTCCTGTAAACAGGATCGCACAAACATCATCGACTGGAAGAGAAGCTGAATGGATCCATTGATAAAACAAGGTTGAAGGCACCTCAATTAAGGAATAATTACTCAAAGACTTGGCACCTCCATAAACGCGTCAATAAGCAGTCTTCGTGCCTGTAAATCTCTTGTTGCGCCTGGCTTCCAACATTAATGAGAGTGCATCAGTCTCAGTTCCACACGCTGCTTCCAAGAGATCTCAGGAGAAGTGCAATGTGAAAGTCAGATCAAATATATTCCTCAAAAAGCTTAGACCTATTATCTCCATCAACTTCGCATATCATCTATAGCCTTAAGCTCTTTAATAAGGAAAAACAAGATGGGTAAGCTCAGATTTGTTTTTAAGCTAGAAGAAGGCACTTTCTGTGTCTATATGTTTCAGGAGATGCAGGACAATTTAGTGGATTTCCCCCCAACATTAAGAGTCTCAAAAAGAAGTAGTCAAGGTGAGCATCACAACACAAAGAAAGATTACAATTAACAACAAAGCCACTGCATGTTTCTTTATCAGTTAATTCTATGCTAATTCATGTCACCAACAAAGTACCCTCATATTAGCCCAACACTGCCACATAACCATTGCATCACATTTTAAAAATTACGTAATAAAAAATAAAAAACACAAAGGTATATTTATATAGTGCATGTTCACTCAAGGGCTCTCTTTGTGCAATCGACAGATAATAAATGTTTACTGTTCCGTCATAAAATGAGTGCTATTGATTTGAGAAAGAACAAAAGGCTGAGATAGGTTCAGATCCCTGCAGACTTTCCCCATGGGGAAACAAACACAGCTGCCTACTCTGGGTCAATTAGTTCTCTCACCCCCATTTCTGACTGAATGTGCTCCTTTTGACAAATCAAAAATGAAAAAAGTACCTAAAATATACATTTTACATCAATGTTAGAAAACAAGGATAAGTGAAGACCAGGTGGAGCATACAATTTTTTTCAGTTGCTTAACCTCAAGGACTAGAAGTAATTTTTTTAATTTGTAAGGCAATACACCAGCTAGATCAGGTACACCCAAGCAATTGCTGTGAAGTAGTCATCATGGTTTGTGGTGCTACACAGAAAACCTTAACAGAATATTTCAGAAATGTGTGAGACAGGCTTGGTAATTTGCAATAAACTTTGGTCATTGTTCACGCAAGTAGGCATAAATAATGATATTATGTTTCTAGCTTCTTATGAAAAGTCAAACAAAGAATATCCAACCACACTAAAACCAGTGATCAGCCAAGGATTAACTTCACCTATGCAATAACAGTCTTCCAATTTAGGCAATATCTGTGAAGATCTGCACAAAGTCACTAGTTTGGTTCAAAGCCTGACAAAACCAGCCTTAACCAACCTTTCAGAGGTTGATAAACATTTAAATTTGAGATGTGTAGGACTCACACTAATGATCTACAGTACCTGGCTACCATGTATGTATTTCAGTGCTCTATAAAAACGCATGCTCCTATAATTACTTCACCTCAAACTGAACTCCAAAAATTCTTGGGCTGTGAGGCACTTGTTGAGAATGGACACAAAACCAAGGGGAGTGTCTAGGAAAATTCTCAAACAAGGTGTGTGGGCAAATTCTTCAAAGTGAAGAAAACCAGATGAATGGCTGGAAAGGTAAGGGTTTTAAACTAGTTTATAAGCAATTCTAGTAAGCAATTTAATATAAACTGGCGCTTGCATGCAGGTGTGTTTGCTAGAAAGCATCCTTCAAAAGTAAACTATCTTTGCACACTGTACTCACTCTTGGAAAAAGGTAGTACATGTTTTTATACAGTTAATGGATTAGAGGATGGGTCCCATAGACATCAAAACAAAATATCCAACTTGAAAGAGCGTGCACATGATGCTAGAGTGCTTTTTAGGTCTCGCCTAGCGATGCAGCGCAAAGCGCTGCTCGCTATGCGAGATCTATTGTTGCCGACTTTTGCTCCGATGCGGGACAGGACAGGTGCACGCGTACGGCAAGTCCTGGACAGGAGATGTGCACGCGTATGGTGCGAGCAGAAGTTGTAATAATGCCGCAAGCCGTACGCGTGCACATAGACTGTCTGTGCTCAAGCTTAACAGACAGGAGATGTGCACGCGTATGGCTCGCGTCTTTTTACAACTCCTGCTCGCACCATACGCGTGCACATGTCCTGTCCAGGCGCGGCGTCCAGCATGCCTCCCGCTCAACCCCACTCACCGGCTCTAGTGGGGACTCAGCGCTGAATCTTGCTCCGGCCGCACCATGCGGCATTCACGAAGGCGGGGTGGGCTCCCGCCGGACTTCCCTCTGCGGGGTGGGCTCCCGCCTCACTTCTCCAACACACGGGGCTCCCTCAGCTCACGGGAGCCCCGGACACCTCCGGCCGCGCGCTCCATGCGCCGCCCATGCGCCACACAACTGACGTCGCTCAGACGATTTCAGCTGCTCGGACAGCCGATGTGCACGCGCACGGCGTCTCTTGCTCACGGCGCACTTGACAGGGCTTGTTAACTTGGCTCGGGGTCTGTTGTAGTGTTTCTGCCTCTGTTCACTTTATTTCCTCTAAGCATTCACTCTACTGGAGTTCATTTGGAGGCATTCAGTATTTCTCACACCGTTTATGGATGCTGGGCTAAGTGCGATTAACTTGCCTCGGTAAAGCATTCATACGCTCGGGCTCGAGCGTGCACTCAGTAGTCCCCCGGGGCACAAGCAGGCATCCACTTCTGTGCTTCCTCGTTGCTTTATCTTGCAGCTGACAGGGAGCACCCCTGCTGCCATTCTCTTTGGCCAAATTCAGCAGTACAGCATTGGAGGTGCCGCAGGAAGCTCTGGAAGGTGAATATTATGCTCAGGCTACTTGTTCGCTGTGGGCGAGGGTTTTTACATGTTCCACTGTCTCCCTGAGACAGGAAGCACGTGTGCGTGGAGAGAAAGGATGGGGGCCACTTAGTACCTGTAAAGCCTCATGTGCCCCCAGTCCCCTGCGGAATAGCCCCCAGAGCTGCTTCGTGTCACCCGCCCCCCGAGGCAGCCCCGGTTTCCGGTGATTCACGGCTCCGTCTGCCAGCGACTCGTCCTCGCGGCCAGGTCTGTCACCGGAGTTCACATCAGCATAAGGACTGCTGCTGCACGCTCAAAAGCCCTCGCCCGCCTTTTTAAATGACAAGCCAAGTTTATAATTACCCATGCTTTTATCCAGGGAAGTCTGTGCCGTGTGTGAAGGCAGACATGCCGTGTGTGTGGGAATGTAAAAGGGACTCAGTATTTTCATCATTGTAGATAAAGAGTATATATATCCCGCCAAAACATATATCGGTGTTTTCCTGCATTCTGAAGAACAATAGATTTGAGTGAAACGGTTTAGACGCTTTAAGACGCGCTGATAGTATTTGAACATGTCCTGCAACACGTTTCCCTCTTCGGCTGCGATGTCGTGCACGCCGTGTACTCTGTGACAGTAGTAAGTGCACACGTGGCTGGTGGATGTCTGATACCTAATGTCTGTGGATGTCTGATGCTTGTGGATGCCTGATGCTTGTGGATGCCTGATGTCTGATGCCTGATGCTTGTGGATGCCTGATGCTTGTGGATGCCTGATGTCTGATGCTTGTGGATGCCTGATGTCTGATGCTTGTGGATGTCTGATGTCTGATGATTGTGGATGTCTGATGTCTGATGATTGTGGATGTCTGATGCCTAATGATTGTGGATGTCTGATGCCTAATGATTGTGGATGTCTGATGCCTAATGATTGTGGATGTCTGATGCCTAATGATTGTGGATGTCTGATGCCTAATGATTGTGGATGTCTGATGCTTGTGGATGTCTGATGCCTGATGCTTGTGGATGTCTGATGCATGATGCTTGTGGATGTCTGATGCATGATGCTTGTGGATGTCTGATGCATGATGCTTGTGGATGTCTGATGCATGATGCTTGTGGATGTCTGATGCCTGATGCTTGTGGATGCCTGATGCTTGTGGATGCCTGATGTCTGATGCTTGTGGATGTCTGATGCCTGATGCTTGTGGATGCCTGATGCTTGTGGATGCCTGATGTCTGATGCTTGTGGATGTCTGATGCTTGTGGATGCCTGATGCATGATGCTTGTGGATGTCTGATGCATGATGCTTGTGGATGTCTGATGCCTGATGCTTGTGGATGCCTGATGCTTGTGGATGCCTGATGTCTGATGCTTGTGGATGCCTGATGTCTGATGCCTGATGTCTGATGCTTGTGGATGCCTGATGTCTGATGCTTGTGGATGCCTGATGTCTGATGCTTGTGGATGTCTGATGCTTGTGGATGTCTGATGCCTGATGCTTGTGGATGTCTGATGCCTGATGCTTGTGGATGCCTGCTCTCTGATGCCTCATGTCTGATGCCTCATGTCTGATGCCTCATGTCTGATGCCTCATGTCTGATGCCTCATGTCTGATGCCTCATGTCTGATGCCTCATGTCTGATGCCTGATGGATGTCTGATGCCTGATGGATGTCTGATGCCTGATGGATGTCTGATGCCTGATGGATGTCTGATGCCTGATGGATGTCTGATGCCTGATGGATGTCTGATGCCTGATGGATGTCTGATGTCTGATGCCTGATGGATGTCTGATGCCTGATGGATGTCTGATGTCTGATGCCTGATGGATGTCTGATGCCTGATGGATGTCTGATGTCTGATGCCTGATGCCTGATGGATGTCTGATGCCTGATGCCTGATGGATGTCTGATGCCTGATGGATGTCTGATGCCTGATGGATGTCTGATGCCTGATGGATGTCTGATGCCTGATGGATGTCTGATGCTTGTGGATGTCTGATGCCTGATGTCTGATGCTTGTGGATGTCTGATGCCTGATGCTGGTGGATGCCTGATGCTTGTGGATGTCTGATGCCTGATGTCTGATGCTTGTGGATGTCTGATGCCTGATGCTGGTGGATGCCTGATGCTGGTGGATGCATGATGCTGGTGGATGCATGATGCTGGTGGATGTATGATGCTGGTGGATGTATGATGCTGGTGGATGTATGATGCTGGTGGATGCATGATGCTGGTGGATGGCTGATGCTGGTGGATGTATGATGCCTGATGTCTGATGCTTGTGGATGTATGATGCCTGATGTCTGATGCTTGTGGATGTATGATGCCTGATGCTTGTGGATGTATGATGCCTGATGCTTGTGGATGTCTGATGCTTGTGGATGTCTGATACCTGATGCTTGTGGATGCCTGATGCTTGTGGATGCCTGATGCTTGTGGATGCCTGATGCTTGTGGATGCCTGATGTCTGATGCCTGATGCTTGTGGATGTCTGATGCCTGATGCTTGTGGATGTCTGATGCCTGATGCTTGTGGATGTCTGATGCCTGATGCTTGTGGATGTCTGATGCCTGATGCTTGTGGATGTCTGATGCCTGATGCTTGTGGATGCCTGCTCTCTGATGCTTGTGGATGCCTGCTCTCTGATGCTTGTGGATGCCTGATGCCTGATGCCTGATGTCTCATGCCTCATGCCTCATGCCTCATGCCTCATGCCTCATGCCTCATGCCTCATGCCTCATGCCTCATGTCTGATGCCTCATGTCTGATGCCTCATGTCTGATGCCTCATGTCTGATGCCTCATGTCTGATGCCTCATGTCTGATGCCTCATGTCTGATGCCTCATGTCTGATGCCTCATGTCTGATGCCTCATGTCTGATGCCTGATGGATGCCTGATGCCTGATGCCTGATGCCTGATGGATGCCTGATGCCTGATGGATGCCTGATGCCTGATGGATGCCTGATGCCTGATGGATGCCTGACGCCTGATGGATGCCTGACGCCTGATGGATGTCTGACGCCTGATGGATGTCTGACGCCTGATGGATGTCTGACGCCTGATGGATGTCTGACGCCTGATGGATGTCTGACGCCTGTGGATGTCTGACGCCTGTGGATGTCTGACGCCTGTGGATGTCTGACGCCTGTGGATGTCTGACGCCTGTGGATGTCTGACGCCTGTGGATGTCTGATGCCTGTGGATGTCTGATGCCTGTGGATGTCTGATGCCTGTGGATGTCTGATGCCGGATGTCTGATGCTTGTGGATGTCCGATGCCGGATGTCTGATGCCGGTGGATGCCTGATGCTGGTGGATGCCTGATGCTGGTGGATGTATGATGTCTGATGCCTGATGCTGGTGGATGTATGATGTCTGATGCCTGATGCTGGTGGATGTATGATGTCTGATGCCTGATGCTGGTGGATGTATGATGTCTGATGCCTGATGCTGGTGGATGTATGATGTCTGATGGCTGATGCTTGTGGATGTATGATGTCTGATGTCTGATGCTTGTGGATGTATGATGCCTGATGCTTGTGGATGTCTGATGCTTGTGGATGTCTGATACCTGATGCTTGTGGATGCCTGATGTCTGATGCCTGTGGATGTCTGATGCTTGTGGATGTCTGATGCTTGTGGATGTCTGATGCCTGATGTCTGATGCTTGTGGATGTCTGATGCCTGATGTCTGATGCTGGTGGATGCCTGATGCTGGTGGATGTATGATGTCTGATGCCTGATGCTGGTGGATGTATGATGTCTGATGCCTGATGCTGGTGGATGTATGATGTCTGATGCCTGATGCTGGTGGATGTATGATGTCTGATGCCTGATGCTGGTGGATGTATGATGTCTGATGGCTGATGCTGGTGGATGTATGATGTCTGATGGCTGATGCTTGTGGATGTATGATGCCTGATGGCTGATGCTTGTGGATGTATGATGCCTGATGGCTGATGCTTGTGGATGTATGATGCCTGATGTCTGATGCTTGTGGATGTATGATGCCTGATGTCTGATGCTTGTGGATGTATGATGCCTGATGCTTGTGGATGTCTGATGTCTGATGCTTGTGGATGTATGATGCCTGATGCTTGTGGATGTATGATGCCTGATGCTTGTGGATGTCTGATGTCTGATGTCTGATGCTTGTGGATGTATGATGCCTGATGCTTGTGGATGTCTGATGCTTGTGGATGTCTGATGCCTGTGGATGCCTGATGCCTGTGGATGCCTGATGCCTGTGGATGCCTGATGCCTGTGGATGCCTGATGCCTGTGGATGCCTGATGCCTGTGGATGTCTGATGCCTGTGGATGTCTGATGCCTGTGGATGTCGGATGTCTGATGCCTGTGGATGTCTGATGCCTGTGGATGTCGGATGTCTGATGCCTGTGGATGTCTGATGCCTGTGGATGTCGGATGTCTGATGCCTGTGGATGCCTGATGCCTGTGGATGTCTGATACCTGTGGATGTCTGATGCCTGATGCTGGTGGATGGTGGATGCCTGATGCCTGTGGATGCCTGATGCCTGTGGATGCCTGATGCCTGTGGATGTCTGATGCCTGTGGATGTCTGATGCCTGTGGATGTCTGATGCCTGTGGATGTCTGATGCCTGTGGATGTCTGATGCCTGTGGATGTCTGATGCCTGTGGATGTCTGATGCCTGTGGATGTCTGATGCCTGTGGATGTCGGATGTCTGATGCTGGTGGATGTCGGATGTCTGATGCTGGTGGATGTCGGATGTCTGATGCTGGTGGATGTCTGATGTCTGAGGCTGGATGATGTAAGATGTCTGATGCCTGATGCTTGTGGATGTCTGATGCTTGTGGATGCCTGATGCCTGATGCTTGTGGATGTCTGATGCTTGTGGATGTCTGATGCCTGATGTCTGATGCTGGTGGATGTCTGATGCTGGTGGATGTCTGATGCTGGTGGATGTCTGATGCTGGTGGATGTCTGATGCTGGTGGATGTCTGATGCTGGTGGATGTCTGATGCTGGTGGATGTCTGATGCTGGTGGATGTCTGATGCTGGTGGATGTCTGATGCTGGTGGATGTCTGATGCTGGTGGATGTCTGATGCTGGTGGATGTCTGATGCTGGTGGATGTCTGATGTCTGATGTCTGATGCTGGTGGATGTCTGATGTCTGATGCTGGTGGATGTCTGATGTCTGATGTCTGATGCTGGTGGATGTCTGATGTCTGATGCTGGTGGATGTCTGATGCTGGTGGATGTCTGATGTCTGATGCTGGTGGATGTCTGATGTCTGATGCTGGTGGATGTCTGATGTCTGATGCTTGTGGATGTATGATGCCTGATGCTTGTGGATGTCTGATGCCTGATGCTTGTGGATGTCTGATGCTTGTGGATGTCTGATGCCTGATGCTTGTGGATGCCTGATGCTGGTGGATGTATGATGTCTGATGCCTGATGCTGGTGGATGTATGATGTCTGATGGCTGATGCTGGTGGATGTATGATGTCTGATGGCTGATGCTTGTGGATGTATGATGCCTGATGTCTGATGCTTGTGGATGTATGATGCCTGATGCTTGTGGATGTCTGATGCTTGTGGATGTCTGATGCCTGTGGATGTCTGATGCCTGTGGATGTCTGATGCCTGTGGATGTCTGATGCCTGTGGATGTCTGTGGATGCCCGATGCCTGTGGATGTCTGATGCCTGTGGATGTCTGTGGATGCCCGATGCCTGTGGATGCCCGATGCCTGTGGATGCCTGATGCCTGTGGATGCCTGATGCCTGTGGATGCCTGATGCCTGTGGATGTCTGATGCCTGTGGATGCCTGATGCCTGTGGATGCCTGATGCCTGTGGATGCCTGTGGATGTCTGATGCCTGTGGATGCCTGTGGATGCCTGTGGATGCCTGATGCCTGTGGATGCCTGATGCCTGTGGATGCCTGATGCCTGTGGATGCCTGATGCCTGTGGATGCCTGATGCCTGTGGATGTCTGATGCCTGTGGATGTCTGATGCCTGTGGATGTCTGATGCCTGTGGATGTCTGATGCCTGTGGATGTCTGATGCCTGTGGATGTCTGATGCCTGTGGATGTCTGATGCCTGTGGATGCCTGATGCCTGTGGATGCCTGATAATTGTGGATGCCTGATAATTGTGGATGCCTGGTGGATGTCTGATGCCTGTGGATGTCTGATGCCTGTGGATGTCTGATGCCTGTGGATGTCTGATGCCTGTGGATGTCTGATAATTGTGGATGTCTGATAATTGTGGATGTCTGATGCCTGTGGATGTCTGATGCCTGATGCTGGTGGATGTCTGATGTCTGATGCCTGATGCTGGTGGATGTCTGATGCCTGATGTCTGATGCCTGATGCTGGTAGATGTCTGATGTCTGATGATTGTGGATGTCTGATGCCTGATGTCTGTTGCTGGTAGATGTCTGATGTCTGATGCCTGATGCTGGTGGATGTCTGATGCCTGATGTCTGATGATTGTGGATGTCTGATGCCTCATGCTGGTGGATGCCTGATGTCTGATGCTGGTGGATGTCTGATGCTGGTGGATGTCTGATGCCTGATGTCTGATGCTTGTGGATGTCTGATGCTTGTGGATGTCTGATGCTTGATGTTGATGCCTGATGCTTGTGGATGTCCGATGCTTGATGTCTGATGCTTGTGGATGTCTGATTCCTGATGTCTGATGTCTGATGCCTGTGGATGCCTGATGCTTGTGGATGTCTGATGCCTGATGCTTGTGGATGTCTGATGTCTGATGCTTGTAGATAACTGTGTGAGTGTGTGATGTGTGTGCCTGTGGCAGTTTTGATCCTTATACACATATAATGACTCCTGAAGCACAGATGATTTATAAGGGCGATATATCACATTCATAAAATGTGCTTAAAGTGTTACATGTGCACTGTTAGAACACCGTACAAGTGTCAAGTTGGTGCATTATATTTGCTTATTGCTTTACAATACAAGGGACTTTTTTATTATTAAGTGTCACCACTTTGCCAACTGCTCCTCACTGAAACTCTCCAATGCAGGGTGTCTTATACTTCAGGGTTAAATGTGAGTTTAAATGTCTAGGAATAAGTCAGTAACACAAACTACCAGTGGGATGTACTACACCCAGACTTCTCAAGTCACTATGTGTTCTGACACACCATCACCAAGTGGGGGAGCGAGCTTAGAGTGCTCTTCCTAGGCTCCCTGCCCTACCTCCCTGGCTAGAAGAATCTGGAAGGGGGTGGCTTCCATTGCAGGAGGTACAGCTCCCGCCTCCTGGCACATCCTCTCCTGGTACATCAGCTGGTCTCTCCATTCAGGAACACTCAGTAGCTGCCCCCACAAGGTGCACTCTGGGGCAGTAATACTCCTGCATTTTATCGGGGCTCACAGGCTCTGCTGGCCCCCCAGATAACTTCAGAATGTCAAACTCCTCAGCGAGGGATGTCTAACATAGACCCAGGAGGGCCCCACCCAGTGCTTAATTCGAGTCAGTAGTTTACGGTGCTCGACACCAGCAATTAATTGTCAACATCGGCACTTATCACAGTCTGCCACATGGTGGCGCTGTTTGTGTGATTTAGAGATAAGCAGAACAATAGTTTTATTATTTCATTATACATTAAAAACAACAGATACCTGCAGCCCAAACCATTCTTATAGCTGTGGAGGCCTCTAACAGTCTGAATTGTCACACTGGTAGCAGTCTGATGATTAATAGTTGTGCAGGTAATGTAATGGCAATTTTGACAGGGGCAATGGGTGGTGCAAGCTGCAGTGGCTCTCCTGGCGAGAGCCCTGGCAATTATTTCTTTACAAATTGAGCACTGGCCCACCCCGGTCACATTTTGGGGATAGCTACATAAGATAAATGTACACACAGTAAGTTAAAGTGCATTTATGGGATCAGCACTTACAGAGAAAATCTTGCAAAGATGCTACCCCTCCTGGACATACCTAGTACCCCTCTCAAACCCACCAGTCACTGTGACAATGTTGCACCTTTGCAAGCACTTTTTGGACAGGAAGCGAACAATGCTTCACAGTTGGGAGGGTGCGAATAAAACGTCAGGAGTGCATGTGGGAGCGGGACAACAAACTGGCACAGTGAAGAAACGAAACAGGAGTTGGGGGCCTGCGAGGAGGAATCCTCCTGAAACAAGCATTTGCAAAGCAATAGGTCTCGCATTTACGCAAGTTTAAACTATTGGCATTGTAAATGACAATGCCTTTTATTTATGTTTTGGTTTGTACAACATAAATAAAAGGCATTGTCATTTACAATACCATTTACAATACCAATAGCTCCAAAACTCGCAGTTGCGAGACCTATTGCATTGCAAATGCTTGTTTCATAATTGTTTGGCATTTTCAAATGAACAGTTATGACTTTGTTGAGTAAGTAAAACGAAGTGAACCAGCCTTTTTCCACATGCAGCAATAGTTTCCCATGTGTATAGGTATATGCCAGCCCCAGCAAACTTTCAACTGTTACTAAGTTACAAGGCTTAAATAAAAAAATAAAATATTTTTTAAAAAAGACTCACATTTCTCCTGAAAAAACGCAGGCGAGCTCTGTACTTTTTGCGGACTTGCCACATCCTCACATAAGATTGGATCTGAGGAACAGAACAGAATCAATGTGAGAAATCTTTACAACAGATATGCAAATAGCCAGACCTTCTCATCTTTCTGAAGTAAACCTGTATTGCAGGCAGAGGGCAAGAATGGCAGTAGAGACTAGAACCACTTATTGCTTAGGGGCAGGTACTTAAACACTGATACAATTTACATTGTTTACTTCTATTTTAATTTTGTTTAAATCGCCATCTTTTAAGCTAGCAATCACTCTTACCACATAGATGGGGTGCTCCTCCAAGAACTAGTTAACTCTACTCTATAGATGACCCCAAACAGTCTTCCCTTATAAGCATGCTCCTGGAATATTTATAGAATATTCACCCAGGTGACAGGGAACTAATCAGACATTGACAGTCACTGCACTTATTTTTATTTTATTAAAAATACAGTAGATTAATATTTTTGTATTAATACAATCTAATGAAGAACCAAGCTAAATTAGATCGCTACAACATTTTTGTACATACGAGTCACCTGCAAAAAACTTTAATGGATGAGGTTGACTTTAGAAACTACTCTAGCCATGTAACACAATGGGGAGCTCAAGGAACCATTGCTTTGAATTGATGGGGGTCAAAAGCACAGCATGAATAGTCAATGACCATCAACCTCACAAACAGCAAACGTATTGAAAAAGACAAATGGCTAGAGTAAAACCAATTCTGTACCTTTATTGCAGCACCGGTACACTTTCGTAAGTACAAACGTCTTTGCTGGTAAGCTCGTCGTTGCAAGAATCCTCGCCAATGTGCCTGCATATACATAACAAAGCGTTTAAAGGATATAAATCGTATCCTGATCCAAAAGACTGACTGAGCCACAATTACTTAAACAGATGATACTCTGAAAAGAACAACAAGCTTGAAAAGAGATCCAAAATGAACAAGGCAATGTAGATATTCAATCACTAAAGCAGTCCGAATGTTTACTAGTTGGGGGTGGAGTTGAACTCTCAATTTTCCCTAATCCATAGAGATCAGGTCATAACCTGGATCAAACAATTTCATGGAGGACACTTCAAATGTGCTTGCCATAGCCTTGGTCGAGACGTTAGACCTAAGATGGAATGGGCCAGGCTCCGAATCATTACTGAAGAGATAATGTAAAACCACCTGCCAGGTGTGAAAATGCATTAACAACATAATAATGTACATCAGTGCAGTCACAGGACCACCCTACAAGAGACACAAATATCCTAATTAAGAGGTTAGAGAGAGACATCTGAAGAAGAAAACGGATTGAAAGTACTTGGCATGGGCCAAGGAGTAGCCGACAGCAAATATGAAACAGAATGAGTTGCAGGTATTAGATGTTCAAATCCAAACAAACACTTCAGATGCACTGGAGGAAAAAGTCGCCAAGAACTAATTACCAAATTAAATTAATACTCTTCTTTTGGCTAACCATTGCGTTGTCTCCCTTTTCACGTATGCAGTTAATGAAAAAACGTACACAGTCACTATAAAATCCTCATACATCTCACACTAAGCACTTCAAGTGATGAAGCCAGCTTAACTAGGCTTTCACAGCACACACTAAGATCACGATACCTGAATTTTAATAATGGCTGGCAATTGCTTGTGAAGTAGAAAGATCCGGTCTGCAAACTGCCTGCGGACCAGGTATCCTCGCATTAGGGCCTGCAGTCGCACTATGACCTCTGTATTGGCTTCCCACTGCTGCTCACGTGTGTATACGGCGTTCACTGCATTGATTGTAGACTAAAACAAGTACAGAATTTTGAAAAAGGGTCAGAATGAGATCAGTCACACTTTTAAAAGAACGAAATACTTGGTACAGCCAAAACGTGATCTAACAACTTCAATCATTGTGCAAATTGTTGCATAGCATTGTGCATAAGACACACCTGCACTGACTCACATTCGGGATGTACAGTATATCAAGTCAGTGGTTTGCCTCATCCATAAGGTTCGAAAGTAAAAATCTGTACAGGCTTATGGTGTAATACCTTCACTCCCACACAGGTGCTGAGGGTTCCAAAAGCCACAAACTGGGAACAGCGTTTAAACCGTTTATTAATCTAGGACACAATACGTTAAGTACTAAGAATGTATTAAAAAGAACAGACAATTCGAACTGTACATCAGATTGATAGAATAAAAAATAAATAAGCCAAATAAGTAGCGAATTGACCTGTATAAGGTTTTAGTCATTTCTGGAGGATACGGCATGTAACATTATCTAGAGGAGTTCAGTATAGCACCAGTAGATGCCATGTCACAGCCATTTATTAACACAAGCAATCTAATAAGTGTCAAAGGTAATCATTGCATCTTGATCAACCTTATATTACTTCAGTGTCTCCTCTTCAATGAGACTTAGCAGATCTAGGAAAGGAAGGACACTCTGGAAGGAGTAGCTATTATTGACTTCTGTCAGATCACTAGGTCTGAGGTTGCAGCAAGGTCCCATTATTAAAGGGGGATCATGTTCTATTGTGTATAGTATAGGGTTTTTGTGGAGTCAAGTAGCTTTCAGATCTTGCATGATTTTGTACTACAGTGGGGATAGGGTGCCAAACCCAGCTTGCACCCGAGTTTGGCAGTAAGGGTCCTCGTGGTTCTGCACCTATGCTTTTTGGCCTCAGTTTCATAATGCATAGCCTGTTTTATCTCAAAACCCCAGAGAGTGTAGCATTAAGCCAGGTTTGGAATTGCTGGGATGGGCTTCCTGCTCACTGCCTTGTGTATTAAGACCTGAAGTGCGTCAGTTGTTGTGTATGGACAGGAAAGACCCTAAAAAAATAAGGGATATTCAGTAAAACTTTCAAAGGAAGAGACAGTAATTGAATACTATCCAGTAGAATCCCAATGATTAGATTTAGAAGGATCCATACATGTTGATATACACTTTTATTATAGCTAGGTTGCTCCATTACAGAATGGGACTCATTACATAGAAAATGTTGTTGGCCAGCCCAAAAATAGTTAAGTAGTCAGACAGAACTGCTCGACGACATTCCACTTGAAATGTCAAGCCACGATGCCTTTCAGCGTTATTGGGTTTCAGCAGTGAAATCCATTACTGTACAAGGGTTGGGTTGTTCTGAACTCCGGGCGAAAGGACCAGATTTCAACTGGTTTTAAAGAAAGCGTGGCCTAAGCGGTCTTGTTCCCTCACAGGGCTTTATAGGAAAGCTGCAGTTAAACTTGCTTCTCACTCCTCGAAAGTGCGCACTTAGGGAAGCATCTCAATTAGAAGATTGTGAGACTGCGTCTGGCCACACACAAATCCCTCAGTAGCATGCAAATCTAGAGCAAATACTGCATAGGGATACTTATTAGAATGGGAAGCACTGATGCAAATATGTATTACCATGACCCTTCCATGTGTGTGCATGGCAGGCCTATGGATCCCATCTCCTATTATAATTCACCTACTTGGTCATCAGAGTCAATAAACCCTTATGCACACAAGGAAAGTCAATAATTCACCCTGGTCATTCTTCAAAAATGCCAAAGAGGTACCCAGATACAAAAGAGACTCACAAGCAAAACACTGGCTTCAGGGAGAATAAATGGATCAAACACTGCACAAAATTTCCATTGGTTCTCCAGACAGCAGAGTCACGCATAAGGGTACAAATCTCAGTCAATCTTGAAAACTTATATGGAGCATCACTCATTATGGTCCTAGTGAGTGGCTCTTTTGCATATTAAGTAACCTGTCTCAGTGCATCTTTCTCCTGTTACGACTGAAGTAATTGGCATAGAATGTGATCTCATATTTCCATACTAATAAATGGATATTATGTACATCGAGGCATATGCAGCACGACAGCTGATGCCCTTGAGAGGGCCTGCATTCCATCTAAATCAATATGCACAATAACTAGCACCATGAATAACTCATGCCTTAAGGAAGAGTTCCCTGCACGTGCCCCATTACTGAAAATGATTCTTGTTTAAGGTCCATTTGGAAATTATATTTTTTCAACTATTTTCCACCAATACCTTTTGTTCGTACTCAGAGGGGGTGAATGTGGTTTTAACCGGATGGATTCACCATTTGGACTATGTGGTGGAGCCAACTGGTCTGTGTCAAAACTGTGATTCTGCTTCTCACCAAAGTGACACTACATGTTCAGTTCTTTTTATTTTCTCTTTTTTTGTAAGAAAGAACTTCTATATGTTAATCCGCACAGAGATCCAATTGCCTGGTTTTTTTTTTTTTTTTTTTTTTTAAAGAGGGGGAAATTTCACCAGAGGACTAAAGTGTTGATCTTAGTTTTTACATCTCCTGCTTTTAGTAGCTCAGGTCGAGGTCAAGAAAAATCAAGAAGCGTTGAAAAACGCTTCTCTTTAGATGGTTTTGTGTATCAAATCATCAGGGCTCTTTCAAGAAAGGATAACATCTTTTGTAACCATTCAGACCGAAGAGTGCATCCAATTTACCCATCACGCTTCTGCCTGAGATTTAGTGCAGCGCTGCAAAATGTTCCAGATCAAATCAGATTACCGACAAGAGTAATCTGTGGCCAAAGGATGCATCCGTAAGGAAAAGGGTTACTGAAAGCAAGTATTAGTCCATTTCACCTCAATGCAGACTAATACCCTTTTTACTGAAATATCTACAATTACCTTATAGATCACACTAACTAGAGTACACGGTCACTGCTCCAAACTAGCTGCGAATAGCCACAAGAAAAGAGACTCATTAGGCAAGTTTAGTGTTCGAAATGCAACATAACTGTGCCAGTCTTTTAAGATGCTTTTATAAAAACACAAAATTGCTCTAGTAAGGACGTTAATTGCTAGTAACTTACTCGTTCAAAAGAAGGCTAAATGAGTAGAGCTTATAGGCTTCACAGCTACCATTGAGGAATCAGGAATAGTGATTTATAGCAGGTCTTTGTTGTCATTGTCTAACCTTTTACCACACCTGAAGAACCAGTCAACATTCTCGGAGTAAGAGGATTCATCTCTTGGGCACCACAGACATACTGAATTAAAGACTAATCGCTGTTTTAAGACGATTTGAAAACCATACAACAGCATATCAAACACAAAAGAGCTTGTAGGTAGCTTGGGTGGCAAGGGACCATACAGCATTTCATAGAACGCACCTGTATGTCACCTCTGCTCAGGTGAGTGCTGTTGGAAACGAAACCTTGCGGCCGGTCCCACGTCCCTTCGAAGGTTCGCAGGTGAAAGTAATATTCTCCACCGTCCTTCAGGTTGTGCTTCACCCAGAGGTTTTTCACATCACCTGCACATGGCCATCAAAATCAAAAGTTAGAAAACTTTCAAAACTGTTCAAAGTTTAAACAAAATATATGGCTGTGCTTTCGCCACACTGAACGATTTGAGAAATTTAAAACCGCTTCAAAAAGAAGAAAGAAAAAAAATGAAGTTCTTGCAGCACTTTTGGTTAGTATACCCGAATAGCAGATGGCTGCGATCAATCGGTCTGCACTCACACGTTCCCTAGTTTTTACATCAACAGCTAATGTATTGAAGACACTTGGATAAGAGTGTTCAACAGTGGAATATTCAATCTTGGTCATAAAGCAGACTGGCTGGGCAGGAAGGCAAAAACACTCCTGTTGTGTTACTTATCGGTGCAAACTAAGCGTTGATGGTCTGGCCAACTGTGACATGTCTATTATGACATCACACCTACCAAGCTGGTTATCCCAATGCAAATACTCACAAAAGGATAGACGCTCCTCAACCACACAAAGGGAAGAAAGACATTAAGTTAAGCCACAAGATACTACATTCACTATTACTAGATGTAATGGTTTACACAGACTTCCAGGCTGGTGAAGCTACAGCAAAAACAGAACATTGTTGTCATTCACAATGGAGGCACACCGCCAAATCCAGACTCTGAAAGGTAAACTTATGCTCTTGTTCTCAAAGGAAAGAAAATTATACTTACCAGTTTGTCTTTTGATATTCATCTTGTTGGCAAGCTCAGTCTGATACGTAGCAGCACAATCCGTCACAACACCGCACAATGCTACATCTGGATTGCACAGAACACGCACAGTCTGCGATGGCTTTCCTTCCTTTATAGACTGATTAATAGCCGCTATACCCAAAGCCACTAAAAGAATAGAAAAGTACAAGCATTATCATATCTGCAACCAAGCATGGACACATTCACATATTTACTAAGACGGAAAAAGCAATAATTTGATTTTTTGAGTGGTCCTTTACTGACACATTTTACAGCAGTCAACTATTATTTAACATCTGGCTTTGAAAAGACAAATGGCAGAAGGTCTTTGAGGAATAGGGGAACATCTCAAGGAGCATATTATGCATAAGATTTGACCAGCCCTCAAACCTGTTGAGTAAAGGATACGACCCTCCCACCTCGTAGTTTTCCAGTCATAATCAAGCCCAGAATGCTTACTTTTTCTTGCCCTCTCTGTCTCTTGGTTGGCTTGGGTCACACCTTCTCGGATCTCCTCCAACCAAAGTAAGGCGCCTTCATCTCTGGTCGCCTGCAAAAGCACAAAGGGAATTGTATTTCCACTTTTAGCATCCTCCTTGCTAAACTAGGTCACCTCTAGGACTAGATCTTTAAGAAATAATTACTCAGACATCAGAAAGCATTACTCTAGTAAATTAGTACTGAAAGCTAGCAGAACAGAAAATACACATCTAAAGATGCGGCAAGGGCTTTTTGCCATTTTTGTTACTGGTTAAAAATGAGAGCTGGAACAATACAATACAGGTATTAACAAAAGTAAATTCCCTTCTTGCTGGCAATAGCAGTATAGATTAAGGCCGATACTTATAGGTTTACTCCCTAGAGGGTAACAACATGGTGTTCTGTTGTAAACATATCTGTCAAAATGGACATAGATCACGAGAGGCTGTATAGTAGAGAACCCTTAAAATACCTGTGCTTTACGTCGACGAGCACCGGACAAGACATGATGATAGCGCTTGGCAACTGGGAGTGCCACGTCAGTCAGCCCAACAGCAGGCATCAGCAAAGCAGTTAACGTTTTCTCTGGGTTATTCTGTTCTAGAGCATCATTAATGAGGCCAATGGCCACAATTTCTGCAATGAGATGAAAACACAGCTCACTGATAATGGGAAAAACACATCTGAATTCATGAAAAAGAGGGTTCGAATTTTTTTGGAAAAAGCTGCAGATACAAAATGTGTTCAGACTAAATACCACGTTCAGTCAATGTGGACCACAACAATCTGCTGCAGGATTGTCAAGAATTCTTACAATAGGGATCCACTACATCACACTTATAATATCCTAGTTATTTAACTCATTCGTCATCTAATAAACTACATATTAAAATATGTAACTCAGTAATGAAAAAAGCTGCAACCCAACACTGCTGCACATGCAGTAGACTGAATGTTGCCCACATTTCCTACAAACAATATAACCAGGGCCACTAGAATTATGCGGCAGGAGAGAGCCAAACTATGCGACAGGGTTGAGTAAATTATGTGGCAAGAAAAGGAAAATTATACTGCATAATGTGGCACATTTTACAATAGTTTCACTTCATTATTTAGTCATTTCTTAACTTGCTAACACTGTTGGACATCGGTTACATCTCATTAGTACCAGTTTAATATCCAACCATAGCAATAAGCAACAGAAAGGTGACCAGTCCAGCTTTGGAAAGGGCCTTCCACTGCGCTGCAACACATGTTGCTGCATATTTAGTAACTTTTGAACTGTTTGAGCTAGAAACAATTGTTTTTGTTAAAATCTGCAGATTGTGCGGCAGATGATGGATTATATGGCAAATGCATCAAATCTATAATTATGCGAAAATCGCCACAGCCGCACAATCGCATAATTCCAGTGGCCCCAACTATAACATCACCATCACTTGGCATATCCACCATTAAATAAAATTTTGAAATAAAGGACTCTGCTGGTACAATGTTCTAAAATAATTTTCATTTACCTACATCTAAACGGTGCATGTCACAACAATACCCCAAATAAATAACATTGAAAAATGGTATACATTTGTCACTGGCCAACAATTGTGCAATTGTCTGTTTGTGTTGCGTAGAATAGAACAGATGGTGAAAACAGTTAATATTCATTTTTAGGTCTCGCCTAAGAGATAACATGCCAATGCCTACAACGAACTATTGTTTTCTAAATAATTTTTTTTTAAACTATAAAAAGGGACTTTTCATAGGATTAATTTCTGGATTAGTATTTTTTCATACTGCTAGCGCTCAGATTGTGGTACTTTTTGGGGTGGGGGTGCCTTTTACTTGCGAAACAACTTAAAGCCATCGGTGAAGCTTGCGCTTAGGTATTTGCAAGAGCTGAATGCAAACAACTACCAATAACGAAACTTTGTCGTATGTGACCGATTTCCAAGACATATTTTGGCCACCTGTCGCTTTTATTGATGAAGCTGTAAACATTCTCCCTTCGTTCGAGGCTGTTGCCATGCAGTATGTGGTTTTATGCATTAATGTTTGCTGCTAGGTCACATTTACTCGTTTGTTGGTTACCTCTTTTATAATTTAAAGAATATTTTATTCATCATCAAACACACTTTGTTTTCAAAAAAGGTTTGTCTCACCCTTACCTCCCTTCACCCCAACCCACCACTGAAACCTAAAATTAACCTTACCTCCCTTTACTTCAACCCACACCTAATACCTAAAAATCACTTGAAAAGAAAAGGATATAAAAAAATAGTTGCATGTGTGGTAAACACAGCATGGTAAAGGTCATGCATAGGAAAGGCTGCAAGGGAAAGGCCGTCTCCCCTCAGGAAGGACATTTTCTTGCCCCTTCCTTAATCATTCTCCTGCCTTCACCCTAGCAACCCTAATTGTTTTGTGGGCACGGTCTGTTGTTTTATGCCCTTCAGTATGTTTGGGGGTGACCTTCACCCCTTTGACTGTTTTATCCATTTTCTCCACTCCCACACCATTTACTTTAGGTCTTGCTTGAGACAGTGGAGGCGCTGCTGTTTGGAGACATTTTGTTTACTTACAGGGGTCTAGTGCCCCCCCCCATACCTTACCACTGGTTACGTTCCTCATCACTCATTTCCTTGCTTCTCTTTGGTGAGCGAATGCAGACTACACTTCCTCTTCGTGCGTTTGTCTCTACGCTGGAGCATGGCCCTAGTACTACTTCCCTAGCCCAATGTCCTTCCATTCCATGCCGCTTTCAGGAGGTACTTTATTTTCTTTTGACCTGCACTCCCTTTCTCCCTCCAGCCATGTTGTTGCGTTGCCCCTCCCCCCAACCAATGGCACCTCCTGAGCTGTTGCTGGTCCCCCCCCACCACCACTCTCCGGTTGTTGCTTGCCTTGTGGGTGGCCCACCTCCTCCACCCTCCCTCAATATTGCTTGCCCCCTCCCAAACCACCAGAACAAAAAGCACTCAAAAGTCACAATAGGGTTCAAGAGGCAACACAAATTCAGACAGAGCAGCAGTCTTTTGGCGCGGTCTTCATGCTTGGGCCAACAAGGCGAACTTCAGTTCGGAGTTAAGACAATTAAACAAGTGAGGTTTTTTTCCTTAAATGCTTTTTATGCATCGGTGAGTTTCAGACATCGCAACCATGCCATGACCGTTCTCGTTTCTGACAACTTCAGACCATTTTAAGTAGATTGCAGCCCTCACACCAGTTTATGGGTGGCAGTAATTTAGCTGCGTTATTACTGCTTAATTTGTGTTTTGCCCAGCAGCCTCAACCTTTGGCTTACATTTCCTGCACCTATTCAGTTAAAAGAAATTGATGCCTTAATGTGCATCTTTAAATGGCCCTGTCCTTGCTTTCCATCCTCTGCGTGCCTCCGCTCTCGGAGTACGGCCTACTCTCAGTCATGTGCATGATTGCATTAGTCTGTAATATTGTATTTTTGAAAACTGCCCACACCTCATCTCAATGAACATACCTGTCCTCCTTTGAAAGTAATACCCTGCAACCTCGCAATATGTAATCACTTCTAACACTCTACTAATCCCACCAGCCATCTCCATGAACTCACGTACCTCCCCACTAAAGAGAACACTTAAATCCTACGGATTTAATCCCCCACAAAGGCACTGCAGTAAATGCATGGAATGGTCTCGCTCGAAGTACATGACTAATCCCAGTGATCAAAAATCAAGCAATACACACTGATTAAATCACAAACCTTAGGTTCCAGAGTGGGGCGCTGCGCGGCATAAAGTGTTTTAACGTCCCGTGTAGTAAGTGATATATAAATGTAATTACAATACAGACAATCATTTTTATCCCGCTGTACAAAGCAATACAGCTTTGGGTTTGCCGTGTGTCCACATCACTTACTGTCATGTTCATCTTGTACTGATCCGTTGACATCATTCACGCAGGCCTGTAGGTCATTCCAGCTCAAGAAAGCACCTCCCAACTTTTGGAGCTGAAGCTTCTGTTTCCACAACTTATCAAAGTAACTGAGGAAGAAGACAAAGCAATTTTAACTACAAGTGTTTGCTACTATATTGAATCTACAAGGCCACTTGCTGAAGAAAGAATATTAGAATAATAGCTGTAGGGATAGTAGGGAGGAGGATGTGCTGGCTTGCTGGTCTCATAAAAATACGTTCATCGTACAGTCTACAGACCAGAGACAACAATAAGAAGCGATATAACCCCCAAATATAGGACACCAACCAACAAGAAAACCCTCTGCTCCCACATCTTCCTCTATGAAGAAGAAATGATACTCCATCCACATCAGCCCAGCTTCTTCAAGTGGGGGGGGGGAATCATGATGCGGGACTCCACCACAGCTCAATGCAAAGTCAGATCTTAATAATGTAGGTTGGACACACTGATCATAGCCCAACAGGTACACAGCACATCGGTCCCCTACTTTGTGGAAGGAACTCCTCTTACTCAAAGGGGGAAGCTGAAATTGCACCATAAGAAGGGAGGTGAAAAGGCTGGGAAATTATGGGGTTTTTCAACTATGTCACAAGAAAAACCAGATAGCCCTATCCTAGGACAGTTGCCATCTCATCCACCAATTGACACAACTGAAGCCTTTGCATTCTTTTATGGGGCCAGTACAGTTCTGATTCAGATAATTCATCAGCAGCTGAGGAAGAAGTTCTGAAGTCTCTTAAAGATCCCTTTCTTTTTCGCCAGAAGGGAGATCAGTCCTTGAAGGCAAAATCATGCTGCAAGTGAGAACCAACATCATCAACCTTCCTGCCTGTATATCCCCTGGGGAGGATGGTTTCCCAAATAATTTTATAAAGCTTGGCTCTCACAATTAGCACTAATGATTTAAGCCACCAACAAGGTTACAGAATGGATAGGCACACTCTAGTATTTCTCCAATAGGACTATCATATCTCTCATTTCCAAAAACTGAATGGACCCCATACATTGTTGCAGTTATTATGAGCTATCCTTGAATAATGTGGACATGAAAATATTGGCTAAAACTTTAGCCTCCAGGCTATACAAAGTGGTGCCATCTCGAATACCCTAAACCAAAGAGGGCTTTGTACCTAGTCACTCCTCTAGGAAACCTATCCACACGCTTGTACACTTGACATGGTCCACCCTTGATCAAAGACTGGATGCTAATGTGCCCCAACACTGAAACTGCGTTTGAATAGAATGTGGATACCCAGATTTTGAGCAGGATGTCTTCTGTCACGACGTCATATCGAAAGTTAAGTGGCTCGATGAAAGACCCACATATAGGAAGGTAGGATCGGACTGCATGGTTACCCCCACTTTTTGCCTGGTGTTTTGCTGGTTTTTGACTAGCCTGACTTGGATCCTGCTAATCAGGACCCCAGTCTATCTGCTTTCTCCCTAAATTGGTTGTGACATGTTGTGACATGTACTTTGGTACACTCCAGATTGGATACTGGGGTACCCTTATCAGTCCCTAGTATATGGTACACATGTACCCAGGGCATAGGTACCCCAGGGGCCTCCCATGGGCTGAAGCATGTATTATGCCACCCATGAGAGGCCATGCAAAATGGAACTCCAGGTCTGCTACAGCAGCCTGTGTAAACTGGTGCTTGCACCACTTACTTTAGATATAAGTTTTAAGTGTAGTGACCTATAGATATAGTGAACCTATAAGTCACCCCTATAGCAGGCCTTATCAATCCTGAAGGCAGGGTGCTGGGTTTTTAGTGAGAGGGTGCCCCTGCATGAGCAGAGCCTCTCTGCTGCCTTCGGAGACCATTCTCCCGGGTGGTCTGTGACTCAGCCGGACATATAGGTAGAGGTGCATTATAAACTCGCGGTAAATGCTATCTCGAAAACGGCTGCATAGAAACATATCGTGTTTGGTATCAAACACCTTGAATCATACCTCCACACCGGTAACCGGTGTGGGAGGTATGATTCCACCCTCCTGAAGCGAGCTTCGTGGGGTCACTTGTCTATCTGGTGCCAGCCTTCTCGACCCGGTCAGCACAAAATGGATGCTGCCGACCAGAGACACACGTCTGCCCTCCTGCTGCTGAGCCAAGCTCGAGCAGAGGAAGGCAGCACAATAGGCATCTTGTCACAGGGAGGTGTGACCACCTCCCAGACAGGATTTAGTGTATTGGGGCTGGGTGGGTGCACTCTGAGAGTGCCTGAAAGTCTGCACCTGGGGCACATTTGGGGTCCCTGTGCATAGTCCAGCTCAAACCAGTTGTGGGAGCCATTGGCTCCTGCTCTGGAGCGAAACTGGACAAAGGACATGGGTGTAACCACCCCTCTGTCTTGACCCTCCCCTAGGAGGGTCCTCCAAATCTGTCCACCCCTCTTCTGTGGGTACATATGGGCTTACCTGGCTGTAAGACTTTAGATTTTACGTGTACAAGATTCTACAAGAAGAAACCACTGACCTTCGACCGTGTGGACACTCTGGACTTCGACTGGGCCCGACTTCGTCCCCCTTTCCGTCCAAAGCTTTGTCTGTGCCCTTGCTCCATACAGGCTCCGTGCAGGACCTGTGGTGGACTAAGGACAACTGAAGAATCTCCCTGGGAGTGAAGGAGTCACTCCCCTGCCCTAGCAGGCACCTTAACGCAACTGACCGGTCTGCTGCTCCTGAGCTCCTGCGTACTCCGAAGATTTCAGCAACACAGGAGGTGGGTTTTCGAAGGTTCCTGAGGTCGATTTGCCCACTCAGCAAGTTGGAGGCCAGTATCCCTCGTGGGGACTGCATAACCTGAACCTCTGTGCACCGCGTCCATTTGCAGTTGCATATGCTTGTTGGCGATTCCCGACCTTGTGCATTGGACTCCGTGTAGTCCTGACCCGGAGCAGTATTTGCACCAAAGAACTCCGGCCTCCTCGCACTGAGTGCTCCGTGGGCTGGTACTTTGCAATCTTGCCCGAGGTCCCCTCGCGACTCCTGGTCCTTCGGCCTGTGGGTCTATCGGAGGGTCATCTTGATTTCTGTTGGGCTTCCCTGGTTGCTCCAGACGTGCCCTGACTCTCCATTGCTTGGTGAGTCCCCTGGACCTTGCTGGTCCACACCGTAACCTGCCGGACCTTCCTTCGTGGGTTGCTTTTGCCACGGCTTGTTGGTGCTCCCGCCGGACACCGACCCCGCAGCACTAGACATCATTCGTGGGACAGCTCACCTCCGGCTCCTGGTCGTCCTCGAAGTCTACTGGTCCTCGTGGCAGGAGAGTCAAGCATCCCATCTGCGCACCTGAAGCACACGACATGGGTGGGCATTCGTCTACCCAGCCCCTGGTCACCCTGAAGTGACCCAGACTCTGTCCCCTCTGCTTTCAGGTTCCTTCCTTCCTGAATCCAGGCTTGGATTCCACCGGCCCCTTTTCACCTTCACGGCAGCAGTACTTCTTCGCAGCCCTCCATTGAGAATGACGGCAGTTTCCGACACCACTTCAGACCTATGCACCCAGTTCCCCTGGGATAGGTAACTCGGGTACTACGGTATCCACGGGTGGGGTGGCTCTTCAAACTCTTAAGTTCCAAAGGGTTCGCTCGAAGTCCTCCTAGAAGGGTCCTTAAACTTTAAAAGTGTAACCGCGACTTCCCCATAGAATTGTACGGAGCCCGCGGTCGTGTTCACACACTGCACCCGTCCTCCGTGGGGTCCCGGTCTACTCATCTTGGGTGGTTCCTTGGGGTCCTAATGATTCTACGTGCTCCAGACCTTGTCTTGATTTCAGTCGTGACGGTTATACCACTATTTTAGTAAATGGTTTGGTCTCCCCCTGGAGCCCACTGTGTATTGTGCTACTTACAACTGTTCTATTGATCTCGTATTGTGTGCTTTGTGTTCTATCCTCGTGTAGAGGATAGTAGAGAGTGTTATATTAATAAATACATATTTTTTTATATAACTACTGTGTGGTTCTCCTTTTATTTAGTCAATATAGGAGGTGATGTTCTGGTAAAACAAGCTGCTTTACATTCCTTCAAGATGAAGCCTGAAGGCTGCGCTCCACAGCTACCACTAGGATAGCTTTCTAAAGGTTATCTTTGACCTCATACATCATAAGGGTCGTTTGGACTGGTGCAAGGTGCCCACTTTAATTAGTGGACAGCATATACCAGGCCAACTTCTCACACCAGAGCCAAGATGAAACGCACAAAGTTATTTTCCTCTCTGTTTACCATCGTTAGGGACACACAGTAAGGCTGCCAATTGTCTCATTCACTTTTCTTGCCAGTAGTAAAATCAGTCTCAATAGCAATTAGTGCTTCTGCTGGTGGTAAGCTTGACTTTGAGAGCAAGCGATGAGTGGTTGACGTAGATGTCCCAGACTGCTCCTTGTGAAAGTACCATTTACAATCAATGACCAACTGGCAATATTTCACCAGATTTGCAGCCCATTCCTAAATGACTAGATGCAAGTATGTTCTTGAATGCATCAAAATTGGTGTCCATATGTTGGACACCTAGCTGTGACTATTAGTACTTTAGGCTTGGGGCCTATGCCTCAACTCCCAGTCCACCATTATTGCCATCACCATACGACACACAACTCTGCTGAGCTGTCAACAACTTTATTATAGAACATACCCTTCACCTGGACATTATTTGGATGCATTCTCTTCTGTCTCCCTCTCCCCCATATTTATGCCAAACATCTTACAGGCCTCTCTATAAGGGACAGGATTCTAATTTCATTCGGTTTGAAATAAATGCATTTCATCAACCTTGGCTACTGTTCTACTTTTGCTAATTTGTGGTAGGATGTAGAATATTTTCATACAGTGACGTGAGCTAGAATATGAATGCTGTTGAATGGATTGATTAGATATGAATGATACATCTAAGTAAATAATATGTTCTAAACAATGATAAAAGAATCTTGACACCTTTGGATTGGCAAAATTCTCAAGTTTGTGCAGAATTTTACTGCCTGAAGGCATGGCAACAGTAATAATTTTGGACATTCTAAACAAAGTGACATTTTGCTGCTCTACTCCATCGCAAAAAGGCCATATTGGTTGTTTTAGGGAGCAATTGGACACAACCTAGAGATCGCCTCAAATTGACTCTTTTTATACTCAGCCATGCGTGTAGTTGATGGACTAGGAAAGTTGTGAATGTAAAAGACAACTGTATACTATTCTAGATGAATTCAAGCAATTGTACTTTTTAATCCAATCCGATCTACACAGAGGTTGGTTTAGACATGGAAGGAGTCCATCGTTGCCGTAGAGAGCACTTAATCTTGAACCAGGAGTCAGCTGTGCCACACATACAGAGAAAACATGGAGAACAACTGAGAAATTCCTCTAGCAAAGGAAAATTACTATTTCTAGGCATAATGCCTGTTCCTGATCCACATAGATCTCTTCCAAGCTTCAAACTAATCTTTCCTGCTGGCATTCTTCAGCCACTTAGTTCAGAATTCAGGAACAAAAGTTGCTCATGCACAGCGTAAGATAAACAAGCATTGGCAGAGCCAATAGGTCTCGCTTTTGGGACCTTATAAGTATTTAGTTATGCAGCACAATATCCTTGGTGCAACTACATCAACTGTTGCATGGCTAAACACTTATAAGGTCCCAAAGGCGAGACCTATTGGCTATGCCAATGTCATCATACATGCAGGACCTGTAACTTAAATTATTAGATTGAACTAAAATTATTGCCCAAGACCTGTAAAGCTGATGGAGATGTATTTATTGTTTTTATTTAATTATTCATTCATTTATTTGCCAATAAAGTAGCCTGATGGTGTTCAAACTGCAACTGACTGAATGAAATGTCTTTTGACTTAGAATTACTTTCTGTGGAGACATCTCTGTACTTTTCAAATAACCCATTTGAGGGTTGAAAACCTCAATTCAACTTAATTTTGTGAATGACAACTGACAGCTCCAGTCCAACAAGCACTCTCAGAGCCCTGCATTGAAGTGTAGGGGCTGGAAAAATCCAAGTGTTATGCAAAGTGTAGCAAATGAGCCACGCCCTTCGGCATAAGAATTGTGTACAAGTAGTGTGTGTCCAGTGGTGCACTGTGCAGCTGATTGTCAACTTGTATGAAAAAGTGCGACAATTCTCCTGCTGAACGGTTATTAGAGAGTCCCAAATGCAGTGGGAATGCTTTAAAAATGTTCGCTCACACGCTATGCAGCTGCCAACTTGGCTGCACCAGCTGGCTGTCAGGTGTTGGATTGGTTCCAGTATTTGGTTATTAGCAGATGGCCAGCTGGGGGGCAGAGGTGAGCAACGAGGCGGAAGCATGACGGCTCCCGCTCTGTAGTTACTTACTGGGGACATACAAAAGCCTGTTTACTCTTGGTGTGGTCTTACATGTATGTTACCCTATTTAAGTAAATCCCTGGAAGCTGCAGCGTGCAGTGCTCTCTCCCCTACCAAACAGCCTCAGCGCTGCCCGTCAAATGCTGCTGCAGAAATACAGGAGGGAGTAAGTGAGAAACTGTACGGTAGGAACCAAAAGGAGAGACAGGAGGGAAACACCAGAGACAAGGAGAGAGACACCAAGGTGAGAGGCGCGTGTGTTAGAGTGAGAAGCAGTATCCATGAGCGGATGCAAGAGAGACTGTTCGCAAATGCATAAAGAACTTTTCTAAAGTCAGTGACAGGGATAACAAGCATTGGCCGCGCAGCCGTGAAAGTGACGCGGCCGCGCTGCCCTGAAAGTGAAAGTGGCCAGATGGCGCCGGGAGCAGCAGCAGCCAGCGGGAGGCGCTCTGTGGTGGGGGAGGGGGAGGAGCGTTCGAAAGGAAAGCCAGATGGCGCCTGAGCGATGCGAGGAATGCGCGTTACTGTGCGCGTAACCGCATGCTCTAGGCCAGCAAAAGCTTGTGGTGGGATTTCTAAAGCCCACTCACTAAATGTCTCGCCAGACCAGCGCATGCGCTGGCTCAGGCGAGACCTAAAAAAGGCAATGAGCACATAGCATAATATACCATATGGACTACCTAGAAATTCATCTTGTACCAAGTACCATGAGGCAGGTAGTGGCCAGTCGTGGGAGTATAATGGAAAATGCACACTTGCCCTCTATAAAAGAGACTGCTCGTGTTATTACCAAACATTTTTTTCCAGTTTCACCCACAATTGTTGCTTTACACACCAACAAAATAGTCAACAATTAAAGGAAGCACACGCACCGCTGGATGTTCTCTTCTTCTACATCGGCCAGCCCAGTAGCAGCATTAGTTAGATTCTCCCAAAATTCGTTCAGGTCTCTGGATTCTATGGCTCGATTGATCAGAGCGACAGCAGAGAGCATCTCTACAGCAACAAACAGTTCCTCCTGCAACAAATCACCCTGCATGGACAAATAAAACAAAGTCCTACATCATTGTTGAATTCAGTGGAAAATAAATTAGTTTAGGCATAAGAAAAGAAAAGTGAGAATGCAAGAGGGTCGCCTTAGAGTCAGAAAATCAACAGGAAGGCAAGTGAAGGCAGGAGAGAAATACAAAAAGAACCATGTTGATAGGTATGGTAGCTCATGTTACTGGCAACATAAAATCCACCACCTATAATTTAAAACCATGGCAATATTAAGTGTATTATAAACGGCAAGTTGATCGAAGATAGCAAACATAAGGCCTTTCAGAGCCGAGCAAGCACCACTTTAGCACCCTTACTATATAAAATAAGCACAGTTGCCTATAAATCACTAATCCAATTGAGTTGTTCATTAATTTTAAAGAATAATCAAAATCAACAAAGCATCAAATGCACCTTAAATAACTTATCATCTAATAGAAGACAGAAGAGGTGATAGGAAGCACGAATAACAATCCATCACTTTCTTCACGCCCCAGCCAGTATTTCATAATGTAGATTGCTCCAAGCCTAAACATGGTCTGTCTCAGTAAGATTAAAGCTTCCAATTATAAAGGTGCGAGTATGCATAGGATCGCACAGTAGATGTAATTTGTTCAAATACATGCAGTTTACACCAACAAATGTTTTAGGGTTTAAATATTTTCTCTCTGTAGGGGTGGGAGACAATTCAATTGATGGATATCAGTAAACCAGACACATCACAGTTTACACAGCTTTGTCCCCGCACACCACCACTCACAAATTTTGCCTTGTCTCTTTTATAAGTTTAATTTCTAAAATGCATTAAAACCGGAACCAATACCTGTAGCCGAAGAGTGTCACATTACCAGAAAACCCACTGAGTCTTAAGCAAAATACCCAAGTTGTCAGGCCATGGATTTCTCCTGTTCACACTTAAAGCAAGTCCCATATCCCAGCAACCTCCATTAAAGCTGGGTATTGCAAGCCCAAAGGCAATAAGGTTTAGGGGGTGGCCCAACCCAGACTTGTGGTGTAGCTGGGCCGACGGATGCACAGAGCATGCGTTTGCAGGTCATAGTGGTAGACAGAGGATGAGCAGAAGGCAAAGAGGAAAAAAGTAGTAATGGAACAAAAAGCAACTCAAGAACACCCCATATGTGATGCCTTTGACCTCATCTACTCTTAAAGAGAAGTAAGTTGGAAAGGAGCACCAGGTTAAGAGAAAATGGTCCCTCCAGGGCACCAAGTCCCACGGAACACCCAATGCCACTTATGTATTTGGTGTATATAATATAAGAAATACATTATGTGCACTGGAAACCATGTATTAGTTTAAATGGAAGGAGTAGACACGTCTGATCTTTGCAATCTCTTTAAAACACCCATTGAAAGGTTTAAAAACATACAGAACCAGTAACTGACCATTTTTCAGCGGGCTTCCCAATATCTCTTAAATACTTGTGGCACAAATGATGAGAATAGCAACTTCACAATTGTGGCTTATTGGCTACACCTTGAGCAATCCATTGGTGGCATCAATGTAGGACATGTAGGGTATAATGGTGTATTGTTACAGGGGTACCCATACACTTTGAGATTCAGCAACCTGATTTAATACCTATAAAGAAAGTGACACTATTAGTGACCTGTGGTTTCTGCCTCTGCAGAACAGACAGCTCCTTCTGATAAAGTTCTGCTGCAAATGTGTACACATCAGGCAGCTGAGCATCCGGATTCCCAAGCTCCTTCACGGTTTCGGCAGCAACCCCCTTTCGGATAGCAGCGTTTACGCAGGCAACTGCTCGGTTGGCTGTAAGATAAGGAGACAGAATTAAATTAAGCTTTTAGAAACTGATCACCACTACCTGACATCTAACATGAAAGAAAACACGGGCAAGCAAAGATTTCTATTTTTGTACTTTAAACACACAAAACGGATCATCTGTATAAATGTAACTATGGAATGCAAGTCATTCTAAAAGGTTGCTTACTTATTGCCGTAGAGTCCCAAAAGGAGCTCAGCGCTATTGCTTGATCCGTTTTCTATTTTATTCCTGTCAACCTTCAAGGGACAGCTTGTAAAAGAGCATTTTGCTATATATCTTGGATACCAAGAAAGAAATATCTCAGCGGAACAAGACATATTGCTTACTAGAGTATTCTTGGTTTGCATTCAGGTTGGCTGCATCAAGCCCTGCCTGGATCTCCTCCTTGTCCAGCAGATCCACACAGCCCAGTTCCTGTAATGTAAGAACAAAAATATACTGACAAACAAGCGGGCATTTTGTCACCAGATCACCAAGCATTAGATATTTTGAATCAGCAGGCTAGAGCATTCAAAGCTTCAACGTCCATTCTAAACAGAATAGATCACCATTTTATTCTCAACAGTAATGTTTGCTCTTTGTCAGTACTTGGTGGACTTCGGAGCCCCTTGACCTTTGTTCCAACCATCAGGGATAAGCAACAGGACATTCTAGTTTCTTGCGCAAGAATAATTGTGGTAATACAGAAGAAAGATGCAAAGTGTTTTCACAACAATAGTTCACAAAATGAACAGCCCTGCAAAACAGGTTACTAATAATTCAGCCCACTAGGAGAAAGAACTTGACTGTACAGATATCTACACTCTTAGTGGGAGGGGACGTTTATTCCAAGATAATCTCTGTTGCGAGGGAGCGGCCAGTGGAAAGAGTCACACCAAATGTTATAGTTTGGATGCTGGATTTTATGAATAAAATAAGTAGCATATGACTTAAGCTCATTCATAACGTATTTATTTATATATTTTAAACAAAAGTTAGTGCTTAGCAGATTAACTAATAACAGGACAAACAACACCCTGCCATACATTTGTTGTTTAAATGTATTCTACACAGTGCCGGCCAAATGCCAGCTAAAAAGCAGCACAATGTCCATAGCTTACCAATGCTTTCTGCTCTCTGTCAATAGTAAGCTGCTCCAGATACCATTCTGAATTTTCCCGGTTCACTCTGCGCAGCGCAAGGACAGGATCCTGCAAGGCTGTATACAAGGCAAGGGCATCGCTCCTCTCCAGCGCTTCATCCACATACTCAAGTGCCCCATGCACTAGAATAAAAATAAGAGCAGCTCTCATGGCGAACCAGTCTCATATACAGTAAAATATTAAACAATGTAGGTGTTGGTCCATTGTACAAACTTCCAGGAGAAAAGCATTTAAAGTAAAAAATACTTCAAAATCCTGCACTGGGTATAGGATATTTAAACAAAGTGATTTTCAGCTATGCGCAGAGTAGAACATTATGCTATTGTGCTATGACAGAAGTTCGAACTATTTAAATATGTACCCATATGAAAAACCTCAAAATCCGGTAAAAGAATTCTTCAAGATCTAGCAAGGGTGCATTCACTTAACCATAATCAATCATAATTAAAAACAACTATTTGAGGGAGCTGAACATTTGTGGGCTAAAATACTAGCCAAGGCTGCTGCTGGACCCCAATTACATTTCCATTACAACAACACTAGGGCAGCCCACTACACCCACTAAACATGGCAGATGTAATCTTCCGGAGCCTCCCTCTTCTAAGTCTCAGGTAACAGAGGTCTTTTTTAATAAAGTAGAATAAAGCAATAAGTTTACTCAGACTTTAAAAGAATGTTCATGGGTACTTGTTTTTGTAGGTAACCCAACCAAAACAATCATCTTGCTAAGGTATTTATGGATTACAAGCGGACGATGATGAACTGGAAACATAAAAAACGTTTTTAAAAAACAAATACACTCAATCAAGCTTACGGTTGACTTTGTTGAGATTTCCTTGAATTTCTGCCTGAGTCAAACACGTGTCATAAATATCTCCATTTTCTATTGTACCTCGAAGCCCCTAAAAAATTGGAAAAGATAAAAGGGAAAGAAGTCTTCATCACAACAATAATTTTGGTTCATATACAATGAGAGTACACCAAGATCTGTCCAGCAATGGTGGCACGGGTAGTATGAGTGACCCAACTTTAGACAACAGAGATAGACCTAGAGGTACTAGTGTTCCAGTAGTCACCTAAACCAAGAAACGTCTGAACATGTCTGTTACAGTATGCAGGAAAATCAAGTAGGGTTAGGAGAGTTGAAGTAGGCCAGGAACTCTGAGTCTACAGCATTCCAATAGGTAAGGAAAACTAAACGTCTGCAGTTCGGCAAGAAAACCAAGGGTCTAAAACCATGGATGATCTGCTGAGGTAAAAGTATAGACAGACACTATTCTGAAGGTTGCTAGGTCCAGTTGAGAGCTATAATACGAAGTGGCCCAAGTGATGATCTTTTCAGACTATACAAGAAAAATCCAACAACTGAAGACATTCACAGGGAGATTATGGCGAAATTCAAAGCAAAGTACCTGGAATATAATGTTTCCAGTCAAAATAAAAACGTCTTTCTAAATAAAGCTCTGGAATAGACATGGATTGAAGAGCTGCCCAATTGACACCCACCATACACATGCCAAGAGCTTGCCAACGTGGAGAACTTGGCATCTCAAAGTGCGACTCATTTGCTGAGGGAGAGCAGGTTCCCGAGGCACAGATGCAATAAATCAAAATCAGCACCACCTCGATAAAGAGACAGCTCCTACAACTCTGAAAAATCAAGAAGCAATGGGGAGGAATAAAGGTAGGATCACATCCTGATCTGCCTCTGAACAGGAACAGGATCCAAAGCCAACCCTTTAGAGCAGGATTACACACCAGCACACAAAGGGTTGTTGATAAGCATTGATAGCTTTCTAATAGTAGCTTAGGTTTTGGCAATCCTGGTGCTTTTATAGCTCAGGAGAAATGTATTGCCACCTGTTATAATACAGAAATAGTATATATGTTAGAGCAGGTGTTGGCTTAACCAAAACAGTTTTATGCAGGGACGAAGCATGGTTCCTTGTATGCTGCATCTGCATTTAATGCTGGCACATGCCGGGGCACAACTGCTCTGATGGCAGTCGATAGTAAAAAAGCATTTGATACAGTAACCTGCCTGTTTAACAGTCAGGTAAATGAAACTCCCTTCTCCTTCTCCCGTGGACCACAGCAGCTGGCGTAGTTGTCTCTACCCCAACACACCCCGACTGTTAATCCTTAATTTTGAACCCCTTACAGAAAGGATGCAGAGTGATGCCCGATTATTAACAGCCTTCAGTGGATCAGGGAACTTAAAAACGAAAGCTCCCTGTACGCTGATATACTACTTTTCATTCAACAGCCAAACACCAACGTTCCAAGAATAATTAAACTTTTTCAGAACTTTGGAGATGAATCAGGTCTAAATAAACTAGGGAAAATGTATCCATGTCTGACAAAGAAGAAACCAGCAGATAGCCTCAGTACAGGCTCAGCTCTATACTGCAGGCACGCATTTAAATATTTGGGAATGCAAGTGACAAGAGACCATCGCCAAAGCTGGGACTAAATATCACTCCGCTATTGCAGCACACTTAGCGTGATTTAGAGGGGTGATGACCATACTACTTTCAATAATGGGTAAGAGGGCTAGTTTTTTAAATGATCTCACTGCCTACGTTCTTATATATACACACTCCAAAACGGACTTGTACTCCACAGCACCTCAAATATTTACGGACCCACAAACCTCAATAAGTAGACTTTTTGGCCAGGTGGCCTCCCAAAAGTCTCCTTCACAAAACGTGTGCAGGAACCAATACGATGGCAGACTGGGAGTTGCGGATGTCTGTCAATACTACCCGGTTTAGCAATTCATCCCAGTTAATGACTGGTTGGCAATTATAGTCAAGATAAAACTCTTGTGAAGGCCAAGCCTCCAGTCCACACTGTACGGCACACCGCTTTCACATGCATTACCTCCCATCACCAAGATACCCAACTTTATGCTGACACAAGGCCATAAGACACACTGAATGGCAAGCGATAACAAGCGACAATCCCTTGTGGCAGGCACATTGCTTTCACATGTCTCTAAACTCAAGGCATTATATCCCTTGGATTTAACATTTATTTCAAAATTGGGAGACATCTGGGCCACTGACCATATCCAATCATTTGATCAACTGACCACAGAGATTTCAATGCACAAATCACAATTCTACAGATACTTGCAGTTGCGGTATGCTCTTGAGCCCCACAGAAGAAGGAGAATGCACATGCTAGAGTTCAAAGCCTTAGAGCCAAAGCTGGCAATGGAGCATCAGGTAAGAAGGGTATTTCTAGTGTGTACAGATCACTACTAATCAATACTCCTAACAGATTAAGAGACCTACAAAACAAGTGGGATTGAGAATTTAGGGAGATGCAGGATAATAAATGGAATAAGGCAAAAGTGGTTGTGTGCCTGCTGGGCATTCCCTCACGCCTCAAATGGATCCAACTCAAATCATCTTAGAGGATCTATTTTGATCCGGCAAGACTGTGGGAACCAAAGGTAGGGCACAACATTCTAACTGCTGGTGTTACAAAAACAATGGCACTCTCCTTCACACAATATGAGAATGCCCAATTATTACCCAGTACTAGAAAAAGAAAATACTTTGAGCTGAGGAGGGTGGTTTGCTGCCCCCAAAATAGCAATCAATGCAATAATGGAGAACAGGGACGGCTACAGGCGTGCCTGCATCCAGATAGCAGTGGTCCTTCTGATGCCAGAAGGGATATCGCAAGCCACGAGTGATGACCCCTCTACCTTAGCGGAATGGTTATGGGAAATTAACTATTGCTCGAAGGCAGAAGAAATGACTTACCAAGCAAGAGGTGCTACAAATAAATATAAAAAAAATATGGAGTCCTGGTGGGATTACTTCCACATGCATCAGCCTAAAACAGGACTTGAGCTATAAATACTTGATTTTATAATGAGATTGCAACACTGTATCACTCATTGTCGCATGCCTTATGTCAAAGGTTTTGTTATTCAATTAACATCAATAAAAAGGATCATATAAAAAATTTTAAAAAACACCACTAGAAATTAAAATAGGACTGCAACAAACTAACCATATTATGTTGGCAGTACAGAGCAATATAGTGGTGAAAGTGGAAATGGACAAAGCCAATAAGTCTTGTCAAGCTGCTGCAGTAGTTTTTTCAAAAAATTTTAATGCAACTTTATGTCACCTAAAAAAGCTGCAACTTGAGACAATCACATGCGTGAAAAAAAACCATTTAAATTAAAAGCCATAATCAACAATGCCCTATTTCTAGTGAACAGTACAGGCGCTTACCTCGTAGGCAGATGTACACTAGCTTTAATGCACATAACACGAAAATATGATTGCCACTATACAAGAGAGAAAGTATCAGCTTTGAACTGTTGAAACCTCAAACCAGTTTAAACAAAGAAGAATGAAAAAAAAGAAAAACAAACACTGGCAAAGCAAAGAATTGGATCACCAGTCCTTGAACTGTAGTGTACCTCTTTATAGTGGGTAGTCACACGTGATCAAGCAAAATAATGTCACGCTGAGTTCAAAAGGGCCTGTGGCTGAAGTGAGCCAACCTACTGACACGTTCTGTATGACATGGTGGATGGAAACAAAATGTGAATGACCGTTGAGCAGGCCAACGGATAAAAGGGTTTACCCAAAAATGACATTTCAAAACAAATATTACATATGCTGGCAATGAGAGTTATTCTCGCCAACCACAACGCCTTGTCTACAGCAGCTGCTTACAGATAGGAGAAACATTTTACAACAAAAGAAACGCAACATGGAAGGAGTAGCTCCGCCCTAAGCAGGTCGGATGCAATCGCAGTTGGGTGTACGGAATGTCTTACTCTGTTCCGGGCATTGGCCGCTTTTTCTGCCTTGGCCTGGTAGAGCATTTCCTGATAAACAGCTGCCAGGGCATCCTTCAAATGGACCAGCAAAGCATTGGGATTCCGCAGTGATGCCATGGTTTCATGCACAATCCCCCTCTCAACTGCTTCATTGATAGCAATAACAGCAGCATGAACTGAAAGAAAAAACAGGAAAGTAAATGTTACATGATAAGAAAAGCACAGAAGAATGTGTTTACGCAAGGGAAAGATGTAGCTGAATGAACTAATGCAATGTGCAAAGTGGTAAATAATGGTGATTTTGTTTTATTTTTATTTTTTTACTAAGGAGCACTTAACTTTCCATCTTCCCAGTTTACAATGGTAGGGTTAACAGACATCTAATGATTGGCATGGGATGTATCAACATGGTCATGGTGGAATTCAGTGGGCTAAAAAGAGTCTGTATTTTCGCAGACTGTGGCATGGTTATTTCCTATCCAACATCTAAAGCATCAATATTTGTTGCTCAGAGTTGATTTTTTGATCAAACCAACCAACCTCCCCCAACTGAGTAAAGAAAGAAGCAAAAGAGCTATTACCAGTCTAAAGTAAGTACTGTCACCAATCACTCTCTGGAACCTTCAACAGCATGCCCCACCCCCAACGTTTTACATTCAATACAATTGTGCCGAGTCCTAGGAGGTCAGATTTCGGGTACATTATTCAGATCTGACTGAAGGCTCTGTGAGATATCCAGGCACCATCAATTGCCACTTTCACTAAGTAAAGAGCGCTACTTTCAGAGTCCTCCTTCTACCATAATAACATTTCATATTTCTTTTCAATAACATCTTATGAAAGCAACTTCTCAGCCACGACATCTTAATGCTACTTAAAGCATTGATCTACGTTTTCAGCTTTCAGTAAGGTAGTGAGGTCTGCAAGATCTACGATTTAAGAAAGGTCACTGTAAGCCTCTGCTCTACTCTACATGATGCTCGCCTTGGACCATAGAATATTTGAAATCTGCAAAGTCTTACACGGTAAATCACGCTGAAGCACCAAAAGACCAGAGGAAACTTTGGTTCTGTGGAATCACATAACATCACAAGTACTTAAAACTCGTGGAAGGAATAAAAAGCTTAGTCAAATTAAACAAATGTTTTTAAAAAACGTATTAATAGGGGCATTGCCTGCAGCTTCATCCACAGAGAGTTCATTGGCAAGAATTCCTCCAATTTTACTGAACGCCGGCATCTGCAGTCCATACTTGTCCAATTCAGACTTCATGTTGTTAACTTCTTCCTCTGCAAAAAATAACCCAAAACAACTAATTCAAATATTATTTTAACAGCCTCATTTTAGGAGCAGGAACTTCAAATACAGAATAGATTTTTTTTTTTTTAAAACCACACAATGTTAAATTTCATTTAGTGGGTCAAATTAATTGGGATGGGCACATTCAACTAGTTTAAGGTATGGGCTTGTAAGGTAAGAGTTCAATTTTTTGACTACTACATGCATAATGTGAACCTCCAAGTGACGTCCAACTACCACACAAATTCTTCCATTTAATAGCTCGTATTAGAGTTAAAAGGAGAAGAATTGTCAGAGGAGCACAGTGTTGCAGAAAGAAACCCATATCACAGTTCAGGAATTAAAAGCCATTGGTATATTTTGTAGTATGAATGGGAAGTTTTTCAAAAATGAGTCGGGTCACACCTGAAGTGAGGACAGTAACTTCTTTAGACAGACTTACCACTGCCCACCCCCTTTACACCCGTCCTTCGCATACCTTACATCATCTTCCACTCTCACCAATAGACACCAGTTTACATCTGCAGGGAATGGGGGACACAGAAGATACTACCCTACTATGTAAATCAGTCAACTTTATCAGGAACCTTCATTCATATTTATGGTGTGCCCTTCATTAAAGACAGATCTATTTTCTTACCAGTAAAATTCACTTTCCCGTACAAGTCTTGTATTTGTGGAGCCAAACCAAGCTTAAACAAGAATAAACTGAAATAAAACATAATTAGGCTATTAATACATTGAAAAACACCTTCAGAACTTACCAAAATTTTTATCAGGAACCTTAGACAGTAGTAATAACTTATCAAATTTAATGAAGAAGAAATTATGCACCTGATTTATTGCATATCCTTCTTTAGTTGTCCATTTCATTTCTTAACAGAGGAATTACAGAAAGCATTTGAAGTCCGGCATTTCATCCCTATTTTGATTTTCTATTACTTTAAAATACATTCACAGTCACTCACATATGTAAACAAAACCCAAACTGTATATGTCCAGTAATTTACGATTAGGACTTCATTTCTTTTCTAGACAGAGAACAATTTGGTATCCTGCCTTTGTCTGTGCCTAACACAGGAAAACATGAAACAGGTCTTTTGGTCAGCTTCCGCTACTGTCAACAATCCTTCAAGGCCAATTAAGAGGCAAAATGACAACATGGGAAGAGAATAAACCTTGCCAGTAGAATGCACTGTATCCATTTAAAACCCCTTTCCTTTTGCCATTTTAACTAGTTTAAAAATACCCTTCATTTCAACTAAGAGAAAGCCTGCTCTAGTGGCAGTTACATAAGTGATCATTCTGCTATAACTATTTGATAATAAATAGTAATATCTGTTAAAACTGAATTAAACACTTGATTTGTACATGGCTCCATAACAGCGAAAAACCCCTACAGATATTTTAGAGTCAATGTGCCTTTTACCTACTGATAAATGGGAATAGGTAAGGAACAAATGTATTATTTAAAGAACAAAATAAAAGTGATTCACAACTGTATTTAACCAGTGCAGAAAACTTTGTATCTAGCAGATATGGCAAAACAAACTGAGATAACTTGACAAGAATCACACACTCTGGTTAATAGGATAACTAGATTTAAAACCAAACTCCCGGGATTCCCCAAAATGTAATCAGACACCACATCTCCTATTGTCAACATTTCAAAAACAGCTGCTCTACCACAAACATACTGCCCACATGGTTCAAACAAACTGGACCAAGAGACCACAGTCAAATCCAACCTAAACCAACAAAAAAAGTGTTGCTCAGTAATTGATGAATAAGGTTTTAATGCCCAGGAATTTTCTACACAAGACTTTAACAAAGGGCTTATGGGCAGTAGATTTGGAAATAATTGGGGGAAAAGGTTGCATTACATTTAATAAGGGCAAGGTCGGGAAGCTCTGCTCAAGAGCATTAGCTTTATCATTGCCGGAATGTCAAACTTTGTCAGATTGGTGCCACAAGGGGACTCTGGAATAATCGAAAATGTGAATTTGTAGCACATTATATAAAGCACTATTGCTTTACCGGTACTAGTGATTACTACTCAATTAATATGACAGTTATTCGAGATCAGGGGGCATTTATTGAACAGTGCTTGCATGATACTGGACCAACATCCTGTTGAAAGTACAAGAAAGTAGTTTGTGTAATAACATTAGAGATGAGGAACATCAAAGAATAAAAAAAAAAAACAGAGTTAAGAGGTAGGAATTCACACTAAACTGGAGTTTATAGGGTAAAGGGTGCTGGTGAATTAAACAATTATTCATAGTTATCTGGAAGAGAAACCTGTGGAAACTGAATAATACATACATTTACAATGGCGTGGAAAAGTACACAAATAAAGGAAATTGTAGTAATGCTATTCATGTCTAAGTAAGAAACTCACAATGTGGGTCATGAAAAATTCTTTTAACTACTGAAGGATATACTTTTGCAAAAACTGTACATTAGTTAAAAATATAAGAATATTGAAAAAGGAGTGGTAAGAACGGAGTCAATACAAACAACCTGCTATTCCTAACTAGGAATCAGATGTAAAATTATGTTCAAACTCGCATTGAAATAATTTATGGAGAAACAAAATAACTTGCTTCCAAATAATACATGACTGCTGAGCTCGACACTTTAGGTTTTTAATGGACTTATTTACTCTATTCTGTTTCGTTAACCAAACAAATTTAGCAAAATGTATGTAAATAAGTACTCTGAGAGGAAATATATAGAATAGCATTGCAACCTCAATCCGTGTTGGCAGAAAACGATATTTATAATCCTTGAAATTTCTTTTAAACATAATTTGAAAGATGCATTCGGCCAAAATGGTTTCATGGAAGGAACCAAGATGAACCACCCAATATCATAAAATGATGACACAAAAGCCCAGATCTAGAAGCACTTAATTCTACCAACATGGCTTGGAAGTGGCCTTTCAGTGAGAAACATATATTTTTATTTTATGAAGAAGGTGGAAAAGCTACCAGTTAGGCTACAAGCTGGAGTTATGTATGGCGAATTAGTAGTTTTGAGAAAAAAAGTAACAACCAAATACCATTTTTAATTTGACCAATGAACTCCATTACTAAACTAGGAGACGATATCTGGGTGGAATTCCACTCAATTAAACGTGGCCAGGTATTGCCGCACCTAGATTTTTAAAATGCGAGAACACAATATCGAATGTAACCAGCGAGAATATCCAGTTTGAAAATCACTTTTGGAACGTGCTGCAGTGCAGTCTGCCCCTACGCCACACAAGACCATCTCAAAGAAAAAGGAGCATGTAATGCTCCTCTTCACAGACAACATCCTCTCCTTCCCAGTTCCACCTTACACACTGCACTTTTCCCATAGATATCTACCACCAGCTTTCAGCAGGTGGTAAATATTTGTGTTAAAACCCAAGTAATAGGGATTCCATGCAGAATTCCACCTGGTGAATCCAAGTCCACACAGCTATTCTGTGGGGATTACCTCTTAATAGGTGAGCATATAGATGGTGAACTGGCTGGAAACAAACTCCTTCCACAAGGAATGTATACCAACAGATATATATCCACCTAACTTGTAATTAGGGCATTAAAATTAAATGGTTACAAAATTATCAGTTTCAGAAAAAATGGTTTCCTCAAGAAAAACCTAGCTTTAGTAGAGCGGATTCTCAGGAATCTAAAGGAGAACAGTGATCTCACCTTAAAGCATGAATACAGTAGACAGGCCGAGGCATGTTTTTCTTATCATAGATGTCTGTGGTTTCCGGCTGAAAAATCTATTTAAAAAAAAAAAAAAAACATTTTTAAAGTGGAAATTTAAAAGGCATTGATTTTTAGAGAAAGAGCGCCTAAAATAAACAAACAACTGAGCTTACTTTTAATTTTAAAAGTTAGCTGAAAGCATAAGAGAAATTTCTACCCAAGTACAGAGAGGAAAAATATATAGGAAGTGTTGTTCTGGTTAGCACAAGCTTACAAAAGTATTGCTAATGTTTTTTTTCTCTTTTTTGACTAAATCAGTGAAAAACAGCAGAACTCCGACTGGAAGATTGGCTTTAGAGTCATACTGCATACTAATTAAAAGAAACCCATTATAATATACAAAGCCCAATTAGGGTATTTCCGTTTAGCCCCATAAAGACTATGTGCATGCTGAACCCTTCAATATTTGCTGTGAGCATGGACAGCTCGCCCCCTCATTACCCAATCCCATCACACTTACTGAACCCTACTATAACTCCTCCATGGCACACTATTCAGACACATGGCTGCATGCACTCTACTACGTAGGACTTCCAAAGCACATAAAACGGTTGTGGATCTAGTGTTTCCAACATGTCTTTGCATTTAAACCTCAATGGTATCCATGTCAAAGCACATTACGCAGTAAACACATCCCATGTCTTCCTTTGGAAGTCATTAAAATAAAATCAACAAGCACAGTGAATAACAAAGCACCAAACGATACATTTACAAAAAATAAAAAATATGTTGCACATGTTAACCAAATATTAACGAAATAACTTGGATCAAATTCCAACCGTGTGTTGTAATTCAAGTGTCTTGTATAGTGCATTACCGAAGGAAGGCCAATATGGTTCATAGCACTGCGCCAGTGATTGACATTATCGGTATGTCGAAAATGAAGGCCAGTTGCCTAAAGGAAGATAACGCATATTAGATTGCATTTAAATCACAGACAACTGCTTAAACAGACGTCCACCACATTTATTCAACAAAACATGACATAATGAAATGAAAAAATGAAATGAAATCCAGTATTTGTAAAGCACACAATTACCCGAGGGTGTCAAGGCGCTGGGGGCCGTCAGGAAGATTAAGCGAGCTATTGCCCAGAGTCACATGGTGCTGGGCTAACCTGCCGCCGGCACCGGGGATCGAACCGTGAACCTTGTGGTCCAGAGTCAGGCACCCTGGCCGCTGCGCCACACCTCTTCCAATACCGTGTGATGTTACATTCTGCTTGAATGTCTCACCTCAAACTAATTTGTAAACTTAATCTCATCTATATGGTCAATGGGTACATCTTCTGCTCTTCACCAGAATCCCATTTTCACAGATAAAAATATAAATTGTGTGGACGAATTGCTAAAAATAATCTCAGCCACTGGTAATTTCTCTAAGCCACATTCACGTCTATTGATTTTTGTGTTCTATGGGTCACTACACACAGGAACCAACCATTGGTCCTGCCCCAAAGTGAATAGTCCAGTCCACACAAACAAACTAGATCCCCTGTGAATGAGCCCAAAGACACTGATGAGCCCCAACAGGGCTGAAATTGCTAAGGTGCAGCTTTTGTCCTATGGCACAGAAAGCATCAGTTGTTCAGATTAATTTCAAGCATTTTATAGATCACTTTATGTACTTCATGTAGTCCATTTTCAGCCATTAGGGATAATGCATTGATATGAGCTCGATATAGAAAATATATTTGATCTGTACTTTATGGACAGCACAATTCTTCCATGTTGTCCGCTCATGCCAGCAGACCTCGATGGCACACAAGAAAGAAAGTCACATTTGTCTTTTACACTAGAGACGAGCACAGTCAATGAAGGTAGAAGGATGGAAGGATTCATTTTTGAGAATCTCTATCCAGACCAAGCACCTTTTTAGTGGTCTTATTGTAACTAGAGTACAATGCTGGGCTTGAATGTTAACCTGTGTAATAGAAATCAGATAGACTGTTTGGAATGTCAACTGGGTATGTCCAGAAGAAGAAGATGCCAGCAGATAGAGCAAGTGTTCTTGGAGGGGTTAGTGGGGAGTTAAACACAATTAAATGTGTTTTTCTTTTTCTCCTAAGGCACTCACACTGGAGTTATAAACTTGAGAAAGCACAGATAGATTTTTACCCAGGTTTCAAAGGATTGTATGTGGTATCCTCATTTATAGGGATCTGTCACAGAAGAGGTTTAATTGGAAAACAGCTCATCGGGTAACAGCATTTGCTGCAGCCAACAGAGACAAAGAATTGTTACACTTACATAGGTGACGATTCAGAGAAAAGTGGGGTATGTTGGCAACGATATGGGAATGCAGAGCTACTAGTTGTCTAAAAACATTGTTTTAGATATACATACAGCTGAATGGTGATCTAGCATATACACCCACACGACTCCACTTTGTGATCCTTAAACAGGTTTTCTACTCATTTCAAGTAGCTCTTTCTGTGACTAGGCAGCATGTGAACTGTGACAACCACACACACTTGATATGTTCCTACACCTGACATGCATTATTATCACTTTACTCTGGTTTAAACACTCTAGTACAGTCAATTTAATTCAAAGTTTTTTGGTAAGTACATGTAAATGCTGACTATTTACCTTATATCGCAGCTGCTCACTGTCGTAGATCTTTTTAAGAGGTACAATATCTGGTGCAAAGAAGTGACCCAGCTTTGCCAAGACGACTCCATTCCGCAAGCTTTCTTCCAACTCGGTTGGTGGGGGCAATTCTTCATTCAAACAAGTTTCCATCCAGCTATGCAAAGGAATTGGGGAACATACATGGTTTTTTAAAAATATTCAACAACTTTATCAGAATTTAATCAAGATGAGCAGGAAGAGTTATAAAGCAAAGACACACTTATTTATCAATGACAATGAAGAAGGTGCTACTTAAACAATAAACTAAATTAAATATGTATATGGTGTGCCACGGTCTACTTTTATACGCCTTTAGAGTCATTCCAAGTATCGGAACCTCACTCAACCTTCAATGCTCCTTTATATAACTCTAAACCAATCGTATCCACTATATTTCAACATGCACTGAAAATGAAGGAAGCATTTTTATGACAGAGGAAGCAGACTACAAAACAAATAGTGCATTTCTATCAAAATTAGTGATAGAAAATATTGGAAATGGTTTATTCTTGGGTTCTGAAACCACTTCTCAAAAAAAGCCAATAATAATGCATTTATAATTAATAGGAGGAAAAGTTAGCGTGTATGCAGAAAATAATTCATTTAACTCAATTCAAAAGATTCATAAAATGGACTGGTCTATGTTTACAGGACAAAATGTTCATTATCTACTAGGTCAACAGTTGCCAGAAATGGCATTCCTACCAGAACACTGCCTATTAGTGGGCAGAGTCAGTCCCAATGCCAGGTCGCAAAAAATGGTAGATCACAGCTCAATTACTTAGAAGGTACAGTGATGAAACAGAAAAAAAGTTCCAACAGTCATGAGAAAAATATATGAAATGTGCACAATTGTGAATAGGACTCGAGCTTGAGAAACTGGTCAATTCTTGGGTCAACACAAAATAAAAATGCAGGGCGACGCAGAGTGTAAGAATTTCTCAAGTACTTGATTCTACCAGCAAACATACACAAACATTTACAAAATACAAGGAGCATTCCACATTTACTAAACAAAAGGATAAAATAATCTGGGAAATAAACCATCAACCAATGCAAGTTGTGCACGAACCGTTTCGCTTCTTCTAAGTGGCAGAGGTACTGATAAGCAATATTCTGCCTCCTCTGCTCATCCATCTCATCTGCTGTAAGGCGCTCATCTAAAAAAGAAATAGAAAATGACAAAATTTAAAAAGCTGAATATTTGCCGTGAATTGGTTTGACAAAATGAAAATAAGCTGCTAAAAATACACACACACACACTCTTCAGTTTCCACAGGTTTCTCTTCCAGAAAACTAAGCATGATAGTTTAAACTGCAGGCTCCCTTCACCCTGTAAACTATTTATATATTACCCAGTGGCAGTCGCCAGTGAGTAGTTATAGATAGGTCCGCATTTCCATAGGAAATGCCTTTTTTGTTTTGCTTATAATTTTGGCACAGTTTGACGATTCTTCACAAAACTCTCCAAAAAAAGTTCTCTTTTGCCTAGTTTGTGCATGGAAGGTTTAGAGGTGATTGTCAAGCAGGGGAGGGTGCCAAAACGCAAAATTCCTATGCATTTTCCATACACTTTGATCAGAAAAAGTAAGTGCAAAGTACCTCCGAATAATATGAAGCATCATTAATTTCATCACAGATACAACTCCCTTAGGTGTAGCAAGTATGTGTTATATGTAACATTAACCCTATACCATACAGGTCACAGGTAGCCTAATTCACATTATCAACCAACCTCAGATTCATGGAAACCTCTTCATGCAGTGTTCAGTCTGTATAAAACTATTCAGAGAAAACCAAATTCCTCAACGTCTGCTCCAAAACTAATGCCCTACTACGGACTGCCTTTATCTATATCAAACCCCTCACAGTCACGGAACCTACACTGAGAAATTACGTTGATATGAGTAGAAAAGTGGGCACTGTAAACAGTATTTACTCTATGGAGGGAGTTTACTCTATACCACATTGTTTGCAGACAGTGAAACTCATGAGAAATAAACCACAGAGTATTAAAAAGTGTGTACTAAGAACAGTGTACACTCTATGCAAAACTTGTCCAAAGAGACTATCCACTTGAAATAACCAAGGTCTGAAGGTGATGAATATACTACCTGCAGCCTTCATACTGTGGTTGAACACTTTACATACATCCCATCTTTTGAAGCGAAACAAGCACATGTACATGGGTTAGTACCTGGTGCACGTGAATTTTCTATGTTATGTAGAAATTGTCATGCAATGACGATTCCGTCTAAAAACTCGAGGCTGCATGCAATACTTAGTATCTTCTACGTAGAATCTTTGCCCTGTTGGGAACTTTTTCTGCTGAACCAAAAACTTGTGTGGAACATACTGGCCACAAGTTGACAACCGTCACCTGCACACAGAGTTACTTTTAATATACAAAGATTTATAATGTGTTCAATACCTCGACATACTTATGATGCATTAGGAGCACATGCGCTTTTTTAAACACTTACACCCATTAGCAGGACACAAGCTGTACAAAATTAGGTGGAGAAATAATATTGTAGTTAACCGCCACTATGAGAACTATAAAACAAACTAACACTAATTGGATGGGATCAATGATGCCATTTGAGCTGTCATCAGTGATGTCATAGAACATGTCAAGAGTGATGAAATATAGGAGGTCATAAGTAGTGCATGGCGGAAGCACAAGTTATACTTAGCTCTGCTATCTTTGACGTCACTTTAACCTTCGTTTTTTCAATGAAAACTAAGAAAGAGAGAGAAAGAGAAAGCGAAAGAGAGAGAGAAAGAAAGAAAAGCAGAGCACTCTGGGTAGTTCCCAAGTTTAGGTGGAAAGCATCTCCCTCCTAGATAGAGCACCCTACAGCACCAGTGACACTAATTTCGTTCACCTCCAATGTCCGTTTTTCTAGCAATGTTTTTAAGCACAGAATTAGCGCAGTGCCATCCACACCAAGCTAGAAAGGGACAGTTGTTTGCCATTTATACAGCAAAGTCTTTAAGCTTAAGAATAGCTAGTGCCATCCAGACACAGCGTTACAGTTTTGGATTGGCAAAAATCATCCAAGCCAACCTGGAATGAATAAAAGCAAACCCTGAAATGTTTCACTGTCATTACAGCTCTTCAGAGAGGTTTAGCTTTATCCAGACACAAGGAAGGGGAGGCGTGGCCAACTGCCGAAGATGCCGGACGCATGAGAGAGGAGCTCCTGTGCCAGAGCCTAGCTAGCCTGTAGCATCCCCACCCTCTGTGACCCATCCGACAGGAGGTGTCCCTGAGGTGTACTCCGGCTGTGGTGACGAGAATTACTGAGGTGCCGGCCTGTGGACGCGTACGTTGCGGAACCTGTGGCGGAAGAGGGCTGGGCCGGGCCTGCGTGGTGAGCCGAACGCAGAGGGCCCAGGAGACGTGGAGCGGGCGCTCTGAAGACTCTTGGGGGTACGGCAGGTAAAAGGGACAGGGCCCTCCGGCCTAGTGGTGGGACACCAATATAACCATATCGCACTTTGAGGCACAGTCCATCTCAACACCCCTGCACTGACTTCAAACCCCTCCCCCCTTATACAACGAGCTGAGCTGGTGCTCACGTTGGCAGGTCGCACTGCGGAGGAAAGTGGCAGAGCAGAATGCATGGTGCCTGATGTGCAGCACGTGGTCCTTGTATGCAAAGCCAAGTCCCGGTCAGAGGTAGGCCTATCTAGCTCGCACAGACACTGACAGCCCTACAAATACGGCAGTGCCATAATTGTCCTTGGATTCCATATAATACATCCGAGCAGGTATGTTGTTAACGGAGGCTGAAACGGATGGGTGTAACTATTTTTTGCATTACATTGGGGTTTGTGTTTGGGTTGGCTGGGCCCCGGGGCCGGGACGCAATGTCTTCTTGGGTGGGTACACTAGGTCCTCCTAGGTGTCACCGTTGGCTGCTGTGCCTAAATGGCCCTATTTGCAGCTGCACGTTACACAATGAAGTGGTTACGTTACTATATATATATATATATATATATATATATATATATATGTTTGGTCGAACAATGTTCCTCAGTTGGGCCTTCTATTGGGGAGTTCTTGGGAGTTTATGATGGGTGCCAGATTACTGTTGATATGACACAATAGACCTGACTTGGGAGTATGCACAGATACTATAACACACATAGGAGGTGCCCGTGACAGCGACCCAGCTCTATAACATCACCACTTGGAATGTTCAAGGGATGGGATCTATTCATAAACGTCATAGAATACATGCTCAATTGACTAGGAGAAAGGCACATATAATATTTCTACAAGATCCCGTTTGTCTGCCTCAGAGGTGGGGAAACTCAAGAAGAAATGGAGGGGACAGTTATTCCACACAACATACTCCACATTCGCAAGAGGAGCTGCAATTTTGATCAGGGCAGGGGGTCCCCTTTGTTGCTCAAGACATGCGTATAGATACTAATGGTAGGGACACCCTGATCCAGGGCATCCTGGATGGTTTACCAGTGGTGCTTGGAAGCCTCTACACCCCGAACACGGATCAAGACACCTTTCTTACCCAGGTGGGAACAGTACTTACCGACTGGACCATATACCCCTGGATATTGAGTGGGGACTTTAACGCAGTCTTGGACACTAACGTGGATCGTTCACACCCCCCACTGTAAGACGCGACCTCAATCCGACAGGCCAGAGCCCTTCAGACTTGGTCCCAAAGGTGGTCACTGAGGGATGCATGGCGTAGTCGAAACATGGGTATGCGCATATACTCTTATTATTCTCCGACACGTGTGCTGCACAAGGATAGATCGTATACTCTGCAGTCCGTCATTACTTACGCCAATCACACACACGACCTATATCGGTAAAACACTCTCCGATCACAATTCATTGGAAGTGATTATCTCCTGGGGACAAGTCCCCACCTCAATCCCCACATGGAGACATGATCCCCGCCTCCTAGAAGACGGTGTTTTTCGTGACACTATGTCCTCAACCACCGACACTTATTTCCTAAACAACACTGATACAGCCTCCTCTACAATGATAGAATGGAAAGCATTCAAAAGTAGTCATACGTGGGACAGTGATTAGCTGTGTGGTGGGAGGACGCTAGTATGGACTTGAAACGGGTGGAGGAGGGCTTGGGCACGCTTGAGTGCGAAGCGGCTCCGAGCATGGACAAAGCTAGAGAGCTCCGGGACTCCCGCATTGAATATGCGGAACTCCTTGAGTAGCTGCGTATCAGATTTCTGCACGTACACCCAGAAAGTACATATGGAAGCAGACAGACCGGGTACACTATTAGCAGATGATTAGAAATGCTCCTCCCCCCACAACTATACTTTAGATTGTCACCCCGACGCAAACCCATGCAACTTCTCAGAACGAAATCAATGAGGCCTTTCACGACTACTACAAATCTCTTTACTCGTCCCCACACCAGGTGGACCTGCAGGTTATTGAAAGCTTCTTAGACAGAGTGAGCCTACCCTAAACGACGACAGATGGCAAGGTGTCGCTTGCAGTGCCACTAACAGTCACTGAAATCCGTACTCCTATTAAGGAACTCCCCCGTAACAAGACCCCAGGACTAGATGGCCTGCTAGTGGAGTTTTACACTGCTTTCACCACACAGCTGGCTCCTCGACCAGAGAGGCTATATTGGGAATCTTTACTAGCAGGGTCACTGCCTCCTACCACAGTGCAGGCACTAGTGACTTCGCTGCCTAAACGTGGTAGAGACCATACAGACATCTCCGTGTGCAGGCCCCTATCACTGCTCAATACGGAATACAAAACACTCATCAAAATACTTGCTGGTCGCCTCCTCCCCTTTTACCGAAATTAATACACTTGGATCAATGTGGTTTTGTTCCCGCCCGAAGTACCTCACTAAATATACGCAAGCTTTAACACGTCATGGCTGCCTGTCCAGAGATGTTCCCAAAAGCCGGGTGCCTATCGTTGGACTTTCGGCAGGCCTTCGATACACTGAGCTGGTAATACATGTTGGTCACCCTACGGAGGTTTGGGATCCCGCTGATTTTCTCCAGTGGGTTAAATTATTGTAAACTTTCCCCACAGCCAGGGCACGCAACGAGGCCTACCTCTCGCAGGCCTATAATATACAAAGAGTTTTTGGTACCAAACCATTCCTCTTAATAAACTGATGCCAGTGATGGATTTATTCAAAACGTACTCAGATGGTACCTCAGAGGTGCCCCCTGAAAACCTACCAACTCTGGTGTGGTCTCAGACTGGCTTTAGGCAGCCTGCCACCCACTACCAGACATGTTTCTGGACCTCCTGGGTCGAGAGCCTTTGCTCTCCGAGACCTGCAACAAAGCACATCCTGGGCAGAGGTGACACCTCCTCCCCCAGGATGGGCACCATGCTAGAGAGCGATGCTTCAAAGGCCTGCCACCTTTGTAATGAGACCCCAGCCTTTGCTGCTAGCAGCAGATGGCCGCTCCCGGTTCAAACCCCCACTTTTGGCGGGAGAACCGGCAGGAAAACTTAGGAAGAATAGGAGGTGTGCCCCCCTTCGCCAACTCCACCCCTTAGGCGCTAGAGGCGAAGTAAAGCACACTTTTCAGTGCCCACCATCTTGAAGATGGTGGAACTTATCCAATCAGAGTTATGGCTAAGCCCACAGTAGGGTGGTATAATGGTGGGTGTAGACACCCCAGGTAAGGAACCCATTGGTCCCTACCTGTTACTTCCCTGAAAGACCCCTAAATCTAGTGTTTAGGTGGCTTCCCCAGGCCCTGAAACCAGATTGACAACCTATGAAGAAGAGCCATGCAGCAGCGAAGACTGAAGACACCGGCTGACTTGGCCCATCCCTGCCGGCATGTTTGTAGCCCTCCAAGACCCTGTTGAAGAAAGACGACTCGCCCTGCTGACCTGCGCCCTCTAGAACCCTGGGAGGACTCCCTGCCTTTAAGAAAGACTCCTAATCTCCAGTGGACAGCGGACCTGTCCAGAAGAAACCAACACTCCTCGCTACCTGGCTCAGAAACTGGTTCTATCGGTAGGGAACAGATCATCTCGTAGTACTAGCTCCCTTCTGCTGAAACCCAAACATTTTTACAAAAAAAAAAAAACTTTCAAAATAACTCTTTGGGAATTGGCCTAAAAATTTGGAACTCTTCTCCCCCGGAAACCAGGACGAACCCTTCATTTAATCTTTTTTTTTTTTTTTAAGTTAAAAAGAGATTACTGAATAGCCTCCTTCCTATCTGATACGATTATCCGTACCACTTTGATTCCACTATTTCCCTGCACTCCCTTACTTTGTTTGTTCTGACTGCTATTTTTACTGCTTGTGTTATTATCCGATGACGACTCTTTGTATTTGTTAATGTTATGTTGTACAGGGCTCAGATACAATATTGGTCTTGTTCGCGCAATACAAAATTTCATAAATAAATATAAAAAAAATAAAAAAAACACTTCTAATAATAGAGACTCTTCTCAGCAGGGCTGCTACACTAGAAATAACAGTACCAGTTCTTTTCAACAAAGTTGCTATACTTTTAGTAGAAATGCACCAAGCGTTTGCCATCCAAGATGCCATACTTCCCATGTCTTTGGGCATCTACAGAACTGTGGAGTGTAAATATATTTATCGGAATTTTACATTATAACAGCGCACCAAATAAGCCTTTGGTATCAAGTTAACAAATTATATATTTACTAAAAGCAAGGAGCAGCTACACACTACTACTCAATCTCTTCTCTATTTGGAAAAACAAGAAAGACTAAAGCAACAGCTGGCTGATAGTAAACAAGTTGATAACATTCTGTACTGCAGGCACCATCTCATGAGTTTTACTTTGAGAATCATGTATGTCAGGGTGTCTTCTTTTGCCTTTCAGGTCCAGCCTTCTCCCTGAACCTTGCTTTCCTCCCCATCTCAACACAAGAGCAGAACCAGGTCCCCAGCCACTAATCACTCATTAGATGGGTTGCCATGTCAGTCTGCTTCTGGGTGGACTCCAACTGCCAAACAGCATTTAATACATTTATATTTTTAGGTCTCGCCCCGAAGCCAGCGCTTGCGCTGGTCGAGACATTTTGTAAGTGGGCTTTTAGAAATGCGACCACTTTTTTTTGGGCTTGCCTAGAGCATGCGGGTACGCGCACAGTAACGCGCATTCCTCGCATGCTCTCCCGCTCCTCCCCCCTCCCCCACCACAGAGCGCGTCTCGCACGGCCAATGCTTGTTTTATTTAGTTTTTGCGCGTGCGCACACACAACTCCCGGTCGCGGCCGAAATTCTTGCTCGCGATCACTTTCGTGCGCACCATTTGCTTGTTTGAACACTTCTCGCCCTTTCCTTGCTGTTTTCTGTGCATCGCTCATTCTTTCATTACTTGTCACTTTTATGTGCATTTCTCAGTCTTTCTTTGCTACTTCACTGTGCATTACTCCTTCCTTCTTATTCCTTCTTTGCGTTTCTCATTCTCTTTCTGCCACTTTCATGTGCTTTTTTCATTATTCCGCAATCTTTCTTTGCTGCTTTTTGAACTTTTACACTGATTCTGTGCCGATCTGCTGGGCATCTGCCACTCTTTCTCATTCATTCTTTGCTGATCTTCTGTGCTTTTGCCTTTCATTCTTTAACATTTTTCTCTGCCCTTTTCACTCAATCCTTGCTGCTCTTGGCTTCTTTTAGTCTCAGCTCTTCTCTTCGAGTTTCGAACTCAATTGCTCTCTTAACTCCTCTTCTTCCTTTTTCTCACTTTTTTGCTCTTCTTCCTGCCCTTTTCCTGAATTTGCGACCTTCCCTGCTTCCTCTCCCACGCCGCACTCCCTTCTCGGTTCCTGCCAGTTACTTAGCCCAACCCATTGCCCCAGAGACCACCGCTCCTAATTCATGTCCGCCGCAGCTTGGATGCACAGCCCGTATGCGCCCTCCCGTGCCCAGCGCCAGACCCCTTGCTTTCACTCCCATCACTGCTACGTCTCTGCTTCCCTCTCCTCACCCTGAACCTTGAATGCACCTTCCAGTGCTGCTGCTACGCCTCGGTAGTCGACTGCGAAGGTGCCTTCCCCTGTTCCACCTGACACTTTTCCTGCACCTTCCCACACCTTCACACCACCCTCACATGCATCGCACACAACACTCACCTCTCCCTCGGCCACGCACACCTACACACCTCTCCCCACCCCTCCCTGTTCTGCCTTCTCCTCAACAACACCTCCCTCAATAAACACGCTACTGAAATATGGGACCTGCTGCACGACCACACATTGAAATTGCTCTTCCTCACAGAAACCTGGCTGATTCTATCGACATTACCACACCTATTCCCCAGGCACAAGGTTATAAGGCAGGACAGAATTGACAGAAGGAGGACATGTCATCGTTTTCAAAGAGCTCATCAAGTGTTCCACTGCCTCAGCTAGCACCAACAGCACTGATGCTGGATGTGTTTATTGTGCCAAAATGGCTTCTTTTGTCATCTTCAATGCAAGATGGTGCACACTCTGAAATCCGTAAAAGTGCACTCTCTTAATGCTTTATTTTAATAAATATATTTAGGGTGATCACCAACCTCTAGTTCAGTGTGGACACTTTCTCCAGTCCTTGTCTTCTCTCTCTGTACGTCACACCTCTCTTTCAATAAACCTCAGTGCCCCACAGCACTTACCTCTCATGACCTCAACTTGCCACCTCTCTCCGATCCTACCTCTAGATCTCTAGCTCTCGGTCAGCTCTCTGCCCCTCAAGTGCCTCTCTCTCTCTCTCTACTTTCTCTTCTTTCTGCATCTTGCTGCTCTGTTTGCATCTCATCCCCCTTCATTTCTCTTCCATTTACTTCCCCTCCCTCTTAATTTCATCTCTTTATCTTACCCTTTCTATCATTTTTGCCATCTATACCTTACCTTTCTCTACCTCTCGCATGCCTCTTTCTACCTCACCATTCTCTTTCATTTCTCTCTCTGCCTCATAACTCACTGCCTCATCTCTCTCTTCCCCACCTCTCATACACTATCTAGACTCTCAATTTACATCACCTATTGGCCTTCTATGTCTCTCTTTTATTGATGTCCTCTTTCCCTCGCCTTTCCCATTATTTTATTTCTTTCTCTCTACAATGCTCTCCCTACCTCTTCCACTCCATCTATCACTCCCTTTGCTTTCATCTCTCTTTCTATCTCCTTCACTGTTTCCGTTCACTCTCTCTGCTTCCAATGTCTCGCTCGTTTAATACATCTGTCTTACCTCTGTCTCCCTCTCTCCCTATTTCACCATTCTCTACTTCTCCCTCGCACTTACTCTGTATTAGCCTCATCTCTCTACCTCATCTGCACCTCTTTTTCTCTACTTCTCATATCTTTCTATTTTTCATCCCACCGGCTCTACCTGCCTCGCTACTTTGTTTACCTGACCTGTCATTCTGTGCTTCACCTTTCTATTTGTGCTCTCTCATTATAAACTCACCTCTCTTCCTATCTTATTTCTCTCTAGACCTTGCCCCTCGGGTTGGCACCTTTCTTACCAGCCTACATTTAAAACTGCATGCCAGGCCTCTAAAAACAAGCATTGGCATAGTCAATAGGTCTCGCCTTTGGGACCTTATAAGTTTTTAGACATGCAACAGTTGATGTTATTGCACCAAGGATATTGTGCTGCATAACTAAATACTTATAAGGTCCCAAAAGCGAGACCTATTGACTATGCCAATGCTTGTTTTATTTCCTGTGGATTGCTCCCGCACAGATCAACCCAAGAACTGAAAACTTGTCAATCTAATATCCGTGTTAAGATTTTGGAAGTGAAACCCATTGGGGGCATCCCCTTGTTGGATTTTGGACATATGCTTACGGATACTTGTGAATCCATGATGTAGACTCCATTGAGGCTTGGAGGAGTTATTTTTCCCCTTAAATTATACAGCAGTTAGGCTCTCCATCTCTAGTCCTGTGGAAGATCAGCTGTGAAGTCTAACTACGAACATACACATAGGGTTGAAACGTCAACAGCAATCCTATTGGTTCCTGTTCTCCGTCAACCATCCTAAAGAAGTGGCAATAATGATCTATGGTGTTTGTTGAACTTCAGATATGAGAGAGAGCGAAAGAACAGGCATTTTTGTAATAATTTCTTTATCTATATCATGTTAAGATCAGTCTGTGTCTTTACTGTTTAATGTTAAACTTATTTTCTTCACTTCGTGTCACTTTATCACCAAGTCACGTCATTGGATATATTTTTTCGTGTTCTTGACAGCCTTATAAAAAAAAAGAGAAATTTGTGCATATTTTTTAGTTATATGACTTTGAATATACTAAATAAGTATAATTGTTATGTAATTTGTTTATTTGCTTTGGGTGGTGTAAAACAATGGTCAGCATAGGCCCACACCCCCCGGTGTTTTAAAGAACATGCATTGATCTTATATAGGTGCAACATTCCAACGCCTATTTTTTCATGCAAAGAAATTGCGACACCCGACAAAAGACTTTGTAGCTTATAACAATGTAGTATTCTAGACAAGTCTGCACAAGCAGCTATAACCAAGACTACTTAATGCCTCTCAATGCATAAATTCAGATGCACAACCCGACCATCAGCGCTTATTTTATCCTGGCTACAGCCAATAGGAGTTTAACACCTTAAACCCAAAAGCCATCGAGGAAACAATGACACTCAGCTTGTAACTTTAGGAGTTAAGATAGGAGGAGGATCTTTGACCTGAATGTTACACGATGCGCTTTACAGCAGGCACATTTACCCTCAGCGCTATTTTATGAAGAGTCAAACCTCATCTTAGAATGCATAAAAATCTCGCCACCAAGCGTAATACCAAACAGCGTTATCTTCCCACTAAGGCACTCTGGAACTTAGCTGGACACATTTGGATCTATTCAGCAGTTGCCTACGGCCCCGTAAGATATTTTACAACGCAGTCAGCGACCAATTAATGAAAACAGAACATATTTAATATCACATTTCTTCATGCCGCCAATTTCTTGGGGCCAAAAAAAGACATCCATTTTATAAATTGACTGTCAGGCTCCGCTCCGGACACAGCCCCCTTATACTGACTCACCATACCCCCAATTTATGAAACCTACTAAGTCCCCCCCCCTCCTCCATTTACAACACTACATATAGAAATACAATTACAGTACAATTCCATTTTGGAGTTGTAATTGTTTTTTATTTAGTGTATTTTGTTAAACAGGACCGAAGGAACCTCTCTCTGAGCACTTCACATGCAGCAACATTTCACAAGAGATACAAATAAGACAAAATCAATGTAGCACCACACGAGAGGTCACAAAACTATAAACATGTCAAGTTACCAGAGACGCTCAAAGCGAGTAGACAGTTTTCGGGTGTTGTCTACGTCATTGGTGACTTCTGCCGCGTTGCCATACTTTGCTCTGAACAGTGCCAGCACTTCCCTACAGAACTGCCATATAGTAAAGAGGATATTGCCAGCTCATATCTTGTGTAACAAAATATTCAGACTAATTGCACCTGCACCCTCGCATTCGCAATGGAAAATCATTGTCCACGTTACTAAACCACACATTAGTTTAGTCCGTGGACATCAGAAGATATATTAACGAAGAACCCTACGTGAAACTGTTTTTATGTTATAAAACGGCATATTTCCTATGTCGACACTCCAAAATCAAGTGACATGTTCCAGAATGTAGGCTTACCTCCAGTCTCCCGAGTTTGCACCTTAAACATTTTCTTGTCTCCACTTTCCAATTCCAAACAAGTCCCATTCAAAAGTACCCGAAGGTATGTAATCAGAAGGCTAGTTTTGAACTGATAGGCTGAGAGATGGTTATAGGCGGGTCTTCGTGACTGTACTTCCCAGTAAGCCCTGCCATTGGTTAGAAGAAGTGACCGGCCCAGAAAAACAGGGCACACCTATTCTCAAAGAACCCGCCACCGCCGACGCAACGGAAGTGACCGCCCCATTGCTCCGGAAGATATAACCCCGTTCTAAGTCAACCACGGACGGTTACCACGCTCTGACTGCTTCTTCTATCAAAACATAGAACTGGGCAGTCTCTGTCGTCTGTGGTGGCGTGTAGGCAGACTGAATGGAAAAATCCGACCACTACGACTGTCTCTAGAGAACTCGTTGCCATTTGGGGGAAAAGTGCAAACAGCACTACAGGGACCCGGTGGACTGATATATATGCTTTATGGCCGTGGTTATGAAACGGGGATACAGTTAGGGTAGTTTCGCTATCTAACAATTATGTTGAAGAATGATGCTGACTCTGGTTGTTTCATTTAAGCAAAAATGTTTTCGGTCATTTGTGATGGCTACTTTAGACTTTGCGTTTCATTTCTATATGTCTATGTAGATCTGATGGGCGAAAGTGAGAATTTAGTGCTGTTGCCGCATGTAAACAGACACCCATTATTACCAGAAGCAAATTTTCAACCTCGTTAATTTTTTCCTAAAACGTCTCGTGAATTTTTTGCAAGGGATGATTAACCAAGTATTGATAACTGAGGAGATGTAAGGCCATATAAGGCACAAATTGAAAAGTGTCTCCTAGTGCACAGCGGTCTTCAAACTTTTGTAATGCCAAGACTCCCCTGTTAAAAAAATTTAGGCGTAAGTACCCCTTCCTGACAAAAATTTCTAGAACTTGGTTCTCCTCATCATTGCCAACTATCAACAACCATAAACGCCCCCAATTCCCACCGCAAATCATTTTTACATTGGGGAAATAAATTAAACAGTGTTTAGCAAACAAAAGGTCAGTGAGCGTGGGGGCATGGTCAAAGGTGTGGCTAAAAACAAAGGGCCTCATGAGGCATTGGTGTAGGGCAGCGCTGCACGTCTTCTTGCTGCGCTGCCCTACACCAATGTGAAAGGGCAGGAATGCCCCTTATTTATGAAATATGGTGCATTCCTGTCCTTTCCCCCTGCGTTGCACAAATTGCTGCCTAGCGCCAACATAGGCAGGATTATTTTTGTGCCGGAAGGGGCACCTCCTGCACAAAAACAATCCTGAGCGGGGTTTTCCTCTTTCCATGTGTGGTGCAGAATGCAGCACACATGGAAAGAGGAAAAAACAAGGAGAAATTAAAACATTTCTCCTCGTTATGCCTGCTGTGGGGAGGCGTAAGGTTTTGGCGCTGCCCCAGGTTTACATGGTTTTGCAAATCTGGGACAGCGTCAAAAGCCATGGGTGTTGCGTGGGAACACCCACCGCAATGCCTATGGAATGCCTACTTGACATAGAGTAAGGCATGTACTCATGTATGTTTTTTAGGTCTTTCACCATAAGGTAGCTACATATAAAATAATGGGTAGCTTAAATTAAAAATACATTAAAAAGTTGTTGATCTATGGGAAATGCACTGTAGTACATTATGAAACCTTTATTATTTAATGCACTGCAGAGGTCTGTGTGTAACCAGAGAGCCACAGAATTAAATTTGGTTGGTGCAGTGGAGAATAGTGACTTGTGTATTTTTAGTGCTATGAGGTCACAGCCTGTGATAGAAAGCACTGGGAATGTGTAAGTCATTATTTTATACTTGCATTACACACATAATAGGAGAGACTGCTACAAACTGTGCAAATAGTTTTAGGATAAAATGGAGCTTCCAAAATAATGACTTGAGTAATATCAGACCACAAGTAATGCATTTTTCTTCTTTTGCATAACTGTCCCTTCAACAACTCCTCAGGGATACTAAGCGCTGAGTAAATGCAGTTATGATTAAAAGCACGCACTTCACAGCCCAGTTGTTAACCACCATGCAAAAACAACCACATTTTTGCCATCACAATGCTTGGACTGATTTGTGCAATTAAAGCCAGAACCTCTCTTAAGCATCCTTTACATTTGCAGATTAACTCCTAGTGCACATTTGCATTTCATTCAGGCACCCTGGCACAAAGGCTTGTTTGAAGGATTGTTTTACCTGTCTGCTGCGCCTCCTAGTTTTACAGCACATGAGACTCAATTCACTTCAGCTGAAGCATTTTAACAATCGGAATAAATGGTCTGAGACAGTTGTTTTTGTCCAAAAGGAAGAGCACATGTTTTGTATTCCAGGTAGAAAGAAGTTAAGCCTGGAAATGCGCGACCCCCTTCCCAGGACTCCACGGCATCCCTGGGGGTCGCGCCCCACAGATTGAAGACCTCTGGTCTAGGCCCACCTAGTGGGTAATCACAAATTCTGCCAAGTGGGCCCAACTCCGTAGACATGCTTTGTTGAGAAATATTCTATTTTGAAACCATATTAACAGCGAGGGTACAAGTGCTAAAAAAATTTGCATATATAATGACCTCACACGCAGTGCTGTGACATGGGAAGTGATGTCACATCCCTTATGTAAAAGGATAGAAAATGTTCTAGCATTCGCATCAAGAATTTTCAATTCTATTAAGGACATGGAGGCAAGAATTATATTTTTTCTAACTTTATTGCAAAATTTCAGCAGCTAATAAAATAACATTAAACACCAAAGTCCAATTCTCCAAAAACCCTCAACTAATCAAGGGCCCATCAGACCCCATAATGCAGTCAACCCATGAGGAACCTCTTTTTTTGCAAAATCAAACAAGTTCTTTCAGTTATTCAAAGTCCATAAACAACAACCAAATTTAACAAAAATGGAAGTCCGTACATTTAACCCCGGAGACTTCTAGCTCAGTTTTTGTTCTGATCCCTCAGAATCCTAAGAAATCAATCAGTCAATATTTGTAGAGCGCGGCTTATCACCTGTGAGAGTATCCAGGTGCTGAGATGCTGGGCTTAGTCGAAAAGCCAGGTCTTGAGTCTCTTCCTGAAGTCCGTCAGTGAGGGTAATGTTCGGAGGTGGAGAGGGAGAGCGTTCTAGGACTTGGTAGCGAGGTGGGAGAAAGAGCGGCCTCCGCTGTGGCTATGGCGGATGTGCCATGTCTGTGCAGGGGAGCAAAGGTTTCTGGATGGTTGGTGGAAGTTCAGGGGGTGGTTCATGTATGCTGGTCCTTGGTCGTGGAGGGCTTTGTAGGTGTGTGTCAGTAGTCTGAATGGCATCTTTTCTGGGCGGGGAGCCAGTGGCGGTTCCTCAGGTGCTGGGTGATGTGGGTCCATTTTGGCAGCTTGAGGTCAGTCTGGCCGCTGAATTCTGTATCATCTAGAGCCTTTTTATAAGTTTGGGCGTGGTTGCTGCGCACAGTGTGTTGCCGTAGTCCAGACGACTTCTGATTAGGGCTTGGTTGACAGTTTTTCTCGTGCTTATGCAGAGCCGTTTGAAGATTCTTCGGTGCATGCGGAGAGTGTGGAAGCAGGCAGAGGAGACTGTGTTGATCTGTTGTTTCATGGTGAGTTTGCTGTCCAGGATGATGCCGGGGTTGTAGGTGTGGTCTTTTGGTGTGGGAGTGGGTCCAAGTTCAGCGAGTCACCAGCTGTTATTCTAGAGTGAGGCATGGATGCCAAAGATCAGCACTTCGGTCTTGTCTGTGTTGAGCTTCAGATAGTTGTCCTTCATCCAGGCTGCAATGTTCTTCATGCAGTTGTGGAAGTTGGTCTTGGTGGTGGTGGGGTCTGCTGAGAAGATGAGCTGGGCGTCGTTGGCTTAGGATATGATGTTGATATCGTGGGTTCTGACGATGTCGGCTAAAGGTGTTGTGTAGGTGTTGAAGAGGGTGAGGCTGAGGGACGCCACAGATGGTGTTCGTGGGTTCCAAGGTGAAGAGGGGAGTCGGATTCTTTGCGTGCGTCCAGTGAGGAATGATGCAATCCATCTGAGTGTGTCTCCCTTGATTTCGATCTGGTGCAGTCTCTTTATGAGTGTGTGATGGGAAACGGTGTTGAAGGCTGCGGAGTGGTCAAGAAGGATCAGTGCGGTTGATTCTCCTCTGTCATGAAGGGTGCACATGTCGTCTGTGGCGGCAATCAGGGCAGTCTCGGTGCTGTGGTTGGCTCGGAAATCGGATTGGGAGGCGTCTAGCAGGTTGTTTCTCTCCAGGTGTTTGGTGAGCTGATGGTTGATGGTCTTCTCCTGGACTTTGGCAGGAAACGGGAGCAGCGAGATGGTCCGGTAGTTCTGGAGTTCGCTGTGGTCTGCTGAGGGTTACTTGAGATGTCTGACCGCTGCGTGTTTCCATGCGTCCGGAATGGTGGCTGTTGCAATGGATGCGTTGAGGATGGTGGTGAGTTAGTGGCTGATCTCGTTGCTTCCTAGGTTGAAGAGGCGGTGGGGCCAGTGGGTTCTCCAGAATGGATGGAGTTCAAGATGGCTGTGGTGTCCAATGTGGTGAGCTGTTCCCATACAGTGAGATGTTGATCAGGGGAGGCTTCCGTTGGAGTGAGGAGGCTGAGGAGGTCGGTGGGTTGGGGCTTGAAGTTGCTGTAGATGGTGGATACCTTGTTGTGGAATCGATTCACTAGAGTGTCGCAGAGTTCATGTGAATAAGGGATCATGTTCTTTTTTTTTTTTTTTTTTTTTTTCCTCCTGCCAATCTCTTGCTAGAAACGCTCTTATCCCAGTTGCCACAACAACAAAGAACAGAACCCTTCCATCCAAGAAAAGAATGCGGTTTCCACTTCCATCCCTTTACCAGTGTGCCCGTAGCGAAGAAAGGGGGGAACCAGGACCGACAGGAAATTGTTGGCTTAATCATCGGACCTCCTGGGACGTTTACTCCATTCTACCAATAAAGCCCAAACCTTCTCCCGGCTTCTGGGATCACGAGCCATGTCAAACTGGCTTGTACAGATTATATTTTTAATACAGGATTCCTATTGTTGGAATAACATGAGACACTAGATAGTCTTTTTCATTGATTTCATGTATTTAATTCTATGTTGGGCATATCCTAGATGCCGACTCTGTTAACCAAATATCCTTCATGCATATATATTTAATTTTTTATGTATTTTGTTCTTACTTATGAGACACCTTATTTTGTCACTTTATACCATTGTTTGTTGTGTATGAATGGACCATATGGACTAGATGTGTGAGAATGTGTATAAATGAATTGGAATGTTTGAAGTCTGTATGAGTGGCTGGTGGGATGTGTTTTTGTCATTTTTTGACTTATTGTGATATTATATATTTAATCAGTATATTTATCAAATAAACCTTTTTTGATACTTTTCAAATTAGATTTCTGGTTCATTTGTATTTCTAATTCTTTGCACTTTCTCGTCTGTGGTTACATCATTGACACATTGCATAACTTATATTGAATAGGTAGAGAATTCTCCTTGTTGAGTTTCTTATGGTATATTTTTAATACAGTCAGAGAAACAGGGAGAGCTTGCGGATTTCCAAAGCCTGCAAATCTCTCGTCTCGCCAGGAGGATCGCATAAAAAATAAATCTGGAGACAACCGAGTTTATTCGTGTTAAATCGTCCTGATAGAGCCCAAACAGTGTAAGAATTGGGCTTACCTTAACTTGTTGACCTGTTACTTCTCCCAGGAACTTACATATCTCGATCCAATAACTGGAAATCTTTGGGCACGTCATAAACATATGGATATCATCCGCCGAGGGGTGCACACATCTTGGACAAACATACGGGATTCCAGTAATTCTCGACAACTTGGCTGGAGACCAGTAGACCCTGTATGTAGTAAAAAGATGGTTACGCTTAAGAGCAGCGGGTTTCACAACTGTTCATAGAATCGCGAAAGAGTCCAGCCAAACCTCTTTCACATTTTCGCTCATTAGATCTTCAGCCCAAAGCTGTGGGATATCCGAGTCCAGGTTATCATCAGCCTCTACCAGAGCCTTATAGCACAAAGATACTTCCTTTTTTAAAGGGCCTGTTCTCATCGCCTGACCTAGCCAGGCGTCTTCATCCTCCTCCACCCAGTTCTGTCTTGCCCACCATGAGGAAACTTGATAGTATTTAAATCTTGTTAAATGACCCCCGGTACAGTTGCTCAAAAACTCCCAGCTGACCAAAGATGAGGCCACTTTGAGATCCCCCCAACGGAGTAATCCTGCAGATTTTAATGGCAGACTGAGCTGGTCTCTCAAACACTCAGGGGTTCCCGGAGAATCCCAAATCGGGGCCCAGGAAGAGTAATAAGGAACTCCTAGTTTTTTACGGAAGAACACCCATGTTCTCAGGGCCCCCTGCAAAATCTTCAGCCTCACCTTCTTGAAGTACTTTGGGTCCCCATATTTAAAAAGGAAATGACTGCCCACCCCTCAATCCACTTAACATTGCCCCAAAAAGTATTCCCATGGAAGACTGGTCAACCTTATCTATCAACATACGAAAATTCTTAAAGTGAAATGCATAACAATATGCCATTAAATCCAGGAGAGCCAACCCCCCTTCTCCAGCCTCCTCCTAATCTTTTTCCAAGATATCCTTGATCCCTTAGAGGACCAGATAAAGCTGCCAATCTTCCCCTGTAGTCTGGCTACCTCTCCCTTATCAAAAGGTAGGGGGATAGAGTTAAAAAGAAAAGTTATCTTGGGGAGGACAATCATTTTAATAGGATTGACCCGGCCATAGATATTTAAGGGTAGATTTGCCCACCGTACCAAAAGCCTCCCAACCTCTTCACTAACTTTTTTCCAATTAACTTTAGTAACATCCTCCAGCTTCTGCGTAATTAGAATGCCCAGATACGCATTTGAGACTTGATCCCCTGGCTTTGCCTAGTCTGGTTCCACTCCATGATTTCAGTCTTTCCACTATTCACCTTATATCCTGAAATTCTCCCAAAGGATTCTGCCTTGACCATTAAATTGGGGATTGCCACCTCTGGATTGGTGGTATAGAGTATAAGATCGTCAGCATACAGTGCCAGTTTTGCCTCCAAGCCAGCAAATTTAAACGGAAGAATGTAGGGATCAGCTCTAATCAAGGAAGCTAACGGTTCTATATAAAGGTTAAATAAAAGCGGGGACAAAGAACAGCCCTGCCTGGTACCTCGTGTAATACTAAACCAATCTGATAAAAACCTGTTAACCAACACCTTAGCTCTAGGCATATAGTATAGGTTTTTAACGGCTCTTATCATATTCTGCGGAAACCCAAAAAGGTTTAACGCCTCCCACAGATAGGGCCAGTGGACTTGGTCAAACGCCTTTGCAGCGTCTACAGCTACTACCGTTATAGGTAAGTTCTGGGTTTCGGCCAAAGCGACCACCCCCAGCATCAGAAAAGTGAGCTCGTTCAGCTGCCTCCCAGGGATAAAACCTCTTTGGTCCTGATGTATAACCCTCTTAATGACCTGGGAGAACCTACAGGCCAATATCCCCGAAAACACCTTGTAGTCCGAATTCAATAAAGAAATTGGCCTATATGAATCCGCTACCAGGGGATCTTTATTTGGTTTCAGGATTAAAGTGACAGTGGCCTCGGCCCATGACTGCGGGACTTTTTCCCCATCAAGAAATATGGCATTAAATAGATTTTTGAGCACTGGGACAATGATATCTAGGAGTTTAGAATAGATCACAACAGGGAGGCCATCAGGGCCAGCAGCCTTCCCCCCTGCCATCTTCTTAATCTGCGCCCTGACTTCGTCCTCCATAATCTCTGCCTCTAAAAACTTCTTTTGATCATTATTTAAACTCGGGAGCTCAATCTTCTCCAACCAGGCCTCTATAATCTCCTTCCCAGGTGAAATATCATCACTATATAATCCACACATATACCTACGGGCTTCTGCACACAATTCTAAATTCGTATCTAATAGAGCTCCAGTTTCACCATCTCTCAGGTTTCAAATTAGGTTTCTCGACTTGTCGGTTTTTGCTTTCCAGGCCAGAAGCGAGCCGCACCTTTCTCCATATGAAAAATGTTGCAGCTTACTTATTCTCCACCTATCAAGCAATCTTTTGTCGAGTTGCCTCTGATATTCCGCCTGGAGTTGTTCTAATTCTTTGCTAAGACAAGCAACTCTACTAGATCCCTCCAATGATGCCTTTTGGAGGTCCTGTTCCTTACACCTGATCACTTTAATTTGTTCATCCTCTTTCAACTGCAAATCCCGCCTCACCCCCACCATTACTGAACTACCTATTGCCCTTAAGAAGGCTTTAAACTCATCCTAGAGTACTTGAATTTTAGCTGTGCCAATGTTAGCCTGAAAAAATACAGTTGCCTCATCACTTATACTTAATACTACCCCCTCATCCAACAGAATAGTCCTATCCAAGGTCCATCTTTTCAGACCTGCTTTAGAGTGATGCCTGAGGGAAAGTAAAGCTGCCGAATGGTCTGAAAGAATAGCGGGCAGATGTTTAACATCCTCTACCTCTCCTAATAAATCTTGGTCTATCAGGAAATAATCGATGCGGGAGTGGTGGCCATATTTTTTACTATAAAAGGTAAAGTCTCTTACCTCCCCCATCCTACTTCGCTAAATGTCAACCAAATTAAACTCATAGATCATGGTCTTCAAAATTGCTAGGGTTCTCGGGGGCTGACATATTTGACTTTAGAGGTTCTGTCCAGAGTCTTATTTTGCACTATATTGAAATCTCCTCCAATTATTACCGGCGCAGTTGCCTGTAAAAGGCACAATTCCAATTTCACTAAAGCTACTGGGGAGTCATCGTTTGAGCCATAATAATTGGCACATACTAAGGTCATTCCCTGAGCCATTAAGGTAGCAACCAACCATCTCCCGGAGGAGTCCGATTCATACCTTAACAACTTAATGCCTGAATTATTTCTAATAATTACAGCCACCCCTCTTGAGTTGCCTCTCTGGTCGGAACATACTATTTCCTGAACCCAGCCCAATTTATTAAAAGAAGACCCACACTTCTCTCGTTCCAAATGTGTCTCCTGAAGTAGAAACATATTCGCTACACTATTCTTATATTAAGGAATTCTGAAACCCGGGCCAGCATCTTTCTAGACCTCAAACCATTAACATTCCATGACATAAAATGAACCAGATTTAATCTACTCATCTTCCTTTTTCCGCCCCCAGTCTCCATACATCCCCGTCATAGTCAACTGCCACCCCAGGGGAGGTTAAGAAACCCACCAAGACTAAAACTCTATAAACATATGACAGAACTCGGACATATTTTTTATTTTTTTCCCTATGCTCCCACCACCCAGTGTGCCCCCCACCCCCCTCCTCGGGGAACCCCCTTCCCTATCCTAGGCGAATTGATCGCCTTTCGCGACCTCCCAAGCTTAGAGAGGGAATCCTGGCAAAATTAGTTAATGAAAAAAATAAAATAAAGCGTGACTTGAAAAAAAAAAGGAAAAAAACCAACAAAGTTATATTGCAGTTTGTGCGTATGTTCTTCTCAATGCGGCTGGAACTAAAAAAAAGAAAATTCTCGGGTGCTTAAGTATTCTACTATGCACATCCATCCATCTGGGCCAGAAAGGCATCCTCCTCCTCTGGCTCCCTAATATTATGCATTTTATTCCGCCACATTATCCGCAACATCGCAGGAAACTTCAACTGCACCTGGGCGCCCCTGCTTCGTAAATCATTCATCTTTGAACCCAGCTCCCATTGTCTCTGCGATGTTCTCTTCCCAACATCAGATCTTATTTGGTAGCTGAGGTCTCCATATTTCAAGGAATGCTCCTTCAAGGCGCGCCCCAGTACTAACTCCTTAACAGTATAAGAAAGAAAATTTATCAAAATTTTCCTAGGAGCCTTCCTCGATGGATTTAACCTAAAAGGGTCTCTGTGCACTCTTTGAATTTCTCTATCCAAATCAATGTCCGCCCTATCCTGCAATAGACCTTCTCCCAGAAGTTTACAGACAAATCCTTTAATATCATTCTGTTCGGAGTTTTCAGGAATATTGAGAAGTCTCACATTGTTAAGCCTGGCATGTATTTCGAGCCTCTCCAGGTCTTCCTGCAATAACTTATTTTGAGTTTTAAGGCTTGCGATATCACTGGTATTCTCAGCCAAGGCAGTAGACAGGGCCTTTACCTAATCTTCCAGAACTGAGGTACGTTGAGCTATACCATCTAATTTTTCCTCAAGAATCTCACATTTTTCCTGAATGCCCTTTTGATTACCTTCGGAGATCTCAAACTTTCCCAAGATATCCTGTCTCAAAGTAGAAAGTAGATTCTCTAGATGGATTCCTGGGAGAGACATCGCTTGAGGGCAATGAAGAACCCCAGCCCCTCCATCATCTTGCGCTGGGCTAGGAATCTTATCCGTAGCCCTCTCCCCTGTTATACGATCCTCCGTTCCTTGACTATCTCCAGAATTTTCCGCCAACAGGGAGAAACGATTTTCCAACAGCAACGGTTCCGCCTGGGGAAAAGCCTCAATCTCTTTACTCCCTACTCTCTGTGTAGAGGCGGCAACCTGCTCCATTATTTTAAAATAGGACCTAAGAGATGGAGGAGGATTAGGGGGTAACCGCCCTTCCTTTGGCCCACACCTCTTAATTTTCGCCGCCCCTCTAGACGCTTTTTTTTACAGGAGATACTACCTGTGGTTCTCTGGTTAAAGCGTCCTTTACACTTCCAGTTACGCTTTTCCTCTCTGACGCCGTGCGCAAATGGTATCTGTTCTTTGCACGAGGGTTCTTGATTCTTTAACAGGGAGAGAATTACCAACTTTATCCCTGTTGGACGACTGCACCAACACTCCTCTAAGACAGTCAGCCCCCACCTCCTCATCCACCGCACTCATAGGGAGAAGAGGTACCTGAGAGGGGAGGTCGTTTTCCATCCACCCCCATTTTACCACAATCTCCCTCACACTCTTCTGCTGCTGTAGTCTCTTCTCACTAGCCACGGTAGAACTCGGGCCGACACGACGTGCTTCTGGACTCCAGCAGAGCGTACTGCTGCATTTGCCTTCAGGAGACGAAAAACTAGTTCTGACTGCCACTGCAGAACCGGAAACCAACCAAAGCCGTCGCAGCTCGAGACTTCCTCAGCAAAGCCGCCGCCCAACACCAATTCCCTTTCAAAGCCCCGATGACAGTGGGCTCCGTAGCTGCACCCATTCGAAAACCTGAGGCAAGCTCAATCAGGTCAACTAAATGTACACAGCACAAACTGCTTTTCACTTCGAACCTCCGATACCAGATTCCCTCATCTTTCGTTCAGGAGCCCCCACGACCAGCGTCAGCCAGCCTCCATGTTCCCCGTCACGTGTCCCAGAGTGGGGGGATCATGTTCTTGGTGGCTGTTGGGCAAGAGAACTCTCGGAAGGTGGTGAATACTTCCTTGGTGTGGTTGGCGCTAGCCTCAATGCGGCCTGTAAGGGCGTCCTTTTTTGCCTCTGAGTCATTGGTGACATTTGCTGAGGGCTGACTTGAAGGTGGCTCGGTCTTTGTCATCTCTGCTGCTGCGCCATCTTCTCTCCAGTTGTTTGCAGCTGCGTTTCATTTTGCTGAGTTCCGGTGTGTACCACCTTGCTTGTTTGGTGGATCTGCTGGTTTTCGGTGGTTTGATGGATGCAACTCGGTCTGTGGCGTTGGTGATCCAGGTGTTGAAGATCTCAACTGCCTGTTTCAGGTTGGTTGCGGTGTCGGGCTGGAAAAAAAGGCTTTACCCCCCAGGTGATAGGTGGCCGGCGGAAATGGCTGAATGGAAGTTATTTACAGACCTCTAGCCATTCTGTTTACTGCAAGAGAGGAAATAAAATTCACTACATGGGATAAGTTTGCCCCCATTGGATCAACTTGTGAATCGCACCAGCTGACCCATTAGTGCCAAGCTGACGTGTAACGATTATTGGTGCAGGAAGACCAACACTGGGAGATAAAGAACTCAGCATGCTGCGAAAGGCCAGGCAGATCCCAACGTCCCCTGAAAGACGCCATGCCATGACCCGTAGAGACCCTTGCAGCACCACAGGATGAGGCCTCCCTAAGGAATCTGTCAGGAGGTCCTGGAAGGGGGAAGTTGACATAGAAATTCGCACAAGAGGCCCATCAAAGTTGTAAACCACGATTGGGTTCTCCATATAGGGGGTCACAAGAACCAAGTTCGCCCTCTGAAGCAGCACTAATCCCTGACTCCAGTTCTGAAAAAAGGCATCTGTCCTAAGACCAGAGGGTCCGACCTCCAACTGAAAAACTTTGAAAACAGAGAATTGAGACATGAAGCGAACACATCAATCTGACAAGGACCCCGTAGGAGTTGAGGCCACTGAAAGAGAAGAGGATGAAGCTTCCAATCGCTTTGATCCTTCAGGAGCCTGGAGTTCCAGTCCGACACCCTGTTGGAGCAGCCAGGCAGATGCTCTGTGATCACCGTGATCTTGCGCTGGAGGCAAAAGTGCCAGATGTCCTTGGCAATCTCAGCCAGCATGCGAGATCTGGTACCTCGCAGTTTGCTGACATAGCAGACGGCGGACACGTTGACCATCCACAGAAGGATGCAGCCAGAGTACTTCAGAGGAGACAGAGCTCTGATGACAAAAGAGCCTACTTATAGTTCCAGGCAGTTGATGTGCAAATGGAGCTCCTCTCTTGACCAATGGCCCCTCTGTGGAGATCGAACCACAGTGGGCTCCCCAGCCCCATCAGGTTGTATCGGATTCAATAATGACAGGTAGGGACCCGAATATCTCCGTGCCGTTCCATGCTTCCATATGGCATAACCACCATTCTATCTCTTCCCTGTTCTTGTGGGTCAGGGGAATCATGTTCGAGTTGGACAAACTATTCCTGAGGTGATGAATCTTGAGGTGTTGGAGAGCACAATAATGTAGGCGCCCCGAAAATATGGCCTGAATAGAGGAGGCAATAATGCCCACCCCACGAGCGATCTTCTGCAATGAGACCTGACTCTTGGACAGCAGAGATCTCAACTCCCGCTTGATGTCCCTAACCTTCTGAGGGGGCAACAATAACTGCGCCGTCATCAAATCTATCTAGAATCCCAGGAACTCTACTGAATGAGAGGGAATCAACGTTGACTTCTTCACATTCATGAGAAATCCGAGGCTTTGAAATAGAGATATAGTCAGATTCATGTGTGACAGGAAAAAAAATCCCTCTCCTGGCCCAGGATAAGATCGTCTAGATAAATTATGAGAACCACGCCACGCACACGTAAGAACTCCACGACTGGCTTCATCAACTTGGTGATGCACCAAGGGGCGGACGACTGCCCGAAGGGAAAAGCTGGAAAGAAGACTCTGTGCGGAGGAAAGATCGGAACCGCGAAATACGCATCCTTTAGGTCGAGTCAAACCATTAAGTCGCTCTCCTTGAGGAGGTCCTGAAGGATGTTGATATTCTCCATTTTGAAGTGGCACTTACACACTAAACTGTTGAACTCTATGAGGTTCAGGACCAACCTGTGACCCCCCCACCCCCACTTGGGAACCAAGAAAATGGTACTGCAGAAACCATTTGGATGTTTAGAAGAGGGGACTATGGCATTTTTTTCCAACAGATCTCGGATTTCCTCGTCAATGATCACCTGATCTGGAAGGCAAAAACACATCTGGTGGAGAGAAACTTGCTGAGTCGGAGTCCCATAAAATTCTATCCGATAACCCTGCACCATCTAGAGAACCCAAGAGTCCTGGGTGATCAGTGCCCAATGGTGGAGAAAAAAAATGAGCCTCTGATGGTGAAATCAGACTCACCTGTAATAGACATCTGCGATCCGCTGTACGCTCCAGCTCAGGAGCCCCCTCTGCCTTGCATGAGCCTGCAGAATCGGATGCGGGTGGGATAGAAGGAGGTACCACCACCGGAGTCTTGCCAGGCAGGGTTCCGGCGATCATCAAATCCACGTTGGAGGCCTCGTAAGACAGCTCATCCGAGCGAGCAACCTCGGTAACACCCAGCCCTGCCAAAAAGTGTGAGTTGAATACCCTCTTTATGGTCAACTGGGCTTTGTCAGTGAAAGTGTTAATGAATTTGCCCAGGTGCTTGACAAAGGAGTCGCCGAAGAAGAGTGCATTGGCGACAAGACCAGCCTCCGCTGAGGCCAGCTCAGAAAGCTTTGGGTCTATGCGCATAAGAATGGATTTCCTACATTTTGTGAATATCGCACAGTTACCATTGCCAACTTGGCAAATGGCACGCTGAGTCCACCCTGCAAGGACCTCGGAATCAATGGGAACACCAGATTCTTTGGCATCAAGCGCCAGCTCAAGGATCTTTGCCAGAGACATCTAGTAAGCGATCTTGGCATGACCGCTTGGCCCTGTCGATTCCCTTCTTTGTGTCTTTAGAGAACTTCTTAAGGAAAGTAGTCATGTTTGTGTCAACCTCTGGTGTGTCGGCCACTTTATCATCCAGAGTTGGGCAGGGACATTCGGAGCGGAGCCTGGCAGGAACCTCCTTGTCAAACCCTTTGCGGAGGTGGGCATGCATGTATGAAGCAACTTCAGGGCATGGAATACAGTCACTAGATCTGGGGTGAAGAATATTGTTCGGGTTAAAGTCCAGAAGATCAACCTGAGAGGTGTATTCGGACGGGTTAGGCAGCGGATCAGTCCATCTCCTTTTGGAGGGGCCGGGTGTAGTGATTGGGGAGGGAGAGCGGGAAGGGGGAGAATCATCATCCCACTGCTGGACTGCACGGTCAGCGGTAGAAGGGGAATTGAACTCTGAGGGCGTGCTGTAGATGTGGTCCATCATGAAGGACTTTGTGAGACAAACAAAAGTGTCGGAAGGGGACAATTTGCTGTCTGGGGTGTTAGGGAGCGTCTTAGAGGAACCCGGAGTAGGCTCAGGAAGGTGAGCGGGAACAGGAGGGGGCGGAATGGGGACATGCTCTGCAATAAGGCGAAGCTACCGGGCAAAAGGTTGCAGGGCGAAGGCCAAGGCCTTGTTCACAGAATTCTGGACAGAGGAATCAAGGGCCTCAGCTGGTTCTCCTCGACGGTGTAGGGCCCCAAGGGGGCTTGGGGTGAACCAGATTGATCCATAGCTAAGGAACTAGGCCAGATTCAAATAGCGAGATATATAAATATAATTATCTGCACTCAAGGAATATAATGGTAGAGGAGAGGGGGAGTGTTCCAGGTACAATCGGGGGGGGGGGGGGGATAGAAACCATAATAATGTGGATTTGCCAGAGGTCAGCACCTCATGTCCAGACTGGTTCCAAAATAGTTTTGCTCTCAGGCAAAGCGTGGAGCGTTGGGAGGAGTCTCAGGGCGGGGCAAGGCCAGTCACGGCCGGCACACGAGAGAGGAAAGAAGAGGACCAGCCCAGCGTGGCACCAGGAAAACAAATTACCGGATGTTGGGACTAAATTCCCAGAGGAGATGTCCACCTGGCACAGGTTTTGCCAACGGAAAAAGGAGAAAGGCTTCGGATGCTCCGTGCAGCCCTCCTGACTGAAGGGAGTCCACGGAGGGGCGGGACCTAGGCCAGAGGACAGAGGCACGCTGGCCGGCCTCGAAGGAAGAGTAATCAGCGCATAGAGCGCCGTGTACGCCACGTGCCTTCCAAAGCTGCAATTGGAAACTGAGGATACGAGCAGTAGCACCAAAACATGCGGCAATACAAGAACGTAACAAATCTTATAACAATGGAAGAGGAAGAATACTTAGCTTTGGCTGTAGCAGCAAAAAAGAGTAGGTTTCCTCGTGGGTTGACTTTATTATAGGGTCTGATGGGCCCTGACTGATTGAGGGGGTTTATGAGAAATGTAGTTTGGTGTTTACTGTTATTTTATTGGCTGCTGAAAATTTGCAGTAAAGTTAGAGAAACATAATTTGAGCCTCCGGTCCTGACACAGAATTCACCTACTTTACAGCCAAAGCTGAAATAGTGTACATATAATATTGTAAATATATGTATACAATGTTTGCATTCATATCTAATCCAAGCATACACAGGAATCAGCAAGGCTGGCCCGAGACATTGCAACCAGCCTTAATGTGGTAAGGGGGTAGGTAGTTCGATTTTTTTCCCCCTGGCTGGTAGGGCTCAGCATACTTTCATCTTATGACAACAAATTATCTCTGATTACCCCTCTTCTTAGTGTATGTGCGCACATTATCTCCCTGTCTCTGTGTCTCCCAGTCGGTTAGTTCTTATTATAGTTATATCAATCACACAAAGTTATGCCTAAAAAAATAAAGAAGCAGTGGCAAAGCCAATAGGTCTGTCTTATACTTTGTGCACAAAAATATTTTTTTAAAGCCTGCTGCAGTAACAAAAAAAAACATTTGCTTTCTTTGTACCATGCATTAAGGAGATAAATATTTTAATGTGTGATGATTCAATGTATTTTTGAGATGTAAAATAGTCCCTAATTGTTAGGAAACGGGGTGTATTATATGTAGGTCTCCCGGTTTTATGGTATTTTTTTTTTTTAACATTTCCGTCTGTATTTATCCATATTTCTTTTTGGGCCATCTTATTGGGTTTTATCCAAATTTATTTTGTGTTTTGAGAATAAATGGAGTAGTAAAATGGTATATTTGCACATTTATTTAACTCTTACACAGGCACTCATACGTGGATGTCTGTCGCGTTTTAGCAAATAAAGCAGCAACATATAACAAAACACTACACCCACAGATACATATTAGCCTTACCCTACAAATATATGTTAACATATGCCTGTATTTAAGAAATCTCATCCTGTTTTTTAACTCCCTATGCTGTCTATCTGCTCAGCTTTTTCCTGGAGTTCATGAAAGACAGCATGGAGAGCCTCTCATAAGAAGCACAATTTTTTGTATTTTTCCACCTTTTAAAAATAAATACAGACAGAAAACACATTGTTTTCTGTCTGTATTTATCTGTAAAAATTAGTAAAAACTGGTAGCCTTAATCATATGGTGTGGCTGTGCAACCTCACAGTGTAATACGGTAACCAAACCTTTTAGAACCCTTAGGTTTCATTTGTCAAACCTTCAGCTCAACCCTGGGTAGCTGTGGCTCTGAGCACCAAGGCTTACATGAAGGAACATGTGTAAAGCATTTAAACAGCACCAGAACAATTGAATCGGAAATCAACAAGACACCAAAGAAATCTGACACCAATTTATAAAAATAGACTGTATTTTTCATGTATTTTTAGACACCACAAAGAAAAAGATCCACCGGAGTGTTCCGGAGATATAGAATTTACAATGTATAGTAAATTGGGTTATTTCACTCAACTGCGAACAAGCACTGGCAAATTCAACTAACTTGACAATCAGAAACTTTTTCACCAAAAAGTTTGGCAAGTTGGAATGTGTAACTTAGAGTCACTTTAGGCGATCAACTCCAGTAGGTAGGCAGTCAGGTGGACCAGCAAGGTCTCAGAAACAGTTACTCAGCGGGTGAAGCCATCTTCAGTCAGTTCCAGGCATGTTTGTCCTTTGCAGGGCTTTCCTTTGGAAGTGGTTCTGATGCAATGGATGAAGGATACTGAAGATGCTCAAAGGATGCTGTGGATGACATGCGGGTGACGGGGGTCTTGCTTTGACTACTCCTCAGTCCCCGAAGGGGGTGAGGCAGTCCTGGTCACAGGGTCGACGTCTCTCAAAGTCCTCTTGGTGCTGGCAGAAGTACAGACGCCACTGTACTACCGGTCGGCCACTTTAGTGGTTACAGGTCAACCCTTTGTGAAACAATAACTCTTCCTCTGGGGGTGCCAGCTGCACTCCCACTGCACTCCAGAGCTCAGCGAACTCTAGTGCAACTTTGTGCGTCAGGTTCTGGTCCCTGGTGCTGTGCGACGGGTTGAAAACTTTGGGCTACCAACTTGTCCCAGCAGGCTTCCCACCTGTTGTGTCTTTGTGCTGTGACCAGGAGGCCAGCACACTGACCCTTGGAGTCTCTTGGCTTTGGCTGAGCTCTGGAGACGACCTTTCCTCGAACAGGATACAGCAGGCACAGTCCCTCTCTTTGGCTAGCCACCAGTTTCAGCAGGTGCAGTTTTCGCCTGGAGCAGCCTCTGTTTGCTAGTTCCACGGTGCAACAGGGCAGTCCTTCTTCAGTCCTCTTCCAGTCCAGTCGAGATCTGAGTTCAGGGTGGTTGGTAGCCATTGGGCTAGCAGGTTCCCTCCCACCTGATGACCAATTTCTATGAAGTGTAGCATCTGGGCATCCCAGGATGCACCATTCTGCTCACTCCCAATATGGCAGGATCCCTCTGCTGGCATGTGGAGCTCTCTAGCCCAACTCAGAGGTGTGGCTACCAAGGGGACTACACATCCCTGAAAACCAATTTGGCAACTGATTTCCCCTCTCCTGTCCCAAGTGCCATCCTGTCTGCCTGAACAATGGAGCAGCCTCTCTCCCAAGTGTTGTCCATTTGCCCTTCAAAGGCGGCTTCTGCTTTGAAGCTCATCTTTTGGGCCAACACCTGTGTGGCTTCCTGCAGGAGGGAGGTGACACCTCCTTCTAGAGCATGCCCCTATTTTATCCTTTCCTGGGAGTCATTAGCACATCTTCCCAGGAAGGCAGAACGCTGTCTTGCTATAGGACCCCATGTGCAACCAGAATGGGCACAGGGAACTGAAGGAAACAAAGTGGCAACTTTGCTAAAGTTGCACACTGCAGCTTGTTCTATTCATTTTAACATGAGAATCAAGTCAGGCTTAAGGCAACAAGTTGTTTGATACCTTGGATGGCCCACTTTGGTCGCACCATTCCAGAGTTAGCACAGCTTAGGGGTCAGCGTGTAACTCTGCACTTGCCAACTGGTCGACCAAACTTTTCCATAGTAAAAGCAACAGTTTACAGATTTTACATCCAGAACATGTAAAATACACATTCTGCCCATGAGATATGCTGCACCCTTCCATAAGACACGCTGGGCCTGCCCTAGGGATGATTTACACATATACCAGGGGAAAGTCTGGCTTTGCCATTGCTTTAAATGGCAAACTTGGGCCAGCAGTTAAACTGCTCTTCCATTCTGCAAATGGCAGGCTGGGAGTCTCGTTTTACTCGTGCCCAACCCAGGGTGGCACAACCAGTGCTGCAATCCTTGGGGACCCTCTAGCTGACATGCAATGGCTACCATTTATTAGGGACTTACAGGTAAGTAGTCTGAGCCCACTGGGTAGAAGCCAGATCAACACATCAGTTTTAAGGGTAAGGGCACAGGCACTGAGGCCTGGTTAGCAGGCCTCAGTGCACTTTCAAAGTCAAAGAACCTGCAACATCATTCCAAAAACTTGGGATGACCATACAAAAAGGGGCATTTCCTTACACTTATGCATTGCAATGCAAGCACTCCATAAGAGGTGGAATGATACACTAAGCATCAACAAGCATGAGGTGAGAGAAAAATATTCCTCGGGTGGAGCCAAAGCTCACTTCGTGTATATATTTTAAATATTTGGTCACAGTGGCTCTTGCAGACAGCTGAGCTGGCAAGTCAGAGCAAAAAGGTTTCTTCATATTTGGCATTTGTGGGGCATGTATAAAGGTGATGACATAAGTATTGTATGTAGCTACTGTAGTGCCTGCTCTCCTCTGGGTGATATCTTGGTCATTTCCCAGTACAGGCACTCTAACAGTAGATGGCACTCAGTTGAAAAGGTATATCTTGTTCAGCCACCCAAACTTGTGAACATTATCAAACGACCCACATGCACAGGACTACTTAATCATCAAACATCAGAGATTATTGGGTGTTGAAAGGGACGGGGTGGGCACAAATATTCCCTTTCCCCACCAAGAGGAATTGAGCATTGGAATAGTACCACAGCAGATGACACGCCGCCCCTTCGATTCTTCATATAAACACAACAGGGCCATGATGGGTGTGCATGTGTAACATGCAGAACAATGGGTTATTGAGAAGTAGGTAGGATTGACTGGGAATGGTAGTGAATGAATGTACTAGTATTTATACAAAAGATGCTGAGTGTGAACAAAGAGCTGCCATAACACAAAAAAAACAGAAAGGGACAAACACTTACAAATACACAGAACTATGCAGTAAACTACATTGCATAGGTAGGCAAGCAGAGGAAGACAGAAACATGTGCATAAAAAGACTGAAAAATATACACTAAGACATACAACCCATTCATACATACACTTTTTTTTAGTTTAAAAATGCTTTATTGAAAATAAAAATGAACACTGTGCAATTACATCAAACAATAATAATTATCTGTGAGACAATCCAAGTAAATATAAGAAGTAGAATGTACAATATAACAGCCTAATAACAAGAAAGAGATACTAAACTATTAAAAGATTAACAAATTAAACATATCTACTATTATGAGAATGCACACATGAAAACTTGAATTGTAATATGAAATGAATTGCTAAAACAAAATGCATTTTCATCTTTTTAGAGATAAGGCAAAGAAGCAGAAGAGAGGCAGAGGAGAACAAGGAAAAGAGAAGAAAAGAGAGGGAAAAATAATGCAATATCAGATTGAAAAAGCGAGTTTTATCAACTTTGTATGAGAATGAACAGTTATAATAAAAACAGTTATAATTTAAGGAGGTTCGAAATTACAAACTTAGAAACTGATCTGTCCATATTCCTAGATAGAAATGAAGTAAGAGGTAACCATAATAAATCTTTTTTAATTTTTAACGGAATAGATGTAGCATGGGCACGATCTAATCGATGATGATGACATAATAGGTTCCACCATGCCATATATGAAATTTTCCCTGTATCCTTCCAGTTAGAGGTAATGATTTGAAAAGCTAAGGCGATCATTAAATCAAGAAGTTTCCCAACCAAACGTTGCGAAGCCCAACAAGGAGAGGCACTACCTAAAAATATATATTTAAAATCAAAAGGAAGGGACACCGATAGGATGTCATTGATTTTGTGCCAAATCTGTAACCAAAACCTTTTTACAAGAGGGCATTCAAAAAACATATGAAAAAGATCACTTTTATCATGTGTACATGACCAACAGTTAGCATTTGAAGAGACTTTAAATTTATATAAACTTGTGGGTGTAAAAAATAATCTGTTGTAAAAATAATACAATGTTTGCGTTGTGCTTGCTGATGAGGACGAAGTATGAATCTTGGCCCAAATTGATTTCCAAGTGTGAGCTGAAAATTCTTGGTGTAAGTCTGATTCCCATAAAAGCTCTATTGTGTGTTTTGAGACAGATTTAGAAGGGCAAATCAATAACTTGTATATGGTTGAAGCCTTCAGTTGAGTAGAAAAATCAATTGAGTAGGAGGGAGATTGTGTATCCGTAGCTGGGAGAGATTGCTGAGAAATAAATATATTAAGGAGAGGCCTAAGAAGTTCAAAATGAGAAGCATATTTGTTGGATATATGACATTTTTCTTGTATCTCGGAAAAGGACAATAAAGTGTTATTAGAAACAAGTTGTCTGATGGTGATAATGCCTTTGTTGATCCATTCTTTCCACCCAAGGATCTTGTTCTTTAATTTAAGGTTTGTATTATACCATATTGGGGTCTGTAAAATATTGTCAGAAACAGTATTTGAAGAAGCAAGTAAGGGCTTACTAATAGCGATTGAGTGGGTAAGTATGGAGGAAATTAGACCTCGTGGGGGTTGAGTAATATGAATCACATCCTTAAAAGTAAAGGGACTAAACTGTGCATGCTCTAGTTGACCCCATACTGTGGATGGTTCTGTATAATTGTCTGAAAGGGAAATCCAAATATGTTTCAGCGTAAAAGCAGAATGATATGTTCTGATATTAGGAAAATTGACCCAACCAAGGTCCTTGGGTTGTTGTAATCGAGCTAAAGCAATGCAGGGTTTGCGCTTGTTCCATAAAAATTTAACGAAAGATCGATTAATAATTTTAAAGAAACTAAGGGGCCGATTCCGATCTCGGCCGGTAGGGCTCCGAATCGGATTCGGCTTAACCGGATCCGATTCGGAGCCCTATTTCCCGACCGATTTGTACGTGCATCCGGACGAGCGAGTACGATGCGAAATCGCCGACCGACTCGTTCGGGCGTCCCGACCGACTCGTTCCCGGGTCGAACCGCACCGACCGACTCGCGCGGACACGACTCGCACCGCGCAATGGAGACGTTCCCCGGCCGGGTAAGTACGATGCGCGCCGCGAGCAGTCCGACCGACACGCGCCGTCCGGCTCGAAAGAGCAGTCGGAGCCGTACTTCGGGGGTCCGTGTCGGACCCCCCTGTACGCGTAGCCGCGCGAGTCGCACACAGGGGGGATGGGTCCCCCCTACCTGTGCGTGTACGGCACAAGTCGCTTCGCCGCGTACCCGCTGTAGGGGGCGCCCTTGTTCGCCTCTCACCCATTGAGGCAATGGGAGCCCGCGTACGCCTTGTACGACCGGCTCCCATTGACTTCAATGGGAGTCCGACTGACTCGAGTACGATAGCATACGGACGCATCGTACTCGTTCGGTCGGGCTGCACGGGTCCAATTCGGTCGGAAATCTCTCCGGGTCCGGCTCGGTCGGAGAGATTTCCAGCCCGAATCGGAATCGGCCCCTAAGTGGGAGAGAAATAGGAAGCATTGACAAATAGAAATTGACAATAGGTAATAACATCATTTTAACTATGGCTAACCTACCCCACCAAGAGATAAAAGGGAGACCAAACCTCTATTCATGCATTAATTTTAGTTATTATTTCATTCTTATTGATTTTAATAGTGTCCTTAATATTGTTAGTATAGAGAACTCCTAGACATTTTATACCTTTTGAACTCCATTTGAAACCAGAATCCTTAAACATATGGGGAAGACAATATTTATTTAGTGGTAGAACTTCTGATTTATCGATATTCAATTTATAGCCTGAAACAATCGAGTAATCATTTAATAAGGAGAAGAATTCCGGCAGGGAGGTAGTGGGGTTAGATACATACAGTAAAATATCATCTGCGTATGCAGTGTATTTTATATTCAGGTTTTTGAACTGAAAACCTGAAAAAGTGGAGGATCTTTGAATTGTTTCCAAAAAGGGTTCCAGTGCAAGGATGAATAACAGAGGAGATAGGGGGCACCCTTGCCTAGTACCTCTATGCAGGGGGAAGTAACTGGATTGCTTAGCATTTACCCAGATAGAGGTAGAAGGATTGGAATATAATAATTTAATATATTGGATAAATTGGGGACTGAAACCATGCCATTTCAAAGCAGCAAACATAAAATCCCAGTTGACTCGATCAAAGGCCTTTTCGCCATCTAATGTTATGGCAGCTAGTGGAGGACTGAGTTTAGCCGCTAAATGTATAATGTTAAGGAGGGTTTTTGAGTTATCTGAGATGGATCTGCCCTTTACAAACCCAGACTGATGCATGTTTATTAAATCTGAAATAACAGAGTTGACACGGATAGCCAACAATTTAGCAAAAATCTTGCAATCCGTATTGATTAATGAGATAGGTCTATAATTGCCACATTGAGACAAATCTTTGTCTTTTTTAGCTATGAGGCATAGCATGGCCTGAGCGAAAGAGCCCTGCGTACAATTAGCATTCAAGAAATGGTCAACAAGCAGTAATAGTTTGGAAATTAAAAGGTGTTTGAATGTAAATAAAAGCACACAGTAAAGCCATCGGGCCCAGGGGTTTTATCTTTCGGAAGCATAATTATGGCATTTAACAGTTCTTGTTCGGATAAAGGTGTATCAAGGGAGGATAGATCTATATTTTTATTAGGGTCTTTGGGAATCGATTGAAAAAAATAATCAATTTGTTCAGCGGAGGGGGATGATTCCGGGGTATATAGTTTTTTATAGTAATCGGTAAAGCATTCTAAGATTTTTGAATCACTGATATGTCGTACACCATAGGGATCAGTGATGGCAACAATTTTAGATTTCTCTTTTAATTTTCAGATAATTTGCCAAAGATTTACCAGCTTTATTACGCCCGCCATACATTTTCGCATTAAATCGAAGTAATGTACCACAGGCATCATCAAGGGATTGCTTATTATATTGCAATTTGCATTTGATGAGTCTAGACAAAGTATCGTCCTTATTGGAGGAAACATTTTCGTGTTCCAAGGACTTGATCTGAGTTAGGAGTTGTTTGGAATCCTGAAGAATTTTCTTCTTTTTTCTGGCTACATAGTCAATTATAAAGCCTCAAGCAGTTGCTTTGAACGCATCCCAAACAAAATTCATTTGCGTATCGGAAGGGAGGTTATGAGTGAAATATTCCTGTGTAAATGTTGTAAATTGATCTGTAAAATGCTGATCTAGTAAAAGGGAGTTATTAAATCTCCATCTGCGAGTGGATGAAATGGGGTTAGGATAATCAAAATCTACAATAACAGGTGCGTGATCGGAAACTAAAATCGATCCTATTTCTGCATGTGTGAGAAATTGAAGTATATGTTGTGTGAAAAATACATAGTCAATTCTAGAAAAGGACTTATGAACAGGGGAAAAAAAGGTGAATTCCAAGTCATCAGGGTGGAGTACTCTCCATACATCAGTAAGCCCTCTATCCAAAATAGTTTTGTGAAAAGCCTTATGCATTTGAGATGGAACAAATCTAGTTTGTGACTTACGATCTAAAAAGGGGTCAAGAGGTTGGTTGCAATCTCCTCCAACTATTAAATTTTCAGAGGCATGAGAAGATAACAAAGAAGAAATATCCTTCCAGAAAGTAAGGTCTACTCCATTCGGCCCATATATATTGCAAATCATAAAATTAGTATTATTGATGGTTACTTCAAGGAGAAGCCATCTTCCAGCATCATCTTTATACTCATTTATCAATTGAACGTTTAAAGATCTATGGAACAATATGAGAACACCATTTTTGTTTTGTACAGCCGGGGAGCTGAAGACATTGCCGACCCATTGTTTCCTAATAGAATTAATGTCTTGCTCTTTATGATGTGTTTCTTGCAGTAGGGCAATTTGACAATTCAATTTGGACAAGTGGGACAAAACTCTTTGTTTTTTAACCGGATTACGAATACCTTTAACATTCCATGACACCAGACGTAAATTACTCATTAGAATAATGATAAAAAGGTGTATATAAACGCAATTATAAACCTTGTAACGTGAAATAAATAAGTAACCAAATAGATACTTGAACTAATCAAGCAAAACAGGATTGATAATTGACAAACTATGTCCAAAAAGAGGTAAAAACTGACACAAATATAAGAAAGATTTAAGCCAGGGGGTTGAGAAGATGAGAGGAAAAGAGTAGCAGAAGGAAAATGAATACCACAATATTTACCGAGAGACAGCTGACCAAGTAAGGAAGGGTAAGAGACATCAAGAATCACCTTAGGGAAGAGAAAACTCGCAATAGTGAAATGTGGGAGGAGAGGGAGAAAAAACAGAAGAAAGACGGAAGAAAGAGAGAAAAGGAAAACGAAGAGAAAGAAGAGAGAACATAGTCTCTTCTGAGAAATATATCTAGAGTATATGACCAAAAGCCAAAGGACTTTAGCCATGTAAGCAAGATAAGAAAGACAATACAGATGACGGGGGGGACAAAAAGAACAGATACCGCTCCAATTGAGCAACACCAAGAGTAAACAAAAGGAAAATCAGTAAATGATTGAGGGGTAATGTTATTGAAAAAGGGACTTAAAACGCACAGCATGAGGGAACTTACCATACATTAGGGTAGACAATGAAGCCACACGAGGACAACAGCGACGGAATTGATATACGACGAGAACAAAGACAACATCAAACAATGGACGAATGGGGACCTGTGAAGAAAAAAGAAGAGAAAGAAAGCATTTAGGGTTTACTCAGTTCCATTGCTTCAGTTTTATGTATATGTATAAAGTTCTTAAGGTCCGCAGGATCCTCGAAGGTCAGTGTTCTTTCTTTATATGTCACTTTAAAAAAACAAGGGTGAATGAGGCCGTAACGAGCATTCATTGAACGAAACATGGGTCTGAGGTCCAAAAACTCCTTCTGGCGATTGGCGGTGGGTTTTGAAACATCTTGACTGAAGAACATTTTTTGACCCAACCAAAGCATCTGTTTACGCTGTTTGGCGGCAGCAAGAGTCTCCATTAGGTCAGAATATAAAAGAAAATAAGCAATGATGCCTCGAGGTTTAGTTGAGGATTGCGGAATGCGAGGACCAATCCTATGAGCTCTCTGGATATTGAGATCTGTCGACTTTGATAGACCAACAATCTGTGGAATCTGCAGCTTCAAAAAAGAGATCATATCATTACCTTCGGAACCTTCTGGAATACCGTAAATACGCAAATTGTTGCGTCTATTTCTGTTTTCCAAATCTTCTGTTACTTTCTTCAGGTGAATTACCTCTTTAGATAAGGCATTAACTTTACCGGCCACATCCTGTGCATCACTAATTCGTTGCTCGACATCGGTTAACCTTAAGTCTAAGCCAGACCATTTCTCATCTATTCTGTGGAGTGTCGCAGTGGTCTCTGCCATGAATGGACGGATATTTCGCAACTCTTCCATAATATCCTCCAGTGTTAAAGGTAGAGGAGATTTAGACGGAGAGGCGGGGTCTTTTTTTGCCCTTTTATTAGCGCTACTTGCAATATCTTTACGGCTGGCATTGCTGGAACCAGAGGAACCTTCTGATTTAGTTGAGCTAGCAGAATCCATTGTGAAGATATACTCAAAAAAGTCACAGTTGACAAGTAAGGAACAGAGTCTTCAAGGCAACTCTTGAGGTGAAACAAAATGGCGGCCTTCCAGAAGGTTGAGGTAAAAACCACCAACTGTCACTGTTAATCGTACAACACTGGAACTATCAATATCACTCGCAGTTCCTTTTGTATATCAGCGCAATGATAACATAAATGTGCTTCAAATAATAGTTTGGTCGACAAAAACCATTACAATCCCTCCGTGATGTAATGCGCCAAAAGGAGTCACATGTTGAAGAAATATTGCTGTGTGACTGTAATTACAGCAAAGAAAAGAAAGATGAATTGCTGCATTTCCAAAGAGAAGGGAGAGCGCAAACTCGCCGAGTGCTGCAGTTTTGAGAAAAAAAAAGAGATAAGGAGAAAAAAATCGGGAGCACCGCTTCCAAAATGGCGGCCGGGACACGAAGCAATCCAGGAATTAAGGAGAGTATAACTAGAAAATTAGACCAAATTCAGGTAAAAAAACTTGCCTCTCCACTCCTGGGCGCTTCCGATGTCCATTCCCGAGTCCAGCTATCGGCATGTGCGCATTTAAGCGCCCCGTCGCTTCCGAGGCTCTCCTGGTGCTGCGGAGGTAATCACGGAGCGGCCATCTTGTTTTGCCGCCGCCCGCGAATCCTTCATACATACACTTGAACAGTCGGATATTTCTACTTCCAGGATTTATATAGCGCGTGGCTACTCAACAGGCCTCCCAGCGCTGGTAAGAACCCTTGCTCAGAATAAGAATATCTGTATACAGTGGCGGCTCCTCCGTTATGGCGGAGGAGCGTCGCCCCCCTGCTGAAAGCCAGCAGAGACAAAGACATAAATAAAATGATAATAAAACATTTTTATTATCATTTTATTTTGCATCCTGCAGCTGCCTGCCAGCCGAGCCGAGGGAAGGGCGGGGACAGCCACAGTGACGCTGCAGCAAGCACCAGGGAGGAGGGGGGAGTGGTGGGCACTGCTAAGTGCGCATGATGGTTTGGCCGGTCCCACTTACCCTTTCTCCGCCTGGTGGAGAAACCAACTCAGGCTCCCAGTCAATGTCTGAGCGCCGAACCGAGGCCCTCAGCAGACCAATCCCAGCGCTGCTCACATGCTGGGAATAGCATTCCCAGCATGTGAGCAGCGCTGGGATTGGGAGCCTGTGCAGTTTGTGTGCAGCAGTTCCTGGAAGGAGGCGAGAATCGGGAGGAAGGCAGCGGCCGTTAGAGCAGGTAAGTGCTTTATCATTTATTTTTTTACTGTCTTTTTTTTCCCTTCCTCCACGGCCCACCACTTGACATTACTAGTGGCCGCTACTGTCTGTGTGTCCCTCGAATAGATGGGTTTTCAGTAGTTTCCTAAAGGAAGTTTCAGATTCCTCCCGTCTAATATAGGACGAGTGATCGTTCCAGAGCTTTGAAGCTAGAAATCTAAAGGAGCTTCCACCGCTTCTTACCTTCTTAATCCTGGGAACCAGAAGAAAGTCTTGACTCTCAGAACGTAGGGTTCGTACAGGGACTTAGGGAGAGATAAGACGTTGGATTGGGAGGGGTTATTTTCTATATACGGCTCGATGGACTAAGCAGAGGGACTTGAATTGTATTCTTTTTTGAACTGGCAGCCAGTGAAGGGCTGCCAGAGCAGAGGCAGCTGAGGTGCGCTTGGGGATTCCGAGAATCGTGCCTGCTGCTGCATTCTGTATTATCTGTAGTCTGTTGATGACATATTTAGGCAGCCGCGGCCGCTGCAGGTAAGAGCGGTGGGGCCAGGTGAGGGGGGATTTCAAGAGACATCCACGAGGGAAAATTAAATAAATAATTAAATTTCCGCTCTTACCTGCAGCGGCCGCGGCTGTATTTAGGACTGCCCGAATAGAGGGAATTCTCTTAGTCCAAGTGTGAGTTGATAAGACCCCGAACTACTGTTCTGCGCAGGCTAATCGGAAGCCAGCTCAAGAATTTCCTTATGGCACAAAGAAGTCTGAAGCAGTACGCTGCCAACATTTTAGCCTGGATTTCCATAGTAAGCATTTAATCAATCCAAAAACCTAGGCTCTTTACTGATGGAGCAGGTGCCGAGAGCAACCCAAGCTCATTCGGCCAGCTAAGTTCATGCCAAAGGGATGGGTGGTTTCCTACCATCAGCACCTTTGTTTTATCGCCATTCAGTTTCAGATGACTTTCCGACATCCAGCTACTAACATGCTTGAGACAAGCATTCAGCTGCTGCGAGGTGTTCTTAATGTCTGTAGAGAGCGACACAACAATCTGAGTGTCGTCTGCATACGAGGCAAGCACAAACCCATATGTTTGCACAATTTCTGCCAGAGGGCGTACATAAAGATTAAAGAGAGTGGGACTCAACGAGGATCCCTAGGGTATTCCACAGCTTAATGCAAAGGTTGCAGATAGGAAGGTATCCACCTGGACTTAAAAATTTCTAAACGTTAAAAAAACAGTTAGCCATTTGAGGGTATTTCCATTTATTCCTGCCTCCTTCATTCTCTGAATGAGGACCGGGTGAGAGACAGTATCAAAGGCGGCCCTCAAATCCAGCAGGATCATTGCTGCTGAGACGCCCTGATCCAAGATTGATCTTAGTTCTTCAGTTGCCACTAAAAGGACAGTTTCAGTACTTTTGCCTGGTCAGAACCCTGTCTGGGTGGGATGCAGGATCGCATGAGTTTCCAGGTGCGTGGAAAGGAGCTTGTTCACATATTTTTCAAGAACCTTACTTATTCCTGGGAGGAGTGATATGGGGCAGTAGTTTTCCACCACCAAAAGACTAGCAGTGGGCTTTTTCAAGAGAGGTTTTACTACTGCATGTTTCCATGCTCGAGAAATCATGCTACTCTTTAGTAAGTAGTTGAGAAGATTAGTCAATTAAACTAATATTATGTTCCCTCCTTTTCTTAGGGTATCAGGAGGAGCTGTATCTAACAGAGATCCAGACTTGATAATGTTGAGGATCTCCTGAGTTGTCTCTGTGTGTAGTTTAGGGAAAGCTGTAAGTGTATGACTGGCTAAAACACCCGGTGTGTTGCTAGTATATTGATCAATGTTAGTATTTACAGGAAGAGCAAGCAGGATGTTATTCACCTTTCCTAAAAAATATATACACTGATTACAGACATATGTGCATACATAGATATATTTATACGTAGAGAGACACGTTCGTACATACAGAAAGAAAGACATTTACTGAAAGGCAAACAGATAAATAGACATAAAATATATATTGGGGTGTGTACACAGACATATATGCAAACATAAACAGACAAATACAGAAGATCCATACATATAGACAGGGACAGGAATGAAATAGATACAAGATATAGACTAACAGTTGGAAGAATTGGTATATATTTTATGTTTCATAAATGTATGTATATATTTAAATGCGTGCGGCGCTTTCTGCGTATGCTGTAGACATGCATGGGTGTAATGTATGTACATTTGTAGATGTGTGTGTGTGTGTGTGTGTACTGCACATCCCCAGCACTCATTGCCAGTTCCACATTTGGTCAGGATAGCACCAACCTCAGATCTCATTAAAAGGAGCTATCTGTCTCTGCTGCACACCCTCATCTGGTTCGCCTCCTTTGTCACTCAGTGAAACACGTCCTTCCATTGCCCAGACCCCACTCATATCATATGTCTAAAACCTGAAGCTCTGTAAGAAATGAGCATTGTTGGGGTACAGGCCAGGAGCAACACACACGTTTGCTTCAGCAGCAATTGCACTCACCCAGGCAGTATACCATTCCATACAAGACAAAGAAATGCATTTTGGATCTCTTGGTTTCCATATGGAATAAGTAGCTGTGACTAGCTAGAGGCTCTCGGATACTATTTGAAATGTGTGCATTGCTTTATTGCTCCAGCTCTACAATCATTGGCTCAGGCTGCCTGTGTCTCATACTGAGTCTTGTGAATATTACCCACCTTCATGCCTGACTATCGCCCATCCACCTTTTCCTATTATTGTCTCTGGTTTAACAAATGGTTCTACACACATTTACAATAACAGAATTATTCATATAGTTCAATATGCAGTGTGACCTCAACATGTGTAATATGAAATTCGTCGAATTCTAACCAGACGAGCAATAAAGTACTACATTTTTGTTTTAGGAATATTTTTGCCTATGTACCTATCTTTCTGATTCTCCAGCAATATCTGATTTATTCATCCAAGGACACGACATCCAGCCAACCAAACACTTAACCAAACCAACCATTCATGAACTAACCAGCTCCTGCATCCATGCAGCACCTGCCCAACCATTGAAACATCTTTGCACTCATCCATCCATCCACACAAGTACTCACCCAGACATCATCCAGGTTTCCATTCACTCACTCATCCAAGCCTTCATCCAAACAGCCATCATTCAACCAACCAAGTCATTCAATCACACGCCCATTTACCCATCTGTATGAAAGTACACCATTACCCCATCATAGGACCTCCTCGTCCCAGTCATTACTGTATGAGGTGGTCCCGCCTCCCGACAGGCCCTAACATGCTAGCCTGTTTTCTATATTTTTAATAAAAGCCCCTGTCCCCTGCCTCCATGCCTGCTTGTTTTCCTGTCCGACGACAGGTAACACAATATGCCAGGCTATGTGATAGATGTTACTTTGTTTCTACCATTCTCATTTTGAATGGATTGTGTTTTTTAATAACGTAGCTGTGTTTGGGCGCACGTTGCCTTACCGATGCGGTGAGACGCGTGTGCCTGCTGTGCACCGCCCACGGACACGCTCCCCGCACATGTGCTTGGTTGGGGCGGGGAGCGTTACCTGTGGTCCGTGGGCGGGCCAGACAAGTGCTTGGTGGTCCCGGCAGCACTTGGCCCCCGTGGCTGCGTCCTCAGTGTATGTGGCTGCGGGGAGGCGGCAACCTGTCTTTTATGCTGCCGAAGTCTCAAGGCATGAGACCTGGTTGCTGGGAGACAGGTATAAATAAAGAAGTTGGTGCTTTAGCACGGCTTACTTCCTGTATGGCTGGTCGCCTCTCTTGTTTGTTTACATGGATCCTGTTGATGTGTCAGACTATACTGGGGAAAGCTGCTTCTAAAAGGAAGCATGTGCAGTAGTTGGAGGCGGACAATTTGCTGCAGATCTCGTGATCTGATTTACAGGATTTAATAAATAATGCGGTCCAGGCTGCCTTGAATGAATCTCAAGCCAAAAAGCAGAAAGTGGATGGTGATGAGGATATGGACAATTCCCCTAAGGGCAAATATGTGCAGGGGAAAGTTTTTCCTGATATGTTGCCACATATTCGCGACATGCTCGGATTCGGAAGACTCTGGTGGAATATGGGATTTATTCACAATACAGTTCCTCGGTGGTGGATGATTTGCGCCTGCTTGACATCATCAAAGAGGTCCTTGTAATGGAATGGAAGGGTGTGGATAAGCAGGGTGTCCCCCATTTTTTGAGCAAGTGATATCTTCTGGCTCAGTTTAATGAACAATTCCCGTAGCTCCCAAAGGTTAATTCCATTTTGTCCTCCATGGCCTCTTCTTCCTCGTTGTCATCTGAGGAGGCAACCCTTTCAGATCCAGTGGAGAAAAAGGTGGAGGCTGCTCTGAAGCACACTTATGTGGCATCTAATTTTGGGATCAGGGCCAGTACATACTCTGCATATGCATCAGAGGTCCTCATTAGGGACTTTGAGAAACTGTTTGATTGCCTTTAGGATCAAGGGGATCCAACGCCTGTCCTGGCTCATATGGAGGTGTTGGCTCAGTTCCTCTCTAATGCCACTTTCGATACCTTGCAGGCTTTTTCCTCCTCGATTGGACGCACGTCCCTGTGGACGAAACCATGGCAATTAGAGGTGGCACAAATGGTGTTGTTTCATAAATTACCATTTGAGGGTCCTAAGCTGTTTGGGAATGATTTGAACGCTATGGTGCAAAGGTCAGCTGAGGAAAAGAAGATGTTGAAGGCTTTTCAGTTTGTTCAGAAGAAGAAATCTTTCTTTCACAAACAAACTTTTCAGGTAGTGTTATCCTCTTCTCAGCCCTTTCGAACACGGGCTCGAGGTCAGGGAGCCGCGTTCATCAATAAATCTCGACCCCAGAATCAACAGGGAGCTAGTCAGAAATGACTGTCCCGGAGTCGTGGCCAAACTTGGAGTTTTCCAGGATCAATGGCTCCGGATGATGTCCAATCAGTGGGTTTTGTCGATCATCAGCCACTGTAATCATATTCCCTTTGTGAGGCCTCCTCCGATGGGTCAGTTTCAGGCTACCCCATTATCAAGAGACCTCCTGAAACGAGATGCTATGTTGTTCGCGTTGGAGAAGCTGCAAACAAAAAAGGCAATCATCAGGGTGCCGGCAGCAAAGGAGGTTCTAGGCTTCTATTCCATTCTGTTCTTGGTCTGCAAACCAGATGGTTCTTACAGGCCAATCTTAAATTTGAGGCTGTCAACAGGTTGGTGAAGGTGGAACCGTTTTGGATGAACACTTTGCAGTCCATCATTCCTCTGATCCATATAACGGTACTTGGTACCGACAACATCAGGGAGTAGCAATGGGGTCTAAATTTTCACCCTCCATAGCGAATTTGTTTATGGGGTGGTTTGAGAAGACTTTTATTTGGACAAAATGCCCACCTCATCTGATGGAACATGTGATATATTGGGGAAGATACATAGACGACATTCTCATGATCTGGACAGCCAACTCAGATCTATTACATGAGTTTTGTACTTTCCTAAATAACAACCAATGCAATATGACGTTTACATGTGAACACAACAAAGAAGAAATTGCTTTTGTAGATCTAAAATTGTATGCCAAAGATGGGGCAATCCTATCCAAACTCTATAGGAAACCTTCGGCATGCAATGCCATTCTACGTGCAGATACTGCTCATCCAAAATCACAGGTGAAATCCATACCACTTGGTGAACTAATGCGCATTAGACGCAATTGCAGTGAGGATGACATTTTCAAGAGAGAAATGGGACATGCCATCACTAGATTTGAAGCTAGGGGGTATGATCGCAAATTGCTTGCTGAGGCCAAGAGTAAAGCATTGGGCCTCAACCGACAGAGGTTACTATCCAACAAATCCAAGACAAAGAAGGGTGTCAAGTTCAAAGACCAGATTAACCTTATTACACCGTATAACTCAGCCAGCCATATACTGTATAAAATCTTAAACAAACACTGGCATCTCTTACATATAGATCCAACTGTAAGCAAGGCTATATCGACAAAACCTAATATAGTGTTTAAACGGGGACTGACATTACGCAATACACTATGCCCAAGTTTCTACAATCCGAAAAGGCACAAAAAAGACACACAGTGGTTGGGAACACCACCGGTCGGCTTCTACAAATGTGGGCATTGCAATGTTTGCCAATATACTCTAGATAAAACCAAGAGTTTTCAATACAATACACAATCAGAACATGTAATAAGAACTTTCATGAATTGTAACACCAAATTCACAGTCTATTGTATTATATGCCCCTGTAAGAAGATTTATATTGGCAGTACCATCAGACCTCTAAAATAGAGAGTGCAAGAACACATAAGGGCGATCAGGAATTGCAATACCAACTACCCACTGGCAGTGCACTTTAACTCAGTACATGGATCTGCTGAATTAACACGTCTAAAATTCCATGGCTTAGACACAGCCTATGATAATCCTAGAGGTGGAGATAGAGTACACAGTCTACGCAAGTTGGAGGCAACTTGGATAAATAGATTGAGAGCGGTAGATTTTGGTCTTAATACTGACAGGGAGCTGTCAGTTTTTCTTAGAGACTGAATATAACTGAGGTACCTATGTAATTTCAGTTCGATATTCATCAGATGTAACAGTTCCTATGTTAAGAGGGCAAAAAATGAATGTATAACATTACAAAGTGGGTGGGTTACTGTGCAAATTGTGATATGGCCAAGCAAAGCAACACCTTTCGATGTCTCGAAGTCAATACAGATATATATGCATTTTGTGAAAAATTATATGTGTCCACTAATCAAACCATATGTGAACTATGATCTTAAATGTATCAAAAAATATGTTGAGATAATATACAACATATATGCGATAAGTGTTGTACCCTGATGATGATTTTCTGACCATCACTTTCTATAGTCCCCTTTCTGTGATAACGGTTACTATTAATTAGATTTGGTTGACATATAAAAATAACCATTCTTTTAAAAACACTAATCACAAGGTGTCAAATTTTTGTCTACTACTATACTAACACATCTTTGCTCTTACTTAAACGCCTAAAAAATAATATGTTTTTATATATAATAAATAAAATAAACCTAGAATCGTTACAAAACAATAATATATACTTAAGATCAACTAATGTTCGATTCCGACTGTAGGAGATCGAACCTTGAACCAATTCTGGTTTCCTAAGTTGTGACAAAATTTAGATGTATACAGAGAACATCACAGTTTCGATCCAACTGAATCGGTACGAAACTGAGCTCTAAATTTGGTTTATAACCCAAACTGATGAATTCTAGCTTTACTAAACACGCTCCAAGATGGCGCTGATTTTCAGCCCATCTTTTCATCACAAGGAGATGTCCTTTTTCGATGTCAACCAAAATCAATAATGGCGGAACACGACCGGCAGTACTTATTTGAGCGTCTCCAAATGAGACACTTGAGGATTGACTGGGTCGAGTGGAGACACGTTTCCAGATACTGGGCAAGCACAGAAATATGTTCTAAGTATGTCAGAGTAAAACCCAATACGAATTGCTCGTTTAGGTAGATTAAGACTAGTCGCAATATTGCTCACCTTGACAGCCAATAGCCAAGAGTCTTGCAACTTGGCTCTGTAAATAAACTTTTTAAGAGATTACCAAACAACTCTCTTCTATTGCTTGAGATTTGTTTTAAATACAACGTGCGACAGACTAATACTAGCACCCAACTGTTTATCTTTGGCGGTGACCAAACAAAGGACTTATAGCACCGTCTCGCCACTTATAAGTATTTTTTTGCTCTCTGTTTATAATTGGGATCAACCAATATTATACACTAATATATAGTATATTACCTCGTAGGAGTTGTACAGCAGGGATTCTGCTGCTGGACTACTGCACCTTTACATGAGGAGCTTTATGGCTCGTGATATTTGGTTACGAGCGAGTACACATCACTGACTTCGCATAAATTAAAGGTATGTCTACAGCTCTAACAGGGCGTTATAAGATGAAAATTTGGTTAGTTTGTCGCTTTTACTAAAACAATATTCTTTATTTTTATTTCCAAATCACCTTTACCTTGATAGTTTACTGTGTCCAACAAAGAACGGTTAATTTCGTGGACTAGTGAAGTTCGGTGACATATCGCAACTAATTGAGGGAATATCAAGGATTTAAAAACGTTTTAGCAACATACATTTTTGAGGTACAATTATATTAGTCTTTACTTCTATTAAAAAAAAATCCCTTTTTTGTGGTAATGGTTTTTCTGCACATATTGTTTATTTTCTCTTCTATATAATGTAATCTTCCTCTTCACACTTACCCGAAAGTTATGATTAGACCTAAGGTTATTCCTCTTTTCAACTAATAAATCTCGGTGACTACGACTTTATTTTCTCCGCACTGCTAATAATAACTTTATTACTCTCAAAAACAACAACACATTTTTCTTTTTTGGTGAAGGCATCATTAGTACTATTCCGAATTCTATCCAACACGTTTCACGCTATTATATAACACGCTGGCCATTTGAAATACCAGAAACTAACAAGATGGTATTTTCTCTTATGTAAGTCATAGAAATTCTTTGTAACATTATGAATTGCATCTATTGTAAAACTGAGTGTTTGTCATGTACATTTCTCTGACTAGCCTTGAAGAAGTCGTCTTACGACGAAACACGTGTCGGCTGTCAACATTTACAAACATCTACTGCGTGTCAACTATTTCAAGAATTCTTTTTGCTTTCATTTGAACAATTTCCTTGACTTGTTATGAATTCACAGGATCATTAGCTTTGTTATGAATGATCTTTCTGTCTGTTATTAAATAACTGACAACAAAGTCAGCTTTTTGAAAACTTACCAAAGTTTGTGCTCTGTAATTAAGTTAATTCCTCTGATCCAGCAAGGAGATTTTTTGGTGACTTTGGATTCAGAGGATGCTTATTTTCACATCCCTGTCCATCCAGACAGCCAGAAGTTTCTGAAATTTGTGGTGAACAAGGTCTATTTCCAGTTCCAGGTGTTGCCATTCGGTCTGTCGACTGCTCCTTGTACCTTTACCAAAGTATTGGCTATGGCTGTGCGTGTTTTGCAGCTTCAAGGGTTCTCTATTAATCCTTACCTTGATGATTATTTGACCTGTGCTTCCTCTCTCCCAAAGGCTCTGATGGCGGTGGAGGCAACAATTCCTCTGTTTCAACAGCTAGGCTTCAGACTGAACCTGGCCAAATTGCAGCTAGTCCCTATTTAAAGATTGCAGTTTATCAGAGCAGTATTTGACACTCAGATGGGGGCAGGTTTTCTGCCTTCTGCTCTGAGAGAGACTCTGCAAAGACTTCTGTTGACTCTCTTGTCTCAGCGATCAACTCCAGCCCAGAGTTGGCTGAGGGTCCAGGGTTTGATGGCATCCACCACGGAGGAGGTTCACTGGGCTCGTCTTCGACTAAAGCCTCTCATCAACCATCTCTTGTCCCACTGGGATCCCTCCCTTGCAGATTTTAACTATTAGGTTCCCCTTTCCCCTGCTCTGGTTCAGGACTTGAGTTGTTGGCTGCATACTCCCAACTTGGAGAAGGGGGTCAGTTTTCAACTCCCTCCTCCCCTGCTGCTCACAACAGATGCCAATCTGTGGGTTGTGAGGCCACCCTGGGGTCTTTGGAGGCAAAGGGTCAGTGGTCTATGAGGGACAAGGTTCGTTCCTCCAATTGGCGGGAGTTAGTTGCAAATTGGGAAGTAGTTCAGGTGTTTCAGAACCAGTTGCTGGGGGCAAATCTGCTGATTCGTATGGACAATCAGGTGGCTCGTTGTTATTTGAATCGCTAAGGAAGTACATGGAGCGTCCCTCTGAATCACCTGGCCTCGCTGATGTGTTCATGGGGGAAGGCCCATCTCATAGCAATGAGGGAGGTCTACATTCAGGGTCAGCTCAATTACCAAGCCGACAGCTTGAGCCGCAACCTGCCTTCCTCGGTCCTTTACCACCTGTCCATGCCCCTATTCAGAGACATTTGTCTCCAGTTTGGGGAGCCATGGATCAACTTCTTTGCCTCTCCCCAAAATGCCCTCCTTCCAAGGTTTTGTTCAGAGATGGTTTGTCCTCAGGCTTGGGTGATGGATGCCCTTTCGATTCCTTGGCCCTCGGGTCTTTTGTATGCATTCCCTCCAATTCCCCTCCTCCCAAGGGTGCTTCAGAAGATTCAGGTGAAAAGGGTGTCTGGGGTCGTGTTTGCCCCTTTTTGGCCTTGTCGCCTTTGGTTCCCTCTGTTGCTTCGGTTGTCCTGGGGCAATTTTGTTCAGTTACCAGTGATCCTGTCCCCATTTCAGTTCCCAGTCCTGTCCTTACTCCGTCTCCGTCAACTGAAACTGGCGGCTTGGCTGTTGAATGCTTAGTGCTGGAGTCGATGGCGTGTTTTTCTCTGTTGGGAACGGATATTCGGAAATCCCGTAAGGATTCTACGCTTAAGTCTTATAATAAAAACTGGGGCTCCTTAGTGAAGTGGTGTGCAGCTCATGGGGTGGATCTGGTTGCAGGGGATCCAGGGAAGATTTTTGAGTTTCTGAGGGATGGTTTTTTAAACATTTGGCCCCCTCTACTCTGGCTGCTTAATGGGCAGCTATCAGAGCATGCAGGGGGTCAGGGGCTGCTCTGGATGGTATTGCTCCTTTGGTGGTTCAGTTGTTGCGAAGTTTTCGACTCCGTCGCCCAGTGTCTCCAGTGATTGTTCCTTCCTGGGACTTACCTACTGTCCTTCAGGGTGTCCAGTTGTCCCCTTTTGAGCCTTTGCTTGAGGCTGACTTGATGTGGTTGTCTGCTAAATTGTTTTTTTTTGTTGCCCATTATTTCAGCTCGCCGATTGGGGGAAGTGGGGCTTTGCTGATATCCTGCCCTATTTGCAGTTTCTTGCAGATAAAGTGGTTCTGAGGTTGGATCCGGCCATTGTCCCTAAAGTTTCTTCATGGTTTCATTTGCAACAGGAGGTTATTCATCCTGAGTTTCCTGGGAAGGGTGATGGTCAGGTCCCCTCCTTTTTGGATGTTAGAAGAACTCTTCAGATTTATCTGTAGCGCACTCAGGATTTTCGCCTTTCTCCTGCTCTGTTTGTATCTTTTGGCAGGGTTGCTTAGGGGAAAAAGGTGGCTACATCTACACGCAGTAGATGGGTTCGCCAGGCAGTTTGTAGGTCTTATAAATCCTTGGGATTGTGTCCTCCAGGCAAGGTTCAGGGTCTTTCTGGGGGGCATGGTCTAACCGCGCTGCAAGATGGACGCTTGCTGAGTGCGCTCTGCCAGCCGAGACAAAATCCTCCCATCATCCGCGCATTAGGAGAGCCATCGAAGCCCGTAAGCTGCTCCTGGGCACTGCCTATGGGGCTGTGCTGCGGCAGAGCTGTCGTCCGTCGCTGTAAACAAGGCCAGATTCGTTGTGGAGTCCCTGACGGAGGCGGCCCGGCCTACCACACTGCGAGCCCCGGACGTGGTACGCGACGTGGGCAGAGCCCGCTGTCAGAGATCAGACGGCAAACTTGTGGTGGCGGCCTGTTGTCGGGGACGAGAGGCCACGACATCAGACAGCGGGCTGGCACTGACGGGGGCCCGTCACCACGCAACATCCTGCCGACACCCCAAACTGGAGCGGGCCGAGCCGCCATCTTGCCTGCGGATGTCCCCGTGAGCGGAGCCCCGACTGGAAAGGCTGTGGACCCGCGATGGCCTGCTGACCCGCGGAGACTGAGGTGAGAGCAGAGGGCGTCCCGGCACTGATTGAATTTGACATACTCCATGCCGGCTGGGAGAGCGGCGCCTACGAGCGGGGCCGGAGCGAAGGCGATTGAAGAGAGGTGCACGCCTGCGAGGCCGGTACCCCGCTGTGCGGACTCTGGCCCTGTGCTCTGGACCCGCCGCGGACGTCGCCGCCTTCGGGTGCCGGGAAGGAGAGTCGGACACGAACATTTGGACCTGTGGGGGCCTAGTTCGCCATAGGCGGCGTCGGTTGGGGTGGTGCTTCGCCCGCTGGGCCATTCTCCGCAAAGGAGTAGCTCGCATCGAAAGGGCCCTGCAGATGTTCGTTGCTGCCAGAACCACATGAACATGCAGGCATAAGCAACTCGCACCCATATGTTGTATAGGCGGCGCGTGCTGCGGCGGTGATCCGCTGGCCGGGGCCTGAGCTGTAGGGTATCAGCGCGCGCACCACGCTGGGCCCCGTGGGCAACCGCCATAACCAGAAACTGTGGGGCATATGGCTTCAAGTCTCCTGCACCCAAGTTCTACCACGAGGCGGCTCATACAACTTGCACATTACCATGAGCAAGCATGACGCTAAGCAGCCCAAACTAACTTTTGAAAACAAGAGACTTACCAGACTAATGGAGTCTGAAACAGAAGGGGGTGCCGACCGCTCATCCAGTGAACAATCAGATGAACAAGGAGAGGACCTCCGCACGCTCCTGTTGGAAATGAGATCCAGCCTGAAAACTATAGACACCAAGCTGGACGTACTCACCTCTCAACTCGATCAAGTCAAGAAGCAGGTAGATACACACGAGACGCGGCTTGACCAGTTGGAAAATCGCAACTCTGAAAATCACGAGTTTCAGGTCGAAACAAAAGAGCAGCTATTGCACAAGGACAAGGTACTCAGTTTGATCAGGGCTAAGAATGATGACTTAGAGGCTAGATCTCGTCGCAATAATCTCCGGATAACGGGTATTCCGGAGACGACCGCCATCTTCAAAATGGAGTCCTATGTGGACGAGCTGCTGCATGAACTGTTCGGCCCTGATCTTTCCACGGTCTTTGTGGTCGAGAGGGCCCACCGCATGCTGGGCCCCAAGCCGCCGGTGGGTGCTACACCCAGGCCAATATTGGCCCGGATATTAAACTATCGAGACTGAGACGTCATACTGCGCCTGGCAAGAGAACGGGGGACCATCAACCACAAAGGCAACACAGTCTCATCTATCCAGACTTTACCCCGGCGGTACAAGCAGCCTGCAGGGAGTTCATACCCGCAAAACGTATTCTGTTGCAGGCCAAAATCCCCTATGCTTTACTATATCCAGCCAAATTAAAAGTGACTTATGATGGCTCCGTTCATCACTTCACAGACGCTAAGTCCGCAATGAAGTTGGCTAATCATGTGGGGGGAAAGAAGAATGCCGTCAGATCCACGAATGGCCACACAACTCGGAGGCTGGACTGAGTGACAATGAATGACGCTCTACTCGGCAGGAAAATGTTGGAATTATGGTTTGTTACCTTCATGACCGTACTTGTGCTATGTATTTGTGAGTCACTGTAATTGTTGAGGAATAAGAACTGTATTCACTATACGACAGCTGGACGACAGCGGTATCGAGTCCGCGATTATCAGTCACTGGCTCTCCTACATTCTCTCGGCCACCCCGCCTTAAGGCAGGGTAGTAAGCCGGCGAACCCACCCCCCAGGGAGAGTTCCCAGTTTCAGCTACCTGATACACATCGGGGGCACAATGTTGTGTTTGTTTCTAAGGGGGGTAGTAGTACACAACCTGATTGGGTGGTTGGTGTGGGAGGGTGGGTAATGTTAATGTTGAAATTTTAGTCAGAGCAACATCACTTCATTACAAACCTGAGAGGCGACATCACAGATCACACAACAATACCACACAGGTTCCATTGGGTATTGGTGGCACTCATTCCAATGCCACGGAGTGTGACAACACTGAAGGGGGCAAGGTTTTAGCCAATCAGCACATGGATTCTCTTAGGTCACAATCAGTAATACCATGACGGCCCTGAATTTACTAACCTGGAACATCCGGGGACTAAATGACCATAGGAAAACCAGACTGGTCCACTCCTATCTGCTTAGACACCACATAGATATCTGTTTTTTGCAAGAGACCCACTTGAACAGCACATCCCCATCTAAGTTACAGCATAAACGATGGGGACACATTTATTCCTCCATATACTCAAACTATGCGAGGGGAGTTGCTATATTACTGCGTCAGGGGTTGGATTGGAAGATGTTCGAATCCCATATCGACCCAGAGGGGAGATATGTTATATTGCATGGGGCGCTTGGAGGGGAGAAGATAACACTAGCAGCAATATATGGGCCTAATATAGACAATCCAGTCTTCTTCCAGACCACATGGGCCAAAACCAAATCCACCAGATGCGATACTATAATATGGGGCGGCGACTTTAACGCTGTGCTCAATGATGCTATCGACAGAAAGGGGCTATCTCGCACACTTCACCCCAACTCCAGCAGCAGCCATACTCTCGGATAGTAATCTAACTGACATTTGGAGATGACGAAACCAAAACAGGGCTGAAGGCACATGTATATCAGTACACCATAATGCCTGGTCCAGGTTAGATTATTGGCTAGCGACGTGGAGACGTGGACTCTAGAAGTTTCCCATCTCCCCAGAACCCTCTTGGATCATGCACCCTGCCTCTTACGACTAACCATTCCTAATACACCCAACAGAATGTTCAGCTGGAGACTTCCCCCAAACACCCTGCTTGATGAGGCATTCAAGGAAGAAATACGGGGGGGACATAGATGAATACTTAACTCTAAATACTGGCTCAGTCACATCTCAGGACTCCTTATGGGAGGCTTTCCAAGTGGTCATCAGGGGGAAATGCATAGCACGTCAAGCTGGGGTACTGAAGTCCATTAGGAATACGCTGGCCACCCTCGAGGCACGCATCAGGGAGATTGAGTCACACTATTACACCACCGACGACCCCGCCCTCCTAGCTTCACTAAAAGAGAAACTCATAGAATTTGAGGAGGAAGCACAGCGTGAGGTGAAATTCAGGGGCAAATACACACAAGCCAGATGCTATGGTGAGGGGGACAGGCCGGGTAAAACCCTCGCGAACATGTTGCGCGCGCCACGCACCACCACTTACATCACTGAGATTCTAGGAGACAACCAGACCACGGTTAGAGGCCCCCAAGAAATTATAGATCGATTTACGCAGTTCTATTCCAATCTATACACAGCCACACATCAGTCAGTCCCAGAAGGTCTTCAGTCATATCGGGAGTCCATAGAGCTACTTTGGCTGGGGAGGGGACATAGAGAGTATCTTGACGTACCCTTTACCACTGAAGACATTATCCAAGTTATACGTAGCTTACCTTTAGACAAAGCCACTGGCTCTGACGGGCTAACCACCGTGTTTTACAAGACTTACGCGTCAGAATTAGCCCCACACCTAATAGCAGTCTATGAAGAGGCGCAAACATCTGGCGTATTGCCGCCCTCAAAGCGCGAGGCCATCATAATTACATTGTTGAAGCCCGGAAAACCTAGCAATGAATTAGATTCCTACAGACCATTATCATTAATAAATGTAGATGCCAAGATTTTCGCAAAATTGCTCGCGGGCAGATTGCAACCATTGCTCCCACTGATAGCTCACCCAGACCAATCGGGATTCATCCCGGAGAGATCCACAGCACATAACCTTTGCACCTTTTTTATGGTATTACACAACCTACATCCCCACACTCAGGCGATTGCAGCACTCCTGGGCGCCACAAAGGCGTTTGACACGCTGGAGTGGACGTATTTATTTACCATATTGGAGAGAATGAGATTCAGCCCTCTGTTTCTGAATTTCATACGACTGCTTTACACGGAGCCGTCTGCAAGGATCCGGATGAATGGCATGCTGTCGAGCTCATTCTGCATCATGCATGGAATGAGGCAGGGGTGCCCTCTCTCTCCCCTCCTTTTCGCTATTGCGATGGAGCCACTGGCGGCGCGGATAAGACAGCACCATGTGGCCAGGGGTCTTGGTTTCAGCACTAGAGGGCTTCTGATCTCGCTATATGCTGACGATATTTCTCTTTACATAAATGATCCAGCTGTGAATACTGCCCCTATCCTCCGTGAACTAATCAAATATGGGGGCTTATCTGGCATTTTCATGAGTTGGGCTAAGTCTACACTCTTCACACTTACAGACACCACCACTCCATTCCCTATCGAGTATCCCCTCCGGTGGGCAGATGGTCCGTTGAAATACCTGGGCATCTGGCTCAGCCGTGACGAGCAAGAAATCTGGAACATGAATTTTGGGTAGGCCATCACATGGCTGGAGGGATAGGTGAACACAAGGGCTAAGCTGCCTCTCTCCTTAGCCGGGAGGATCGCGATAGCAAAAATGGTGGTCTTGCCCAAGTTCCTATATCTATTTGTAAACATTCCGATCCCCCTTACCCAAGCCTTCTTCAAAACAATGCGCTCTTTATTAATATCCATGGTGTGGGTGGGCCGTCAGGGGCAGGTCTCGTGGGAGCTACTGACACTTCCATTAACACAGGGCGGGCTGGGGGCCCCGGATATTCTACTATACGCCTATTGTGCACAGGCCCAATTCCTGCAATATTGGTTATATCCTATTCCGTTTCAGCCACACATGGCGGTTGAGATGGATGTGGCAGCGCCGGTCCCCCTCCAGATGGCGATCTACCAGACCTAAAGGCGGCCTTGTGACAGAATCGACACGGTCAAGACCTTGCGGTGGGCGTGGGACAGACTTTGCAATAGAGCCCGCCTAAAAATACTATACGCTCCATCCATCCCACTAGCATATAATCCCATGATCCCTACAATGACAGAGGGCGCAAGCAGGTCAAAAGCGAGGACGCTGGGGTTACATACATTTGCGGACCTATATCCCGACGACACGTTCAGACCTCCGCCAGAAACAACAGATGGGAATGCTAGGGCTTTCTCTGCACTCTTTCTATATTACAAACTATGGGCAACATGCAGGCAAATACACACAACCTTTCCTGTCCCCCCGCCCACACTGCCGGCACTTGAAAACATTATTCAGACTGCCTCCTCTCGCAAACTCATAACACGCTCATATAGCAATATGCAGAACACCGCTCCCCTAACCGAACCAAGAGCCCTTCAGGGATGGAACTCGGAACTTAATATACAGATAACGGAGGACCAATGGACCTTCTGATGTAGCCAACTCACGATGCTATCCCCCAACTACAAACTGCGACTGATCCATTTTAAGTACATTCACCGCTTTTACAGAACCCCTGCCCAGTTACACCGTATGGGGATTAGAGCCGACGACAGATGCTGGAGATGTGGCTATGCACCGCCCACTTTTCTGCACATGGCGTGGAGCTGCCCCCCCTTGGCTACATGCTGGACCGCCATCTTTAACACAATTCACGACATAATAGGCACATCAAACGACCCTGAGCCGCTTATTGGACTGCTGGGCTATGTAAGGGACACAGCTGCAGGGACACGGAAATTACATGCCATGCTGTTACTACTTGCAAAGAGCAGAGTAGCTATGCACTATGGGAAGAGGAGGGCGCCCACAGTGAAAGCCTGGATACAGGATGTCACATTCAGTCATACACAATTAACAACATTCTGGGAATTGATGCCAGTCACATCCAGGCCAAAAGATATATGGAATCCATTTCTAGACTGGGTACGCTTGCTCCAGACTGAGGGGGAGAGCTCCTCGGACCGGGCTAGCCCCACAGGATACAGACACAGGCCCAGTAGACGTTGGTCGCCCGGATTTGGCACCCATTGAGAGGTACACACGCAATCTATCTGATGGTCCCTACCATGTAATCCATCGCTCTCTGCTCCCTCATACAGGGTTGCACTGCCACCTAACTCCACCTAGTGAACTGCCAATGGTTTATATTATTGTATTGCCTCAGACAGCAAGATGCACTCTGACTGTTCTGTTTGGTTTGCTGAAATGCATATTTTTTGTGTTACAAATGAGATGATGATCTGCGCCACTGAATATGATGTTGTATGTTTTTTATTGAAATGCCAATATACAAAATCTTTTTTAAAAAAAGGTTCAGAGTCTTTCTACCAGATCTGTTTCCACTTCCTGGGCTGCAGGAGTTTCTCTCCAGGAAATCTGTAGGGCTGCCACCTGGCAGTCGCCTCACACTTTTATTAAGCATTATCATCTGAATGTGTTGCATGCTTCCATGGATAATTGTGCTGTTGGTGTTGTTAAGGCAGCTGTGTCATAAGCTTGATTTATTAAACTTGGGTTTCTCATACTGTTTCTGTGTCAAGCTTCTTCTTGAGTTCAGGCTTGTGAAGTCCTCATACAGTAATGACTGGGACGAGGAGGACCTATGAGAGGGTGCTGTGTCGTTACCGGTAATCTTCATTACCCCGATTAAAGTCCTCCTTGTCCCAGTCATGTCCCCTTCCTCCCTACCTCTATTGTTGTGCCTGGTCTTGTTACTAACCGGCATGGAGGCGGTTGGGAGGGGCTTTTATTAAAAAAAATTGAAAACAGACTAGCGTGTTAGGGGCCTGTCGGGAGGCATACAGTAATGACTGGGACGAGGAGGACCTTAATCAGGGTAATGAAGATTACCGGTAAGTAACGGCACATTTCCTCTTAATTACTCATGTTAACTATTTGGAAGGAATCGTGCAAGCACTCTCTGGACACAAAAAAAGCAGATGCCCTGAGAAACATAGACTCGGACTAAGGTGCATTTTTCATGGTGTGCCTGGTGATGTGCAGATACAACATGAGTTTTTCTGTGTACAAAGAGGCTGTATAAAACCGGGTTGTTTCATGTTTGAAAGAAAACTGGCTGCACCTTGCTGTCAACACCAGGAGCCAAAATACATAGCTCGCTTATCTTTCCAGATTAAATAGATTGCACTTCCACAGTCACACTTTCTGCATTGACAACTGACTGATTTACTGGTGCAAAATATTATTTTTTAATTGGTCAGGTGGTGCAAATATCTGTCCCTTTTCAACTTGTGAGGAGTTGTAAGTGTAGATGTAAAGTTGCACCAGTACCAACATAAGTGCAAGCTGTGTGAACGGGAAATGTTAGTGCACGTGCTACTAGCCGAAAACGCTTCTACGCCTCATCAGGGATAGTAAGTGCTATATAAATACAATTATTACACCCGATTGTTATTTCAATTATATAGACGCAGCATTGCTTAACAGTAGGGTGCTATTGATGGCACACATTTTGGTATAAATTCCGCTGGTTCAGAAAAAAATGAATGTTGCACGACCACTTCCAAGGACATAACCCTCTAACCCTTCCTCAAATTCCAAGCTGTTAATTTTTTGTGTGCACAAGCCAGTCCTCACCGTTATCATTTAAACAGCCTATTCAAAGCGTGTGGACCTCAGTGATTGCAGGACAACGGAGCAGCTGATAATGTCATTGCTGGGGCCTAAAACGCTGAGAAGTGATTTGCACACCAATCAGTACATAGAGGTCTCCACAGCCTGGAGCAGCACATCTCAACTGTTCCTCCTTTCAAATACATACCATGAACCAGAGAGGTGTACACGCACAGCGCGCAAACTGACAAATAAACGTAAGCAGGTGGAAACCAGTCGCTCCAAAACCACTGCGTCATTACGTTTCGACCTGGCGTCAGGGCCGGTTCTATGATTTGCGGGGTCCTGGGCCAAAAGGAAATGTGCGAGGCCCCTCTAATTTACTTAAGTGACCTCTTGCAAGGAAACCATTCAGACACTGCGAGAGGCCCATTGTACAGGATTTTAGCGCCCCCACAGTTTTAACTTTCAGCCCACAAGCAATTCTCACACCTTCAGCCTGATAGGTGTAAGAATTGCTTGTGGGCTGAGAGTTAACACTGTGGGGGCGCTAAAATCCTGTACCTCAAAAGTGTGTGACCGCGATGGCCGCTCGGAGCTGAAGCTCCATGGAAGCCCCGCGCACAGCCAACAGATGCGACGGCAAACTACACCAAAATTAGTTGGAGCAACGCGATCCTGACGCCGGACCACCCGGGGCATCCAATGCTGGAGGCGCTAGTAGCCTGCGCTGCTATATGGCCATGAAATCGGCTGAAGACTTGCTCGCGAACTACGTCGCAAAATGGCGCCTGTGAGAAGACAGTCCCGACTCTACGGTTAACAACGAGAGAGCCGCGTAACAGTGGGCGGACACCCGGGAAACAGAAACGTGGAGGCTGCGGAGGATCCAATTACCCATCTCGGACCCCCGGTGAGTGCCCGCGGCCGGGAAGAGGGCTGCCGCAGCTCGCGGCGAGACGCGGAATAGGGACAGCCCGATCGGGGCATGTGAGCGTGACTGCACAGAGCGCGCCCAGCGGGACAACGGGCTCCCGAGTCAGCGCGAGCCTGGAGGCACGGGGCTCCCAAACAGAATAGCTGCAGCATCATGGGTCTGTAGGCTGGGACAACGGGCTCCCGAGTCAGCGCGAGCCTGGAGGCACGGGGCTCCCAAACAGAATAGCTGCAGCATCATGGGTCTGTAGGCTGGGACCCAACTGTGCAAGCAAGAACGGATTGCTATAGACCTGGCCATCATCACGTAGTCCAGAGCCTGCCATATATTTCCACATTAAGACACTCCAAGTAAGGCAGAGAGTGTGGAGAAGAATCAGCACTTGTTAGGGAAGGCGCGGCAAGATTGGGGAGATCGGTCAGCACCTATACAGAGCTCAGCCCCTCAAAGGAAGCTCATACATCTAAGCCGAACTCAGCTTGCATTGAAAGTCAGCGCTCCCTTCCTCAAAAGCGCCTACAAACTGTAGTAAGTGATTTGAAGATCTATTACAGAAAGAAGAGCACTTGTGGAACTAACCATAGATTGTCTGGGAGAGAAGAGTGTGATCTCAAGGGATGATGCGCAAAGACGTGGCGCTGGATGAAGGCTGAGCGTAATGCGTTCATTGGACTGATCTCCTACGTTCCCGTTTGACCCCCCCTGACTATCCCTTCGTTTTGCAAGTAACAAGTAAGGGAACACTGACATTTGGTTTAATGACTCTCACATTTTGCTGACATGTTTGAACATGTGACCCAGACTGGGTCTGTTGTTTCCTATTGGGCTGTCCTGGCTCGCTCGGGGGCCCATGAGATGAGTGATTCACTTAATGGGCGCCCATTTTGTTCTCCTCTAATAGTGCTCTTGGTTGAGGTTTGGTGTCCATTTTGGCCTCCTCTCTGGGGAGCTGAAGAATGTCTATAGCTATCACTGTGATCCTCTAGGTGACTCCCATTTCCATGCTGGTTTCCACACTTGGAGGTCCTAATCCCTGGTGGTAGGGTTTGCCCCGTTATGATCCCACACCCTCACCGCCACTGGAAGCAAGTCAGCCTTCTATCCCACCGGTATGATGTTTTATTAGGGAGTTAGACCAGAGTCCCTGGCCCTGCATTTCTAGTCGCCTCCTGACCTCAATCTTATTGGATTATCCTCACTCGTTTTCCGGATTATGTGCCCTCCTCTTCTTATTATTCTTCTTTGCTCTATCGCTACCCTAATGGCCCCTCTTCTCCCTATCATGGCTTCCACTCGAATTAAGTCGGGAGTTAACTGCTTCAAAGTCATCTATCCCCCTAATCTGTCCAAAGCAGCAGCAAAACGGTTCAAGCACAACACCATTGAACACTTCCCTGATTCCCTCTTTGTTGATCAATTCCATAATGGGCACCTAGGGAAGCTTAAAAATGACTTAATTTTTTTCACTCACGACACCCCTTCCTGGTCCACCAGCTTCTTCAACGTTTCCTCCTCCTCATCTATCCCGCATGGACAGCGGCTAAAAATTTCCCCCTCCACTAGCTTTAATGGCTCTCTCACCATTACACTCTACAAGAATGGCACTGTCATGATTCAAGCTACAGACTCCTGTCTCTCTCTCTTTGACCATCTCTTCCACTCCCTTCGCCCAACCCACACAACTATGATCTCCCTCGACTCTTCTTTGAGCTCCTCTCCTTTCTCCCTTTCTCCCCCCCTGACCCCCCGATACTCCAGCAGGCCGCTCTCCCGGGAGACACAGCCCTACCCTTTGTTCCCCCTGCCTTTGCTCCCTCCTCTCCCTCTCTTCCCCCTTCCCAAAATGTTCCTCCCCCTATCTTGTCTGTCTGGCCTCCGGCCTCCACCCCCCTCCCCGCCCTGCATCTGCCCGATTCTCCAACGTTTTCACCTCCCCCCTAATCCCCCTAAGCCAACCCACCTCCCCCCCTCTTATTCCACCTTTCTTACAACCTGGTCTACCGATCAACTTTCCTTACCTCCCCCCTTCCCTCCCCCTTTCACCTCATCCCTTTCCGCTCTTCCCCGTCCCCCGTACCCTAAATTCTTCTCTTCCACCTCCCATCTATCTTCAACCCCATCTTCCTCATCCCTTGCTTCCCAACCTTGTCTCCCTCCCCGACAATTCCTTCCTCGTCTCTCCCTCTGACCTTGCAGTCCCTTACTCCTCCCTCAGTTTCCATCTAGCCCAATCCCCCCCACTCCACCTGTTACCTGTCCCCCTACATTCACCTTTCATAGCCTACAGTACCTGTCCAGCACCTTCCTCTCTTTTCTCCCCATACCTCTGGCCTTCCTTGGACCCCCCGCCCTCCCCCCCCTGTACAGCCCCCTCTCCTCTCTTCTCCACGTACCTTTGGCCTTCATCTGACCCCCGCCCTCCCCTCCCTGTTCAGCCTCTTCTCCCCTCTTCTCCCCTTACCTCCGGCCTTCATTTGTCCCCCCTCCTACTCCTCAAATTCCTCCTCATATTTATGATCTCTTCTCTTCCCCTCTGTTCAACACCAGTAAAAGTATTTCTCTTCCCACCACTGTTTCACCATCGACTCCTATCGTCCACCATCTTTCCTCACCTTCTACCCTTGCTCCCCAACTCCCCACCCCTCCCCTCCCCTCCCTCCCTCACCCTCTGCACTCCCTCCCTTATCCCGTTCCCCCACCCCGCCCCGTCCTCCCTCACTCTCTACACTCCCTCCCGTATCCCGCTCCTCCACCCCTCCCCGTCCTCCCTCACCCTTGGCACTGCCTCCCTTAACCCGTTCCCCCACCCCTCCCCGTCCTCCCTCACCCTCTTCACCTCCTCCCTTAACCCGTTCCCCCTCCCCTCCCTGTCCTCCCTCACCCTCTGCACTCCCTCCCTTATTCATCGAGCCACCCAACACTCCGTGCTCAGCTCTCCTCTCCCTGGAAAATAAACTTGATTCTCTCATCTATTCCATTTCCCAGCTTGTAGCGTCCATCTCACTTTTAAGCGCCAAGATGTCCCCCTTCCCTAACAACCTCCTGAGGAGTTCCTTGCTCCCGCGCCCCAATAAAGCCAACCACAGTCTGTCCTCTGCAGACATCACCAACTTACTGGCCAGGTACAAGACCACCAACGTCACTCCCCCTCCACCTTCCTCTCCTAATAATTCTACGCAGTTCCCTATTCAGACCATCTCCTCTGCCAGACCTTACCAGCCTCCCTCTTACCGGGCACCCTCATTCAAGAACCTTATCCCTATCTCCCTTAACAACCCTGACACCCCCATCACCAAAACGTCTGCGTCAGAGCTGCACTGCTTGCTCCACAACTGCAGATCTGCAATCAAACACAAATTGGAAATCTCTGATACTATCACCCACCAGAATCTTGACATGTTCTTCCTCACTGAGACCTGGTTTAATGACTCCTCTCATACTTTGTTTGATCTTCTGGTACCCACTGACTACTCTATCCTCAGAAATGACAGGGCAGACAAAATTGGGGGCGGTGTCGCTATCATCGTCAGGAACTCCCTTCAAATGAAAGCCTTCCCTACCACCCTTTTCCGTACATTCGAATGCCTATCCCTAGAACTTCAAATACATCACGGCTCACCCTTTAGATTCCATGCCATCTACCACCCGCCCGGTAACTGCTCTTCCTTTGTGGAGGAACTGACTGACTTCATCAGTGACCAATTTTCTCAAAGTGACAGACAGATCTTCCTGGGCGACTTTAATCTCAACTGGGGCTCTTTGGAAGACTCGGCTGCCAACAAGCTTGCCACCTTTCTCTCAGCCAATGATCTCTTCCAACATTGCTCGGAAACCACACATTCCAAGGGCTCAATTCTGGACCTTGTCATATCCAAAGCAGACCTGCTGACTACTGCTCCCCCATCCATGTAGACTGGTCTGACCACTTCCTCATTCCCTTCCGTTTTCACCTATCGCACGTTATAACTCTCGGCCAACCTAAAAGAGCTACTACCTGGTTCCGCAACACTAAGAACATTGATCTTGACACTTTTTGTGATTCTGCTATGCGGGCACTTCCTAGACTAGACCCTAACGTGGATGACAACGTTCTCACTTCTCAGTGCCTCTCAGTACTAGCAGTCGAAATCGACAATGTCGCTCCACTCCAAAGCAAAAGGAAAAGACCCACCCCCTCAGCACCTTGGTTCAATAAAGCTCTCTACGATGAAAGGAAAAACCTTAGAATCCTGGAGAAACATTGGAGAAAATCTCCTTCCACCTCCAATCTCTCTCTTCTACGTTCAGCAAGATCCAAATATCACAACCACATCTTCCTTGAAAAAGCATCACATTTCAGATCCCTCCTTGACTCAGCCAAAAACAGACCCCAAAAACTTTTTGACCTCATCAAAAACCCAAACTGTTCTCCCCTAACCATTAAGCCTGAGGATTCCACAAAGAAAGCAGCAGATTTCGCCATATTCTTTGATGAAAAGGTCAAAGCACTGGTGGATCAGGTCGCCCACCCCACCCCCATTGAGGAGCGGAAATCCTTAGTTACCTGGCAGAACTTTGACGTCATCTCGGAAGATGACCTCCTCAAATGCATCCTCGAAACTAAACCCTCCAACCACTCTTCTGACCCCATCCCTAGTGACATCGCCATCGATTTCTACACCTATACTCTCTCTTACTGGACCAGGCTAGTCAATCTCTTCCTCAGTCAAGGCTCCCTCCCGGTTGCCCTCAAATCAGGACAGGTCACCCCTCTTCTAAAAAACCCTCCGCCGATGCGAACGACCTCAACAACTTCCGCCCTATCACCAACCTCCCTTTTCTTTCGAAAATCACCGAAAAATGTGTTGCGAAACAACTTTCCTTACATATTATGGACAATAACCTCCTCGATGTCTTCCAGTCTGGCTTCATCCAAAATTGCAGCACTGAAACAGCCCTGCTTCAAGTGATTGATGATGCGCTGCATATACTCGACTCTGGGGAATCGTGTCTTCTGATTCTTCTAGACCTCTCTGCAGCCTTTGACACTGTTAATCATAGCACCCTCCTCAACACTCTTCAACAGAGAATGGGATTGGATGGCACAGTGCTCAAATGGTTTGCTTCTTTCCTCTCGGACAGATCCCAAATGATCAAGATAGCGAACAGTCTTTCATCTCCATTGGCTGTAGGTCAAGGCGTCCCTCAAGGTTCTATCCTGGCACCCACTTTGTTTAATCTCTACCTGGAACCATTAGGGAACCTTCTAAGCAACGACACTCAAATCTACCTTACGGTGTCTTCCGCACACGATCTCTCACTACTCAACTCTACTCTCAACTCTATTCACAACTGGATGTTAGCTCACCAACCCATTCTTAATCCCGCCAAAACTGAATTCCTCCTCCTCTCTACCTCTCTCACACCTCCTCCTGTTCAATCTTGGATGGATCAGCTGAACCTACTGAACAATAAACCCATCATTGTCGACAGCGCTAAATCCCTAGGTGTCATTCTTGACAAAAGACTCAACCTAATCTCCCACATCAACTCTATTGCTAAGAACGCACGTTACCAGTTGCGCCTTCTATGGGGGATCCATCGGTTCTTCCCGGAGAAAGACTTAAAAACCTTGGTACAATCTCTGGTTCTCTCAAGACTGGATTATTGCAATTCTCTTCTGACGGGCCTACCCAAATCCCACCTCTCCCCTCTCAAATCCATCCTCCAATCAGCAGCTCGCTTCATTTCAGGGTCTAAACGAAGCCTATCCTGTCCTCTCTTCGATGGCTTCCGATCGAGGCAAGATCTATTTACAAAACTGCCTGCATCACACACAAAGCCTTACACACGTCCTCCCCTCGTTACCTGGCGAATAAATTGAAATTGTCCGGTGGCTCTCGCCCTTCTCGCAATGCGGAAAAGCTTCTGCTTGAGCCCCCCGTCTTCAAAAGGGAAAGATCAATGGCGCAATCCTTCTCAGGCAATGCGGTGAGAATCTGGAACTTGTTTCCCCATTGCTCCGTGCCACCTCCTCTACCCGGATCTTCAAAGCTGACCTCAAATCTCTTCTCTTCCAAAGACACTTTCAGAACTAATACTTTCATTCTCAGGCCCCTCTAGGAAGTTCGCTCTTCATTGTAAATTTGTACTTTTTCCTGTACATTCCTCACCCTTGCGTGCTGTGTTGGATTTTTTGTTTTTGTACCCTTCATTTTAAGTCTCCTGTTTAATTCACGCCCTCTCTACTCCCTCAAGGAAGTTCTTCCACTATAGGAAATTCTGTACTCCATGCCTATTGAAGTGCCTTCCCAGTGTGTTCTGAGTGACTGCCACTTATTGCAGTATTATACCTCTATTTGTATTTTGTATCTTATGTATCATGCACACCTGTCACTTTTTCCTCTTGTAACGTATACCTCTTTTTGTATCTTGTTTGTTTTTGTTATTTGCACAATTGTCACTTTTTCCTCATGTAATGTAACGCTTGCTTTTGTATTATGCTCACTTGTGACCTTCTCCTCATGTAATGTTACTGTTCCTAGTGTGAAGCGCTCTGACACCTTCGGGTAAAGTCCGCGCTATATAAAAACGCATAAATAAATAAATAAATACAATGGGCCTCCCGCAGTGTCTCTGAATGGGTCTCCTTGCAATTGGGACAAGGGGAAGAGTCTCCCTCCCCTAGGCCTCCAGACACCATCCCTGAGAGGCCCAGGTAGGGGACCCCTCCCATAGACCCTAATTGCAAGGAGACAGGGAAACAACAGGGCACACGATCAGTGCGGGGCCCCATGCTGGTGGGCTGAGTGCGAGGCCCTGGGCAGCTGCCCACGCTGCCCATGCCTAGCGCCGGCCCTGCCTGGCGTCCATCTTAGGAAATATAGTGCTGCTGCTGATAAAGGCTTTGTGACGCACAATCACTTCATTCTGTATCCACTGTGGTTATTAAACCTTGTGGTGTCAGGCCAGTGCGGTTTTGGGGGGCTGGGGAAGTTAGGGATAATAAAGCACCTCAAAGAATTTCATGAACCCTACGCCATCCATAAACTGTAATTAAACTATTTCTTAGTCGGACTACTACAACTATTGTATATTCTCTTCTCCTGACGACTAACGTGGGCAGAGCCAAAAGCGCTCTCTGTAGTACTCCTGAAAGGCCTTTTTTAGGTTGTTGAAATAAGGTCTGGTGACAGCTGCACTGTCAAGCCAGACCTAAAAAGGAAAATTGACCCTCACGATTAAGTGCATATACATCTAGTGTTTACATAAATCTGAGTCTTTAAATAAGACTAAAAATAGGTAAATCGAAAAGATAAGGATGTTTACTTATGTATTCTACCCTATACTTGTGAATGGTACTCTCGGTCAATCTCTCAATTATTTTTAGGAAACTATTACGTTAAACACCTGGCCAAAGTTGATGCACCATTCAAGAAAGATTTACTTGTGGATTATAAAAGAAATTTGGATTTATCTGTTAGCTTGATCACTCTGTGATTTTTTTTTCTTCATTCGATGTCACTACCTGGGTATTCTGGGTGAAGGGGGCAAGAAACATTTGGTTGGCTGAGTAGTTTTGGATCTGAGAATGCCGTGACTAGGAATGGTGTTTTCATTTAGTTATAAAATGCAAAGACTGAACCTTAACTGTGTCTATGGGACTTTAGAGGTCGTTTTGGGAACATTGGAGGCCAAGTTTAATATTTTAAAACCATAAAAACAAATATTTATACTTCCATGTAAAATACATGCATTAGAACTGTGACCGTTTGAGGGTAGTTTAATTGTGTTTTTCTTGTTCCTATCCCCCTTTTTCTTCCTTTACCTAATCCCCCTGAATTTCTCCCATTTTCATTATATGTCATTTACCCCCAACTTGGTGAGTGCTTTGCTGACCTTCAGTCCATGGCCCCTCAGTCCTGCCAGTTCAGTGTCTCTCCCAGGTTAATTATGGCCCTAGATCTGAGTGAAGATGTAACTACTGTAGGGGGCCCAGAAAAAAAGCACTTGTCAACGTTCAACAGAAAGCAAAGCAAATAACACATCAGCAGCAGTTTTCCCTTTTAGAGAATAAGTATGGCACAGGCCTCAGCAGCACAAGCGTCACTCTTGGGCACAACACATAATGCACAGGTATTTATTTTTATGTTATTTATGAAGTTTTATATAGTGCAAACATGGCCTGTGAGGGTATCAGAGCGCTTTACAAATGATCAGAAATAAGAAAACAGGGAAGCAAACAAAAACATAATCAAGAGAGGTGCACACTGTGTAAATAAAATAAAATAGGTTCACAAACAGAGGGAGGCAGTATCTCCTGGACAAGTCGGAAAAACAATAGAGATTGGCCGACACTCTAGTAATAATCATGGGTGCAGATCTTGAGATGAATTATATGGTCTAGGGCAGAAATGTGTTCATAAGTAGTAATTTAACTTCTTTTTTTAAAGAGGTAGTTGAGGGAATCAGTCTGATTTCAGGTGGTAGGGAGTTCCAAATTCTCGGGGCAATACACAAAAAGGCTCTCCTGCAAGTTTTCTTTTTTCTGAATTTCTGTGGTTTCAGTACCAAGGTGCTGGTGCTTCTAGAGGATCTGCATCCACCAGATAATTCTAGTTTTTGTGCTAAGTACCTTGAGGTGTTGTAATGAAAAGCTTTATAGGTCATGCAAGCAATTTTTACCTGCACCCTTGCCTCATATGGGAGCCAGTTAAGGGCTTTAAGATCCAGGGAGATGTGATTGTTCGTGTGATGAGCCTGGCGGCAGCATTGAGAGAGGCCCTTAGAGGTGCCAGCTTGGATTGTAATGTTTCATGTTTCTTACACACCCAAACAAGGTACAACATGGGCAGTTAGGGATTGCCTCACTTAGATAGCAGGTCACCCATATCCATCAGTAGTGCAAGCTTCTCTCATAGACAAGTACAGGTGGCTGTGGTGGTGTAAGAGTTCCCCACACAGAACAGCTTGAGAAGCAGCACTGCCGGTTTCCTTCATACAGAAGATGAACCAGCATTGTCAGTGTTCCAGACAAAGAAGGCATGGTACAGGCTGCACCTGTGCATATTTGCTTCACAAACAGACATGGCAGAATACAGGAAGCACCAGTGCCATCTTTCCTGATGCAGGAAAGATACAGACTTGGTCAGAAAATGTGAAAGCACAGGAAGCAATGAAACATGTCAGGCCCCCCTTACAAAGCAGGTCCAGGGCTGAAGCACCTCTATTTAGTAAAGCAATCTTCTCCTGTAAACACCTCTCACTTACAATGCATCCCAATCCTGTAAAGTACATCTACCGTAAAATACTCACCCTGTGAAGCACTTTTCCTGTAAACACTCCTTCTTGTGTAAAGCAGCCCTCTCCTGTAAAACTTATTGCCATTTGTTCTAACTTAGTTATTTGCCAAGTCTATTTAAAGCCGGAATACCTGTTGGGCAGCTGCCCTGCGTTTTATGCATTTTTTTTTCATATAATCACAAATATGAAGTGCTGGAGCAGCAGGCTGGCCTTGGAGGGTGGGAGGGGATAGGAAGGGAAGAAGACGGTGTAGGGCTGGCTGGAGGGAATGCAGCAGCAAGCTAACAAGGCATGGCAGGCTAACAAATGAGGGCAGCCAGGTGGGACTGGGGCAGCAAACCGACAATGAAGGATGTGAGGGAGAAGATGGGGCAGTAAGCTGTCCACAGAGGGCAGATCGGAGGGGCAGGAGAGCAAGCTGACAACTGTGGGCAGGAGGGGCTGGGGGGAAAACTGACAACGGAGGGCAGTGAGAGGGGCTGGGGCAATCAAGCTGACAACAGTGGGCGGGTGGGATTGTCAGGATGAGCGGGTGGGAAGAGTTAGATAAGCAAGCTGACAACAGAGGGAGGGTGAAGCGGGTGGTATTGCAAGCTGACAACAGAAGGGGCGTGCGTGTGAGGATGTGGAAGCAAGCTGGTAAAAGTGGGAAGGCCAGAGGGGATGGGGCGGCAAGTTAACAAAGGAGAGCAAGCAGGAAGAGCAAGCTGACAATGGAGGGCAGGCAGTAGAGCGGCTGGGGCAGCATGCCAACAACAGGGTGGGCGGGAGGGACTGCAGCAGCAAGCTGACAATGGAGGGCTGGCAGCAGGAGATGGGGAAGCTCATGGACAAGAGGCCAGGTTAAAGGGGATGGCGGGCACACAAACAGAGAGCGGGCAGGTAGGGCTATGGGAGCAAAAGGACAAGGGGTGGTGGGGAAGCAAGAATGGCAACGGAAACTGGGCTGGGAGGAAGCAAGATTTGTAACTAAGGGAGGGTGTAAAAGAGGAACATGGTGGTGGGAGAAGGACACAAGCATAGCAGCTGGAAAACACAAGCTCTCTCATAGCGTGATTAAACAAAAAGAAAACAAGTAGTGCCCGAAAAATGAGCAGTGGAAGGACACAAATAATGTGTCCATACTACAGAAACAGGCAAAAACAATAAGAGGAAGGAAAGCCCACGGAAGCTGACGAATAAGAAGTAATACAGCATTTTCTGGGCTCACTTGCTTACTATTGGTCCTCCGATGGACCTTTTTGTCCGACTGAGAGGTGATGGGAGTTAGCTTTGACATCAACAAAATTCAATTAACAGTGCAAAACATGTGGTTACACAATGAGGACCAGGAATCAGTAGCCAGGGTTAAAATCAGGTTAAGATACACGACTCTTGACACCATGCTATAAAAGTACAAAATAGCAACCCCCAACCTATGGAAGAAACTGATGCAGACCAACATAAGGCAACTCAGCGATTCATCCAAAGCAATACAAAAGATCAAAAGAAGTATTTGTTGCTCAGAGAAGAGTCGCAAGTTTTGTTGTCTATACATGGATAAATCTAACTCACCTAAAGTAGAGTTCCAGCAAAAGGATGGTTCTGAAAAATCTAAAGAGTCTCAAAAATCAGGCATCTCCATAAAGGAAATAAGATCTAGGCAAGGGAAAATATGTAAGGAAGGTGTCAGCATTTCAGAAGCTCGGTCAAGAGTCTTCTTGGTCAGCAAGTAAGTGTTAACCTAAGCCACACTGAGGAAAGAATCAAAGTAAGCATAGAGGTCTAAACCTCTCAGAATGTTCCAAGCATTCAGGGGAAAATCTCTAAATGGATGTCAAAAAGGGTCTGAACTCCAACGGTGTGAACACTAAGTTATATCACACAAGGGTCTTCTAGGTAACATCCCTTTGTACGCATCATTGGGGGTCTGTTGTCCTTGTCCATTTCTCATGTTGCAGACTGCAACATCAGGGGAAAATCTCACTCTGGATATGGGAACGATATCTCCTTCTCATACACAGGCTAGATCGCAACATTACTGAATAGGACTTTCAGTTGATGCTCTGGTTCCTCGTGTTCTTTCGTCAAGGTCTTCTTCTCAGGCTCTCTCCTCTATCACTAGTACAGTAATGTATCTATTGTACAACTAACAACGCATGTGAATACCTACAAGAAATGTCACCTTAGCAGAAAATGGAAAACAGTATTTATGCAGCATGGTGAAATACAGGCCTGGTCAGGACAAGTTTAACCCCTTCCGTGCTTCCGTCGGCCAACGGCCGTCCGAGCACTACCTCGCTAGTGCTGCGCACGTCCGTTGGCCGACGCGGCCCCGCCCACTCTTTCAAACCGCCGCACCGCGGTGGAATTCGCGCTGCGGTTAAGCGGTTAAAGCATTAACTCAATGGTGCACATTTAATGTGTGTGCACATTTACACACAAATGAATATGTTTCCGGTGCATTAGACTCACATTACACGTTACATACAGTATCTTTAAAATAATCATGTGTAAGTATGGCTAGGAACTACATTTAAATGAAATAATAATGCACCCATTACATAAATTATTTTTATCGTTTTAAGTGAAATCACATTTTGCATTTATGAGGATGTTTTCAATTTAGTTTGCTAATCAATAATTGTCATTCAAGTTATTAAAGCACACATTATGAAAGTCTAATTCCATCTATTTAGTAACTACATTATCTACTAAGTAAGGATGGTTTATTTAATTAAGACTTCAATTAATATATCAATCAGTTATGGTAAAACACACCATATCAGTAAATTATCTAACCTACAGTGAATGCACTCTTTAGTAATGATGTCAAGTGCAACACTTATATTAATCGTTAAACCACACAAGAAAAATGCTAAGTGCATGTCATGTCATGTATGTATTAAGTATTTGTGACGTATAAAGGGTTGGCAATGTTTGCGCTACACCACAAGCAAGCAAATAGGAGTGACAATGAAGCCAACTGATGGTAAGCAATGGGCGGAGTCTAAGCCCACTGTAAGCTAACAACATATCCCACTACACTACAGACAAGGTGCACTGTCTTAGGCGGGACCTAAAACACACAACCCATGTTTGGTCAGTGTTTTGGTACAAAAACAAAGTTGCAGACCCAGCAGAGTCTAAGGGCCCTATAAAATATTTTATATACGTAATTCAAACTTCTCTGTTCCAGAAGTGGCATTTGAGAAGTGAAACTGCAGATCCTGTTTCACAGAATAATGGCCTGTTGATTTTTTGCCTGCAGACTGCTCTACAGATAGATTTTATACAGCAGTAAATGTAATCAACGAATAAAAAAGGGAGGGTTCCCATTGGAGTGGCATGTGAGCTGGCATTGGAAAGTGGCTGAACAACGATAAATCGTGCCTGTTAATATTCACTAACACCCATGTGTCTTCACAGCAATCATGGCACTTCAGCATCTGCACTTGGTACACGATTAACAGAGCATATCCTTTTTATTTTGGATATTTGATAGGTTTATAGGTCTACTGTTTACCTGATATATTTTTTTCCATCACGTTATTTCATCTCAATTCTTTCCCTTTAGTTTTCAATTTAGTCGTGAAATAGCCATCCTCAAACACGCCCATTTCTTCAGAGAGGGTAGGAGACACATGCACCCTTCGTACCTGTTTGGGCACAACACCTTTCGTCACCAACACAAAATACACAGCTGTGGGGAAAACGTAGGTTGGCTTCGCCCGCTCCCCGAGGCTCCTGGTTGGAGGATCAGCCCGCCAGTCTCCCCGGAGGCGGCTCATGCATTGTTGATGGTTGTTACCATAGTGACGTAGCGGGAGCAGCCTGCAGGGTAACTAGATAGCATTGACTGTCCAAGGAAGCCAGCCACCCAGCACGACGTGCAGAAATTCACCAGCTAATCAAGACAAGACAACCACCATCACGCTCCCGACTGCGACCTGAGAAGCCTCACGTTTACCCTGCGTCATCCAGGTAGGTACACATAGATGGTTGCGATTTCTTAAACCCTCCAAATAGCGTGTATCTTAGCTTCTAGGCGCATTGCATTGGCTGAGTGTTATGTGAGTTGTGCCAAAAGTTAAAAAAAAATAGTATTTTTTGTTTTCGGTCGCAATTGCTTGCTCCAGAGTGCTTTAAGTGGCTTCGTACGCAAATAGAATGACAAAATCGGTAATAATTTGGAATAAAGAAACCGTCCACCACTGTATTGTAATTTCATTTATATAGTGCTGGTAACTACCTCTTACGAAGCGTCGAGGCGCTTACAGTGAATAGCACGCTACGCTGGGACCCGAAATTAGTGGCTAATCCATTGTTTTTTGGCAATTTTTTGGTTACTGGTCTCAAGGAAGTTAGTCAATAGATTTTCTCCACTTTCTTTGTGGAAGATTACATTAAAAGTTATGCCTGATCATTAGCGGTGCTGTGTGACGTCATGCAAATGGTTCTATAAACTGTAGGGCACAAGAGAGACATCAAGCGCGCAGGCATTTATGACAAAGAGAAAAAAAGGTGTCACGGAGAGAGCCCAACTGGGATGGTTAGAGAAAGCCAACACCACCTTCCTTCGGTGGAGGGCACATTTGTTAACCTGGTGGCTAAAACAGTAAGTCCGTTCAACCTGGACGCGACTTGTCGGTTTTTAGGTGGCGACTGAGGAAGAGTGACTTTCTCATTTTTAAGCCAAACCAGAACAATGTTATATCCTCTTTTCCCCTATCGCGCAAAGTATCGCAAATGCACAAATGTCGTTCATTGTTGAGAAGCAAAAGACACACAATTGCTTGTTTCCAGTTCAGGGAGGACCTGGCCTGGCAGTTCGGGCTGGACTGTTCCCATAGGGCACAGGGTCAAGACTGATTTGCATATGACTGGGTTCAAACTGGAATGGCATGGTGAGCACAAAAACGATGGATTTAGGCCCAGATCTCTGTACTGGGGTGAATGTATGACATTGTTCTGCATTCTGTCCATCAATTGTTGTTTTTGCATTTGTCACCCCGAGTGGGACGGGTATGCCCAGACGTGGGTCCCGTGCTCTCCATGCCACTGGAGTCAAGCTATCCTGGCTGAAGAGGGGTGAAACCCCGAAACCGGTCCTAGGATGCTTGTTTCCAGTTCAGGGAGGACCTGGCCTGGCAGTTAGGGCTGGACTGTTCCCATAGGGCACAGGGTCAAGACTGATTTGCATATGACTGGGTTCAAACTGGAAAGGCATGGTGAGCAAAAAAACGATGGATTTAGGCCCAGATCTCTGTACTGGGGTGAATGTATGACATTGTTCTGCATTCTGTCCATCAATTGTTGTTTTTGCGTTCATTGTTGAGAGACATGAGTTTCTTGAGTCTGCTCACACATGCCACTGAGACAGTACCAAGCTTAGGTCTTGACGATGTTACATTTATTCTGGACGATAGAGGCCTGGCTGCGTTTGTCCCATTTAACACGCCGACGACCGTTGATGTGGTCTCTCATGCCATCTTCTTGACGTTGGTGTTAGACATCTTGTCCTAGAATGCTTTCGATAATTTCTTTCTGTTCATTCATGCTCAACTTACCTTCAAGTCAGATACTCAACCCTTGACTTGCGGGGTGCTGCAGTGGTTGGCGGTCAGTCCAACCCCTCCTAGTGTGATTGGTTGAATCTTTTTAGATGCATATGCAGAGGGCAGCCAGTTAGTAATCAGAGTGATTGGGGGGGGGGGCGACATAGATGCTCAGAATTACTGTAAAGACTGTGTAAAAAATACTCTAGGTTGGAAGGTTGCTAATTCCAAATGAGTGAAGTTCAACAAAACTGAAACCTGATATTTGTCAGCAAGTCTTCATCTTGGTCTGATGCTTTGTGGCCAGCAGATCTGGGACCTTTAGCCACACACGTGACCAGTGCTTGACTTTGAGAGTTGCCTTTGACACTTGCCTTAGCACCAGGATCATGTGAACAAATTGACCTCTTCCTGCTTTCTACTTTTTAAAAACTCTATTAAGATAATTCCGTTACTTCCGTCATCCACCAGGAATTGCTAGTCCAATGACACTCTTCGCCACTGAAGGGTCAACCCAAAGAATATCCAGCGTGCCTCAAGAAAACTGAGGAGTGTTATTATAAAATAGATGTACATAGATCTTAATATCCCTTTCTTATTTTATTGGGGTCTTATATATTGACAGGTTAGATACCTTTGATTCAATAGGAGAGATAAAATCTCCTCTGTTCCCCTCTAAAGTTGAGCTTCACTTTATGGCTTTGCTATTTTCTTATTGGCATTTACCTCCTTCCTTTTGTATTGTATTGTATTGTAATTGCATTTATATAGCGCTTACTACCCCTGACGAGGCGTCGGAGCGCTTTTTCGGCGAGTAGCACGCTACTCCGGGACCCATAAAGGATTAGTGTTGAATTAGTATAGTGAAATATGAAAGTAATTTAAGTGGTGGATAGGTTAGTCAGTTATTTGGATTCGGAAGGATAGCAGAAGGATAGAAGAGGAAAAAAGGTTTGTATTTATATAGCGCTTGTTACCCCTGATGGGTAACAAGCCTGACTCCTTTCAAAGTATTTGTATACCTTTGTTCGCTTCTTCTACGTGATTAACAAAGCATATCCCTTTTTTGATTTTGGATATTTGATAGTTTTATAGGCAAGGAGAAAAGTTTTCCTTTTCTCTATGGCTCGGGGCACGGGTGCCGAGAGAGACATTGAGACAATGTGGCAGTACCTGTAATAATGACAACGAAGCGCCAATGGAGTGTGTACTTTTACATCAGTGACTGCAACATTGAACGCACTGCACAGACATTAATACCACAGTTTGCAGTCTATGTCGGATATTCACATTGTGCTCCACGGTGCATTCTGGGCACTGTAGGACCAGAAGACCTCGAAACTGCAGAGGTCGATGTGCAACAACTGTGGTCATTTTTTAACAATTGCCGGTCTATGATTAAGACTCACTGGGAGTCGAAACATGTCAGAGTAACTGCCGCCCCCTTCTGAATGCCTATTAAAAGTACCTGTGTTTCCTGAGTTGTGTTTCAGCATTTCTTCTTTGGATTTGAATGCAACAGGACTCTAAGGAGAAAAGTTTTCCTTTTCTCTATGGCTCGGGGCACGGGTGCTGAGAGAGACATTGAGACAATGTGGCAGTACCTGCATTAATGACAACGAAGCGCCAATGGAGTGTGTACTTTTACATCAGTGACTGCAACATTGAACGCACTGCACAGACATTAATACCACAGTTTGCAGTCTATGTCGGATATTCACATTGTGCTCCATGGTGCATTCTGGGCACTGTAGGACCAGAAGACCTCGAAACTGCAGAGGTCGATGTGCAACAGCTGTGGTCATTTTTTAACAATTGCCGGTCTATGATTAAGACTCACTGGGAGTCGAAACGCGTCAGAGAAACTGCCGTCCCTTCTGAATGCCTATTAAATGCACCTGTGTTTCCCGAGTTGTGTTTCAGCATTTCTTCTTAGGTTTATAGGTCTTCTGTTTTCCTGATCATTTTTTCCCATCAGGTTATTTGATCTCAATTCTTTCCCTGTAGTTTTCAATTTCAACCCTCTCTAGGGTACTATATTCGTGCATTCCGCCCTCCTTTAGTAATTCACTAGTCTGTAGGCATTCCTATGCCTCTTGCTTCCATTAAAGGTACTTGCTTAATCCATGACCATCCTCAAACATGGTCTTGACTGGTCCAGCTTTCTCTTGGCAGAACGAATCCCCAGTCCTCCTCTTCAACATCTTTGTTGTGGATCTTGTTAACTATTGACATACTGGCTTGGGCTCCTTCTACTGATCGCGTAGTTGCTGGGGTTTCTCCCATTAACACCATCTTGGCTGGGGCTTGGTCCAATCAGACACCCTTCTCATCCAGCCTGGGTTCTCTGTGGTTACGCACATCTTCTTCGAGGCTGTCATTGGCTTCCCCTTCCTTTATGTTGGTCTCCTAGTACCTGTTGTCCTTCTCAGGTAGTGACCTTGTGCGCCATGGCAATGGGCCTTTTTGAAGGGCCAGAATCTTCTTCTTAAATCTGGTTGGAGGGCGCCACTTCTGGGTTGCATTGCTAGCTGGAACATTCCCATCCAGTTCTTAGAGGTATCAGAGCACTTCTCAGGGAGTTTCTAGATCGCCTTAGGGTTAGGGTTCTGATTGGCTGATAGGTCTGGGGTTTTTATTGGTTCCTAGGGCTAGGGCTTCTATTGGACTTAGGGTTAGGGTTCTGATTGGCTGATAGGTCTGGGGTTCTGATTGGCTCCTAGGGCTAGGATTTCTATTGGACTTAGGGTTTAGGGTGTGGTTTCTGATTGGTTGCTAGAGCCGTGATTGGGTGTAAGGGCCTGGACTTCTATTGGCCCTAGGGCTTAGGGTTAGTGTTCTGACTGCTTAGGCTAGGGTTCCTATTGGCCAAAGGTGTCACCTGATCACTAAGGCTATTTAAGCTTAGGGCTCAGGGTGTCTCAGCCCGGGCTACAAGGCTATGGGTGGAGAGCATACGGGCAGTTGCCTGTTCGGGCCTGTTCGGGACGGGTTGGGCCTAGAAGTAGAAATGCTGCATTTCTTCCATTCACCAGCAACAACCTTAACCCATCCACAAACATATTAGCACACTCCCACCAAATCCACGCTGCTCATTTACTACAAATAAATCCTAACCACATTTCAATTTTTCAATGCCCACTTCAAAACCCCACAAACCACACCTATACACCCTTCTACCCCAACTACCACACAATGTCACCATCACTCTCACACAAAACTCCACTCTATCCTATACCACTAACTAATTTACACATCACCAACACAACACAAAACTATGCTATACATACCTTTAATCCACCCAGACACACACTCCCTATTCAAACAAAATACCAGCTCTACCCTCTACTTACTCCTAACAGACCCCTTTCAGTCACCAACAAACATTTACTCAGCCCTTCATCATTTCATCAACCAACACCCTCCTCCTCATTTTACCAAAAACACACAGCCAAACAATCCTTACACTCCACTACACATATTACCTTTTCCAGCTATCAAATCTAACACAAACACTCATAGCTCTTGTCCATCCCCTCTCACACACCACATAAACATATTTTCCAAAGCACATCACCACCCCTTTACCATTCAAGAAATCCTTCTCAGAAAACCACTACATCGTTATCTCCTCTCACTACTCCACAAAAATAAGGCATAACACACACACCAACACAACAAAATCTCACACACACACAATTTTATAATACATTCTGTAACAAATTAGAAACATACACTCACCCTCATGACCACACAAATAATACACATCCTAAACCCGCTTTGCTCCCAAATTCTCTATTTCACCAACACCTACCACAAATACTCCAACACAACAACTCTCATTCAACTGCCTCTCACCCATTGCACAATTTAGAGCCTTAGAACATGACCCACATGCTCCACCACCACCCGTAACCCAAACACCCTCCACCATAAACATACGCTAACAAAACAAACAATTCAAAATGATAAATGTGCAAATAAAGAATTTTGTAAAATTCTCACAGAATTTCGTAAACTGAAATGTACAGAAGGAACTTATCCCATTACTCACAAATTCACTGACAAACTGGCAAATCATTACACAAGCAAAGCAGACATGTTGGACAAAGGAAAACTACCAGCACCAACCCCTTTCCAAAAATCCTCTCCAAGAGTAGGCTGACTCAGCCTCTGCATTACTTCAAACAAATATCACAAAGTGAATTTATGGATCAGGTCAAGGCAAGCAGAACAAAACAACACTTTTAAATAAGGGGCCTGAGGGAAAATTTTTGAGACCTGCGCGGATATATTCCCCACTAACAACAATCTTAACAAGACAAAAAATCTGCGGGTCTATCTGAGCTCAAAAAAGCTCACGAGCACAAACAGTACAAACTTATACCTCCCATTCAAAAATGAGGGGAGTCTTTTAAAGAGGACTGAATCCCATCACCCACCGAGGTGGCATGCTTCATCATCTGGGATCGCCTCTTGGTTGCAATACCCAGTGCAACCAAGGGCTACAACCCCCTCACTGTGAGGGAGGAGCTCAGGGATGTTTTCTTTGATCAAAGAAAGGGATCAACTAAAATCCGCAAGAAGTGAAACATACAAGGCATACAGGGTAATGGTTGCAGTGCGTGTAGTGATATGTGAAGTGATCTAAAATTGACTACCAAGAGAGAACAAGAGTTTATTAGGTAACTCTTGGTGTCAGGGATAAAAACAGTGCATGTGCTGTTCAGGAAATAATGACTGCACTAGTCCATAAAACAGGTCTACATGTTTCAGCCATGATGATCAAATTATGATCTTGGCCTTCCTCAGGACCTAGATGTTAATCGCTACTGCAAACTGAAAAAAGTGATACAAGTGTCAATAAAGTTATGTATATGTGGTTGGAACAGATACAACCTACACAGTCTTGTGGTCTCGATTTGTAGAGATATCACAAGGATACTGATGTCATCCGTGGTGTACGGGTGAACACCTCACCTCACCTGACAACAACTCAGGACGTGAGGCACCGCTCTCTCCGTCGGTACCCCAGGCCTGACAAGAGCTGTAACTGAAGGCAAGCAGCCCGCCAGGTGCTCTTCTTACCCTTGCCCACCATAAATCTTCAGGGCATTATTTTTAACTACCTCTGCTGCCACACCTGTACTAAGAATCATCAATAATTCTTTAACTATGGGAATCTTTCCCGAAGACTTAAGAAAGGCATACATACGCCCATTGCTAAAGAAAACTAACCTGGACCCGCATGACCCCGACAACTACATACCAATTACTATTGGACCTTTTTCTGGGTAAACTGATAGAAAGACCGCATTCGCCCAGATGTCACAATTCATTGAGGATAGCTCCATCCTTTCAGACTACCAAACAGGATTCATCCTAGGGAGAAGCACAGAACCTGCCCTCATCGCCATCTGGGATGACCATAAAACACAGTAGACCAGAACGGGGTTGCTGCACTACTTCTCTTGGACCTCTCAGCTGCCTTCGAGACAGTTGACCATGACACTCTAATACAAAGACTCTACGAAGCCGGCAAAGAGGGGACTGCTCTTGATTGGATCACATCCTACCTTCAAAACAGAACAAATGTCATCCATACTCCCCCTTTCTCATCCAAACCATACTTCACAAAAGAAGGGGTCCCTCAAGGCTCTATCATCTCACCTATGCTTTTCAACATCTACATGAAGTCATTACCAATGAATTTCACCTCACGTGCTATAAATATGCAGATGACACACAAATAATCCTTCAAATGAAAGCCCCAAAGACATTGAAAACTCTCAAATCTTTAGTTGCTTCAGAGCCGTTGATCAGTGGATGACATGGAGCCATCTCAAATTGAATGCTTCCAATATGGGAATTCTCACATGTGGCGATTGGAAAAATTATGCCCACTCTGCACCTGGCCTGATGATCCAGGAACACCTCCTAACGCTTCCAAGGAAGTAAGAAACCTGGCAATTACCATGGACTCCAAGTTTTCAATGAATGCCCAGTGGACAAATTAGCACAATCAAGCTTCATTACCATGAAAACTCTACGACGCATCCTCCCCCACCTGGGATTTCCACACAAGGTTCAGGCTACTATCTCTCTTGTACTGTCTAAACATGATTCGGCCAATGGTCTCTACCACGGTTCATCTTTATCAACTATGAAATAACTACAACGAACTCTGCTGCCAGACTACTCCTACATGTAAAGCCACAAGCCCACATCTCCCCTGCCTTGAGGGCCTCACATTGGTTACCTGTTGCTAGAAGATCCACATTCAAGCTGCTTTGTATCACCCACAAAACAATACATGGAACAGGACCGCTTTTAATCAGGAATAAAATCACCAAATACAATCAACAAAGGATCCTCCGCACAAGATTGGCACCTCACCTCAAAACCCCACTGTACAAGAAAGAAACAGGTGATACCTCTTACTCTGTTCAAGCAGCCGAACTATGGAATTCATTATCCGCAACCATAAGATCCACGTACAACTATCTTACCTTCAGAAGACTACTCAAGAGTTGGCTATTTCCTACATACCCACCATACTTAAACTTAATGTACAGCATATCCCTGTGTTTGTAAACATTTATAACTTGATTATTTGTGTGTATCTAGGTTTGTGTATTTCTTTGTACAAATATGTATAATAACTGTGCTTTTAAAATATATAGATATTCTTAAGGTCTGCTTAAGAAATGTAAATATTATTTATAGTTAAATATATATAAATATATTCTATTCAATCATGTTTATAAGTCACTGCGTAGTTTTCATATAAGTTATTTGATTAGATGCTTATGGGTCCCTGTATTATTCATATTTCACAATATGTAAATATTTTCATAACTATTTTAATGACAAGCGCTTCACTATTGAAATATTGAGGAAAGGATAACATTTAAAATAAACAAATTAAATTCAAGTACAGCTACATTTGAAAGTCTGAGTTTGTACAATACTTCTTGAAATCTCAATATATTATCTTCCTTATGCATGTACACCCTTTCTATGTAGTTATGTATCTACATATTTATTACTTTACTCCTGCTGTAGAAGAAGAAAACAATATACATGTATACCCTTTCTATGTAGTTATGTGTCTATAAATGTATTACTTGACTCCTACTTTAGAAGAAAAAGAGAGAGAAAAAGAACATAAAAAATAAAATAAAACTTTAGGTCTCTCCAATGCACTACTATCTCACCCTATACTTCTCTCAATATATCCTCTACCTCCACTCTCTGACTCATACCAAACTCATTCTACTACTATGATCTCCAATATAAACCTTTCTAGACTCTTCCCCGATCCCTCCTTGACTCAATCAAAATTTTATTTTACTACTATGATCTCCCAAGTAACCCTTTCTAAATTCATCCCTCATGTATCCCAAACCTCGTTTTATTACTATGATTTCCCGAATCCCTTTCTAGAGACTTGTCCGTCCTCCATATCTCCTTTTACTCATCCGAAGCCTTATCTTACTCCTATGATCTCCCAAATAACACCTTCTAGACTCTTCCCTCTCCTATCCCTCCATTATCTTATTCAATCCAACAAACAAACTTGCATGTCCACTGCTCAAATTAACACATATTTCCCTAAACTGACCCACTACTAATCCTTTTTGGGTTCTGGAGTAGCGTGCTACTCGCCAAAAAGCGATTTGACGCCTCGTCAGGGGTAGTAAGCGCTATATAATTACAATGACAAAGGTGTGGGTTATGCTGCCAAGATTCTTTCAGACCTATACATGGTTCCAGCAGATCATTTGTGTCCAGATTTCAAAAGATACTTGTTCAGGTCAAGCTCAACATAGTTGCCAAGCTCAGTGGACTCTTCCTATACCAGACAACTTAAACCCAGCGAAGTAGCAATTCTGGCTTCATACCTTTCATCTCAACACACAGCATTACACCACTTCTGGCAGCAGTGCCACTTTTGCTGAGTGCTTCTGTGGGGAGCAAGATGGTATATAATGTTTTGTTAGGGAAAATGCTAAGCCAGACTTAGAATGATGCTAGCACAGAGGGTGGTGACTTGCACACATTAGTTTGGAGGAAGATTGGAAGATGGTCGAACTACCATGACACAACCATTGATGCTAACAGTGCTAAAGAGACCACGTAAAGTGTGTATGCCATACTATATTAAAATGCATAACATACTTTTACAATATGTTACAGATGTCACAGGAGACCCTTAAGTATTTATGTGACACACTTGTAGCTCCATACTGGGTTCTTAAATTATTGACTATTGTTTTAATTTACACTGCACAGACTGGTCCAAAGACATAAATGATGAACTTCACACTGTATGGTGGGGACACGGACATACAAACATTGGCACACCAAAATAGACCACATCACACCATAATCTTTCATACAGCGCTGCACCTTCAACACAACACCCTACAACACCCATCACATTTGACCACACTGTATGATGTGCACAGAATCCCCAACAAAGCAATACACAGTCTCCAACACTACATCAAGCCATACTGCACTATTTGTCAATGCGCCAGAACATTCGACACAACTTCATTTGGCACCAAAATATATCAGTTCATTGCATACCACACCACAAAACACAACACCACACACACCATTAAAAAACAACACCTCGCACCCTATCACACATTGTACGTCTCGTTTTGCCACGGAACAAGGCACCATACAACACCACTCCACAGTAGTCTACATCATTAACAAGAAGCAATACACCATACCACACTTTAAACAGATCTTACCACACAAACCATCCAGTAACAGCACATATGTTACACGACATCACACCTTCCAACATTACATCACACAATACACTTGCAAAACACACAATCTGCCTCTATATCATATCAGGCATCCTTCATTTTTGTATGTAGAGAATATTAAGATCTTAGCAATTTGGCTTGGTGCTTTATATTTTCACAAAACATGTTTGTGCAGATTATGCTTATATAAGAATTCCTCTTGTGTGCAAAGATGCCTTAGTAATTGTTGTCCTGGCCATGTTATTCAGCACTAGAAAACATACATGCCAATCATATGCACTGAATGGAAGTAGGTTCATTCCTGAGCAGTTTTCGAGCATTACAGGATGCTACACCTGTCTACCAGATAATGAGGGATGACACATTTATCCTAATCTCAAAACCATACTCGAAAGATAAAACCACATTGCGAAACACTCTTCCGTCATCCTGCATACTTGCACATGCCGGTGATAAGTCACAATACCACTCCATCTACCACTATGATGGTTACACGCAAATGTTAGGTAGCATATAGGGGCGACTGAAAATATAGGGAGAATGACAGTACCAATATGTGACCGCCGATGAAGGCGCAAACAAGGAAGCATGGAAACAACACAGACAGAGCTTGAACCTGAGGGTTGTGTGACCTAATGCATAGGTGACTTCCAGTTTGGCTAACTCATCACTAGACACCTTGTTCATACGGCCGTTGAGAATTGAGATCATTTTTCAGTATTAAGAACTTTGCACAATAACACTACAAAGTGCGTCATGTTGGCGATGGACAGTTTATGTGCAGTATTTTTACACCTTAAGTCAGTCTTTGATGAAGTGGCCAAGGAGACAGTGTTGTTATCTTGACAAATGCTGGTAACAGAAGAGGTGTAATAAATATCATCGGACAACACCATTCTTAAAGATTTTCTGGGGTCAGATTCAGCAGTGGCAGAGAACTATTTGATAATAGGATGAATTCAGGGACAATAAGGGGGTAAAACTGGGCTGGTTTTTACCCCCCCCCCCCATACTCTTTGAAGTAACCTTGATTTAGACCCTTTGGTTCTAATTTTTTAGTGTGGGAGTGGGATGTCCCACGTTTGGTCTATGAAATCACTACATATCATTATCATAAATAGAAAACAGTGCTAATAATATTTTAAGGCCCTTCCTAATATATTGCACTGAAAAGGGACTTGCCAATATTGTAAATGTAAGTCAGTTTTTATATAGCGCAGCTACTCACCCTTATGGGTCTCAAGGCGCTGGGGGCCATAGTGGAAATTAAGTGAGCTATTGCCCAGAGTCACATGGTGCTGAGCTGAGCTGCTGTCGGAGCTGGGGATCGAACCGTGAACCCTGTGCTCCGAAGTCAGCTGCCCTGGCCGCTGCACCACACCTCTCCACTATATAATATTGTAAAGTATAAAGATGTAACCCTCGGCAAATCAAACATCTTCCTCTTTAAGTATGAGAATAACAAGATCCACTTTGACAAAGTCAAAATGTTTGATTATTTGGGCATTCACTTTGAGCAAAATCGAGAAATGGACTGTGTAGACCAATAAGAGCAAACACTCACATAGCCAGTAGCAAAGTGCTAACTATTGCATTAATATGCAAAAAGGAGATGTGCTTGCTACCTTGCCTATGGCAGAACTGCAAGGTCATTCTCAGTTAGAAATATTGCTTACAGAAAATTGGTCCTTCAGGTGATTACTTCATCTGCCTCCTTTCACTTCATTTTCTACTCTTGAGACATATTTTTATTTATTTGGCACTTTTTTATAGATTGCAACGCTTCCAGAAAAGTGTCATCACTCTTTACACATAGGCAACATGGCGATATATAGCATCCATGTATATAGAAACAGCATATAAATGCCAGAGATAAAGCCATTTGAAGAAGGATAATAACTCAACAGCATCACCATCTTCAGGCAAGGAGGAACAGGAATTAGGATAGTACCAAGATCAGAGGTTATTGAAAAAGCATGGAGGTGAACAGAGAAGAAGAGAAGCATAGCGCCAGAGAAATGAGTCGATAAAAATACTATAAGAGTAAAGGTATGAGATGAAAGAGGAATAAAGGACAGGATTGCAAAATGGCATGAAGAATGGAAATGGAGCAAAGTGATTTAAGATTTAAAGCAGAAGGTAAGAAGGGTGGAGAATGGAAATATACTTATGGGCACAGGGAAAAGTAAGCACGGGTAAAGACAAAGACAAATGTGGAAAAGTCATAAGAGGCTATAGATGTATGAGAGAAAGTCTATTTCTATTGTTCTTTGCTTACAATATAAACAAAGAGCTCATATGCTTATCCTTCTTTTAAGGTCTAAATTACAAAATTGTTCTTGGTATCTGCTTTGACTAGATATTCAGAAATGAGGAGCAGTTAAGGGTATATAATTTACTAACTTCTACTAATTGCTAAAGTCAGATGTTACCATATAGATAGATATTTTTGAACATTATTCACATTCTCGAGAAGGTTTCTTCATGATCCAGGAGTGACACAACAAATACATTAAGCATTATATCTTTGTCGAAAACCCAGGTTTTTAGCCTCTTCTGAAAGAAAAGGAGACTTGTTTACATTTTTCATTTTTGAAGTTGAATTGCAAGGGTGCTCCACTGTTTGGAGTCTTGCGCAAGAAAGGCTCTTCCTCCCCATCTGAATCGCCTAAAAAGTTCAAATAGTGAGCAGCATCTCTTCGTTAGATTGCACATTGAGCCTAGACTCTAAAAAGTATTGATAAGTACACTTACACTTTGCTGGACACTTAGTAATCTAAATGAATAGTCAGGTCCACTGGAATTATGCGGCAGGAGAGGGCCAAATTATGCGGAAGAGTTGAGCAAATTATGTGGCAAGAAATGGCAAATTATGAGGCATACTGTGCCACAATTTGTAATAGTATTACCTTATTCTTTCATCATTTTTAAACTTGGTAACACTGTCTGGGCATTGGTATACCAATCAGCAACAAAAAGCTGATCAGTCAAGTTTTGCAAAGGGCCTTCCACTGCAACACGTGTCGCTGCATTTTTTGTAACATTTGAACCGTTTGAGCTAGAAACAACTTTTTTTTGTTAAAATCTGCAGATTATGGATTACCTGCAAATGCTGCAAATCCCTAATTATGCGAACATTGCAGCAGCCGCACACTCACATAATTCCAGTGACCCTGGGAATAGTTAATTGCAACATTGGATAGCTTTCTGCTGATTCTAGTTTGTATCTACAAGAAAATTCGTTTTTTTATAGAAGATTATATAACTCTTACCTAGGAAGAATGTTGGTCTAAAATATCACATCAGGGAGAGCAGTATTATTATTCTGATGTATTTTTCATTCTTTGTAGTTGTAGCACTTTACTAGTATATACCACAATGAAACCTGCAATGTCTTTATAGACACAGACCTATTGTAGTCTCGTTGACTATTCAGTGATCATCTGTTATAACATTGTAGGAAGTCAGCTTTTTCTGTGTAGACACACCGGATTTATCTCCTTTTGCTGGACCCTTTATTTTTGCTGCCTTCAGAACTCTGCTCTCTTCACCCTGCTAAACAGTAATAAAGTTCCTGTGCTCCCCCTTTAACCAGGGTTGAATTGACATAGGACATATTTAACTTTCTCATAAGTCCCTTGTATATGGTATAAAGTGTACCCATGGCTTGGAAGTTAAATGCTGCCAGTGGACTGCAGCCCCAATTGTTCCATCCACTACAGTGGCAGTGCAGCCGTGGTTTCAGGCGTATCACGTGTGGCCTGACTGTAGCAGTGCAAAACCTGCAATTATATCTGTCAAAATAAACCCTTTTGACATGTCAAAACCTCCATTTTAAATATTAAGATTTTACTACGATTCCATTTGCACTTCAGTTGTGATGTCACAACGCAATTGCCAGCGACCCCCAACAATGTGAAAATGCAAACTGCAGAGTAGTACATCACCTGGCACATAAAGAGTTAAAGATATGTCTTGATTATTGGGCCACACTCTCCTTCCTGCTGGTCAAATGCCTAAACCCAGCCAGTTCCAAACAGTGAAATCAACACGTTGACTATTCCTTTCCAAGGCTTTAATCATCTGTTGTTAGCTTACTTGGTACCGGTTCTTATTGTTAGTGTCAGGCTCACCAACTAATTATTGTTTCCTATCCTATAGTGCTCTGAGGCTCTCTGGTGGTGGTCTGCAGCGCTTTACAAAAACCACTTACAAATTACTCGACAACACACAATCATAGCTGATATTGAGAACTTTATGGCAGTACATTTATTCTATACCCTCTTGGAGACGCACTCCAAAGATTACTATCTGCACACTGCCCACATTTGAAAGATCAAAGTTGGTTCTCTTTACCTTTGGCTTATCTTATACTGCCTAAGCTGTTTTCAACAAGTTACCAATAAGTTGTTGATGTTTGTATTGCTACTTTTGAGATCCACATTTAGGTACTCATTCCGAATGACTAGTAATCCAGATTCAAGTGGTAACAGGAGTTAGCTGCCAAATCTCAATGGCACGAGGTGTGGGAGTCAGCGCTTTTGGGGTTTCCCACCAGGACATTTCACCCGCTAGAAGAGGGTGAATTCTTCAGGAGGGAAATGGCCCATGAATACAGAATTGCAGCAGGAATCAGGCGCAATCACTCAAATTCTCCCAATAAATCCCCATTTCTAAAGGCACCCTCATGGTCTAACTCAAAATACCGTGGCTATTCCCTCATCTCAGAATAACCGTTACCAGTGGTATTGGTAATGGTGTGGTGTACAGAGGTGGCATTCACAACCCTTTTGTAATGAGGGGTTTGGTCTACATATGTGCAACATGAAGACCCCTTGCACCAGAAGGAGCAATCAACCAAGTGATCTGGCTCTAAAACGATTCAGACATATAGTGTAAATATTATAGCTCCCCCTTCTTTACATCAAAGTCACTTCAGAGTTTTTGGGACTTGCAAATTATTTACATTGTATGGTAATGTGTATTTTACGACGCATATTATCTTCCTCATAAGACCCTGACAAATTAAGCTAATCATTTTAGTACATCACAACCTAATGATGAGATCTTTTTCTCGTACTGTCAATTTCTCTATAAATGTAATGAATCAAGCGAGATCTGAGGCACCCCTTTGCATGGCAACCAAAGAAGGCCTGTTAAAAATAAGATTTTGTTTGACCCGATTGTTCAATTATTCCGTAAATGTAACTATTTATGAACTCAGAGCAAGACGTCTCATTTAATTGCACGAATAAGTGTTTTGTAGCAAGGTCTACTTTTCATCCATCATATACATAAGCTGTCCATAAATGTGCTCTGTTGAATATTTTTAATTTTTTCTTATTATCATTCTATTTTGCAAACTCTAACTCTGAGAAATTGTGAAGGGAGAGGTTTTGTTATGTTTTTAATTGGTAGATCGTGTGTATGAAAATATGGTCTTGAAATAAACAAGGGTTGAATTATTTATATTATCTTATGTGCAATGTATTACATTATCTGTTGTGCTTTGTTATGCTGGTGACGTAGATTGCTTTTGACATCTGTGTGTAACCTGTAAGCTACTGGTTAAACCCCTGGTAGTCCTATAAACTCAGCCATCTGTGTTTTTAAAATTGATTAATTAGATAGAATTCTGCCAGGTGGTGTGTTATTTGCATTTTAGCCTTATGCCCTGCCACAGTAATGTGTTTATTGGAACTCTCTGCCACCGGATGTTCGCTTAATTTCATCTACCGCCTCCTTCAAAAAGAACAAAATCATTTCTGATGAACACGTTTTTACCCTAAGCTATCACCTCTGTGTTTATTGATTGTAACCAAACCTGTGACTCTTTTATGAAGTCTGACCTTTTCATTGCTGACTACCTTTCGAGAACAAGTTAGTCATTTGTGTATTCTCAATGCTCTTTACTTCCTTCATATATGTGAATATTTTAGTTAGCTCAAGTATACCCTACCTTCCCTTCATGTAAAGCGCTCTGATACCCACTAGGGTCAAGTTCGCACTATAGAAAACTTTATAAATAAAATAAATAAATACATTCTTACATAGCACTCCTGGCAGGGCAGATCCACTATCAGAAAGAGGTGTCAATAATTCAGGGCTTGGGCGCAGTTTCTGTCTCCTGCTCCCTGGGCTTTGTCTCAACTGACAGGAAGGGACCGGTCTACCTTGATAGGCAGACTCTGTGCAAGCTTGCTTTTCTCTTAATTTGATGAAGGACGGCTAAAATGTTCCTGAGAGGGACAAGGGGGCGGGGAGGGGCAGAGTCCCAGGTATAAACCCTGGTTGAGCTGAAACAGCATTTAATTCTTTCCTATTATGTTGTGCTATATTGTTGTTGCCTTTATGTGGAACTTCCCACACCCGAGGAGGGCCCACATGCCTTAGCGTGATGGGTGGCAAGTTACACAGTGGAAGAGTTTTGGTTTTCAGCGCTGTCTGTTTGGGAGCTGTTTTGAGGTCATGTGTGGGGACCAGAGTGATGCTCTTGTCCTGTCCTATGTCGCTGGACGTGTAGTGCCTGTAACTGAATGACAAGGAGTGGAGTATAATATACTTGAGCATTGTGTTGTTGTTGGTTCTGGTTGGCTGGTTGTGAGTGTAGACGATGTGGAAAGTGTTTGGTGTTGTTTGTGATTAGTAGGGGTTTGCCCCTTTCATGTCACTAAGTTTCACAAACGCACTTATGCCCCGCGTGAAATAAAGTAGAATGAGGGATAGCTGTGCTTGTGGTCTACAGAGCAGAAAAAGGTTCTGGTTTGTGGAAAAAATAACTTACCTGTGTCATCTGAAGTCCAGACCCAGTCAGCGTGGAAGACTGTTTCTGTCTTGTAGACGGTGCAATCCTGTTCTGAAGAGGAGCCAGGTATTTACCACCTTCCTGATTTCCAAGTGATCTTCGATGTTCCTTGACTTTGTCGGGGAGGAAATTTCATGAATTTGTTGTTTGTACCGAAAATGAGAATCCACAAATACGTTTCTTCTTGTAGGGCTGGAGATCAGCTGAGGTGCCAGAGGGTTTTATTTTGTGAGTATCATTGTAACTGTACTTGGGTGAAGGGTGGGTACTTGCCATGCGTAGCACCTTGGGGCAGTGCAAAGTGCCTTAAAAAAGAAGCCATAAAGTGCTTGGAGCACTGATGTGAAGTATCACCAAGGGCAAAGGGTAGAAGTAGCCTCTATGTGGATCAATTTCAGTCTTCGGAGTAGGAAAAGTGGTGACCCTAGATAGAGACCATTTGAGATGTCCAGAGAGGACACTAGAAGGGTAATGGCAGCTCTTACATTTCTGCATACAGGGAGAAACTTAGGCCCTTATTCACAAAGGTAAATATACATGTTTACATTTACTCAAATGTATAGTCACTCCTACACCTAGGTGTAACTCTCCACATTTTTCACCATTGCCGAGTGAAGATTTGCACTTAGGTGTAGACTTACACGTGTTTGCCCCCTCCAATGAAGAGTTGGAGCCTCCGGCAATGTTATTTACGACCATAAAGTGACTACAAGTAACTTTACAACAGTATTTTACTTTCCGCAGAGCTGGCTGACATGGCCACAGTGGGACGGAGATCTCCCCCACGGAGATGCAGACCTCCGCCACCAAAGTAGAAATCTCCTTACAGCAAAGTATAGGGAAAAATCATTAAAATGTATTATTCGTTATATATTTAATTAATTTTAAAACTAAGAACGTTTGGTGCAGTGTTTTCAAAATTACGTTTATTATATTTATTAGTACAGTAAAAATACTGCTCACATATGATAACACGCATATATACATATATGTGTCTGTGTGTGTGTGTGTGTGTGTATATATATATATATTCACTGAAAAAAACCATAGGTTTTAGGGACAGTTATAGTTAGTTGGACATTGCACTCGTACAAAACCCGTGAAATTCCCCTGTTATAGTTTCTTCAGCTAACTATAACTCGCGCCCCCGCAATGCACTGCTGATGACGTCACATATTACATCACTCATGACATGGTCAGTGACATCACTGATGACATCTCAAATGACATCACTGATGACATCATCCAGTGATTGTGTGTTTCTGTAAAGTTTAAATATGTTTAATATATATAGGGAAAGGCGTATTGAAGAATGAGTGGGTGTATAAGTGTCTGAATGGATGATTTAGTACGTGAGTGACTGACTCTACAAGTGAGTGATTAAACGTATCTTACTGAATGCATGGGTTAGTGACTAAACTGTGTGAATGTCTGTATCCGTCTGTTTGTTGGTGTGTAAGTGGATGTATGGATTTGCGAATAGCTACATGAGTGTCTATATGGGTTATTGATTGGTTCTCTGAGTATCTGTATGGCTGCCTGAGTGTTTGTGTGGGTGGGGTGTGTGTGACTCTATACATAGATGTGTGAGTGGGTGATTCACTGGGTGCATGATTTCAAGAGTGCATCTGTGATGGACTGCTTGGGTGGGTGAGTGTGTGTATGGGTGTGTTAGTGAGTGAATGTATATCTCAGTGGTACATGTGCGAGTAACTACATATGTAAAAGGCAGTATATATGTGTGTTAGAGTATTTAAATGGCTATAAGTGAGAGTGTGTTATTGTGAGAGTGGCTGTATGGATGCGTGTGTGCTTGTATCAGTTATTGTATAAGAGCGTAAGAATGTGCTAGTATTTGTATGAGTAAGTGAGCTGGTGTGTGTATAACTGTATAGGTGAGTAAATGGGTATGTGATTAATTTTTTGCATGACTGACTAGGTGTGTGAGTACCTCTATGGATGAGTGGCGGTGTGTGTGTTTATATAGGTGTATGAGTGCATATGATAGTCCTGTACTGAGTGACTGTAAGTATGAGTGACTGTACAGGTGAGTGAGTGGATGTGTGTGTAGACCTAAGAATCAGTGAGTGGGTATGTAGTTTTTGGTGTTGGAGTGTCTATGGTTTTGAGAATGGCAGTCTGTAATTTAGAGTGGGTGTATCAAAAGTTATATTAGGGTGTGAGAAGATGCATGAAATTATCACATGGATGATGTCATCAGTGATGTCATTTGAGATGTCATCAGTGTTGTCATCAGTGATGTCACTGACCATGTCATGAGTGATGTAATATGTGACGTCATCAGCAGTGCATTGCGGGGCGCGAGTTATAGTTAGCTGAACTAACTATAACAGGGGAATTTCACGGGTTTTGTACGAGTGCAATGTCCAACTAACTATAACTGTCCCTAAAACCTATGGTTTTTTTCAGTGAATTTCAAAGGTTTTTTAAATGCTAATTTCTAACTATAACGTGTCTGAAACCTATGGTTTTTTCAGTGAATTTCAAAGGTTTTTTAAATGCTAATTTCTAACTATAACGTGCCTGAAACCTATGGTTTTTTCAGTGAATTTCAAAGGTTTTTAAATGCTAATTTCTAACTATAACGTGCCTGAAACCTATGGTTTTTTCAGTGAATTTCAAAGGTTTTTTAAATGCTAATTTCTAACTATAACGTGCCTGAAACCTATGATTTTTAAGTGAATTTCAAAGGTTTTTTAAATGCTAGTTTCTAACTATGCCAACAGAGGTAGGACATGTGAAGAAAGAAGAAAAAAACGCACAGAAAGAAGCAAAAGATGTGCAGAAAGAACCAACAGAGGAGCAGAAAGAGGCCTTGTTGCAAAATCATCCTGTGCCCACAACTTTTTCAGACGGGTACTGGTGGTAACTGACTCTGACTAACCAGAGCCAGTGCGCGTTTGCACAGTGGTGAAGGGAGGGGGCCTGAGGTGACATGTGTGCAAACGCGCCCCGTGGCGCGTTTTAAGTTGCGGGATTAAGTCCCCTTGAATCCTGAGGGTCCCTGGGGCCCAACTAGCCCCCAGGTACCTACAGTTATGACCACAGAGCTGAATTGCAGAGAGGCGTTCCGAGGCCACGCACCTTTTTCACCTCTCTGCAACGCAACTCTGTTGTGCTTACTGAAGGTACCTGGTGGGCTAGTTGGCCCCCAGGATTCAAAGGGAATTAACTCCCCAACTTAAAACGCACCACAGGGCGTGTTTGCGCACATGTCACCAGAGGCCCCGCCCTCCCTTCACCACTGTGCAAACGCGCCCGTGGTGCGTTTTAAGTTGGGGGATTAGGTCACCTTGAATCCTGAGAGTCCCTGGGGCCCAACTAGCCCACCAGGTACTTCCAGTAAGCACCACAGGCCTGCGTTGCAACGCCTGTAACAAATTGTGCAGTTGTGTTTAGGTAGTGAAAAGGGTCGTGCTGGGGGTAGTGTTTTAGGGTTTAGGGTAGTGCAGTGGTGTTTGTGTAGTGTAGGGGGTCATGCTGGGGGTAGATTTAGGGTTTAGGGTAGTGCAGTGGTGTTTGGGTAGTGTAGGGAGTCGTGCTGGGGGAGTGTTTTAGGGTTTAGGGTAGTACAGTGGTGTTTGGGTAGTGTAGGGGGTCGTGCTGGGGTTAGTGTTTTAGGGTTTTAGGGTTTAGGGTAGTGCAGTGGTGTTTGGGTAGTGTAGGGGATACTGCTGGGGGTAGTGTTTTAGGGTTTAGGGTAGTGCAATGGTGTTTGGGTAGTGTAGGGGGTACTGCTGGGGGTAGTGTTTTAGGGTTTAGGGTAGTGCAGTGGTGTTTGGGTAGCGTAGGGGGTATTGCTGGGGGTAGTGTTTTATGGTTTAGGGTAGTGCAGTGGTGTTTGGGTAGTGTAGGGGTTCGTGCTGGGGGTAGTTTTTTAGGGTTTAGGGTAGTGCAGTGGTCTTTGGGTAGTGTAGGGAGTCGTGCGGGGGTATTGTTTTAGAGTTTAGGGTAGTGCAGTGGTCTTTGGGTAGTGTAGGGGTTGTGCGGGGGTAGTGTTTTAGGGATTAGGGTAGTGCATTGGTATTTGGGTAGTGTAGGGGTCATGCGGGGGTAGTGTTTTAGGGTTTAGGGCAGTGCAGTGGTGTTTAGGTAGTGTAGGGGGTCGTGCTGGGGGAGTGTTTTAGGGTTTAGGGCAGTGCAGTGGTGTTCGGGTAGTGTAGGGGGTCGTGCTGGGAAGAGTGTTTTAGGGTTTAGGGCAGTGCAGTCGTGTTCGGGTAGTGTAGGGGGTCATGCTGGGGGAGTATTTTAGGGTTTAGGGTAGTGCAGTGGTGTTCGGGTAGTGTAGGGGGTCATGCTGGGGGTAGTGTTCTAGGGTTTAGGGCAGTGCAGTGGTGTTCGGGCAGTGTAGGGGGTCGTGCTGGGGGTGGTGTTTTAGGGTTTAGGACAGTGCAGTGGTGTTCGGGCAGTGTAGGGGGTCGTGCTGGGGGTGGTGTTTCAGGGTTTAGTGCAGTGGTGTTCGGGCAGTGTAGGGGGCGGTGCAGGGGTGGTGTTTCAGGGTTTAGGGCAGTGCAGTGGTGTTCGGGCAGTGTAGGGGGTGGTGCAGGGGTGGTGTTTCAGGGTTTAGGGCAGTGCAGTGGTGTTCGGGCAGTGTAGGGGGTCGTGCAGGGTGTGGTGTTTCAGGGTTTAGGGCAGTGCAGTGGTGTTCGGGCAGTGTAGAGGGCGGTGCAGGGGGTGGTGTTTCAGGGTTTAGGGCAGTACAGTGGTGTTCGGGCATTGTAGGGGGTGGGGCTGGTGTTTCAGGGTTTAGGGCAGTGCAGTGGTGTTCGGGCAGTGTAGGGGGTCGTGCTGGGGCTGGTGTTTCAGGGTTTAGGGCAGTGCAGTGGTGTTCGGGCAGTGTAGGGGGTCGTGCTGGGGCTGGTGTTTCAGGGTTTAGGGCAGTGCAGTGGTGTTCGGGCAGTGTAGGGGGTCATGCTGGGGCTGGTGTTTCAGGGTTTAGGGCAGTGCAGTGGTGTTTGGGCAGTGTAGGGGGTCTTACTGGGGCTGGTGTTTCAGAGTCTAGGGCAATGCAGTGGTGTTCGGGCAGTGTAGGGGTTCTTGCTGGGGCTGGTGTTTCAGGGTTTAGGGCAGTGCAGTGGTGTTCGGGCAGTGTAGGGGGTCGTGCTGGGGGTGGTGTTTCAGGGTTTAGGGCAGTGCAGTGGTGTTCGGGCAGTGTAGGGGGTCGTGCTGGGGCTAGTGTTTCAGGGTTTAGGGCAGAGCAATGGTGCTCGGGCAGTGTAGGGGGTTGTGCTGGGGGTGATGTTTCAGGGTTTAGGGCAGTGCAGTGGTGTTCGGGCAGTGTAGGGGGTCGTGCTGGGGCTGGTGTTTCAGGGTTTTGGGCAGAGCAGTGGTGTTCGGGCAGTGTAGGGGTCGTGCTGGGGGTGGTGTTTCAGGGTTTAGGGCAGTGCAGTGGTGTTCGGGCAGTGTAGGGGGCTTGCTGGGGGTGGTGTTTCAGGGTTTAGGGCAGTGCAGTGGTGTTCGGGCAGTGTAGGGGGTCTTGCTGGGGGTGGTGTTTCAGGGTTTAGGGCAGTGGTGTTCGGGCAGTGTAGGGGGTCTTGCTGGGGGTGATGTTTCAGGGTTTAGGGCAGTGCAGTGGTGTTCGGGCAGTGTAGGGGTCTTGCTGGGGGTAGTGTTTCAGGGTTTAGGGCGGTGCAGTGGTGTTCGTGCAGTGTAGGGGGTCGTGCTGGGGGTGGTGTTTCAGGGTTTAGGGCAGTGCAGTAGTGTTCGGGCAGTGTAGGGGGTCGTGCAGGGGGTGGTGTTTCAGGGTTTAGGGCAGTGCAGTGGTGTTCTGGCAGTGTAGGGGGTCATGCTGGGGGTGGGGTTTCAGGGTTTAGGGAGGTACAGTGGTGTTCGGGCAGTGTAGGGGGTCGTGCAGGGGGTGGTGTTTCAGGGTTTAGGGCAGTGCAGTGGTGTTCGGGCAGTGTAGGGGGTCGTGCTGGGGCTGGTGTTTCAGGGTTTAGGGCAGTGCAGTGGTGTTCGGGCAGTGTAGGGGGTCTTGCTGGGGGTGGTGTTTCAAGGTTTAGGGCAGTGGTGTACGGGCAGTGTAGGGGGTCTTGCTGGGGGTGATGTTTCAGGGTTTAGGGCAGTGCAGTGGTGTTCGGGCAGTGTAGGGGGTCTTGCTGGGGGTAGTGTTTCAGGGTTTAGGGCAGTGCAGTGGTGTTCGTGCAGTATAGGGGGTCGTGCTGGGGATGGTGTTTCTGGGTTTACGGCAGTGCAGTAGTGTTCGAGCAGTGTAGGGGGTTGTGCAGGGGGTGGTGTTTCAGGGTTTAGGGCAGTGCAGTGGTGTTCGGGCAGTGTAGGGGGTCGCGCTGGGGGTGGTGTTTCAGGGTTTAGGGCAGTGCAGTGGTGTTCGGGCAGTGTAGGGGGTCATGCACGGGGTGTTGTTTCAGGGTTTAGGGCAGTGCAGTGGTGTTCGGGCAGTGTAGGGTCTTGTGCTGGGGCTGGTGTTTCAGGGTTCAGGGCAGTGCAGTGGTGTTCAGGCAGTGTAGGGGGTCATGCTGAGGCTGGTGTTTCACGGTTTAGGGCAGTGCAGTGGTGTTCGGGCAGTGTAGGGGGTCGTGCTGGGGCTGGTGTTTCAGGGTTTAGGGCAGTGCAGTGGTGTTCGGGCAGTGTAGGCGGTCGTGCTGGGGCTGGTGTTTCAGGGTTTAGGGCAGTGCAGTGGTGTTCGGGCAGTGTAGGGGGTCGTGCTGGGGCTGGTGTTTCAGGGTTTAGGGCAGTGCAGTGGTGCTCGGGCAGTGTAGGGGGTCGTGCTGGGGGTGATGTTTCAGGGTTTAGGGTAGTGCAGTGGTGTTCGGGCAGTGTAGGGGGTCGTGCAGGGGCTGGTGTTTCAAGGTTTAGGGCAGTGCAGTGGTGTTCGGGCAGTGTAGGGGGTCGTGCTAGGGCTGGTGTTTCAGGGTTTTGGGCAGAGCAGTGGTGTTCGGGCAGTGTAGGGGGTCATGCTGGGGGTAGTGTTTCAGGGTTTAGGGCAGTGCAGTGGTGTTCGGGCAGTGTAGGGGGTCGAGCTGGGGGTGGTGTTTCAGGGTTTAGGTCAGTGGTGTTCGGGCAGTGTAGGGGGTCTTGCTGGGGGTGATGTTTCAGGGTAGTGCAGTGGTGTTCGGGCAGTGTACGGGGTTGTGCTGGGGCTGGTGTTTCAGGGTTTAGGGCAGTGCAGTGGTGTGTGGGCAGTGTACGGGGTTGTGCTGGGGCTGGTGTTTCAGGGTTTAGGGCAGTGCAGTGGTGTTCGGGCAGTGTAGGGGTCGTGCTGGGGGTGGTGTTTCAGGGTTTAGGGCAGTGCAGTGGTGTTCGGGCAGTGTAGGGGGTCGTGCTGGGGCTGGTGTTTCAGGGTTTAGGGCAGTGCAGTGGTGTTCGGGCAGTGTAGGGGGTCGTGCTGGGGCTGGTGTTTCAGGGTTTTGGGCAGAGCAGTGGTGTTCGGGCAGTGTAGGGGGTCGTGCTGGGGGTGGTGTTTCAGGGTTTAGGGCAGTGCAGTGGTGTTCGGGCAGTGTAGGGGGTCTTGCTGGGGGTGGTGTTTCAGGGTTTAGGGCAGTGCAGTGGTGTTCGGGCAGTGTAGGGGTCTTGCTGGGGGTTGTGTTTCAGGGTTTAGGGCAGTGGTGTTCGGGCAGTGTAGGGGGTCTTGCTGGGGGTGATGTTTCAGGGTTTAGGGCAGTGCAGTGGTGTTCGGGCAGTGTAGGGGTTCTTGCTGGGGGTAGTGTTTCAGGGTTTAGGGCGGTGCAGTGGTGTTCGTGCAGTGTAGGGGGTTGTGCTGGGGCTGGTGTTTCAGGGTTTAGGGCAGTGCATTGGTGTTCGGGCAGTGTAGGGGGTCGTGAAGGGGGTGGTGTTTCAGGGTTTAGGGCAGTGCAGTGGTGTTCGGGCAGTGTAGGGGGTCGTGCTAGGGGTGGTGTTTTAGGGTTTAGGGCAGTGCAGTGGTGTTCGGGCAGTGTAGGGGGTCATGCAGGGGCTGGTGTTTCAGGGTTTAGGGCAGTGCAGTGGTGTTCGGGCAGTGTAGGGGGTCGTGCTGGGGGTAGTGTTTTAGGGTTTAGGGTAGTGCAGTGGTGCTTGTGTAGTGTAGGGGGTCGTACTGGGGGTAGTGTTTTAGGGTTTAGGGTAGTGCAGTGGTGTTTGTGTAGTGTAGGGGGTCATGTTTTAGGGTAGTGCAGTGGTGTTTGGGTAGTGTAGGGGGTCGTGCTGGGGGTAGTGTTTTAGGATTTAGGTTAGTGCAGTGGTGTTTGGGTAGTGTAGGGGGTCGTGCTGGGGGTAGTGTTTTAGGGTTTAGGGTAGTGCAGTGTAGGGGGTCGTGCTGGGGGTAGTGTTTTAGGGTTTAGGGTAGTGCAGTGGTGCTTGTATAGTGTAGGGGGTCGTGCTGGGGGTAGTGTTTTAGGGTTTAGGGTAGAGCAGTGGTGTTTGTGTAATGTGGGGGTCATGTTTTAGGGTAGTGCAGTGGTGTTTGGGTAGTGTAGGGGGTCGTGCTGGTGGTAGTGTTTTAGGATTTAGGTTAGTGCAGTGGTGTTTGGGTAGTGTAGGGGGTCGTGCTGGGGGTAGTGTTTTAGGGTTTAGGATAGTGCAGTGGTGCTTGTGTAGTGTAGGGGGTCGTGCTGGGGGTAGTGTTTTAGGGTTTTGGATAGTGCAGTGGTGCTTGTGTAGTGTAGGGGGTCGTTCTGGGGGTAGTGTTTTAGGGTTTAAGGTAGTGCAGTGGTGTTTTTGTAGTGTAGGGGGTCATGTTTTAAGATGCAATGCTCCAATACCTGACCAGTCTGCACTACATAAAACTACAAAAATCTAAAAATAAAAAGTGTTTTGCACACTTTTGTCATTGGGCTATATGTGGGCTACATCTGGGTAATATTTGTGCTACATTTGGGCTCTTTTTTCACTGGTGGCCATCTTAGAAGACTTCTTTGTTATGAAGTTTCCTAATTTCTTCATTTACTGCAGTCTCCTCAGTAGGAAATGCTTTCAGTTTTTTACTTTGATTCCATCAAGAAGGCATTCAGATGTGTCTCACATCTGCCATAAATTCAGAATGTTAGCACTCTAGTTGCTCATTAGATCACTGGAGTAAAGCTACTGCTCACCAGGGAGTTAACTGGTAGTCTGCTGCTGGTATTGAAAGTGATTGTTTCAGTCTGCATGTCAGAATTTTCTAATGAAATAGAAGAGGATTTGAGATCTCACTTAAAACATGCCCTAATTTTTCTTTCTGCAGCACTAACCATAATTTCTATTTCAAAAAGAACCCCTCATTTTGTTCCGTTTTAAATTAAATGTTTTAAGTGTTACCGGTTTATTCCAATCAAGATGGCTTCAGGTGTGCCATACTTTTGTCATAAGTAAGGCTGTTAGCGCTCTAGTTGTTCTTTAGAACACTCTGGGAAGCTGCAGTAGAACACAAAGGCATCAACTGGCAGGCTGCTCCTGTTGAAATATAACAGGAAGATATTTGAGATCACCCTTGAAATATGTCCTAATTTTTCTTTCTACAGCACTAACCATAATTTCTATGACAAAATGAACCCCATCATTTTGTTCCTTTTTAAATTAAATGTTTTAAGTGTTACCAGTTTATTCCAATCAAGATGGCTTCAGGTGTGCCATACTTTTGTCATAAGTAAGGCTGTTAGCACTCTAGTTGTTCTTTAGAACACTCTGGGAAGCTGCAGTAGAACACAAAGGAATCAACTGACAGTCTCTGCCCTTGTTGGATGTACATGTTTTACTGAGAATGTCAGACTTCATTCTCACATGAGTGAGAAAGATAATGTGAATTTACAGAAAATATCCTCTCATTTTAGCTTCTGGAGCACCTTCCAAACCTCCACGGGACAAGCATGAGAAAATAGTGTTCTCTCAAACATGATTCATGATATCCCAGCAGAAGGTTTTTCACATGGTAAAATCACCTTAGAATACACCACAATTCCTAAAATTAGTATGGTACCATCAACAAATAAATTCTAATGTAACTAAAGCCTGTTATCACCCTTTATAGTTCTCCTTTTGGTGATCCTCAAAATCTTCTATTCACTACAATGCATTTCAATGAGGTACTATCATTTATATTGGTCCCAAGATGGCTGCCAGCAATTCCAGGATGAAGTGCTGACAGCCAATCAGATCTCACGATGACATGGGTGGTTAGGCTCCGCCCAGATATATATGTGACTTTACTTTTGATTTTCTCAGGAACTACTGAACGGATTTACACCATTTAAGCAAAAGGCACGACACTGAACCAAGGGCTACCTCTTTGCCAAATTTGGTGTAATTCCGTTCAGCAGTTCGGGCTGTAGCTGCGACTAAAGGTTCCTATGGAAAAATGAATGGGGAAAACGCGTTTTGGGACCCCCTTTTTCTCGGCCCCCGCTTGACGTATCACCCCGAGACTTTCAGGATAGGAGCGGACCGGAGCGCCCCAACAAGTTGGAAACTTTCGCGAAGATTCGTCAACCGGCGCCAACGTTATTTCAAATAGAATGTCGCGGATTTCCTATGGATAATAGGTTTTAACTATAACTATCTACTGGCGACCGCCAGTAGATAATATATCACCGGACTTCGCCCAAACAACATCCACTCCTGGATAGACGAAAGCAGACCCAATAAGGTGCAATGTAGATTTATTGTGTTTAAACGCCCTGCACCACCGCCATTATGCGTTTCGGCATCAACGATGCCTTGATCATATATATATATATATATATATATGTATATATATATATATATTTTTTTTTCATTTTAGGACTGCCCATTCAGGGCTATATTGCACGTGAACTGGGGAGATTGTCGAAATCCGTTAAAAATTATTATTATAATTTATGTTGATGTCGGGACGTGATAAATATTCTGTTAATTATCATGAATTATTCCATTATCTTATCATCGTACCTGTAACATTTGATTTTGATTCCCATGTGTTCACAACAGCATAACTTTAGTTATCTTTTACAACAAATTGTATTACCTATTGTGTGCCAGAAACATGTTCCAAGATGGCCGCCAATAGTGACACATTTGTGTAGCACGATTTTAAGCCATCTTTGCTGTTAATGGAATTTTTCCACGTCATGCACTTTTTTCACTTTATAATGGTGTTTCAAATGTTTACTTACTGACATCGAAAAAGGCGGAGTTCCGAAACACGTCTGTCAGTGCTGGGAGGCTCTGCACATTAAAAGCACTTTCTTACGAATTCCCGCAAGTGCTTTCCTTTTTTGGCTGACATCGAACTTGTTTGCCGTTGTGGATTTGTACGTAGCGGCTCACCACCGCTGGAGATTTGCACCTGGGACACGTGGTGTGGCGGCGGTGACTGTTTGTTCTGGGAATATATATATACATATATAGTTGAATTAATTTAAATAATTCCCTGCCCCCATTGGTATATATGGGGTGTGTTGCAGTACTAGAGGTTGGCCAGGTGGGATGCTTGACTTACTCCAAGGCTTGGCTGGAGTATAGTTACGCATGTTTTGACACATTTAGGGGTGTAGTAACTTTAGCAGTGTTGTTTGTATCATCATGTACCTTGCAAACCACTCCTTAAATTTCCCTAAAGCCCTTCCATTTTGTAGTAAGTATTCCCCATTTTCCAGTCACTCCCTGTTGTCGCTCCAGCGTTTACTAAAACACATTTGTGTGCCGAGATCTCCACCACAGTGTCAGAGCTCTATAAACAGAAAAGATAGGAGAGGCGGAGACAGAGGCCTCTGGCCGTATGCTTGTGAATTGCATTTGGCAGTACATGAGTAGTGCTACTGTTGTACTACTTTAAGCACTTCACATTTCTTGTGCATCTGCTGCCCACTGTGGTGGACTTCAGGGCCCAAAGTACTGCAAGGCCAGAGAGGAGGGGAGGCGCTTTAAAAAGACACGTGCTCCCCGCAGATGTGCCCGTGTGAAGACTGGGCCAAGACGGCCTGTCTGAGACCATCCGAGGCTGTGCCCCCCACTGACATATGGCCCATTTTAACATCCCCACACTTGTGAGACAAATATTTAGCATAAGAATTACACCGCAAGTCTCCAAACTAAATTGCCTATAATGGGAAAAAGAAAAGGGGTAATCTACGCGGGGCAAATGGTGAAGAAAGATCTACTTCCAGCTCAATAATAAATTATCTCTCTGGAGAAATGGGTTTAATCAACAATGAAATTGTTAATGCGGAGGAAAGACTTGGGGTTACCCAACAAACAGTAAATGAGGCATCTAAGAAATCGTTGGATTCTACGGCCAGGTTTGGAGCTCCCCGTTGGGTGTACTTCCAGATACCATGATTTCTTCAAATAATTGGAATTTCTGTGTTTTAATTGCCTCTTTAAGTACCATTACCAATTTTCCTCAACTTGCTGCAAGCTCTCCCCCAGCTAAAAAGAAGAGAGCACAAGCGAGAGCAATCCGGCCAAAGGAAGCCCAACTCTCCTTGTAAGGACAGTCAGGGTGCCTTACCAACAATTATAAAAACAGGCTGAATAAACTGATATTTTTTGGGAGGAAAATATTTTATTATTTAAGTTTTAAGTAGAGATATTTTGCCAAATAAGATACAAACCAATCCAACCACAAGAAACCAGGTCTATTACAGCAATTATGTATTACAATTCTACCGTTATCTATTCCTCCCCCTCTCATATTTAGTACTATTCATAAAGTGCATAATTTCTACTTACTCCCCTCCCACCTTTGCTCAGGCCTTGGTCCATCATCCATCTTTGGACCAGGAAGATAGAAAGAAACTGATATTTTGATTTAAAAAGTTGGATACCGAGATGGGTTGCTTAGAGAACTTAAATTTGCCTTAGAGGATGATAAAAGTAAGACAGTGCTGCTCGAGTCTGCTGAATTAAACATGTTGAAACTCTTAAAAAAGCACACCATTAGTCCTATTAATCAAAGTACGTCTTTCCAATGATGGCCATTTTATCTCTATTTCAATGGGACAGGAGCCAGTAAAGGGGGACATCAGAGAGCCTTCTTGACAGAGGCAAATCCCAATATGTACCCCAAATGTTGTGTAGATCGTAACAGCTCAAATGGGGGGGGGTGGAGTATTCCTCTCATGAGGCAGTGCAATTTCCTCTCCCCAATGCTGACACTCTGGGAGGTACTAATATTAAACGCCCTGATCTACACCAGGGCCGTAATCCTTAACCTCAAACTATTTTGCATTATCGCCTGTGACAACACAATGTGCTAATCACCATCTAGGAGCTGTCAGAGGATAATGCGAAATTGCCTTCTGACCGCCTGTGACAACTCCATGTGCTAATCACCATCTAGGAGCTGTCAGAGGATAACGCGAAATTGCCTTCTGACAGTTCAGGCAGGTAAGGGTAACTTTCCGCAACGTACTTTTCCTTAATGTTTATTAAAAATCTGACACAATTGATTTGGATTTTCAATAGCCATAAAAATAGTTGTTTAATTATTTTTCTTGGTAGTCCCTTTCTTGAGATATAGTTACAGCATTTTTATCTGCACTCTGATTTTCTACATAGGACAGTTAGACCTGCCAGAGAACAATAGCTTTTGGGTGCTAGTCACTGTAAGGAAATGTTAACATAAAAAATCTACCTGTTCTACTTTTAGATACCATGCATTCTGCCTGGGGCCACAATGCCTATGAAGGAGTGACTTATTGATATTCAAAGGGGGGTTTGACCTGTCAAAAGGGTTTATTTTGACACAACAAAATGAAGCTTTTACACTTCTACAGTCAGGCTACAATGGAGACCTAAAGTCATGTTTGCACTGCCACTATAGTGGCTGGCACAATAGGTGCTGCAGTCCACTAGTGGCATTTAAGATCTAGGTCCTTTGTACGTTTTGTCCTATATACTAGGCACTTATAGGCAAGCTAAATTTACCAATTCGGAGTATGCCAATTCGACCATATTAAAAGGGGGAGCACAAGCACTTTACTACTGGTTAGCAGTGGTAAACTGCACAGAGTTAACAAGCATTGGCATAGCCAATAGGTCTCGCCTTTGGGAGGGGTTATTAGTTTTGCAGAATATAAGGCTTCCTTAAGTAATCTGTTGAAAAATGCCTGATAAATGGGAAACATGCATCGAATTGTAGTAGTTGATTTTTTTTAGGGTATTGTAGTTGAAGGCGTATTCATGGGAGCTTGTGTCGGTTAGTACTTACCATACACTAGTATGGATTAATAATAATGCGGAAAAAAAATGTTGTTAATTTTTTTTTATTAAGAAATTAAACATACTTTTATTATACACACACTACTAAATACTATGGTGTAATTTAGAAACATTTACATTAGGCAGATGGAATTACTTTTGGTGACATTTTCAAATGTTATTTGACCCCCATTGAATTATGCCCCCCACCCAAAATCATACCCTATGGCATGGCATATGTATTAGCCGCAAATTTTCATGTTTTAATAGCTTTTCCTCATGAGCGTACCGGCAGACACCGGCTGAAATGGCTCTAGTGGCGCTGCCAGGAGTGCTGGGGCTGCCACTAGGCCCATTTATGAGGGTCATACTGTGCCCCAAATACTTGTTTTGCTGCAAATGCTGGAGCAAGAAGCCCATGCTCCTCTCTGCTTTGGAGACCTTGGCACTATTACTATGCCTCTGCTAAGTCATTAAATTACACTTCAACAGAGAGCGGCGAGCTGCACAACCGCCCTATGGCATGGCATATGTATTAGCCGCAAATTTTTATGTTTTAATAGCTTTTGCTCATGAGCGTACCGGAAGACACCCGCTGAAATTAAGCCCCTGTATAACTGTAGTGGCGCTGCCAGGAGTGCTGGGGCTTCTCGTTTCCCTTCGCAAGGTTAAGCAAGGGCGGGGGGAGGTATTTTGCAGCGCCCCATGCCACGACTGAACAAGCACTTCAAAGAAAAGCAGGGCGGCGAGTTAAGATCAATTAGTAACTTGGGGCAGAGGCTGAAATCCATAAAATAAAACAGCAATTTGCGACTGTGACTGCAGGGGTCTGCTGTCCCTCGCCGGCCTCCGTACCGCCCCAGCCCTTTCAGTAGGGTTCAAACTAAATCTGCTGGTATTACTGCTTCAGGATTCCAGTTGCAAACCTGTTGGCAGCTGTGCAAAGCCTTGTTGCATGTCTTCTTAGGCGGGGCCCCCCTCGCTGGATTTTAAACCTTCGCCGAGTGAGACACACTGTTTTACACTGTTTTTAAACTGCAAGAGGTGCCACATGATTGCAGCATAATTTACCTTTCTTTGCTGCATAAACAAGTCAACCCCGCCACATAATTTTGTCCTTTGCCGCATAATTCCAGTGGATTTAGCTAAAAAACAAATCAATAAAGCAGCATTGAACAGAATCGAGAAAGCGATGGAAAGATTAAAAGAGACATAAAGATATTCAGAGGCGGGGTTGGGGGGGCAAGAAAGAGGGGGAGGACGATAAACAGAGGGAGAGAGAAAGGAGAGAGTGGAGAGCGAGAGTGAGAGAGGGGGGAGAGATAAAGAGAGAGACAGAGAGGGAGGGAGAGAGAGAAAGAGGGAGGGAGGGAGAGAGAGATAGAGAGAGAGGGGGAGAGAGAGAAAGAGGGGGGAGAGAGAGAGGGACAGAGAGAGTGAAAGAGAGAGAAAGAGAGGGAGGGAGAGGGAGAGAGAGAGAAAGAGAGAGGGAGAGAAAGAGAGAGGGAGAGAGAGAGAAAAAGGGGGGAGAGAGAGGAGAGATAAAGAGAGAGAGAGGGAGGGAAAGAGAGAAAGAGGGAGGGGGAGAGAGAGAGAAAGAGAGAGAAATAGAGAGGAGAGAGAGAGTGGAAGAGTGAGAAAGAGAGGGAGAGAGAGAGCGAGAGAGAGCGGGAGAGACAGAGAGAGAAAGAGAGAGGAGAGAGACAGAGAGAGAGGGAGGAGAGATAAGGAGAGAGAGGGAGGGAGAGAAAGAGGGAGGGAGAGAGAGAAAGAGGAGAGATAGAGAGAGAGGGAGGGAGAGAAAGAAAGAGGGGGGGAGGGAGAGAGAGACAGGAGAGAGAAAGGGAAAGAGTGAGAAAGAGAGAGGGGGAGAGAGAGAGCTAGAGAGAGAAAGAGAGAGCGGGAGAGACAGAGAGAAAGAGAGAGAGAGAAAGCGAGAGGAGGGAGATATAGAGAGAGAGAGAGAGAGAGGGAGGGAGAGAGAGAGAGAGAGAGAGAACACGCCCTGGTGGGAGCTGCGGCCCCCGCAATATTTCTAAAGAATAACGTAATGTCATTTTAATTTTCTTCCCTATCTATAGAGTTATTTTGAGAATTTCCCTCGTTTTTTCTATTCCGGTATTTTTCGCTGGCACATTTTTACTGTTCGTGGAGGAAGAAAGAGCTGGCGGGGATGGGTGGGGGGAGGGCGATGAGTAGGGGAGGGAAGTGGAGAGACCGGGACAGGGCCGTTTCTACCATTAGGCAAGACTAGGCGGCCGCCTAGGGCGGCAAAAGGGGGAGGGCGGCAAAAAACATGAGTTCTCCCCACGCCCCAACAGTAAGCACGCCCTGCTGTCCTCTCTCTTCTGGGCCCCAGCAGTTCAAGAAGCCCCTAGAACTCGACCGTTCAAGAGTTTTGAATGTTAGTTTCTCCAGTACATCCTGTTTCTAGGTCCTGTGGTTCCTCGCACCCTCTTCCTTTCCTATCTCCTTTACCTGTCCCTCTGTACCTCTCACATCTCTCCTCCCCTTACTATTCATTCTTTTAACATTTTGTGACTCACCAGCGCCAAGAACGGTTTTGAACGACACGTAGCGCTACATAAATACACTGACAATTCCAGGAGCCTTGGTTTTAGTGAGAAAACACAAGCGTAGGTGTTCAATAGGCCGTGAGCTCTACACGATTACTTATTTTATTGTTAATAGTTTTAATATCCTGTAAAGTAATCGAGATAAAGAAAAGTGTCGTGTTTTGTGCTACACTCCAAGCGAGGGATAAAAGTACTGACCAGCAGAAATACATTTGGCTCGAAGGAAGATTTAATGAAATGCGCTCATCTCCGCCATCGGGGCCAAACATGTGCACACCATCTCGGATCACGCAGAGGCCGGAATGGAAGGAATTTTTAGATATGACCAAAAAGTTGTAGAGATTTTGTAAACAGTTCCCTCGGATGTGCGTGACAAGTCAGGAGTGATTTCCGCTATTTCGAATACTAGATTATTTTTTTACATCATGTTATTTAAACACAGGCTCTAAGTCAGTGTGTGTTCCCTTCAATATTACTTACCCCTTTTGTAGCGCCCATGCTAAACTGAGCTGCTTCTTCGTGCTTAATGTATATCTAACTGTGATAGTCCGCGAAGCTCGTTTTATTGCTTCGGGAGGCGCTCTCTGCTACTCACAATCCACTGCATCAACTCATAATCACCTCAGAGGCACTACATTAATGTTGTTTACTGAAAAACTCAGAACCACCAAAAGATTCTTTTGGTGGTTCTGAGTTTTTCAGTAAACAAGAGTGCAGAGAGGGCCACGTCTTTGGGCGCTATGTCATGGGTATTCGATATCCAATTATTAAATGCCTTTGCCTTTAACGATAACATTAACAGAGGAAAACAAGATACCTACGTCCGACGCCCCAGTAAAGCTATCTTGATTCATTTTAGCCCGTGAACGGGTTAGAGAGGGAGGAATAGTATTTTTAAATGTATTTTGAGTGATAAGGGTGTTAAAAGACAGGGACAGCTGCGTGATGTGACCAAACAAGAGGAAAAGGCCTTTTGACACTAATCAAATTATGCTTGGTAGCGATGGAGAAGAGGAGGATGAGAGTGAGAGAGCGTGAAAGGAAGAGAGTCGACGAGCGAGAAGCAGACAGACGGAGTGGAGATGGGGGTGAGGAGAGGTGAACACGAGACGAGGAGACAGAGAGGGTTGACGCTGGGCTGAAGAGGGGGGAGGGCGAGGGAGAGACTCATGAGGTGGACACTGGAGAGAGCGAGAAAGAAGGGGAGAGAGAGACTGACAGAGTGAGTAAGAAAAGATGGAACGGATGGGGGGGGCAGACAGGAGCGATATCGAGAAAGACCCCATAACTGAGTGCCTCGGTTATACTTAGTGCGCCTCACGGCCCCACGGTTGAAGGTGCGAGGTGTGTCAGTGTCTCCCTTTCTGGCCTTCTCATCCCGCCCCACGTCCAGCCTCTCATCAGTGAGTCAGAGTAGGGCATTAACTCCGCATTAAAGCCTCGTGTTTCACAGGCCTTGAATTTGCGACTGTGACTGCAGGGGTCTGCTGTCCCTCGCCGGCCTCCGTACCGCCCCAGCCCTTTCAGTAGGGTTCAAACTAAATCTGTTGGTATTGCTGCTTCAGGATTCCAGTTGCAAACCTGTTGGCAGCTGTGCAAAGCCTTGTTGCATGTCTTCTTAGGCGGAGCCCCCCTCGCTGGATTTTAAACCTCCGCCGAGTGAGACACATGAAATGTGATATGCTGTTTTACACTGTTTTTAAACTGCAAGAGGTGCCACATGATTGCAGCATAATTTGCCTTTCTTTGCTGCATAAACAAGTCAACCCCGCCACATAATTTTGTCCTTTGCCGCATAATTCCAGTGGATTTAGCTAAAAAACAAATCAATAAAGCTAGTACCTTGTGCACCGGGGGATCGGGGGAGATTGCCTACAATCCCCAGCACTCTTCGCGGCAGGAGGGCCGCCAACGCTTTACATTCGCGCCAGGAGGCGCACAAAAGGGCTGCTGTACTCCCGCAGCGCAGGACGCGCCCGGGCAAAGCCCGGGCCAAGGGCGGGCCCGTCTGCGGCAGGCAGAGGCGGGGCGGGGCCAGGTCTCTCGGTCCGTGGTCTTTGGTTACCTACCTGATCATTTTTCCGGTCTCCTCCTATACTATTAAGCACATTTTTTTCTATTTTATTTCTGCATAGAATTAATTAAACTGTCATGTCGGCAAATTTGAGAGTCAGAGGAGGGAAGTTGGTCACGTCAAAATCCATGCCAAACTCCACACTTGACTGCTTTTTACTGCGAGCAGCTAAGGCCATTGATGAGGAGATTGAGGTTGCTGAACGGCAGCGTTCAGTGGGAGGAGGTCCGGTTGGCCTAGCCACTGACCCAGATATGATGGATGATCAAATAAATTCCGCACCTACAATTAGTCTTGTGGCTCCATCTCCTGCAAAGCAGCCCTGCACAACATCTCTAACTCTACCAGTACGAGAGATGGCTGGTAAAAGGAAGAAAAAGTTAAACATATGGAGCCCATAAGATGTATACGGACAAGGTCCAAGAGACAGTCCAAGGATACATGCCCAGAAGCCCCGAGCTTGTTCCCACAAGGACTAGTCACCTCGAATGGATCTGATGTGTTATTACCAACTCAGCCAGTAGCTATTTCTCAGCAAATGACTATGGCACTAATATCCTTGATTGAAGAGACGATCTCTAGAAATTTTCTACCAATCTTAGCCAGACTGGATAAATTGGAGTCTACTGTGGCACTTATGCATACTATGATTATGGATTTAACTACAGGGGTAGGGGTAAAATTGAATCCTTTGGTCGGGGGCACTATTCAAAAGGGGACTTTAAATCAATTTGAAGGGCCATCTGTTATTTGTAATACTGAATTACCATGCCCTGTGAATAATGTTGTCCCCCGAAATCCAGGCCGCGCAGTTGTACAGAAGCACCAAGGGTCTGTTAGTACTAGTCAAGGGGTAAATGTATGCACGTTTCCAAGTAAAAATAAGCCTGGTTTACCATCTGTAGTTAATATTGGGAACGATGTACGTACTAACTGTACACTTCAGCTAATGCCTTCATTATCGTCTCATAAGAATGGCCCAATTACTCGAGATGATAAAGTAATCTTACATCTTCCACCAATGTGCTGTCCTTATGTAGCTATTCTTAATAATGTTCCCACCCTGCAGGAAAACCAGACTGAATCGCAGTCCCAACTAAAAAATAAAACTTGCTACTGGCTTCAACAGAACACAAACTTTTCTAATTCAGATTATCATGATATTTTACTTGTGAGACGGGTCAGCTGGATTGGCCCGTTACGCAAGTCAACTTGCGGAGATTGCATTGTTATTAACTGTAGATCCCCAATTATTGCTAGTCGGCTGTTGGGAGGGGGGTCTTACATAAATAATGAGATGCTGAGCAAAGCGATCGCAATCTTACCACTTGTTTTTTTTTACAGGCACCTAGAAATTAATGAGAGGAACGCTTTAGCCAGTGAAATGGTCAGTGCAAGGATTCCTATACATCAGGAGGCTCCGCCACTGGAAACTAGAAACAGGTACCATCTCCTGAGTTCTCTGGATTCTCAGGATTGACTATCGAGAGCTTCTTCATCCTTTGCAGAAGATAAGTCTGTTATGCAGTCTGATGCAATCCCCATCCCATGTACCAGTAGTGATCCTGTCTCAAATAATTTTGTAATAAATGGTACTCATCTTTACTCCCAACTAATGCCTGGGGGGGTCACCAACACTATAGGGCTTAAGCAGGAATCCTTAGTCGACCCCCTTGATTTGAAAATTTTATCCTGGAATATAGCCGGTATAAAGCCTAAATTAACTGATCCTGATTGCTGTGAGTTATTGGATGGTTTCCACTTCTGCCTTTTGCAGGAAACCTGGGCAGTACGACGTATTCACAGAGTAGGTTTTACCACTTATAGTATTGAAGCCAAACAGCCGGCAGCCGGACGTCCAGTAGGTGGCCTTTAATCTGGGTCAAAAACTCGCTAGAGTGTAAAATCAAGGTTTTAGATCTTAACTCCGATGAAATACTTGGGCTAGAACTCTCACTGGGTAAGGATAATGTGAAAGTAAGACTTTTAATATCTATAATCGGTTTAATAGCCCCCATAGACCATCGGAGATATTAACTACTCTGACTAATTATCTTGAGTCAGCCCCGGGAGTCACCGACTGATAATTGCCGGAGACTTTAATACAACTTTTGAACCGGTTGATTATATCCAGGATCTTATTTCAGGCGAAGACATGGCCAGGGGGATTGCTAAACTTCATATACCACCTATCAAGAAATGCACTAGAGTGGGACAACAAGTTTTGTCGCTCACTATTGCATTTGGGGTTAGAGCCTGTAATGGTCGGACATACTCTGATAAAGATGCGTGTCATACTTTTAAAAGGGGGCCTCAAAGTCTCGGATCGACTATATTCTTGTCGATCTTGATCTTTGGTCTAGTGTTAAAGATATGGCTATTTTAACCCGGGATGACAGTGATCACAATGCCCTGTCTCTTACGTTGACCGGTTTAGCCCCACTGTATTGTCACTCCAGGGTAGAAAGTGCTGCGGTCATTACTACAAATAACAACAGAAGAGTTAAGTGGCCCTATATTTTAGCTGATCCAATTGTACTTCCTAAAATTTACTTAGAGGTGGAGCAGACTTTAATAGTCTTGAGTGCCTCCACCACAGGGCCAGAAGTTGTTATGACTACTTTCTTTAAGTTGATCTCAAATATAAGACCTTTCTTTTTAAACAATGTTTTAGATCAAAGCGGAACACAGCGCCTTGGTATAATGAAGCTTGCAAAAAAGCCAGAGATGACTTATTTGATGCAGTGAAATGTAAGTCCCCCGCAGTTGTTAAAAGCTGTAGAAAGTCCTACAAATTGGCACAAAATAAGGCTAAAAGGGAATGGGAGTCTAAAAAGTGGAGCATGCTTTTAGATGCTGCGAAAAATAAGAATAGTCAACTTTTTTGGCACCTTTTGTCAAAGGGGTCACCAAATTTAGAAATGGAAACAGACTTCCACATTCAGCCCCATGTGTGGGAGGAATATTTTGGGGTTTTATTTGCAGGCCAGGGGCCACTATACGATTCAGGCACATACACGATTCCGTGCGGTTTTGATACATCAGAGGGAGATCTTATAACTGTAGATGAAACTATTTTGGCCATAAATTTGTTGCAGAGTGGGAAGGCCCCGGGCCTAGATAAGCTTCCTGGCGATCTGTTCAAAGCTGAACCTATTATAAGGGGCACTTTGCTCCAAAAAGTCTTTAACGCCATCTTGCTTGGGGGGCCTATTCCGGAAACCTGGCGGGGTGCCGAAATTATCCCCATCCACAAGAAGGGTGACAAAGGGTTGCCTGCTAATTATAGGCCTATTATCTTAATAGATGTCTCCCCAAAAATATTTTCTAAAATCATTCTGACTAGAATTCATAATTGGATTGAGGGAAATAATGTTCTGTCTGACCTTCAGGCAGGATTTAGGGCTTCCACAAGCACCACTGACCAAGTCTTTAGATTCCTCCTATTAATATGGAAGGAAGTTACCATCAGAGGAGGTCATCTATACGTGGTGTTTGTGGACCTAAAGACTGCCTTTGATTCTATCGATAGGTCCCAACTATGGCGCGCACTTAGCGTACTAGGAATTCCGTCCTACATACTTAGAATTTTGATCCGGCTACATTACGACACCTATGCCAAGGTTAGGTGGAATTCGAAGGAAGCTTGACCAATAACATACTGGTCCGAAAAGGTGTGCGCCAGGGCTGCGTTCTTGCGCCTACATTATTTACCCTTTATATTAATGGTCTAATTGGTGAACTCTATAATTGTGGTGGAGACCCTCCGAAACTGGCAGGCAGTGCAGTGCCTTGTTTGTTGTTTGCGGACGACACACTGCTTATTGCTAGAACACCCCGAGGAATCCAAAACCTTTTAAATAAATTTGCTAAGGTATGCAAAGAAAAGGGCCTAGAAATAAATTGCTCCAAGACTAAATACATGTCTTTTAATCCCTACAAATCCAGCAAGGCTAAACTTGTGCTGGGCACGCAAGTATTGGAGCAAGTTAAGTCCTTTGATTACTTGGGAGTTCGTATTAGCGATAGGTTGGCTTGGAATCTGCAGTTGGAAAAGAGTACTTTGACCCTCCAGCACGTAGACTGTGCCCTAGTACGCAAGGTTAGGCCTCCCCTACCGGCCCATTTCTCCCATCCTAGAATTGCACAGGGCAAAAGCATTAGGAGCCGCCTTATATGGGGCCGAGTTATGGGGGTTGGAAAATCTGACGGACCTAACCCTTGCTGAAAATAAATTTATTAGAGCCATTATGAATCTGCCAGTGAACACACCACTACTGCCGCTAAGGCTAGATCTTGGCTTAAAATCTATTGAACATTTTGCTATTCTTAGGGCACTCTTGTTTTGGATAAGGGTCTGGACAAGCAATACTCAGGTACCGCTGAAGGAAGCTTTGGTTGAGCTGATTGCCCTGCACAAGCAAACAGGCCGAATTAAGTGGTTTAAAAAGATCAAGGCTTGGTTCTCAAAAATAGGGTTGGGGCAGCTCTGGGAGGAACCTGGGACCATTATTAAATCTATGGTCCCTCTTGTTAAAAAAGGTTTTGGGGGTTGATGGTTTCGGAAAACATTGAACGTATTGCACATGGTACTTTAACAACAAGGTTTTTAAATGTTAAAGACAGTTTTGGTTTCGAAACTTTTTGGATGATATCGAACCCCCACAGGCAAGAGCACTGTATACCCAACTTAGATATGGAACTATTCCCTTAAATGCTAGGAGAAGTTCCTGGGGAAATATGTCGGTCGATCCATTGTGTCCTTCTTGCCACATTGCCCCCGAGACACTTGAGCATTTTTTCTTTTTCTGTCCCTCCTATGTTGATTTTAGAAGAACATGGATAGTTCCTGTTTGCCGTATGCTTTCCATTAGGTGTTCTTCAGATGCCATACGCATTTTTAAATTTGATACCACAAGATGGTTAGTGTTCGCTATTTCGAGATTCTTGCTATTTGCCTGGTGGAGGAGGACAAAATGTGTAAACTGGTCTCTGAACATTGTTGTGCCTATTTAGTCCTACTTGGTTTTTGTTTGATCGTGCTTACTATGTTTTTATGGGACCCATAATTTTGTATTTTATTAGATTTTAATGAATTTATATTCTTTTAATGTAATATCTATTGGTTTTATTCTGATGTATTGTTTTATGATGTGAATGATCATATTTTTGATCGAATAAAAAGAAAAAAGAAAAAAAAGTCAACCCCGCCACATAATTTTGTCCTTTGCCGCATAATTCCAGTGGATTTAGCTAAAAAACAAATCAATAAAGCAGCATTGAACAGAATCGAGAAAGCGATGGAAAGATTAAAAGAGACATAAAGACATCCAGAGGCGGGGGTGGGGTGGGGCGATAAACAGAGGCAGAGAGAAAGGAGAGAGTGGAGAGCGAGAGTGAGAGAGGGAGGAGAGATAAAGAGAGAGCGGGAGGGAGAGAGAGAAAGAGGGAGGGAGAGAGAGAGAGAGAAAGAGGGGGAGAGAGAGAAAGAGGGGGAGAGAGAGAAAGAGGGGAGAGAGAGAGGGACAGAGAGAGTGAGAGAGAGAGAAAGAGAGAGAGAGTGAGAGAGAGAAAGAGAGAGAGAGGGACAGAGAGAAAAAGGGGAGAGAGAGAGAGGAGAGATAAAGAGAGAGAGAGAGAGAGGAGAGATAAAGAGAGAGAGAGGGAGAGAAAGAGGGAGGGAGAGAGAGATAGAGAGAGAGAAATAGAGAGGAGAGAGAGAGTGAAAGAGTGAGAAAGAGAGAGGGAGAGAGAGAGAGCAAGAGAGAGAGAGAGCGGGAGAGACAGAGAGAAAGAGAGAGAGAGAAAGAGAGAGGAGAGAGACAGAGAGAGAGGGAGGAGAGATAAAGAGAGAGAGGGAGGGAGAGAAAGAAAGAGGGAGAGGGAGGGAGAGAGAGAGAAAGGGAGAGAGAGGAGAGAGAAAGGGAAAGAGTGAAGAGTGAGAAAGAGAGAGCGGGGGAGAGAGAGAGCGAGAGAGAGAAAGAGAGAGCGGGAGAGATAGAGAGAAAGAGAGAGAGAGAGAAAGCGAGAGGAGAGAGATAGAGAGAGAGAGAGAGAACGCGCCCTGGTGGGAGCTGCGGCCCCCGCAATATTTCTAAAGAATAACGTAATGTTATTTTAATTTTCTTTCCTATCTATAGAGTTATTTTGAGAATTTCCCTCGTTTTTTCTATTCCGGTATTTTTCGCTGGCACATTTTTACTGTTCGTGGAGGAAGAAAGAGCTGGCGGGGATGGGTGGGGGGAGGGCGGTGAGGAGAGTAGGGGAGGGAAGTGGAGAGACCGGGAGGAAGAGGAGGATGAGAGTGAGAGTGAGAGAGCGTGAAAGGAAGAGAGTCGACGAGCGAGAAGCATACAGACAGAGTGGAGATGGGGGTGAGGAGAGGTGAACACGAGAGGAGGAGACAGAGAGGGTGGACGCTGGGCTGAAGAGGGGGGAGGGCGAGTGAGAGACTCATGAGGTGGACACTGGAGAGAGCGGGGAAGAAGGGGAGAGAGAGGCCTACAGAGTGAGTAAGAAAAGATGGAACGGATGGGGGGAGGGCAGACAGGAGCGATATCGAGAAAGACCCCATAACTCTGTCGGTTGTTATGGTGATCTTTTATCTCAGCGCCGGGACACTCTTGGGAGTAGCCGCGCGCTTTATAAATTCCTGATAACATAACATAACATAACTGAGTGCCTCGGTTATACTCAGTGCGCCTCACGGCCCCACGGTTGAAGGTGCGAGGTGTGTCAGTGTCTCCCTTTCTGACCTTCTCATCCCGCCCCACGTCCAGCCTCTCATCAGAGAGTCAGAGTAGGGCATTAACTCTGCATTAAAGCCTCGTGTATCACAGGCCTTGAATTTAGTGCGCACTGAAAACACGATTCACCAAAATAACCTGTGGAGAGAAAAATGAGTAAAAAGATAAATCTGTATAAATAAAAGAGAGAAAATGATTCATTGTGACGTGAACTTAGAAGAGTGCAAAAATAGGTAATGAACGCCAGTTTAGTTAAAGAGCGTCAGAGAACAGCCAGAGCTGGAGAGCAGGGTGCAATGGATACTGTGTGTGATCGATGCTACAGAGTGCGTCGTTACAAGCAGAGTGACGAGAGATTAAAGGTGCGGAGAGTCAGTGGGCACATCTGAAGGCCCTACCCGTTTTTTTCCCGTTCAAATAACTTTATTCGATTCAGTCGAATCATAAAAGTTTGCAAACATACATTCAATAATAAAAAGAATATTCATAAAAGAAAACTTTATGCAGAGGTTAAACATACAGTACAAATATTGTCTTTCCTAAGTCATATCACCCCAGCACAGATTCTATCGAATTAAAAGCCTCCTATCGTTCTACAACACATTTATACAAGGTATTAAAAAAGAACCCTAAAATCACTTAAAACTTAAATTCATTTTAAAGTTCATAGCGTTTCCTGATTGAAAAAGCTATTCTAATGAAGTTAAGCACAGAGCTGCAAATAGCAGCAGTAGATAGTGACCGAAAGTAATTAAAACCCTCCTGGTAAGAACAGGGACGGATTTCCTTTAAAACGGGCTTGATGAAACGTGCCCTTGGGTCTTTATAAAGTGTGCAAAACAGCATAAAGTGCATTGTGCTCTGATGGGCTAAGTTGTTACAGGGACAGGGGGTTAGTCTCTCACACCAACCTGCCTGTTTGGGAAAAGCCACAAGAAAGTGCAATGTGCAAAGACGGAATCTGCTCATAAGGAAACGCGATTGAACATGCATAGTAAAAGACAAATACAATTGCTGATGGCCTAGAGTCGCACGATCTGGTATTTCACAATCCTATTTAAACATACTTAATTCAGTGCGATATGCATTTTTTATAACCAGTTTCATGTTGGATTGGATACTATCGGGATTATCGTAATATTTTTCTAAGCCTATTTTATAAAAAAGTATCTTTGACATAACGAAGCCAGGGGAGTAACATTGCGTTATCAAGATTCATACAATCTCTAAGGATACTCCTTGAAAATAATAGGTCCTCTGAAGTCCAGATTTTCCGCCATAAAATCAATGGGGCAATATTTATTCTATCTTTTACATAATCCAGACCCACTTCAGAGTGACAGAAAAGTGTTGAAGAACTGCTAGGAATCATCAATAATCTTTTTAAAAATGTATTCTCTAAAATCTGAATCTGGGAGCTTTTATGGTATCCCCATACTCCTGCCCCAAAGGTAACTACTGACAAACATTTTGATTTGTATAATGTTATCATTTCTGCTACCGGCTTATGTCCAAGCTTGCAGGAAAAACGAAACAGCCCCTCTATTATTCTGCTAGTTTGTTGAACCCTAGCCACAATTAGATGGTCCCAATTCAATTTATTATTAAAAACATTCCCCAGATAAGTAAAATTTGGCACCTTATCAATGATTTTTTCCTTCACTATAAATTTTCTTGTTTTAGTTTGATTGGAACCGCATACCATAATAAATGATTTGCTAAAATTTACTTTTTGGTCCAATGCCATCATGAATTCAGTAAAAGCATTCAAACATTTTTGAAGGCTATTGGCCGTTAAAGTCATCAAAACTGTATCATCAGCGTATGACAACAATGGAACCCGTTTGCCTCCTATACTTGGGAAGTCCAATTGCTGTTCTAACAGAAATGATTCCAATCCATTTGTATATATTAGGAATAAAAAAGGGGCCAAAATGCAACCCTGGCGTACCCCCTCAGTAGAAGCGATGGGCCTAGTCTTCTCTCCTCCAGGACCAAAATGAATAGCTACAGTGGTAGACGCATGTAACCTGCACAGTAGGGTAATGAGGGGTTCTTCAAAACCCATAGTTTCCATCAGTGTCCACAACTTCCCCCGGCTCACTGTGTCGAAAGCACTGGACAAGTCCATGAAGGCCAGGTGGATCGATCCCCCCCTGGCCCTCATGTACTTGCCCATAATCATGGACAGGTTGAGGCACTGTTCATTTGTTCCCATCCCCCTCCTGAAGCCATATTGAGTGTTCGATATGAGTCCAGAGACATTGGCCCATGACTCCAGACGTGCAAGGATTACCCTCCCCATAACCTTGCACGTGGCGTCAATTAAAGAAATCGGCCTATAGCATGTGGGGTCATTCCTGTTACCTTTTTTAAAGATCGGTACCACTACTGCTTTTTTCCTTGATAATGGAATACGATCCACTATTACTGCTTTAAAAACATTAAGCATCAGGGGGGCCCAAAGTTGAGGATTGCTTTTAAATAAGTCCAGGGGCACCCCATCTGGTCCTGGGGCTTTCGAGGAAATACCCTTTCCTAAGGCGTCCTCAACCTCACTTAAAGAGAGGGATGAACTAAGTTGGTATGCAGTTTGTAAGTTGATGACTATCTCATCCCTTTGCTCTTGTGATGAGACACCCTTTGGGTTGAATATACTCAGAAAATGAGACTCCCAAGCTTCCCCCGTTATAGTCGAGTCCATACTCCTTGTGTCATTAGAGAAAAGGACGATTTATGACTTCCCAGAAACTCTTGGAGTCCTTAAGAGCACTGGCTCTTTCAAGATCTTCCCAGGCCAGTCTTCTCAGTTCGTCCTTCCTATGCTTAATTACGCTTTTGTAGGTCTGTCTAACAGTTTTAATCAAAGCCCTGTCACGGGGGACTACATGCAGAGCTTTCCTCAGATCTTTTTGCGCCGTGGAACACTCAGCATTAAACCATTTTATTTCCGGTGAATCCTGTCTCCTCACTGATTTGGTCAGGTTTTTAGCCACATCTTCACAAATTGATTCAAAGCATTGTATTATAGCATCTGGATGGGAGTCATAAGCTAAGCATGTCATAACTTGAATTAGATTTGCCTTGATAATGACTTCCTCAAATTTTGCGGGATTTATTGTACTCCATTTTAACCTCACCCCCTGATTGCGATTATGCTTTAGCGGGCGTTCATCACCCCTACCCTTCTGTGCAATAACATGCATGGAAGCAGTAAGGGGGTTATGGTCGCTAGCAGGGTTTGGTTCGACCGCAAAACTGTCTACAAGACATGCATACTTACTAGATATCAGCATAAAATCAATTGTGCTTGCTCTACCACCACCCTGATAGGTTGGAAACTGCACCGAAGAATACTGACCAAGGTATCAATCATGCATAAATCATTTACTACAATGATGGTATTTAGTGCTTCGCCCTGTGGGGTATGCTTAAAGTGAGACAAAGGTTGATCTGCAGTGTCTACAATCCCACATACTTTGTGCATGCTGTGCTGACATAGGGTACAGTTAAAATCGCCTACCCAAATTTTACACAATGGGTAAAATTTCACCGCAACTTTATCAATTTCCTCTTTAAGGATGTTAATAACCCCACAATTTTGTGGGTCAAAAATATTGTAGTACCAATGAATCAATAATAGTGTGGCGTCAATCAGATTAGAAATCAGAATAAGCTGATACCAAGGGGAGTCAGTTATGTTCTCTATCTTTAGTGACTCATATTGGATGGAAATCAGGGTCACTAGTCCTCCCTTTGCCCTCCCTGCAGATGATGGTTTTGCCTGGACATTTAATGAAAAATATCCGTCCATAGTGACATCATCCCTGCTCCAGGTTTCCTGGGCACAGATAATGTCAAATGTCTTCACATATTGTACCCAGGCCTCATCTGATAGTTTTGAAGAGATGCCCGCAATGTTCCATGAGATAAGCCTGAGTGGGCGGGCATTAGGATTCCGAACCGTTGAGACTTCACCAACAGTATTACTAGTAACTTGCTCTGCGGGCATAATATCTAAATCCAACCCTACATTTCCCGCACTCTCATTATGCGGGTGCAGAGGTGGGCATAAGCTGTTCTCATGGTCTGAAATAAAAGGAGAGACAGCTATACTATCTACTTTATTAAGGGCAATCTCTGGGGCATTATTTAAAATAACCTTTTTCCCTGACTTTCTCAAATTTGGTATTAGTCAGTCTATATCTGCAAGACCACTTAAGGCCTCAAAATGATTTGGGTGGTACCAAGGAGGAGGCTGGGAGTGCGGGTTTACCCATGCACATCTATTGTCTTCCACTGTATGCCATCGGGGTCTAGGTGGCTGATAAAAAAACCCCAAGGGTAAAATGGAAATCCCCCTCTCATTTGCAAAGTAATCGTCCATCCTATCTAATATTGTCCTGACCAAGCCTGGGGATCTAAAAGTTAATGCAATACAATCTCCGGGGAATGTCTTGTTAGATTTCCCCACCCACCCAGTCCGGCGCGCCATCTTAAATTCAGAAAATAGAAGTTTATTATTAATACCTGTCCTTGCACTTAGAAAGTGTAGAGATTTGTTGCTCAGTGTTGACCAGTGCTCCATGTCACCGGGCAGCAATGAGGGAACATTAGCCAGCACTACTATATATGGGGTTGCTTCTGGAGGTAAGTGCAGGTTGGAATATGGGCCACTAGGGGGTCTTTGATCAAGAGACCGGCCTTCTAAAGTGCCTGTGTTTCGGTATCTCTCATCATGGTTATTATGTGCCCTATCAGCTCGGGCACTTCTTGGGGCATATGCGGTCTGGACATTCCTTTGAGACAGACCTTCTGTCTGGTGTGGAGTCTCAGTGCCATTCGAAGGAGGGCATGCTACCCTTGGGAGAGGAAAACCATCCTGTGTCACAGGTCTTAAAGAGGGTTCAGGGTGATGCACATCCCCCTTCGCAGCACCACCCTCAGCCCTGTTTTGCCCATGATCTACAGAGGGTAAGGAAGCGCTAGGTGCTGGTTTTTCTAAATGCGCTAACCTGGCCTCAATTTCAGTTAGCTTTTGCAATATCGGGTCTAAATGACCTGAAATCACAAGTTCCATTTTTTTCAAAAAAGCTTCCCTCTCCTGGGTAGATATTGCTACCATTGATACCCCATCATCTGGAGCTGGTGCTTGAATAACCCCCTGATTATGCTCTTTGTCAACAGGTTTACTCCTACGACCCAAAGGTTTAGGCAGAAGATAACTTTGTTTGTTTTGTTTATTTGGCGCCTGCCCCTTCCTTTTCTTTGATGGCGGTGCAAAACTACTCCCATGGTTAATCTTTGCTTTTTGACCCCGTGTGACAACATTTGGCCTAACTGAGGTATCGGATTTTTCAATGATATCCGAGGCGTTGATGATTTCAGGGCCTGGGGAATGTAACTCACTGATTTGTGATGAACAAACTTCCAGACTCATTTGTGAAGCAGGGATGATAAGAGCAGTTCGGTTATGAGGGATTTGGGGCTCCAGGGACAATCTGCGCTCTGTAAGTTCTATTTCGTGAATGAGTGCCGATTCAGCCCTCAGTAAAAAAGCGTCCAATGTCCCCACTACCCCTTGCCCATTTCCAGATTTTAGCCTATTCATTTTATCCCCCCTCCTCAATACAGAGTCAGTACCAACAATGATAATGTCACAGTACCTTCTAGAGTCGACACTGGTTGAAACCAGAGCGATGTAAAAACGTTAATAATGTGGCCCAGCCCGGCCTCCTTCGGCCTCTGACGGGAGCCCTGTGTTCCTTTTAAACGCCTCCTGGCGCTTAATTCCGGCGTGGGCGGCGTGCGCGCCGCTAGGGCTGCTGGGGATTGTGGTCCTAGACCGGCCTCCTCTCACGAGACCAGCGATGCCCCTAAATGACTCCGGCGGCGGTGGCGGCAAAGACCAGAGGCAGAGAAAAATCAAAGTAAGTGAAGCTCCCGCGCTGCGGGAGCCCTGTGTTCCTTTTAAACGCCTCCTGGCGCTTAATTCCGGCGTGGGCGGCGTGCGTGCCGCTAGGGCTGCTGGGGGTTGTGGTCCTAGACCAGCCTCCTCTCACGAGACCAGCGATGTCCCCAAATGACTCCGGCGGTGGTGGCGGCAAAGACCAGAGGCAGAGAAAAATCAAAGTAAGGGGAGCTCCCTTGAGCTATGACATGAACATTCTTTGATGCTGTTCTTGTAGCTGCTCTACAATCTTGACCTGGTCTAGTAAATTCTGAATTTCAGCCTTTTGTCTGTTAATAATCTCCTTGTACTTTGAGAGTTCATCTTCCGTTCTCAGCCTTTCAGCCTCGACACTTCACCTTTGTTCTGAGTGTATGAAGTTCATCCATTCCTTCTGTGAAAGTTCGCTTCAGATCATCAAGTTCTTTTATTTTTGCATGATGTACAGAGAAAAGCACATTCCCGAAGCTGAAGGAGAAAGCACGCCGCTCCCTGAGACCTGTGTTGCTTGAACTCAGGATAGCTAAAGGCTTGTTAAAGGTGCAGAGAGTCAGTGGGCACATCTGAAGGCCCTACCCATAGCTACGTACTCTGTCACTATCCGGAGCATCACGCTTGTGGAGCGGAGGTCTGCAGATGATGGTCACTGAGGCTGAGTTATCCTACCCTTGAAGCCCTATCAGACGTCACTCTGCCCCCTCTCTGTATTAGAGGAGTCACTGCGGAGGAGTCAAAGATAAGCAGGGCGGTGCGTTCAAATCAATTAGTAACATGATACAGGATACTAGGTTAAGCAAGGGCGGCAGCGTTAGGAAAGGCAATAAATTGCTTTAGCAGATAACAAGCCAAAGCACGTGACCAAGGAGGAATGCATCTGCCACCCTCCTCGCTCCCGACAGCAAAAGGCCATGGGAGTGAACATTTTAAGAAGAGGTGGGACATGCACCCGCCTTTGGCCAATTGCGTGCTTTCATTTATTGAAAGCCACACGCAAAGGCCAATAGAATTTGACAACCAGACGCACGAGCTTTCTGAAAGCTTTCTGAATGTCTGGAGTGATTACAAGAGGCCCTCTCCTAGAGCAGCAGCGCATGCGCTGCGCTAGGCGAGACCTAAAAAGGCAGCAAATATATAGGGTCCTGCAAAGGGCGAAAAAAATCTGTATTGACCATGCAAAAAAGACTGATGTCTTACTACAGGCTTAAAGACGTCTTCTAGCATTAAAGGAGATTCATGGAAATACTGCTCTGTGTCCTCACGCAGGACTTCTTCTCGGTTCTTTGTTAGCCACCATGTGTGGAGGCGGAGGTGTCGCATACCTTCCCCACTAATATACCCAATGAGGCACGGTCTGAGAGGCTCAAGGCAAAAATACCCATGTCATTCACTTTAATTTGGTCTGTCATGTGGACAAAGACATAATCAAGCCATGAGAAGGACCTATGGGTCCAGAGAAAAAGGGTTTGTTCACAGTGATGAGGGTGAGGGGGCACCACACATCTTGTTGACCACATGCCTCTACAAAGGCTCCTATGTGCCACCATTTGTGGGAGTAGAGTGTCCTCTGCTGGTCACAGATGATAATACACATACTATAACATTGATTTAGGTTTCACCGTAGGCTTTAATAGTTGCTTTTTTGCATTTTCTTTTACTGGGGGTACTAGTAGTAAGCGTCATTGCAACCTGGTAATAATTCTTAGGAACTTTGTTGCTGTTACTTAACATTGTGGGAGCTCGCGCATGGCTCTTCCCAGTTAATGAAGATTACTAGCTGACAGTAGTCAGAAAAGATTTCCCCTGGCATCATGAATGATGTGAAAATTAACTTCTAAGAAGTAGGTCTGCTGTTCAGTCGATCACACAAACTGATCTCCGTTCCACCGCAAGAACTTGATTAATTACAGTGACATGATCCTGGAGAGTAAGAGAGTGAGAGTTCAGACCCGCAGGGCTCCCATAACATATGTAACATTTGGAATGCATACATTTCAGTAATGAAGGACCAGGTACACGTAGGTTGCCACTGGGATGCCACTATACAATTTCAGCATTTTACTTAGAAACTAATACATTTTGAGAAGTGCAGTCCTGGTGCGCCTTAATAGCATCACAATTGCGTGGTGCAAGCTGCATTGGCCTCCTGACGAGAGCCCTGGCACGTGTTTTTCTTTTTTACAAATCAAGTGCTGAAAAGTCTTTGATGTGAGGGATGAGGTCAGTGGGTGGATGGTTTGGGATTTTGTCTCTCGCCTACATCCTCATCTTCTTTTCTTCTAGGTGAAGGCAGTGCATCAGCCACCAACGACCCCCGGGTTGCCGCAACCCTCCAGGACTGTGGCGAGCACGAAGCTTCGGCACGTGGCGTCCGCCAGTCTTCACACCAGCTGTCTTCACTCACATCTTGGTCGTCTTCAGAGTTCCCCTCTGCGTCGTCATAGACAGGGTCCACGTAAGCTTCCGGGTTGTCTGGGAAGCTGGTAGTTCGACGCGTCCTCTCCACGTGGTAACTTGGTGCCTGCAGGCTCCTCTTCCGCTCTTGCTTTGGGCGGCCGCTCAGGTAAGTTGTAAACTTTTTTTAATCACCACATGCAAGCCTCCTCCTTTCCTTTCACTGCCCCCTCTCGTTCAAGTGTGTTTTCTTTTCCTGTCTTTTTCCCTTTCTGACGATCTCTTTCTGTTTCCAGGAACTCTGCCGGCTGGTCTGCTGCACAGCAGGAAGCGTCGCGTTCAGGTAAGTGGTTTTTATTTTCTGTGCATTTTGTCACAGTCCTGGAATAAAAACTTGATATCTAGGTAACATGAATTCATAATGTCACCCTTTTATGTGACTACTACTATTCTGTTGCTGTAAGTGTTAGTATGGTGTGTGAGGGGAAGTTTCATTCTATTTTATCTGCCTGTGAGCCAGAGTTAGGAGTTCTCTTCACATTTGGTATCTTAGAAGTGAAAATCCTATATTCTCTGAAAAACAATGAATTGTTGTCATTGCACTTTATTTTAGAAACATGTCTGCACTCACGCCTCATCTGTGGATCTGAAATTCAGGTTCCAGTATTATCACTTATGGCTACAGAGGAACCTTCCAAACCTGGAGCAGATGCTGATCCTTCAGGGCCAGCTCCACTGGAGCCTCAAAACTCCAAGAAAAAGAAGAAAAAATGGAAAGAGAAGGAAGCTCCCGGCGAGCCTCCTCAGGAGGCAGGGAATGGGCCAGAGCCGTCTCAAGCTGAGATTGAGGCTCTCACCAAGAGAGGACACAAGGACCTTCTGAACGGTAACTTGCAAGATGCTCTGACCACTTTCAAAAAGGCGTTTCTTCTCTCCTTGGGAACTAAAAATAAATCAGTGCAGCGGGCCTGTGCATTCAATCTCGGGGCAGTCTACGTAGAAATTGGAAAACCAGACAAAGGCCTGGAGTTTCTCCTTAAATCACAGCCAAAGGATGGTGAGTCTGGAGACCATACGGGTGATCTGTATTTCAATATTGGGACTGCTTATGAGAGCCTCCAGGACTTCCCAAGGGCTTTAGAGTATTTCAGAAAGGCTGCTGAACATTACAAACCGCTCAGGGTGTCGAACGAGGCTGACACGCATATGAAAATGGCGTACTGTTACCTTGGGATGAACGATCCATCTAGGGCTGCCCAGTGTTTTCACGAAGCAGGGAATTTTTATCTTGAAGTGGGGAGACTGGAACCTGCTGCCATAGCCCTGAATGAGGCTGGGAACTATATGCTGCAGAGCCAGCAATATGAGTATGACGACGTGGTCAAAGCCCTTAACGAGTGTCGCCTACTGTGTGAGAAAATCTCCAACAAGGAATTGATGGGTAAGAGATGTCATATGCTTTTCAATGTGAAATGTTTTAATGCTAATTAAGGGTGAAAAGTATACCCTAATTCATAGGTAAAAGGCCTGAAGTTTGCTGAACAAAGTGGTGTGGTGTATTCGATACCTTGTTAGCTGAGGAACCAGGAAAACCAAGTTCTAAACTTGTCTTTCTCACGTGATCTGACTGAATTGTATGATCTTATCCTACACATACCTACTGCATCAGAGGAGTGTTGAGATTGTGGGGCATGTACTGGACTCCTTGGTGGAGCCTTCTCTGAGACAAGGAAAGAGAATTTCTGATACAAACATCTATCTGACGATTCCTCACCTTTTCAATATTCTCCAGGTGTGAGACTGGATCCAGAAAATTTTCAGAAGTACCTCTGGGCGCCAGTAGGTGGCGACGTGCAGCTCAGCAGTGATTCTGTTTCACTCCGGAAATGATGTGTGGGGAATATTTACTTTAGGCACCACTCCCGTGCGCCGATGTCCGTTTTTTTTCTTTCTGCGCCACAAGCTCAGACCAGGAGTTCCCTCTTATCTTTCTAAGACGTGTACCTCGTAATTTCTCTCAAGAAATTGACAGGGTGTCAAGAAATGTCTCCCAAAAAACTACAGGTTTTAAGCCTTGAAGGGACTGTCGCAAACAAACGTCTGTGACAGATCCCGAACTATTATGTCTGGGGTCAAGTCAAAACTCTAAGGCCTGCAGTGACTGTGTGTCAATAAATCCTAAGGCCAACCGAGACGTTGAGGAGAAACTCTACATCACCCAGCATAAGAAGATCCTGTAACAAGACTGGTCCCAGTTGAAGATTCAGTCCCGGTCTTATTCTTGCTCCAGAATTGGACGAAGCCATTCCAGAGGTTGGTCTTCGTCTAGATCTAAATCATCCAGTAAGTCTAAAAAGAAACCTAAAATATTGAAGTGGGATTCGGCCCCCTCTCAGCACTTGCATTCACCTGAGAAGGCACGGGATGGCACATGGAACACAATCACACTTCAGGTGTCTGTCATAATTGGAGCCGATCACCCAGCTGGTTCCTGCACAATCCGAGTTGTATAGGGCCATCCGCCACTCCTTAAACAAATCAGAGAGTTCTGCGAGGACATACTTAAAACATGCTCTGACTCATTGGATCCTTGACGACTCCCTCTGGCGCGCCTTCGGACCCCAAGGAACCGACAGGCCTTCTATCTGGAGTACTGCCGGTGGATTTGCTGTTGGGGCCAGTTGCCCCCCCCTCCCCCGGGCCCACCACAACATCTCTGGCTCGAATTCCGGCTCTGTCTTCAGGGACATGGCCCACGCCGGTTTCTGGAACTTTTGCGCTGGTGCTGAATCCATTGATGCTGGGTGAGAAGATACTAATTGTACTCTCCAACTCCGAGTCAGCAACAGTACAACCTCGACTGACGCCGTGACTGACTACTGTTGTGGCTCTGCTTCCTCCACTTGATTTGCCACCTTCACAAGGGAAATTGCACACACTACATACCCTTTTTGGCATGGACTCGGACAACGATTATGAGGCAGGTGATACATTTGCTCAGGCCTATTCTGAGGACAATTGGTACGACAAGTTGCAGGAGGACAGAGATCTCAATACGTACCTGGAACCAGCTGTTCTCTCAATCCCATGCCCAGCCACAGAGGAATTTGCCTTCTATGCCATGGTTATGCGTAGAGTGGCTGAAGTTCTTGACCTTCAGATCCCCACCTTGGAGGTTAAAACTGATGTATTGAAAAAAGGCTTCCAGCACGGGCAAAAATCTTCGGATGCCCTTCTGCCATTTCATGGGTCACTGACTGATAACTTGTTGAGCACCTGGGCCAAGCCTTGCCCTGGCCCCCAGTCAACAGGTAAATAGCAAGATGCCATCATCCTGCCCCAGGTGACCTTGCGTTTCTGTCTTAACATCCTTCCCCCAAGTTTGGTTGTGCAGCCATCAACCAGCAGGTCTAATCTTAATACTTTCCCAACTACTCCCCCAAATAGGGAATCCAAGCGAATAGAACATTTTTGAAGCAAGTTTTGTCTTCCACCAGCCTGGCTGTCCGCTCAGTGAATGCCAGCTGTCTCCTGGGATGCTACTCACACAGCCTTTGGGACTCAGTGGCTCAACTCCTCCCTGGTGTCCCAGAAGACCTCCGGCCTATCCTTGCCCATACCATCCAGGATTGTGAGGATGAAGCTAAGTCCACAATTCATTGTGGCTTGGACACCACGGATTCCATTGGGGAGGCCATTCGCATCAGTGTTGCTATTCACCGCCACGCTTGGCAGCAGTCCACCGGTTTTTCAGGTGACGTCTAGTTGTCCTTCATGTACATGCTGTTCAATGGGACTCACCTGTTTGGGGATAAGGCAGACACTGCTCTCGGGGGTTCAAAGAGAGCAAGGTCATGGCTCACTCTCTGGGTCAATGTGTCCCACTTCGCCAAGTGCACCAGACTTACCACTACTTTTTGGGCTTTGGCAGAGGTGCCCCATACTGCCAGCCCATCAATTGCAGTCGTGGTGCCCACCGGTCCCAAGGCCTAGGTTAATAGGCTGCCTTGTCCCCAGCCCCACTGCAGCTCCACCTGCCAAACCCTTTTTGCGTGCCCTTTGTGGAGCACAGCCACCCGGTGTGGGGCAGGATCCAACTATTCTTGCTGGGTAGGCAGGCCATAACATCAGGCAGGTGGATCCTGCAAATTGTTCGGAAGGGCTCTGCCCTACCCTTCATTTCAGCACCTCCACACCTTCTACCATCTCCCTAATGGCTGATGAAGCACCATCTTTTTCAGTCTTGCTGCAGGAAGTGTATGTCCTTTTGGCCAATGGGGCTATCGAAAGGGTGCCTGTGCCAGAAGTAGGTCCTGGTTGCTATTCCGGCTACTTTCTGGTGCACAAGAAAGATGGAGGCCTTCTTCCCAATTTAGACCTGCACCCCCTTAATTGTCTTCAAGTTGAAAAATTCAAGATGCTCACACTGGCCCAGGTCTTATCTACCCTTGACCCTGAAGACTGGATGGTAGCATTGGACCCGCAGGACACCTACTTCCATATACCCATCCTGCAGACCCATCGGATCTACTTGTGGTTCATGGTAGGACACAAGTATTTTCAGCTTGCTGGGCTCCCTTTTGGTCTCACCAGCACCCCTCGAGTGGTCAGAAAAGTGATGGTAGTGGTAGCAGCACACAACTTCGGAGTTCAGGGGGGCCAGTCCCCCCTATCTCGACAACTTGCTGTTGGAAGCGGGTTTGCCCTAAGCAGTCGCCATCAACCTCCGTTCTACGGGGAAACCGCCTGTCATCTTTGGGGTTCACAATCAATGTGCCAAAGTCACACCCTACTTCTTCTCAAATGCTCCCCTTCATCTGAGCCATTCTGGACATGGATTTGGTTTCGTGCCTTTCCCTTCGGGAAAGAGAGTCCAGGACATTTGGGTTATGATCCTGATCTTTAAGGATAGGTTCTGGATTTCAGTGAGGCTGACTCTGAGGTGGCTGGGATTGATTGCTTCCTGCTGGTTGAGCATGCCAGGTGGCACATGCGGGCTCTGTAGTGGGGTCTGAAGTCTGAGTGTACCAAACATCTAGGGGACCTCTCCAACCATGTCCAGATTTTACAGAAAACTGCAAAAGACCTGCAGTGGTGGTTAATGAACTGCGATTGAGTCAGCGGCAGACCCCTCTCCATTACCCACTCAGAGCTGACAGTGGTGACCGACGCATCTCTGCTGGGATGGGGCGGGCATCTTGGAAAGGTGGAGATCATAGGCCCCTGGTCTTTGGCGGAGTTCCGACCCAATATCAGCTTTCCAGAGCTGAGTGCCACCCGCTTGGCACTGAAAACCTTTCTTCCCTTGATCAAAAGGAGGCTTGTTCTGGTGCTCACTGACAACACCAGCGCCATGTAGCACTAAAACAAACAGGGCAGGGGGGTTCACGGACCCTCTGCCAGTAGGCCTTGCACCTCGGGAAGTGGCTGGATCACCAAGCATTTTCCTGGATGTGAACTACCTGGCAGGATCATTGAATGCCAGGGCGGACAAGCTCAGCCATGGGCGCCTTGCAGATCACGAGTGGCAGTTACATCCGGAGGTGGTGCAAGGTCTCTACTGCAAATGGAGAGAACATCGGCTCGATCTGTTCACCACCTCCAAGAACCCTCAGCGTAAATAATTCTACGCATTGGCATTTCCAAGGCGTCTCTTACTCTGAGACACGTTCCACCTCGAGTGGAACTCGGGACTCCTGTATGCCTTTCTGCCAATACCACTCCTGCCCCGAGTTCTCAAGAAAATCAGGACTGACTGGGCCCAAGTCATCCTAGTGGCTCCAGATTGGGCACGAGAGTATGGTATCCAGAACTCCAGGACTTGAGCATCTGGCCTCCAAACAAACTGCCCCTCCGGGCGGATCTGTTGATGCTGCAGCAGGGCAGGGTTCTGCACCTGAGCCTTCACAATCTCCACCTTCATGCTTGGATAGTGAGCGGGAACAGCTGAACACCTATTACCTTCCTCTGGAGGTGGTTGATGTCATCTTGGCAGCCAGGTGTCCCTCAACAAAAACTATACGCCTGTCATCGAGAGAAGTTTGTGATTTGGTATGGGACATACCAGATTGTGCCCCTCCACACCACACTATCTGATGTTTTGCTGTTTGTCTTGTCCCTAGCCGAGCAAGGCCTTGCTCTGGGCACAGTTAAAGGGCACCTTTTGTCTCTTTCTGCCTGTTTGCGGTTGCCGGATCAGCATTCTTTGTTTAAGTCTCTTTTTGTTATTAATTTTTTAAAAGGTTTACAACATTTGTTTCCGCCTTCTCCCTTCGTAATATTGAATTGGGACCTTAATTTAGACCTCACATTTCTGATCTGCACTCCCTTTGAGTCCCTTCACAGCTGCTCCATGCGTTTTTCACCCTGAAGACAGTGTTCCTCATCGCCATAACACCAGCGCAGCGTGTGAGTGAGCTTCAAGCTGTCTCTGTTAGCCCGCCGTACGCCACTTTCTTCCCAGACAAACTTGTTTTGTAGAGAAGGGCATTGTTCTTTCCTAAGGTTATGATGCTGTTTCACATTGGTCTACACATCGCCATGCCTGTGTTCTATGCTCTGCCTCACCTATCTAAGGAGGAGAGAATCCATCATGTGGACCTCAAGAGAGCACTGAGCTTCTACATATATTGTACCAAAGAACACTGGGTAGACGATCAGCTCATTGTGAGGTTCAAAGGAGTGAGAAAATGCAAGGCTGTGTAGAAGAAAATCATCTTCTGCTGGGTCATGCTCTGCATTAGGATCTACGCATTTGCTAAACAGCACCCTCCTGAAGGACTGTGTGCTCATTCTACCAGGACCAAAGTTTCTATCACATGGTTAGCGAATGGAGCCCATGTCCTAGACATTTGTCAGGCTGCTACCTGGACGTCCCTACATACGTTCACGAAGCACTATTGCCTGGACAATCAGGTTTGCAAGAGGGGCATTTTGCGTGCTGGGTCTTGCAGGAATTTCTGGTTCGAGTCCATTCATACACCCTTCTTCAAATAGGTAATACGTAAATAGTCTCATCCTGTGCATTAGACTCTATCCATTAATAAGATTCCAAGTCTAGGAATCTGCACACTGGTCACACCAATTTGTTTTTGGAGCTCTGTGTCTGGGGGCATAGACAGTCTCGAAAGCAACTACAGCAAACGGGAGTGGCTCCTATATAGGCCCGCACATAATTTCGGAGTGGAATGGCCTCAGTGCGGAGACGTGTGGCGCCACCTACCCGAACACAGAGGTACTACTGAAAAGTTTACGGATTCAGTCTGATACCTGGGGAATATTCAATAGGTGAGGAATCTGCAGCTAGATAAATTGTCTACGAGAAAGAATATTACTGAATGTAAGTAACTTGTTCATCTCCCCCTAAGACAGAGAAGTGAACAAGCTGTTGCAACAGCTTTAATGTGGTGAAGTTGGTTGTTTCATTTTGGCTCCGGCCTAGGGGAGTTCTAAGGGAGGTTTGTCAGAAGGTGGTCTGTGGAAGACTGATGGATTGTTTTCTCATTGTGTGGAATTGTTCATTCATTCATTGATTACGATATTGTAATATTTCGGGAGACAGACTTAGTCCACTGATACACAGGCTTGTTGCTTTACAAATTTATGGAAGTGATCAGTGTGCCACTAAGCACTCATTTCGATTGGCTCTGTGCTAAGTGTGAAATTTATCACAGCAACTAAGTAAAGGTACCGTGGGGTACATTATTTATCAGGTATAATAAATAGCACCTATTCTGAGTTTGTGGAGAATAACGTATCAAAACCCGCAAGTCACAGTAAATACTGTACTGTTTTTCATGTTAAATTCCACCAGGTTTAACAAAGGTGAGTGTAGGAAACCGGCTCTTTATATAGTATATCAAAACGTGATATGCTGTGCAAAGAGACCGGGGCTTCCATACAAGTGGACAGGGCTTGCTCTAGTAATCCCAAGAAAAAATCAAAATCAGAATTATTTTAAAGCTAAAGACAATTTTGGATTCCTTAGTGGAATCACTCATTAACCATGTGGTACAGCAGATGTCGAGTCTTGTATCCCACCGCTGCGCTACCACCATAGGAAGCTGGCTCTTTTTGTAGTATATCAAAATGCAATATGCTGTACAAAGTGCCCAGGGGTTCCCGTACGAGTGAACAGGGCTTGCTCTAGCAATCCCAAGGTGCTCTTTTAGGTGGTAGTGTGGTTGAGCAGCCTTAGGCTAATCGGAGGGGAGTGTGAGACATCTGCAAATACACACAATAGTCAAAAAATGATGCACACGACTCAATAAGGAGATCCACACCAATTTATAAAAATAACACGTATCTTTATATGTTTCTGCACCAGAATCAATATGTTCAGGTAAGCATGTTTTTCAGGTGAAATACTTTTGCATTTCAACAGTCAACAGTGCATTTTTAGGAGGCTGCAAAGTTATCCTATGGAAGGAAAAACAAATACAGCATACAAAGTCTTTGCAGCAACTTACGAGACTGACCTCTGGGACTTGAGGTGTGTATAGATTGTATAGAGCAAGTTCCAAATCAGCACCAGCAGATCACCTCCATCGGCAAGAGGGCGACCGGGTGCAGTGGTCCAAACAGCGTCAGGTGCCCAATGCAGGTCGATGGGGTTCGGTCTTTGTGAACAGAGGCTGCAGTGTCGGACTGGGTGACTAGTCGGGCTGAACCAACGGGAGGGGCTCTGATCTCATGATGCTCAGGGATGGGGGGACATCTTTGGTACTCTCCTCCACAAGCAACGAATGCACAGGTGTCCTTAGGCATAGGAATTTCCTCACTGGGAGCTGTCATGGTAGATGGGTCCTGCAGACTGATGTTGTTTGTGGCATCGGACAGTCCCCAGCGGGGAGACCCAAGGTGGGCTTTGAGTCTGGAGGGTCTTGGGACCACATTGTCACCATTGGCCCACTTCAGCTTGGCTAGGCAGTTTGGGTACTGTGGTGATTCCTGGTGTCGGGTTTTCGCAGTCTTGGAGCCTCACAGCTCAGTCTTTGGTACCCGCAGGATGCAGGGAAACAGCTGTGCTGTTCCACAGGAGTTGCTGTGTCTTTGGAGAAGTGCTGCCAGTCCTCCCAGGCTTTGGAGGATCAGCAGCTTGCAGGGTGAGACGGCTTTGGTGCAATTGTCGAGAATAGGCGAACAGGCTGGCAGAGCTGGTGCCAAGTCAGTTTCTTCTTCTGCAGTTCTTGCTTTCGCGGCTCTTCGGCCCTTCTTCTTCTTTTGGTCAGCAGTATCTGATTCTCTGGTGCCAGGGGCTCCCCTAAATACTGAATTCAGGGGCTTTAGGGGAGAGTAGGTTAGTAGCAAATGGGCTACCTACCCTGGGGGGTCACTACGCCCCATATATGACTATTTCCTGGGGAAGGTGGTCATAACCCTAGCCCAGAATTCCTGATTTTGCCATCACCAAGATGGCTAACTTTGAAAAGTTGCCTCCACTTCAAGTAGCCCACCTGAGGGGTGGCACTAACCTGAGTGTGGACACGCCTATTGGACTAGCTAATTTCCCCTCCAGTCCAGGTGCCAAATGGCTCTGGACAAAGGGGGTTGTCTTCTTCTCCGGGGAGAGAAACCAGATTTGCATACCAGAGGTGGTAGGCCCTTTGAAGCTCCCCTGCCTTGGAATGCTAATCTGTAGGTCATCCTGTGGGAGGAGGTGTACCCTACCACCTGCCCAACTTGGTTTATGGCTCCCGGAGAGCAAAGGCCCTCACCTTTCAGGGTCTGAAACTCGTCTCTGGTGGCAGACTGGCAAAAACCAGTCAGTCAGCACACCAGTGGCTGGTAGTTTTTCAGGGGGCACTTCCTAAGGTGCCCTCTGTATGCATGTATCACTAACTCCAACACTGGCATCAGTGTGGGTTTAGTAATGCGAGATTTTTGATGCCAAACATCCCTATATTCAGTGAAGCCATCATGTAGCTGGGGAACTCGTTTTCACCAGTGTCCAGCACATGCTTTTAAAATGGCTTCCCTGATCACTTGTACTGGCAGTAATGGAACTCACCAGCACAGGGGCATACCCACTCGTGCAGTTATGCCCTCCGTTGTAGTATAGTGCACCCTGCCTTTGGGCGGTGTGGCCTGCGGTAGGGGTGACTTACTTATACTGCATGCAGTGTTGGCGGGCCTGGCACACAGGCTGTGTGCCAGGTTGTGTTTTCACTTTTGTCCGCACCAAAACACGCAGCCTGCAGTGGCAGTTTGCATGAGCTTGGTGATGCGGGGACCCTTAGGGTGGCACAATTTGTGCTGCCGCCCTGAGGGACACTCTTTAGAACCTCAGGCCCTAGGTACCAGTGGTACCATTTACTAGGGACTTTCAGAGGGGACTAAAGGTATTGCCAATTGGGTGAAACAATTGTACAGTTTTAGGAAAGAGATCTGGCACTGGTGGCCCGGTTAGCAGGTACTCAGTGCACTTCCTGTCGAAATCACATCAACTACCAGGCAAAAAGTGGGGAGTGATCATGTCGAAAAGGGCATTTTCCTACACAACCCCCTCCCAAACGAAACAGGATGAGACTAACCTTTCCCAAAAGAGTCTTTATCTTCTAAGTGGAAGAACCTGGAAAGGACAGCTGCATTGGCATGGTCAGTCCCAGGTCTGTGTTCCACTGTAAAGTCCATACCCTGAAGGGAGATGGACCCCTCAACAGTTTGGCGGTTTCACCTTTCATTTGCATTAGCCATCTGAGAGGCCTGCGGTCAGTTTGAACAAGGATGTGAGAGCCAAGCAGATACGGCCTCAACTTCTTCAGGGACCAAACCACAGCAAAGGCTTCCCTCTCAATGGAACTCTGACACTACTCTCTGATGATTAACCTCCTGCTAATGAAAGCAGCAGGTTGGTCATGGCTATCATCACTGGTTTGTGATAGGACCACTCCTATCCCATGTTCACAGGCATCTGTCTGCACTATGATTTGCTTCAAATATTCTGTAGCTTTGAGAATGGGTGCTGAGCACATTGCTTCCGTTTAAGTGTCAAAAGCCTTTCGACAGCTCACTGTCCAGTTTACTTTCTTTGGCATTTTTTGGGATGTCAGTTCTGTGAGGGGTCCAAACAATGATTCAAGTAAAACTACTTTAACATAAACCTAAATACAGCACCATATAAACATAGGACTCAAAGAGTACCAAACACAGATGCGATACCCTGACACACTATATATATTACAAAAACTTTTTTATTACAAACAATATATATATATTTTGAGAATGGCGCTCCTCAAGTTACACACACAGTGACAACACTAACTAAACGTATATAACATGTGTATACATGATAAAATGTGGTAGAGACAAAAATAACATAGACACAAAAAAGGTTTACAAATAGAAACACAAAACAGTGAATATGTTCTCAATTAATTAGAACCACATTTTTGCGTCGACGGCGTTTCGACCCACAGTAGATTCAAGGGTCATCATCAGGACTAATAAACATTCGAGCGTCCATTAAAAGCCTTTAAAATTCTGATTCGAGTTAACGTCCTGTTCACCAACTATTCCGAACTAGACCAAAGAATTCATTTTTGGGAATTGGAACCTTGCCACCTAATAACTTATGGCGGTTGGTAATTGCAACCACAATGGGTCCAATGCAAAATCCGAGAGCTTGTCTGTTCAAATAGTCCCAGGCGGTGGGTCTCAATAAACTTCACAAGAAGTAATAATAACACGTGAGCGGTAAAAGTCCGACCCATACCCCTACAAACCTCCTGTAATCCCCAATCAAGCCAAAGAAATCCCTGACCTAAGTGTGGGTGGTTGGCGCTACCCAGTTCACAATTGTCTGGATCTTGGCTTGCAAAGGCTTGAACTTGGCCTCCACCTACCAGGTGTCCCAAGTATACACCCGAGCCCTGCCCTGTCTGGCACTTGCTTGCCTTGATAGTGAGGTCTGCATTTCGCAGAGCCTCAAGGACCTTACCAAGGTGGATCCGGTGATCCTGTCAAGTGGAGCTAAAGACAGCAATATAGTCGAGATACGCTGCACTAAAGGACTCCAGCCCAGCAAGGACTTTGTTTATCAACCTTTAGAAGGTGGCAGGTTCATTCTTTAGTCCAAAGTGCATAAAAGTGAACTGATAATGCCCATCTGGGGTGTAGAATGCAGACTTCTCTTTTGCTACGGGATTCAGCCCAACTGGCAGTACCCTTATGTCAAATCAAAAGTACTGAGAAACTTGGCCTCCCCTAATCGACCAATCAATTCGTCAGCCCTAGAAATTGTGTGTGCATCTATTGCGGCTACTGCATTGAGGCTCTGAAAGTCCACACAAAACCTCAGCTCTGCTTTACCACCCTTGGTATGAGGTTTGGGGACTAAGACAACTGGGCTGGCCCAGGGGCTCTCAGAGGGTTTAATGACTCCCAATTCCAGCCTCCTTCTTACTTCAGTTTTGATGCTCTCTTTGCCATGGTCAGACTGCCTATAGATTTTATTTTTTACCAGTAGGTTGTCTCCGGTGTCCACATCATGTGTACACCTGCTTGTCTGACCAAGGGTCGAAGAGAAGAGCTCTGCATACTGGCGCTGGACTTGCCTGCAGTCAGCCTGCTGTTGGGCATAGAGGGTGTCTGAAAAGACAACTCCTTCCACTGACCCATCTTTAAGGTTGTGAGAGAGGAGGTCGGGGAGAAGTTCGCTCTATTCCTCCTGATCCTCATCAGTGACCATCAGCATGGCCACCTCAGCCCTGTCATGATAGGGTTTAAGGCGGTTCACATGGATTACCATTTTGGGGTTCCTCAAGTGCCAAGGTCCACCATATGGGTGACCTCCCCTTTTCTTTCTAGGATAGGGTAGGGCCCACTCCACTTCTCCTGGAGGGCCATAGGAGCCACAGGCTCCAAGCCCCACACCTTCTGCCCTGGTTGGTACTCCACCAGTACAGCCTTTGGGTCATACCAGTGCTTCTGGAGCTCCTCGCTGGCCTCGAGGTTTTTGGATGCTTTCTCCATGGCAGTCAGTCCAGGTAGGCTCTGGTACTGAGTGCATTTAAGTTTTTTAAAGTGTTTTAGCGAGACAGTTTATTTTATTAAACGCGCGGTAGAAATACTCTATCGCATTGAATGCCCTCAATCTACTTTTAAACTAAAAGCCCTAAAACGTACCTGTTTCGAGTGACTTCTCTGTCTGCTGCAGGCTTGCCCGATTCAGCGGCGGAAGTCACTGCATCCTCACTTCCGCCACACTCCGTCATCAGGGGGTAGCGGTCTAGTTCACCGCACCTCCGGTATATAATCAGATGACGGGCCGGGCGCGCAGTGGTCAGTCCGGGTAGGCTATGGCACTGAATGCTTTAAAGTTTTTAAAAGTGTTTTTTACAAGACACAGTTTCTTTTATTAAATGCGTGGTAGAAATAGTCTACCGCATTGAATGGCCTCAATCTACTTTTAAACTAAAAGCCCTAAAAACGTACCTGTTTCGAGTGACTTCCCAGTCGGCCGCGGGCTTGCCCGTTTGAGCGGAGAAAGTCACTGCATCCTCATTTCCGCCGCACGCAGTCATCAGGGGGTAGCAGTCTAGTGTCCCACCTCCGGTATATAATCAGATGACAGGCTGGGCGCGCAGCAGTCAGTCCAGGTAGGCTCTGGCACTGAGTGCTTTAAAGTTTTTTTAAGTGTTTTAGCGCGACAGTTTCTTTTATTAAAAGCGCAGTAGAAATGCTCTATCGCATTGAATGCCCTCAATCTACTTTTAAACTAAAAGACCTAAAACTTACCTGTTTCAAGTGAATTCCCGATCCACTGCGGCAGGGCCGGACTGGGAACCGAAACCGGCCCTGGCAAACTGCTCGGCTGGCCCCCCTGGGGGTGAGTAGGGGGGTGCAGCCGAGCTGTTTCCTACGGCCGATTTGGCCGATTTTGTTACAGGGGGCCGATATTGCTGGCCCCCGGTAACAAAAACGGCCCCCCCAGGGCCTAAAACCGGCCCCCACCCTGGCGGCCTACCGGGGAAATGCCCGGTGCCCGCTACGGCCAGTCCAGCCCTGCACTGCGGGCTTGCCCGTTTGAGCGGAGGAAGTCACTGCATCCTCACTTCCGTCGTACGCCGTCATCAGGGGGTAGCGGTCTAGTTCGCCACACCTCCAGTATATAATCAGATGACGGGCTGGGCGCGTGACAGACTCACGCAGCAGGCACGCTGAAGGTGCGCCACAGGCAAGCCCATCTGCGCCAGGATCGTGGCCAGCGCCAGCCCCCCTGCCTGTTTCTCGATAGATTACACTTGCAGGAAAGTATACTCCAAGGATGTAATGCAACCAGCCGACAAGTTTAAAACTTGCATCACCCTTCACCCAGGAATACAGGTAAAAACATAGTGTGTCCAAATTGCCTCTTTACCCTTAATCCCCACATGAAGGAAACCACCTTACTACCACCTACTGCTAATAAGCAGTTGTTATCTTATCCCATTAAATGCACCCTCCTCAATGCAAGATCAATAGTAAAAAACTGTTATGAAACTAGAGATTTTATAAAGCAACACAATATAGATGTTATGTTTGTAACAGAAACCAGGTCCAATGCCTCTTCAGGACCTGAATTAACCATAGCTACCCCTCCCAGATACGCAACTTTTACCCATAACCGAATTCATCGCAGAAGAAGTGGGATTGCAATCATTTCCAGGACTATTTTTACGGCTACTTGCACATGCATAATTCTGAATGCGAAGCACTTGTTTTTAAGATAAAACTAGACACAAAAAACATGTCTATATTTTGGCTCAGGCAAACAGTCAATACCGTCTCACACGAGGCCAGACTGCCCTAGACTGAATTTTTAAGGATCAACTATCCCTCCATTTCCAGGAGGCCCTACCATTAGTATGGTCTGACCATCCCACCTTACTATTTGACCTCCCCTCCACTAAACTGCCCGGCCCAACTGCTCTTCTTCCAAAGCCTAGCATAACGCGGCCTTGGCACAAAATAGATTCTGCCAGCCTAGGGAACTCGCTATCTGCTTTTGATCCTACTCCAACAACAGACCCCAATATGATGGCAGCTAACTATCACTATTGGCTCACAAATGCCATAAATACACTGGCCCCAGCAACCTTATCAACCAGCCGATGTAAAAGTCCCTCAGAACCTTGGTATTCTCACAATCTTAAAGAACAAAAAAAGGTCTGCCACAAGTTAGAACGGAAGTGGCGATTGAACTATACAGAGGAAGATAAAACTACATATAAGCAAGCTCTTAAAACCTATAAATCAATGATTTTTGCAAACAAAACTGTCTCTCTTGGAAAAAATTGAATCCGCAAAAAACTTAAATAAAGAATTATTTAAAGCGGTCAAAATACTGTCTAACACAGCCCAAAATAAGCCGAATAAAGCTAGTCAAGACTTCTGTGATGCTCTAGCAAAAACATTTCAGTCAAAAATACTCAGTGTTTATCCCACTTTTTCCTCAAACATTCCCAAACCATCTAATAATCATAGTCCTCAACCAGAAATTGACACACAATGTTGCTTCTCTAACTTTACCCCCTTATCCCAGGAGCAAGTCAAGAACCTTTTATCTAGCACTAAATCAGGCTCCCCACATGACCCATGCCCTCCTAAAGTGTTACATTATGCAACAGAGGTTATTTATGCACACCATACACTAATGTTTAATGAAAGTACTCAGGCAGGCAGGAAACCTCGGAAGCTAGCAGCAATTGTTCCACTTATAAAAAAGGCTCCCTTCCAGCATCTGATCCTATGAACGATCGTCCCATATCACGCCTGCCCCTGCAAGCCAAAATATTAGATAAAGCTTTCAATCAGCAACACTCTGCTCTCATAAATGAAAACAGCTTGCTAAATGATTTCCAATTCGGCTTTCTGAGCCAGCACAGCACTGAATCAGCTCTTATAATAGCTGCAGAGAGCATCAGATCCATCGTCAACAAGGAGACAATGCAGCCTTGAATATCTTGGATCTGTGGGCGGCATTTGATACTGTCAATCATGGCATTCTGACCAACCGCCTGCATGAGCTAGGAATCAGAAATAAAGCCCTATCCTTGCGTTCTTTTTGGCAGATAGGGAACAATACATCACTCTATAGAAATTTGTCTCTAAAACATGGAATCTTTCCTGTGGTGTTCCCCAAGGAGGCTCTCTAAGCCCCACCCTATTTAATTTGTACATCAGCCCTTTGGTTAAACTTATTAAAACCTTTGGGTTCTCAGTTGTTTTCTACGCAGACGTCACACAAATTGTGGTGTCTGTTACAGGAAATCCAGCCCATACAGCCTCTCAATTCCACCTCTGTATGGACAATATTGGAACATGGATGGCGGAAAACTACCTGAGATTAAACTCAGGCAAGCCCGAAATTCTACTCTTCGGAAACAGCAACGTTTGGTCGCCGGACTGGTGGGCACCAGATATGGGCCCTGCCCCATACCCAGTGGAAAAGGTTTGACAAAAAACTCTCCTTTGAGAACCAGATTAATCAAATAGCTACCTCATTTTTCTTTCTTTTGAAGATCATGAGATAAATATTACCCTACATTCCCTCTAATCTTCAAAAATTGATCATGTCAGCATTAATCTTGTCCAAATTGGACTATTGTATTGGACTATATATCAGCTTAAAACAAAAAATGGTATCTAAACTTCAGACCCTACAAAATGCTGCAGCCCGTCTCATTTTCAGTCTCCCCAAATTTCACTCAGCTTCCATCGCATTGAACCAACTGCACTGGCTTACCTATGAAGAAAAGGATTGCATTCAAGGACTTGTGCACTGCCTTTAAGGCACTACACAACATCGGACCCGTCGCCTTAGGCAGCTTTTTCGCTGGTATACACCTGCTAGACCCTTACGTTCTTCGGGCTTAAAAAATATTGAGGTGCCCAAGTTCAGACTTGCCCGTTGGGGCGGTAAAAGCTTTGTACTCCGTACTGCTAAACTATGGAACTCCATCCCTTTTGAAATGAAAAACTCCCAGACCCTTTTACATTTCAGGAAAGCATTGAAGACATGGCTCTTTTAACCCAGACGCCACATTGTATCCAGCCTGTTTCACGGATCGCCCTCACGCATTGCAGCGCCAAGACACCTTCGGGTATACGAGCGCTATATAAAACTTTATAACATAACATATAAAACATATTCAGCCATTCTGGAACGAATGCCAAGCGCATATTCCACTATGTCTTGCTTAGGCTTTTTGAGAGGTCTCTCCAGCCTTCCTTTACTAGGCACAACAGTCCCCTTACAGGATGAACAAACCGAAGTTCAAAGGGGGAAACCCAACTCCCTTCTGTGGCACTTCTCTGTAGGCAAAAAATAGGCATGACAGTAAGACATCCCATCTCCTTCTGAGTTTTTTGGCTAGTCCGATGATCATGCCTTTCATGGTTTTATTTAACCTTTCAACTAAACTATTTGTTGGTACACCCCTATACACCGAGGTCCTTTTTTCCTGCGCATAGTTCTGTGTATGTGCAGAATCCCGCAACAATATGGGGTGGTGAACATGTAAGTCACTCCACATTCAGCCCACGTGTTTCAGGTTGCCAGACATGAAGTTTGCACCTCTGTCTGACACCACTTTCTTAAGGAAGCCCACCCTGGTAAAGATACCAAGGAGGGCCCTAGCCACTGCTGGAGCAGTAGTAGTCCTAAGGGGTTTTGTTTCAGGGTGTCTGGTGGCGTGATCCACCGCCATCAATATAAATCTGTTCCCTGAGGCGGTTGGAGGGTTTAGGGGGCCAACAATGTCAACCCTTACCCTTTCAAAGAAAACCCAAATCATTAGAAGTGGGATTAAGGGGGCCTTTGGCGGCCACCTGATTTACCACTATATTGGCAGGTGGCACAGGAGTTGCAAAACTCCTTTACCTTCTGGGACATACCTGGCCAGTAGAAGTGGGTAACTAACCTACTCAAAGTTTTGGCCTGTCCAAGATGCCCAGCTAAAGGGATGTCATAAGCCAACGTGAGTCAGAACTCTGTACACATCTGAGGCACTACCATTCTCCTAGTGGCACCAGGTTTAGGGTCTCTGGCCTCAGGGTAAAGGAATCCCTCCTCCCAATAGGTTCTGTGGGAGCCACTGACATCTCCTGTTTCCTAATCAGCAGCTTGCTGTCTCAGGCTTTCAAGAGTGGGACAGGTCCTCTGCCCCTGGCACAGCTCTTCCCTGGAGGGTCCCCCTGAACCCAGGAGCTCTGCCTTGTAAGGCCTGAGTTACTGGGGTTCAGTTCCCTTTGGGGCTGACAGGTCTTCTCCCTGAGGAGAGGTGACCAGAGCTTGTGGCTGATTAGAAGCTGGTTTCCCAGTCTTCCTACCTTTTCTCTTAGAGGGTTGGACCATTCTTCAGGCTCCAGCTCCTGTGTTTCATCCTGGGCTTTGCACTGTGCTCGGGTTTTCACACACACCCATTCAGGTATACCCAACATAGCTGCGTGGTTTTTCTTTCGACCTCAGCCCATGCTGAGGACTCCAGATCATTGCCTTGCAGACATTCTACGGGAATTGCTGAGCATACCACCACCTTCTTTTGGCCAGTAACCCCTCCCCATTCTAAGGACACCATCGCCATGGGATGGACTTTAGCTTGATTATCAGCATTGAGGACTGTGAATGTCTCAGCAGTCAGGTATTGTCCTGGGGATATCAGTCTTTCAGTCACCATAGTGACACTTGCTTCAGTGAGTTCTCTGACACGGTCAGGGCTCCCTTGGGATCCCATCTGGAGACTTACCACTGCATTCTCTGCAGCTGCACTAGGGGAACTCGTTGTATTGGGACAGCTAGGGTCTTTAGTGTGGTGCCCATTGGCCTTGCAATTAAAGCACCAACCCTTTTTGGGATCCCAGTTCTTACTGTGGTACCCACCTTAGACTGTCCTACCCTCCAGAACAGGTTTTTGGGGGCCTTGCAAAGACTCTTTGCTTTTGTCTTTGGATATGTCACCATCTTTTTTTGGGTGGTGGTCACCCCCACCATGAGTTGTCTTGGTTACCCTTGTCGTGACCCAGTGGTCTGCCTTCTTCCCCACCTCCTGAGGAGAAAGTGGACCTAGATCTACCAGGTACTGATGTAATTTCTCAGGAACACAATTACTCAACAGATGCTCTTTCATAATAAGATTATAAAGCCCAACATAGTCTTGCTCATTGTTATCTTTCAACCAGCCCCCTAGAGTTTTCACTGAAAAGTCTACAAAATCGACCCAGGTCTGACTCTGGGTTTTTCGAGTCTCCCAGAACCTGATCCTGTATTCCTCAGTGGTGACTCCAAAGCCCTCAATCAGGGTATCCTTCATGAGGTCATAAGACTCAGAAGCTGCCTCATTCAGTGTCAGAAACCTACCCCTACACTTTCCTGAGAACAGCTCCCAGAGAAGAGAGCCCCAATACTTTTGGTTGAGTTGCCTCATTTTACAAGTCCTCTCGAAGGCTGTAAACCATTTGGTGATATCATCATCCTCTGTGTATTTGGGGACAATCGCTTTGGGGATTTTAGGGGCGAAAGCTCCATCTTTCTCCCTATTTATTATTTTGCTGCGACCAAAGATTGGTCCTAGGCCCGGCTCAGCTCTTTGCTTTTCTATAGCCAAGAGTTTGGCCTCTAAGGCTTTCCTCTTGGCTAGGTTTTGAAGATCAGCATATTCACTCTCTAAGTCTTCTGGTGCACTACCGGTAGTACCACCAGTGGTGTTTTTATCTGTAGGACCACTGTTGGAATCGTCATTGACTTCATCCACTTCAGAGTCCTCTTCCCCTCCTTCTGTAGGGTCTCCTTCCTCGGCCAAGGATCAAGCATTTTCTGCGAGTAGTTTTTGCAGCTTTGCCTTACTGGGTCTAGATCCCATGGGAAGGTTCCATGCTTGGCAGTGGGACTTAAGTCGGTCCAACTTAAGCTTCCCATATGGTCCCAGGTTGAGCTCCTGGAAGGACCTGCCTCAGACATGGTATTAAGGTAGTTGGGACCTTTTTAGAAAACTACAAAAAAATCTAAGTACTTTATAAAGGTCTTAAATGCTTTTAAAATTCTAAACCGTTTCACTGTGGGACTTAACACAAGGCCCGAACAGCTAGGTTTTAAACAATTTAGAAAAAATCTAAATCAGAAAACAAAATGTAAGCTAAAGACAATTTTGGATTCCTTAGTGGAATCTCTCATTAACCATGTGGTACAGCAGATATTGAGTCTTGTATCCCACCGCTGTGCCACCAATGTAGGAAGCTGTAGTATATCAACACGTGATATGTTGTGCAAAGAGTCCGGGGGTTCCCTTACGAGTGGACAGGGCTTGCTCTAGAAATCCCAAGGTGCTCTTTTAGGCGGTAGTGTGGTTGAGCAGCCTTAGGCTTATCAAAGAGGAGTGTGAGACATCTGCAAACACACACAATAGTCAATAAATGATGGCCACGGCTCAATAAGGAGATCCACACCAATTTATAAAAATAACACATAACTTTATATATGTTTCTGCACCAGAATCAATTTGATCAGATATGCACGTTTTTCAGGTGAAATATTTTGCATTTAAACAGTCAACACTTAGTACATTTTTCAGAGGCTGCAATGTTAACCAATGGAAGGAAAAACAAATACAGCATACGAAGTCTTTGCAGCAACTTACAAGACCGACCTCTGGGACTTGAGATGTGTATAGTGCAAGGTCCAAGGCTGCACCAGTGGATCACCTCCAGCGGCACGAGGGCGGCCGGGTGTTTTGGTGCCAAACAGCGTTGGGTGCCCAATGCAAGTCGATGGGGTTCGGTCTTCATGAACAGAGGCTGCAGGGTTCGACTGTGCGACCAGTCAGGCTGAACCAACCAGGGGGGGAAGCGGGGGGGGCTAAGACCTCAAGATGCACGGGGACGGGGGGACACCTTTGTTCTTCTTCTCCACAGCCAGGAGCGACGGATGCAAAGACATCCTTAGGCGTCCCATTTTCATCTCAGGGAGAAGGCGTGGTAGATGGGACCTGCAGACAGATGTTGCAGGCGGCATCGAACAGTCCCCAGCGGGGAGACCCAAGGTGGGCTTCGATTCAGGAGGGTTTGAGGACCACGTTGGCACCATTAGCCCACTTCAGCTCAGGCTAGGCAGCTCGGGTGCAGTGGTGCTTCCCGGTGTTGGGTTTTCACGGTCTTGGAGCCTCACAGCTCAGTCTTTGGTACCTGCAGGATGCAGGGAAACAGCTCTGCTGTTCCACAGGAGTTCCTGTGTCTTTGGAGACGTGCTGGCAGTCCTCCCAGGCTTTTGGAGGATCAGCAGCTTGCAGGGCGAGACGACTTTGGCGCAATTGTCGAGAACAGATGAACAGGCTGGCAGTGCTGGTGCCACGTCAGTTGCTTCTTCTGCCCTTCTTGCTTTCTCTGCTCTTCGGCCCTTCTTCTTCTTTTGGTTGGCAGGATCTGATTCTCTGGTGCCAGGGGCTCCCCTAAATACTGAATTCAGGGGCGTTAGGGGAGTGTAGGTTAGTAGCAAATGGGCTGCCTATCTGAGGGTCACTACGCCCCCTATATGACCACTTCCTGGGGAAGGTGGTCATAATCCTGTCCCAGAATTCCTGATTTTGCCATCACTAAGATGGCTAACTTTGAAAAGTCGCCTCCACTTCAAGTAGCCCACCTTAGGGGTGGCACTAGCCTGAGGGTGGACACGCCTATCAGACTAGCTTATTTTCCCTCCAGGGGAAAGGGGGTTGTCTTCTTCTTCTGGGGAGAGGAACTAGATTTGCATACTGTTGGCAGTAGACCCTTATAAGCTCCCCTGCCTTGGAATGCTAATCTGCAGGTCATCCGGTGGGAGGAGGTGTACCCTACCACCTGCCTGAGCAGGCTTGGTTTATGGCCCCTGGAGAGCAAAGGCCCTCACCCTTGGGGGTCAGAAACTTGTCTCGGTGGCAGGCTGGCAAAAACCAGTCGGCCAGCTCACCAGTGACTGGTAGTTTTTCGGGGGGCACCCCTAAGATACTAAGTATCACTAAATCCTACACTGGCATCAGTGTGGATTTAGTAATGTGAGATGTTTGATACCAAACATCTCTATTTTCAGTAAAGCCATCATGTAGCTGGGGGACTCATTTTCACCAGTGTTCAGCACATACTTGTAAAATGGCTTCCATGATCACTCGTACTGGCAGTAATGGAACTGGCCAGCACAGGGGCATACCTGCTCGTGAAGTTATGCCCTCCCTTGTACCTCTTTGGGAGGTAAGGCCTGCGGTAGGGGGTGACTTACTTATAGGGGGTGACTTACTTATACTGCATGCAGTGTTTGCAGGCCTGGCACACAAGCTGTGTGCCAGGTCATGTTTACATTTTGTCCGCACCAGGACATGCAGCCAGCAGTGGCAGTCTACATGAGCTTGGTGCGGGGCCCTTAGGACGGCACAATTCGTGCTGCCGCCCTCAGGCGCCCTCTTTAGTACCTCAGGCACTAGATACCAGGGGTACCATTTACTAGGGACTTTCCGAGGGGACTACATGTATTACCAATTGGGGGAGACAATTGTACAGTTTTGGGAAAGAGATCTGGCACTGGGGGCCTGGTTAGCAGGAACCCAGTGCACTTCCAGTCGAAATCACATCAAATACCAGGCAAAATGTGTGGGGTGACCATTTTGTAAAGGGCACTTTCCTACAGTGAGGTATTTAACGCACCCAGTAATTACCACATGCCGTAAATACCACAAAACCTGGAATGCAAACCCTTTTCTCAAACAGCAGTTTGTGCAGGGGTCGGAAAAAAGTGGCCCACACATAATCAGGGCCTAATTCTGAGTTCTGTCATTGTTGTTACTCGGTGATTCAATACATCTTGATGATTTCATGCCCACTACAAACACATTTCTGGGAGGTTCCCTATTTTCCATTATTGCTGAGAAAACATATAAATGACAGAATGCTCACCAGAAAAGCAGGTCACCAAGTGTAGCCTCCAAACCCTTCCCAATTAAGAAATTCCACCTGATCAGATCCAATCTTATGTTCCTCTTGTCTCTGCCCTGCAGGTCTCACTAATCACACCTACCCTGACAGGTAAGATTCTAAAACTCTATATGCCACACTAACCATGCTTTTCTCCTACAGGACTGAATAGTCACCATCGCCACCCTTAACACACTGCAATTGGGATGGGACAATTGGAACCGGGCCCTGCAAATCACAAAGACAGCCAATAAACCAATAAGACAGCCAATAGCCCGAGCTGTTGCTGCCTTCTTTACCCAAGAAGCCTTTGGTGAACGTGCGTTTTATAAGTCTGTTATAACATAACAAAACAAAGAGAACACAGTTGCATGGGAACACAGAAGCCGGGGACACAAGTCAAGTGAGATGCTGAGAGCCCAGGTGGGATTTGAATAATCGAGCACCAGATTGAACCTACTCAAAAGTCAACATATCCTAAGAAAAGATTTAGCCTCTCCACTAAAAAGCCAGCCCTATGCTTGGCTTAAGAACAACCACACAAAAGCTATTAGAAAGGTATACTGTCACGTCTACCAATCAATCAATCAATCATGTCACTTATAAAGCGCACTACATACCCGCGAGGGTCTCAAGGCGCTGGGGGAAGAGGGGGGTGGTGCTGCTACTGATCGAAGAGCCAGGTCTTGAGGAGTCTTCTGAAGGCCAGTAGGTCTTGGGTCTGTCGGAGGTTGGTGGGGAGGGTGTTCCAGGTCTTGGCGGCGAGGTGGGAGAAGGATCTGCCGCCGGCGGTCGTTTTCCGGATGCGGGGGACTGTGGCGAGGGCGAGGCTGGTCGAGCGGAGCTGGCGGGTGGGGGTGTAGAAGCTGAGTCGTCTGTTGAGGTAGGCTGGTCCGGAGTTGTGGAGTGCTTTGTGTGCGTGGGTGAGGAGCTTGAAGGTTATCCTCTTGTTGACAGGGAGCCAGTGCAGGTCTCTCAGGTGGGGTGTGATGTGGCTGCGTCGGGGGATGTCGAGGATAAGACGTGCAGAGGCGTTCTGGATGCGTTGCAGCCGTCTCAGGAGCTTAGCCGTCGTTCCTGCGTAGAGGGCGTTTCCGTAGTCCAGCCTGCTGGTGACGAGGGCCTGGGTGACTGTTTTTCTTGTTTCGGTGGGGATCCACTTGAAGATCCTGCGGAGCATTCGGAGGATGTTGAAGCAGGATGAGGAAACGGCGTTGACCTGCTTAGTCATGGAGAGGGTGGGGTCGAGGATGACCCCTAGGTTGCGTACGTGGTCGGTGGGTGGCGGGGCTGTTCCCAGTGATGTTGGCCACCAGGAGTCGTCCCAGGCTGAAGGGTTGGAACCAAGGATGAGGACCTCCGTCTTGTACGAGTTCAGCTTCAGGCGGCTGGTCCTCATCCATTCGGCGACGGCCTTCATTCCTTCGTGGAGGTGGGCTTTGGCGGTGTGAGGGTCTTTGGTGAGGGAGAGGATCAGCTGGGTGTCGTCGGCGTAGGAGATGATGTTGAGGTTGTGCTGTCGGGCGACGTGGGCGAGGGGTGCCATGTAGATGTTGAACAGCGTTGGGCTGAGGGAGGAGCCTTGGGGTACTCCGCAGATGATCTTGGTGGCCTTGGATCGGAAGGGGGCGAGGCGGACGCTTTGTGTTCTGCCGGAAAGGAAGGATGTGGTCCAGTCCAGGGCCTTCTCTTGGATCCTGGCGACGTGAAGGCGTGTTCGTAGTGTGTGGTGGCAGACCGTGTCGAAGGCGGCTGATAGGTCCAGGAGGATGAGGGCTGCTGTTTCTCCGTTGTCTAGCAGGGTCCTGATGTCATCGGTGGCGGCGATGAGGGCGGTTTCGGTGCTGTGGTTGCTGCGGAAGCCGGACTGGGAAGGGTCCAGGATGTTGTTCTCCTTGAGGTAGCGGGTCAGTTGTTTGTTGACGATTTTCTCGGTGACCTTCGCGGGGAACGGGAGCAGAGAGATGGGTCGGAAGTTCTTGAGGTCCTTGGGGTCTGCCTTGGGTTTCTTGAGTACCAGACCCATAGGAGAGGCAGTACACAGTCCATGAGGTGTGGGGTCTGGGGAGACCCAAGTGATGGGTTACAATCACAGCTGACTCGGATTAGATCCAGTGTCAGAAGACGCAGACCCCTACTGTGATACACCCCACAGAGACAGACCAAACATATATCCACTCCATACAGATTTGGGCGGTAGGCCTCAAAGGCCATTGCTCACCCCTCACAACTCATCCTCAGGTAAATCCCTACCCCCTTCTTACACCATGCTTGCTCAAAGGGCCAGAATATATCCATGGGCATCCCCCACCGTGGACCCCAAATCCCATAGGTGGATCCACAACCACAGACAAGCTCTGACCCAAAGCGCCAAGAGATCGGATAATTGGTTTATGGGCACTGTACAGTACACGTTGTAATTCATGACAGTTTTTGACTCCGGAAGAATTTAGGAATGGGGTTGCACATTTAAATGACTCCGATTCTCCTATCATTAACAGTGTGAATAATGAGCTTGTCAGTGGTACATACAGAAATCTCTGAAAAGTTCCAGCAATGGGGTTATGGTGGGAATGAACGCGCCTTACTGTAGAAACGGAAGAGGTATTTAAATGCCACATGGATTCGATTCAAATAAGGGGCAGCTAACACATTTAAAAAATATACAGGTCCCGATCAGGAGACGTAAATCCATTGCAAATCCCAATCTAGTCGATTCCAAGTGCTTTGATTTCACTGTTCATGGAAATACACGGAGCATTGACAGTCACACCTGCCAAAGTCCCTCTTAATGGCGCCGTAATGGCAGAAAGGTATCGCGTTTGATCACATGGTCATCAAGAAATACATTTACAAAAAATCCCGGAGTCAGAAGTTTGCACAGTGCTGAAAAAAGTACAGCAGTGACTGTTTTTACAGTGCCCTATAAAGGCCAACAATGAAAACGACGCATTGCTGATTGATGTCAGCGCGCTACCATCGAGCAGTGACAGGATAGGAAGGAGGCACTTGGTGACTAGTTCAGTTTTATGACGTCATAAAACGATGGATTCTGGTCCTTGTCATAGGAGTCCCGATCACCAGCTGTGAGACCAAGCTGGATCGACTTGGGGTTGGTATGCTTTCCCTGTTTCAGGGATTTGCAGAAACTTTCTGCGCTCGCTTTCTTTCAGAGTAAAACTCGCCTTGACCGGGTTGGAATCCGCCGGTCTAAAGTCCTGGCAGTTATTTTCAATTTAAGAGATGTTTGCTCTCTCCTGACCGGATCTAGGTAAGCTTCCGGTAAGTCGCATCTAGACCCATCATCACAAAATACACCTATAATACATAATAAACCAGCCGTGTCGATAAGCGCTTCAGCGACCCACAAAGTGGTGGTAAGCGCTATATAAATAATATAATGTAGTACAAGCATCACCCAGAGGGCGCAGCATAAGAACTAAAAAATAGCAAAATCCGCCTGAAAATGGGCTTTTTCCTGCTGCTCTCCCTTCATAACCCGGGGTATTTATTCTCCCCAGAAGCCGCACACAAAGGCATCTCAATATTGGTGACTTTCAGTTCAGAATGTATCCTTAGATAAACAACCGCCAGTACAAGGATTAGAATGTCCAGAATAGTGTTTCCACAAACATGGCGGTTGTTTTTTTTCTGTTCTCTAGTCTTGAAACCTCAGCGCAAATTGTGATAGAGTGTTCAAAACTAATATGTAGGTGAGAAAGCTATGTAATGCTACTCCCTACGTAGGTCCACACAGGGCTTTAAGTGGGGGGAAAAAACTGGGGGTGCTCTAAAAGGGGCGTGGCAAATTTCTTAAAGGGGTGTGGCCTATCCGAGTAGGGGCGTGGTCTAAATCAAGATAACTAGCATTGTGTGCTTAAGAAAATCATGAAGTCGCATCCAGCAAAGGATAATAAAATAGGCAAAAAGGTATATTTATTAAGTATAAGCCATAAAATACCAAACACTTTAAAAAACATGTAAAAATTATTTACATTAGGTAGAAATCTATTGCAGGATTTCCCAAAACCCTTGAAGATATTCACTGTGTCTATTTTGCTGGGGTTTCTCACAACAATTTTCTTCAGCAGACCTTCTACCTTTTGCCAGCCAACTCTTTACATACAGCTTTGCGTCAAATGTTTCAAATGGAGGACCATTGAGTTTTACCCATAAGCATGAAGAAATGGTCTCTACAAGAAGAGATGCCCTTGTTGGACTAGCAATTAAGTTCATTGCGCTGAAACCTCTCTCGCCTTAAGCAGTGCGCGCGCATGCTCACCCGAAACACCAAACAAAAACCGGGACGTCTGGTCACCCTACCTTTGACCTTTGAGGCCCGAAAATATAGAGCCCCCTAGAGACCCCTTTCGAGGCCCCCCCAAAAAAACTGGGGGTGCTCAGACCCCGACAGACCCCCCCCCCACTTAAAGCCCTGGGTCCACATACACTGAAACACGTCCTGCTCATAAATGACAAAATGAAGTGAAGTATAATGGAATAAGCCATTCCATAGAAAGAGGTAGAGTCTGGAACGGACATCCACAGTTTAGGGGTATATTTACATGTAGGAAGAGGAGGTTTACACTGTCTCAGGACTCGAGCCGCACCTAACTGATTTGGCCCAACAAGATTAGGGTGACCAGATATTGAGAAGCAAAAACCGGCACAGGCCAGACATAAACGTAAAACTAAAGCCTTTAGTCTTACTTCTATGCCTGGCCTGTCCCGGTTTAAGCACAGCCTTGTATATATGTGCCTATATATGTATACGCTAGGATTGCAAATGTGTGCCTATATATATATGACCTACTGGCGGTCGCCAGTAGGTAGTTATAGAAAGGACCTAGTTTCCATAGGAAAATAGTTTTTGACCCGCTTATAACTCGGGTGCCGTTTGACGAATCTTCACTAAGTTTTCCCCAAAAAAGTGACCTCCTGATTCTAGTTGTTATGGAAAGTTTCTGGGTGATCCGTCAAGCGGGGGCCGAGAAAAAGGGGGGGGGGTCAAAAAAAGTGTGTTTCCCATGTTAATTCCCACAGAGATTTTAGACAAGACTACAGCCCGAAACCGCTGAACGAAATTACACCAAATTCGTCAGAAAGCTAGCTCTTCATCCAGAAATCGACCTCTTTGTGATTTGGTGTAAATCCATTCAGTAGTTTTGGAGATATTAAAGGAAAACCACATTTGTATATCTACAGGTGCAGACCCTTAACGAATCCTGCCGATATCGTGCAGAAAGAGGATGTGGGGGAGAGGATGTGGTCTTACGGCTAGACTGCCGACTTTGGAGCTGGGAAACCAACGTTCGAGCCTCGGGGTCGACTCTGCATCCTGTGGGCAAATCACTTAATCTCCCCGTGCTTACCAAAAAACATGAATGTGTCCTTGTGTAACGCAACTGGTGCTCTTGTAAAGCGCTCCATTACCTTCGGGTCGAGTTCGCGCTATATAAATCTGCAAAAAAAAGAAAAAAAATCTGATTGGCTGCCAACACTTCAACCAGGAAGTGTTGGCAGGCATCTTGGGACTCTGTCTCAGCAGAGTCCCCAGAAAACTTTAAAAAAAAGAGATGGGGGAAGAGTAGGAATACCCTGACCCCCTAGACCTGGTGCTGGGGGTCCCCCAGCGACCCTGTCTGGCCCAAGCATTTTTTGAAAAGCTTTTCACTGCGAAAATCACGACTGATCAGCAAATTTATGGCAGGAAAATTAACCCCAAGCGTGGTCTCCCACGCTTGTTTAAACATGGGCCCCCCGGGTGGGCCAGGTCCCAGGGGCTTATTTATATTTTAAATAAGGGAACTGGGGGGCGCACAAGGCCCCCCTCCCTATGGCCTATTTTGGCCCCGGGGACCGCCACCTCCCCAGGGCATGCCAATTCAAAAAATAAGTGGAGGAGGTCAGACCGGCCCTCCTTCTGAGGCTCTTATGAGCCCAGGGGACCACCACCACCCAGGGGCTTTATTAAAAAAAAGTAGGGGGCACGCGGACCCCCCTTCATTACCCGTAAGGGCCCTTGAGGCCACCACCTCCCCGGGGCCATGAATCGAACAGAGGGAGGGGGGGCTGTGTGGCCCCCCTCCCGGGCCATTTACGGCCCTGGGGACCACCACCTCCTCGGGGCAGGCCCTTGAAAATGAAAGGAGGGGGGCAGAGCGCCCCCCCCTCCTGGAGCCATTAATGGACCTGGGGACAGCCACCCCCAGGGCCAGGTCCCTGTCTCCTGAGGTGCCCACCATCAGGAGAAAGCAGTTTGCTTTCGCTTGACAGCTCCCGCCAAGTGAGAGTATACTGTAGTCCGCTCCTAGCGGACGGGAGCAGGAAAACTGCTCTCGCTTGCTGGGAGCGGAATTTTCATCTGTTTTCCTGCCCGCTGTCAAGCAGCCATGAAGCCCCCCTCCCCTTGTAGAATTTAAAAAGGAGAGCATGGTTCTCCCTTTTAATTACCTTGAGTATACAAATGCCCAAAATCATCTGCAAGCTCCGCTCATTTGGCCCCGCTCCTTTTTCCTTAGTAGTATGTAAGGTCTTCCCACCTTTTCCCACGTTGATGGACAGTTTAGCAAAAAGCCCCCGAGCGCATTTCCCACCAATTTTGGTGACGCATTCTTGATGCAGAGGAATACGAGGACATCTGCACCAAACAAAGAAGCACTTACTTCACATAGTTAAGAAGAAGTACCCCTGTTTGGTGGAGATTTACCTCTTTGTAGTCTCGTCTTGTTCTCTTGACGAGGATTCATGTTATCACAGATTTGTGGATGAAGACGCTGCAGGAACAATCACATTGCCTAAATTACATGCACACAAGGTCACTGAAGACATTACCTCGTGGTCCTTTACGCAGCTGTAGTGAAGAATACAGTGAAGATGGTGGCCGTCTGGTTGCCTGGCAACCGGACGCTGTGGAAATGCAGCGAAGTGCAGCGCGTGGATCTGGCCACTCCTGGTTAAACTGGGCATCTGGGCCGGGAGTCAGGCAACTCCCCTGGGTCACGTAGGAGAGCGGGGTAAAGTAAAACTCAGGCTTTGGCCGCAGATGTCTTTACTCCCCGAGCTACCGTACATTAGGCTGTGTTTGATAAAACAGCATTGCACCTTGTATAAAAACAGCTTATTTTAATATCACTATTTCACTTCAAAACTCCCTCATGACAGCAGTCTCATTGTGTGACCTGCAAGGTAGTCATAAGTACTGGAGGCAGGGTCAGACTGGGACAGAAAACAGGCCCGGGCACCAAAATAGAAGTGGCCCCAGTAGCGAATCAGGGAGCTAAATAAAGTGGCCCACATTTGCACTTGTTAAGACACACTTCGTAGGTGTTTTGCAAGGTATGGCCAGGGCCACTGGAATTATGTGGCAGGGGAGGGCCAAATTATGTGGTGTAGAGTTCAGTAAATTATGTGGCAAGAAAAAGCAAATTATGCAGCGTAATGCAGCACATTTTGTAACAGTATTCATTATTTTGTCATTTTTACATTTGTTAACAATGTCTAAGCACTGGTTGCACCTCATTAGTACTAGTTTAATATCCAAATACAGCAATAAGCAACAGAAAGGTGACCAGTCAACTTTTACAAAGGGTCTTCCACTGCGCGGCAACACGTGTTGCTGTATTTTTAGTAACTTTTAAACCATTTGAGCTACAAGCAAATCCATAATTATTTGAAAAACGCTGCAACTGCACATTCGCATAATTCCAGTGGCCCAGGGTATGGCAGACCACATGCATGTGCGCTTGCTACAAGCAATGTTTGTGTTAATATCAGGGAACTCAACAGTAAAAACCAGCCCACCAGACCATAAAACTGACCCACAAACTGCCAAAAAACACAGCGGAAAAGGAGTACACGATCAAACATTTTATCTGTTTGATAAATCTGAAATTATTTCTTAGTGGGCCTCTTGTTGGACTAAAGTAATTGAAAGGCTAGACTGCAGTAGCCCCAAGGCACAGCAAACACATCGCTCAGGGCATCTGTTGGCAATGCACTTCCATTAAGTGGCAAACCTGCAATAAACAGGTAAGGAACAGGTTTGATTTCCTTTTTATTTCTGTATTTGAGTTGGGTTGCATAAAAAAGAGGCTTCATCTAACCACCGTGAATGTGGGGGTGGCCACACACTCTGAGGTCAAAGAAGAACTCCTTCTCTAGCCCCCAGCACTTCCCATTGCCAGTGGATTGTTAACTCTCCTCCTCAAAGCAGCGGCAGAGGCCTCCCTGCTGTGCCTTGAGCCCAGGATAGGAGGAGATGTGCCACATGCTGTTCCTGCTTGGGCTGATCATTGTCATTCTATAGGGAATGACAAGAGCCGGCCAACAATTTGTGCTAGGTGGGGAACCGGCCCGAACCTGAAAAAAACGTACTACATCTGGCTTCAAGGAATTGCCCTCGGGCACCGGCGAATAACCCACCTTCTAAATCGGACCCGGACGGATGGCAGGTCAAAAGCAGGGCCGAACTAGGTAGCGTTTTACGCTCCAATGGCCCTGCGAACTATGGACGTGTGCAGGAGATTTGTTTTGTCCTCCGTGTCCACTCTACTCATAAATCTGGGGCGGATAAATCCCCTCATCCCTCACACTTTCTACGCCCATGCATATATTTTAAATTAAGAAAAGTGTTGGGATACCAGGACTGTTCACTGAAAACCGGAACTGTCCGTGGGAAATCCGGTACGTCTGGTGGCTCTAACCAAGGCCTAAACCGTTCTGGAGTTGCTTGTGTTCCAGTTTAAAATGGGTGTGTCCTGTCAATACTCTTCTTATTGGAGCAGCTTTGGGGTTGATTTGCATATGTTTGATCTGGCTTGTTTAGTGGGATAGTGTGGAAATAAAGATAGACTGGAATGCGGCCCCAAATTATTACTAGTATCTGAGATTAATTCAAGCATTTCATCCATCACTTTTTATATCTGGGGTCGCATTACCAGAGACCTTTTTAATTTTAGAAAAATGATATGGAAACTATTCTTACCTTCAGAAAGGTCTTTTCTCCAATGGTCTGTTAGTGTGTCATTCACATTTTTCTTCTACCCACGACAGTATATGGAGTAGTCCCACTTCGGCCATTGACTAATTTCACTATAAGTGACGGCATTCTTCTCTTCACAAGGAGCACATCCTCACAGAAAGCGGTTCCCTTCAGTGCCAAAGTCTACTACGGCAGTGTGTGCTTTTTAAGACCAAGGGCCAGATGTACGACCTACCAATTTGCGACTTGCAAATTGCGTCGCATTTACGACTCGCAATTTGCGACTCGCAAATTGGGATGTATAACAGTGTCTCAGACACTGTTTGCGATTCCAAATGGGGTCTCAAATTGCATGACTCATGAATATTAATGAGGCAGGCACAATTTGCGACCCCATTTGAAATGGCTATCACTCCCAGGGATGGTGGCCTGATGGGGTCAGCAGACCACCATGTCTGGGACTGCTTTTAAATAAAGCAGTCTTTTTTTTTTTTTCAAATGCAGCCCGTTTTCCGTAAATGAAAATGGGATGCATTTATAAAAGAAAAATGAAACTTTCCAGTTTCATTTTTTTAAGGGCAGGCAGTGGTCCCTGGGACCACTGCCTGCTCTTAAAAATATTTTCTTACATACTCACAAAGGGGAAGGGGTCCCCTTCCCGTTTGCGAGTGGTTTACCACCTACTTCAAGTAGGTGGCAAACTGCGAGTGTTTTGCGGCCGCAAATGCGGTCGCAAAACAATCGTACATGGCATGGTGACTCGCTGTTAGGAAGGGATGCCCCTTCCTAATAGCGGTACTCGCAAATGCTATTTTGCGAGTCAGTGACTCGCAAAATAGCATTTGTACATGCCATTACCCTTTTTTGCGGTCGCAAACGGGAGGATCTCCCGTTTGCAGCCGCAAAAAAGGGTCGTACATCTGGCCCCAAAACATTTTTGGTAATATGCTTTTAGCCACTTTTTTTTAATTGACAATGCCTGACAGCTTCCACTACAATAAAGCTTTGCAAACAGTGACAAAACAAACATTGACTGGTAGCCAACCCCAGATTGGCTTTGGCAATGCTTGTTTTGTTTTTCTCACTTTCTCCACCCAATCCTGATCATCAACTTGCCAGAATGCCACCACTGTGATAGTCAATATTTTCCCTTAAATTGCAGAGTTGGCCTGGCTATGACAAAGACTACTGAAGGCACATACCTGTAAGACATCACATTGGCTTCCAGAACCAAAGCCCATTGGGGAACGCTCTGAATTCCCCCCTCAAATTTTATGTTAGAACAACAGATTCTCCAGGTTCTGTGGACTAATGTAATCTTTAGAATGATATTGTCTTGCATGCGCAAACACAGCCCTCGGCAAGATGGAATCCATAGGATTTAACTTTGCTCAGTTGTTTGTGCATGCAGAGGAAGATAATCATAAAGGTTACGGAGGTTCCTACGGTTGACATGATGGGTCGTACTGTTCTCCCGGTGCAGAGGTTCTATCTCACAGCCAGAGCCGTGCCCCCAGTGACTTCCTAAGCTCCAAGTTGTGGGATACGGTACTACCACCTCTTAAGATTTGTCACTTCACTGCAGTCTTTCCTTCTCACCATCCCAGTCGGGCAGCTAGTACCAGTAACTAATTCCTACGTGATAGGTGTGTAGTTGGACGCTAGCTGGGATAGAGGTGGATATTATTACAGTATGAACCTTGCCAAAAGGCAGTGAAGTGCTGTACGGGGTCAAAGGCAAGTATACAGTCAATGAGTGATATGAGAGGTAGCTGGTTTGTTGACTGTTAATGCATTGTGATGTGGTCTGTAAAAAGATGCGTTTTCAACTCTCTCCTAAATTGGAGCAGCGTTGGGGCTGTCCTGATGGATACAGAGATGTTGTTGAAGATTACTGGGTGCCTAGATGGAAAAGGCCTGCTGTCCTGTTTTTTTAGGTCTTGCCTACGCAGTGCGCATGCGCTGCATAGGAGGAGACCTCTTGAAATCGATCAGCTTTTTCGCCCAAAAACGTGCACGCATTGCATTGCTTTCAATGGCAATGCGTGCACGTTTGGCGATTCCCTTGCGGGAGCGAGCTTTGGCGACAACTGTTTGTAATTAACTTTCAAACAGATGGTGCCCCTGCTCGCTCCCGCAAGGGAAACGTTGTGTCTGTTTTTCCCTGCTTTCGCTTTCTCCGCATCCCTTAGCGCGATCGGTTTCACTTTCACTTGTTTTTTTTGTTAAGGAGGATGGGGGTGTCTCCAGCTTGGATTTTCCATAATTATGAGGAAAATGGTGCGACTACGGAATTGCATATTTGTAAGTGCCACTTGCCTGTGGGATTTATTTTCAACCCATTTGGTCCGCCTGCATTGCCGCATAACTACCTCCAGTGGTCTTGTCTACAGGACAGACCGTCTGTACAATCTCACATCCTACCGCCTCCTACCCAGACCCAGCGCGGCCGAGGCAGGGCCGGTGACCGCCCATGTACTAAACGGCTCCGGTCCCCCGGCTCGCCGCCAACCTGCTCCTCACATGGCTCTTAATTTACTGCCGTTTTCGTTATTGCGTTTTGCCTCCCGCCCCGGAGCGGAGCAGTAAATCTCCCGCGCTTTCTCGCCGGTTCTATTTTATGGCCCTGCAGGGCCCGGCGTTTCACGTCTGATTTCCTAATATATTAGCGAGCGCTCGAACGCTTGTTTTCCCTCCCAAAGTCGTATTTCTCGGCAATTGTTTGTCATTAATGTGTGTTCCTTTTGCTGTTTCAGAGATTTTTTAGATGGTGGCGGGAAACGACCCGCGGCGGCGGGGGCTAGAAAAAATCATAAACAGGGGCTGCCTCCTGAATTTTCAAGTCAAGTCCGACAAATAAAATCTTAAACACTGCTCAACGAGGTGTTCGGTTTTATTTACTACGATCTCTTCAAGCAAGGGAGCCCCGGGGATGGGGAGGGGGCGTTATTAACGGCGGCTGGACCTTGGGAGTAGCAACTGGAGGTACAGTCCCTAACTGCTTTGCAAACCTTTGAGCAAGGCCTCGGGAATTATGCGGCTGGGGAGGGCCGTTATGCGGCAAGAAAGGGCAAATTGTGCGGCATAACGCAGTACAAATGGAAGCAGTATTTATTTACTATTTTGCCATGTTTACACTTGTTAATACAGCACGGGAAAGGTTTCACTTCATTAATACCAGTTTAACACCTAAATACAGCAAAAGAAAGCTAACCAGACTTAACTGGACAAAGGGCATGCCTCTGTGCGGCAACATGCGTAAAAGCATTTTTTGGGGTAAATTTAGATCCGTTTGCACTAAAAAAAAAGTTTCTTTAGTAAATCTACAAATTATGCAGACGGTGAGGATTACATTGGAAGTGCAGAAAAAAACATAATTATGCTGAAAACGACGCAGCGTCGCATGATTTGTCCATTTGACTACTGAATAAGGATGCCTTTACTTTCATTAGCCGGTAAATCACTATTTCTCTGCCAACTGATGCCTTTTCAGCAAAGTTTTTTTAGAAAAAAAAGAAAACAAAAGCTGTTGATTCGTTAAAGGTAGGTGCAAAGATTTTCAAAGCACCAGGCAAAATTATGTTTTGCCTTTCGGGCACTCCCTTCCCTTCATCAACAACGGCCATTTCCGAGTTCCTTTATTACATTCTGGTACCCTCTTGTGGCTATCAGTGGTGACACCATAAGTTACCTGCGCGGGAGTCAATAAGCAAGGCCCTGGTAGTGTGATATCACTTCATCAGTTCCGGATGGCCAAATAGGCAAAGTAGGCACCGGCCTATGGCCCCCACTCCTTTTAGGGGCCCTCGACAACGGATACAAATAATATTGATTTGATCTTGAAAGAAAATTACAATCGAGCTTTCTTAAATTGTTTCCCAAAGATATAAAACAAGCATTGGCATAGCCAATAGGTCTCGCCTTTGGGACCTTATAAGTGTTTAGTTATCCAGCACAATATCCTTGGTGCAACAACATCAAGTGTTGCATGGCTAAACACTTATAAGGTCCCAAAGGCGAGACCTATTGGCTATGCCAATGCTTGTTCTTTTTTGTTCACACTTCTAAGTCTCAAGTCTAAGTCTCAAGTCTAATTGTGTCCTGACTGCTGGTGTGCCGAGAGCCACCAGACATGGTAAGGTTGTCTGCAAGTTAAGTGGGGGTGCTGGTCTGGATGGCTTTGTAAATGATGAAACTGGTTTTGAACATGTTGCGGGTTGGCAACTGGGGACAATGGCGTTCATCAGGATGGTAGTGATATGATCATATTTCTTCAAGCCCTTACTGACACTTGTTGTGACATGTAGGGTGCCTTAAGGGGTGCCATGGTGGTGCCTGGGAATCCAAGGAGCAGAGCGTTACCACTGTCCGGATGCAAGAGTATGAGGACTTGAACAGGAGTTCTTAAGTCGCTTTCTAGGAGAAACATTTTTAATTTCTTTGAAAAGAGAGCTGGTACCAGGCCTTCTTTGTTTTTGACAATATGTTCCTTGAGAGTGAGATTGGTGTCCGCGGTGAATCCAAGTGATTTGGCATTCAGTGAAAGTTGGGGTTCACGGCTGTCAAGGTTCATGTCATTAAGCCACTTTTGCACATTTCTTGCTTTTTAGGTCGAGCCTGAGCCAGCGCGCATGCGCTGCTCTGCGAGGCTTCTTGTAAGCATTCTAAACTTCTTTGTGTCGGTCTGACTCCCCCCACGCATTGGGTTGGTTGTTGCCTGTGTCATTTCGTTATCGTAGCCTGCGAATGGCTAAAGGCGGGCGCATGTCCCACCTCTTTAGCAAAAGTTCACTCCCACAGCGTTTTGCTTGCGGGAGCGAGCAGCGGCGCGCAGGGTGGCAGCTGCATTCTTCATTTTTTTCTTCCTTGCAGCGCACGCGCACCACTCGCGGGCACCCTTACAGCGCGCGCTCATCGCACACCACTCGCGGGACGTGGGACGCGGGACGCTGTTCTTTGTACAATTCTTCAGGTATTTTCAGCGCTGTTTCAGTGCTGCCATTTACCCTAATGTAGTTTAAAGTTAGTGTGCATTCGCACACTGTCTCCTGGAGCCCTATGGCCCCCACAACAAGCTGCTGTTGTAAGTCTAGTACTTTTGTTTGCAGTTTTACATAGCGGGAACTCGACCCGAAGGTATCGGAGCGCTTTCCGTGCGCACCAGTTACGTACAAAAGGGCAGTTAGTTGTAGTAATTCTGAAACTCACACAAGTGCACAGCTACACAAGAGCAGCACTGCTAGATGGAGATGTCGAGGATGTGGCATTTAGGTGCCGCGTCGGCAGAGAGCATGCGCGGGGTGTTGCTCTCGGAGGTTCACCGCCTCCTCCTCGTCCTGTAGCCTTCCTTCAGCGGTGCTGGTGTCCGCCGCTTCCTCGGGCTCCCGCGGGAATGGGTTCTCTTTGCCCCAGGAGCAACTGGGCCTCTATGCTGCTGCTTCTCCTGCCGCTCTTCCTACAGCACCCCCCGGGGGGCGTGCGGCCTGAAGGAGCAGGGTCCCACCGTCACAAACAAGGTAACTACTACTGACAGGGCGCCCCGGGCAGAGGGGCGCCTCCGCCCTATTCGTTGTATCGAACTTTCGGATGTATAGTTTGAAAGTTGTACTTTCATTGTGGTATTGTTTATATTACTATTTTTTAGGAAATCAGCTCTATAGCAACTTTACAAAGTATCTCACGCACAGTTTTCTACTGTTTTGTTTTTAATTACGTAATCGATTCCACCAATGCATGTGTTGGTAGTGGGAGCCTGGCCCATTGTATTTTTAGCTTCATGTGGTTGACTGTATGCCTTGCAGGTCAGAAATCCCCGGGCTACATGTTTTTAGGTTGTTTGCAAACGGCCGTCACGGCCATTGACACTCTGTGTGCAGAGACCCTCCCAGCTTCCCAAACCCTGTGCGGCGCACAGCTGATCATCATAACACAGTTAAATTATTACATTTTCATTAAAGCAATAGACATTCTTTTTAGGTCAACATTATTCCCACCCTTCCCACACATTACACAACATAGGTGAAGCTGGAAAACATCCAGCAGTGCTTTCTTTTGAGCTTGCCTTGCGGTGCTTAAATGCTGTATTGTGTAATTTATACAATCTCTTAAAAAATATACCCTACAGCGCAACATCACTTCCAGAATCAAACAAGCATCTCCTCAAAGCAACACCAGTTAAACAGAACTCAGCACCACCATAACACGACCGCAACACCACCACTTCACCATGCCTCATTACCACCACAGCATCACTAAGCACCACTATAGCATCGCTCAACACCACCTCAACATCACTAAGCACCACCTCAACTTTAGAACAGCCAGGAAGAAGTCGCTAGCATTGCAACAACAAAAAAACTACAAGACATTTTTTATGGTAATTCTTTTTTAATTGGGTCATTCAGTTGTACATAATATCTTCTTGGTTATATATACAAGGTAACAAAAATACTTATAATACTTTTTATTTTTACTTTTCAACATGCTGCACAGCAGCGACAATGCTCTATAACATAGCTTAAAAACATTGGCAAAGCCGAGAGCACTGGCTGAACACTTATAAGGACCCAAAGGCGAGACCTATTGGCTATGCCAATGCTTGTTGTACTTGGTACATAATAGGAATTCTGTCTTGGTTGAGTTTAACTTCAGGTCGACACTGGACACCCAGGTTTGGATGAGGAGCAGGGAGTGTTTGAGGAGTTGTGTTGTGTATCATACTGGTGAATCTTGATGCTGCGGAGCTCCATGTGGAGGTTACAGATTACAGGGTACCGTATGGAACCGAAGGGGGCCTTCACAGGTGATGTGAAAGGTGGTTACCCTCCATTCCACCTTCGGTTGGGGTAGTTTGGTGGTTTCTGGCACCTCACCAGATGGATACAAAATGGGTCCTTCTGCCCAGGTTAAAATGTGTGCCTTGATGTGCTGAACTGCACGACTTCTTAAAATTGTGTTAAAAACCTAGCAAGTTTCTTGAAATGTGTTTATTACTATTGCTACCTGAGCTCAACCTCCTATCATTTCTGAAATGAAGACGGCAACTGCAGTGTATTGAAGGGAAGATTCATAGGGCTGACCTATTCATATAATCCATGCATGAACATGAGAGTGGCCTAAGGGGGGGGTCCCTCTGTTTTCAGGGTGCTGCAGCTACACCCATCAGTTTTGTAGTGGCATTTTAAAATATACTAAAACAAGAAGCCAGCCATTGGCACTCTGAGCCATCGAAGATAGTGGTGTCCTTGTTTGGTAACACAACGCGGCTCATTGTATTAACCTGTACACGGAACTTGGTCGTTCATGGTGCAGTGGCATGGGAAATGAGCAATGGTGTCTCTTGTAGAGGTATGGCGTTGTTTGTGTCTGCTTTTAAAAGTATGGGAAAGCCCAGCTTTATAAAGCGCATTATAAAGTCAATTTAGATTCCATCCAAGCACTCTGGGTTTTTACAGTTAGGGGAACTGGTGTTAGACTGAGTTCACACTATTGGACGATCGGACAGGGATCCAAACCCAGCTCTGTTGAGGTACTGGGTCCTATAATGAATTGGCAAACACTTTATTTCTCAACCAGTCCTTCATCTTCTCATTGTCCATCTAGTGGCCTAGAGCTCTGAAATGGCTGGAAGATGGCATTCATGTGCTCTACAAAGAATGAAAAAATTAAGATATCAGTAAATAAGTACATTTGCAATAAAACATTTTTACGAGAATAACAAAAATATGTTTTGATGGTGTAATAACAGCAAACTGAGTTTTGTCTTTTAGGAAAATAAGTAAAAAATGAGCAGTTCTGTTCACCCCCTTGTTGCCAGATAGCTCTCACACAGCAGTGGGTGCTTCTGTATTCAAGAGTTTTTATCTATAAACCAGTAACCTAAGTGAAATTTTACTTTTGAGGTGCTATAGTGACCCCTCGCATCAGTGTTTTACCGTCTTGCCCTTTGATGCTCATTTATAACACAGCGCTAAAATACATTAACAACAGTCACTTTCTGCGTCTCCTAATGATAAGTCGACCTGAGTCCTTTGCACGATGATGTGAAATTTGGGGTTTGTCTGTGAAGCCCTCCATGGAAACATCCTCCTTCTTCATAGGTTGTATTTTTCATTATACTTTAGTTGATGCTGTTTTTAACTTTAAGTGGAACACTGTGTCCCTTAACTGAGCGCTTCATCAGGGTCTGTACAAGATTATCCGACCTACAACCTAGTATGGTGCTTCCTAATCTCACAATCATGTGAGAAAAACTGATGTCCAAAACATTTGTTTTTGGGTGCAACAACATTGTATTTATTTCTAAGCAAAATGATGTAATTGGCAATTTGATGTTGACAAGACAGTCACTGCATAAAAGATTGTTAATGGAAACACTCAGAAAGGCTATCTTATGCTCATCATGAACTCTATTTGTGAAGTTTCTGAAGATCCACTTTGCATCTTATTACAAGTGCCCCTGTGTTGACATCAGTCACCCGCATCATTTGAATTGCAGTAACTTGCCAGGTTAGGAGGGTTTCACTTGGGGAGCTGCCTTGTGATGAAAAAGTGGGGGTAAATGAAGAATTACCTTTTCCTCCAGTAATTCCTCATTTCTGGGGGTACCCACAGGTTACACCTCTTAATCATTCAGTATTGCAAGTCACCCAGACTTTCTAAATCCCTGTATCAGTAGCTTGGGTAAGGTGCCTATCAATACCAGGACAAAAACTGGGGCACTGGCACAAAAACTGGGGCACTGGCACAAAAACTGGGGCACTGGCACAAAAACTGACATCACCGGGTCACAAATCCCTGGTAGTTAAATAAACTGAGAATCTTGGGAAACCGCGTGGCTGCAAACATTCACCTCCACTCTTTCAGTCCTGCTCCTGCCTCTTTATTCAGGGTCCCTGGGGTTAGACCGTACATTAATGTCCCTCAACAGTGGGATTCTGGTGGTTCACCAGTAATCTTATTCATTACGAGCTCCACCTCTCACCTCAAAAATGCGACATTAATTTATCGGTTGGTTCTGCTGAATTTAGTTAAAAAGTCAGGGACCTGTGACCCCCATTTATAATGTAGTACGAGAGGGATCTGCTGTAGTTTTGTTACGAAAAGTCTTCCCTTGGATCACCTCCATGAAGGCTTCTCAGGTGCCCAGGAGTACTGCTGCTTGGCGTCAGATTTAGTCAAAATTCCACTGCCTCACAGACCGCTTTTAGTCAGTCAGCCCAGCCACAACTTTCTGTCATGACATCACAGATACTCCACAGTTTCTGCCTGACTCGCGTCATAATCAATATTTGTTGTCATGCTCGACTACTTAAAAGAGTTAAATTTGTACCTAAAGGAAGAGATTACATTTTGTTCCTATGAAGCCAAAGGTGCTGTAAAACATCAGCTGAGAGAGAGCTTCTCCAGGGAGATGAATGAGACAAGGAGTTCACCTTCATAATAACTTATCTTCAATTATTTGGTCTTTGCAGAGGAATGCATCAAATTTATTGGACTGTGTAATATTTTCTTGTTCAAGTATTGAAGTTTTTAATATTGTCTCTTTTGACATTGAACTACCTCTTCTAGAGGATACACTGGGGATCTGCTCAGCTACGATGCTTCTAGGGGCTGAAGCCATCTTCTTGCCTTAGTTTTGTAGAATTAGAAACCCAATCTTGGGGTACAGATGTCACATAGTAGCAGACGGCACATCATCTTGCATTTCATAGGGCTTTCAAAATCTGGATCCTTCTTGCTCTTTAATCTTGGCTAATTAGTTAACTGCTTCCTTGTTGCTATTGGTTTGCCCTTGTGTTAATGCCTTTGCGCCTGGATACCCTTATGGGTGAGACAGATCGTGCTTTATAACTTCCCATTAACATCAACATTAACTTTCCATCATTCATTATTCTACTGCCCAAGCAGTGGGAGGAAATTTCTTTAGACCAGAAGGTTCTTTAACTTGGTTAGGTTTGTATGGGTGGTTCCTGAGGATATGAGGTAAAGGGCTTCAATTCTGATATCTTCCAGATTGTGAAGACAGCCTGAGGAAACTCTCTCTATTGACAAAAACTGCGTCATGGCGGTTCCTGTCTATGTAGGAAATATTTGACGGATGGTACCGTCAACCACGATGGGTGGATGTCAAATGTTTCAAAAGTGTTTTGTTTTTCAAAAACAAACTCCCAGAGCAGGAGTTTCTTTTTGAAGAACAAAAAAAGCATGGACCCCACACATAGGGTGTGGACGGTACGATCAACTCTAAATGAGGAACCAGTCCGCCACATGCTGAAGCAGGCCTATGTCATGAATCAATGATGGCCGGGGTAGAAACTGCCACCCTTGTTGGGAGTCCTGGTGTTGTCCTTGCACTAGTCTCATGAATTCTAAAAGCAGCAGGAGGAACAGGAAGTCAACAAGAAGTCTGAAGAGCCTTTTTTACTTTTTGTAGTTTCCACATCGTGCCCCTAACCCCTACAATAGAAATAGGAGACTGTTAAGGGGTTAAGATTGAGACAAGGGTGCAACCCTGTGATCTAATAGGAATCAAAGGGTGTTGATGTCACTTCCGCTGCCGTTTTTGCAAATCGACTGATGTGATACAAGCCTGATATAAAAAATACAATGCATGTGCAGAATACAGAGAGCACTTGAGTACTGCACGCAGCGTACCTACTAATCCAGATTTCCGGGTGTTCTAAATAAGGGTTGTGGTCCACACATTTGTTTTAAACTAGTGACAGTCATGGATAACCCAGTTGCTGCTTTTTAACCCCCTGAACAACATTGGATACTATAGGGCTCGAAGCTGAGATTAAAGTTAAATGTATGTAAAGCAGCATTGAAGCATGTTAAAAACTGGAAAGAATCAATCAAGGTGAAGGTCTACAGGGAGCCCACACAGTAGCCCTTATTATATAGCATTTCCAGCACAGGAGGTGGGCCTATAAATGTTATCTTTCAGCTGGTAATGTCAGTTTATAGTACAGATCACACAGTGCCCATTCATTGCCAGCTTGTGCCTTTATTGCCTGAGCTCAAGTGGGCAGTAAGTATCATCTAGCAGTAACTATGGTTACTGTCATTCAGTACCAGGCCACCAACTCAGCTACGTAGGATGGTAATATGGGCATAGAGGGTTTAAAAGAAACATAACATACATTTTGAGAATTGCAGCATGGGTGGATGGAAATACTTACCATCTATCCGTTTGCAACTTGGTCCACAATTTCAGAGTGATGCTTCTGTCTCATTAATTTATCTAAACATCCAGCATTTTCATTTTCTCAATAAAAAACATTCGAAATAGCCATCATTTAATTAATTATCCTTAAATTTATCAATTTTGTTTTGTTAAATGAACATAGTTTCTAATATACTGTACTTGTGTATTCGTTGCCTACAAGACGTGAGGGTAACACTTATTTGTGTCTTTCCTATTACAGTATTTGTAACACTTATTTGTGTCTTTCCTATTACAGAATTTTTATTAAGTCCCAGCTTACTACAAGGGCATACATATACTTGCTGTGTACAACAAATGTTTGCTTTTTCTTCACAGGTAAACTGTACAATGATATTGGTCTCAGTTATTCCCAACTTAAAATCTTTGCTCTGGCTGCGGAGAGTTTTGAGAAAGCCCTTCCTTTCTGCCAAACTGAAGGAACGGATGGGCGGAAAGAAGCTGTGGTCTTGCAGAATTTGGGTGCAGCTTACAATACCCTGGAACAGTTTGAGATGGCGGTGGAGTTCCACAGGAAAGCAGCTTACCTGCACAGTAAGTTGCTGGAGCAGAATACAGATACTCTGGAAGGTGGAAATGGGGCAACATTGCTTATTTTATACAAGTAAAGAAATAAAATAGGTGCAGGGACCCAAAATGTTCTTAGGCACCTGCCGCTGGCACTGCCGAATGCCTTCGTTGCTGAATACAGTGCTTAATTTGAGCCAGTGGTTTCCGGTGCTCGGCACCGACACTTAATTGCCAACACCGGTACTTATGACAGTCTGCCAAAAGGTGGTGCTGTTTGTCTAAATTAAATAGGAGCACAACAACATTTGTTTATTAATTAAATAAACATTTAAAAGGACTAATACCTGCTGCCCAAGCCATTCTGATTGCTTTGGGGGCCTGGAATAGTCTGAATTGTCACACTTGTATGGGTGGGATGGTTAGTAGTTGTGTTGGTACTGTCACTGGCAGGGCTGACAGGGGCAATGGGTGGTACAAGATGTAGTGGCCTTCTGAGGAGGGCCCTGGCACTTCTTTTCTCACTCATTAAGCACTAGCTGAATACTAAGAAGCTGTGGTCTTGCAGAATTTGGGTGCAGCTTACAATACCCTGGAACAGTTTGAGATGGCGGTGGAGTTCCACAGGAAAGCAGCTTACCTGCACAGTCAGTTGCTGGAGCAGAACACAGATACTCTGGAAGGTGGAAATGGAGCAACATTGCTTATTTTATACAAGTAAAGAAATAAAAATAAGTGCAGGGACCCAAAATGTTCTTAGGCACCTGCCACTGGCGCTGCCGAATGCCTTCGTTGCTGAATACAGTGCTTAATTTGAGCCAGTGGTTTCCGGTGCTCGGCACCGACACTTAATTGCCAACACCGGACTTAATTGCCAACACCGGTACTTATGACAGTCTGCCAAAAGGTGGCGCTGTTTGTCTAAATTAAAGAGGAGCACAACAACATTTGTTTATTAATTAAATAAACATTTAAAAGGACTAATACCTGCTGCCCAAGCCATTCTGATTGCTTTGGGGGCCTGGAATAGTCTGAATTGTCACACTTATATGGGTGGGATGGTTAGTAGTTGTGTTGGTACTGTCACTGGCAGGGCTGGCAGGGGCAATGGGTGGTACAAGATGCAGTGGCCTTCTGAGGAGGGCCCTGGCACTTCTTTTCTCACTCATTAAGCACTAACTGAATACTAAGAAGCTGTGGTCTTGCAGAATTTGGGTGCAGCTTACAATACCCTGGAACAGTTTGAGATGGCGGTGGAGTTCCACAGGAAAGCAGCTTACCTGCACAGTCAGTTGCTGGAGCAGAACACAGATACTCTGGAAGGTGGAAATGGAGCAACATTGCTTATTTTATACAAGTAAAGAAATAAAAATAAGTGCAGGGACCCAAAATGTTCTTAGGCACCTGCCACTGGCGCTGCCGAATGCCTTCGTTGCTGAATACAGTGCTTAATTTGAGCCAGTGGTTTCCGGTGCTCGGCACCGACACTTAATTGCCAACACCGGTACTTATGACAGTCTGCCAAAAGGTGGCGCTGTTTGTCTAAATTAAAGAGGAGCACGACAACATTTGTTTATTAATTAAATAAACATTTAAAAGGACTAATACCTGCTGCCCAAGCCATTCTGATTGCTTTGGGGGCCTGGAATAGACTGAATTGTCACACTTGTAGGGGTGAGATGGTTAGTAGTTGTGTTGGTACTGTCACTGGCAGGGCTGGCAGGGGCAATGGGTGGTACAAGATGCAGGGGCCTTCTGAGGAGGGCCCTGGCACTTCTTTTCTCACTCATTAAGCACTAGCTGAATACTAAGACTGGCAAGTTTAAATTCCACTTCTTGCCTCTTTCTTCCACCACCTGATAGTTCTTGTTTCTTTATCTCACTCTTGCCGGTTCTTCCTCATCCTTGCTTTAGTGCCCTGCCACTGTTTTCCTATTTTTCTCTTCATTATTTATTCTGCTTTTTTTGCCATTCTCTCTCTTGCTGTGCGCCAGAGACTAATAGTCAAAAATACGGCCCGATCCCCTAAAATGACTGCTGGTGCTCACCACCGGCAACCACAAGCACAAATTAAGCATTCATGGGGGCAAATGAAGGCTGCAAAGCAGATGGTACATAAAGCGACAGACAGGAGATTACACCAGAAAAGACTAAAGCTCACTGAATGTGATGATATCCATACAGGCATGTGGTAAAAAGGTTTATTTGACTATCACCGCCTTGCAATTCAATTTCCACCCAATGTGCCAAAGACATTGGGTGCAAATGAGACCACTGATGGGAGTGGAGGCAGTGTGCAGGTGACCACTTGGGCATTCTACCAAGGAGTGGAGCAGTCCATTGATATTCTGAACTCCAACCGGTATGGTGAAGACCCAGGAAATTTACCTGTGTTAAGGCGGGCTGGTAGTGAGGAACTTTGTGTGCTGGTAGCAAAGGAAGCCACAGGTGCATTGCTCCTCTTGTTACTACTCGGCATCAGGAAAAGGTCAGTACAGAACTGTACAGCCCAAAAACATGATGAGGATTCTGTAATGTGAATGACTGCAACACTTGCCATTTGACTCTTTTTGCCTGCTTTTTCTTCCCAAAGAAAGAGCACAATCTCTGCAAACGTCAGGTGACACTGGACGAAGATAAGTGAGTCCTGAGGAGCACGGACCACACCAAGCTACCCACGTTGAAGGGCTAGGACTAAAATCCTCATTAAGATACCCTCGCTTATTAATGTTGCACTAGAACAGCGGTCCACCATATGTGGCGCATTGCAGTGGGGCACAGTCTGCCTGCTGACTCCAAACTGGGGTGCTTCTTGGTACTTGACCCTCGTTTGCCCTTTTTCAAAGATGGCAGGGAAACTATGTAAAACACACAAAAGGTGATGGAAGGAATACTTGCAATACATCTAACCACTGGCAATCGCTCGGGGTAGCATCCCAAACCCATTGTTTTTTTGCCCACCATGCCACCTCAGATTATTCACAGACAAATGTAAATCAATCTTGGTCCTGCTCCAATATGAACAGTCTACCCTGAACTGCCAAGCCGGGTCCTCCCTGAATACAAGTCAAGCTACAACCTACCGAAAAGCTCCAAATAGGATGAAACCAGTCTGAGGTTGCTTGTGGTCCTTCTAGAGGGGGTCTCACCTGGCAGTTCGGTATGGACTGTTCGCATGAGGTGCAGGGTCTACTGATGTGCATAAGGCCAGCTCTTGTCTTGAGTAGCATGGTGGTCGAAACACGATGGACTGGGATGAAGCCCGAGCAATCGCCAGTGCCTAAGATTAATTAAAGCATTCCATCTATCACCCCCTGTTATTGCGGAAACTATGTAGCCCTATTTCCCTTTTAAACAACCTATTAAGTTCCTTACCCCTCAAGCTCTCACACACCCCACCACCCCAAAAAATAAAACTCCACTGTTTTTAGTGTGACTTTGAAATATTGGCCACTTTTAACTCCCTACTCCTATTAAGTATCTTACTATAGCTATTGTTAAATATTTATTTAAGGTAAACCCCAGCAACGTTGACTGGGAATGGGCTTCAAATCGAAGTGACATATATGAATACAGAAGTAAAGAACAAAATACATAGACATTCAGATAGTCATAAAGACAGATGGCGATAAAAGATTGTGGAACTAGGTCATTTTAAATTTGGTTTGTAAAATTATTCCCATTGTTTCCTCCAGGGACTAAGCACCTCAGGTAGTTACCAAATTGGGAATGGTTGCAAATAGGCAAAGCAACAGGGAATATAAAAATTACAAATTTAGAGCCAGGTGAACAGAGAAGTAGAAATAAAGATAGACTGACACAGTTGAATAAACCTGCATGTAGCTGCTCCATAAAATTGTAACATTGGCGATCTAGTTGCTTTGCTGTTTGCATGGTACAAATGCCTTGTGTAAGGAGGGAAGATTCTGCATGTCATTTCTGAGAGCAGTGCCTTTTAGATGCACAATGACGCAGATTTTTTTTTAATGAATTTGTAAAAAAGGTTGTGTGGTGCATTCAGGCAAACCATATTGCTTCTATTTTCATTTCTACTGTGTGTGCATGCAGTTAGGCTAGACAGGAATGGCCACCTTCCCCCTAGGCCCTGTAGTCCATCTGTCACTTTTGCAAAACAGTTACATTGTCACACCAATAGTTTCAAAACATGTTTCATGATTTAGTTGACAACACAACAAGGCATTGCTGAGAGAAGTGATATTAATGAAAATGGCAACCATGTTATAATTTTATTAAAGGTGCCCACATATTCTACTGCAATCACTATTACTTTAGTTTGCTTAGGAAACTAGGGAAGACTCTTACTTATACCTACTAGCCCTACTGGGGTTTAGCCCATCAACCAGGACTCTCCAGCCATCTCTGTCCTGGGTTTTTCTTTCAATCTGACTCCAGGTGTAACCCATCTCCCTGCAGTCAGCCTCGAGGCCTCGGTGGCAGGTCCTTCTTTGCCTTCCTCTTTTCCTTTTCCCTCGAGGGTTTCACATCAGGGCTTGCCTGGTGGTGTTTGATGGAGACTTGCAGAGGGCCTGACCTATGCAGCCCTAGTGTCTTTTCATGATTTCTTCATGGGCAGGGATTTGGAAATTCTGCAGTCATAGTTCGTTGTTGCTGATGGTGTTTGACCATCGGATTTGTGGGTTTTCCTCAGACAGGTGTTGATGAAGGTCTGGACTTTGTTGGTGGTGGTCACTGTTGTCCTCAAAGTTTCTGCTTCATACAGGACTGTTTTAAAAAGCCTGATCTTGATTTGCAGTGTTAGGTCCTTGGAGCTCCAGATCTTCTTTAGCTGAATGAAGGGAGCCCTTGCTTTGCAAAATCCTTGCCTTGACGTCGGCGTCTGTGCCGCCCTGCTTGTCTATGACACTGCCAAGGTAGGTAAAGGTGTCAACCTCTTCCAGTGCATCGCCTGTAAGAGTGACTGCAGTTGTGCTGGCCGTGTTATTCTTCAGAATCCTGCTTTTCCCACTGTGGATGGTAAAGACAAGTTGTGCTGATGTGTCTGTCACATTGTCGGTCTTCTCTTGTATCTGCAGATGGATATGGAAGAGTAGGGCCAGGTCATCTGCAAAGTCCAGGTCGTTGAGCTGCGTCCAAGGTATCCACTGGATCCCATTTCTTTTCTTTGCTGTGTATGTCTTCATGATCCAGTCTATGGCCAGCAGGAAGAGAAAAGGCGAGAGCAAACAACCCTGGCAGACTCCAGTCCTCACTTGGAAGGCTTCAGTGTGTTGTCCTCCATGGGCTATCTTGCAAGTCATTCCCTCGTAAGGGTGCCTGAAGATTCTTATGAGTTTATCTGGCACACCACAGTGGAGGAGGAGTTTTAAAAGGGTCTCTCGGTTCACGCTTTTGAATGCCTTCTCATAGTTGAAGAAGTTGACATAGAGGGGGGAGTTCCATTCCATCTACTCCTCAATGTTGTTGCGCAGTGTTGCAATCTGGTCTGTGCAGGATCTATCTTGGCAGGAGCAAGCATCCTGGTCTCGCAACTAAGCGTCAACTTGTTCCTTCATTGTGTTCAGGATGACTCTATTGAACACATTGTCTGGGGTTGATAGAAGAGTTAGCACTCTGTAGCTTACGCAGTTACTCAGGTCAACTTTCTTGGGGATCTTGATGAGATATCCCTCCTTCCAGTCTAATTGCACCTTTTCATCTTACCAGATCCTTCCAAACATGGTGTGGAGCATGTCTACTGATGTTTCAATGTCTGCCTTTAGTGCCTCTGCAGGAATGTTGTCAGGAATCACTGTCTTCCCATGTCTCAGATGTTTGGTGGTTTGCCATATTTCTTTCTTGGTTGGCCTGCTGCAGCTGATTGGCAAGTCCTTGTCAGCTGGTTGTATGTCTGGTGAAGACTGCAGCACAGGCTGGTTCAGGAGTTCTTCAAAGTGCTCCACCCATCTTTGTTGTTGGCAAGCCAGAAAGACCTGTTAAAGACAAATGTGGGCAGACCTATGGAGGAATCGTTAGATTTCCACAACAGGTTATGGACCCTCCAAGAGGGTGTTAGGGCCTGCTATCCCTTCTGGAGCCCTCGCGGCCTTTGAAAAGCCAAAGCCTATTGAGAAGTCTTTTGATCCTTCTGTAGATCTGTCCACCTTTGTGGCTTAGTTGCATAATCTCAGAGATCTGAGAATAGTCAATGCAATGTAAAGATTTTTTATGTGAAAAGTAGAACAATCTGAAGGAAGGTTCCACAATGACGTGCTTGCTTGTTTCAGGTATTCTGGGTAATCGGAGGGCTCAGGGCCAGTGCTTCGGAAACCTGGCTTATGCCTTCAGCCAGCTCGAGGACAATGAGGCAGCATCTGACAATTACTTGCACTCACTTCAAGCTTTTAAGGACTCGGGTAAGGAACTTACTTCATAGCATGCCACTTCCCAGCCCCACCGAGAGGTTCCATATTGTTTGTGTTGAAGTCATCCATATCTGGATGTTTGCTCACAACCCTTCTTTTCCTCTTCCACCAAATCCCAACCAAGATTCATATTTTATACAGTCAAACGAATAAAAAGCACAGTCCACTTAGCATTTCCTTTACTATGTGCCAGCGAGCATATTTGTGACCAGTTCTTCTACCTGTCTCCTCATGCACTTCTGCAGGTGACATCCAGGGGCAATGGCAGGCCTGCGAAGGGCTTGGAGCTGCCAGATTCCGTGTGGGGGACCCTGAGAAGGCTGTGATTTACTACAAGCAGGCCCTGTCTTGTTTATCCAAAGCCCAGGTATGTTACACACTCTTTATCATATCAATAAGAATAGGTGACGGACCCTGATGTTGAGCCTCACAGACAAATGATCAGACCGAACACATGCCCACCCTCTAAATTCTAGGTATGAGCCACAAAAAGTTGTAAATAGGTACTATTAGAAATACTCCTATGAACAGGTGCAGGTTTATGAGTTTTTTTCCTATTAACAAGCATTGGCAGTTGTACACCTGTAAAGCTGTGTGAGTCACATGTTTTCTGATGTGCTGCTGTCAATGTTCTGTGACATCCTTGGACATTGAGATTTCCCCGGTACCAAATTCAACACACACTCTAATTCCACAGTACTGTGCTTCCTTGCTTTATTCACACAACTGGACAGGTATTAAGGAGTGAAGAACCAGGAGCCTCTCAGCCATGGCCAAGCTTGCGAGGGGGAGGGAGTGTTTTCATCTCATGAATTTCATATCAAAGAGGCCAGCACACATCTGTGTACACCGAATCAGGAAAGTGACTCTAAAAACAAATATCACTGCCACTTCTTGACCGCCTCCCTCCCTCTCTCTCTCCCTTCAAGCCTATACAGTCCTGATTTTTTCAATTACATTAACATACTTTTAGTCTTATTTTACACTTAAATACTGGATTCGAGTTCCAGATTGCAAACAAAATCACATCGAAGGAGCTGCTCATGTAGGACATGAGATCATTTGCGATCTCTGATCTTTTTTTCTATTGTAATCTTTTGAAATAGAACAAAGTTCACAATTTTTGAAACGCTGTTCTAGTTTGTGTTTTTTTCTTGCTTGGAGTGTGTTTTTTAAAATATTTGTTTTTTTGATGTGTCCATGTCGTTCTTCCATGTCAAGGGTGTTGCCATTGTGGTCCTTCAGCAACCAAGCTATGTGCCACCACATAGTCCTATTTTTATGTCTCTGGCCGTACCGGTTTTTGGGTTTCAAAATCCGGTCAGCCCAATCAAGGAGTGGCGATGCATCCTAGCTGAAACCACCTGAGCGCCGCCACAAGCCTGTACATGTAACCAGAGACTGGTGACTGCAGGGCCGTAAGTCTGCAGCAGTAAGTGCCCTCTCCATCAATATCAAGTATTGGCTATGAGGGGGTCTGTTTTAAAGCTCATGCGTTTGGGGGTGTCATTGCCCTGTATTGCAGTAACTGAGTCGACTCTTGGGAGACAGTTGAATGATACTACGACTAGTTGCCATGTGTAGCACCACTCAAGCTCACTACAATGGGTCAAATATAATGCTGATAAACTTTCAGGCATGTTCTTGGCAGACACTGCATATGCACTACTATATCCCTCACCTCTCCTCGAAGAAGGTTCAACATTTGCAAAGGAAACAGTTAAACTTGGGAAACCTATAAGTGAGAGAGGGAGCAGCATCTCAGATCTGGTGCAAGGTTGATTTAGTGCCCTTGGTCTAGTTGTAGAAGAGATAGAAATGCCTGGCTATCATAGCATGTACTTTCTTGCCTCATCCCATTTCCCTTCATCGTTCCCTCACTTAACCCCATAGTATTTTGCTGCTAATCCTGGAAATGATAAGGTACAATATAAACACCAACATGGCATGCTAAGTAATTTACATTGGCTAAGAGAATCTTCTGTACAGTCTTTTCTGCTGGGTTGGTCAAACTTGACCTTGAAGGAGACACGAACGAGGTTGGGGAGTGGGTGTGAGAGGTGGTTGAATCATAGTGTGCGTGTGGGTGAACAGGAACAATGAGAGAGTATAAGGTGCAAGAAAAAATTCCAAATATTATAAGTTGACGTCCTAAACAGCGAGTACAAATATGCTTTAACAGATTTTGAGACTGCACAGGTCTCTTCTATAGAATTAAACACCTTTTATATGTTTGTGGTATACATGAAGACGTGACCTATGTGTTCTCCAAAGTCAATGTGTAATCTTTGTACTCACTCTGTGGGTCAAGTGAATGCAGTCAGTATCTACCAAAGAAACAGGTAGCAGGTAGACGAGGAAAAGTGCTGCCCAGTGCAATATAGAATGGAAGCTAGAGGCAGCTGGAGCAAGGGAGAATGAAAGGGAATGAGAGACAGGAATGGAAAGGTGGGAGGCAGTGGAGAGTTTAGGAAGAGAGGCAAACAAAGAGAATGAAAATTGAAAGAAGGGGTAAATGATTGTTCAGGTCAGTACAGGTGCTAGCAGATATGAGAAGTCCATTCTTCTTGCAGGTGTGACAAGAGAGCAGAGGAGAGAAAAAGGAAAGGGGAACAGAAGAAAAGCGAAAGAGAGCAAGTGGAATGGAAAAATAAAGGTGAGGAAGAGCGATTAGAGTGCTCGAGAAAATGGTACTGAAGAAAAGGAGGGAGACCTAAAAGAACCAGAAAATTGAAGAAGAAGGTAGGGTTGCAGAGTAAGGAAAATAATGGGAGGATTGAGACCAGAGATGGTGGTGGACTTGGGTATCTGAAGTGAAATTCATGCTGTCATCAACACCTACCTAATGATGAACTAAGAACCTGCTGACGACAGGGCCACAGAATGGGAGGACATAAAGGTAGCCCTGAAACGCAAGTGTATGAGTAAAATCTGTGGAACCCGATGCAATTTAATGGGGAGTGGAGGAGGTGGTTAGCAGACCTTCAACTGTAACAATAGTCCATCAAAACAAACAAGAAATACTAGAAGTGCAAAGTGAGATAAAGAAAACGTGGGGCACGGATATGTTTACTCATAGGGATTACAGGCAGAAACTACATAGGGATGGAGATACAGTGGGGAAGTTATTACCTTGGGTATTGAAATGGGAGAGGATAGAACTAGTACAACTATAATGTGGCTGAGAAAGCCAGATGTTATGGTAACACTAACCCAAGCCAGCACTAATGAGATGCTACATGACTACCTCGCTCATTTGTATAGAGGCTCTGAGAGAGCTGTGGTGGATGGGGGTAGGACCTGAATGGTCTAACATTGCCCAAATTGACACCTGGTCAAGCTGGCAGCCTTGAGCAGACAATTTAAGCCGAGGGAATTGAGAAAGTGATTTTAGAAATGTCCAGGTGGAAAAACACCAGGTAGTGATGGGCTTCCAGCCGAGTTCTAAACCCTATTTTTTCTGTATTTGGTGTAGGGTTACACATGCAAAGCTCCTACTGCTGTATTTGACAAGGGGCCTGTGTTAGCAATGTCTCTATCAAATATGAGTAATTAAAGTACTTCATAGGCATACTAACACAACAGCTGCCCAAGCAAATGCCCCTAAACTTGTCAAACCAAAACCCCTCCAGTATACTGCTTTTAGGGACAGATGTATATATCACTAGTCGCAAAATACTGGTTGCAATTTGTGACCAGTGCTGTATTTTCTGTACCGACCTATGTACTAATAGGTCGGTTCGCAAAATACCAATTCCTAGTGGGTTGCAAATTGACCAAATTCATGAATATTAATGAGTTAGGTCGCAATTTGTGACCTACTAGGAATTGCAGCCATCACAGCGATGGTGGCCTGCTGGGGTCAGCAGACCAACATGCCTGTGATTGCTTTTAAATAAAGCAATTTCTTTACAAACACAGCATGTTTTCCTCAAACAAAAACGGGATGAGTTAATTTTTTTTAGCTAAAATGTGTAATCATTCTCAAAGGGGAATGGGGCTCTTTTGCAAATTTTTCACCACTTCACTTGTAGCTGGTAAAGTATTCATGTTTTGTGACCATATTTCAGCCATTCAGATTCAGCATTTGGAATGAATGCCATAAACACATCCCTTCAAAATACCGTATTGATATTGGGTCGCAAACCCAAATTGCGATTCAGTAACGTTTTACCTAATCACAATTTGTGATTTGTACATAGCAAATGGTATTTTTGCGATCACAAACGGGCGATTCTGTGAAATGGGCGGTTTGCAACCACAATCCTTTGTACATCTGGTGCAAAGTTCTGAATTCTTTTAGTGTGATTCCATGAGCAATCATCCAATATTAATGAGGTCTCTTGCCATAGTATCATAGCCATTTGCTTGTGTAAGGCCAAACACACTTTTATTAGAGACCTGCCTGCCTACCATGATTGCGATTGAGCCTTGCATGAAGAGTTTATGTCGAAGTGGAAAAAAGAAACAAATACAATTGCCCAAGTGGATTCACAAAGATTATTCTGTGAGTAGTTGCCTTGAACTTGACTTATGTTTTCGAGTTGACCGCTGGCTGGCTGGTTGCAGTGAGCGAGTGAGAGAGGAGGACGAGGACGCTGAATTGCCGCTTCGCTGCTCACGCAGTTTTTTCGCCGTTCCTGCTGCTCCTTGCCTCTGCTCTTCGAGATCTTCAACGAGAAAGGGCTACACTGGACGTATACCTGAGGGTAGAACCGGAGCGCATTTATATCGCTGCTGCTCCGTGGGTGCTCCGAGAGTTCTCTTCAGGCTCTGTGTGTTTTGGTGCCCAGGTCTTCCCCTCGGCTTCGGCGCCCTCCTCCGCCCGCCCCCCTCTTTTTGCTACCTGAGGTCGGATTTTTGTTAGGTGGCATAGAGGTGGTGCGAGCGGCCTCTGGCCTGTTTTTTTCCTGTGGTGAACCAGGGGCCCAAAGAGACGCCCAGTATTGGTGAATGTTGTTTGCTGTTGGCCCTTTGCTGTGGTTTGTTGCTCCGCTTGAAGCTGTTGAGGAGGGTCTACTCATCACCGTATCATTCATAAAAAAGTAAGAGGTGAGAGGCTACTGGAAGCGTATAATGGAGTATATAAAAAGACTTCTGCGGCATTAGATATTGGCAACTACTAGAGGTTCCGGCGGTAACTAATTAAGGGCAGGAAACAGCAACTAACGCATAACATATTGCATGTTCATTTGTGGACGGTTCCACCCTATTTGCAGTCCACGGCAGTTACATCTTGATAATAAAAGGACTGGAAATAAGTCTGCAACAAATATATAAGAATAAGTCTATAATAAATATATCTGAGACTGGTTCCCTACGTAGAATTTTTGTGCAGGTCTTAAATAAGGATGACGGCAAGAAAACTTAGGTCGGGACGATTGCTTGTGGGTAGAGCCTGTGCAAAGACTAAATCAAATCCCTTATGTAACAAGGACATTTCAGGCATGCTGTCGAAAGTAAAAAGTAAAATATTCAGTCTATGGGAAAGGGGAAAGGAGAAAAATCTTCAAGTTGAAACAAATACCTCGACCATTTGGAATGGGGATAATGTGACCAGGAATGATGATATAATGGTTAATATTGTCACTAATGTGGTTGAGGCCGTTGAATCGCATACTACTGAAAGTAAGCATGGAGGAGGAGAGCCCCTAGAATCCCAGAGGCATCCAGTACGGTGCTCTGTGGCCCTGATTGGCTCTCCAGTCCTTTTGTTATCTTTAGGATCTACTTTACCATCGCCCAAGACGGCAAATGGAATTCCACGCAGAACACCACACGTAAACATAGAAGAGCACCTTGGTCCCTACTTAGTAGAGGATGCCCAAAATAAAGATTTTACTCTCCCCGATTTGGATTTAGAGCTTTGCAGGAGATATATTTCTCATGATACTAGCAAGATCATGGAGCTAGCAAATACCCCAGCAGTAACAGCTCCTATAGGACTGAAATTATTCAGTAGTACCCCCTCAAATAAATCTAATTATTCTCTTCTGCAATCACACCTCTCTTTGACTCCTGATCTAAATATCAGTGATACCCAACCCAGTCAAACCCTAAGGAAGGATGTAATAGTCTCGGATTCACTAGTATCCTTAGAGCAATTATTATCCTCTATCCTAAAGCTACTTGAAAAATTTGTAGGAGGTTCTGACTGTGTGTTGGAAACTGTAACTCAAATATTAAAGGTATTGTTAAGAAGTAATCAGGAGAGGGAGACTAGTCCAAGTGACCATACTGAACAAGTGGAAGCTGAAGTAAAGGCGGAAGAGGTTTTAGAGAATATACTTGGTGGCGCTAGTAGTCGATCCATCTGTACTGCTGATGATGGCAATTCCCAAAATGATAAGATAGTGAATAAAGTTGTGATGTTAGAGAAGACCCCTGAACCTATACCTGAATCCATACAAGTTATCTCTGATTCCGCTCAAAAAGTAAAAGGCTTGGGGGGCTCACCAAGCAGGACAGATCAGGAAGTATTTCCTATTTTTAAAACTCAGTTAAGTGGTGAGAAAGACAATGTTTTAGGAGTCTCGCATTTGGAAAAGAATGGGAGAAAGGAAAAGAATAGAGGAAAAAAGATGAAATCAACACGAAGATTTTCAAAAAGAAGCAAAGGAGAATTCGCTTTAAAGAAAACATTGAGGTTTTAGTTAGTACGGAGACTTCCACTCAGCCCCTGCAAAATACACTACGAGATATGAAGTTGGAAAATGAAATTGATTTTGTGAATTCTCAGAATAAAGAATTAACAACAGAGTCGATGGTGGCCTATGAGGCCCCCTCTCGAACATTCTGTACTCCAAAGGAGATTGTGCTAATACCTTAGTAGAGGGGCCTCCATTATCTATAACAGTAGAGCAATCGGGGCCTGTTAACTTTTTTTCCATCAGTACTTAACCCCCTGGCTGTTCCTTTCCCTGACTCCGTAAAAATGAGAGGTAAATTAGAGATAACTGGTGCCGAACCCTTCTGGAAAAATATGGATACACTAAGGTTAGATTTTATTCCTCTGTTTCATGCAGATTTAATATTAAATAGGACTTCATTACTTAAATGTCTCTCGGAGATTGAAACTTTGAAACTTATACAAAGTAGTGATATAAATCTAGTTTCCATCTTAAATACAGAAGTTGGTTATAAGTCGAGGGTAAGGTTTAATTCCAAAATTATTGCAAATCTTATATTGCAATGGTCAGAAGGCCTTCAAAGCAGGGGGATTAATGTTATTCCATTCTTTGAGATACCCCGAAATAGAGCCCTAGACAATAGGTCTCTGTCAACTCACTCACTTTTAGACAGTAGAGACTCTTTGCATGAAACAGAGGAATTAAACATTTGTATTAATAAAAATGGTAGACAAGTGAAACTTAAAGAATGCCCCCCCTTTCCTTTAAATGGAACTCTAAAGAAGAGAGCCCAAAATGAAATTGATTACCTGGTGTACTATCGAGCAGGTCTAACAGTAAACATCTACAACGGCCATCCTTCTAGCAATGAATTAAAAATTATATCCTGGAATGCTGCAGGAATAAAGAATAGTAGGGAGAAGTTACTATATTTAAGTACGTTAGATGCAAATGTGGTTTGTCTTCAGGAGACCTGGTGCTCAGAGGAACTGATATGTAGGGATTATCTCATTTTAGATTGTAAAGCAACCCCATCCAGGAGGGGACATGCAAAGGGAGGGGTGGCTTGCCTACTGTCAAATAAGATAAAATGGAATTATGATTACTATAAAGATCCTAGTAATCTTTTTCTGTCAGTAACGTTGTATAATCTTGATAGTAATGTAAAAAGTCCACCACTAATGTTGATAAATGCCTATATTCCGCTAGATGCCTCTTATGATGTTGTCTTAAAGGCGGTCTTTTCCTACATTAAAAAAGTTAATGATGTAGAACTTCCCCTCATATAGTTTTGGTAGGAGATCTGAATTGTAAAATCTCTAACTCTACTTTGGATAGATTCCGAAATAAAGAAAAAGAAGAATCCATGCAGATTCCGCAAGCTCTCTTTCCACAAAATATAAGAACTAATGTCATAGGGTTTCTGCACATACAGAGCTATGCACAGGATAATAGGACCTCGGAATATAGTGGTGAGCCAACCATAAACCTTAGCACCCAAAACCCCAACCCAACTAGCCTTAGCGTCCCATTGGCACCAATGTACCAATGCTTAGACAACCCAGAACACGGTATCTCTCTCTCAGGACACGCAGAGGCAAGAACACTCTTTCGTCACTTTCGTACCTGTCCACAACATGCGTATGAAGAGACACTGTATAGGTTAAAATGTTTATTTCAACTTACGTGCTCTAAGATACAGTACACGTGTCAGTACTAGTAGCATAATACATAAGAACAATATAATCAGCATAGTTACTACTCCATAGAATACAAACGGGGAAAGCATCTCATAAAGCAGTGGAGATATGTCTAACTAACATTACCACCCTCCCCGTGCTGGAAGCCAGTTTATTATGATAATAGAAGACCTTTGGGCTTTGACTAGCGAACCCCCATACCTCTGTCTCTTGATGCAAAACTACATCAGCAAACAATCACAGCTCTTCTCTCTGGAAAGGTCGTCTCCAAGTGCTATCTTAGAACAAGCGGTCGCAGTATTAAAAGCACACTATTTTCTCAATGGCAGCTGTACAAGTGTTATGTCTAGGTGCGAGGGACGGGCCAAATCAGTAGGAACCAGGGAGTTGTTATTCGACCTTGTAACTGTTGTTCAGACTGAGCCCAAAAGGGAACAGGAGAAAAGGTGAGTAACAGAATATGCAGACTGTTGTAGAATTACTTGGCAATAACAGAGGGCGAAAGAACAACATCCAATAATAACGTGCGCAAGAGTCATCATGGCAGCCAGGCCTGCGGTAACGTGGCCAGACCCGCCAGGAGGCCATGAGCCACAAGACACCCTCCCCTGGACAGTCCATCGGCCAAAACGAGAATGAAGACAGAGTTCCAAACACCTGAGCAGAATTGAGGCGGCCTACTGACAACCAACGGCAAGTCAATCAATCCAAAAATGTGAAAGAGCAGAAAAACGCTATACCGTCCAAAAGGACATCATTGGAGTCGTCAAAAAACGTAGACGCCATCCAGTCCAACAGATCAAAGCTGCAGGAATGTTCTTCAGAGTATGGAGCATCCAAAAGCAATGCGGGACAGCTTGCGTGATATTCAATATAACTTTGTTGTAGGAGGTTCTGAGCAGCCGCCCAGATATCCCATTGTGCCAAAATCCCCAGTGCAGCCGCACGCATCATAAAGCCAGCAGCGGAACAGTCCCGTTCATGGGCCTCTAAGGGACCCACCAACCGAACAAAATCCGGGACCGACAATGACGAATTGGAGAGGCAATAATCCATGGTCCATGTAAACGGACAGCGGATGCAAGACATCACAGGTTGCACGCAAGTGAAATACGCAAAGCGAAAGGAAAGGGTGTAGGACACACTGATAGTTGCCAAGGGCAGAACATCGAAGCCAACCAGGAGTCGCTCACGGAGCAGCTGGAGGCGTTTGGGATCGAGAAGGGCCCAGTGGAGTGCAGCCATTGCGCAGAAAACAGACCAACAGCAAAACACCGGCCGCCAAAGCGAGGATTAATGGGAATCCACCAAAGACGCTAGAAAAAATAGAATGAATGAATGCCGGTATCACACCGAAAATAGTTTGAAAGGTGGACACGAGGCCAGATCCCACAACCTTAAAAAGTGCACCAGACCCTCAGTGTTTGATGCGTTAAAAATACGATGAATTAACTCCCCAAAATGTTGGGGGAGGTCAGTGTTCAAAAGGGCCTGTATTTCACTGTGGGTGCTCGCCACCTGGAGAATGAATGTCTCCCGGGCGGATGTGAGCATAACCTCCTCATTCAATAATAGGGCCTTTATTCTGCTCAACTTATTGAAATCTGCCTCCATGGTAGGAATGGAAGGCCAAATAGAGCTATCAACGATGTCGTGAGGGGGAGGAAAAAGCACATTCTTGCAGCAGACAACTCTGTGCGAGACTGTAACAATATACGGAATGCCGGCCTGCAGGCCACAACAATTTTCGTTATTTAAAAGCAAATAGCTACCGTTGGTAAGCAAAGTAAAAGTAGGAGAAATAGCAGGAGCAGGAATACCCTTCAGGACACATGCAAGATTTGGAACCGAAACGCTACAAGCCCCGTGCAATTTAATATGTTTACAAATAAGCGAATGACCCACAGTTGAATCACAGGACTCCCCCGTGAGAAATACTTCCTTGCCATCTCTAAGGCATTTATACATGAAAGGCAAGGACCAAAGTTCATGCAGGAAAGCACCACCCAAAGGCTGGAAACGGCCCACAGGATAATGCTTCATGCACGAACTGAACTCAAATAGGGAAAAAGGTAAAGCTATAACCCCATGAACTAGCCACACCGCAGAATCTAGTTCTGCTACAGAGAACGGTAAAGGATCCACTTTTTCAATATGTAACAAAGTGTAGGATGCATCTTTCATGGACATGAACTGCTGTTTGTCAGTCAAATTAAAAGGCAGAAAGAGGGCAGTGGTGTTTAACGAATTCCAAGGAACTTTACCCAACTTAAGAGTTTGCAAAGTCCATGCAAACTGCATCACTGAGCGCAACTGATTCTGACCATGATACAACATAGAGACATCATCTTGTACAATATCAACAACAGAGGATACAATATTGTCTAATGTGTAAATGCGGGAAGACAGGGTATTTATACTATTGTCAACAACAGCAAGCACCTTTTCCAAATTGGCTTGGTCTATTTCCCTAAGACGGGAAGCAGCTTCCATTTGTGACAGTTTCCAGAGCTCATTATATGCCTCATAAATGAATCTCTTCGGTCGGGGACCACGAGGTCCCAAGATAAAGTCAGATAAGTCAATAGTGCCTGATAGGAGGGATAAATGGTTCTTAACAGAGTCTAAGGACGAATGTTGTAACCATTGTTTACATAATTTACCAACCGAATACGTGGTCACAGTACGAGTTTCAGTAAATCTTGGATCAGGCTTGTCCTGTATGTAGCCAGGATCTGTGCCATGAAAACGCAGTTGGCATGCATTAGATGATATGGGCCATGCCACCCAGGGTGACTGTATCAGTGCAGAAACGTTAAAGGAATTGTTCTGAAACTGAGCCTGTAACTCCATAAGGGACATATTAAAATGCAAACTATCATTTGGAAGACTCGACAAGGATGGGATGGTTGGCGCATTTAGTTGTTTAACGGTAGCTAACCCCCAACACGTTGTCTGATAAATGGAAGCATTTAGAAATAGAATTTGGGCTGGGATAAGGCAAGCGCGGTGCAAGGCCTCAGTGCCTTGCACCTGCCATGGCTTCGAACCCCAAATTGATTTTAAATCCACTGTGTCTTTCCAATATTCATAACCACCCACCGCCAAGGCGCTCAAAAAGGAACCCAAATATAATAATTTAGTGTGGGTCAACATTATTTTCTGAGTCAATGGAGTTTTTAATTTAAAATAATATGACCCAGGGTTCGATCGATTAAAATCAGTAAAATAGGTGAATTTATTTCGAAGAGTTTGGGAACTACCTGCTACGGGGTTTGGGCAGTGTTCCCATTGGGTGTAAGTAACAGGGCTGCGTAGTGCACTTGGTTTGTGTAGAAAATGATTTCCCCAATGTTGGTAACAATACAAATCGGCATAATTCGCAGAATTCATATACAAGTCTTCAGCATTAAAAGAGGCATAATATTTTAAATCAGCAAACAATGCTTCAACTGCATGCACATCCCAATCATCAGAATGAATATTACTTTTTACTACATCACCCATCGAGACTCGAAGGACATTTGGTACATTAATAATTTCTGTCGGGCCATGTATTTGAAAGTTTACCGCATCCCATACAATGCCATCAGCAACTGGAAACGCTGAAATGTTCACAAATGTGTGGTCACGCTTCATGATGTGCGAAGAGGAATGTGGAGCCAAAGTTCCAGCAACACTGTTCACAGCAGAGCGTTCAGGTAAATAGTGGCCATTGATGAGTAGAAAAACACTGTGACAAAGCCAATTGACATGAACAAAAAAACCAAGAAAAGTACCATCCAAATGTATGTCCAAGGTGGAATCAAAAAATTGTCTCTAAACCACGATACAAAAAGACTAAACTTGGACGGGACTTGTGATGAATTGGAGTCCGAGTCAAAAGAATAACGTGTCGGGCTCAGTGGCGTTGTTGGTTGGTGTGCCACCGACTCTGTGGCGGGATAAGTATATTCGTCCTCGTCTATGCAGGGTGATGCAGGGGGTTCAAATATATTTTCAGGCAAATCAACCATCTCCATGGTAACGTCATTAATTGTTCGTGCAGGCGTACCTCGAACGCTTGTCCGATAAATGGCAGGACAAGAGACCGCTGGTGTGACACTATTTAAGATCGGCCAGATGTTGTAGCTTGACATTTTCCACTGATATGTATCTGTTTTCCTTGCGACCGGGAAGCGGTGGTAGGATGACTGTACGTGTTCCCTTCAAGCCCAGTACTGGAACCGGTGCACGAAAAGAGGGGCCGAATTCTTTTTTGTTCTCCACCTTCTCTCGTACCAGGTCGCCAATCTTCGGAAGCCAGCCGGCAACCGGAATCTGCAAAGCAGGGTCTGTGGCTGAAGGCAAATGTGCAATTGCTAGTTTGTCTCGGGCTTCTTGTAAGTCCTGTAACATAGTAGAATGATTATCTACATCAAACTTGGCGGATTGCGCCGCCATGTCTAGACCATCAAGGTCAGGCACAAACATTCGTATGCCAAAGAGCATTTCGTAAGGGGTCCGCCCACCCAGAGGCCTTCTAGGGAGATTATTAAGTGCACGTTGAACAGTATACAAGTGGGCCAGCCAGTTCCTGCCAGTACCTATAACTCTAGCTGTCAAGGATTGCTTTAAGTCACGGTTCATTCGTTCAACGATAGAGTTGCCCTCAGGCCTATACGGAGACGAAAATTTCACCCGCACCCCTAAGGAGCCCATTGCGTCCTTGTAAGCCTTAGAGGCAAACGCCGGACCTTGGTCAGAATGGAAGGTGCCGCATGCAAAAATTCCCACAAAGACTCGCAAATCCCTAATGACATTTCGTGCGTCAGCACTCCGTTGTGGCCAGACCCAGATGAACCGTGTGCACGAGTCCACTGCCACTAAGATATATTTATAGGCAGTGTCTGAAGAAAATGGACCGCAGTGATCCAAGTAAACACACCCAAAGGGTCTGTTCGAAATTGCAAGCGAGGTCTGCGGTGGTCTTGTAACTGTTGAAGGCTTGATCTGTTGACAAACATCACAGGAAAGCACATAAGTACGTGTATCTTTGTATAAACCACGCCACCAGTAACGCTGCTGCAAGATGGAAATTGTCGCAGACACACCAGCGTGTGCCGAAGCCATGCCTTCGTGTGCTGCTGCCATCAAGGAAAGTCTGCGGTCCGCGTTGGGGATCAGCCGAACCCCAACGTTAGGTATTGTTACATAAGGAGCCTGATCGGGACCTATCTGGTAAGAATATTTAGAAGGGAAACCTCTAGGGTAATTCACTCCTTCTCTTGTTGCAGCAATAGCTGCCAAGATATCAGTGTCTATTTTAGACATGGATCTAGTAACTGCTGCTACTGAACACGTGAGTACTGCTGATCTGGCAGCTTCATCTGCCAGACTGTTACCAACAGCGTGTGCGCCCACTCGCTGATGGCCTAGGGTGTGAACCACCTGTGTGAGTGGCAGACGTCTTTGTAATTCTGCCACCCTAACCCAAAGCATTTTATGCTTGATTGTGTTGCCTTTAGCGTCTCTATAGTCGTTTTGCGACCAAAAGAACAGATTGTCATTGTATGATTGAACACAGTAGTAAGAATCGCACACGATTAAAGTGGTCACATCAGGATTTACGAACTCAAGTGCAAGCACCAAAGCACGCAACTCGGCCAATTGTGCGGTACTATCCCCGAGTGCCTGCGTATGCACCACAGTGGATTTGAACTTTCCATTCACAAACGTACCTGCAACAATAGCACATGCGGCTGAATAAGCATGCTTGGACCCAGTGGCCGGTTGTGCCGAGCCATCGGTGTAGATCACACAGTCGTAATCCTCAAGCGGCAATAAGGACAAAGGAGGAGGATGAATAAATTCATACTGTAAAAACTCCTGAGTCTGAAGAGAAGAGTCGAAAATGAAAGTGACATCCGGAGACGTCAAAGATGTTGCCCATTGAATCCAACGGGGGTGCAAAGCTTTAGAGTTCGGAACACTTGCTTTAGTCACTGCCTCTAGGGCAGGATAGGGTGTCACCACCAGAATGCGTTTTCCCTGTGCCAGTGCGCGCTCCTTCAGGATCGCCATTTGCACTGCTGTTAGCACTTTCTCCACAGATGAGAACCGCATTTCTGCAGAGGTGTATAGATGTGACTTGTATGCGATAGGTACTGTGTCACCTTCATTAAAGGTTAAATACGTGAAACCCACTGCCCCTGGAATGATTCTAATCACCAAGTTTGTGTGGTTATCACGCGTCAAAAGGTATTTAGACTCAAGAAGGTCTGTCTGCAGTGATTGCAGAATGGAGGTATGCTCCGGAAGCCAAGAAGACTTCGAAAAGGTAGGCTGTATCAAGGCATACAGTGGCTTGATACGCTGGGCATATTCGGGAATGTATGTACGTCCGAAATTCAGAAAACCCAGCAAAGACTGAAGCTTCTTCAGATTTGTAGGAGGGCACAGAAGTGCACATTTCTCCAGAAAATGGGGGCTAAACCCTTACCTTCATTGTTGAGCTCATAGCCCAAGAACAAAACGGTAAATTCAGCAATATGGGATTTTGCAAAGTTAATTTTGTATCCCTGAACCGCAAATTCAAGAATAATGCGGTCCACTCGGGTCAGATGCGGAAACAGTTCATCGTCAGTCAGATAAATGTCATCCACATACGAACAGGCGTCTGGATCTATGCCGTCTAATAAAGAGACAACACGAGCGGCAAACACTCCTGGACTATTTTTGTACCCCATAGGAAGACGCCTGAATTTGAACATTTTACCACCGGAAGTAAAGGCACACCATTGGCCACTCTCCGGGGCTAAGTTGTGCGTGTAGAATCCATTTGAAAGGTCAAGAGTTGTTTTGTATTTTTTACGAACAAGACTGTCTACAAGCGCAGAACTATGGGTATTTTGCACCGCAAAGGTCCGACAATGAGAGTTCAAATGCCGGTAATCCAATACTAAACGGTACGATCCATCGGGTTTAGAAACCGCGAAAAGGGGATTGTTCATAGGTGATACGCAGGGTTCAATTACTCCCTGATATTCCAACTGTGTCAGAATTTCGGAAACTGGGCCTTTTGCTTCACGTTTTATGGGATATTGGGGTTGTGGCTGTGGCAATGATCGCAAAGGTATTTCATGGGGGGGAGATTCTTCGTCCCAACCCACGTGATTGCGGAATAACGCTGGAGCCAGGGACACAGCCCATTCTGCTGCAAGAGCCTTTGCTTTGTCCTTTGGGACATGTCTAGAAAAGCTCGGAAGGATTGCCTCCTCCCCTTTACGCGCAGTAAGTACGAATGGGGGTGGCCAATCCGCCTCTGCCAATAAAATATCATATGAAGAGGTCAGATTTTCCCAAAAAATCCCTTTAATTACACGCTGTATATCACCTTCAATTTGGAGGACTATATTAAATAGTCTGTCAGGGGGTGCCACTCTGGTGTCTGCTGTTTCAACAGTAATGAATGTTTCAGTTGCTGTCGCCTCCATATGAGGACGTAGCGCCTCCCGCACTATGGTTACTTCCGCGGCGCTGTCTAGGAGGGTTACTGCCCACGTCCAATTCAGGAGTCTCGTTCTCACCGTCTGTGGCATATTTCGCTGTTACAGCGGCAACTTTCTTCTTCTGAAATTGGGGTCGAAAACGTTGAGCGTCTTCTTCTTTTCCTCTGACTTGTTGTCGAGGCTGGTCTCGTCCCTGTGGGGCCTCACGGGCCCTTCCTCTATCCTGGCGGTCTCCTCCACCGGCTTGTGACGAAGTCTGTGCCTGTAAAGAACGAGGAGAACGCGTATCAGGGATCTGAAACCTATCCAGTGACTTAATTCTCGCTCTATCGCGTAAATCATAAGTACGTTCAGAAGAAACTGAAACCGGGGATGCGCCTCGCGATCCCGGCTTTGTCTGTTGCTTACCCTGTTTTTTCAGCCTCCAGCTCTTTTTAGTGAAGACTGGTTTCTCATCCTTCTCAGATTGAGATTTGGTTTGTTGCTGTTGTGGTTGCGATTGTGTTTGCTGTTTTGCAAAAGGCTTGTTACCCAGGCTGTTTCTACCAATAGTTTTGTAAGCCTGGGTAATAATTTTCGGTAATTCGCGAGGCTTGTCCAATTCTGGGACCAAAGCCAAAGCGTTCGCTACTTGAAAGTTCACTGCATCGCCCTTGACATTTGCAAGGATCAGTTCAGCTACTACTTCAAACACTCCCACTAGTCTCATCCCTAATTCCACAGCCGCTTCAGGGCCGTGTTCATCCTGTACTTTTTTAATTACAGAGGGGAGAACTGTCATGGAAGGCGTACCAAAACATTTAGAATATACTGCTGCGAATACTCTACCCCAGTTGTCACATGCTGTCAACTCGGGAATTAAGTCTTTTGGCAAACTAATCGTCAAAATACGATGTTTATCCACTGGAGTTGTATGTGGAAAAACTGCCTCCAACTGATCAAATTTTTCTGCAAGCCAATAAGGAAAGTCGTCCTTATGTTGTGGACGTTTGCCCATCACTGAGTTCACCATTACAGGACTTATGGCAACTCCGGCTGCACCAGCTGGATGGCCTGCAACTCCAGGAGGGGCTCCCTGGATGTTGCCTGTAACATATTGCACTAAGGCTCGATGCACTCGTACCAAAGCCGAATACATGTTGCGCAGTTCCGCGACTGGTATCGTCATATATCGCGGATGTGGGGTGTACCCGGCCAAAACAGGCCAAGTGGCCCCATCAATAGATAAGGGGCCTAAACGAACCGTGGTAGTCGGTTGTGGGAGGGCGCCATTAAACCAAACACGGTGTTGCCACGCCGTGAGCGGTACCTCAAGACAAGAATAAGGTATATAGTTATTAGGAACTGCGGTGGCTGTATATTCATGGAACAAATTGTCAGTCCCATCCACTGCAGGAAAAGTTACCCATGAGTAGAACACCTCAAAGTGGTAAGCCGCATCGGCTTGTACCACAAAGATCAGTTCGACTCCAGCATCTGGCACTCCATACACCCGTAAGTGTGTCCGGAGTGCTCCGCGGCTATGCGCCGCAATTGGAACAGCCATTTACGGCTAAAATACTTCGACAAACTAACAGGAGGCAGCACAATTAGGGTTTTAATCAAGAAAAACCTTTTTTAATAACTTCAAGCTTGAAAGAACCTACAATTACTGTAATATAGGAGGTATCACCATCACACACGCTTCCGGAAGCGTACGTGAGGGGTTTGTGGACAAGCACAAATACTACTCAAGCGTCTCGCAAATAAGCCGCCCCACTCGTTGGTCGCGCCATGTCATAGGGTTTCTGCACATACAGAGCTATGCACAGGATAATAGGACCTCGGAATATAGTGGTGAGCCAACCATAAACCTTAGCACCCAAAACCCCAACCCAACTAGCCTTAGCGTCCCATTGGCACCAATGTACCAATGCTTAGACAACCCAGAACACGGTATCTCTCTCTCAGGACACGCAGAGGCAAGAACACTCTTTCGTCACTTTCGTACCTGTCCACAACATGCGTATGAAGAGACACTGTATAGGTTAAAATGTTTATTTCAACTTACGTGCTCTAAGATACAGTACACGTGTCAGTACTAGTAGCATAATACATAAGAACAATATAATCAGCATAGTTACTACTCCATAGAATACAAACGGGGAAAGCATCTCATAAAGCAGTGGAGATATGTCTAACTAACATTACCACCCTCCCGTGCTGGAAGCCAGTTTATTATGATAATAGAAGACCTTTGGGCTTTGACTAGCGAACCCCCATACCTCTGTCTCTTGATGCAAAACTACATCAGCAAACAATCACAGCTCTTCTCTCTGGAAAGGTCGTCTCCAAGTGCTATCTTAGAACAAGCGGTCGCAGTATTAAAAGCACACTATTTTCTCAATGGCAGCTGTACAAGTGTTATGTCTAGGTGCGAGGGACGGGCCAAATCAGTAGGAACCAGGGAGTTGTTATTCGACCTTGTAACTGTTGTTCAGACTGAGCCCAAAAGGGAACAGGAGAAAAGGTGAGTAACAGAATATGCAGACTGTTGTAGAATTACTTGGCAATAACAGAGGGCGAAAGAACAACATCCAATAATAACGTGCGCAAGAGTCATCATGGCAGCCAGGCCTGCGGTAACGTGGCCAGACCCGCCAGGAGGCCATGAGCCACAAGACACTAATAAGAGAGGGAAAATGTTTGCTGATGAATTAATGAAGGTTGATGGCATTATAGTAAATGGGAGATTTCCATCGGATACACCGGCAACTTTTACTTGTAAAACCTATAGTGGAGAGTCAATTTTAGACTATGTGGTGGTGGGAAGTTCCTCCTTTTTCTTATTAAAAGACCTTAAGGTCTCTAATTCTTTCTGTAGTGACCATAAGTTACTAATTCTTTTTATAAATTTAAATTTGTCCTCGCATGATCTGTGGGCATTAGATGGTGAATCTGTTAGTTTTGCTAAGAAAACAGGGAGATGTCATTGGGATAACAAGGCCATCTTAGGCCTTGATAGTATCCTAGAGATCACCTTAGAGAAATTGCCTAGTTGGACTGGAACAGAAATTGCAAGTTTTAACGCATTCATGAATCAAGCGGTAGAAATTGCAAAGAAGGTGAACCAAAGAAAAAGTTTTAAAGTAGTCTCCCGATTCCTCCTGCCGTTAAATCTTGAAATAAATAAACTAGTTAGGGAACAGTACTTGAATTACTCCTCGGAAAGATACTATATTATTATTAAAAAGGAGGAGGACTCGGGTAAAGGTCAGGTTAAGAAAAGAGAGGGAAGATAACCTTTGGATCAAACTGAGAGAAGCAGCCTCTAAAGGCCAGGTAAGAATCTTTTGGTCTCTTATCGGGGAGGGATGTGGAGCCAGATCTCGATCACTCCCTGTGGCCATTGAAGAACGTAAATGGGTTCGCTTTATTCGGGATTTATATGCAGATAATGCGACGGCAATTAAGTACATCGCACCAAAGGAAGATCCCTCTTCGTATGGATCGCCCTCTGAAAAATAAATAGAAATGGCGATCAGAGGGATGCGTTCCTCAGCCGCAATGGGCCCCGATGAATTACCAATCACAGTTCTAAAACAAAATAGTACACTGTGGAGTAAAATTCTTTACCCGGTGTTTAAGTATTGTTATGAAAACAAAATGGTTCCCCCCTCTTGGAAGGGGAGTATAATAGTCCCTCTGTTCAAGAAAGGAGATCGAGATCTTCCTCACAACTATCGTCAGATTGCGCTTCTTGATGCAGTGGGTAAAGTTTTCGCTAAATGCCTTTTGACCCAAATTAGTGACTGGGTGGATGCGGTTAAAATTTTACCGCTGGAGCAAACTGGGTTTAGGACAAAGCATGGAACAATTGATAATCTAACTGCGCTACAGGTAATAAATGAAAAATATGTTAAAATCAGAGGAGGAAGGGTATATACAGCCTTGATAGACTTCTCCACAGCATTTGACAAAGTAGATCATCTCCTGCTGTGGAGAAAACTCTCAAATTTGGGTATGCCGGCCACCCTTTTGGAGTTAGTTCGTGCTCTCCATACGGATACTTGGTGCAAAGTCCTAATGGGAGGGGAAAGAGGTCTCTCACAAGCTATCCCTACTGCAAATGGCCTAAAACAAGGATGTTTATTGGCTCCCCTGCTTTTCTCCCTATATATTTTTGATCTCCCTCACAATTTGGCTCAAAGTGAGGGCATTGCCCCGTTACTGGGGAGAAAACCGATTGTGTGCCTACTCTACGCAGACGACACAATAATATTGGATTTAACGCCTAGGGGATTAAATAGTCGTCTGCAGGCACTTTACAAACTTGCAGAGGCTCGCTATTTAAAGATTAATATATCAAAAAGTAAAATCATGTGTATACACAGAAGAAAGAAGCTGCAGTACAGGAATTTCGTATGGTCTGTGGGTGGCCAAAAATTGGAACTTGTAAAATCTTACACTTTTTTGGGAAAAATAGTGTGTGGCAACCTAAGCGACAAAGCCCATATAGAAAATAACATCTCTAAAGCTACTACGCAGGGGAAAAGCTTGGGCTCCCTTTACAAATCTACTGGAAAAAGACATTTTGCACTTTTACTGGAGGTGTTTCGTGCAAAAATCCCTGCTTCGCTGTTGTATGGTATTGAATTGCTTGATGTAGAGAAATGGGGTTTCTTAAATACAACGGAAGGCCGAATTTTAAGGAGCTTAGCCTCAGTTAACTCTGCTTGTCCTGTGGCTGCCCTCAGGTTAGAATTTGGGTTAAGAAGTAGTTCGGTACAGGGTCTTGCGGGGATAGTGCGTTGGGTTGTAAGCCTGGTAAAGGGTGATCCTGGTACATTAAGATTTTTAATTCAGAAAGAAATATTAGAATGTTTAAAGGAACAGTCATTAATTTTTAGAAATTTTAGGACCGCGGTTGATTTGCTGCAATTGAATGAGTCCCTGCTCTTCACCCTATCGTCGTATCAATTAAGGGCCACCTTGAAACAGGCCACCTGGGAATTAAGTTTCACAAGGGATAGGGAAGCTTGCATTTCAAAGAGGGGTATCCATCCGGCCATTGACTCCTGTGTGATAAATAAAGTACAGGCCTACATTTCCTGGAACCTGCCCAATGGAGTGCGCCGCTTTTGGCTATTATTGAGACAGGGTATGCTCCCTTTAAGTCCTGTACTGTCTAAATGGTACGGTTCTTCCCCGATTTGTAATTTGTGTAATAATGCATTTCAGGATGTTAATCATGTGTTATTTATTTGCCCCGCTTTATTATTGTGTCGGCGTAAATGGATGAGACCAATTTGTTTACAATTATCCATTCTCTCGGCCTCTGCACTAATTGATTCTATTTATGAGCCACCAAATGAAATGTTCTGTCATAGGATTTTTAACTTTTTTAAGTGTTTTTTAAATTTGTATTAAGGCTCATTAGATGAAGGGAGCAATTGTTAATTCTGGTTTTTAACCTGACGTTATATAGCACTAAGGGGCATAAAGGATATTTTAATTATTTTTTATTGTATAAAATATTACAATGTTTTATATTTGGAGATTTTTACTGTTGGATTTCGCTTAGGATTTGTAGATGCTATGTTGGATAAAAATTCTTATATGTTGTTGGTTTTTCAGTTTATGTGGATCTCTATGGAGTTCCGAGATCATAAATAAATAAACTTGAACTTGACTTATGTGTAAGTTCACATCAGTATCGAGGTGTGGTTTACAAAGCATTTTCTGGAAGTAGCTATATGTTACTTGAGGTTTAAAAGTCACTAAGCCATGAACTTCAAGGTGTAAAACATGCTTAATCGCGGAAAAAAACTTTAGGCCTGAGTTTAAAAAAAATAGATATCTGCACATGCAGGTTTAAGACCTTGCATGGGTGCAGAGTTGTGAATTCTTAGAATTTTCAGAGGTTTCCCAGCTTAAACCTGGACACTTGCGACAGTCAGAGGTTAGCAGGTGCACACTAGGAAATCCTTCATAATTTGACAAACTAACATGGGGAGCAGCGTTTATCTATATGTGGTATTTGTATTAGCGCAGATCTAGCCAAAAGGCAGCGGAGTGCTGTGCTGTGTCAAAGGCACAGATACAGTTAACAAATTATGTTGTCGGGTTCCGAAGCAGAAGTGGACTGTTACTGCATTGTGATGTAGTGTTCTCTAAAGAGGTGCGTCATCAGCGTTTCCAGTATTGCATCAGGTATGAGTCAGTCCTGATCAATATAGAGAGATATTGTTCTAGATCCTGAGTGCATAGATGTAGAAGGCCTGTTGAATTGTTTTTTTGTTTGTTTACATTTCCTTGTCTCTAATCTGATTGTGTCCTGGCTGCAGGTGTGCTGAGAGCCACATGAGATGGAGAGCGTTTTCGGCAGATAATCGAAGGTGCTGCTCTTGATTGCTACTTTCATACTTGTATATAGAGTATAGTAGTGCTTGGGGCAGAACTTTCCAATATATGCAACTGCCCAGTTTTTCTGTTTTTTTCCAGAGGTAAAATACGTGGCACTCTTAGAGAAACCACTTTTACACCCTCGCCTGTTTTTGGGGTGATTATTCCCATTTCCAACTTAGGAATGTATTTATTTCTAATCTTTACAGGCTGTCATTAAGAACCTGGTGGCTGTACTCCATTCCACCAAAGCAGCAACAGGATGTACTCCGCTGACATAGAGCACGCCATATTTAGAAATCTTTGCCTACTTGGCAGAGAACTGTATGCCTCCAGGGTGGCGCCCTTCAAGCTCTGAAAGTTTGCTGTGCAGGCACCATGTTTCTTGTGGCTGCTCAGCAAAACATTTTTGTTTTACAAAAATAAACTCCCAAGGTGGAAGATTCTTTTTGTAAAACGAGACACGAATAACTGCAACACCCTTGGAAATTTTTTCCAGGGTGTTTTGTTTGGGAGCGTCAGATGTTTCCGGGCAGTCCCAAACAAAATAAAATGTACATCAGAACATCCATTTTAATTTGGTGGAAGGTATGTGGTCTTTACACCAACAGCCCAAAGTATGTAGGGTCATCAGTGTAAGGTTTCCACCAACTTCCCCAGTGGCCAGTAGCCGATAGAAACATAACGGACCACCCAGCTCCAAACAGGGCGGACGAGCCGCGAGTTTGGTGGGCGTTTTGGCAGAGTGTCCTGTTTGCAAAACTCTAAATGAAGCCCTAACTCTCTGACTGTTTTTAGGGTCGGATTGGGTCGAAAAATAATTTGGCCTGTAGATTTACAGACGAAAAATTATTTTATAACATTTAAAACGACCTTTTGTCAATCACAAAATTCTATTCTATATACTAAGCTAAAGTGATTTTCACATACAGCTCTGTGAATTAGTCCCATTGTGAGTTTGATCTGTAATTGAGCATGTCTTACTTCTGAAAATAAATAAGTCATGCCTGAGCAGAGGCTTAACTACTCGTAGTAAAAGCTTTGTGAATAGGACCATTGTGCTCTTATTAAACTAGCAAATGCATATGCCATTTATAGGGTTCTATTTAACAAATCAATTTCTGCCTGTTCATGGATCTGAAATGAAGCAGTAATTTCAAATTTCACATTTTATTTATTTAGAATTGATATAGTCCTTCACAAGGAAAACAATTTAATACATTACATTTCTTTTAAAAATGTAGCCGTACATATTAAAATATACAAACCCTTCAAAATAAATTCATAAAACAGTGAAAAGATTTAAAATGTTTATATGAATTTGTAGATTATGTAAATAAAAATATATATACACGTCACATTGAGGTATATCCTCATTATATTGCTTGCAATATACCATATTCTAAAAACATTACGTACATCATATCAACCTAACCAGTACATCATAAAGTAAATTTAGGTAAGTGGATGATGATTTAAGTATAGTAATAGTGTACTTGCCTAGATGATGTAGTGGTAGGCAAAATAATGGATGCAACATTTTTGTAGGTTGACCTTATCACCCTCAATATAGTGACACACAATCTTACATACTTAATTCCTTTGGAAGGACTTCTCCTAGATAACAAAGGCACAATATTTCAAAATCCTTTCATTATGAGGAACACTTTTGCAACTATCTAAAGCCAATTGTAAGGGTAAACACCATGACTGTAATTAAATACAATGTTTGAATATTGTGATGAAAAACAAAATCATAAATACAGTTGAATCATTCCCACACTGGCAGCAGAACAGAAAGAGGACAATCTATATATTTTTGAGCAGTATGGCATGACTTTGGAATACCTAGATTTAACTTATCCCAAAGGATCATTTGTTTTGCTGGGGGTATAACAAGTTAAATAAGAGACCACTCAAAGTGCTTAGTTTTCCATTCCTTGAACAGATTTGAATGCCCCGAACAAACCGATTATTTAGTGGCAAATCATGAAATTTCCACTAGAGTAGTAAAGGTGGCTTTGGTTCAAAGAGCATGTACTATCCTGTAGCCCAGAGATTAAATCTTCAATTTGATTCCAAATGTCACATATTGCATGGCTGTGTCATCAAAGTAAACTGCTCCTTCAGAAAGACTTCTGTGCTCTTGTGAAAGACATAAGCTCGAGGCAGAATCAGACAAGGATTTGGCAAGGATTTGTGCAGTGCTAGACAATGTAATATTCTTCAGTCTCCATGCCCTCTTCGAAAATGAATAAAATGTGTTGCTTGTTAAGTACATTTGCTTCCCCACTGCTGGATCACCCAAGGTGGCCATCTAGAATTGCACTACATACAATCATTAAAGGGAGATGAGGACAGCTTTAATAATGTTGCTAGGAGTCATGAAACTAAGAGAACAAACAATTTGGAATACAGGAAGAACAAGCTGTCTTAGAAAGAGAGCGATTAACATTTTGCAAATAGGACATTGCATTTATATTTAGTAGCCATTGTGTTTGGATAGGGCCATGATGAGCTGTGCATGCTGGAACAGGTTTTTGAAAGCCATTGTCCTATATTTGGGTACCACGGGCATTGTGCAAGGCTCGGGGCAAAGACAACAGGATCAAATCACTGTGGGCGAGTCAGTCATTCTTTTAGCTTACATAAATGTTCCCAATTGAATAGAAACACTCTACTGTGTGTTTGCTTACTGATGGTTGCATATGAAGTGCAGTGGTAGTATTGACTCACAAAACTCTGGGTAAAATACTGTCGGTGCAAGGTACCGGGTCGTGTTTTTTTCTCTTTCCAAACTTTTTAGTTATATGTGGAATAATGTCTAGAAACCCTCTTTGCAACTGTGTTTACTCTTAACGCATAATGGTGAAAACTGTAAAGCTGATCAGAAATAACACTTGAGCCCTCTATTCCACTTTGCACACCACTCTGAATCAAATTGTTAATGTTTTGTTGAGAAGATATACAAAATAAGACTGGATGTAATACAATGTGCCACACGCATTATCCATTCCTTCTTTAAATAGGATTACATTTGAGTTGTGCACCAATGTAAAGTCTTCCGATTTTTGATGTATGTGGTAGATTCATTATCAGCTGGATTACTACCGAAGGATTTACTACTTCAGTATTGTAGCTTGCAGTAAGTAACTTTGTTGAGAGTGCTACAGCTTAATTTTGACTTACTGCAGCAACTGGAAGTTGGTGGAGTTTACATAACTCTAAATCTCTAAATCTCAACCATCGTCTCAAGATTACGTAACTATCCAGGTGGCATGATGTCCGATTCCTTCATCACCTTAACACATGCAGAAACATACTGTTGTGCCCTGTCTCTCTTATTTGTTTGTCTGTGTCCTATAATGTAATCAGCATGCACAATACAGACATAAGGCTCGTATGTGTCAAGTTTACAGATTTGCTTATGAGACTGAGTATTAACACGTATATCATATTGCCAAAATCGGAATAGAATTTTGTGTATACAAGGATCTCTTTTTCCACACGCAATTCTTACTTGTATGCTGAAAACATTTTGTGAATTATTTGGTGTGAGGAAATGATGTGTTCGAGGCCTGTGAGCTGTAGATCACATGCTTTGCATACTCCTGCCATCTAGTGTTGGGTCCGGATGTTTGCACTTTGTTTTTCTTCGAAGAAGTCTTTCCAGTCACGAGGTAGGTGACTCCTCCTTTCGGTGATAGTGCGCATGGGCATCGACTCCATTGTTAGATTGTTTTTTCCGCCATCAGGTTCGGACGTGAATTGCTGCGCTCCGGTTCAACACCGTTTCTCGGGTTCCCCTCGTGCGCAATCCCCTTACCCTCGACGGTATTGTTATTCGATCGCGTTTCCCATTCTCCGCGTATCGTATCTATTAAGAAAATGTTTTTCGATCGGAAACTTCGTGGAAGGCCGTTGGGCCTAGCCGCGTCGGGCCAGCTCGCAGTCGATGGAACGGACTCCATTTAAATTCTGCCTTTGGTGCCACGCTAAGTATCCGCGCTACTCGCACGAAGTGTGCAACTTGTGTCTATCTCCCGAACACGACGAACAACACTGCGACACGTGCCGATCTCTCCGGTCCAAGAAGACGTTCAATGACCGTCGGGCTTGACGTCACGAAATGCATCAACAACATAGCGGCTCTGCTCCGGATCTATTCGGAGAAGATTCCGACCACGATGTCTTTGACGCTCAAGGAGCCGAAGAAGAGAAAGAACACATTTCCCTGTCAGAAGGCGACTCCGACATGGATGAAGACATCCCGCTGGGTCAGCGTACCATGAGTACAGATGCTCCCCTGCCCCAAACTCTGCCCAAGAAAAAGGCTCCGGTCCCTCCTCTGCCTTCGGGCCAAGGTCGGCACCGAGAACAGGTTTCGAACGTCCCGCCTTCGGGCCCGGCACCGAACCAAATGCCAAAGCCTTCCGGCTCGGGATCGAGTCGGCCCCGTTCAGACACCGAGTCGAAACATTCGGCGCCGAAACACGTCATCGTTACTCTCCCTTCAGTACCGAAATCGAAAACATCTTCGGAGCAGAAAACACAGACTCAAAAAATATTGGCACCAAAAGAAAAAACAGCTCCCACTCCATCCAAGGAGCATCGTTTCAACGCCCCGTCTTCCAACCCGGACCCGAAACAAAAATAATTAGTCATTAATCCCAAAACTGGACATATCCATGCAAAATTGCCAGTTAAACGCAAGCCAGAGACGGAGGACACTTACCACATTCCTCTTAAAAGGAAAAGTGTTGGTACTAACCCTTCTCCTCCTCCTCTAACACCTTCTTCCCCACCTAACCCAAATCTGATTATAACACCCACAAATTCACCACAACCACCTGACAACCAGGATGACGGGGATGGGGATGGAGTAGATGACAATAGTTCTGATCCATGGGACGATTATAATACGGACCCAAATGCAGACAATGACTCAGACTTATACCCCTCAAAACCCTCTCCACCTGACGATAATGTTCAGCTACACAAAGAGTCTCTTGAGGAGGATTTTCTGTTTGAAACTCTAAGCTCTTCACAAAGATCCACTCATACACTGCCCATGCTCAAGGGTATGCTTAAACATGCAGACGATATTTTTAAAGATCCTGTGCGGGCAAGAATCCTTACACCCAGGGTGGACAAAAAATATAAACCAGCACCTACAGATCCAGTTTATATCAAGGGTCAATTACCATTAGACTCCGTAGTGGTTTCTAACACCCGTAAACAGGCAAACTCACAGACGTCAGGAGATGCCCCTCCTCCAGACAAGGAATCTAAACTAATAGATGCCTGTGGGAAGAGAGTAGCTGCGCAGGCAGACAATCACTGGCATATTGCCAATACTCAGGCTCTTTTGGCCAGATATGATAGAGCGCATTATGACGAATTGGAGCAATTGCTCCTATTTTTACAAGACGAACATAAGGCTAAGGCACACGACCTAGTTCAGGAAGGGAAACTCATTTCTAATACCTCCATTAGGTGTGCTGTAGACGCAGATGACACTGCTGCTCGTGCAGTTAACACCAGTGTTTTACTAAGGAGACACACCTGGCTCACAATTTCAGGCTTTAAGCCCGAAGTCCAGGCTTCTATTTTAAATCTACCTTTGACAAAGAGCATCTGTTTGGTCCTGTGGTAGACACTTCCTTAGAGAAGATGAAAAAAGACACAGAGGTCGCTAAATCCATGGGAGCTCTGCAGTCCCCATCCAATCGGCGTTCTTTTCGACGCTCCTTCTACAGGGGGGTGGGCTCCAAGAACACATCCACAGACAACACCTCAACATCTTACAGAGGAAACAATCAGTCACCATCTTCAAGAGGTAACTTTTGAGGTGGGTTTCGAGGCAATAATGGCAAGGGAAGAGGTAAAGGTTCCACACTACGCACTTCCCCTGCAACAAACAAACAGTGACTTGCCTCCTCTTCCACCCAATCATTCCACACCTGTCGGGGGACGTCTCTCTCAATTCCTCCCCATCTGGCATACAATAACTTCAGACAGATGGGTCCTAGGAATTATCCAATCTGGTTATTGCCTGGAGCTTACCAACAATCCCCCAAACATTCCTCTACGTTCACACAGAATGTCACCAGAGCATCTACACCTCCTCAAACAGGAGGTTCACTCTCTTCTGCAAAAGGGAGCTGTAGAGCCCGTACCATTACAATATCAAGGGTCCGGCTTGTACTCCCTATATTTTCTCATACCCAAAAAGGACGGATCTCTCAGACCTATACTGGACCTCAGAGAGCTAAATCAATATATTCACTCAGATCACTTTCACATGGTGACACTTCAGCAAGTGCTCCCACTCCTACAGCAAGGCGACTTTATGTCTACTCTAGACTTAAAGGACACATATTTTATATTCCAACACATCCCGCTCATCTCAAGTATCTCAGGTTTGTGGTAGCGGGGCAACATTATCAGTTCAAAGTGCTTCCTTTCGGAGTCACCACTGCTCCCAGAGTATTCACCAAATTCCTGGCAGTAGTCGCTGCTCACCTGCGAAGACAACATATTCATGTCTTCCCATACTTGGACGATTGGCTCATCAAAGCCAGTTCTCACACAAGCTGTCTCCAGCACACTCAGATAACGGTGCAATTACTGCACGATCTGGGGTTCACAGTAAACGTGTTAAAGTCACATCTCCAACCCTCCAACACGCAAACATACTTGGGAGCCACTCTCAATACTCAAAAAACTCTAGCCTGCCCCAATGCAGCCAGGATCGGCAATATTCAGGCTCTAGTTTCACAATTTCAGCCCTACTAGTCATTACCAGCTCGGGTATTTATGCAGCTACTGGGAATGATGGCGTCTTGTATCATGATAGTTCCCCATGCCAGACTTCACATGCGTCCCTTCAAGAATGCTTAGCACGTCAATGGAATCAGTCTCAAAGTCAATTATCAGATCTAGTGTTGTTAGACGGCCGCACCCATCGCTCTCTGCAGTGGTGGAATCCACAAAACCTATCCAAAGGGCGGCCCTTCATTGACCCAGTTCCACAGACAGTGCTAACAGCAGACACATCGCTCACTGGTTAGGGAGCTCATCTCCAGACTCACACGATTCAAGGTTTGTGGAGTCAAAAGCAACTTCATATAAATCATCTAGAGCTGCTAGCAGTATTCCTAGCGCTCAAAGCCTTCCACACTCACCTTGCAGGCAAAACTGCCCTGATACGCACCGACAACATGACAGCCATGTATTACATACAGAAACAGGGGGGACACACTCTCTCCAGCTGTCAAGCCTTGCACAAGCCATTTGGAGATGAGCCATACATCACAAAATGTATCTCCTGGCAGAACACCTCCCAGGAGTAAACAATCAGATCTCAGATCTTCTCAGCAGGCAGAGACAACAGATTCACGAGTGGGAACTTCACCCTCAAGTTCTCCTCCCGTTCTTTCAAATGTGGGGTTTTCCACAGATAGATCTGTTTGCCACACACCAAAACTCAAAATGCCCAAACTTCGCCTCCAGGTATCCACACCCATTGTCCAAAGACAAATCACTATGGATGAACTGGTCAGGGATATTTGCCTACACTTTTCTGTCTCTCCCACTCATTCCACTGGTGATTCGGAAGCTCAGGCAAACATCCCTCACACTGATCCTAGTAGCGCCCACAAGGGCTCGTCAGCCTTGGTTCACTACCCTGTTGGAACTCTCAGTAGTTCCTCATCAAAAACTACATCTCACACCGAGTCTCCTCACACAGAGCCATGGAAAGATAACACATCCAGATCCCAAAGATCTCAACCTAGCGATCTGGGACCTGAAGTCCTAGAGTTTGGCTATCTGTACCTTCCACCAGACTGTATGAATACTATTAAAGAGGCCAGAAGGCCTACTACAAGGTCTTGCTACTCAGCTTAATGGAAGCGGTTTGTTATATATTGTAATAACAACCATATCAACCCGCTAGATGCTTCTATTCAAAATATAATTTGTTATTTACTACACTTACAACAGTCAGCATTAGCGTACACATCCATACGCTACATCTCGCTGCAATAGCTGCATACCTTCAAAATAGACAGCATCTGTCCCTTTTCAGAGTACCCGTTATCAAGGCTTTCATGGAAGGACTCAAAAGAGTTATTCCACCAAGACTTCCACCTTCTCCGGTATGGAATCTTAACATTGTCCTTACCAGAATAATGGGTCCACCCTTCGAGCCATTGCACAAATGTAAACTGCAATTTCTCACTTGGAAAGTTCCTTTCCTTATTGCTATTACATCACTAAGGAGAGTGGGTGAGCTTCAGGCACTAACCATAGAGGAACCATTTTGTCAAGTCCACCAAAACAAAGTGCTCCTTCGCACTAACCCCAAATTCCTACCCAAGGTGGTATCTGCCTTTCACATCAATCAATCTGTTGAGTTGCCTGTGTTCTTTCCTCAACCAGATTCAGTGGTAGAACAAGCTCTACACACATTAGATGTTCAACAAGCATTATTGTATTACATAGAAAGAACAAAACCATTTTGTAAAACTAAACAGCTATTTGTGGCTTTGGCTCCACCACACAAGGGCAATCCTATTTCTAAATCAGGTATTGCTTGATGGATAGTTAAATGTATTCAAACATGCTATGCAAAAGCAAACAGGACTTTACCAATACCCCCTAGAGCGCATTCCACCCCCAAACTAGGGGCTACTATGGCTTTCTTAGGAAACATCCCCATAGCTGACATCTGTAAAGCTGAAACATGGTCTACACCGCACACATTCACCAAGCACTATTGTGTAGATGTGTTAGCAAGACAACAAGCTAATGTAGGCCAGGCAGTATTTAGAACACTCTTTCAGACAACTGCAACAGCTACAGGTTAGCCACCGCTTTGGGAGAATACTGCTGTATAGTCTATGCAAAGCATGTGATCTACAGCTCACATGGCTCGAACGGATAATATTACTTACCTAGTAAGCATCTGTTCTTGGCATGTAGAGCTGTAGATTCACATGCGCCCACCCACCTCCCCGGGTTCCTATACCTGTTGCAGTTCTCTCTTACTTTATATACATACACATGGACATCTCTATTCTACTCTTACTAACTCCATTCTCACCCTGTGCGGGAAAACAATCTAACAATGGAGTCGATGCCCATGCGCACTATCACCGAAAGGAGGAGTCACCTACCTCGTGAATGGAAAGACTTCTTCAAAGAAAAACAAAGTACAAACATCCGGACCCAACACTAGATTGCAGAAGTATGCAAAGCATGTGAATCTACAGCTCTACATGCCAAGAACAGATGCTTACTGGGTAAGTAACATTATCCATATTATATGGTGTAGGTTGTGCAACCTCACCGTGTGATACACTTTCCAACCCCTTCAGGACCAGTAGATTTTCTTTGTTAAACTGTAAGCTCAACCCTGAGTAGCTGTAGCTCTGAACAGCAAGGTTTACTCAAAGAAACAAGAGTTAAGCTTTGAAACAGCACCAAAACAATTGAAGAAGAAATACACAACACTCAAGAAATCCAACACCAATTTATAAAAATAGACTGTATTTTGAGACACTACAATGAAAACATCCACCGGAGTGTTCCAGAGATACAGCAAATATAAGGTTTAGTAAATATGTACTTTTTCACTTAACCTTCAACAAGCATTGGCAAACTCAACAAATCTGACACATTTAAAAAAAAAATACAACGTAGGTAAGTATCAATGCGGTTACGTTTAGGTTCTTTATGCAACCAACTCCAGCAGGGAACCAGTCAGGGAGACCAGCAAGGCCATCAGAAACAGGTACCTTGGACAAAGAAGCAGTCTTCGGTACGTTTCAAACACTTTTATCCCTTTGCTATAGGTTCCTTTGAAACTGGTCCTGACGCAAGGGATACAGGATACTGAAGATGCTCAAGGATTCTGTGGATGCAATGCTGTCAGTTGGGCTCTTCCTGCAGCTACTTCTCAGTCCACAAACTTGGTGAGGCGGTCCTGGCCACAGTCGATGTCCCTCGAAGTCCTCTCGGTCTTGGTAGAAGTCCAGTCACCACTGGTCTACCAGTCGCGCAGTATCGCAGTTACAGCTAAATCATTTCCTGGGCAATAACTAGTCTTCTGGGTGACCAAGCTGCACTCCTACAACTCTCCTGGTCCAACAGGTACGGGTACTACTTTGAGTGTCGGGTCCTGGACCCTGGTGCTGCACGGCGGCAAGTGGCGGCAGTGTGAAAATCTGGGGTACCAACTTGCCCCTACAGGCTTCTTCAGCTTTTGTGGCCCTCTGCTGCGAACAGGAGGTCAGCCAACTGGCCCTTGGAGTCCCTTGCTTTGACTGAGCTCCAGAGATGACTTCTCCATGAGCAGGACACAGCAGGCACAGTCCATTCTCCAGTTTCAGCAGGTGCAGTCCACACTGGTGCAGCCTCTCTTTGTGGGTTCCTCGGCGTAGCAGGGCTGTTCTTCTTCGGTCCTCTTCTCCAGTCTGTCGAGGTCTGAGTTTTGGGTGCCAGGGAGCCCTTTTTATACTCTGAAAATGTCCTCAGGGTAGGATGCGGTTGGTGGGCAATGGGCTACCAGGTTCCCTCTTTCCTTATGACCACTTCCTGCAAAGTGTGGCATCTGGCGATCTCAGGAATGCAGCATTCTGCCCACTTCCAACATGGCAGAAACCCTCTCTTGGCATCCACAGCTCCCTGGCCCAACCCAGAGGTATGGCTACTAAAGGGGCTACACGCCCCTTGAAAACCAATTTGACAACTGGTGTTCCCTCTCCTGCCCGAGTGCCAGCCTGTCTACCTAAACAACAGGGCAGCTCCTCTCGCAAGTGCTCCCCATTTGCTCTTTAAAGGCGGCTTCACATTTGAAGCTTGCCTTTTGGGCTAGCACCCGAGTTGCTTCCTGCCAGAGAGAGGTAACACCTCTCTGTTGCGCAGGTTACTATTGTCTTCTTTCCTGGGAGTCATTTGCACGTCTCCCCAGGAGGGCAGAAGGCTGTCTCAGGGGCAGACCCCATGTGCAATCGTGGATGCATATTGGATTTAGGGCAACAAAGTGGCAACTTTGTAAAAGTTTCACACTGCAACAAGTTACATTAATTTCGACTTCACCATCAAGTTGGGCTTAGTGTAAGGAGTTGTTTGAGACCTTACAGAATCAACTTTAGTAGTCCCAGTCAGAGGTTAGCAGGGCCGCTGTGGCAGGAATTTACAATGAGGGGTCTGCACTCACCAATGGGGTGATTATCCTTTTCCACCGTAAAAACGACAACTGTGTAACATGTAAAACACATGTACCACTTTATAATATACAACACCCTGCCTAGGGCTCGCAACGCCTCCTTGAGGTGTGACCTATGTACATCAAAAAGGAGGACCTACCTTTGCCATCACTTTAAATGGCAAAGTCGAGTTAGCAGTTAAAAACTGCCCTCCCAGTCTGCAGCGGCAGACTAGGAGCCATGCTTGACTTCTGTCGCACCCAGGGTGGCACAATCAGTGCTGCAGTCCCGGGGGTGACCCTCCAACTCACAGGCCCAGGGCACCTGAGTGCCATATACTAGGGACTTACGAGTAAGTTAGCCTATGCCTATTGGGTATAAGCCAATCAAACATACAGTGTTTAAGGTAAGGGCACTGGCACGGAGGTCTGGTTAGCAGGCTTAGTGCACTCTCAGAGTCGAAACGTTGGGTTTGACTATACAAAATGAGGCATTTCCTTAATTTCGAATACACTAAGACCTCAATAGGTGTTGAATTTAACATTCCTATTACATCTGTTACATTTTTATCCCTTTCAAAAGAGAAGGTCTAATATGTTGCAGCATCTAATGCCATAATTTCTTGTTCTGAAGGCAGCACAGACAGTGCAAAATGAATTACTTTACGGTTAAAGTCTTTTTGAGAAGTGCAGTCCTAGCTCTGGAATGTTTGACTAATCTTTTTCTACCTGCTCTATTTTGTAAACCTATAGGTTATTATTTCTGTCTGAACTGTTCTGTTGATAGAAAGATATTTAAACTATAGCTGTGTAATCACCATAATTGTAGATTTCAACATGTAACCGAATAATAATGAATCTTTTTCAAACACCTTAAGCTCTACAGGTGTGGTGGAGGTATGTATTCTGCCACAACTGCAAATGGAACATTTGCCATAGAGGACTTTACATGAGACCATATAGTGCCACACGTAATACCTCTTATCCCTAATTGCTTCTCCTAGCTACTCTATATGTTGTGAAATCCCTTGATGAACATTTATAGGCAGCTGTGTGGAGTGCAGATTGTAATGTGGAATGAATTTCTTCTATGTCCATTTTTCAAAGGATGTCACAGGATTCGATAAGAGGTATTTAAAATTGCCTCTCTTGCACAGAGAAGCTCAGTTGTGGTGTTTAACACCAAACAAATAATGTCAGCACTGTCACTGTGTCTTGCAGGATGTGTCTGAAGCCGTACAGGAGCGAATTGTAAACAAGCTGACAGATGCCCTACAGTACAAGCTATCGATGAACAGCCGCTGCTCCCACGGTGGTGGGATAATCGCAGCTGGACCTCTCGTAAGTTGAAGCTGAAGTTTGACTGCTTCTTGTAGCAAGCACACATTTGCTTTGGTTCTCCTCCTGAGCAAGAGTAGAAGGGTTTCCACATCACACTATGAGCCACGCTACAGAGTAGGATAACCCCACCTCTCTCTTGGATTAGGTACAGTACAATGGCTATTCACACGCAAGAGCAAATGGGCTAAATAGAAAAAGAAAAGATATGGGCCCTGTCCAAAGAGAATTCCGCTTCCTAGTACCACTCGGATATCCAAAGATATTGCAGTAGACGCCTCACTCACTTTATCGTGAAATGCTTCATCATTAGTGCCTATCCACACCCTGGTAGTGTGGTACCCTACGAACAAAAGAACTCTTTGGGTATACCTGTAGTTACTTTTACCTTTCTACTCTCTTTCTGGATCCTTGCTTGTCTAGCCAGATTTTATCTAGGAACTCCCATTCTCTTGGTTGAGTCCCCCCTGGTGGTACAACCCTACCAGGGTGTGGATAGGCACAAATGATGAAGCATGTCACGATCAAGTGAGTGAGGCATCTACTCCAATATCTTTGGATGCTCGAGTCATACTAGGATGCAGAATTCTCTTTGGACAGGGCCTATATCTTTTATTTTTTGCCTAGTTGCTCTTGTGTGTGAATAGTGACTTTGGGAGAACGCAACTGGTCTTATAGTCTCTCACTCTCCCTTTTTGTGAGAATAGAGTACAAGGAATTCCACTACTGTCCCCTGGGAGCAAAAGACTAGGATGGCTTCCATTACGATTCACTGGACGAAAGAATAGGATTATTTAAACCACTATCTCATTGGAGAGGGAGAGATAGCTTCCAATATTCTCTCCTAAGTAGATAAGTTTAGCATACTCTGGAAAGTGGCTTCTTGTGTTAGTGACATATCAGACCTTTAGGGAATATACAGTAATTTGTCAGGTCAGTTCCTGACTTTTGTATATTCCACTTCTTAACTTTGGTGTAAGGTCTGTGATTTGTCATTTCTTTGCTGCTCTTCTTTCATGCTGTTGCGTGTATTGCAACTCTATTGTTACAATCTGTTTAACAGTGGCCTCAACGTTTCCAACTCCATAAGTAGCAGTAGCGGGTATTTCTGCTACTCTTGAGTTTTGCAGAGGGTAATATATATATATATATATGAACATACACTCCTACTCCAACTGAAGAAGGCACGTACACAAGGCTGTAGGGATACAGCATTATTTATTTTCTTGGGTCTCCCTCGACCCTGCGACCAGAGATATATACATGTGTGTGTGTGTGTGTGTATACATATACATATATGTGCGTGTGTGTATATATATATTTATATATATATAAATACATATCCACACACACATATATATGTGTGTGTGTGTGTGCGTGTATATATATATATATATATATATATCAAAAGCGAACGGAGTCCCAATCGCGCTCTCAGGTATCGCACAAACACCAGCACATCAAAGTAATTCCAAGGGGTTTATTGACTTCATAAACCCATCGTGACGCGTTTCGCTCCCGAGAGAGCTTCTTCACACAATGGTGCTGCAAATGACAACTGTTTACATACGTTTTTAGTTGTGTATAGACATAAACGACGGACGAAGACTATTACATTATCCTCTTTAAACGGTCGCCATTTTGTAGTAGGCAAAAAGCAGAAACTTGAATAGATTCAAATCTGTACAATACAATACTGCGTACGTAGTGCTCTAATGTATATTATAAAAATCACATAGATATATGCATTGTCCTTGCACAACAGTGATATAATACAAGAGCATGTCAGTGTCCCGTTAGTTACATACAGTGTAAATTACCTCCACTGGTGTATTCTGGGACATGTAGTTTGGTCGCCTAAAACAAAAAATGTAAAAAATGTAAAAATGTTTGATTTAATAGTAAATCCTTGCATGTATGGATACCCTAGTTAGTGGGGTAGTCATGTAATCAGGAACAACAAATAAGTTGCCCAGGAAGATCTATGTAGTGATACAGTGTATTACTCAGACGGTAAATTAGCCCCTGATTAGTGGGATAGTGTAATTACAGAGATTGGGTCACAGTAATAGTCATGTATATTCTAAGACGTACTAGAAAACATTAATCAGTTGCCATGAATGGTCACCCCCTATTCCCCTTAACTCCAGTGTATAATACAATGTGTGCGCAACTTGTGCCAATACAAAACCCAACGAACAATATCACAAACTTAATGAATAAAAACGGGGATTTCTTATCTTGGCCCTGGAACGTAGATGAATGGTGATACGAAGAAAAGGGTAGGGAATCCGTTGCCACAGCAGGAGATACAGTCCCTTCCTTTCCTCCTGGAGGTAAAAAAGAGAGAAGAAGAAGAAGAAAATATCAGGGAAGTTTTAGACATGGGGTATGTAAAAACATTGAGATCTGTGAAGGAATCTTCATTACTTGTCGTGTAGGTGTATAGCCATTTCTTCATCAAGGTTATGTCCATTGGGATGGCGGGTACCCATCCCAATGATGTGCCTCGATTCCCGCTGTCTTAATTTCAATACCCGATTACCACCCCTCATACTGCCTACTATCTGTTCTATGGCATAGTAGCTAAGTTTAGTGCAGTCTGAGAAGTGGTGAGAAGCAAAATGTCGTGCGATGGGATACTGCTGATCTTTGTTTGTGATCGCCCTCATATGCTCTAAGACTCGTTTTTTGGCCATATGTGTGGTACTGCCTACGTATCTTAATTTGCACGGACACTCTAGCACATAGATGACTTATGTGCTATTGCAAGTGAGAAACTGTTTGATCTCAATCATCATGTTGTACTGGAATTCCAGAATTCCTTCTTCATGCCTCTATTACCACAAGCCTTGCAGTGGCCGCATGGAAAGAAACCTTGGAGGTCTATTCCTCTGTTAGCCTGTGTGTTTGTGATGTCACTATGCACAAGTAGGTCCTTAAGATTGCGACCTCTCCTGTACGTTATGCTGGGTCTAGCAGGAAGAGTACTACCTACGACGGGGTCTCCCCTCAGTAAATTCCAATTACGTGTGATGATTCTACGTATTTGTTCAGAGTTGCCATTGTAAGTGAGGATCAAATGGATATCCTCGCCCTCCGTGTTGTCAACAATATTGGTTGTGTTGTCTCTGAGAATGAGGTCTCTCTCAACTGTCTTCACTCTCTCTACCGCTTTTTTGAGTACCCAATTAGGGTAACCTCTTGCTGAAAACCTCTTAATCATGGTGTCCTGTTCTTTGAGAAAGCTCTCCTCTGTACTGCAATTTCTCTTTGCTCTCAGCATCTCCCCGTAGGGGATGCTCCACTTTAGATTGTCTGGGTGGCTGCTGAGGGCGTGTAGTAATGTATTCCCTGCTGTACTTTTTCGGTGTAAGGTGGTGTGTAACTTATTGTTCACTACCTGTATCTTGGTATCCAAGTATTCTACCTCCTGTTTACTGATGGTACCAGTAAAGATAAGATTTCTGGTGTTGAGGTTTAATTTGTCAATAAAGGTCAGTGCTTCCTGTTCTCCTCCTTGCCAAATTATAAAGAGATCATCGATGTATCTCAGCCAGAGTATGACTCTGGATAGATCAACTGCGAGACTGACTTCCCCTTGTATGTCTTCCTCCCAGGCCCCCATGAAAAGATTCGTGAAGCTAGGTGCAAAGCATGTACCCATCGCAGTACCGAGGGTCTGCTTGAATATTTCACCATCAAAAAGGAAAAAGTTGTTAGTAAGACAGAAGTTGATCATATCCAGAATCATGCAAGTGTGTCCCCAGTATTTTATGTGTCTACGTTTCAGGAATCTACTGCAGGCCTCTATTCCTTGTGTGTGATCAATGACTGTGTATAGAGAATTCACATCTAATGTGATGAGGAGATAGTCTGTTTGCCAATCAAGATTGTCAATTTTGTTCAAAAATTGCTTTGTGTCCCTCACGTATGATGGTAAAGAGATCACAAAGTCCCTTAAAAAAATGATCTATGTATCTAGAGAGATTTTCTAATGCGCTGCCTCTGGAGGAGATGATGGGCCTCCCAGGTGGATTTTCCCTGTTCTTGTGGATTTTGGGTAAGAGATACATCACCGGAAGGATGGGGTAGTCCCTCTTTAAAAAGCAATACTCCTCCCATTCTATGATTCCCTTATCCTTCCACTCGCATAATCTTTCCCATATATTGGTGACACTTTTGTTGTACTCAGTGCGATTAGTTCTAGTGTAGTGTAATATATATATATATTACCCTCTGCAAAACTCAAGAAAGAGTACTACTACTTATGGAGTTGGAAACTGAGAGGCCATTGTTAAACAGATTGTAACAATAGAGTTGCAAAACACGCAACAGCATGAAAGAAGTGCAGCAAAGAAATAAATATATATATATATATATATATATATATATATATATATATATATATATATATATATACACACTGAGGTTTCAGCAAGGACATGCAGGAAAAAAACAATCCCTAAACTGTATAATTTAAGGAACATCTGAAAATCATGCTTGGTGCATAGATTCCATATTATGTCCTCTGGTTATATGGTGGCATCTGGTACCCCTCTCCACTTCTCCAACAAATAGTGAGGGGAGTGGCACCTATTGCACCTTGGTAAATGACCAGGTTATACAGATGAAAAATTATGAACCAGTAAGCTTTGTTAAAGTTTGCCTGCAGTACCTACCATGGGTTGGTAACATGATTTTCTTGTTTTTCACAGAACCGGCTGCCTGGCAAACCACAGACTACTAATCACATACGCGTACCTTGGAAGCAGTGGGATTTACATGGCCAGCTGAATTCTCAGCAAAACAACAATGTGTAAGTAGAAGAAGACAGCCTTTCCACATAGACATGTGTCTAAGAGGAAATTATCTTCGTAAAACAGTAATGGTTTGCTTTTTAAGCTAGTTCTGCGACTCAGAAAAATATAAATATGCAGGTAGTTTTATTACAGAGGTACAGTCATACCTATGTAGGAAACTATCATGAGGAACACAACCATAAAGCCACTCTTTTGCATTGTTCATGGTTCCACCCATGATTATTTGCAGTCCTCAAAATGAAAACAGATTTTGTTGGACGTGTTACGTGTACAAATGGGAACCACATATTTACATTGGCCATTCAGATTCCATAAATGTTGATAGGTGCCATAAAGGGTATGCAGAGCTGGTCTGAGATTTGCGGCTATAAAAAGATTTCAAGAAGGAACCCCTCAATGCTGAAATGGACCATCAGAGGTTTGGGTAGAAGGCTGTGCCTCGCGAGTTCTGGGGTAACGAGGGCTACGCAGAGGGTGTGACTGGGGGCCATTCCTTGCACACAGCCATGCATGCACAGTCAAAGATCATGTCTAGTGGATTCTGGGGACACATGGGCAGGGCGGAAGTTTGGTTCTGCATCTAGAGCCTGCTGCACACGGCCGAAGATGTGGACAACATGTTCTTGTAGCATCATGGCGGTGGGCAGAGTGTGAACGAGGTCACACCTTGTTCACTGTTCAAGCTGTGCATGGCAGAAAAAAGTGCGTAGCAGCCCAGCAGGGTCTGGGGGCACAGTGTATGAGCACAAGGTATTGGTAGAGGCCATGCCCTCCGCGCTGTGCGCGTCATGCATTGCCAGTGGCCATATAAGCTGGCTTTTTGGAAAGGACATTGGACTCACTCTGCTCCCAAATCCTGCAACACAAAGCCAGTGGTCAGGGGTAACAATATATTGCAATGAAACATACCCTCACCCATGCCAACTGAATATAGTTTGGTAAAGTGAAGTTGTGGTTCTTTATTCAGATCAGAAAATAACATGTTATTAGAAAACATAGAAATTCCACTAAAAACACTTCAGCTGAAAGGACATTATGGTTATAATCCAAAACTTAAAACCCACTACAGTTCTCCACCTATGGTAAACTACACAACCAGAACTCGGTTAATACATTGCTCATTATGTCACACTCAGTGCCACAGGTGACATTGTTTTTGACACTGAATATCACCTTACACTACTATGCAGATAAGCACCGAACCGACCAACATTTAGAGGTATGTTGCTTAAGGCTATATATTGATGTGTGAAGAAACAGCGGCTACAGCATCAATACTTTGTATGTATTCCACACTCTGGTCAAACAGATGCTTATCCAACTGTTATGTGGTTTGAACAGGTTTCTGAGACAAAGCCCTCCTCAACTGTCCGAGGATAAGTATAATCCCGCAAGTCCTGAACCTGCACAGTGGGTGCCCACATCACAACAGAGAGGACAGGGGGACCCCCAAAGAACCGAGATGGATCCTCATCTGAGAACGGATGGCGAAACTTCAGGTACCATTTCCAAAAGTTCCACAGTAGTTTTGTGATCAGTGAAGTAAGGCATCTGCTGCCAAGAACTAAGTGTAAACTGCATGTCACAGGTTTAGATCCAAGCACAGCTGATGTGAGCTTTCATCCACCTAAGGTCAATACAGTTAGTGTGATTGACTGGGATCGTTAAAACATCTATGCACAGTGCTTTCAGACTTTGGGAAGCTAGTGTTTTAAAAAGACCCTTTTTCATTAGTATGAAATGTAGAGAGGTCTGTGCCTTTTGATAATTAAACTAGTGTATAAAGAGAAAATCAGATTTTGTAAATGTAATACCAATTTTACTAAACATGTTAAGAATGTAATGTTCCTAACATTTGAAATTGCCATGCCAGACATCCATCTATCTATCTATCTATCTATCTATCTATCTATCTATCTATCTATCTATCTATCTATCTATCTATCTATCTATCTATCTATCTATCTATCTATCTATCCATCCATGTATCTGTCTGTCTATCTATCTATCTATCTATCTATCTATCTATCTATCTATCAGCCTACCAGGATATTGCAAGGTAATGAATGATATAAATATTTTTAATTCCACTTCCGCTTACCTCCTTAGGTGAATATGGGCAGAGTTAACAATAATAATTATATACTTACCCAACATGGTGTTGGTAGGTTGAAGTAGCTGATACAAAATCAGTTTTATTTTTATTTAACAGTGTTATAAAGTGAATCCACACCAAGTATTACTGGTGCGCTTCACAGAATGACCCAGTATCACGTGTTCCTCCTATAGCCCTCCTCAATGATGATGTTAAGCTACTTACTAAGAGCCTAGCTGTTGCACTTCAAGGGGTGTTGCCAGACTTTATCAATGCTTTTTTGTGTGACTTTATCAAAAATAGGGGTCTCACTTATTTATTTATTTGAAAGGTTTTATATAGCGCTGGCTAGACCCGGGGGTATCAGAGCGCTTAACATGAACAGAGGAAAACGAGGAAGACAGTTGAGCAGGATAACAAATAAAGTAAGCAAATACATCACATATAAAGTTATAAGTGGGCAAAAATAATTTTGGCAATTCTTCAGGGTAATAAAGCATGCTGGTACAATTCAATATTAAGAAAAGGGGGGATTAGGAACGATATCAGTGCATGATTTGCCTACTGGAAACGGTTTCAGGGAAGGGGTAATCGGCCTTGCTGGCATCTTTGGGTGCAGAGAAGGGCTTCGACCAGCTCAACTGGAGCTTCTCATTGATGAACCTCCTGCTCACTGCATGTGGCCCCCAGAGTGTGCCCGTGATCATGGCTAGTTACTGCACGCCCTCGGCTAAAATCATGCTGAATGGCCTCCTCTCGCCAATTGTAACTCGGTACAGGCACGAGACAGGGTTGCTTACTGTTGCTGCTTCTTTTTGCCCTAAATATTGAATTGCCATATTCACCATGACACAGCTGTACAAGGCATAACCTTTGGAGCGGGGAATATAAAATAGCTCTTTACACGGTTGATATCCTTTTATCCATAAAGCGATGGAGGATACAAAAATATTATGGAATACTCTGAGTTCCTTAACTTGTCTATGCTCTCTGATGTGGTGCAAGAGTCTGAGTGCTGCACCCTTTTCTATGGGAAAATCCATATTAAATACTTAGGTATAAAGATAACACCACAAGTACAGGATCTATCCAGGGCTAATTCTTGTTCTCTGGAGATATTAGGAAGGATGTACCAAGTGGACTATATTATTCATTTCATTAATGGCTGGGGAGAATGAATGTAGTCAAAATGAATATTCTCCTGAGGGTTTTATACCTGTTTCAGACCCGTCTTATCATGGTAGAGAATGGGCTTATTGCACAATTACAAAAGTTGAAATCAAAATTTATTGGGGATAACTTGCAGCCAAGACTGCCCTTCGGGCTTCGCTAACAACCCAGACAGAGAGGAGGCCTGGCCCTGACAAGCTTTTTACATGTGTTATTTAACGACGAAACTCAGGACTGTAGTGGACTGGTTTGTCCTCAAGACCGACAAGAATTGGGTACTAATGGACCATGCCATTGTTGGCGGACCCTTATGATATTTAACATAGCTGCACAGAAAGATGAGACCTCCTAATGTATATCTTAGCACTACTATAGCCACTATCCTTCAAGTATTGGACAAGCATGCAGCTAGGCTGGGACACTACAATACATTTCAATAATGATTTCTTGCCAGCAGTACAGACAGGTCCCTTTAAGAATGGACAAAAGGTGAATGTTGGATAACAGCTGATCTTTTCAAGGGTGGGGGATAAAAAATTGTTTCTGCAATGTAAATTAGACTTCCATGCTTATGAGAAGGAGAGACTTCGATAGCAACCAGCTTAGACTTTGGGTCCTCCATCACTAGATTAAATGTGCGGCTATTTGAGAGAAGTCACCTTTTGTAACTCTGCTGCCCTAGTTAATAGGCTCTGAAGGCCTTGTTTCTTAAATCTAAATGATATTAATTATTTCCATACCATATTACTACCTTGGAAAAAAACCCTGAACAGGCAGATTAGAGCAAGAGACTCAGGGGCAGATTTACAAGGAAAGTGACTCAGCGTGGTGCCGCAAGCCATTTGGCTGCGCCGCACTGAGTCACTTTCAAAGCACAGGGATGCGACATATTTACAACAATATGTCGCATCTCTGTGCTTCCCCCTGCACTGGCGCACAAACTCCTGCCATGCGCCGGCACAGGCACCCTTGCATCATGGAGATTGTTTATGTGCAGGAAGCGTTCCCTTCCTGCACATAAACAATCAGAAATGGCGTTTTTCAACTTCTATGTGTGCTGCATTAGCACACATAGAACTTGCAAAACTTCATTGTTTTACTGATTGTTTACGTGCAGGAAGGGACACCTTCCTGTACATAAACAATCACCAGAGGTGATTTCCTCTTTCTGTGTGTGCTGCAGAATGCAACACGCATAGAAAGAGGAAAAAAACGAGGAGAAATGAATACATTTCTCCTCGTTGCGCCTCCCTACACCTCCCATGGGGAGGCGTAGCATTCAGAAGCATTTTCAGATATACGATTTCTCGTAAATCTGGAAATGTGTCAGGTTCCATGGGTGTTGCGTGGGAACACCCGCAGCAACGCCAATGGAACACCCCTTTCACACAACGTGCTGTGTGCAAAGGGGCCATATTTACAAGGACAGGAAAAGTCACGCAGGGTGGCTTTTCCTGTCCTTGTAAACATGGGGCACTAAAATGCGCCGCATAAAGTGATGCACCGGTGGTTCAAGGGGCTTGTAAATCTGCCCCTGAAAGACTATATGGGTAGACAAACATAGACGTGAGGAATCATCATTTACATTCTAACGTTCCTTACAATTGATACTGTAAGCCTGTGCGATTACACCACATGTACCTCGCGGCCAACTATGACTGTTGGGGGGGGGGGCGTGGCCGAGCCGGCGACCAAGATGGTCGCCTGACTCAGGAGCTCCGGAGCACTGGGCCGGCAAATCTCACCACACTACCCATAGCTGCGATGTTATCCGCCTGAATGCGGCGATGCTGATGCAGCACGCAGCGGAGAGCAGTCTGAGCCGCTGATCCACCCCAGAGTCGGCGCCAATGTCAAGATCTGCGCAGCGACGTCCTTGGGCCTGACACGGCCCTATGAGGCCCTAAGTCGACAGGGGACTCGGGTGAGCCTGAGGGCGGGGCCCGGGACGCGCGCGCCACGGCCGACCGCGACTGCCAGCACCGTCAGGAGGTAAACCGGAGCTGCGTTCTACACATGCGGACGGGGCACACTCCCCCCCACCTCAAGGTACCATACTGCTGCATTGCCTGCGCCGCTGCCAATTGCGGAATGAAATGGGAGGCGGGGAAGCCCCGATTCACACTGCCTTGCTCTTCCCGCTCGACTAGCGCTGGGCGCATTTCTGGACGGGAGCTGCGCTGCCTGAGCCCCACACACACCGAGCTCTCATGTCTTGCTGCCGCTAAAGGATTCCGGTGAATGCTGCACGAATTGTTGGGGGAGCCCTTCTCCTCCCGGCCCCCAGTCCTTTGCCTGAAGGCCCCTTGACCCAACTGCCCGGGCTGGGGTGTGGCGCAGTGGACGGACTGGACGGCTGCCATATCACTGCAAAGCTCCCCTTCCCTACCTGGAGCCACGGGGCTGGGGCCTCCTCCACACTTCCAGGCATCACTGGGGTTCATCATCACCCTACCGCGCAGGAGGCGCCCCACCTGCCCATTTCCTTTACAATGGGCCGTAGCGACCCTAAGCAGCGCCAGCTGAATTTCGATGTAGGGAAGACCCCTGGGAGGGAGGATGCCGAAAATGCCACTGGGGAGAGGCAGGGCCTGCTGGACGGCGCTGCCGCCATAATGGCAGAACTTCGGGCGGGCTTCCAGTCCATCGATACCCGCCTAGACGCATTGAATAACCGATTGGATGACATGAATAGCCGCCTAGAGTCCCACGACACACGGATAGGCGGGGCGGAGCAGCGTATCTCCGATCTGGAGGATGCACAACCCCCCCTTCAGAAGCGCCTCGACCGCGCCGACTCCCTCCTTAAACAACTCGCTGCCAAAGCAGAGGATTTAGAGGCGCGCTCCCGCAGAAATAATATCTGTGTCGCGGGAATTGCGGAGTCGACCAACACGGGCCCAATGGCCAAATTTGTAGAATCCGTCCTGGTGGACCTATTTGGAAGGGAGGCCTTCTCTGCAACATTTGCGGTGGAACGTGCCCACCAGACTCTGGGCCCTCCCCCAGCACCCGGGATTCCCCCGAGAATTATAGTTGCCAAGATCCTTAATTACAGTGACCGGGACGTGGCTCTCCGGCTGGCGAGAGAGCGTGGCGTCCAAAACTACCAGGGTTCTACTATATCCCTCTTTGCAGACTTTACGCCCCTTGTGCAGGAGGCGCGGCGAAAATATACCGATCTGAAGCGTGCCCTCCAGAAGGCAGACATAAAATATGCCATGCTATACCCGGCCCGGCTCCGCGTCCAACTGGGTGGCAAGACTCACATTTTAGATACCCCCGCAGAAGCCGAATGTTTTTGGAAACAGCAAAAACCATCTCTGGCAAAGCAGCGACAGGAGGACGGCACCAGTTCTGGCTCTTGACTTTTTGATGATCTAGCACTGTCAGTCCTCTGACTGTAACAGACGTGCCCTCCCGCCATCTGGCTTTTGATTGAATTGGCGACTATCTGTGACATTCCATTGGTGTACTGTATAAGTATTTAGCTATTGGTGGCTCTTTTGAAACTTTGATCTGAGCAGAACTGCCTTAAGACTGTATGGCAATCGTTGGTGAGGCGAACATTCCAGATATAAACACTATTTCATTCCGAGGCTCCAATGGAGTGTTGCCACCCCCCGCAGGATGATTCCCTCCTTTTTTCCCTTCCCTATTTTTCTTTGTTCATCTGTTGTAATGAGTGATCTTTTGTATGCTGGGATTCACCGGGTGCCTAATTTGTGTGTATCCGATGGGGGTGGGGGGAAGGGGGGTTCCTTGGTTGTAATAATTTTAGATGTTATTTAATAATGGTTGGAGCATCATTGATATTCACAGTACAGGATGTGTGCATCGTTGACCTCTGGTTGCCAATATTCTACCCACGGACGGCCTCATGACTGCTAATAGGGCCCATAGCTCCGGGTTGCATCTGAGATGTCTCTCGTGGAATGTACGAGGCCTGGGTAATCCGAAAAAAAGTAGGCAGGTATTAGCATATCTGTCCAGGCACAATATACAAATTGCTTTTCTGCAGGAAACGCATTACTCGCCCCACCCTGTCCACCTGTTTGCCTTGATCCAGCGCTAACAATAAAAATAATTCTCCTATATGCTTCGGTCATCCAGGTGTAACTATTCCTCTAACACACACACACTATATCCATATGACGGTGGGGCCCATAACACCGCATATACATTCACTTACTCATTTATTCCCTGGATTTCCTCCGTCAATAACCTAGGAGAAAAACGATTCGCTGGAAGGAGACGGGATACCTCTTTTAACATGACATAATGCTTCTCATTTGCTTTAAGGTATTCCGCTCATTGGTCGATGGACCAACTAGTAGGAATCAGTAGATGGTGATTAAGACCAGCTCAATCACAATAAACTCTTTATCAATTTACTTTAATCATTGAGCTAAAGAATCACTGAGTCATTTGTTTAAAGAATAATAAAGTTTATGTAAAGTTTTGAAGCAAGAAATAAGTTTTAAGTTTATTATTCTGATCATTACATTTATAATCAATATAAGAATAAAATGAAATTGCAATGCATATCTATTAGACGGAAAAATAAGGTTATCATAGTAAGAACTCTAAGAGATCAATCTATCTTTCTTGGAAAAATCTAATAGTTCTAAATGAAAAATCTATTAGGAAAAATTCTCCTAAAGCAGCATCTTATACTCAACTGGAAAATAAAAATAGCAGCAGCAGCATCAGCTCGTCAGCATCAGCAACCGCAACTTCACCCATCTACAGCATCTAACTTCTCCAGCAACCTGCTCTCCAGCAACTCCTCTCCAGCAACTCGCTTTCCAGCATCTCCCCCCTCCCACCAAGAGTAGGTCTTCTTATACCCTAATTCTAGCTTACAGAATAAAATGTTGCATCTTCATGGCGTGATTCTTTCTCATTGGTCAAACTCAGGCCCATATACATTTTAATCAAACTTCCTGGTCTTAACCAGTTCCTTGTGGAATGTCCATGCTTGCATCGTTTCCCACAGTTCATGTCATTGCTCATCCGCTTCGATCAGTCCAATTTGTATCTTTTTCTGCTACTTTTTAGATTTAACAGTTCCGTCCATTGATTCAGTTGGACTTCTCACGCTTCTTGCTGATCATCTTGGCACACATCTGCTCAGAAAGGTCACAATAGCCTTGACCATACTTCCATCTTAGCCTCTCAGCACCAGCACGTGATCATCCTTTTACGCAGCCTCTCTCCTCTATCACATGGTTCCCTGCTCATGCGTACTCTAGCAACTGGCGGCCATTTTATATCGCTGCTCGACAGGCCTAAGCGCACTATTTTCAAAGATAAACAAAATATTGTTAAAACAAAGAAATATAAACCCTTTCGTTTCCCTCCCGTCTTTCTACGTACCCCAATTAGGTATTACCTAGCAAAAAGCAACATATAAAGCTGTCCCTTACTTACCATCGCTTTATTTTGCAACCACACATTTTTTTTAAAAGCACGGATCATGCGTTTATTATTTAATTAGTACGCAAATATTATGTTATGTTAGACACGTAAACAATTATAAGTTGATTATTTTGCACACGGAATAGCGTGTTACCTTTAACCCTTCACATGTAACATACATTGTTGGTTATTTACTTTAAACGAACATGTTTATTAATTATTTTACGAAAATATTAGGAGGTTAAAATGTTTTCATTTACCCTGCTCCATCAACTCCCCCCTTTGGTGATTTTTAATATCACCACAAAAAAAACCTAAGTTATACAATTCTTTCAGACAGCATATATCTTTTGTCCGTTTGCTTTTGTTAATTTACACAACTGTATCCCTTTCAACTTGTCTCTTCGTTTTCTGGTACATGTTCTCTTTTATTTCTTCTAACTCTATTTCACCCATCTCTCTCTCTCTCTCCTTGTTTATCATGTTTTCTTTTTCTATTTTATTCTGTCTTCTTCTTCTCTTTATACATGTTATTACAAGCTTCAGTACTAAAATTTGTATTATTATCATGGTTGCTATTATTATAACTTTCCCTATTATTAATCCACTCATTCTTGTTAACCAATTTATTACTGAAGAAAACCCTTTACCAAGTTTTCCAAAAGCACTTTCAACCTCCAGTGGAACAAGTTCTTTGTGCAAACTTGTAATATTTGTTATATACTTCTGTATATTTTCGCTTTTATCTGGAATGTAAGTGCAACAGTGTTGGACTTTCAGCATTCCACAGACTCCGCCCTCTTTTGCCAAAAGAATGTCAAGGGCAAGTCGATTTTGCATCACCATAGCTCTCATGGCAACCATCTCGGTATTTACCATCAAGAACCCTCCAGCAGTATCTGTAGATAAACGATCTACCACTGTGGATAATTTCCGAATTCTAAATGCATTCAAAGATATTCCCACTGCTGGTATCAATGCGCCAAAAATATCACCTACAATTTCTGAAAAACTTTCCCTTTTTCTACGTGTAAAGGTATTTATCATTTTGTGTGTTCCTTTCTCTTTTCTATCCATATGAAAAATCTTTGGAAAGACCAGGCCTAAATAACATGACCCATACCAATGGTCTGGCAACTTATAATAAGCCCTATTTCCGCAAACATAATAGATCCCTGGAAATATTGGATCTTTTCCCCCTTTGAATCCCCATCCGCCTAAAATTTGATAATTGTCATGGCAAATACTGGAACCCACAAAATAATTGTCATATCTTGTCTTATTTCTTCTAATGCACAACCTTCCCTGTTGGGGCCAATCCAGAGTCATAGCTGCATTTGTCTTTTTCTTGTCATGATTGTCTTCTTCAAACGCCCAAAGAGGTGTTTTTGTCTCTTCTATCACTTTTCTTTGAAATTTCACTCTTCTCTCTTCAACCATCTCTAGAAATACTTTTTCTTCCTTCTTTAACTCACAGGTAAGGTTGTACCTAATTATATTATCTAATGTTAAAATCTTATCCTCTAGAAAATATTCACCAAACGTTTTTCCCTCTTGTATTTTGTTTAGCTCGGGAACTACAGAAACTTTTGCAAAAATCTTATTTATGTCAGTGTAATAATATTCTAATCTACCTGTTTTATAAAATAAACTTGCTAAGACACTACATGTTATTCCATACGTCAAAGGGAGGTGATGATAAGTCACACCCTCTGCTACAGATGCAGGCAACTGCATACAAACATAGCAATCCCTTACATCCATTGTTTCTACATACTCATATAATAATTTAGTAAAAACATTTTTAGAAAAATCTGTTATTGATTTGTCCCTGTGTAATTCTGCACTACTCTTTAAAATAACTGGTTCTTGAGTGTTAGCTCCCTTTTCTTTCTCAGTGTTATTAGACTTTTCTACTACAGCTAAACTAATTGGAATAGTGATTGCTAAAACCACCCATACTGTCATTAATAATCCTGTACAAAAGCAGCACATCTTGCACCATCTACTTAAAAACTTACATTTACATTTTCTATCTCTAGTATTCTCCATTTTGTTTTATAACCTTATTTATTTGTTTTCCAGAAAATTGTGTCACTACACCTCACGAATGACTTATTTGCCACTCTGTACTCCAATGTTTTGTCTTTGCTTGGTACTTTCTTTTAATTCTTTCTCAGAATTCTTTCTTTGTCATATCCGGTAAAATTCGTCAGATCCAGTGTTTTGTCAACTCCGGTAGAAACTATTTAAACTTCTTCAGGTTTGTTGCACCTCACCTTCTCCCATCAGGTTTCTTTGTTCTGGGTTCTCGTGAGTGTTCTTTTCTTCTTTGTTACCAGTTAAAGCAAGATACAACCATTCAGGCGATCTATACTTCGGATTTACCTTCTTTACTCTTTTTGTTTTCTGCAAGTGTTTTCCACCTTGTTTTTCTTGCTCTCTCTGACTTGTTATTTCATTCACTTGTTCAGCACTTTTCCCATCTAACCTTATGATTCTGTATCTTAATTTTCTTACTTCGTTGGGCCAATTGTCTCCTTTTCTTGGCCTTTTTGCCTCACTTCCTTTTTCCTCTCTTTCTGTTTTCCAATTTCTTTTTCTTGACTCTAGTTTTTGGTTTCTTTCTTCTCCACTTTCTTCAGACTCTGTTTCAGTTCTTTCGTTACTGCCTCTTATTTTGAAACTTATAATGTCATTTTCTTCCTCTACTTGTGGTTCTTTTCTTATCTTCCTTCGTTCACCTATTTCTGTCCCTCCTCGAGGTTTTTCCAAATTTGTGTCAGTCTCTCTATCTGCTTCTAAATTTCCCTGTTCTCGTGTTTGACTATTTGTCCCTATTGCTCCTCGGGGATCTTCCGATTTTTCTAGCTTTTTGTTTGAAACTCTCCCTTCTTCATCTATTAATATTATCTCCGAAGGATTTTCACCACAACTTGTACTTGGTTGCTCACTGTTACTATCTTCTGGCTCAGTTTCTTCTCTTATGCTTTCAAATTTCCAATTTCTTTTTAGAATTTCTTCACAATCCGAATGATCTGTATCAGATTCTGAACTGGTATCTGATATTTCCAGATGTCGACTTACAGGTCGATCTTCAAGTTCTGGAACTTCAGCTATTTCCTCTACTTCTTCTGTCGTTGCACTTGTAGTTGGGTCTTCCAGATGTCGACTTACAGGTCGATCTTCAGGTTCTGGCACCCTGTCTGTTTCTTCTTCTGCTTCTGATGCTGAACTGTTATCCAATACTTCCAGATGTCGACTCACTTGTCGATCTTCAGGTTCTGGAACTCTGATGGTGTGACTGGCATGCACCCAGTGTTTCACTCCTGCACACTTGACTGCAGTGGTTGTCACCAGGATCACTTGTCGTGGTTCGTCCCAGCGAGGAACCAAACAGTTTCTTCTCCTGTGGACTTTTATGCGGACCCAATCTCCTGGATTCAAGTCGTGAGCTGGTTTTCTTTCAAGAGTGGTCGCATCCGGTCCAACCTGATGAAACACAGAACGCACCACATCAGCTAATCCTTTGCAATAATCCAGCACTAGATCATCAGTTATAGTCAGTAGTTTGTTGACAGGTACTTGTGCTTGTCTCATTGCTAGTCCCATAATTATTTCATGGGGACTGAGTCCAGTTTTCCTTTCCTGAATACTTCTGATTGTCATTAAAACTAATGGCAAGGCATCTGGCCATTTGAGTCCTGTAGCTTGACACATTTTTCCTAACCTGTTCTTGATTGTTCCATTCACTTGCTCTACGATTCCAGAAGCCTCTGGTCTGTATGCACAATGCAGTTTCTGTTTAATACTAAGTGCTTCACAAATCAGTTTAACTAATTCATTTTGGAAATGTGTTCCTCTATCTGTTTCAATCGTGACTGGAAAACCATACCTCGGAATGAATTCTCGCAGCATAAGTTTTGCTACCGTTATTCCATCATTCCTTCTGGTTGGGTATGCCTCCACCCAACGGGAAAACAAACAGACGACCACTAGGACATACCTTAGTCTGTTGCAAGGTGGCATTTCAATAAAATCCATTTGCATTCTAGTGAAAGGACCTCCTTCTCGTCCTATTGTTCCTAGACTCACTACTGTCTTCCTTACTGGATTTAACTGTTGACAAATAAGACATCGCTGACAAAGACTCTCAGCTATGGCTCTGAATTTTGGATTATACCATGTTTGTCTAAAAAGTCTGATCATTGAATCTCTCCCAATATGGGCTTGTCCATGGTACATCCGTGCCATGTCAGAAATCATGATATCAGGCATAACTGGTCTTTCATCTCTGTAAACCCAAACATCATTTTCTTCATGTTTTCTACATCCTGCTTTTATCCATGTATCTTTTTCCTCATCATCTGCAGCTTCCTGTAACTGTCTCACCTCATCCCATGTCTCAATAGAGTTAGTAAAATGCAAAGGACAAGAAATATGCTCTCTTTCCCGACTTTTGTTTAGAGAAACCACATTCTTTGCACAGTACTGTGCAATCTCGTCAGCATATTTATTACCAACAGTTATGTAGTCTTCCCCATTTTTATGTGCATTGCACTTCACAACAGCAATCTGTTTAGGCAGCTGTATCGCCTCAAGCAGTTTTTTCACAAAATCTCCATTTCTAATTGGCGTTCCTGCAGACGTCAAGAAACCCCTTTGTGACCAAATCTGACCAAAGTCATGCACCACCCCGAAGCCGTACTGGCTATCTGTCACAATCGTAACCCGTACATTTCTTCCCAACTTGCATGCTTGAATCAGAGCTACTAGTTCTGCGACTTGGGCAGACCGTACCCCTTTCAGACAAGATGCTTCCATTACAGTGGCTACTGTGCAAACTGCATATGCTGCACTTAGAACTCCATCACTCGTTCTCAAACATGAGCCATCCACAAACATAATATAATCTGATTCTTTTAAAGGCTCATCTCTTATGTCAGACCTTGGTTTTGTACAATATTCAAGCACATTCAGACAATCGTGATCTACTTCATCCATTTCAATCACACTCTCTTCATCTGGCAATGATGTCGAAGGATTCACATTCATACATCTGTCAATGGTCACATTATCTGCGCTCAAAATTACTTTTTCATACCTAGTCAGCCGATTATGTGTCATGTATTGGGTTTTCGTTCTTGTCAAGAGAATTTCCACAGAATGGGGAACATATACTCTTAGTGGATATCCCATCACTATGCCTTCACTCTGTTCCAGACTCACACAAGTAGCAGCAACTGCTTTCAAGCATCCAGGCAATGCTTTCTCTACAGGGTCTAAAACAGCTGAAAAATATGCAATGGGTCTTTTCATAGTTCCATGTCTCTGTACCAAAACTGAAAATGCACATCCATCTCTTTCACTGCAATACAGCTCAAAATCTTTCTCATAGTCAGGCATTCCTAATGCTGGAGCCTCACATAATTTCTTTTTCAGCTCTCTGAATGCTTTCATTTCTTCATCATTCATTTCAAAAGGATCTTTAACATCCTTCTTTGTCAGTTTTTGCAATGGTTTAGCAATCAGTGAAAAACCGCTTATCCATTGTCCACAATATCCAACCATTCCTAAAAACATTCTTACCTCTCTTTGTGTCACTGGAGCTCTCATTCCTTGAATCATTTTTATTCTTTCAGTCGTTACCTTTCGCACTCCTTTCTCAATTTTATGCCCTAAATACTGGACTTCTTGTTGACAAAACTGCAATTTTGAAGGGGACACCTTATGTCCTCTTTTTGCTAAATGATTCAGCAAAGCAATTGTATCATTGACACATGCTTCCTTTGTTTTTGATGCCACCAGTAGGTCATCAATATACTGAACCATCACTGATTTTTCTGGCATTTTTAAATCTTCCAACGATTTCTTTAGAATCTGATTAAAGATTGAGGGACTTTCTGTGTACCCTTGAGGAATTTGGCACAATGCCAAAATACGCTCTCCGAACCTAAACGCAAATAATGGCTGGCTATCTGGATGCAATGGAATAGAGAAAAATGCATGACATAAATCAATTACTGTGTACCATTCTGCTTCACGTGGAATCTGGTATAGAATCACAGCAGGGTTCGGTACTATCGGGCAACAAGGCACAACAATTTTGTTTACCTTCCTCAAATCCTGTACAATTCTATATGTTCCGTTTGGCTTTTTCAGTCCCATTATTGGCGAATTACATGGACTGCTCATGATTTCTTTTAAAATCCCTTGTTCAATCATTTTATTTATTACTGGCGTTATTCCTTCAATTATCTCTGGTGTCAATTTATACTGGGGCGTATTTGGGTAACTCGTTCCCTCTTTCACTGTTATTTTTACGGGATCTACTCCTTTCATTAATCCTACATCTTCTCCTGTAAAGTCCCACACTTCTTCTTTCACTGTCCTTTTCAATTCAATTGGGATTTTCTCTGCATCAAATACAGGAAACAAACCATTTACTTCTGGTTCTAAATTCACCATTGTCATTTTATACAGCACATCCTCATCTGGAGTCTGAAATGCAATTCCGTCTGGGGTACAATAGATAGTGCAATTCATTTTGCACAATAAATCGCTTCGTAATAGGTTCACGGGACTACAATCGCATACCACAAATCGGTGCATTTCGCTAAATGGACCAATTCTTACCTCCACTAATTTAGTAAGAGGCGTCTTAATTTGCTGATTTGAAACTCCAACTACTTGGATATGTTCACCTGAGAGAGGAAGGTTTGGTATTTCCACTGACCTAACAGTAGAACGGGTAGCTCCAGTGCCAACAAGGAATGTTACATTTGCACCATTCACTTCTCCATCCACAAATGGACCAGACTGATCTACCTCTAGAGTTGCGCCAAGCACGCACTCTTCCCCCTCTCCTAGGCACCGTCAGAAACTTTCATCCGTGTCATCCTCATCCTGTCGTAACCAATATTGAGAAATTGCAGCTGCACGCGGCAACTGTGTTACCTGTTCTCCTCCGTAGAATCCTGTTTCTGCACTGTATTTCTGTTGGTTAACACTCTTGGGAAGTGGTGGTTGTGGCACCTGACCTTGTTGAGTAACTACCTCACTCTGCACCTGTGAATTTAATGATTGATTATCCACATTAGGTTTTGGAGGAAATTTACACTCGTTTCTCCAATGTCCTAGCTTTCCGCAGTTGTGGCATGGCCACTTTTTCTTTGCCTCATCTATGCTCATTTGTCCTTTTCCTTTACCTATATTAGGCCGGGATCTAACCTGTCCTGTTTCATTACCAGTATTACTCAATTGAGCTTCTTGCTTCTCTGCAACTTTCACCTGTGCCCACATGGCCTTTTCTTTCAATTTACGCTGTCTACTCTCAATATCATCACTGCAATACTTAGCATATCTCAAAACCTCATCCACTGTGCTATTCTGCCAACAAATCATATGCTGCTTAATCATTTCACTTAGTTCTGGTTTCAATCCATACACAAACCTATATACAAAATGACTCATATCCTTCTCATTTAGTGTCTCATAACCACTGTACTGTTTGAAAACCAACAACAATCTCTCGTAATAAGCATGCACTGATTCTTTACTTTCCTGCGTTGTCCTGTCTATTTTTACCCAATCTGTTTCTTTAGGTGGAATCTTATTCTTCAAAAAGGTAATTACTTGGTCGTACTTCCTCATCACTTCTGGTCCTGGCGCTCCTGTTTTAGCGTCCCTTGGATATTCTACAGTTGGCCAATCAATAGTAATCTTACATTCTGTCCACAAATCAGCTGGCACTACTATATCAAACAATCCATCCAGATCTATCCACAACACCTTTGAAACCTTCACAAATCTTTCCACTTGTCTGTACCATTCTACTGGCTTCTCTCTCAACTTTGGGAAGTCATTTGTAATTGACAGTATATCCTGTCTGGTCCATGGAACATGCACATAACTACCACCTGGAGTTTCTCTCATTGGGTACTCCCTTACAACTGGTTCCTTATCTGTTACTGCAAAAGCCAAAGAGGCTTTATCTGTTGTTTTCTCATTCCTTTTCGACCATCTATTTCTCCATCTATCCACATCACCCCATTTTCTCAATAAAACAATAAACTCTTTTATTTGAGTCAGTCTTCCTGATGTGTTCAAATTCTCTATATCCTTCTCACAAAAATCTACTCTGTATGGTTTCTGCAACGTTCTCACTTTTACAAACTCTACTCCTAGTTCACTCGCTGTCTCTTCCAATTTGTCATGTAAATTTCTAGCTCTCCATGTAAGACTTTTGCACAAAAACATAATCTCATCATCCTGATAATTTTTTAATTTTTCTGTACCAATTGTTCCTAAAATCAATTCTTCCATGTCTATTTTCAACCTAATTACATCTAATGGTTTCACTTCCGTCTCTTTTGTTTTTAGCGCTTTCATCCATTCATTTAACTCATCTGGAGTCGGACCTACAGGCGTACTATTTAATTCTATCCAATTGCTACTTCTTTCTGGTGTCCCTGATGCAGACTCCGTCACCATAGGCATTCTCCTAATCTCATTCTCATTTATCGTCAAATTAGTAGGTGGGCTTGGTCTATAGGTACTAGCCAAATTGTGTGCACCTTCATTATTCAGTTCCATCCCTTCTCTTTTTCTTTGCAAATGTGAATTCATGGGAATCACTAAAGAACGTTCATCAATTTTCTGATTCTCAAAAATTGGCATTACTGGACCTATCGTTACTGGTACAGTTACAGCTTCCATATTCTTTGTCAATGCTCTTATTTTCTCAGTCAATTCTCTTGTGGTTTTTGCTAATTCAGTTGCATTGTCACTTTCTATCTCTTTATTTTGTGAAGTTTTTAATTGATCTTGTGACCTATTTGTCTCATCTCCTCGTTCGGGATTTTTATTCCTCCCAGTTTCCATTGGCGGTGCATTAGGTGTCACCACCGCAGAAGTCTGTTGGTATGGAGGTGGGTTTCTGTTTAAAATATCTTCCAGCAATTCGTCATCTGTTTCACTACCCCCATACACATACTTTTCTACCACTAAATGTTTCTTTTTCTCGGTACACTTTCTCTTTGCTTCTTCCTCAACTGTAAAAGCTGGAAACAAACCTCCTGTCATGTTAGCACATCTCCAACGCTTTATTCTGTCCTCATGATTTACTCCCCATAACCTTCCAGGCACAAACTCATGATTCTTTAATCCTCTGAATCTCTCTCGTTCATACATCTCATCTTCCCATTCCGTTAAAGCTTCAAACTGTGTCGGTCTAGATCTAGGTTCTAACATTGCCATCTTTTCTCTCAAGTTCCGTAGTACAGCTACATTAAATGAACCATTCTCAGGGAAAGCCAATGCTCCATCATTCTTGGTATATTTTGTCCAATTTTCTAACCATATGCATGTATGATATCCATATTTCAGCATCATATGCGAAGCTGGTGATTTCGGCGGAGGAATTATTTGTCCCTCTCTAGTCACTACCTTTTTGTCTTTCTTAAAGAAATTCTTAACTTTCGACATCCATGACGTTTTCTCTCTACCATACTCATAATACGACATGATTCACAATCTCTTTTCTCCTCAAATGATCCATAAATCAACACTGTTCTGTATGCGTTATTCCAACCAAACCTAGCGCGACTCACACCAACACGCCAATCAGAGCGATTTCCGTCTACCGCGCACTGACCAATCCCAGCGCGGCTTCTGTCTACGTCAGTTCTGCTCCTGTTTCCGTGTGACTAGCGCACTGTCCAATCCAGCGCGACTCTTGTCTACGTAACTTCTACTCTTGACCCCTCCTTTACAAAATTTATCGGCAATTTCTTTTTCAACAATTCTTCGTTAGTTACAACATTTAAAACACATTTCCATTGTTTGATTCGCTAAACCAAAGAGATAGCTTTGACCATTTACACAAGAACTCTGTATTTTCCAGTAGGCAGCGCTTACCTCTACCCTACCACAGAATTTTCAGTTTCACCGATAAAGTAGCACTTCCCTCTACCTTACCCTTCTTTCAAGCAAGCGGTAAACCCGTTTCTCTGGGGATAAAACACATGTGGAGACTATACTGCTCCTGAGAATTAAGGCCAGAGTTTCACAAGAAAACCGATCACTATTTCACTTACACACCTTTTATACGGAAAATGTCCCTATCATAACACAACCTGCGTTATCACCAATATGAATTCAGACAATGCACCATTCCATGTGACTTCTCTTGCCACACGTGTTCCACTTCCTACTTCCCGGAAGCGTGAAAACTTACATATAACATAACGCGACTCAACATAAAGTGTTAGACATGAACTTATCAATAATCACCAAACTAATCTATAGTAACCATAACTCTGCTACCAAGAAATCTGATCCAGCGCTAACAATAAAAATAATTCTCCTATATGCTTCGGTCATCCAGGTGTAACTATTCCTCTAACACACACACACTATATCCATATGACGGTGGGGCCCATAACACCGCATATACATTCACTTACTCATTTATTCCCTGGATTTCCTCCGTCAATAACCTAGGAGAAAAACGATTCGCTGGAAGGAGACGGGATACCTCTTTTAACATGACATAATGCTTCTCATTTGCTTTAAGGTATTCCGCTCATTGGTCGATGGACCAACTAGTAGGAATCAGTTGATGGTGATTAAGACCAGCTCAATCACAATAAACTCTTTATCAATTTACTTTAATCATTGAGCTAAAGAATCACTGAGTCATTTGTTTAAAGAATAATAAAGTTTATATAAAGTTTCGAAGCAAGAAATAAGTTTTAAGCTTATTATTCAGATCATTACATTTATAATCAATATAAGTATAAAATGAAATTGCAATGCATATCTATTAGACGGAAAAATAAGGTTATCATAGTAAGAACTCTAAGAGATCAATCTATCTTTCTTGGAAAAATCTAATAGTTCTAAATGAAAAATCTATCAGGAAAAATTCTCCTAAAGCAGCATCTTATACTCAACTGGAAAATAAAAATAGCAGCAGCAGCATCAGCTCGTCAGCATCAGCAACCGCAACTTCACCCATCTACAGCATCTAACTTCTCCAGCAACCTGCTCTCCAGCAACTCCTCTCCAGCAACTCGATTTCCAGCATCTCACCCCTCCCACCAAGAGTAGGTCTTCTTATACCCTAATTCTAGCTTACAGAATGAAATGTTGCATCTTCATGGCGTGATTCTTTCTCATTGGTCAAACTCAGGCCCATATACATTTTAATCAAACTTCCTGGTCTTAACCAGTTCCTTGTGGAATGTCCATGCTTGCATCGTTTCCCACAGTTCATGTCATTGCTCATCCGCTTCGATCAGTCCAATTTGTATCTTTTTCTGCTACTTTTTAGATTTAACAGTTCCATCCATTGATTCAGTTGGACTTTTCACGCTTCTTGCTGATCATCTTGGCACACATCTGCTCAGAAAGGTCACAATAGCCTTGACCATATTTCCATCTTAGCCTCTCAGCACCAGCACGTGATCATCCTTTTACGCAGCCTCTCTCCTCTATCACATGGTTCCCTGCTCATGCGTACTCTAGCAACTGGCGGCCATTTTATATCGCTGCTCGACAGGTCTAAGCGCACTATTTTCAAAGATAAACAAAATATTGTTAAAACAAAGAAATATAAACCCTTTCGTTTCCCTCCCGTCTTTCTACATACCCCAATTAGGTATTACCTAGCAAAAAGCAACATATAAAGCTGTCCCTTACTTACCATCGCTTTATTTTGCAACCACACGTTTTTTTTTTAAAAGCACGGATCATGCGTTTATTATTTAATTAGTACGTAAATATTATGTTATGTTAGACACGTAAACAATTATAAGTTGATTATTTTGCACACGGAATAGCGTGTTACCTTTAACCCTTCACATGTAACATACATTGTTGGTTATTTACTTTAAACGAACATGTTTATTAATTATTTTACGAAAATATTAGGAGGTTAAAAAAATTTCATTTACCCTGCTCCATCAGCGTCCACTTGGGGCGTGAACCGGATTTTCTCCTGCTACAGCTCATATTCACGGGGGGTCTGCATTTTGGTACATCACTCTATCCCCTTCAGAACGGTTGAAATTATAGAAGACCCCGACGGATGGTATGTCTTAGTTCAGGGACTACTAGGGGGAGACAGCATACTTCTCGTGAACGTATATGCCCCGAACATTGACTCTGAGGTTTTTTTCCCCGGGTTACACACTGTGATTGACAGAATGAACGCGGACAGTATAGTTATGGGGGGTGACTTCAACCTCACACTTGACCCCACCACGGACACTACCGGCCCAGGACGTGTAACGAAACCCCATTCCACTCAAGGCCTTTCAAATCTTTTACAGCACTCGCTACTAACTGATCCCTGGCACACACACCACCCAGGAATCTGTAGTTATTCCTTTTACTCCGCTCTACATAATTCATGGTCCCGTATAGATCAATGGTATCTCACGCCACAACTCCTGCTAGACTTAAGTAATATCGAGCATCTACCTCGCACACTGTCGGACCATTCCCCGGTCTAACTTGAATTGGACTATTCCTTGCTTCCTAAACAGCGCCCCTTATGGAGGTTTCCTGCCTCTGCCCTTCTAGATCCGGTGTTCCGAAGTGAGGTGGGGGATGCTATACGGGACTATTTTGATTTAAATGATGGCACGGTCGAGTCGCAGTTGATGTTATGGGATGCATTTAAGGCGGTTATACGCGGAGTATGCATCTCCAAGCATGCGGGTGTGCCTCGATCTATTCGTACTGAACTCAGTAACCTTGAACAGAAACTTAAAGAATCGGACGCGATAGCGCTCACGGACCCTACGTCGACGACCTTCCGTGCACGAGCCGCTTTAATGGTTGAATTCAATGATGCGGCAGCCAGAGAGACCAAATACCTGGGTAAATATGCCAAAGCCCAGGTGTATGGTGAGGGGGAGCGACCCGGGAGGACGCTCGCCAGGCTCCTTCGTCCACAATACCAGGCGACATATATTACTCAATTAGATACTGACACGGGAGGGACATTGACCTCCAACGCAGATGTAACTGCTGCTCTACTAACCTACTACACACGTTTATATGAAACTCGAGACCCTCCAGGAGGGCAGGCTCTGAGGGATTATTTACAAGAAATAGCCATGGTGTGGCTGGAAGATGGGCAGCGCGAATTTCTAGCATCACCAATAAACGCTGAGGAGGTCAAGCAGGCAATAAAGGCGCTGGCGGGCACGCGCGCCCCCGGTTCCGATGGCCTTACCGGGGATTTCTATAAAGCATACCAAGATATACTTGCCCCACGCCTCCTCGAGGTATATGCTGAGGCTCTGGAGAGCGGCTCCCTATCCCCGACTATGCGAGAAGCAATAATAACATTATTACTTAAACCAGGTAAGCCCCCCACTCGGTGCCAGTCATATCGACCGTTATCACTCCTTAACCATGACTATAAAATCTTGGCTAAAATACTGGCCACCCGTTTGGCGATGTTCGTAGACACCACGTTATGTCCCTATCAGGCGGGGTTCATGCCTGGCCGGTCAACTGCACTCAATTTACGTACGGTATTCTCAGTGCTGAATCAGATGGAACCGTCACTCCCAGCGACGGTTGTTCTGCTAGATGCCGAGAAGGCGTTTGATTAGTTGGAGTGGTCTTTTCTGTATGCAGTGATGCAAAAACTGGGACTGCCCATCGGCTATTTAACTTGGGCCGCCTGCTCTATTCTCAACCAATTGCCCGGCTCCGAATAAACGGGATAATTACAACACTATTTCCACTTACCCGAGGTACTCGGCAGGGATGCCCACTGTCCCCTCTATTGTTTATTGTCGCAATGGATCCCCTTGCCCGTCATATTCAGGAGCGGCATCTCCATAGGGGTTTGCAACTCCACACGGGACCGCTTGCTGCCTCCTTCTATGCGGACGATATTATGGTGTTCGTTCGACATCCGGCTGAGAACTTACCCCCGCTTTTGAGAGAGTTGGTCCGTTTTGGGGTGCACTCAGGATTAGTCATTAATTGGGCAAAGTCGGAAATATTTCCACTTACCTTTGCTACTACCCAAGTGGACATAGAATTCCCACTGAAATGGTGTTCCGACCCTCCAAAATATTTGGGCATCTATTTACATTGCAGCGCTGCCGAGGTCATTCGCCTTAACTACAAACCTGTGATAGCCCGGTTGACGGAACAAATTGATAGATGGATTAAACTCCTTCTCTCTATAGCTGGGAGGATCGCTATCATTAAAATGGTGGTCTTACCGCGGTTACTATATTTATTTTTAAACATTCCAATTGCTTTGACCACATCCTTTTTTCATACCCTACAATCACTAATGATCAGGCTGATTTGGGCGGGTAAACAACCACGTATAAGCCTAGACACTCTAACATTACCATTTGAACAGGGAGGGTTTGATGTCCCAGACTTTTATTTATACTATCTCATGGCGCAGACACATTTCACATACTTTTGGTACCACCCAGACGCTCGTATACAATACCTTAGACCCAAGCGCTCCCAGATATATCCGCGCCCACTCCTAACGGTTCTGCCACTGGGCCTTCCTCGTCAACCTGGAGAGATAGAAACGATGGCAACGACATGCTGGGCATGGACTAAACTGCGACGCTACTTGCATCGAGACATCTTATATTCTCCCCACATACCCTTAGTTGACAACCTATGGCTCCCTCCTACCACTGAAACATTAACCAAAAAAACGCTGGACAAACATAGATTACACACTACTGGGGATTTGTTTCACAACTCCCGTCCGCGCACGATTGCTGAACTGACATCGAGTGTGGGCGCGACATATATGGACAGTTTTCTCCTCCATGGGGTACGGGGTGCTCTGTTGAGCGTCTTGCCGGAAACAGCTACTGAACCGGAGGACTTTCCTCCTCTCACCTTAGTCATTAACTCCCCGGACTGCACTCACCTGGTTTCACGACTATACCATTTATCGCGAACATTAAGACCTGTGAGGGGCCTTAAGGCCAGAGCAGCTTGGGAACAGGACATGGGGGTTCCACTGACGGATGCAGTCTGGAAATACTGCTGCTCACAGATGCGATTTATCTCGTCCAATTATCGACATAAACTACTACATTATAAATACCTCCATAGAATATACATCACCCCAAAATTAATTTCCAGGATGCATCCCGATACCTCTAGTGCATGTGCAAAATGCGCGATGCTGGATGCTGATTTTGGGCATCTAGCATGGAATTGTATAACCATTCAGTCATACTGGGAAGAAGTCTTCCACCACCTATCACTCATGGTCGAGCAAGTACTGTCCCCCTCACCACTTTTGGCATTATTGGGATATGTCAAGCCTATTAAAAGATGCATTAGACGGTTCACGGCAATAGCCCTGCTCTTAGCTAAGCGACAGGTTTCCTTGCACTGGGGTAGAACACACTCTCCGACAATAAAGGAATGGCTTGAGACCTTATATATTGTAACACTACGAGCGATGATTATGCTACACTGCTGCCTTTGACCTCTAGACCTCGGGACATATGGCAACCGCTTAAGATTACCTGCAGCTTCATCCATTTGCTGAGACGCCTTAGCGAACTACAGGTAAACTTGTGGAGGTATCATGCCCCGCTTTGTTTTATTTCCTTTTATTTCCTTCTTGGACAAATGCTCCTACTAGGTGATGCCCGGACGAAGTACACAACATGATGAGCACATACTGCCTTATTGCTGCCACTCCGTAGGCTACATGATCACGCATGTACTGTGATTTTTTACAGAATGTTCAATCTGTTATCAATCAATCAAGCATTTGTATAGCGCGCTACTCACCCGGAGGGTCTCAAGGCGCTTGGGGGGGGGGTCCGCTACTGTTCGAACAGCCAGGTCTTGAGTTGCTTCCTGAAGGAGAGGTGGTCTTGGGTAAGGCGGAGGTGGATGGGTAGGGAGTTCCACGTCTTGGCAGTCAGGTAGGAGAAGGATCTTCCTCCCGTTGTGGCTCTTGGGATGCGGGGACGGCGGCGAGGGCGTGGTTGGTCGATCGTAGCTGGCGGGTGGGAGTGTAGAAGGTCAGACGGTCGTTGAGGTATCTGGGGCCTTGGTTGTGGAGAGCTTTGTGTGCGTGGGTGAGGAGTCGGAACGTGATTCTCTTGCTGACGGGGAGCCAGTGCAGGTCTCTCAGGTGTCCGGCGATGTGGCTGTGTCGGGGGATGTCCAGGATGAGTCGAGCTGAGGCGTTCTGGATGCGTTGGAGTCTTTTTTGAAGTTTGGCTGTGGTTCCGGCGTAGAGGAGTTGCCGTAGTCCAGTCGGCTGGTGACGAGGGCCTGGGTGACCGTCTTCCTGGTTTCGGTGGGGATCCACCGGAAGATCTTGCGCAGCATGCGTAGGATGTTGAAGCAAGATGAGGAGACGGCGTTGACTTGTCGGGTCATTGAGAGGGAGGAGTCCAGGATGAAGCCCAGGTTGCGTGCGTGGTCCGTTGGTTTGGGTGCGTTGCCCAGGGCAGGGGGCCACCAGGAGTCGTCCCAGGCGGAGGGTGATGATCCTAGGATGAGGACTTCCGTCTTATCTGAGTTCAGTTTCAGGCGGCTGTTCCTCATCCACTCGGCTACGTCCTTCATCCCTTCATGTAGGTTGGTTCTGGCGGTTGTGGGGTCGTTGGTGAGGGAGAGGATCAGCTGGGTGTCGTCGGCGTAGGAGATGATGTTGAGGTTGTGTTGGCGTGCGATGGCTGCGAGGGGGCTCATGTAGACGTTGAAGAGGGTGGGGCTGAGTGATGATCCTTGTGGTACGCCGCAGATGACTTCGGTGGCCTCGGAACTGAACGGGGGAGGCGGACTCTCTGGGTTCTTCCGGCGAGGAAGGAGATGATCCACTCCAGTGCCTTCTCTTGGATTCCGACGTTGTTCAGGCGTTGAACTAGGGTGCGGTGGCAGACTGTGTCGAACGCTGCGGAGAGGTCCAGGAGGATGAGGGCCGCTGTTTCCCGTTGTCGAGCAGGGCTCGGATGTCGTCGGTGGCTGCGATGAGGGCGGTCTCGGTGCTGTGGTTGGCCCGGAAGCCGGACTGCGAGTGGTCGAGGATCCCATTCGTCTCGAGGAAGGCGGCCAGTTGTCTGTTGACAGTCTTCTCGATGACTTTGGCAGGAAAAGGAAGGAGCGAGATGGGGCGGTAGTTTTGAGGTCGGTGGGATCCGCTGACGGTTTCTTCAGTAGGGCGCTGAGTTCGGCGTGCTTCCAGCTCTCTGGGAAGGTGGCGGTGTCGAGGGAGGTGTTGATGATGTCCCGGAGGTGGGGTGCGATGACGGCGTCGGCCTTGTTGAAGTTATGCTCTTATGTTGTTGATGTTTTTGTTAACGATGCGCAACTCTTGCATACTCCACCAATCAGATCATTATGGTACAGGACAATTGTTGATTACTGAATTGTATGCATGACTGGCAGTTGGCTATATACAATAAAAATAAATTTACAAAAAAAAAAACTATGACTGTTGGAAGGAATGGGAGCAAGGGGTGACACTTTGAATATTTGATGGGATGTCCACGGATCTCCCCATTTTGGAATGAAGTGAAAAAAGCACTGAAGGAGATGTTAGGCTATCCCATATCCTAACATGACCTTGGGGTCATGTTACTGGGGCTAAAGCTGGTCCGATATGAGGGTGTATCTCAAGTTGGCTGGAACCTTGTATGGTAGTGTCTCAGGGCTGCAAAGCTTGCAATAGCGTTCTCCTGTAAAAGTGAGGAACCTCCCTCGCTGATGCACTGGCATCATCGGCTATGGAGCATATTGGCGATGGAGTGATGGAGCAGCAGTGTTAGTGGGACTAAACTAGAAGTTGAAGGGACACGGAAGGTACTGCTTGATTTCTTATTTAAGTGGTTTCTAAATAATGTACGTCCTCCCAAAAGGTGGTCAATAGATTTTTTACTCTAGGTATCTGCAAAATATCAGGGAAGGGCTGATGCCAATAGCTGTGATGCATTTGTATGGGGCGATGTGAAACCGTGGTGTTTACTTTGTAAGAGATTCTAAATGTTCCTGTAAAGGGAGGCTTAGTGGGAGTTTGGTGATCACTTGTGATTCTGTAACAATGCTAACTTTCAATCCTTTGCATATTGCTCACCTCTGTTATGGGTTTTCTTTCAATTCATTGGAAAACGAATAAAACTTCACTGAACATAATGAACCGGAATAAACCATCAGTTGAAAAACTTTTATTAATTAACTTTTGTAATTACCACTTATTATTGAAAGATGAGACCCTTGACTTTGCAATAGTAACATCCAGTCTCCTGGAACACCTTGAATACAGATTTCAGGAAACAAACAAACCTATGAGACTTCTAAAAAACCATTATGCAGAACTTTTTCAAACAGGCCTCTTGCAACACAGCTACGCAATACTGGGCCCATCCTTCATCCTGACTGCATGAAAGGAACAGGTCCCCTCAACATAAAACAGCCATGGCCCTATTTAAGCCACCAACATATGTCATGAGTTTTCTGTCTTCATTTGACCTCCCTCTTTAACTGTACTAAACAGGAGACCTCTTGCTGGGTGTACCACACCTAACAATACCAGTTGTGCAAAGAGGCATTTAAGAAACAAGATGGTTTATTTAGAAATAATTAAAAAGATGCCTAGTAAATTAAAGCTTTCATTTCTACTAAAGAGCCGTGTCTTGACTCAGGATCTGAGAGACTTGAAGAAGACTCCGACAGCCTTATGGTGGTGACAAACAGACACTCTGAAGACACTGATCAAGAAGACATGGCTCCCTTCTACTACAACAGCCAGCCCGAGGCAAACAGGTGGGTAGTAAACCTCATTTCAGAGTACTCTGAAGATAAGCTCTGCAACATGGCTGCCCAATGTTGGTCCAAAGATGCTGATCCAAAGCAGATTTTCAAGATATTTACACAAGATAAATTTGTATATTTTGAACACAAATGTGGTAATTTACATAGCCAGTGATTTGCCTAGAAATCTGGAATGAATGCTTAGAATAAGAACAACAGAGGCAGTAGTAAATTTGTTTTGCAGTTTGCAGAGGGCCCCTGAAATGCTGGAGCCCTGGGCCAGAGCCTCATTTGCCTATACTTTAAAATGTCCCTCAGAAATTATATTATGATTAGGGGTGTTCAATGCTAAAGTCTTGAAAGGCCAGTGTTCCCTCTTGGCTGTATGTTTCCTCCTTTGAATATGTCAAAAGGCACCTAGATGCTGATGTACATTTGGCTCTTGAGATTTATTTAAATAGGTACGTCTTGTACACCCTCCTAAATGGAAAGAGCTCTTCAATATGTCCAAGGACATCTGGTAACAAGTTCCACATTGTACTTGTAGTGGCTATAAACAACTTTTCTCCAGATATTTTCCAAATGCTCTCATGTGGTGTTAGAAGCGGTTTCCCGATAGATCTTTAAGCTCTCTTGAGACTGTAGGAGGTTTCAGATACACCAGGACATTCTCATATAAAGACTTATGTTTCCACCTAAGTGTTTTAAACGTAATCGTGGATGCCACTGGCAGCCAATGCACAATTCCTAAAGCCTCACACATATGTGTGGTAGGCAGAACTGCAAAATAATCAAATACAAACAAAAGATTGGGAGATAGGGAGGCAGTTTGCTGCCTTCGTTTCTCCCATTTGAACATTGGTTTTAGAGGCTTCTTTCAGAGTTAAGGACAGCTGGACACGATCTGATAAAACTTGTGGTGTTCAGTAAACTGAATAAATGTACCTGTTTCTCAGCAACAGCAGAGGTGTCTCTTTACTTCAGATAGATATAGTTCAAGGAACTTTAGGTGCTATTGGCAGTGGCACTCCCAACACATTGTTGTCCTTTAGCTTACACTCTGAGAACCCTAAAATGTTTTTGTGTCGCGCTTGCCAGTTTCTCTTTGGACCGCAGTTCTCTCACAGTCTTCTGATATGCAGCCATTTTACTCAGTAGTCTGCTGAGATTTTATTGCAGTTCCATCACAACTGATGACCTCCAGGACACCAACATATAGATAGAAAGATGGAAACTGCATGTTGAAGTGCTGGAGTCGCCCACCAAGGATGGATGTTTCCTTAAATATTCAGGAGTTGCCACACTTCACTAATTGACCTCCTTCAGTAGCTGGGGAGTTATTATAATAATACTATAGCTTTCATTTATAAATCAAAAACAGCTTTGGCTCTAAGGTTAAAAAGACATTATAGAATCCTGAAAGAAGAGATTATTTAGCATATGAAACATCATTCACTTTGACAGTGGTGTCTCTGAAGTAATTCAGTCAGAATCCCTCAACACCCCTGATGTGGTTGTAATCATGTTTGTATTACAGTGGAACATTTAATGCCAATCTGGTGTATCCCTATTTCTACTTATCATGAATGTCATGAGGTTTCAGTTAGTAAGAATACCTGTTCATCCCAAAGAAGGCTCTTTGAAAAATTGTTGCATGAGCCGAAACAGCATAGGTGCTTACTGTAAAAAAAATCTCATAACCAGTGGTTTTTAAGAAATGTGTATTTTGCAGTAGGCCACAAAGTGAATAATTTGCCAAATAATTTCTAAGACACACTTCAAGGAATGAGAGTAAGATAGTATGAACGCAGTACAATTGTTCCTGCTTGTTTTGTGTCATTTTCGGGTGGTTAATAGAAAGGTTCTCATAAGAACATTTTGTTTGGTAATGTGTGTTGGTAAGAGAAAATGAAGTGATCGTCTTTCTTGTTTTTGGTATATTGTTCCTGAGGTGGGTTCTCAAAGACTAAATGACTCTCTGATAATTGTTTGCTCTGTTTACCTATATGTGGTGCAGATCTGCCTCCTTGCCTTGTCGATGTACTCATGTCAGTTGTTCATTTGTCACTGTTTCTGGTAGCCCCTGCATGCTCTTTGTCTCCTTATGGGAGAAATAGATAGACAGAAATTGATAGGTCCAAAAGACAGACAAGTATGATTCTAGGAAGAGATCAATTAGTGGAGCAAGGCATGCCTCGGTTGTCTGTGACTCGTGAGAGACCAAGTCACAGTCTCAGGTGGTTGTATGACGTTACAACGCATGGTTTTAATCCGCATGCCATTACCCCCCATTTTTACACCGCAAAAACTTTTATAACGCAGGGCTTTATAACGCAATCCGTTACAACGCATTCCCCATTCCAATGCAATTACTATTCTAACTCCACAGGGGCGTTACTTTGGGGAATGCGTTGTAACAGTTCGCAGTGTAAAGCCCTGCCTTGTAAATGTTTTTGCGGTGTACAAAATGCGGGGTAATGGCATGCGGAGTAATGCATGCGTTGTAACGGTTGTTTCCCGTCTCAGGTACCTTTGACAAGTGAGGATAGGTGTGGATAGCTCTGCTGCCAGAATCCCAGTTCCATGCATGAGTAGCTTATGCAGTCCAAGTACTTTCTTTGCATTCTGGGATTTATAGTTCTGTTGATCCCACTATGAAATGGGAATAACAATTCTGCTATGAAACATTCAACATAGTGTGCTCACATTCTCTCGGGCTGAGCCCAATATATTGACCCAAATGGTCTAAATCAGAGATGCCTCTCGCTCCCCATGCATAGGTATGTTTAGACCAATCAAAGACAGCCAAAGAAACCACAATTGGTTCCCTTAGTTATTTTCCAAACCAAGAGCAGCATTACACAATCATTTCAAGTTCCGCAATTCAGAATGGTGGCTCCTTTAGCTTTAGCTGTATGACCAGGCTCATATTTTCCAAAAACATTATAATAAAAATACAGAGTGGCTTTAAGTCAGCCCTCTACATCCATTGGTATGTTCAAAAGTAATTCCTATTTCGTCTACAGCATGGAGCAATGGCTCAGCTCTCTACAGCCATTGGCTCTCTTTACTGTGATGGGACTTTGTTCTTGTACATGCGCATATTCACCTAGAAAGTAGCCCACTTTTATTCCTAGGGCTGGTACGCCAATCTCTCTGCTTTCAGTTCTGCATTCATATATTTTGTTACTTGTTTTTGCAACTTGTGATCGAGCTTCTTTTATTTACTTTGTTTAGAAAACATATGGCTTCCACTTTTAGACATTTCTACATTGTTACTTTCCCTTACTTTTAGACTTTTAATGATATTGCATATGTTTAAAAAAAAAAAAATACAAGAATGGCATCCTTGCCAAGAATAGACCTATTAGTTTTCGCAATGCCTATTATTTCTTCTCATCAATACCCATCTGTAAATTACAACACTGAAAGTGATGTACAGTTTTCTCTCTTGCTCAGTAGTCCATCTTGCCTTTAAGGTGACCGGAGTAGCACAGTGTGATGAGTGCACCATACTAGTTGAGTAACCTTGTGAAAGGATGATTCCGGTCAGGGACTATATGCGTATCTCCCGACTTACATTTAAGGAAGAGTATCTAAGTTAAGTTAAGGCTGTGGGCTGGAATGAAAAGTCTAGATATCTCTGACTTTCCTTTGGGAAAAAGTCAGAAAACAAAATTAAAGACCAGGCAGTGATAACACCCATATGTTATTAGTTTGATTCAGAATCTGCTCCTCCAAATTGTACATTAAACTATGATATCTTAGCTGTGTCTTACTGTTGAACAACTAAATTCATCTTAGCTGTGTCTTACTGTTGAACAACTAAATTCTAAATATACATGTCGCGTCCTTTATTTTTTTAGCAATTTGAACAACCCATACCTCCATCCAGACCCAGTTTACCAGAATTGCACGAATAATGGTGAATTAAATGAGACACAACTAAGTAAGTAGTTATTCATAGTTACTTGTGTCAGAGCTTTGTTGTTGTAACTCTACTTTTTTGTTAGTTCAGGTGACTGGATTTAAGACACCAACAAATGTTTATTTTCTATTGTTTATGAAATTTGCTGTGTGTCGTTACCATTTTGTATGTTTTTCAAACAAATATGCAAGCTTACGTACGATTATTAAATGTATATGTTCACTGTGAAGGATATTAGAAAAGTACTGTTTTCTTCTTGTTGTTATTCTGGTAACACCATCAGAGAGATTGCAGATCCTTTAGTGTGTAAAAAATTAAGTTTGCATGTATGTTATTTGTTTTGGTGCCACTCGCCTTACCATTGAAACCAGAAAAGTTAGGTTGCAGATCTAGGACTGCTATGCAAAATGAATTTACACTCTTACTAACATAGTGCCAATGAATTTTGCTAGTAATGGATCCTATACACAGGGATCAATTTTGATTTGCTCTGGTTTTGCAGGTAAGCACCAAAAAGTAGCAAGTTAAGTTAGAAAAAGCTATTACGGACAAGGGAACAGGCACTGTTGTTCAGGAACCCTTTCTTCGCATTATGGAAAAATGACCTGAGGTACACCCGTGAATGCAGTGTAGTCCTAAATTCTAAAGCAGAGCTTCTTAAATTGGCAGAATACTTCTTTGACAGTGAGACTTCTGCCTATCTCCTCATATTTCTGTGCTTTTCTTTTTTAACTGGATATACTAAAAAGGTTTCAGAAGACCAGTAGCTTCCCCGCCCCACTCAGTTTTTATTAGTTTTCTGATACAGTATAGCCGACCATGACTCCAAAATCAAATGGTACATATTGCTCTTGACTAAGATCAGAAGCAGTTAACTTCAGGGGGAGGGGACCCTCAGGTCCCACCACTATGAGTAGGATTCACTGTTCAATAAAGAAAAAGAGCCTCGTCTTCATCTGTTAAGACACCTTACGTCAAGTGCCATCAATTCCACATGTCATCCAAGAAAGGCAGCAAAGTGGGAGCCCCAAAGGTCCACCCTGCTCTTCATGTTACAATCTCAGATTAAGTAAAGTGATCTCAGAGTCCTCAGAGGACAGTTAAGCATTTGTGGCTCTCCCATCATGTTATACGCCAGTGGCTTCGATGATGATTTAAACTTACTCCAATTACCCTGTAGGTTACATGTTAACAATTCCATTGGCCATCACTGTCCACAGCAGACCATTAGTGAACCGGAGACCAGTTGCTTTTAAAGAAATGTTTATTATAGGTATGGTTTGGATGAGGTACATGTTTGTGTAGAGCAACAATCATATTCTTTGCCAATATTCTAATACTGCCTGCGGCATCATGCTAGTGTTCTAATGTGTTCACTTGAGACTAGATTTATGGAGTATCTGCCCAGAGATTCTGCCAACAAGCATGGAAATACTTCGTACAGCTGGGTACACCCATGTTACTATAGTAATGCTAATAAAGGCCTGCTTTCACCTCCCTAAATTGAAGATTTCAGAGGTTTTAGTGGTCCTGTTGCTCTTAAAGCTTCTGCTATTTCAAAATAGGTTATCTGCAAACGAAACAAATGTTACATTAGGTACACACTAGGGATATTTAGAAAAGAAATAGTTCACTTTATAAAAAGATGGTTGGCTCTCCTGCATGAAAGTCGGGGTAAGGGGGTCTGGTAGTTATGAATATTAGTGAGGATCCCATGATGGAGAATGATATTTTCTCTATGTGATAGAATTCTATTATATATTTGACTCCATCTCTTTCTAATTTTCAATATTGTTTACAGGCAGCCATGACTATGAAACTATTAAGTTCAAGACGCTGGCCACACAGAGGTATGGTTCTATATCTGCATGAAGTTACCTACTACTTATTGACCTGCTGTATAAAATAGACCAAATGCGATATTGGCCTTCAAGCATTCTATGTATATGTAAAGCACATGCTGTTACTGTTTTGTGGGCAGGCAAATATAGGGAAGAAATGCTACATTAGAACTTAGAATATATACATGAACCTAATCTTCTATGAAGTAATCATGTTTGACATGGCTGCCATCTAAAGGAGCAAGTGGTAGCCATATTGAAATGGTACAACAAAGAAACAGTATCCATATTATCATTCCAAGACTGCCGCTCAGTAAACAACGGATTTAGTGGCCATATTGGATTCGTATTGTGCTTCTAGTGTCACTGTTGTACAGCTCTAACATGGCTGATGTTTTGCTTCTAAATGTGGCATCAATCTTGGAACGGTAAAACATTGTCACACTATGGACAGAATGATTCCAAGATGGTTTAGAAAGTGTGGCAGAGTGTGATGTGGTGTGCTGCATATGAAAGGAGTTGCAAGCGAGTGGCTCAATAGCAGCATCTGAGGTGCTCCCACCCTAAAAAAAAAAGAGAGGGCAAGAAATGAAAGGGAACCTATAGAAGTAGAAAATTGAAAATGAAAGGACTGACTCACCACTCCATCACTGGAACATTCTCAATGTCAGCTGAATGTGCACCTATGATCAGGCAAAATGCCATCAGTAACAGCACAGGGCAGTGAAGCTAATGGCTGAAGTGGACGGACTCATTGCCTCAATCTGTGCTGCCTTAGGCAGAATGCATTCCAAGAGACCAATGGCTAAGGATGGCTTACCTGAAATCCATCTGTACATGTGTATGTACTTTTGTTTGCTAAATTTGTTAGGCCAGACCTAAAAAGTAATTTCATACACACACAGTGTTTACTATCTACAGAATTACAGCTGGTAAAACAATATACAACCCTTCTAAGAAGGTCTAACAAGGATTATCACAGTGCAAATTTTCTACACCTCAGGGTTCACCTGACGGGGTAACTAACACCAAAGCCCGTGCCTTCTATGAGATTCTTTGTAGCAACATATCTGTAAAATCCTTAATATAATGGAGTAATGATCCGTCCATAAAGGCCCTCTGGCTTTAACATGTGCTTTCAACAATAAATAAGGTGGGCTTGTCACCACGTTTTGAAAACAACAGATTAGATCTCTGCCAGCTGACATAACTGTTGGCAATGAACCAATTGGGCATATAGCCTTGATTATTGTCATGTGTGTGTCACTGCAGAAAATCCTTGCTGCCAGGGCAAGCTGGAGTGTACTAGAGACTGTGGCAGCTACACATATGCTTCACTTAAGGGTATTAGCATAACATACGTTTAAGGGGCTTCCAGCAGAATGTGTTGAGGGCCCGTGAGAGTACAGTAACTCACAAATATTCATAGGTTTTAGGTTGATTGTGGACACCTGAATAGTGGGGGCCCTGCCCCGAAGGGGCTGTAGCGGCATGTGTTGCGCCCCTGCCTGAGGGACTGTGACCTGTTGGTACAGTGCTTCGATCTGCCTACTTACAGCGGAAGCTGGGACTGGAAAACATAACTCAGGTGAACAGCATATTACGTAATTGTGTTGCAGGACAGCATTTGTGTAGACACAGCCGAAAGCTGCAATAGCTGCTCCTACAATGGAAAGACCTCTTGTGATGTCTCAGCCTAGCCATGGCACACCCACACCACCACCCACCTCTCGCTAAACAACACATCATCGTCTGATTGGTATTTCTTTGGAAACAAGTCTGCTATGACTAGTAGGTCACAAGTTTGAAGCCCCGTAGGGGCCAGAACACCACTCTCCAGTTGATAAATGCATTGAGTAGCATGAAATTGATTGACCGTTACACCGTTTACTGACAGCACTCAGAATAGGCAAAACTGCACTGTGTCTATATAGAACGCTAAGCGAGACCTATTAGCTTTGCCAATGATTGTCTTTATAGCCACGTCGGTAGAAGATTGCTGCAGGCAGATCCTGCGCCCCACTGATGGTCTGCGCCTTGGGCGTGGTCCCAGCTCTCACATGCTAAAGGCTGGCCTTGGGTATGCCCAAGGGGAGCAGGAATTGCTGGACCCATATGTGCCGCACTGCCGATCACAGGATCCCTCAGCCATGGAATGTGCCTTCATTGAGGATTACAAAACAACTCACAGTGGTGCCCATGGCACATGGCAGCACCTCTTCTCACTGCTCATAGACAAGTCACCAGAGGGAGGAGGAGCTTCAGTATAGGATAGGTTGGCTCACTAGGAAAGCCTGCTCTCCCTTAGAGTGATCCAGCGAGTGTGATAAGCCATAAGATTTAGGGGATTATTGACTCTGTCTCACTTCCTCCCTGGCACAGCTTCTGAATCTCGTCGTGTTGTTGCTACTTGTGAAGCTGTCTCTAACAGTTTCTAGGAAAGTATGAGTGGGTAAAATTCTAGTGGGGAAGACGAAACACTGGAATTTCATCTATTTTTTGCCATCTACAGAGAGGATTTTTAGTTGTTGTTGCAGTTTTATATAGTGCGTACTTGACCCAAAGGTATGAGAGCGCTTTACATGAGCACCAGATGCATTGCAGACGGACACATTAATTTTTAGGCACAGGGAGATTAAGTGATTTGCCCAGAATCACAGGATGTGAGTGTCCTGCCAGACGCGAACCTGGTTCCCCAGTTTCAAAGTTGGCCGCTCTTGCAGTTAAGCCACACCCTCTCCCCAATAATTGTGAATTAAATCTGATTCACTGCTTCTGTAGGCCGAACACCCCCCAACAAGCATAGTGACTTTCTGAAGGACATTGAGGGGCTGGGCAATGCTTTTACTTTAATTCTAACTAAATTCTCTGGATCCCTCACTGAGCACTTCAAAGCAACTTCCTCAGCAGCATCTCCCTGCAGGGTCCGCCTGGCAAACTGGTGCCACACTCAAGCTCCCCTGTTGGGAAATGATATTGTCAGACAGAGGCAGGCAATGTAATTAACTTGAAGTAATTACCATTAAGTTTACTACAATGGCCTGCTCCTGACAGTTACAGGTGGCGGAAGAATTCCTCTTGCATTCTATTCCTGAGTGCTCAGAATGAGGAATTCTTGATTTGCATGGCATTTTGCCTGCATTCCTGTCTTTTCTTCTGGGGCAGGTGGATGCAGAAATGGTGAAATTGCCTGCAGTTTTGCATTTACTTACCGCAAATTGGAAAAAGGGAATTCCTCCCATCCCTAGAAGAGAGGGCGTGAGATGGAAGGGGAAACAGCTGATCCAGCTGTAATTTCACCGTAATTTCTCAATGCAAAACATAATTTACCTCTAGTTTACCGCTTTAAAGGTGATAGACCTTTGCCACCGTGTATCACCTTCAGGAGACTTTACATAAACATGAAAAATCAAAAATACAATTAATATTTAAGCCAATAAAGAGAGTTGTGAATATTTTAAAGTGTTTTATTTTCTAGTCAAAAGTTAAGTTTCTCTGACCCTTTATTCATTAGTCAAATATCAATCAGGTTACAGAATTGAAAAACAGGAAAAATAAAATTATTACAAAACATATTATAGGTTGCATACAAAGCACTCCATAAAGGAGGAAAAACCCCTAATTCTATGTCAGTCAGAACTCTTTAAAGAGTTTCAGGAAAAATATAATTCAAGAGTGAGTTTTGCAAGGCTAATCAATAATTACTAATTGGCAAAAATCTCCCATAAAGAGAAATAAATGCATAAGACAAATAAATCTTTTCAGAACTAGTTAGTTAGTCAAAGCATAAACTTAGAGTTTTAGCATCTAAATCTAAACCTGTTCCATCAGCTGCTTTCTCTGCCCTGGTCTGTTCAATCTGTCTCTCTGTGTCTCACACAGAGAGGCTGCCCTCCCTTCGCAAGACCACAGAGGAATGTGATCTGCCTTGCCAAAAATATGACGTGCAAGGACTCTCTGAAAAAAATATGAGCAAGAACCCCTCCTCCCTTTGTCTCTCCTCGGACGCAATCTCCTCCCAGGCTGCACCCGTGACGTTCACGTACCTAACCCATATGATGTCTGTGTCAGATCTGCTTCTTCTCCTCTCCTCCCTCTAAGACTTCTAAGGCGTCTAAAGCTGACACGCCCCCCCTATTGGGTCATTTTTTATACTCTAATTCTTGGCTGACTATACTAATAATGTTGCAGTTTCAGTAGAAACTCGCACTGTGATTGGTTAGCATAGATGACATGAGGGTCTCACCATCCTGTTCTCATTGCAAATCCAACTCATACCAGTTCTGACAATAAGGGCTTAATGCTAAGAACAATATACATAACATGTATCAGTAAGAACATTTCTTGCAACAAAATGTATCACTCAATTTCCTGTCTCTCTTTCACATAGCACACAGGGATGACACTTTCCCACAAATACTGGTACATTGGCACGATGACAGGAGTGTACAGTTCATTGTGGCCTTGACCCATGTGTCTTCACTTGAGGCACTTGGCAGTTCATGCAGCTGGAAGAATCTTCTGCGCATGCGTCTCTCATTCAGCACACTGCTAACAATTCTCAGCCATGCTGGATTCTCAGGCAGCCATTTTATGGTGGGCCCAAAAACAAAACAAACACAAAAGAATATTAATTTATGAAATAAAACCCATTATGTTTACCCCCCCATACTAGTACCCTGTATTAGTTATTACCTAGCAAAAGCTATTAGTTTAAAGCAGCTTTTCTATCATTTGTGCACAACATGCAAAAATGTGCAATGTACAACATAGCATAAACATGCACCAGTGCAAATTTTCAAAGCGCAAACAGTTAATTCATACTCATAGCAACATACTCTAATGTTTTAGATAGCTTTTCATGCAAAATGCGTTTGCCCCACATGTAGTGTTGGTGCATGGTTGATTAATTAATACACATTATAAGAAGATGTGCTATGAACTGAATACACATTGTCTAAATATGCAACAAAGCCAAAGTCTCTTGAGACGGGAACAGGAGGTGTAGATTACAAGGAAAAGGAGCTGGGAGGAGAGAACACATTCCATGCTTATCTTCAAAGCTAAAAAGGAAACTGCAATCACGAGTTTCTCTACACTGCAAAAACACATGTTAATTCAGCACAAGCATTTCAGACTGAAAGCATTTTGACCAGGCCTCATTTCATGTCTTTCACTTTGCATGCACCAAAAGGGCCCCTTTTAAAAAGCATTTGACTAGGCCTCATTTCATGTTTCATGTGCCATGTGTTTTCACTTGCACCAAAATCTGCGTGCCATTTTAAATGCAGTCTGTCTGAATCACAAAACAGAGTGATGCTTAATCTTGATGAAATCTAGCTCTATCACAGCCACCCATGGCGACAATCAGAGCAGATGCAACAGGACATTACTCCAGTGCCAGCAAAATGGACGAAGGAGAAATTGAGGCCTCACTCCTTCCCCACGCTGGTCTGTGTTGCAACCTCCTAGTGCTTCCCTTCTCAGAGACAGATCATTTATCAACAAGTGCACACAATACACAAGATTTGTGGAGCAAAACTGGATCTAGCAATAGAAACAATATAGCACATTATATCATATAATTTCAAATGCAACAAGCATTATTTTTTAGTCCAAGCACCCAACTTTGGCCCGATCAAATAATGTAATGAGGGGAATCAAATATAGGAGGAGCCTAAAATTCTCTCCCAGTACTTATTTTTAAAGCTCCTTTCTGTTGATCATATAAAGTCTGGTGACAGCTGGAATATAATACCAGACCTAAAAACTGAACCTCAAAGAAGATTTCATGCTGGAGTTGAGACCAAAATAATTCAACTTACTGGCAATGAGTAATCCAATCATTCTGAAAGATGTAACCTCCTTGGGAAAAGGAGATATGCAGTTAGGTTCATGCAACACAAAAAGCATCTTTGTCGCCTAATGCATCATCCTGAAGAAATGGGAAAAAATGTAAAGATGAATATTGGTGACTGGTTGAATGATGTAGCCACTGAGGCATTTGTAGAGAGAGCGACTTCTACATTGAACTATGAAGAATCGATCTTCATTTAAACTCTGAAGGAAATACGTGCCATTGTGTGAGTAATTTCCTCTACTGGGACTTATATTATTCCCTGAACTTTACCTGGTATAGTTTTGTACACATCCTCTCAATCTCTTCCATCTAATTATTCGCCTCTCAAAATATGTAGTCGATACCCTTTTAATGTTTGCCATTTTTAGGTCTCGCCTAGGCAGCGCTTGCGCTGTCTCGTTGAGACATGCAGTATATACTAAAGCGTGGAAGCTTTCTAGAAGCTCCGCCCACTCTCCGCCCATCTTTTTGATTGGCTTACATCCTAAATGCTGCCTTCTGATTGGTTTTAGGCTTGTTAGTCCCTCCTCCTGACGGCCATGTTGTCATTTGTATCCTTCCCTGGCTATTGGCCCCTTTACTCCAACACTATTTTCTGCCCTGTGTCCCCCCCCCCGCCCCCTCCCGCAGTTCGTCACTTCTCGACCCCCATCACCCCCTCTACTCCCGTTCGTGCCTTCTTAAACGCCTGCACTCCCATTTGTAATGCAATACGTCTCGCGTAAATGCGAGTCGTATTGCATTGCAAATGCTTGTTTTAAAGTAGTGCGTAGTCATTTACAAGCACGCCCACCTCGCAGTTTGTGCCACTCTGTGAGCAGGAGCCCACCCCGCATTGTGGTTGAGCGGGAGCCCACCCCGCATTTTGTGTTCCTTGAGGCGGGAGCCCACCCCGCAGTTGTGCTCAGTTAAAGGCGGGAGCCAACCCCGCACTTTGGAGCTGGAGAAAGCAGCATGACCCGGAAGTCAGGCGCCCGTGCCTGGTTGTAGGCGGGGCCCGAAAAGGAAGCGCGAAGACCGGAAGTCAGGCGTCTCGCGCCTGAGTGTGTGCGGGGCTCCCGTGCACCGAGGAGAGCCCCGCACACCGGCCAGAGGAAGACGGAGCTTCCCCGATTGCTCCGACGCCGGAGAGGGGGATCGGAGGCTCGCAGGCTTCCAGAAGAAAGACCAGAGCCTCGCGGGCTCCGTGCTGCTGATCGCTGCCTGCCCCCAGTTCCCTCCGCAACACAGCCCTGTGAGTAGGGCCGGTCGGGCGCATTGTTGGTGCCCAGTGGACCAGCAGGTCGCAGCGAGGCTCCCAAGCAGGAGATGGGAAAAGCAGCTGTGGCAGCACGGAGTCTCTGGATCTGTTGGGTCGGTTGGCGATATTTGCTGAGCTTCGTAGCCAAGTTTCCTGTGTGTAAGCCAATTAGGCACAGTCATGCGTGCGCAGCTAGCACAAATGTGTCATACATGCATGCGGGCACGTGTATATAGCGCTTAGTACCCCTGGCGCGGCGTTGCATTAGTCCATTGCGCTATCTTGCTACTTCAGACACAAAGAGCAGAGTAACATCTGTACGCGTTATGACTCATCTGAAGCCTGTGTTTTTTTGCAGCACAGAAACTGGGAAAAAGGCAGTTTGGTGTTCGAAACAGGCATCTAAACTCAAATATCGAAAGCGGTGGGGGTCCCAGAACCAGCACCCACATTTGGAATATTTGTAGACAGCCGGGGCGCGTCTGAGAGGTTTGCTCGTGCATTTTGCTGGGCCTAATCATTCATTGACCTCAAGTTTTTTTAGGCACAGCTGTTGTCCTGTGGAATATGTTTTAGTACGTTTGTCGCCGGAGCCCTGAGATGATATCGGCGAGCTGAGAAGGAAGCGTGCGCACATGTTTGCCAGTCAGATGAATGTTTCCGACATGTTCCTACAGAAAAGTGTCTCCATATAGGGCCGTTCTCCACAGTTAAGTCGCTCAAGAGTGCCTCTGCCCGGGTCTTGGTTCTGGGCCGAATTCCCTTGACGAAGGCATGAATGAGATCTATGTGGTTCATGGACGAATACAGACAGGGCCTTTTTCTGCAATAAGTTTCAGTGGTTGTTTCTTTATTTGCCTTTACAAATAAGCTCTCCCACTGCTTCTCCCTGAAACCTGATTCATGAGTGAAATCACTAGATAGTTGGCATAAGAGGGGCCGTGTGTAGTGTAGTTAGTACCTGGAAGAAGAAAGTTAAGGACCTTCGGTAAGAGTGCTTTTGGTACCTCTTGACTGTTTCTTGGACTACCACATATGTCTCACGACGTTATATTAGAACATGACAGGACCCTGGGACATAAACAGGTCCAATGGAATTACGCGATTCTGCGGCCACGGCTGTTTTCACATAACTATGGATTTGCTGCATTTGCCACATAATCCATCATCTGCTGCATAATCTAAAGATTTTAACAAAAAAAAATAGATTCTAGCTCAAACGGATGAAAAGTTCCTAAAATTGTGGTAACGTGTTCGCGTACACTGGAAGGCCATTCCCAAAGGTTAACTGGTCATCTTTCATCTATTTATTTCTGTATTTGGTTGTAAAACTGGCACTAATGAGGTGAAATCTTTGCCTAGACAGTATTACATGTGTAAAAATGACAAAATAATGAAGTAATACTATAAAAACAATGTACTGTATTATGTCGCATAATTTGGCGTTTCTTACTGTAAAATGTAGTCAACCCAGCTGCATATATTGATGCTCCCCTGCCACATAATTCCAATGACCCTGGTATAAATGATATAATAGCGCCCATGCCCCCAAGACAGTCACATTGGCCCTCTATTTGTGAATGGTGTCATATGGCCTGCAGCCTAACAAGGAGTGTTCAAAGCTAGTTTATTTATTAAACAGCTTACATTTCTTCACTTTGCTTGACTTTTCACCCATGGCAACGTAAGAAAAATCACTTCCCAAAAGAGGTTTCAAATAAGATTTAATACTCCCCTTTATTTTTGGAAAGCACTTTGCAGGCAATTGCCAAATGTCATAATAGTAACTCCCAGTCTCTCCTGTTCTTATTTAAGAATACATAGCATGCTGGGACTTGTAGGCCCATGCTTGCAATTGGAAATGTGTGAAACTACAGGTCTTAGAATGGTCAAAAAACAAATTTGGGACAACTAAATATCAGCCTCATTACTAAGGCCAATTGAAAGATGTACTGCTTCTCTGTGCTCGTTTTAATAGCATCATGGTGTTTGAGGCTGCGTGATATCTAAGACTAGATTTTCATAATCGCACTAAACCAGTTATGGCATCCATTGGCATTCTAAAATATAGAATTTATACTCATTGTTTTCTTTGTCTGCATAGCTAAAAACTTATAAGGTCCCAAAGGCAAGACCGATTGCATTGCAAATGCTTGTTTAAATTGTTTTCAAGCAAATCATTGTTTGTGTCCCAGACTTTGCCTCTGTTTTTCTCTTTGTCACATATATCAAAATAAAATATCTTTAAAAAACAGAACAAGCGCACAAAGGAGGTAAATCTCTCACCATCTTTGATTCCATGATGTGGAAAACTCTCCACATTCAACAATGGGACAGGTTTCCTTGTTTCAAATTGAAACTGGCCTAGAAATTACCTAAAGATGTAAATTTATGTGATATTCCACAACAGGAACAAATTTAATTCTGAAACTGGAACTGTCTGAGAATATTTCACAGACGGAGCCTTGTAGTTGAAGTGTCTTCTCCAGAATTCAGCATCTTTCCATGTGGAGGGGAGCCAGATTTGGATATCTGACGGAATAGTAGAGAGGAACAGTGGTCACAGGAGAGATGCATCCATCGAAGGAAGTCACAAAAGTGATGTGAACAGGAACTTCACTTATTTATCCATGAAACATTATAGAATATTTTATCTTAGAAATTATTTTCATTTCCAACACAGTTATGATGTTCCCTTTTCCCTCCCTTACTGTCTTGCAGAAATGTTTCTTGTGCTTGTGAGAGAGCAGGTTCTCACTTCTGACCATGCAACTTATTACTCATTTTCCTCACAATGTATTGGCTAGAAAGACTTTTGCCCTCTGTTAAGTGGGATATTGTGGGATATTTATCGCAGCAGATTAATAACAATATGGTGGGGTGCGTTATTTATCAGGTGAGAGTGCAAGTTTATTCCCCAAAAGGGAGCTTAACATGCAGATTTTGTTGCTTCCTGGACCACAATCAACATGTCATGGTGTTTACCTGGCATTTTACCTCTGAAAAATATTAGCAGGTTCAACCTGCCGAAATCTATCTATCTATTGTTGTGATATGTTACAGGATTTCCCTAAATACCGGAATTTATCAGGCAACTTGTTATGAGGGCGTTTAATCCTTTCTTTCATGCTATTTGTTTCAAGAGTGAACATCTGACTACAGCGGTTATATATGTGTCTTGACTGTGTTCTTCTAGACTATACAGTAAAGTATGGTGCTTCTTTACTACATGTGTGCTGACATTATCTTTTCGCTATTTACATTTCAGGGACATTAAGGAAGCTGCTGGACATGGACACATTACCAGACCATTAAAAAGGGAAACAGGCAAATCCATATCAAGAATGTGCTCTGTCATGTGAAGTATAGGACACTCTTTTTCTCTATATATGGTGGAGAAAGTATAGTCTTAACCCTTAATTTCCTGAAACTTCCCTTAGAAGTTGGCTCCATTGCATATCATCAGCTTTTTCTCTACTTAAGAACCTGCATATTCAAGGAACAAAATTGCTAATGACATGTTTTCAAGATATTCAGACAAAAAAGGATACAGCTGCTCATTTTGGCTTATAGTGACAGTATTGTTTGCTATCTTATCCCCTGATTGGTCAAACATTTCTTCTGTGGACACAACTCTTTATATGACTTATTGCATTCAATACTCCTACAAACACAGTCACTAAAGATGCAGCATCATTATGGATCGTACCACATCTTTCTTGTTACCATCATCACTTTGCTCAGTTATTGTCCCAAGAAAATCAGGAAGAATGTTTGAACTACATTGAACAAGGAACTGAACACTTGCACAGATGGTTGAGCCATGTATTTATTAGATATTTGTTGTCATGTAAATATTCCAATTATTACTTAGTTCTGAAATTGAGCTGATTCATAGATGTTTCAAGCAACTGACAACCGAAAGTGAAAACATTTCTACGGAGTAACACCTGGCCCACCCGCAGGATTTTTTGTTGTTGTTTTTAATTAACTGGTGGTAAATGCCCGAATGATTGCCACATTATTTGTATTTTGTATAGGTCCATATTTAATAAAGCCCAAACTTATTTCATGGATTACACATCCTTCATGATAGTTGCCTTTCACTAATTTCCCAAAGGCGGGACTTACTCCACAGGAAGTTTGTACATTCTGTAAACAAGAGTCCAAGCTGCTGAACAACTTGGCCTCAGTCTATCTTACCAACCACCACAGTTATTGGTAGTTTAGAGGAAACCTAATACCTTTTGATCCTAATGAATCTTACTGCTTAGGGCATCCCCTACCTACATCTTATGTCTGCCTGTCGAAGGGCTGTCATGAGATTACAATATTCACAGTGTGTGTTCTGTGTTTCATAAGTTATCGAATCAATCAGACCACTGACTAATATACATCTGGAGCTTGTACACGTAAATAGAAATTTAGAGGTTGAAATTATTTTTTTGTACTGTACAGCAAATGTTACTATGTCTTGCAGCAAAATGTTATTAAATATATTTTTGTTATTTGACTCTTGCAGTGCAGTGTTTGACTATTTTTCTTGCAGCGTCTCAGACCATCAGGTGGACTTAGTACATTGCTTTGAAAACTGTCTTACAGGTATGTGTTTGACATAAAGGAGAAATCATCTGAACAACTTTGAGACTTGGATTTTAGAGCTGTCTTTTCTTCTTCTTCAAAAAGAAGTAAGAAATATACTTTACAATGTAGAGTAGAGAAATAAGAACTGATCTGGTACCATTTCAGTGAGTTATATAAATAAGATCTGTGTCTGGTGTTGTGTTTCCTTATTTTTCACCTTCTTTCTTGTGGTCTGTTGGGGATGTGTGTACATAATTATTAAAAAACGTTAATTTTTCATAAAATGTTAATGAACAAATATTAGTCCTGCGATTGACTAGGAGTTGTGTTTCCAATTTTCCATGATAAACTTGTATTTTTTATTTTCTATGTGGGTCATAGACTAGGAAACTACTCTAGTGTGAGGGTCACCATAAAGGACACCATACTGAGTTGATGTAAATTGTTTGGAAAACAATCAGTTTAAAAGTGATGATTGGTTATATCATGAAACATAGGCAAACACAGTGTTTTGGTAGTCCTTTAAAAATAGTTAGTGACTGGTTATCAGGGCTCCAGATTAAGATTGTGAACACAAAAACATACCTTCTAGTTTTTAGTGTTGTGTGTTTCAACTGGTGTCATGGCATCAGATTATACAACGGATGGGCCTCTATGATTTATTTATACAGCACATATAATGTGCAGGAAACATAGTGTGTGCAGTACAACGTACGTTCCCAGTAGGAGGAGCACGCAAAATAAGATGCTCATGAAAGCACTGCACCCTGGTGGGTTATTGATGTGATAGAGGTGGTTAAATTGATACCACTTGTACACTCTATTTTGAATAATGTCACTACCAGCAATGGATAATTTTTAAAATATGAGTATGTTGTTGTATTTGCATGCTTCATTAGAAATGAGTGTGTGTTCTAACATAAAATCGTCAATACCAGCACTTGAGGTGGGTAATAAATAGGTTTGACATTAGATACATTGCATTGGCAGGATTCAACCCTCTTGTATATAGATTGTGTTGGGTACTGAACACTGAATAAACTAGCAAGACAATCAATTTATTCTGCTACAAATAATACCTCAGCATGACTGAGATTAATTTTTGGAATAGGGCAAACTCAGGGATAGGCTGTTGAAATTTTACAACTTAGCCTGTTTAATAGTAAACAAGGAAAGTTTTTCAAGGATGGTTATTTAGCCAACGTACTTGACGACAGCCGCGGTCCGTTCAGGTAACAGCGGTCGGGCGGTGGGGCCAGGTAAGGGGGGATTTCGAGGGACGATGCCGAGGGAAAATTAAATAAATAATTAATTTTCCCTCTGCATCGTCCCTCGAAATCCCCTAACCTGGCCCCACCGCTGTTACCTGCACGGACCGCGGCTGCTTGACGATGTCCCTCAAAAGGCAACAGTTAGAACTACAACATAGGACGTGCTACATCTCTGTGATCAGTTATTTTGTTAGGATGTTCCTCTTTACAGCCATTCAAGGTCAATACAATTCAGAGATGGGGAACTAGCGAGGGCTAGCACAAAAGCCACCAGCTTGTGTCACTTGCTTAATTTTTCACGAACAGACATCCACTGGATTGGTTTCAAATGCCTGATTCATACGTTCTGAATGCACCTACTTTTAGACCCATTTAAGATGCATTACAATAGATGCAGATCCTCAAACCACATTACTGAAGACTCAAGTGGAATCTACATGATAAGTCATGGCCTGCTATATGGTGAAGAATGTTGAATTACTCTAAATATGCAGCCCTATCAGTTACTTTCTTTTACTTTGCAGAGCAGTATGGCCGGAATAAATACTGCATGGATCCAGTTTTATACAACAGGATGAATACTGGAAGTGCAAATCTAAAGGTGCTACTTAAGAGCACACAATCTTTCTATGTTCAAACCTGAACATTTACTTGTTCAAAATCCAAGTAACTGTTAGAAAGATCAATGCACCTGGACTCCCTCTTACTGGCAAACCATTATATCAACTATCAGTTCTAAAGCTTCTATATCGAAGGAGAGCAAACACTCCTGCTAGAAAATGTAGTGAAACTTTCCGTCTTACTCATGGACTGGGCCAGCAGCTGCTGATGACATTGGAGAGAACTCTAGCTTTGTGTGAACCTGGTCCCCCTTACAGGTCTACCTTAGCACATTCATATGCTCAATTTCAGGAACAACGACAAGAACATCAAAGAGGAACAGATACAAAAACCCCTGTGGTTCTTTTCTGTCCTCCATTTTGTTACACCACAGCCATACCATTGACATGGTGGTCGCCTTACTGAACCAAGTGCAAGAGCTAATTCAATTGAAATCAGAGAATGCATTACTTAACAAGCCTTGACCAAGAGCCCAAGAGCTTCTTACTGCAAGTGTAAGTACTTCTACGTTTTCTGGAGACAAAAATAAATGTAAAGAGTTTTTGGACAGACTAACAGCCCAAATTGCCTTTCTCACTGGTCAATTTTTTAATGATCGAGCTAAGATGGTGTATTTTATAGTATCTTTGTCTGGAGCTGTTCTGGCTTGAGCGACTACTTTGGTGTCTGGTAATGATCCTAAATTAAAAGATCATGCAAATGTTTTTGTATTCTTTAAATTAATGTTTGAAAGGCCTGATAGAGAATTCTCATCAGAAAAAGCCTTGTTCGACATCACACATGGGACTATGGAAATCCTTACTTATATTACAAAGTCCTGTGAGTTGCCAGCAGAAACTACTTAAATGGAAACAACTCAGATGCCGTTCTTCCGCAAGGGGTTGAGAGAGAGAAGGGGTTACAGATGAGTTGGTCTGCTGCAGGAGATATACCACCCTCAAGCAACTTGTTAATTCAGCCCTCCTAATAGAACATTGATCGCAGCAGACAAGAGCAGAAAGGCGAAGGGCTAGGACAACTTCTACTGGTCTAAATCCTCTTATGATCTTCTGAGGCTATCTGAGACCATTCCAGATTCTTCAACAGCTTCCCAGGAAGAACCAGTGCAGATAGGTACTACCAGAGGGCCTGTGTCCGAAACAGACTAAGATTGCCGAACAAAGGCACGCTTGTGTTTGTGCTGGGAGTCTGGTCATTAGGTTCGAGAATCTCCCATTAGACCAACAAGGTCTTCAGGAAATAAAAGACCCCATCTTCTTTGAGGAAGATTTGACAGGTGTTATTAGGTTCCCTCACATCAAATCTACAAATGTCATAAAAACAATTCAAAACTATTCCTTTTGGATGTTTATTTATATAATGAAAGAAGTCTCAATATCTTATCTCCATCTTTGTTAGACTTTAGGGCATTAGAAACATATATGAATCAAGTCTGGGCAAAGGAACAGTCATGACCGCTGCAAGAATAGACTGCTTGAACAAGTTCAGTCAGTAGATGGGTCACCTTTGCCCTCCGGCTTGGTCACCAGCATGACGATGGCTGTAAGCTCACTTAAGGAAACTTTATTCTTTGATCCTACATCATCTCTGAAGTATGTCATCATCCTGGGCTTACTCCATTGGTAAGACATAATTTGTATTCATATTGGGCCACTCACACAATTTCTTTGTCTTCCATGTTCTGCCAGGAAGATTGTTACTACTCTAGGTATTATTGTTCTTCAACTTGTCATTCATTAATCTTTATTCGGTTTAAAAAACCATAAAAGATACAAGATTCTTCAACTTGTCACCCATCTACTACCAGGACTTGTCCTTCTACAGTTGCTTTACTTTCCTTAATACCAACGCATTGCCATCAATTTGCTGACATTTTTCTAAAGCCAACAGTGTTAATTCTTCCCTGACACATAGAATTCATTATTACATTCCAACAGTTCCAGATGCTCTCATATCTTTTGAAAGAATATACTCCTTGACCCAGCAAAAAAAAAACAGTATTAAAGCAGTACATTGATGAGAATGTACAGAGTGGCTTGAATACAAGAGCAGTATCTCAAGCAAGCATGCCATTATTTTTTGTGTCCAAGAAAACTGGAGATATGAGACCATGTATTACCTATTGGTGCCTAAATAAAGTTACTATCAAAGACCGGTATCCTCTTCCGTTGATTAAAGATCCCTTAGAAGCTGTAAGTGGTGCAACAGTGTTTACAAAGCTTGATCTACGAGGAGCCTATCGTCTGCAGATAAAAATAGGAGGTAAGTGAAGCACAGCCTTTCATACTCCCTTTGGCCACTTGAAATATATTGTCTTGCCCTTCTGCCTTTGTAATGCCCGTGCAGTCTTTCAAATGTTCATGAATTCTGTGTTTTCCAATGTCCTTCCTCAATTTGTTGTCATCTGTCTAGATGCTACCCTGACATTTTCTAAAGACATTCAAGAACATCGAAGACATACCTTTCCAGACTACTACAAAACCAACTGCAATGTAAACCTAGAAGTGTGACATTAAAAGCAAAGATATAGAATATCTGGGGTATCGAATTTCTTTGAAAGGACTTGCTATGGATTGGAACAACGTTTTTGCTCTTCTTGACTGGCCCCCTTCAACTTCTGTACTGGAAACACAAAGTGTTCTGGGTCTGGTTAACTTCTTTATCAATTTGTGAAAGATTTTGCACATTAGACTTGTTTCATTTCTTATAAAAAAGAATTCTTCTGAAAGTTTTTTCTGGGGTTGGGAGACCGAAATATCCTTCAAAAAGGCTATGAAAATAGATGTGAAAAGAGCTTCTTATGAGTGGAGGCGTCCTTCAGTGGGAACTTGTGAAATAAGAGCTGATCATCAAAATCTCCACATTTTTCTAGGCATTCTGTCAGAACCCCTTTCAGAGGGGGACACATGGGCTACTGGGCCCAACCGTGGTGGTTGAGGCCTTTTACTCCTGTTGTCTCAGGGCCCAACCTACGATGGATCCTGAGCAACTGGGCCAAGTACCCCTTCTGCACTTGACTCTCAGTGGTAGCTGTGAACAAACAGGCTCCTGGGAGGGAAGAAGTGTAGATGCAAGTAAGTGAACATTAATCATAACTCAAAGTGCACACAGTACTGTCAATAAATCAATGTCCAGTCAAATGCTTGCTTTCATAAGAAAAATAAGTATTTTATTTCTAACTTCTCACATTCAAATGTTTTTTTTAATTGCTTTTTATTATTTTTATAAGTCAGAAGATCAAGAAGGTTAACAACAAAAATTAACATGCAAAGGCCAGAAAAGCGCCCAAACTTAAAACGCGCAATCGTAGTACAATCAAGGAGATAAAAATAAGCCGCAAAACAAAGAATAACGTATGGGGGAAATGCCTGAAACCTAAATAACTATGACACATTAAGTTGAAAATAACATAGCATAAAATAAAATAAGCTGGAACACCTCATGGTCAGCAGATTATACAGAATTGCTTATCAGACCCACAGAGTGTTATGAATCATATCCTAGCTGACTAATTTCCCAGCACAAACATTATACTATGGATCCCAATTAAATTGTGCCCAGATTCTTTCCAATCTTTGGATGGGATGAGCACCCCTTTCTTTAGCCAGAGCGAACTCTGACTCAAATATTTGTTGAATAACAGCCCACCACTCAACTGCCCTAGGAGATAGGGGGTAAACCCATGCTCTAGTTATACAGAGCCTGGCTGAAACAATTATTATGGACAGCAGCCGTCTCAAGCCAAAATCAAATTCCATTTTGCAACCCAACATAATCTCCTTAGAGGAAAGTTGTGCATTGTATCCAAAACCGAGAGTTAAACATTGGGTCACCCCTGCCCAGAATTCTTGCAGGTTAGGACAGGTGATAAACGTGCAAAATAGCTGCTGCATAACACCCACACTTGGGACACTTAGTCTTTTCACCCCCAGGGTTCCCACCCCACTTGATAATTCTGCTCGTTTTATAGTACAACATGCAGATTGTCTTAAATTGTTGCAGCTTTAGATTAACAGCGTGAACTGTGCCATTGATGGGCTCTATTGCATTTTGAATTTCTGAGGCAAAAATTTCATCAGAAAGCACTTTGCTCCATTTGGCCACAAGGGCGGGACTATCATCGACCCTGTGTTGGCAGACCTCTAGGTAAACAGTACTAATTAACGATTTCCTAGGTGCCTTATCCAAGCAGGAAAGCAGTTCAGAGCCACCCAAATCAGATGTAAGCCTACATTCAGACATAAAAAAATCCCTAATCTGTAGGTATTTAAAAAAGAAATGGTGAGGGAGATCATAAGAGACCTGGATCCCAGCAAATGTACAAAATCCATTGAGGTCATAAAGTTGTCCCGTTGTCTCCACTCCATTGCGACCCCGAGCTTTACCCACTGCATCATGGAATATGGCCGGGAACGCTGGATTATCCCACAAGGGCGTATCTGGGTGAATCAGTGTAAGGGAGTATTTAGCAGATATTTCATACCATATACTGACAGTGTCCATAATAAACTTAAACCTAACGTTTAAAATAATTGGGATCTACATATTTGTATCAAAATAGCCTATAATCTGGCCCTAGTGCCAGTCGATAACCGTAAACTGAGGGGTCAGGGTCACCACGTATTAGCAAATTGCGAATGCGACCAGCAAATGCCGCCCAAAAGTAAAGTTTGAATTCAGGAAGCTGGAACCCACCCTGCCCATATGGAAAAAAATGTAAGTCTTATAGTGCGTCTAGCTCACATATATCCCCAAATGAAGCTACCTATAACCCCTTCTAAGCGTTAAAAAATATATTGGCGATATATATAGAAGAATTGCCTGGAATAAACATGTACATTTTGGCAAAACATTCATTTTAATGATATTGCACCAACCTATGATACTAATCGTGAGCTTACTCCAGAGCCACAATTTGCTAGTGACTGAGAGTAAAAGGGGTTCATAGTTCAATTTGACCACTTCCCTAACTTGAGTGCTTAATTGAATCCCAAGGTATTTTGCTGTTGAGCAACCCAAGCAATCAGAGCATCTGGTTTAAAATGAAGTAGGACTTGAGTTTTAGATATGCTTCGTTTGTATCCAGAGAATATTCCAAAACTCTTTAATAAAATGTTCCAGCGCGGCTGACGGATTGGGTGAAAGAATAGCCACGTCATCGGCGTATGCTGTAATTTTGAGTTCAAGATCCCTTGAAATCATAGGCTCTATTAGCTTATTCCTGAACAAAGGCCGCAAAATTGGCTCCATATAAAGACCAAATAAAAGAGGCGATAGGGGACACTCCTGCTGAGTGCCGCAATGGATCTGAAAGGGTATTAAAAAAAAACAGCATACACTAATTGAGCACTAGGGTTCCTATATAATGACTTAACCTACTTACAGAAGTGGTCCCCTATACCAAAAGCTGCCATCGTAGCCCAAAGTGTGTCCCATACAACACGGTCAAACACCTTCTCTGCATCTAAAAGTATCCTCTCTACGTCCCACTTTTTCCGCTACATCAAATGCCGCAGTAGCTGTATTAACATGACACGTAGTGTCCCTATCAGGTATAAAACCGTGCTGCATTGCAAAATGATATCCGACATAAGAGGAGCAAGTCAGACAGCAAGAATCTTTCGTAACACTTTTGCATCAGCATTAATAAGGGATATGGGACGATATGAGACCCGTTCATCTGATGGCTTGCCATTCTTTAAAAAAAAAACGATATTAGTCATATTCCACATTCCAGGCACTTCACCACCAGCATCAATATGCCGAATAACTAAGTTAAAGCCAAAAGAATAGTATCTTTAAATGTTTTGTAAAATTCAAGTGGTATAGTATCTTCTCCTGCCGCCTTACCAGATGGCAAAGCTAAGAGATCTGCCTCGATTTCACTGATAGTAATATCATGTTGAAGTGTTCTAGCTTGGGACTCTCTCAAAATAGGCAGTCTACAATCCTGAACATATTGCGTAATTCCCAAACAGTTGAACCCTTGGGCTTGCTATAAAGTTCTTGATTTAAAAAAAAAAACGAGAACTGTTCCGAAATATCCTTAGGGTGAGTGTATACCACACCATCACTACCTCTGAAAGAATGAATTACACCACTGAACCTTCGTTCAGTGATTTGTTGAGCAAGTACTCGTCCCACTTTTTCCCCTTATTCATATGGGAGGGCCCTGTTCTTAGTGTAGCTGGACGCAATCTTTTCTTTTAGGGCCCGCATAGAAGAGACCGTTTTTCAATCAAATTAAGATATAAAGACTGTTCCTCTGCTCCCCCATTTACTAGAACATGAGCGTGCATGATCTCCAGCTGCATAATTAGCTGACAGAGCAGCCTGGTCCTGCCTTGACTGTCCTTGTTTTTCCTGAAAGTAAACTGCAATATGGCCCCTCTAATAAATGCCTTCATTGCATCCCATACCACTGAGGGCGAGGCCGAACCCACATTTGATTGCAAATATTCTGACAGTGAGCATGACATACGCTTGCAATACTCTGTATTTGATAGAAGATTACGAGGAAACGAAAACTGGTGCTGTGCTGGTCTAGCTGCCTGAAGATTAAGGAACAATAGGATGGGGTTATGATCAGAAGTGATCGTAGGGCATACTTCCATCTCGGCCTCCTGAATTAAACTTTCGCTAGCAAAAACCATACCTATCCTCGAATAATGTCTGTGAGGAGAGGAAAAGAATGTGAAACCCAGCTTAGTTGGATGTAGTGCCCTCCAAACATCACTCAGCCCATATAATGAAGGCAAAGATGCTCTTGTTTTCACCATGCTCAGAGAGGCAGAAGGATTTGAGGAATCAATACTATTGTCCATGACGCCATTAAAAACGCACTTTATAAGTAACTCACATTCAAATGTATAACGACATTCAGAAGCAATAACACAATACCCTTGAGGTCGGGGCTCTAGTGATAACCTGGCATATTCCTGTCCCACCCTCTTCCTTGTAATGTGGTTGAGGTGATTCCCCATTCACTGGTGGCCTCATCCAGGGAATGCCGGCTAGTAGGCCATACTCAAGAGTTCCCCTTTGACTCTTAAGAATTAGTCAATGCCACAGCACCTTTAGCAGTGAGTCCCCCGGAGCCTCACAGGCCCAGTTCAAGTCTTACCTGCTCCTGCTGCACGGAAGCGTTCGGTGTTGCAGTGGGTGCCCTGAGCACGGGCACTCACAACTTCTGAGCCTGCTCCGAGAAGTTGGGCTACTCTGGATATGCGGCAGCACCTGGCAGGTGCAGGCTCCCTCTTCTGACCATGATATTCTTTTGTCCATAACTAATCTTGCCTCTCTCCCATGGCCTCACTGTTTACTCTTTGAGCACCTCAGTATAACTGACCCTGTGAGGACATGGGCACCATCGATAGATGCAAGGACTTCATAGGCCCTTAGAGAGCTTCAAACATAAGGAAGGCCAAGTCATAGCATATGCATCGCAGCTCGTACACCCATGAAACAATAATATTCCTAGATTGAACAGCAGGCAATTATCATTCTATGCCTTTAGGTATTTTCATTACCACCTAAGTAGCCACCAGTTCATAGCGGTACCAAATCACAAGCTGCTAACCCTTTATCAACTGGGCCAACGTGCGCCCATCTCCCATTACAAAAATGCTCTAGATTCAAGAAATGTAGTTCTCAGTCAAATACAAGCCAATTCGAGATACCCATGACAAGTGACCATGGCAGAGGCATGTAAGTGAAGCTTGACAGAGCTCCATGACAGATTTGTGGTTGTCCATGCTAAGCCTAAAGCAATCACAATTGGTGACTGGTGGCAGTCACCAAGAAAGATTCTTGTATACTGTAGGCAGGAAAGTCATCTTAAATGATTCATAGAGGACTGTGATGCAGCAGAATAGCTGTCATACCCCAAAGTGTCTTCTAAATTGTCAATGCCTGAAACAGGAACACGCCTTTTGGTTGGCAAATCATCTGTACCATCTTCAATTAGCACGCACACTGTGCAGATAGCTCACGAGGAACCTTGGGGTATGTAAAGACAAAGACTAGGGGGAGAGAGGTTTTTACCATGGATGAAAGGTCTTGTAGAACCTTGGCTGTAATGCTATGCAGAAATTCAGCTAGAAGGACTCGCCTCCATTTGCAATCTAGAGCGAGGCTCACAACCATGGCAGAGAATCTGTGCCGCCCTTGGCTCTACCCCAAGCAGACAATGCTTGCTTGTAGTTGTGGATTGATTCTCAAACTATCTAAAACCAGAAGTTCAGTCCTCCACAGTGACTAAAACCTGATTACTAAACTTTTTTAAAAAATAGTCAAAACATGGTTTGACGGGGACTGCCATCAGGCTACTTGATGACATTTCGTGTAAGAATCACCGACCTATGCTGGTGCTAGAGCACTAGACTCATGAGGATTCTAAAAGATGCTCCACATACTTCATGAAAGATATCAGAACAAGGAAACTGGAGGGACTCATTTCTGATGGATTCTTGAATCATTTCACAATCAATGACCACTTGTCTGCCGTGTAAGCTTAAGACAAGCCTGTCCTAGAACAGAGTCTGGTAGACCTGTCTGCAGTGCAGGAGAGATACAGAAACTGAAAGGGCCCCATGAGCAACAAGACAACTGTCCCAACCAATCAACAATAAGGGAACACCACCTCCATACAAAACCGAAAACCTCAAGAGAAACTGAGGGTCCACTTCAATGAAAACGATTAACAGAAAACAGTCACTAATGACAGTGGCCCGTTTTCAAGAGAATACTGGCTTCATATGCCAAAGAGGCAAGTGAAGACGGTGGAATCTTTCAGTGTTGAATATGTGATATGCATGTCATCATCATCATGCTCCCATGAGATGGACATTCGTCTGTCAGCATGCCCATAACAATTTTCCACTTCTACATCTATGACTTACCAGGAATTCCTCTGTATCACAGGGCGCTACAATGGGAGTCCAGGCAGGCCCATGCCAAGACTGAGTATCAGGATAACCACTGACTTTGTTAAAGAGATCCATTTAGTTTCATTGAATGTTAGTTTATCTTATGTGGATATTTTAAAATTCTGGCATAGATCCAGCTCTCCTAGACATATTCTATGGAGTGTTGTTCTACTCAAATCTATGATGTGCCTATTCTCCAATCTCCTCTTCTGGGGAGACGCAGCTTAAGGTATAGCCTGTGACCCCATGCAGCCACATTGTCCCATTTTCAAGCAATGTGCCTTAAAATAGAATTGTTTGAAAGTGGATCCCTTTTACCATCCAGCCATGCACATAATATCTTGCAGGCTTGCTCCCAATGAGAAGGATTTGGAGGCAATGGCTCCCCAGGCGGAGTGTGCTCCAGAGGTGGAGATATAATTGCTTGCTTGTGATAAAATCCAGCTAATCCATCTAACATCAGCATTAAGACTGGGCTTTAAGGGCGGACCAAAGAAATGAGGATTGATCTGAGTTCTCGTGACATTCTTGTAAGAGGGTAGACAAATACTACACAGTGTTTTGGATCTATGGGAAAAGATAGGTGTAAGATTTGCCTTGAATTAATTTTATTCTTAGGGACACAATAAACATGGTCCGCTATGGTGTGAAGTACCTACTTGTCAAATCCAAGGTTTTATATCCGAAACTCTGATAAGATTTTAGACACAGCAACATGGTAGGGTTGGCAGACAATTGTTTCCAAAGTAGTGACTCGTTCTGAGATCAAATTTGAAGAAAACAAAGAACTGGAGAAGTAGGCGTAGGGGAACGTTCCCCTTTTCATTACCATAGCATTCTTCATGGTAATCAGAGCCACCCATCTGCAGTCCAGTCCAGTACAATGCAGCCCTTGCTCCTCTCTGAGCAAGGCGCTAGGGATAAGGTGGGCTTGGAAGCTCCCAGCAATTCCACTGCAGCCAGTGCCTCCTTTCCATGTGTGAGGTGAGGTGGAGCCTGGAGTTGGTGGTGGCAGTTAGTGTATTAGTTAGGCAGCAGCTCAACACTGGGTGGTGCGAGGAGGCGGCTGGCTTAGGAACCAGTGCAGCTTGGGCTCGCGGTGCTCCACGTTTCTCAGTCCACGCCCTCTCCACAAATCACCACTTACCAATTTCCACTCGCTGCCACCTGCTGCACTAATGGACTTTTGTGCTGCTGACAGGGTCGGATTGGTAAGTCGGGTACTCGGGCAATGGGTGATGGGCGGGTAATGAGTTACAGCTGTGGGCCACTTTTTTGACCAGCGTGGTAGCCGATTTGGGCTGTGGCTGTGCTGGTCAGATGCCACCAGTGGAGGCCTGAGCTGCCTTTCTGGAAGCAGATGGGCCTCTATAACTCCCTTTTACCAACGGGGCGGAGGTGTCATTCCCAGTCTCTCGCTGGGCTGGCCCAGTAATGCATGCAGATAGAGCAGGGGCTAGGGGCCCAAACAGAGGTGGCCTCACTTTGATTCAGGTGTGGTTCACCATTGTGAAGTAATCCGTACACAAAATGTCCTGGCAACACTTGCATTTTTTATCTCAGTGAAGTTAAGAAAACATGCCTCTTTTACAGGAACCCCCCCCCTTCTTTTCATAAAACTTACAACACTGAAGCGGTATTTTGCAAAAAGGCGCTATCCGCAAATGTGGGCACTTTTTTTTCTTTAGAGTGCCCAGGCCTACATTTGATCCCAATCCAACCTTGGCTACTGATCACCTTCAGCAAAAAAAAAAGGTGAGGCACAGACTGTTAACCCTCATGCCCCCCCCCGCCCCCTTGCAGCCTTCCTCTTCATTTAAATAGGAACAGTGGTCGGTCAAACACACTAGAAGAAATGACAGAACCAAAGAGATAGAAAGAGAAACTGCCAGCCCACAGTCAGACACTCGGGCAGTACTTTTTAGAAGCTTCCATTTGACAGTCGATGCACTGAATTATCATTCCAAGAATCTGGACATCCAGGTAGATCTTTTCAACATGTTGGCGGTATTCATCACTGGAACAGACATGAAACTAGCAGACCTTAACCACCTTATGAAGAGGATACAGAAAGAGACCAAAATCCACACAAAGCACTTTGATGGTCCACCTTAATAAACAAGCTAAGCCACTTCTGCAATCATGCCAAGACTCCAATGACAACTATCGCAAAGATCGGCATGGATGAGCCAGCTAAATTAACTAACATGGCGCTGTTAAAGCAGCCAAAGAGACACAGCACAGACCTTATTACAACAACCATTCAGCCATTACAGGAAGTGGAACACCTACCAAGAAATGACGCTGCTCCCCTGTATCTGCAAACACCAAATGGAATGCATACAGATGACACTGGTTCTATAGCACTCAAGGTGATGACCAAAAGACAGAGGAAAAAGCAAAGGAAAGCTATCAACAAGAAGGTTAACAGGGGCATGAAGTATCAACCTCAGCACAATTTCTTCCCAATTTTTTAAAATAAAAGTCAGACTGCAAGCTCATCACAAGAAATCGAGTATATTGAAGCTACAGTAACAGGTATGACAGATACGACATCAACAGTCACAAATCCTATAGTGCAACCTGCAATTACAAGTTCGGAAAAACCAGTGAGTGAATCAAAAATGGATCCAACCCCGATACAAGCATTAAAAACACAAAAGCAAGCCCGAGATGTGAAATGAAATAAGGTTGCCGGGGGATAAGGACTTACAGCAAAACTCAAACAAGAGTACAAGATCATCAAATAACATAATAAAGATGGCTATTTCAACTTTGACCACCACTGAAAATAATTGTTATTTGGGTTACTATTGCCCACCACCACCACAGGAACACATAAAAAACTCTCCTTATTTTGAAGATTTTGATATACATAAAGAACATGAGGCATGAAAGGCTGTCACAGAACAACAAAGCAAAGCAGACGAAAAATGCAAAAAAAACATGTTGATGCCAGAACACCGCAGAAGAGACGGTATGGCACATTAGATCTTGGAAACATATTAAGGCTGCTCCAATTGACAACATAGTTCTGCAATATTACTTCCAGTGATATTGAGCACATAGAATTTAACTCATAGTTGGAGAATTTCTCCCATCGTCATTAAATCAAACAAGTGATCCTACCCTTGTGACTTGGGCCGCAAAATCAATAACAAGCAGAGTTTGGCCAAGACATCATTATTTAATAAAAGATTTGGGGTATGTGGCTAGCCCCACATGATCATCCCTGCTACCCCACCTACTTGCGGACCCGGTATCGATAACAAGAAGTAAGAACATGAAAATCGATATATTCTGAACTTAGAAATGCACTAGGTGGTTCCACATCAGTAAATAAGAAGATCCTCTATGAATCGGTATCAATAAATTGCATGAGTTTGAAAAATGGACAGATTGGACCTTGCTGTCACTAGCCTTTCACATCAACTCCAATTCTTGAAATGCTGCCAACCGAATATCACCTGGACCCCCACTCAGTAACAGCTTTCCTATCTGTTCATGGAATATAAGGGGTCTGGCAAATAAAGTGCATGACCCTGAATTATTAAAATTTTTGGGTGGCAATTCTGTGGGAAACATGGTCAACAACACCCATCACAATTCCAGGCTCCGTTGAATTTGTCAATCCTGCGGTCAAACTGAGGACAAACAGCTTCTGAAGAGGCGGGCTGGCAACTTTTATCACCGCAGGCATCCAAGCAAAAATACAGCTTTGCCACTAGTAGATACAGGAATCCTGATGGTAGAGATGGACACTTGGCTAACATGAAGTCAGACGTCTTTGACATGAATCAATATCTATGTGCATCTGGACTCAAAAAGCAAACACAAGCTCACAGAGAAGCTGATTCAGTCATTATTGAACTAAAAAACGCACAGTCCAAATGGAAATCCTGATATCGGTTGACCTCAACTAAAATCGGATGTACACACCCAAACCAGATGAACAAAGGCTAATACAGGATCTAACACGGAACATCCTCAAACAAGGGAAGAGGAAAGCAATGCAGTGGGATAAAAAAAGGTGAGTAACTCATAACAGAGCGCGAACAGTTCTGGCTGAGGGCACTAAATGGAAGGTTCTCAGAAGACAGCTCTCCTGTCCAACATAATATTCAACCAAATCAAACTCTCTACTCGATTACACTATAGTGACCTTACCACTCTTCAAATACATAAAATCCATTAAAATAGTACAGAGGCAAGAAAGTGCTCATCTGACACACAAAACTAAAGAATTGTGTGTCACCCCATCATCACCCCTCAGCAAATACCTCTCTTGGGTCCACTTACATCGTGTCCTACAAAAAAATGAAATGGACTGACAATTTTATAAAATCAATCAAACAAGCAACAGAAGCTTTAATAGAGGAGTGTGAAAGCACCAATCTCTCTCCGCTAGAGTCCTGTGTAAAATTTACAGAGACCCTCACATCGATGTTTACAATTAAAAACGACAAGCCCCATCAGCTTCAGGGAACCAAGGTCTTGCACGCAGAGTCAAAAATCTAACAAAGCTTGTATGCTGGCAAAAAGAGGGCTAGATCTAGCTTTGAGATCCTCAGGGAAATACCCAACCAATCACAACTGGGATTGGCAGCTACCGGACCTAAAAGGCTATATACACAAAAATCCTCTGGGAGGAATAAAGGCAAAATGAGAACAACTTTTGGGTAAAATTATTCTTTGTGAGCAGATACTACAATCTAAAGAACTTTTGGTATACAGGCAACAGTATTGAGAGGAGATCTCATTTTGTAAATAACTCAAATATTCCAGAACCTATCTGGGAATCATTTCTAGAAGGCCAGTTTAGCCTGTCAAAAAGCACAGTGGTACCAAAAAAACGAGGATGAAAAGATGACAATCCTCAGGGATAGGGCAAACCATGAATGTGACCAACTGATGCTACACGCAGAAGACACCGTCTCGCTACAACCAGGGTAAAGCCATACAGAAGCTGTGTTATACACAACGTCCCAAATCATGAAGGTCCTAAAGAAAGGATGACACGATCGGATGACGCGATAGGGTGCCCGGCTCAAACGGGATAGCACAAGCCATTTACAAGACCAACCCTACTTTTTGGGCTCTGAAATTAGCATGTGTATTTGATGATTCTTATAGCGAGAGAAAATCCCAGATGCTTGGAAGGTGACCATAATAAATCCGGTTTACAAAGATGGGGACATTTTGGCCCCCAAGAATTATAGATTAATAGTGCTCCTGGACAATGAGGCCAAATATTTTGCTTCCCTGCTGCTTAAAGATCCAACATCCATGGCAACCGCTAATGATGTAATTCCAATAAATTAAACAGGATTCCGCTATGGCACATGCACCTCAACAAACATTTTGGCATTAGCCCTAATAATCGATTTATAACTGAAAAAAGCGGATATCTTTATATTTATGTTTTGTGGACTTCAAAATCGCTTTTGGGGAACACCACACTCCGTCCTTAGAGCCCTCCAAAAGCTGTATACAAACACCTGGATGAGAATCAAGATTGGTGATGGAACCTGTATTTCACAAGAGATTGACACTGAACCAGTAAACTGAAATAGGAAAGTGTCTTGGCATCCCAACGTTTCAGCCTGTTTCTAGCCGATCTAGCCTCGGAACTGGACCAAGTTAATTCTCACCCACTAAAACTAAGTGGTTGTTGGCTGCATTACCTGCTGCAGGCAGACATTGTCTACCTGCCAAGCCAAACCAAGTTGAGTCTACAAAGGCTCATAAACATCTTAGCCAAGTACCCTTCAGAAAACAACATGGAAATTAACCTCACATCAACCTAGGCAATGGTGATTACTTATAAAATAGATAAACCCCACAAGTTGCTCTTTTCTTTTGCAGAAACGCAAGCTAAGAGCCAAAGATAGCTCTCTGCTGGTGGCATTGCACACATTACTTAAAAAACCAACAGGACATGCCATTTCCCCGTTTATCAAAGTAAAATTTGCAAAACTGCTACCGATCATGACTTACGGCAGCGAAGCTCTGTGAGGACGAGAGATGCATCAATATTAGATATAATAATTTCCAACACATATCGGAATCTCTTCTCATAACTGAGAAATGCATCTCCCGCTCAGATATGGAATAACCAAGCAAACTTTATCCAGGCAGGGCACTTTTGTAAAATGCTGCCATAAATTGTGAGCCACAACGCAAACAATCATCAAAGCAGGTCCTGTAGATTAAAATAGAAACTGGAACAGAATCATCACCAGCAAAGAGGCACATGGAAAGTTCCCTGTACTCCCTCTAGGTAGACCTATCTGGGATATGTATGCCACGCATGTCTCTTTTAATAAGACACTGAACACAGTCATGAAAAAGCATTCACTGATAGAAGACAAAGCTGCCCTGTCCAAAAATAGGCTCGAAGGGGTGCTAATAAATAATTATAATACGCTAAAATCACAACCATATATGGAGGCAGCATATCCTTCCTTAAAAAAGAAGTTTATGAATTTCCGGTTTTGAAACCTACCATCACTTGACCATTCTCCTCCATGGATTAAAAAAAACCCAGAGAGTATGACTTGTAGGATAAGCGGTACTGACAAAAAGGACTTGATCCACTGGGTCTGCATTTGCCACTCCCTTATGAAGGGAGGGACCTATTACATAAAGCCTTTAGCACACGGAACATTCATACTTGGCAGGGGTGCAATAATTGCTTGTTTTGATTCCTCGGACACAGTCTTAAACTGTCGGTTTACCATATTCCTATCCAGTGAAAAGAAACTGATAGGTCTGTTGCAAGATCAATGAGATGGGTAAAACACAGTATGCTTTATTAGTTATTGTGAGAAGTTGGCCTGGTATATGATGTCCACTACTTAAAGTGGGCACCTTGCACCAGTCCAAACAACCCTTATGGTGATTAAAGAGGTCAAAGATAACCTTAGAAAGCTATCCAAGTGGTAGCTGTGGAGAGCAGCCTTCAGGCTTAGTCTTGAAGGAATGTTAAGCAGCTTGTTTTACCAGAATGCAACCTTATTGTATTGGTTAAATGAAAGGAGAACCACACAGTAGTTATAAGAATATATATTTATTATTATGACACACCTTAAATACCTCACAGTATCTGCTACACGCAGATAAACACAAAGCACACAATACTGTAGCACAGAAACAATCGTAAGTAGCACTAATACACAGTGGGCTCCAGGGGGAGACCAAACCATATACTAAAATAGTAGTATAAGAACCACGACTCGAGTCAAGACAGTGTCTAGAGAGTGTAGAATCGCTGGGACCCCAAGGAACCACCCAAGGTGAGTAAGTAGGGACCCCACCGAGGATGGATGCAGTGTGAGAACACGACCGCGTGCTACGTGCAATTCAATGGGAGAGTCGCGGTTGCAGTTTTACTGTTTAAGGACCCTTCCCAGTGGATTATGAAGAAACCCTTTGGAACATAGAAGGTTGGAGAACCACCCCACCCGTGCATACCGAAGTACCAGAGTTACCTATCCCAGGGAAGCCTGGTGCATAGGGCTGAAGTGGCGTCGGAAACCGCTGTCGTTCTCAATGGGAGTCTTCAAAGAAATGCCACTGCTGGAAAGAACAATAGTGTCCGGTGGAATCCGCAGGTGGATTCTTGATGGAAGGAACCTGAAAGCAGAGGGGACAGAGTCTGGGTCACTCAGGAGTGACCAAGGGCTCGGTAGTCGAATGCCCACAGATGTCGGGTGCTTCAGGTGCGAAGAAGGAGACCTTGACTCTACAGCTGCTGGGACCAGGAGACATGGAGGACAACCAGGAGCCGGATACGAGCTGTCCCACGAAGGATGTCGAGTGCTGAGGGGTCGGTGTCCGGCGGGAGCACTAACAAACCTTGGCAGCGGCAACCCATGAAGAAGGTCAAGAAAGGTTACAGTCTGGCCCAGCAAGGACCAGAGAACTCACCACAGCAAGGGGAGTCAGGGCAGGCCTGGAGCAACCAGGGGAGCCAAAGAAAAGCAGTGTTGTCCCTCGAATGGACCGACAGGCCGAAGGCACAGGAGTCGCGAGGGGACCGCTAGCAGTTTCACAAAGCAACAGCTTGCAGGGCACTGAGTGCGAGGAGGCCAAAGTCCTTTGTACAAAATGTGCACAGAGGTGGGGGCTATCGACAGCCCAGTGCACGAAGTTGGGGAATGCCAATAAGCATATGCACTTGCAAAAGTACGCGGTGCACAGGGGTTCGAGTTATGCGGTCCCACGAGGGATACTGGCCTCAGACTTGTTGAAAGGGCAGCTCGACCTCAAAGAACATAGGAACCCACCTCCTGTGTTGCTGGAGCCTTCGGAATCCGCAGGAGCTCAGGATCAGCAGACCTATCAGTTGCGTTACGGTGCCTGCAAATGCAGGGGAGTGACTCCTTCACCCCAAGGGAGATACTTCAGTTGTCCTTGATGCTCCACAGGTCCTGCACGGAGCCTGTATGGTGCACGGGCGCAGACGATGCTTTGGACGGAGAGGGAGACAAAGTCGGGCCCAGTCAAAGTCCAGAGTGTCCAGACGGTCGAAGGTCAGTGGTTTCTTGTTCAGAATCTTGTCCACATCGAATCTAGGGTCCTACAGCCAGGTAAGCCCTTTTGTACCCACGGGAGAGGGTTGGACAGATTCAGGGGACCCTCCTAGGGGAGGGTCAGGACAGTGGGGAGGTTACTCCCATGTACTTTGTCCAGTTTCGCACCAGAGCAGGAGCCAACGGCTCCCAGAACTGGTTTGAACTGGACTATGCACAGGGACACCAAGTGTGCCCCAGATGAAGACTTTCAGGCACTTCGGAAGTGCACCCACCCAGCCCCAATACACAAAATCCTGTCTGGGAGGTAGTCACACCTCCCTGTGACAGGATGCCTATTGTGCTGCCTTCCTCTGCTCGAGCTTGGCTCAGCATCAGGAGGGCAGAAATGTGTCTCTGGTCGGCAGCAACTATTTTGTGCTGTCTGGGTCGAGAAGGCTGGTACCGGGAAGACTAGGGACCCACGAAGCTTGCTTCAGAAGGGTGGAACCATACTGATTCCAAGGTGTTTGATACCAAACACGACATTGTTTGTTGCAGCCGTTTTCGAGATAGCCTTTTACGCGAGCATATAATGCACCTCTACCTATATGTCCGGCTGTGTCACCGACACCCCGGGAGAATGGTTTCCGAAGGCTGTAGGGGTGCTCTGCTCATGCAGGGGCACCCTCTCACGTAAAACCCAGCACCCTGCCTTCAGGATTGTTAAGGCCTGCTATAGGGGTGACTTATAGGTTTTAAGTGTAGTGACCTATAGATATAGTAAACCTATATCTAAAGTAAGTGGTGCATGCACCATCTTACACAGGCTGCAATGGCAGGCCTGTAGTTCCATTTTGCATGGCCTCTCATGGGTGGCATAATACATGCTTCAGCCCATGGGAGGCCTCTGGGGTACCTATGCCCTGGGTACATGGGTACCATATACTAGGGACTTATAAGGGTACCCCAGTATCCAAACTGGAGTGTACCTAAGTACATGGCATAACATTTTAAGGAGAAAGCAGATAGACTGGGGTCCTGATTAGCAGCATCCCAGTCAGACTAGTCAAAAACAGTGTAACATCAAGCAAAAAGTGGGGGTAACCATAAGAAGCAGATCCTACTTTCCTACTTATGCTAACTCGAAAAAAAATATTTCCTGTTTTTCAAAGTATTTTAGTCAAGGTGCACTTTTTAATTCACATGTAAAGTCATATCACTGAGATTAACTATTTAATCATTTATCATAACTTTCCCAAGCTAATCTGTATATGCAAAGATTTAAATTAATTATGCATAATAAATTAATTGATAGACCAATGTCAACATCCCATTGGACAGAATATTTGGTCCTAGGTTCGAGAAACAAATCGATCCCCTGAGAAGGGGAGAGGGTGTGGCTTACCATCTAGGCAGCGGTGGCTCCGAGCGTCGCCCCACTGCTTTGCAGCAGTGAAATAAAGGAAACATAAAATGATAATAACTCATGGTTATTATCATGTTATGTTTTCCTGCTGCAACAGGTTTGCGGGCTGCTCTAATGACAGAGGAGCAGGGGGAGGAGTGGCTTGCCCACTCCAAGAGCGCATGAATGTTTGGCTGGCCTTCTCGGACCGGCCAAACTGCCATGCGCACTTTGCATGTTCTCCACACAGGCTGCATTACATCCTGCATGAAGAACATGCCCAGGCTTACATTCCCTGGCTGAGTGCTGAACCAGGGCGCTTAAACCAGTCACAACGCTGCTTTGCGTCATTGTGATTGGCTCAGGGGAGCCTGAGCGCTTCCTGTTCTGGCCCCCGGGGAGAGACAGTGGAGGAGAGACGCAGCGATCAGGTAATTTTTTTTTTTTAACCCTCCCCTTCCGCCCCCGATCCGTGCCGGCTGCCACTGCGGCTAGGGCGGCTGACTTTGAAGCTGGGGAACCATGTTCGAGTCTGGCAGGTGGCTCAAACATCCTGTGATTCTGGGCAAATCACTTACAGACACATGCATCAACCATTTTTGCGAGCGCAAACGGTGCGATTCGCAAAAATCGGCCGTTTGCGCCCGCAAAAAGGGCATTTGCGATGCATCAAGGTTCAAGGCACTCGCAATCTGAGAATTCGCAATTATTTGCGATTTCTCAAATTGCGATTGCATTTAAGGAATCGCAATTTGCGATTCCTTAAATGCAATGCAAGAACCACTTTAGAATAGCGATTTCGCTAATAGGGGGCGCAAATTACCATGAAGTTGAACTTGATGGTAATTTGCAAAAACTTTGAAAAATGCACTTTAGTGCATTTTTCAAAGTTTCATGTTACGTACACACATGCCCTTGGGGCATGTGTGTGCGCAACATGGGTGCACATCACTATTTCAGGGGTGCAACAGGGTGTCATTTTGACACCCTTGCACCCTTGAAATTGCATGCGCAATTTGCGAGTACCTATTGGTACTCGCAAATTCTGCATGCAATCTCCCATTCATTCCTATGGGCCTGTAGGCCCATAGGAATGAATGGGAAGCCATTCCTTAATTGCGAGTCGCAATTTGCGAGTCGCAATTAAGGAATTTGTAGGAATCGCTATTTTCTCAGCGATTCCTACATGCATAGGCATTTGCGCTTCCTTATTAGCGAATCCTTATTTTTCGCTAATAAGGAATCGCAAATGGCATGTTTGATGCATGTGCCTGTTAATCTCCCTGTGCCTAAAAAAATGTATGTGTCCGTCTGTAATGCGACTGGTGCTCACGTAAAGCACTCCTATACCTTCGGGTTGATTTCCGGCTACATAAAAAAAAAAAAAAAAAGAAGTTTAGAAACCAAATGATCTTCTACCTCGTGGTCTGTCACCGGAGTGTGTCCTGCAGAAATGGCCAACCTATAGGAATTCATTGTTCTGTAAGGAAGTCCTTCGGATGCCAGAATCGATCGGATATGGACTACAAGAGTTACATCTGTTCCCACAGGCATTAAGACCCCATTCAGAGCAACAACATGCCCAGCTATCCCATGCTGATCGGTAGCATCAATGGGTGGATTCTGACCAGGTCTTGTCCAAGAAGAAGAGAGCCTGGCTTGAAAGTCTAGCACTTACCAGTGAGACTTGAAATATTCTACGCCACCAGTAGGAGTTGGTTGTGAAGGACTAAGAGATGTGGATGTCCAAGATGGTCAAGCAGCAAATTTGAGATGAAAGGAAGAGAAAGAGGAGGCTCAACTGATTACACTAGCAGGATCAGAAACCAAGGTTGTGTTTTGCTTAAGCGAGTTATCTGGAAGGCCTCTGCTGCTTGTCTCCTGATTACACAAGTTACTCTGGGAATCATATCTAAGGGTGGAAAGGCATAATTGCATCCCGAACATTCTTATTTAAAAGCATCTTTTGCTAGGGTTAGCAGATTTAACCTCCAACTGTAAAGTATTGGAATCTGGTAAGTCAATGCAGAGGCAAAAAGCTCAGTCTTGCTTGACCCCTATCTATAGATCAGAGTCGAAAATAATGATGGATGTAGTTTTCACTCGCTGAAATTGTGGAGGAAACAAAAAGTCAAGTCTGTGATTGGATTGTTCTTGCCGGGAAGGTGACGACGACTGATATGTTGTTGGTGAAGCAGAATTGCCAAAACTGTTTCTCAGTATCCACTAGAATGCAGGATCTCGTTCCCACCAAGATGTTGAGACATGGTGAGACATTATCCACCAGGAATAGTATATAACAATGAGAATTCTTTGGGGCCCATGAACGAATTGCAAAGGATCCCGCCAGAAGTTCAAGGCAGTTGATGTGTAACTGCTTTTCTTCTCGGCACCATATGCCTCCTATGGATATTTCTCCACATCTTGCTCCCCAACTGAGGTGGATGCCACCTGATTCCATCACTATATCTAGAACCATCCTGAAGATGTCACGTCTACTTCAAGTTTCTGTGTAGGTTAGCCACCTTTGAATCTTGTTTCACTTCCTGAGATAGCGGAATTTCTTGAGTATAAGAGAGACCCATGCAGAGATTATGGATCTTCACTTGTTGTATGGCTGTGTAGTGTAACTGCCTGGGGAACATTGAATGAATGGAGGCTGAAAGAAGGGCACCAGATGAGCAATCCAACGTAAAGTGACTTTGTCTTTTGCAAAAATACTGTGCAGCTCCCTTTTTTGATGGCTTTGATTTTCTGATCCAGAAGAAAAAGGGTCACTGAGGATGGATCATTGAGGAAACCAATAAACTTTATTTGAATGGTCAGGGTTTGAAGAGATCTTGTCAGATTTATCTTGAATCCCAAAGCTTGAAGGAGAAATCGTTAGATGAAGAAGCTGGAGTAAAAGACAAGGCTCTTGTGGGAAGATCAATATATGGTTGGGATAAATAATCAAACACACTCTTCTTTCTCTCAGAAAATGAACAATTTGCTTCATTGGCTTGGTAAAACACCAGGAGACTGATAATAACCCAAAAGGAAGAGCCAAGAACTCATAAGTAGAAGCTCTCCAGAAAAACTGGAGGAAACGCATGTGAGGTGGACAAATGGGAACTGACAGGCTGGCCTTGTTCAGGTCTAGAGAGGTCATGAAGTTGCCTCCTCACAACAGATGTCTCGGGGGTGGATGCCCTGCATTCTGAAGTGCCAGTAAAGTATCAGAGCGTTGAGAGTTGATGACTAACCTGTAACCTCCTCCTTTTATGTTTACAATGAAGATATTACTGACAAGGTCATTGAGATGCCGTATCGTGAGGCAAATAGCTTTTCTTTTGAAGTGACCAGGAACTTCCTGATCTATTAACTTTTTTCTCTAGAATGAAGTAAAGTGTCGTTGAAAAAGAAGTGTATTTTATAATTCTGGATGGAACACTCACATCTTAAAGAATCCATGCATCCTATGTAATTTGAAACCAGGTTTGAAAGAACAGCCAAATTCTTCCATGTGCTTCTGTTGGAAAAAAACCTCTCACCTGGCAATTACAATATGGAATTTCCTCCATGAGCATGTCCACAATATCCACGGCCTCTCTGGGCTCTGGAGGGAAAGAAGACTTCTCCTCGCTGGTAGTCACCCCTGTAGCCTCTATTTCTTGGAAAACCTCTGAATGGGGGCTGAAAGGAGGCTCGGCTGGTAGAGCGCTCCTGGCCTCTGCTGACCCAGTTAAAAAGGTTTTGGTTGAAAGCCTTTAGTAAAGCCACTTGTACTTTGCCTAATGAGTTGAGAGTGCTGATGGATTTCCTCACCTCCTTCACAAGGGGTCCCCAAACAACAAACCACCAGCTGTTTGACCTACCTCGTTAGTGGCAAGATTACATAATCTGAAGGTCAATTATTAAAAGGATCGATCTACATCTTTCCGCAGAGAGGGTGCAGTTTGTTTCCTAAAAGACAAATGGCTCATGATGCCCAACCACCTTAAAAATGAATAGGCTCATTGGTCGAGAAGGCCAAATCCAAACTTTTTGATAGGGGGCATGAAAGGTCCAGAGGGTTATCTTAACAGGCCGACTGAATACCCTAATTATGGTCTTTGGCATACTTCCCTAGGAAGGAAGGCAGCTTTGGGTCAGCTTGGGAGTGTTAGCCACCTGGCCTTCTAGAGCAATGCAAAGGTATTCTGCCTTAAGGCTTTTGCGCACCTCCTTGTGGAAAGGCTTTCTACGCCTTGTCTGCACATAGGCAGCAGATGGGACCCAGTACGAGGAATGAGGGTGTACGATTTCCTTAGGATCAAAGGTGTTGTAAAAAAGGTCTGATTAAGGAGGGGTTGTGTTAAAGTGGTCTTCCCAAGCATGCTCCTCCAATCTTATGCGTTTTGGCAGAGGCCACCATGGGCTTTCCAGGTTCCCTTGGAGATGTCAGAGTCACCCTTGTCTAAGGTGTGCCCTTCTGATTCATCAGAGTACACATCATCATCATTGTCGGGTGTGCTTCTGGGCAGAGAATCCAGATAAACCTTTTTTTAGGTTGTCTGAGCAGGTTGCCTTAGAACCCTTCTATGACTTAGGATGAACTTCTCTCCCCAAAGAAGGGGCGTCAATTTTAGGGTCCGGAAGAGCAGGGGTATCAGGCACTAGCAAAATTGAAAAGAAGGTCTTCACTTGTTGAGCCAAAGGGCCCAAGGAGGAAGGCACTGATTTGGGTTCGTAGTTTTGAATAGACTGGTCTAGATTTGACCTGCCCCTACTAAATACATACTATTCAGCTAGAGTAAGATCAATTGAATTGTTGGGATTACTCTGCGACATCTTCCCTGAAACGGAGAAATTATGACAGTCTCAACTAAAATCCCTGTCACAACAACAACACCCTCAAATATATAGGGTATTCACTACTGCCCACAAACAGGTGTGATGTAGGAGGGGTGGTAGCTGTCAGAGCGTGTAATGTAGGTTCAAGGTGGAAGATAAATATATAGGTCTCTATGTCTTCAGGTTCCAAAAACGCAGTTGTTAAATGTAGGAAGGTAGGATCCTTCTGCATGGTTACCCCCACTTTTTTCCTGGTGCTATGCTGGTTTTCGACTAGTCTGACTGGGATCCTCATAATCAGGACCCCAGTCTATCTGCTTACTCCCTTAAATTGTTATGTTCAGTACTTAGGTACACCCCAGATTGGATACTGGGGTACCCTTATCAGTCCCTAGTATATGGTACTAAGGTACCCAGGGCATAGGTACTCCAGAGGTCCCCCATGGGCTGAAGCATGTATTATGCCACTCATGGGAGACCATTCAAAATGGAACTACAGGCCTGCCATTGCAGCCAGTGTAAGCTGATGCTAGCACCACTTACTAAAGATATAGGTTTCCTATATCTAGGGTCACTGCACTTAAAACCTATATGTCACCCCTATAGCAGGCCTTATCAATCTTGAAGCCAGGGTGCTTGGTTCTAAGTGTGAGGGTGCCCCTGCATGAGCAGGAGATCCCTATAGCCCACGGAGTCTATTCTCCCGGGTTGTAAGTGAAGCAGCCATATACTATATAGAGGGGCACCCCGTAATTAAGCGATCACCATCTCAAAATTGGCTGCAACGAATCATATCATGTTTGGTATCAAACATGTTGGAATCATACCCCCACACCGTAAACGGTGTGGGAGGTATGATTCCAAGCACTGGAAGAGCTCTCTGTTAGGCTCCCAGTGTTCCCGGTGTCAGCCTTCTACACCAAGACAGCACAAAATGGTTGCTGCCGTCCAGAGACACGATTCTGCCCTCCTGCTGCTGAGCCAAGCTCTAGCAGGGGAAGGCAGAACAATAGGCATCCTGTCACTGGGAGGTGTGACCACCTCCCAGACAGGATTTAGTGTATTGGGACAGGGTGGGTGCGCTTGCCAGTGGCACTAAGTCTGCATGAGGGGCACATTTGGTGTCCCCATGCATAGTCAGTTCAAACCAGCTCTGGGAGCCATTGGACAGCTCTGGCGCGAAACTGGACAAAGGACATGGGAGTAACCTCCCCCTGTCCAGACCCTCCCCTCTAATGGGCCTCTGAATCGTCCCAACCCTTTCTTTAGGGTACTTAAGGGCTTACCTGAGGGTGGGTCCCTAGATTTGTCGTGGGACAAGATTCAGATCAGACACCACTTCTTCTTCTACCGTCTGGGCACTCTGGACTTCATTTGGGCTCGACTTTGTCTCCCTTCCAGTCTGTTGCATCATCTGTGCCTGTGCACCATACAGAAACCTTCCAAGGCCTGTGGGCATCAAAGACACCTGAAGGAATCTCCCTTGAAGTGAAGGAGTCACTTCCTTGCGTTCGCAGGCACCACAACTAAGTTGAATGGTCTGCTGATCCTGAGCTCCTCCGGACTCCAAAAGGTTCTGCAACACAGGTGGTGGTTCTCCACAGCTCTCGAGGCCTGCCCTGCCCTCTCACCAAGTTTGAGGCCAGTATCCCTCGTGGGGGCTGCAATAACCGAACTCCTGTGCACCCGTCAACTTGCAGTTGCAAAGGCTTGCTGGCTTCCTTCCACCAAGATCTTCGGGCTCCAAGTAGCCCCAACCTCAAGCCCCTCCAGTGACCAAAGTCTTCATCCACATCGAATCGTCTGCACCTTGGCCTGCATCTTTTGGTGAGCTGCACGAGGTCCTCTTGCGACTCCAGTGCCTCCGGCCTGTGGGTCCTGTTGAGGGTCATCTTTGCTTCTTTTGGGCTCCCTTGATTGCTTGGGGCCTGCCCTGACTCCCCTGCTTGTGGCGGGTCCCCTGGACCGTGCTGATCCCGACATTGCAGTTTCTTCGAATTCTGCGTTGGTTGCCTTTGCCAAGGCTTGTTGGTGCTCCCACCGGACAGCGACTCCTCAGCACTCGACATTCGATGTAGGACAGCTCGTGCACGGCTCCTGGTCTTCCTCAGCGTCGCCTGGTCCTCACAGCTGCAGAGTCAAGGTCATCGTCAGCTATCCTGCAACTCTCGACATTGGTGGGCATTCGTCTTCCAGATCTCCTGATCACTCCTGAGTGACATAGACTCTGTCCCCACTGCTTGCAGGTACCTCTCAACTAGAATCCACCGGACACTTTCTCCTCCTTCAGCAGCAGCACTTTCCTGAGGTCCTCCATTGGGTTCGACCGTGGTTTCCTACACCACTTCACACCTATGCACCTGGCTTCCCTGGTGTAGGTAACGTGGGTACTAGGGTATCCACGGGTGGGGTGGCTCTCCAACATTCTGTCTTCCACGGGGTTTCTTCAGGGTCCACTGGGAAGGGTCCGTAGTCTTTATAAATTCAACCGCGACTTACACGTTGATCTGTACGGAGCACGCGGTCGTGTTTCCACACTACACACGCTCTGCGCGGGGTTCCTAGTCACTCACCTTGGGTGGTTCCTTGGGTCCCCAGCACTTGTACGTCCTCTCGACATTGTCTTGACCCGAGTCGTGGTTCTTATACCACTTTCTTAGTATATGGTTTGGTCCCCCCCTGGGGTCCACTGTGTATTTCATGCTATTTACTTGATTTCTTTGCAAAGTATTGTGTGCATTGTGCATATCTCCAGGTAGGAGATATTTCTATGTGTTAGAGAGTATTATATAATAAATACATATTTTTATAAATACCTTGTGTGGTTCTTTTTCACTTGATCTATACTATAAGATTGCATTCTGGTAAAACAAGATGCTTTACACTCCTTCTGGACTAAGCCTGAAGGCTGCTCTCCACAGCTACCACTTAGAGAGCTTTCTGAGGTTGTCTAAGCCCTCTTAAATCACCATAAGGGATGTCTGGACTGGTGCAGGGTGCCCACTTACCTAAGTGGACATCATATACAAGGGCAGCTTCTCACAGTAATTATTTCAGTCCGGCACTCTCTAATGAGTTGGGTGTCAATTGGTCCCAGAAAATAAAGGGTTAATTTGGAAAAACTTCAAAGCGCCACCTACACACCTCCCATGGGATGGATTTTTCATGGGGAAGGTGGTGAGTCAGTTTTGAGGAACAGCAATGGGCGTATTGGTGGGAGGGGGGAGACGGAGTCAGAAGGCCTGACTAGCACCTGATGGACGGGCTGATGCGGTCCAGTAGAATGCATCCCTGATTTACACGCTCTAGAAGAGAGTGAAGGATAGATTCGTTTGTGGACAAAGGTGGAGATAAAGGGCCTGACTAAGACTTGATGTGCAAGCTTTAACAGGGGTCACCAAGCAGCGCAGAATCTCAGGAGGTAAAATGATGCTCCTACACTGGAGATGGGGTTGGTGGGAAGCCTGAAGAAGACACGCGGAATGCACTTGGCACCATCAGAACCTAAGGGACAACAATGTACTGAGGTATCGGCATTGCAGTACTTTAACAATGTTTAGAAAATAAATGGAAAAGGACTACTTATTTCAGCTGCTCTGAGCAGAAAGAAAGAGGCAGTTCTACGGTGGTCAAGAGTGTTTATACCTAATACTGAGCTGTGATTGGTGGATGGTCTCCCATCTAGGGAGTAGTTTTTTTTCCTCAAAGAACTATGGAGTTTGTAGTTCTTCTATGTTATTTTGGTTTAATGTTTTCTCACTGTGACTGTTGTTAATAAAAAAATAAGGAGAATGCATAATCTGAAGCACTTGGTCCTGCCATAGAATTTCTAGTGTTCCTTTAACAGCCCTGTCAAGTTTCCCAGGTTCATTCATGATATGTTGCTACAGGCCACCTTTTTTCTTTGAATTCTGGGACTTATAGACTTGTTTATTCCATTATAAAACAGGAGTATGAGTCCCAGAATCCAAAGAAAAAACCTGGACTGCAGCACATGGCCTCGGGAAACTTGTCAGCTATGCAAACCCTGGCATAGTGTTTTCCATTCGCAAAAACAGACCCATACTAATTTTGCAGTCTTTTAACTCATAATGTGAAAATATGTGCATAGGAGCTCGAAGATCACTAAGATGATGCTGTCTTATTTTGTATACAAGTACATACCTTGTGTGTCCCCTAGAGGCCTTAATGCCATCTTCCCCAATATATCCCACAAATGCCATAGCTGCCACCTAGAAGGGGCAGATATGCTGCACAGGATATGAGGCTACCCGCATTTGACCACCTACTGAATGGAGATAATGCACGTTCTGGCAGACATCACGGACAGATCCATTGATATACCCCCTAGGATGTGTATACTGGGCATTTATCCATGTCGGGCCAATCACAAGTTGACATCCCGATTTATTGATCTGGCGTTGGTGTTAGCCAAGCGACGTATTACAGTGCATTGGAAAGACCCCACCAGAACGCAAGTGGAAAAGTGGAAAGCTGACCTTTTCTGCCTTCAATGCCCACCATTTTCAATTCCATTAAAATGCTGAAAGTTGAATTTTTATTTAACAACCACTGCAGTCTAGGAGTTGTGCTCTTGGTTTATATGAGTTGATCCATTTAAGCTAACACACCAGGAAACAATTTTCGTTCCACAATTTTATATAGTGCAAACCTGGTCCAAGGACCTTGGAGGGCTTTATATGAGCACCAAAAAATGTTACCCGTTTTTTAGGTTTTGCCTAGGACAGATCATGCAAGATCTTTTGTTTTATATACAGTAGGCTAGGAGGCCACCTATTACTTACTATTGGTTGGCTTCATTGTCATTCACCTTTGATTGCCTCTTATTGGTCAGCTGCCGTAAGTTTCCTTCCTTTTCTTTTGTTTGTCTCTCCCCTGGAGTATTGATGTATTTCTTGTATCCTTCTACAGCTCATTTTATTAGCAGCTACTTTTTTCTATAGCTTTAAGCACTTTAACAGAGTGGGTCTTTTATATCTGACTCCCTCATGTACTTCTCCCCCTCCTGCTGCCTGTCTTGTTGCTTTCCCCGCCCCCATAATCCATGATGTAGCTTGCCCTCTCCCACTTTCCTCCAGCTATCTGTATTGTTACTTGCTACCTCCCATTCTCTCTGCTTTTACTTACTTGCCCCCAAATGCTTTCCGTGTTCTTGCCTGCCCCTTACTGCTCTCTGTATTCTAGCTTGCTCACTCCCTCTCTCCTCTTGCTGTCCATGTTGCCCCCTGCACCTGCCATAACAACAACAGAAATTGAGACATAATGCTGCCAACGATGGCTGCATCATAGCACTTATTTAAAAAGAAAGCTGTAGGCCCTGCACACCTCCTCCCATTTTATCCCAAAATGAAAGAGTTGCCTTTCACCTTTTTTTAGAGGTAGCACGCTCACTCACGTAGTGACTCCTGTTATGACTCACTTGCGCACACAGCTCAGAAAAGTGTGCACATAGTCACTCCATTGCTGCACAGCAAAAAAATAAATTTGAGCGAACATTGGTCACAACCCTCCTGGAGTGCCCAGAACAGCGAGTCGCTTGATGGAAGGGAAGGCACCTCACCTCACATACACTGCCTGAGTTATTTGGACGGGGTAAGGGGGACATGAGTTGGGGGGGGAGGGTTAGGTTTTTCTTGCTTTGTTAAGGCCTGTTGCCTAGATAGCCCACTATGTGGGCGATTACTGCATATGAATTGTTATTGATATTTTGACTTTGAGGTACTTATGGTTCAGCATTGTGAGCAGAGAATCCCGCTTCTCTTCATCTGCATCTGGTATTGTACAGATAACTGTAAGAGCAGGCGGCAGAAAAGACATATTAAACAGGTTTGCCCTGCTGTATTGTACTTGCACTATGCTTATGTGAAACTCAATAAAATCTGTTTAAACAAAAAAAACTACATACCTTGCGTGTCTTTTTCTCATGTATTGTATTGTGGCATTTATATAGTGCTTACTACCTTTGGTGAGACGTCTAAATGCTTTTTCGGCAAGTAGCACGCTACTCCAGAACCCATAAAGGAATATTGGTGAATTAGTATAGTGAAATATGAAATTTAATTTGAGCAGTGGGTATGTTGGTATGTTATTTGGATTGAGAAGAATATAGTGAGTGGATGGCTAGAAGAGGGAAAAGGTTTGCATTTATTTTGCGCTTGCTACCCCTGATGAGGTGTTCAAGTGCTTTCCGGCGAGTAGCACGCTACTTCGGGACCAAAAAAGGATTAGTGGTGAATTAGTGTGCGACTGGACACTTATGTAGGAAATTTGTGCCAAATTAAACTCACATACAAAGAAGTGAGGAACGGGGAAGACGGAAAATTTAAAGTAACGTCAAAGTGCTGATTTTCAAACGACAACCCAGTTGCAAAGAACTTTGAATAGTTTGTGCAACTTCGCACCTTCTTAGGTAAAACCACTGCTAAGTCAGGTAGTTTCTCTTTATAGGGAGATTATATTAATGCCATTAAAATAAATTCTAGTCAAAAGTATTGTAATGCCAGGTCTCTTGAAGTTTCCTTACTTAAACTTCTTGGGTCGGTCCCACTTGGGAGAACCACCACTTTTTTTTTGTCCCACTTCAGGAAGAATGCCAGTATTTTACACAGTGGGTTCTGTTAATAAGAATTTCAAGCACTGAAATGTGTTAGCAAAACTACATCACAGATATTTCGGAGAACAGATTACATTGCTTTGAGAAATACATCTCTTCCGATCCCAATACCCTCGACAAGACATTTCCCCCCCCCTCCCCGCCCTCCCTCACCCTCTGCACTCCCTCCCTTATCCATCGAGCCACCCAACACTCCGTGCTCAGCTCTCCTCTCCCTGGAAAATAAACTTGATACTCTCATCTATTCCATTTCCCAGCTTGTAGCGTCCATCTCACTTTTAAGCGCCAAGATGTCCCCCTTCCCTAACAACCTCCCGAGGAGTTCCTTGCTCCCGCGCCCCAATAAAGCCAACCACAGTCTGTCCTCTGCCGACATCACCAACTTACTGGCCAGCTACAAGACCACGAACGTCACTCCCCCTCCACCTTCCTCTCCTAATAATCCTACGCAGTTCCCTATTCAGACCATCTCCTCTATCAGACTTTACCAGCCTCCCTCTTACCGGGCACCCTCTGTAGAAATAAAAACCTTTTTAGGGGTTCACTGATACACCTGGTCCTTAAAACCAACAAAGAAGAGATTGGCACGGAAGCTGTAATATCAAAAAACATATTTTAATAACCTCAGATGAGGGAGATTGCGTCATACGGTACCCGCAGGCCACTGTAGGAGGCATTCTAATGAGTGCAGAGAACAGGGTCCTTATATATGCATTTGTTACATAGTCGGCATAAAATCAAGGGGAGGTCCTAGCACATACAAGCATGCTTATTGACTAATATGGGTATATAAAATTTGCTTGCTCCACAAAGTGGGAGGGGAGACTAAACTGCTTACATCAGTAAGAATAGCCTGACAGTTCTATACTAGGAGCAGGTGCATTCTACCAGCTAGGCCTTTCTGAGCATGTGCAAGACTCTGGAAGAGGGAGCGAGCACATGGCGAGCACATGGCTAACTAAAATGGCTGCCAAGAACAAAATGGCTTTCAGCTCATGCTAACAGCGATTCCTGCAATCTTTAACAGATGTTCCTTTTAGCATGAGCTAAAGACATTCCTATGATCTAGAAGGAACATAGAAAATATTTTGCACATTTTCTTCTCATAAATTCATCAATATCTTATGCTAGGTGGGCATTTACATTCTAAACATTTCATTAAGCGGGTATATATAAGGTATAAGCAGGAGTACAAAGGGAACAGAGCATTGGGTCATAATTAACATACAGATAGCAGGAGAGAGTAATGACTATTATCTCAAACAGAAATCTCAATATTTTTCCAACCCTAAGCAGAAAGCAAATCCCAAAACCATCTAGTCTAATTCTAAGTTTCAGGGCTCTGATGTATTTCAGTGACTATCTATTTCAATTTCAGAATAGCCAACAGCACATACATAATAAAAACATTTTCAATAGACTTTTCCAGTGTTCCTTTATGAGGGCTAAAGTATCAATTAATATACTCAAGGAAAGAGTAAAGTAACATTTGTCAACTGCTCAGATTAACTTTTCTCGTGCAGAATAAACATTACTCCTAAAACAAATATTAAAGCAGTCAGACATATTATTACAAAAACAATCCTGGCTCCGGGGGACCAGGAGGACCACACAAGGCCATAGGAATTAGGACGAGGAGCCGCAAAGGGCTGCTCCTCCTCATAAATGGGACGACCAAAGGGGTACATTACTAACAAAAAAAGAGTCCTTGGGAAATTGAAGCCGCTGTACAACCATCCAGAGGGGAGTCTTCTCCCTGTGTCCGTTTGAGCCTCACAGGCAGGCTCTTGTTGTTCCCACGGTGGAGCTGCACAACTCGCAACTCAAGAATCACGGCCCAGTTTGAGAAGAAAAAGTCTTTCAACGATCCTGTCCAGTGTCTCAGGCAGTGCACCAGTTTTCTTCACTTTAATCTAACAGGCACCAAGGGCACAGCACCTGTACCCTAAACTCAAGTCCTTCCCTAACTCCTGTATTGCTCCGCTGGCGCACTGCTCTTTTATTGGGGCCACTGATTGTAGCCAATATGCTCAGGCATCCCTTGATCAACAAACAAAGGCGCAGACTTGCATTCACTTTGGGACCAGGACTCAGAGGCCTGATGCTGGGATATGTGAAGCAACCCTTGTTTCAAAGGGGGTCACCTCAAGTAAAAGCCTCCTTGCCGTCCTTGTCGTTCTGTGACTCTCTCAGCTGGGCATCAAAAACTGGATCCACACAAAGATTTCTCCATCCTGATTTGTGACCCCGTCTTTTCGCCCAAGACAGTGGCAGGGGTACACACTTCACGTCCCAGTGCTTCCACCTTCACTGAGGTCCTAGTTGCCAGCAACGCCTGTGCTGGTTCCCTTTATCTTGACTCCAAGTTGGACTGGCGCTGACTCCCAGGCTGGATCTAATGTCCGGGCCCCTCTGGCAATGGTTGTAGGGCAGCAAATATCTATTGGTGGACAGAACAAAAGGGTTTTTAGACAAGGCACAGAAATAATCTATCAACAGAGAGGATAGTCTCAGAATACTTCCTTAGTCTTGGGGTGCCCCATACATTAGCAAGGCACCCAAGAACCACTTCATCTATCTGATTGTAAAAAACCCTGGACCTATTGGCAAGTATAAAAGGAACTTTTGGTGAACTGACAAGAGTAATACGTTACACGATTTGATTTGTTTCTCCCAATCCCAAGCAGCCAAGGAAGTCTGTGTTCATTTACTAAATTCTGAGGAAAAAGAAAAACAATACAGACATACTCCAAATCCTTACATTTGTGTATTCCTATATTATTCATCTGAAGAACCTCAAGAAAAAGGAACTTTTCTACACTTCTACTTATGAACCTTGCATTACTTGTACAGGACTGCAGACACTTCTAAAATAATTTCTCTTAATAAAAGCACCTACATTTTACACTTAAAGTCATGCTTTCATGTTATAGGCACAGCAGGAAAATCTAAAACTGCTAATTTAACAGGGATTCTTATTTCATAAATAACTAAAAAAAAACTCAACATAGTGGGTACAAAAATTTCTCCAGCAGAACATGTTGTGACAAACAAACTCCTATAAAACAATATTTTCCTTCAAAATGTTTGCTAAGGATCACATGGGCGTCTTTCCTGCATTCTACTTTTCACGATCCGGACTATGCAACATCAGCTCTAACAAGGGCTGTCAGCTTATTTACACAGACTAGCTAATAAAAAACTAGCAATGCCCTTGCAAAACTGTATATAACATGAGAATAACATAAACAATAATGGTGTTGTCACCTGAGATTTTTGAACAGAAACCCCCACTATACAGTTCCCTTTAAAGGTCAAATAAGGGAACATCAATCTGTTCTACTCATTCTTTCATACAGGATGGGCAGTAACATAGCATATTTTTAATCATTTTATTAATTCTAACAATTTTAAAACAGTATTATTGAATAGCCAATTAAATGTCTCATGGCTGTTTCACAGACAATTTAGACAGACTCAAGAGAGAGTGAGAAAAAGAGAGAGAAAACATAAATTTGCCTACCCTTAATTTGCCCAGGAGCTAACCTCCTTCCCCCATTTTGACAGTAGGAAAACCTGAAAACAGGTTTACCTTCTGTCAACACTATTTACCCCTATTTGTGGCAACTGGGCACAAACAAACTTGTAGGAGATATCTTAGAAAGTGGCTATTTTCTTATTCAGCCTAACACAAGCACATTGAGTTAACTTTAGAAAGCGTTAATAACCAATTACCAATTCCTTCAGCAATTGTACTAGACTAACATGAGGGCGCATGTATGCAAACTAAAATCCATTGCCTCCTTATCTCAACCCTTGCACAGTAATCTTTAAGCTAAAACCATTATTTTTATATACATGGCAGAGCTATGCTCTACTCAGGGCCCACATACGTCACTGCTTTTCCTTCTGTTCATATAACTGCGCAAAACTCGCTTTTGCCAAAAATAGTAAGCAAAGCTTCTCTTCCGCTCTCTGCGCTGTCATCTCTTCTTTCAAAACTTTTCGGAGGTCGAAGTGTCAAAGCAAACCTTACCCATAGCCCTGCTAGGTTGCTAAATGCAGACCTTTGACCTGTGACCCTTACCAGCTGTCCCATTTTTGTGCAAGGCTTTCCATGCGGTCTTTCCAATTCAAAGCAACTCTGGAGAATCACAGCTGAAAGGCAGTCCTGTTCCATCTAATAATTTTAAAGGTAGGATCTAACTTCTGCTGTGTTTTTTTTTCAATACTTGTCTCTATCTGTGTGCAGTGTATGGTGTGCAATCTAGTAGTCCAGAGGTCAGCTGTTTGTTCTATACTTGCATGTGTATATTACTGAAGCCTGAGATCAGTTTGAAAACTGCCCTGAGTGGCAGAACTGCTTTTAAATAGTGAATTTTGCCCAATTTCGACTTTGGTGGTAGGGGCACTTAAAAATGAATAACCTACAATATTTTGGCATATTAGGGATCCCCAGGGTGTCCTCTAGATATCCCAGGGATGGGGGATCAGAAATGTATAAGGTACATCCTTAAAAATAAGTTTTTATATGCCTGGATAAAGTGAAATTTCACATTGCACTCCCCACATCATGGTAAAGTGCTACTCAAATCCAACTTTGATGCTAGGAGCTATATATTATTCACAGTATGATTATCAGACATTACAAAGATCAAAAACAATTTTAGGGCAATTATTTTTAATAAACTTTTTTTCATATAATCACAATTCCTTTTTTTTTTTTATAAATATTGATCACCAACCCTTTTGATGGTTCCACATATGAAAAGCAAGCCTCATTCCTTTCCTATCACCTTTAAATGTATTCATTTATAACTCTAAGCACAGAAGCCTTACTTGAAACATGAAAAGTCTGCGTCACTTTTAAAGGACAGTAATTATTTAACATCAGAACCACGGTTGTGCTTGTATAAAAAAGCATTAAGAAAGAAAATCCCTTTTAATCTTTTCTCTGTTATCCAAAATAATGAAACTGTCTTTTCTGACTTTTAAAATCAGCAGTTTTTAATGCACGTTTTCAAACCATGTTTGCACTAACTTAAAATCTAGTTGACTCGGCAGTTTCCTTGTGGCTTGGGGCCAAGAATAGCCATGTGTTGTTGACACAGCTGTGTTCTGACCAGCAGGCGCCAACATCTCACGCCTTTCAAGCCAGCACAAATCTATCGTTCTGTAATGTCGTGTTTATTTCAGCAACAACCAATTCACTCAGATGATGTGAATGCCTTTCAATATTAATATAATGTATCTAAGGAGACTACTGTAACATTTTGCATTTTAGTCCTAATTGTGTGAAAGCACACAAGTTCGGTTTTCCCTTCCTTTCTATGAGGCCTATTTTATTCCTATTGAATGTGAATTCTGATTTATCTTTACCAGTGTGGCAATTTGCACATATCTATAGTTTCTTACTTTGTCAATTTTAATGGTAGCGTGCAGCTATTTAGCATATGTTACATTATTCATTCCCTGAATTTTAAAATGTAGTACTTTAAATGACATTTGCATAACAGAATGACAACAAAAAACAAATTTAGCTCATTCCAGACATTTTCAGAAGGGGGTCATACAATCATAACACACAACACAGCGCACTTAAGACTAGCCATTCTTACACAAAAAACATAGTCTATTTTACTGAAACAAGTACTTTCAAGCATGTTAGTCCACAACCACACACAAAAAAAACAATTAACCCACAAATCAACACTTAGGACAGCTTACAGACTGTACGCAAAACCAAACTATTTGTAAATACTAATTGTAAGTCATATTTACAAGAAGAGCTCTCAAAAGTAGTCCAAAAGACTGCACCAAAACAGCCCAAAAGACTGTTCCATGTTCAAGAAGCCAAAATACACCAAATTCGCCAGTTTTGGCTGGTAGAACACTCAAAAAGCGCTCTGCATATCACCACTTATGAATGTTACTAAGTGCGCAGATCAGGATCCGTTTTATATACCTATTTAGTTCCATGGGGTACTTAGTCACCAAGGAAGAAATATTTTTTTATACCTAAACCTATTTAGGTATCCCCTCTGAGGGGAGTCAGCTGAGTACTTACTAAATCCATATTGGTACCTCCAAGACAGCAACACTTTCTACGAAGTGTGCTAGAAGCAGGCATGTCAAGAATATTATAGCATATATAATATTATACTCCAAGTGACACTTAACACAATGTGTGCCGTTCAAGTTTTCAAAGTTAGAGAAAAATCTCCTCATTACCTGCCTTCATTTGCTGCAGCAAACAAACAAACAAACAAGAATCTTGGCCAAGTCATTCCAAACAAAAGTGTTGCTACAGCAACCTCACCAAACCAAAGTCTCCAGCTTCCAACTGCCAAGTTCTGAGTGACCTAACGGTAGTTTTTTAGAATACTCACACCAAAGAAGTTCTCAGTCGGGAGCGGCAAACACTTGGAGGATCAGATCAGGAAGACCAGAAATATACTGGGCCGCAGAGACAAAAAATCTCCGTGTGCAGGGTACCTCCTCAGTAGATTCCTGTCCTGTACTCCTCAGTAGAATACTGTCTCCCTTCAAGACCACTCCCTTGGATAGCCGCTTCACCGATGAGCCCCACGTTGGGCGCCATTTGTAGAAATAAAAACCTTTTTAGGGGTTCACTGATACACCTGGTCCTTAAAACCAACAAAGAAGAGATTGGCACGGAAGCTGTAATATCAAAAAACATATTTTAATAACCTCAGATGAGGGAGATTGCGTCATACGGTACCCGCAGGCCACTGTAGGAGGCATTCTAATGAGTGCAGAGAACAGGGTCCTTATATATGCATTTGTTACATAGTCGGCATAAAATCAAGGGGAGGTCCTAGCACATACAAGCATGCTAATTGACTAATATGGGTATACAAAATTTGCTTGCTCCACAAAGTGGGAGGGGAGACTAAACTGCTTACATCAGTAAGAATAGCCTGACAGTTCTATACTAGGAGCAGGTGCATTCTACCAGCTAGGCCTTTCTGAGCATGTGCAAGACTCTGGAAGAGGGAGAAAGCACATGGCGAGCACATGGCTAACTAAAATGGCTGCCAAGAACAAAATGGCTTTCAGCTCATGCTAACAGCGATTCCTGCAATCTTTAACACCTCATTCAAGAATCTTATCCCTATCTCCCTTAACAACCCCAACACCCCCATCACCAAAACATCTGCGTCAGAGCTGCACTGCTTGCTCCACAACTGCAGATCTGCAATCAAACACAAATTGGAAATCTCTGATACTATCACCCACCAGAATCTTGACATGTTCTTCCTCACTGAGACCTGGTTTAATGACTCCTCTCATACTTTGTTTGATCTTCTGGTACCCACTGACTACTCTATCCTCAGAAATGACAGGGCAGACAAAATTGGGGGCGGTGTCGCTTTCATCGTCAGGAACTCCCTTCAAATGAAAGCCTTCCCTACCACCCTTTTCCGTACATTCGAATGCCTATCCCTAGAACTTCAAATACATCACGGCTCACCCTTTAGATTCCATGCCATCTACCACCCGCCCGGCAACTGCTCTTCCTTTGTGGAGGAACTGACTGACTTCATCAGTGATCAATTTTCTCAAAGTGACAGACAGATCTTCCTGGGTGACTTTAATCTCCACTGGGGCTCTTTGGAAGACTCGGCTGCCATCAAGCTTGCCACCTTTCTCGCAGCCAATGATCTCTTTCAACATTGCTAGGAAACCACACATTCCAAGGGCTCAATTCTGGACCTTGTCATATCCAAAGCAGACCTGCTGACTACGGCTCCCCCATCCATGTAGAGTGGTCTGACCACTTCCTCATTCCCTTCCGCTTTCACCTATCGCACGTTATAACTCTCGGCCAACCTAAAAGAGCTACTACCTGGTTCCGCAACACTAAGAACATTGATCTTGACACTTTTTGTGATTCTGCTATGGGGGCACTTCCTAGACTAGACCCTAACGTGGATGTCAACGTTCTCACTTCTCAGTGCCTCTCAGTACTAGCAGTCGAAATCGACAATGTCGCTCCACTCCAAAGCAAAGGGAAAAGACCCACCCCCTCAGCTCCTTGGTTCAATAAAGCTCTCTACGATGAAAGGAAAAACCTTAGAATCCTGGAGAAACATTGGAGAAAATCTCCTTCCACCTCCAATCTCTCTCTTTTACGTTCAGCAAGATCCAAATATCACAACCACATCTTCCTTGAAAAAGCATCACATTTCAGATCCCTCCTGGACTCAGCCAAAAACAGACCCAAAAAACTTTTTGACCTCATCAAAAACCCAAACTGTTCTCCCCTAACCATTAAGCCTGAGGATTCCACAAAGAAAGCAGCAGATTTTGCTATATACTTTGATGAAAAGGTCAAAGCACTGGTGGATCAGGTCGCCCACCCCACCCCCATTGAGGAGCGGAAATCCTTAGTTACCTGGCAGAACTTTGACGTCATCTCGGAAGATGACCTCCTCAAATGCATCCTCGAAACTAAACCCTCCAACCATTCTTCTGACCCCATCCCTAGCGACATCGCCATCGATTTCTACACCTATACTCTCTCTTACTGGACCAGGCTAGTCAATCTCTTCCTCAGTCAAGGCTCCCTCCCGGTTGCCCTCAAATCAGGACAGGTCACCCCTCTTCTAAAAAAAACCTCCGCCGATGCGAACGACCTCAACAACTTCCGCCCTATCACCAACCTCCCTTTTCTTTCGAAAATCACCGAAAAATGCGTTGCGAAACAACTTTCCTTACATATTATGGACAATAACCTCCTCGACGTCTTCCAGTCTGGCTTCATCCAAAATTGCAGCACTGAAACAGCCCTGCTGCAAGTGATTGATGATGCGCTGCATATACTCGACTCTGGGGAATCGTGTCTTCTGATTCTTCTAGACCTCTCTGCAGCCTTTGACACTGTTAATCATAGCACCCTCCTCAACACTCTTCAACAGAGAATGGGATTGGATGGCACAGTGCTTAAATGGTTTGCCTCTTTCCTCTCGGACAGATCCCAAATGATCAAGATAGCGAACAGTCTTTCATCTCCATTGGCTGTAGGCCAAGGCGTCCCTCAAGGTTCTATCCTGGCACCCACTTTGTTTAATCTCTACCTGGAACCATTAGGGAACCTTCTAAGCAAATCTGGGATCCATTACCATCTTTATGCGGACGACACTCAAATCTACCTTAAGGTGTCTTCCGCACACGATCTCTCACTTCTCAACTCTACTTTCAACTCTATTCACAACTGGATGTTAGCTCACCAACTCATTCTTAATCCCGCCAAAACTGAATTCCTCCTCCTCTCTCTCACCTCCTCCTGTTCAATCTTGGATGGATCAGCTGAACCTACTCAACAACAAACCCATCATTGTCGACAGCGCTAAATCCCTAGGTGTCATTCTTGACAAAAGACTCAACCTAATCTCCCACATCAACTCGATTGCCAAGAACGCACGTTACCAGTTGCGCCTTCTATGGGGGATCCGTCGGTTCTTCCCGGAGAAAGACTTAAAAACCTTGGTACAATCTCTGGTTCTCTCAAGACTGGATTATTGCAATTCCCTTCTGACGGGCCTACCCAAATCCCACCTCTCCCCTCTCAAATCCATCCTCCATTCAGCAGCTCGCTTCATTTCATGGTCTAAACGAAGCGACCACGTCACTCCCATCCTGTCCTCTCTTCGATGGCTTCCGATCGAGGCAAGATCTACTTACAAAACTGCCTGCATCACACACAAAGCCTTACACACGTCCTCCCCTCGTTACCTGGCGAATAAATTGAAACTGTCCGGTGGCTCTCGCCCTTCTCGCAATGCGGAAAAGCTTCAAAAGGGAAAGATCGATGGCGCAATCCTTCTCAGGCAATGCGGTGAGAATCTGGAACTCGCTTCCCCCATTGCTCCGCGCCACCTCCTCTACCCGGATCTTCAAAGCTGACCTCAAATCTCTTCTCTTCCAAAGACACTTTCAGAACTAATACTTTCAATTCTCAGGCCCCTCGAAGTTTGCTCTTCATTGTAAATTTGTACTTTTTCCTGTACATTCCTCACCCTGGCGTGCTGTGTTGGATTTTATGTTTGTGTACCCTTCATTTTAAGTCTCCTGTTTAATTCACGCCCTCTCTACTCCCTCAAGGAAGTTCTTCCACTTTAGGAAATTCTGTACTCCATACCTATAGAAGGGCCGTCCCAGTGTGTTCTGAGTGACTGCCACTTATTGCAGTATTATACCTCTATTTGTATCTTGTTTCTTATGTATCATGCACACCTGTCACTTTTTCCTCCTGTAACGTATACCTCTTTTTGTATCTTGTTTGTTTTTGTTATTTGCACAATTGTCACTTTTTCCTCTTGTAATGTAACGCTTGCTTTTGTATTATGCTCACCTGTAACCTTCTCCTCATGTAATGTTACTGTTCCTATTGTGAAGCGCTCTGACACCTTCGGGTAAAGTCCGCGCTATATAAAAACGCATAAATAAATAAATAAATATCAAGAGATCCTACACATTGGCGGGCTAAGAAAAGATGGCTATCGCCAGTAACATAAAGGCTAGGGCTGGCTACATCAAAGTGGCGGCCATGTTGAAGCGTGCGTTTTACGCTGGTAACTCTCACCGAATTGCAGACCCTATCATGGACGCAGTCTACTAATACGGTATTTAAGAGTTAAAATACATTTAAATTATGTTATGTGAATAATGAATACAACACATCTACTGCACTTTTACGTATTAACATTTCTTTCACAACGCTGACAAAATCTGTGAACACCTTTGTGATATCTGTTCACCATACATGTTATCGTTTTTGTTTTGTTTTTCTTGTCAAATGTCTCTTCTAGTGTTCAAAAAAGAAACAACAGCCATTCTATAATGGCCGTCGCCTTAACGGTCTCACACACGTAAAGGCGTCCCACTTTCTTTGGCAGGATCCGGTCCGGAGCCTCCGACTCAAGCTCCGCCATTGCCAGAGTAAAGGAGTCCCAGGTCGAATGCACGGGCTCGGGAGGACGCTACTAGGCCTCGGGGTGCTGGTGGCCTCTTGTCGAGGCGCACGCCAGTGTACACCACACGCCAGAGCCGCAGGGCACCTTGCAAGTACAAAGGGAGGGCGCAGGGACACCTTAACTTCCTGCCCCAAGGTACCAACCGCCGCCTGGGGTTCCTTTTGCCCTGCGCCTGCGCGTTGGAAGTCAAGGGCTCCCACCATGGAGAAAGCAGCGGGGTGTTTGAAGTACCTGAGGTAATTTAGTGCATAAAAAGCCTGTCGTGCAAATACCGAAAGCCTAAACTGACACCAATTTGTTGCTTTAAAAGACTGGCTTCGATTTGGACTGAAAAAAAAGAATGACATACTGAACACAAAGTGGCCAATTCACACAGGCATGCATGAGAAAGTGAAGTAATACGCCAGTAACACCTTCGTAAATTGGCATCAAAGTCACCAAATGCTAATATTCATATACAACTTGGGGCAAGTTCAGAAAGACATCCACGTGTATATAAAGTGGTACTATTTAATTTACTCAAAAATGTTTGTGTGAATTGGACCCGTAGTTTGGAAGGCAGGGCTTCTTTGAGTGGGATGAAAAAATTGTGTGTATGTTTGGGGGGGGGGGGGGGTGTTGTCTATAAAAGGGTCGTGGCCCATGGTATAGGCGTACTTAAGCACATAAAGTAACTTCTTTGATCTTCTCAGTGTGCCACCCGACTGTTATTTTGTTGCCTCTCAGCTTTCTGTTATTGCAGACAGATAAATAACACAACTGACATACACCTTACCCCCAGCCAGGACTGTCGGCCGTTAGCTGTTTAAGATAAATGAGTAACAATGAATTTTTTGTGAATAGTATTGAAAATGTTTTCATTCTGAAATTATGAGACCGTAAGATAAACATTACGAGGCCTGTGGAAAGGTGGTTTTCTTCAGTGTCTTAATCACTCATATATTCACTTTATGTTATGCATGAACACCCTTTTTCTTACATCTCCATCTGCTTATCTTACACTTCATCTCTTTCCTCTTCAGCACCCTTTTTACACTCCCTCCTCCTGAATGCCCTTCCTCACACCTCTTTCCCTTCACCACCCCTCAAGCACAATGCACCCACTCACCTGTAAGCACTGCATTTTCTTTTGCCTTGTCGATATTTTGATAACTGTGTACAGGGCACAAGTAAAAAAAAAAAAAAAAAAAAGAGAAGTGGAAGGACTAACCAAGTTGGGCAGTATGCACGTGACATTATGGTGCGTGACATTGCACGTAGCAGTCCAGGAAATGGTATCACAACCCATGACCTCACTGGAAGTGATATCACAAGAAGTGACATCAGATCTTAACACCTCGCACATATGTTTAACAGGTCTACCCTGAGTACATTTGAGTGCATTACAATATTTAACAAATTAGATTTTACGTCTGGGTTGTGCCAAAAAAGTGACGCAACACAGACGCATAATCTGGGCCTCAACTTCTACATTTACTTTTTAAAACTCTGCCACAAAGAAATTTGGCAAGGAGAAACGTGGCAGTAAATCTGTTCTGCCTAACTGGTTGCAAATTTTGCATTTTAAAATATCTAATGGGGTTAAGGCACCTGCTGCAGAGATCTTTGTATGCACAGTAATTCTGAAGGAATCGTAATAAAGGAAAGCTAACTCTGGAAGTTAACATATTTGCTGGAGAGATCTGGGTTTTGTCTAGTTCCAGTTTTGAATCAAAGTAGCATAGAGGGTTAATATGCCTCCTGCAAAGCACCCTGTAACACGCAGATGACAGATTTGTATTTTATGTAGATGGGTAAGTAGGTTACTACTTTTAACACAGAGATCCTTTTGTTACTTGCAGTTTATATAAATTGTAATCGTTCTAATATAGCAAAATGAGCTATGAAGCCATGTGACTCCTATACATTGTAACCATTACTATCTTATGTAACAAATCCTGTACATTGATTTACACAGGGACAGTCCTAGGTTTTTTGGGGCCTGGGCAGGAAGGTAATGTCTGAGGCCCTCCTAACTTGCAATCAACATGAAATAACAGAAAATGATATAATAGAAAGTGCCATCAACTGCCTATTGTTGAGTGACTTTGCAAGAAGCAACCTTGGTGCGGATTTCAGTAAAAATGCATAAATATTAACACTAATAAAATAAGTACATCTATTTTAGATTTCATCTATTTTAGATTTCAATCAATTGGAAAGGACGATGGAAAGGTTTGGCCTTGGTCTCTCCAACACTTATAAGTTCAATTAAATGTTAACAATTTGTTTTCCGATTAGTGCATTCGATATGTATATGTGTTTGCAGATTTTATAGAGCGCAAACCAAGCCAAAAGACTCTTAAGCACTGTACACAGTCAAAGACACAGTTAGCATGTGATAGGAGTAGATGTTTGTGGATCGAGACTGCATCATGATTTTTTTTTTTTAAGTTGAGTATTTGCTGTTTACTAAATTGGAGCTGATTTCGGGCTGTCTGTATGGATATGGGAATAACATTCCAGATCCTTGGGGAATAGATAGGAAAGGCCTTTTTCTTGTTTTTTCTCTTTTTAGCACTTTTTCTTCTGTCTGAAGGTGTTCCTGATGCGGGTGTGTGGAGGACCACTGGAGATGGCAAGCAGTCATCCAAGAAGGCAAGGGTGTCAGTCATATAGTGCAAACCTAGCCGAAAGCAGTGGAGTACTGTACAGGGTCAATGACAAGCATAAAGTCAATGAGCGATGGGAAAGGTAACTGGTTTGGGACTGTTAACACATTGTGATAGCTTTGCAGATAGTGCAGGAGAGCGTAAAGATGGTGTAGGCCGGCAAGGAGGATCTGTGGAGTTCCATCACAGTGCTATGATGTGGTCATATTTCTTCATGTCCTAGTGAGGTGCGCTGCAGCATATAGAATGCCATTAAGGGGGCCAGTGAGGATTAAAATTCCAAGATGGTTTCCCAGATATCCAGTGCAAGATAGGGTATGTGCAGAAAATATATGAAAGCAATTAAAACAGTGGAAAATAGCTTGACTTCTATTAAAGTCTATTAATCACTGAAAAACTCCAGAAACTACCAGAATACAGTCATATGGAGGCTAAAAGGGTTTAATGTCATGGGCCATAAGCCATGGGTACAACATCCTATCAACGTCTTCTGAAGCCTTTAAATGTTCTGATACTAATAATTAGTAGGCACTTACATGGTTCTAGAGTACATTTCATTTTGTAAATTGGCACAATGCTGATTCATTTAACAGATTTGAGATACATCTTCTCTCATTTGATTTCTCCTAATTTTGAACCAAACCTGGAAAGTACACGTTTAAATGCAATTAAATTAGACTGCGAGCCTGGCCCACTAACCAGTTCATTTCCTTGGGCCTCACACTGCTAGACTATGGCTGCAAGGCCCATGGAAGAGAGGCCAGGCCTCTAGGGTTGAGTCTGATCAGTATTTTACCGCCATGGATAGTATTTTTGTGTCTAAAGCAGAGCAAAAAAGAAAAAATTCTAGTAAAATCTCTCAAATCAGAAGTGCACAAAATATAAAGACAAATGGTGTAAGCAGAGGTCTTCAAATTGGTGCAAAGCTCCCCTGGTAGACCTCAGTTTATCATAGGGGTGCATCAGCCTCAGCAGTGGCTGAGATTAAGTCAAGTATTACATCCTTCACTTTTTTGTTGCCCTAAGAGATACAGGTATGCTCAGACGTGGTCCCCTGCACACTGTCCCTGGAACCAAGCTATACCTGGCTGATTATCTCTAACTATGGAAGAGCCTGTCCTGGTTTGCTTGTGTTCTGGCTCAGGGAGGACCTGGCCTGGTAGTTTGGCCTGAACTGTTCCCATTGGAGCAGGGTCAAGACTGATTTGCATATGGCTGGGTCCAAACTGAGGTGGCATGGTGTGCAAAATAACGATGGAGTGGGATGCAGCCTGAGTAATTACCAGTTGCTGTGATGAATTCAAGCATTCCAGCCATCACTTTTCGTATAGTTTTTTTTTGTGGACAGTAAAATATAGCCATAAGTTGGGCACATTGGACCCATAACCGCACAAGGCCATGATCCCATTGCATTAGCTGCGTGATTGATAGCTATGCCATTCAGAGAGGCCTCTTGTTCTGGGCCTTGCAGCCATGGTCCAGTGCTGCAAGGCCCAGAGCAGCAGGCTTCCTCCCTTGGGCCTCTCAGCACTGGGTCATGGCTGGTAAGTCTAGGGGAGGATGGACCTTTCCTGACTTTCGCAGCTCTGGATAATGGCTGTGACGTACATGAGAGAAGGGACTAGTGGCATAGTAATGTAGCCATGGGCCCTTATGCAAGAAAATGATGCCAGACAGTATAACGTAGCCAAAATCTGGGTGCAGTGGGTCCAGAACATCCATGAGCTCTGGTGCCATTGCACATGCACTACTGATAGTTACACCCCTGAGAGAGGCCTCGAATGAGCCTGACAGCCATACTCCTGCTCTGCTAAGCTCATGGACTGGCGCCTCCTCCTCTGAGTGTCCAACCTGGCTGACTGCAATACACAGGGGAGGGCTGTCCTCTCCCTGGCCTCACAGCTCTTGAACATGGCTTCAATGCCCATAGAAGAGAGGCAAGTAGAACAGCAATGGTGCCATGAGTGCTGGTGCAAAGTAAAAGCGTCACCTCACTCTTGTCCACTGGCTGCACAGTAAAATAAAGCCATAATTTGGCCACATTGGGTACTTAATACCCCTGGGCTCAGTGCCACTGCACCTGCTGCACTACTGATGGCTGTGCCCGGGCAGAAAGGGAATATGTTAAGCCTCTCTAATTTGCACGCAACGGGAAATCACAGGAAATGACATCCCAGGACATGGACTTTGACATCGACCTATGCACAGACCCATGGTATTGAGCTGTGAGACAGTGTCAATGGGGCACAGGGGAGGGTCCACCATGAGGCACACCCCACCTCTTAGGCCTCTCAGACATGGTTTAGCGATGAGAGGATAAGGTGAGGGAACCGACCAACCCATGGATCTCGCAGCACATAAGCATGGCTGCAAGGCCCAGGGGAGAGGGGCCCTACCCATGGCCTCACAATGCTACACCATGGCTACGAGGCATAGGTTAGGGCCTCCACTCTCCTAGGCCACGCAACCATGGTCTAGTGCAGGGGAGCCCAGGAGAGGAGACCCACAATTGGGAGCCCTCTACCATTGGCCTCACAACAATAGTGTAGCACTGCAAGCCCAGGGGAAGAGTGTTCCCTCCCATGGACCACTGCACCATGATTCACAGCTGTGAGGCCCTATAGAAGTGTTGTCCCATCCTCTGGCCTCACAGCAATGATGTAGTGCTGCAAGGCCCATGGGATGTGGCCCCACTGACCTGGGCTTCACATCCATGGTCTGGTGCAGCGAGGCCCTGCAGCAAGGCCCAGGGAAGGAGAGTCCCCTTCACGTCAAGAGCCAAGTAGTGTGGCCAATTTTCGATTATCATTTCACTGGACAATTTGTGCCTTTGGAGAAGCACTGCACATGTGGAGACCTATTTTGTGTGCAGAGACTTCGGAAGAGGTTTATTGGGGAGCAGGGGAACTAAGAGTCACATAGCAGATTTGGGGGGATTTATTCTAAATCCCTCCTCTAAAACAGGTAATGTCAAAAGATTACTCAGCTGGAGATTTAGTTTATCGAGCATGATTACTCTTCATACTGTATTTGAGTTCTAATCCCTTTGCCCCCTGATGTAAGCCTTCACTGCTCATAATTGCAAATTTTGAGCAACAAAATTTAGAAAATGAACTCCTCTGGTATCCAAATAGAATATAATAGTCCTAGCGTTGACACATCAGTGGTAAATATCAGTATCTACCACACATACTGTCCATTAAGTACCAACTGCCACATGACCTGGTCCAACTGGTACGTTTTAACCAAGGAACTAGAATATTTGACATCTAATCTCAGTTTTATGATGGAAATAATCACCATATTCTAAATTTGAGCAGGGCCATAACAGAGGGCGAACACCCATCACAACGCATGCGTTACATCGCATGCGTTTACGTCGCAAGCGTTACAACTCATGCGACGTTACGACGCGGACCATTACCATGCGTCCCATTACATCGCATGCGCTTTTAAAACGCATGCGCTTTTAAATCGCATGTGGTGTAATGGACGAGAGTCGGACGAGGACAGAGTCGAGCACCGGGACGGACGACGCGAGGAGAGAGAGGTAAGGGGGATTGTGCGTAGAGTGTAGTGTTTAGGGCAGTGTCTGGTGGTCGTAGTGTAGGGCAGTGTTTTAGGCTTTAGGGTTTAGGCATAAGGGGGATTGTGCTTAGAGTGTAGTGTTTAGGGTTTAGGGCAGTGTCTGGTGGTCATAGTGTACGACAGTGTTTTAGGGTTTAGGGAAGTGTCAGGGGGGCGTAGAGTAGGGTACTGTTTTAGGGTTTAGGGTCGGGTCAGGGGGTCGTAGTGTAAGGTAGTAATTAAGGATTTAGGAGTTCGGCTTTAGGGGGACGGGCGTAGGGGGTAGGGTCGTGCTGGGGGTAGTGCTTTAGGGTTTAGGGTAGTGTATTGTTTGGTACTGTATGGTAGTGTTGTGAAGTGTGTGTTATGTAGGGTAGTGTACTAGCTTGGGGTGTTATTTCGGGGAAAAAATCGTGATGTTAAAGCATGCGGGGTGTTTGTGTGCGGTGTGATTGTGTTTTGTATGCATTTCAATGGGGAAGCTAAATAATGGTTTGCGTTGTGAAAGCGTGCGTTGTGAATGTGTATGCGATGTAAAGACGGCGATGTGAATGTTTGCGATGTAAACGTTTGCGATGTAGCATCATACATCCATAACAGAGCGATGGTTCCCTTGGAGGGGCAGCCCCTCCGCCTTATTACCAGAATCACTGAAACCCTAGTTGTGGTCTAGTGGATTAGTTGCAGATATGGAACCAGGAGACATGTTTTTTAATCCTGGACTCCCATTTGGCCAAATTGTGTGCTTGTGGACAATTACTTTAATTAATTTATTGTCAATGCCACTGGAATTATGCGATTGTGCAGCGGGTGCATTTTTCACATAATTATAGATTTGCCGCATAATCCATCATCTGCTGCATAATCTGCAGGTTTAACAAAAACAATTTTTGTTTCTAGCTCAAATGATTATAACACGACACCTGTTGCCACGCAGCTTAAGATCCCTTGCAAAGCTAGTTAGGTTACCTTTCTGTTGCTTATTGCTACATTTGGATGTTGAATTGGTACTAATTAGGTGCAAACAATTCCCATTGTTAATATGTGCAAAAAGGACAATATAGTGAAGTAATACTATCATAAAATGTGACGAACTACGCCACATAATATGCCTTTTCTTGGTGCATAATTTACTCATCCCTGCTGCATAATTTGACCCTCCCCTGCCACATAATACCAATGGCCCTGCTTATTGCTCTGCTGCTCCTTTTTGGCAAGATTGGAAGCATTTTGATTGAATGTAAAAACTGCTAGTTACAGAGATTTTTAAAAATGTAGTGAATATTTCCTGAGAGAAGGGAGGAGCCCATTTATATGTAGTAGTCACCTAAATGCAGTACAGTGGTAAATATATAGCCTTTGTACCAAGTAGCAGTGTACTGAGTAATAATGAATTAATTGAAACATATTTAATTTAAAAGTAATATTCCCAAAGGGTAAATGAAAATAAATCACACCTACATAAAAAATTGTAGTTTTATTTAATACGTGACCATTTGTGGTGATGGACGTCTCCAAGGCCGAGCTGGAGTACATTTATGACTGTCTTGGGACCTTTTTGGCTGAAGTAACTGAAAAAGTGCAGTTTGTGAATAGCAATGACTTACTCTTATGTGGGTGGGTGTTTTGTTTTTGCATGCCCCTCCCATTTAGATGTAAGTGTTCCCATTTTCCAGCCCCTCCCCAGGCCCTTCCCACATTTACTACTCAAACATAGACCTTCACAATCATAGATTTCTGTATAGAAAAGATAGGAGAGTTTTACAATTAAATTATATATATATATATATATATATATATATATATATATATATATATATATATTTATATATATTCACTGAAAAAACCATAGGTTTTAGGGACAGTTATAGTTAGTTGGACATTGCACTCGTACAAAACCCGTGAAATTCCCCCGTTATAGTTAGTCCAGCTAACTATAACTCGCGCCCCCGCAATGCACTGCTGATGACGTCACATATTACATCACTCATGACATGGTCAGTGACATCACTGATGACATCACTGATGACATCTCAAATGACATCACTGATGACATCACTGATGACATCATCCAGTGACTGTGTGTTTCTGTAAAGTTTATATATTTTTAATATATATAGGAAAAGTCGTATTGAAGAATGAGTGGGTGTGTAAGTGTCTGTATGGATGATTTAGTAGGTGCGTGACTGACTCTAAGTGAGTGATTTAACGTATCTTACTGAATGCATGGGTTAGTGACTAAACTGGGTGAATGTCTGTATCCGTCTGTCTGTTGCTGTGTAAGTGGCTGCATGTGTTTGTGAATAGCTACATGAGTGTCTATATGAGTTATTGAATGCTTGTCTGAGTATCTGTATGGGTGCCTGAGTGTTTGTGTGGGAGGGGTGTGTGCAACTCTGTGCATAGATGTGTGAGTGGGTGATTCACTGGGTGGATGGTTTCAAGAGTGCAACTGTGATAGACTGTATGGGTGGGTAAGTGTGTGTAAGAGTGTGTTAGTGAGTGAATGTATGTCCCAGTGGTACATGTGTGAGTAACTACATATGTGAAAGGCAGTATATATGTGTGTTGGAGTATATAAATAGCTATAAGCGAGAGTGAGTGATTGTGATAGTGGCTGTATGGATGAGTGTGTGCTTGTATCAGTGATTGTATAAGAGCGTAAGAATGTGCTACTATTTGTATGAGTAAGTGAGCTGGTATGTGTATAACTGTATAGGTGAGTAAATGGTAGTGTGTTTAATTATTTGCATGACTGACTAGGTGTGTGAGTACCTCTATGGATGAGTGGCGGTGTTTGAGTGTCTATATAGGAGTATGAGTGCATATGATAGTCCTGTACTGAGTGACCGTAAGTATGAGTGACTGTACGGGTGAGTGAGTGGATGTGTGCGTAGACCTAAGAATCAGTGAGTGGGTATGTAGTTATTGGTGTTGGAGTGTCTATGGTTTTGCGAATGGCAGTCTGTAATTTAGAGTGGGTGTATCAAAGGTTATATTAGGGTGTGAGGAGGTGCATCAGATTATCACGTGGATGATGTCATCAGTGATGTCATTTGAGATGTCATCAGTGATGTCATCAGTGATGTCACTGACCATGTCATGAGTGATGTAATATGTGACGTCATCAGCAGTGCATTGCGGGGCGCGAGTTCTAGTTAGCTGGACTAACTATAACGGGGAATTTCACGGGTTTTGTACGAGTGCAATGTCCAACTAACTATAACTGTCCCTAAAACCTATGGTTTTTTCAGTGAATTTCAAAGGTTTTTTAAATGCTAATTTGTAACTATAACGTCCCTGAAACCTATGGTTTTTTCAGTGAATTTCAAAGGTTTTTTAAATGCTAATTTGTAACTATAACATGTCTGAAACCTACAGTTTTTTCAGTGAATTTCAAAGGTTTTGTAAATGACAATTTTTAAATGTATTAATTGTTATATAAATTTTTTTCATACTGATTTCCAAATTTTTTAGAATCAATTTTTTTTTACATATTTTATTTTTTAAATTACATTGTAATTACATTATACGTTACATTACAAAAAATACTTTCTCAGAATGAATTACTTTAGTTTAATTACTTTGCACATAGGCAATAGACTTTTAAGTACAGTAGTTACAGTTGTTGCAATGGGCAACACATTTTCAAACACAATGCAACATTCAGCTCAATGTGAATTTCTAGTTAAATGCAATTAGTTACTTTATGGATTACTTTTCTAACCACATTACTGGATCCTAGATTCAGTCCTGGGACATCTCCTGTAAACAGTTGAGTAAAAGCGTTTTGGTTACAGTCGTGATTTTTAAGGAATATTATTGTACTTTAAAAGTTCACACTTAGAAACTTTTTCTCATAGAATCACCAATGTTATCCTATGGAAGGAAATTCACTTAGAAGTTAAAAACTGTTATCGTTACTTTTTCTTACTCAGTGTTGGATCCTGGATCCAGCACTGGTGCATCTCCTGTAAACAGTTGAAAGAATGCGTTTAAGTCATACAGGCGATTTTTTAGGAATATTTGTAGTTTGTGAAAATCGACACTTTGAAACTTTTCTGCTGAAAACCAGACAATGGATTCCTATGGAAGGAAATTCAAGTTACTGGTAAGTACGGTTAAAATTACTTTTCAGGACCAGTACTGGGCTGAAAGATGCAGCACTGAGGTCTCTCCTGATAACAGGTGAGTAAATCAGAATTCGGATTTCGGCTGATTTTAGAGGAATATTTGTATGTTTCAAAAATCAACACTTAGAAACTTTTTCAGCAAAAAGCAGGCAATGATATCCTATGGAAGGAAATTCAAGTTACTGGTAAGTACGGTTAAAATTACTTTTGAGGATCAGTACTGGGCTAAAAGATGCAGCACTGGGTTCTCTCCTGATAACAGGTGAGTAAATCGGAATTCGTATTTCGGCTGATTTTAGAGGAATATTTTAAAGTTCCAAAACTCCACACTTAGAAGAATTTTCAAGTGAAACCAGTCAATGTTAGCCTATGAAGGAAATTCAAGTTACCGGTAAGTACGGTTAAAATTACTTTTCAGGATCAGTACTGGGCTGAAAGATGCAGCACTGAGGTCTCTCCTGATAACAGGTGAGTAAATCGGAATTCGTATTTCGGCTGATTTTAGAGGAATATTTGTATGTTTAAAAAATCAACACTTAGAAACTTTTTCAGCAAAAAGCAGGCAATGATATCCTATGGAAGGAAATTCAAGTTACTGGTAAGTACGGTTAAAATTACTTTTGAGGATCAGTACTGGGCTGAAAGATGCAGCACTGAGGTCTCTCCTGATAACAGGTGAGTAAATCGGAATTCGTATTTCGGCTGATTTTAGAGGAATATTTTAAAGTTCCAAAACTCCACACTTAGAAGAATTTCCAAGTGAAACCAGTCAATGTTAGCCTATGGAAGGAAATTCAAGTTACTGGTAAGTACGGTTAAAATTACTTTTCAGGACCAGTACTGGGCTGAAAGATGCAGCACTGAGGTCTCTCCTGATAACATGTGAGTAAATCAGAATTCGGATTTCGGCTGATTTTAGAGGAATATTTGTATGTTTAAAAAATCAACACTTAGAAACTTTTTCAGCAAAAAGCAGGCAATGATATCCTATGGAAGGAAATTCAAGTTACTGGTAAGTACGGTTAAAATTACTTTTGAGGATCAGTACTGGGCTGAAAGATGCAGCACTGAGGTCTCTCCTGATAACAGGTGAGTAAATCGGAATTCGTATTTCGGCTGATTTTAGAGGAATATTTTAAAGTTCCAAAACTCCACACTTAGAAGAATTTCCAAGTGAAACCAGTCAATGTTAGCCTATGGAAGGAAATTCAAGTTACTGGTAAGTACGGTTAAAATTACTTTTCAGGACCAGTACTGGGCTGAAAGATGCAGCACTGAGGTCTCTCCTGATAACAGGTGAGTAAATCAGAATTCGGATTTCGGCTGATTTTAGAGGAATATTTGTATGTTTAAAAAATCAACACTTAGAAACTTTTTCAGCAAAAAGCAGGCAATGATATCCTATGGAAGGAAATTCAAGTTACTGGTAAGTACGGTTAAAATTACTTTTGAGGATCAGTACTGGGCTAAAAGATGCAGCACTGGGTTCTCTCCTGATAACAGGTGAGTAAATCGGAATTCGTATTTCGGCTGATTTTAGAGGAATATTTTAAAGTTCCAAAACTCCACACTTAGAAGAATTTCCAAGTGAAACCAGTCAATGTTAGCCTATGAAGGAAATTCAAGTTACCGGTAAGTACGGTTAAAATTACTTTTCAGGACCAGTACTGGGCTGAAAGATGCAGCACTGAGGTCTCTCCTGATAACAGGTGAGTAAATCGGAATTCGTATTTCGGCTGATTTTAGAGGAATATTTTAAAGTTCCAAAACTCCACACTTAGAAGAATTTCCAAGTGAAACCAATCAATGTTAGCCTATGAAGGAAATTCAAGTTACCGGTAAGTACGGTTAAAATTACTTTTGAGGATCAGTACTGGGCTGAAAGATGCAGCACTGAGGTCTCTCCTGATAACAGGTGAGTAAATCGGAATTCGTATTTCGGCTGATTTTAGAGGAATATTTTAAAGTTCCAAAACTCCACACTTAGAAGAATTTCCAAGTGAAACCAGTCAATGTTAGCATATGGAAGGAAATTCAAGTTACTGGTAAGTACGGTTAAAATTACTTTTCAGGACCAGTACTGGGCTGAAAGATGCAGCACTGAGGTCTCTCCTGATAACAGGTGAGTAAATCAGAATTCGGATTTCGGCTGATTTTAGAGGAATATTTGTATGTTTCAAAAATCAACACTTAGAAACTTTTTCAGCAAAAAGCAGGCAATGATATCCTATGGAAGGAAATTCAAGTTACTGGTAAGTACGGTTAAAATTACTTTTGAGGATCAGTACTGGGCTGAAAGATGCAGCACTGAGGTCTCTCCTGATAACAGGTGAGTAAATCGGAATTCGTATTTCGGCTGATTTTAGAGGAATATTTTAAAGTTCCAAAACTCCACACTTAGAAGAATTTCCAAGTGAAACCAGTCAATGTTAGCCTATGGAAGGAAATTCAAGTTACTGGTAAGTACGGTTAAAATTACTTTTCAGGATTAGTACTGGGCTGAAAGATGCAGCACTGAGGTCTCTCCTGATAACAGGTGAGTAAATCAGAATTCGTATTTCGGCTGATTTTAGAGGAATATTTGCACAATGGTGAAGGGAGGGGGCGGGGCCTGAGGTGACATCTGTGCAAACGCGCCCCGTGGCGCGTTTTAAGTTGGGGGATTAAGTCCCCTTGAATCATGAGGGTCCCTACGGGCCAACTAGCCCACCAGGAACCTCCAGTATGCGCCAGGGGCTGCGTTGCAGAGACATTTACAGAGGCCACACCCTTTTTACACCTCTCTGCAACGCAGCTCTGTGGCGCTTTCTGGACGTACCTGGTGGGCTAGTTGCCCCCCAGGGACCCTCAGGATTGAAGAGGATTTAATTCCCCATCTTAAAACGCGCCACGGGGCCTCTTTGCACACATGTCACCTGAAGCCCCGCCCCCTCCCTTCACCACTGTGCAAACGCGCCCCGTGGCGCGTTTTAAGTCGGGGGATTAACTCCCCTTGAATCCTGAGGGTCCCTGGGGTGCAACTAGCCCACCATATAGCTCCAAAAAGCGCCATAGAGCTGCGTTGCAGAGAGGTGTAAAAGGGGCGTGGCCTCTGTACACCTCTCTGCAAGGCAGCTCCCTGGCGCATACTGGAGGTTCCTGGTGGGCTAGTTGGCCCCAGGGACCCCAGTATTCAAGGGGAATTCGTTCCCCTCTGCAAACGCGCCAGGGGCGCGTTTGCAGAGTGGTGAAGGAAGGGGCGGGGCCTACAGGCCCGATCGTTTTTTTTTTGTTTGTTTTTTTTCCCCCCCTGAAGGGGGGCTGTGTGGCCCCCCTTCCTTTTTCCTATTTTTAGGCCCTGGGGACCCCATCCCCCAGGGCCTTTCCCCTTTTTTTTAATTAAAATAAAAAAAAAACGGGAAGAGGGCCGCGTGGCCCCCTTCCCTGGGCCTGTATTGGCCCCGGGGACCCCATCCCCCGGGGCATGGCCTCTTTTTTTTTTATTTGGAGGGGGCTGCGTGGCCCCCTCCTCAGGCCATTTAAGGCCCCGGGGACCCCATCCCCGGGGCCGGCCTTGCACTTTTTTTTTTTTTTTTAATTTTTGTTACTTTGGGGAGGGGGCTGCGTGGCCCCCTCCGTGGCCTCTATTGCCCCGGGGACCCCATCCACCGGGGCCTGGCCTCTCGTTGGGGACTGTGGGGGGTCCCCAAACCCCCACAGTCCCGCCGGCTCCCCGTGTCCTACGGGAGCCGGCATTGCTTTACACATGGGGAGCAGCTAACATGCTGCTCCCCATGTGGAAAGCAATCGGCTTTGGATATTGGAAGAGAGAGCAGGTTTCCTGCTCTCTCTTCCAATATCCAAAGCAAGTTTGCAATGACAGGACGGGAGCCGCGAGGCTCCCGTCCTGTCATTGCAAACAGCAGTGTCCCGGGGTCGGCACCCCGGGACACTGCAGGAGCCGGCCCTGGGGGTGGTGGTCCCCAGGGCCATCAAGGGCTCCAGGAGGGGGGCCGCGCGGCCCCCTCCCTACATTTTGAAAGCCCCGGGGAGGTGGTGGTCCCCGGGGCTCTGGGGTCCAAAACGGACCCCCATTTTAATTTTTCTTAGTGCCCCGGGAGGTGGTGGTCCCCGGGGCGTGTGGGGGCTGGAGCCCCCCACACAGGTTTTTTTAAATAAAAAGAAGCCCCGGGGAGGTGGCGGTCCCCGGGACTGCGGGAGGGCTCAGAGCCCTCCCGCACCATTATACATAAAGCCCCGGGGGTGGTGGTCCCCGGGGCTTGGGGGCCCTTAGAGGCCCCCCACACATAAAATTAACCCCCCCCCAGCATGCCCCCGGGACTTGGCCCACCCAGGGGCCAATTAACATCAAAGCGCGGGAGACCGCGCTTCGATTTTTTTTTTTTTCGGCAGGGTTCGCGCTCCCTGAGCGCATCCTGCCGATTTAAAAAAAAAAATAATAATAATTTTTTTGCCCAGGGGGTCCTTGTGGGACCCCCTGAGCAGACCTAGGGGGTCAGGGTGTTTCTACCCGGCCCCCTTTGTGCGCTTTGCGCACTTGTTTCTGTCCCTCGGTTCTACCGAGGGACAAAATGGCTGCCAACACTTCCTGGTTTGGAGTGTTGACAGCCAATTAACATAAAGCTCGTGCTCGGGAGGATCCGCGGCCCTAGATATCACTATCTTTTTACTTTTGATTTTCTCAGCAACTACTGAACGGATTTACACCATTTAACAAAAAGGGTTCTTTCTGAACCAAGAACTACCTCTTTGCCAAATTTGGTGTAATTCCGTTCAGCAGTTCAGGCTGTAGCCGTGTCTAAAGATTCCTATGGAAAATTGCATGGGGAAAACGCGTTTTGGGACCCCCTTTTTTCTCGGCCCCCGCTTGACGAATCCCCCGAGACTTTCAGGGTAGGAGCGGACCGGAGCGGGCCATAAAGTTTGAAAATTTTGCGAAGATACGTCAACGGCAAGAGAGTTATTTCAAATAGAATGTCGCGGATTTCCTATGGATAATAGGTTGTAACTATAACTATCTACTGGCGACCGCCAGTAGATAATAAATATATATATATATATATATATATATTGTAAAAATGGTTCTGGCTCAATTTATCAAATCACTGAAATTCGCCAGTTATGATTAGCAATATTCAAAACACATGCCATAACTGGTGCAAGTTCAAACTGCAGCGATTTAAATAAAAAAGGGCTAACTCATTAAATCCTGCCTGGTGCCCTTTTTGAATGCGAATATATCAAAAACTACTTGACAGTGTTGCACCAAATTAAAAAAGCATGTTTCTAAGTAAAGTTCTACTTTTATGCCAATTTTGGTTTAAATGTGATCAGCCAGCTGGTTTTGCTCAGTCTTTTGTAAAAATTCCCTAGGGAGCTAAAATGGGAAATTATATACTTTTCACACCTCCACAGTCACCACCTTAACATTTTGTCCCGTGAAAGGATCGTCCCGAAACTCCGCAGGCTGAAACTTAGCTGTCTGAGTTAGTAGATTCAGAAAGAAACATTGATGGACGGAATGCTGAACAATGTCAAAAATTCACCCCCAGTACAGAGATCTGGGCTTAAATCCACAGTTTTTTTTTTTTTTGCTCGCCATTCCAGTTTGATCCTAGCCCTATGCAAATCAGTCTTTACCCTGTTCCCCATGTGAACAGTCCAGCCCGAACTGCCAGGCTAGGTCCTCCCCGTACCGAAAACAAGCATGCTGGGATCATTTTCGGGGTATCACCCCTCACCATCCATGCTACGAGCAAAATAACAATGGATTAAACCCAGATCTGTGACTAGGGCTGAGTGTTTGAAAAGTTTCAAACCTCCGGCCATAATTTTATTATTTGATGTTTCTATGTGCGCCCTAAGTGGCTATGGGTCAGGGGCGGCTCCTCCATTAGGGCGGAGGAGCGTCGCCCCACTGCTTTCTCGCAGTGCGAGAAGCAGAAACATAAAATGGTATTTTAAATACCATTTTATGTTTCTGCTTCTCGCGCTGCGAGAAAGCAGAATGGTATGCCTGGTTGGGGGCGGGCGGGTCGGGGAGGAGTGGCTTGCCCAATGTTGTGGGCCCTGACTGTTTGGTCGTGCCCTCTGGGGCCGACCAAACCAGTCATGCACACTCTGCATTTTCTCTATGTATGCTGCATGCAGCCTACATAGAGAAAATGGCCTTCATACAGGCGCCCGGCTTGGCGTCGTCCACACCAGTCACAACACTGCCATTGCAGCATTGTGATTAGCTTAGGGGAGGGGAGGGAGGATGCCTGCTTCCTGATCCTGCTGGCGGCAGGAAAGCAGGAAAACAGCAGAAAAACACGGGTGTGGGACCCGGCCAGGAGCGGAGGCGGCGTGGGACCCGGTAAAGTAAGTTTTTATTTTTTAAATTACCCCCTCTTCACCCCGAACCCCCACCCGTGAGTCATGCGAGCCGCGACTGCTATGGGTATGCCCAGACGTGGGTCCCTTGCTCGCTGCGTCACTGGATTCAAACTAACCTGGCTGATGAGGGGTGATACCCCAAAACTGGTCCCAGGATGCTGGTTTCAGGACGTTTTAGAGGCTGACACATTTAATAAAGTCCCATGGCCTAGACAGTCGGAGGTGCTGTTGGTTGTCAACTCATACTTAACTGGAAAATCCTTAGATTTTAAATCAAGTAATATCTTGGAGCCATACTGGAATGCTATCACTGTCCCCCTGGACAGGAAATTATATTTCCTACTTATGGTTGGTACTCTTCCCTTAAAAACATTTGCCAGCTAAGGGGTCCTAAATGGTGATCTCTTGTGTCTGACCTGCAAGACCTCTATAGAAACGATTGACCATGTGTTCTTTGTTTGGCCAGGAAACACCGCTCCTCGTCAGAAATGGATCAAACCTCTCTGTAGGCTAATGGAGACCCATAGTAGTAAGACTGCATTGAGGAGCCTTAGATCGGACCCAAATCCTACTTATGCATGTGCCATTGCAAAGTTTTTGGGTTGGGTATGGGCTATCAGACCCCGGTCTGCATGAGTAATTCAAACCAAACACCATGTTTTTTTGCCAAATACCACCGATTTCCTAAATTCTGGACAGTAATGAATTGTACTTCAAACTTATGCGTTTAATCTGTTGTGTTTCGCCTCCAAAGCAATGTATTATGTCCTACAGCACTCCCCTTGTCCTTTTTTTGGGTTTTATCTTTTTGCCATCTATCCGATTTGCTTTGCATTTATTATGGGAACCATGATCCTGATTGTTTTATCATTCTCATGTTCACTCATTCATGTATGTTGTGATGCTTCGGCTCTCATACCAAACTGTATTTTTAAAACTATGATGTTTATACATTTTATGTTTTATTCTTTTGTGTGCTATTATGACAAAATTGCAGAACAAAGCATATTAAAATGCAAAGACTATCCATACCTCTGGGATTTAGTTCGAAAAATCAGAAAGAATGAGGAGAATATCTTTGGCTTAAGTGGCGAGGTTGAGGACCTTCTTCTTTACGCAATTGCTCTGATCCAGTGGATTTTCAAATTATGGTTGCATATTTCCAAATGAGTCTGAGTCATCAAAAGTTCCACAAGCTTGCAATTAATAAGTGGTACTGTAAATTCTCTGCATTTCCCTTCGGCTTCAAGTTGGCAAGCATATAATGCCATCATATATACGATCTGTGTCAGTTCATCTTTCCACATGTTGTTGATTGGCTAATGAGAATGCCAGGAGATCCCTGGCTTTGTGATGAACTGGGTTCAATTCAAATCTGAAACAGTCTCATAGTCTGATATTTATAAGAACTCTTTTCTGCACATCAACGGGACATATGTTCCTTTCTGACAGTATAACGATCAAGCCGAGAAGCCTCTTGGACAAGTTTCTCCATTTGCAGGGACTTAAGACACATTGAGGCAGTTCCCATGCTCACCCAGAGGAGGTGCACAGTGGTGTGGAGGCCACTGCTGTACGCCAGGCACAATGCCTTGACTGCTACTCATAGTCAGAGGCCAGGCAATGTAGGTTTGTATGCTGTGAGTAGACCCAGTCTGTGGCCAAGGGACACAATGTGCACCCAGTGCCTTTTTACACAGCTAAAATCCTTGTGGAGTGTATTCACGACTCCCCAGGTTCTATGCCCAATGCACAACCCTGCACCCCATCATTGCTGTGCACAGTGGGTTTGGGAAGCATGGGGCCAAAGTAGATTGCCATAATGCATAGCTGGAAGTATTTAAAACATGTCAAAGCACACTTAAAAAGCAGTATTTACGATGAGGGTAAGAATATGTTTGAAACAGACAAAGATGGAACTAAAAATCGAGTTGCAGGAAGCCAGTGTCCGTGCCATCATCTAATAACCTTTGAAATTCAAAATCTAGGATAGTTGTATAGCCTTAAACTAGTATAAACATACACTGCTTATGACCTCCCACTTGATGTTAGAGATAACAATATCCCCAATTACATCAGCTATGGAACAGTTGGTTGAAAGTCAAAGACTCCAAGTCAAAGAACAAAACCTTGAAGTTCTTAAAGGTGAGCAGCTAGTAAGACACTGGATCCATAAAGTGAACCTGGCACCAGAAATCACAGCGGAGCTTAGAAAAGGGAACAGAGGGGAAGACGCCAGAACTGAAATAAACACCTAATCCCCTTTGTCCCAAAACATTCAATAGAGGTTATCTCAAGCATGAGCAACATATCCAAATCTTGGTGTTCTAGGTAATCCAAACTAGGAATGAGGCCGCCCAAATCCTAGAGAAGAGCCATGTAGCAGACCGGAGTCCAAACAGACATAGCACAAACTGCAAATGCTGTGCGTACAGCTGGAGAAACAACACATGCTCGAGCCTGGGATTGGATGATAACTGAGCGACTAACCAGAGAATAAAAGATTCAAGAATTCATAGCAACTGACCATTGGAATACAGCAAAAATGTTGTACTACAGAGTTGCTCCCAATAGTACACCCAGTCTTCTAGCCACAGTGGCCAGTAAAAGTCCTTCGCATTGTTCATCGTGTGAGATTTCAGGCCACCAAGAAAAACTATGTATGTTCTTGTAGCCAACCAGTAAACTGATTTTTTTTAAGGCAGAAAAGATGTGTCAAGTGTGATTGGTCCTAGTTGTACTGAACCCATGAGGTGGAGAATTTGTTTCCGCAAAAACAAACACGCACACAGAAGCACACAGTATGTGAGTGCAAGGCAAACAACGTGCCTTTGTCCATGAACATAGACCAAGGCTTAAATAATGTGATGAGGAAGAGGAACAACATTGTAGTTCATCATTTATGTGCTGATTGTTTTATGTTTGTAGACTGTGAACAATCCATTTTAAATATTTTATATAGTAGGTGCCATATAATGGCATTGCCACTTTCACTTTCATTTTATTTGTGGTTCTACTAAGAATTATTCACCTAAAACAGAGGTGTGTGCAGTCAACAAAAAACTATCGCTATGTTTCTGCTTGCACCCTCTCCACCTTCCCCTAACTACCTTGTGTATGTCTGCATGCAGGAAATGACAGGAAATGTTTCACCAACCATGCTTCCAGCCATCCTGGAAAGCACACTATATGAGGAAGAATGAGCAGTTGCTTAGCTACTACTAGCCCCATACTTCTCTTGAAAAAAAGCCATTCTATAAACTAGAAAAAAAGCGCAAGTAATTGTAATTCCATTTATATAGCGCTTACTAACCCTGGCGAGGTGCTGAAGTGCTTTACGCCGAGCAACACACTGCTCCGGAATCCAATGTCCGTGGTTAATCCAGTCGTAATTGTTGGTTATTGGGATTCGTCTTGTGCTCTCAAGAAAACCATTCCATGAAGTTACTTTAGTTTCTTTGTGGTGCATTTAATTAAAAGAGGGTAGGTGTGATCATTAGTAGAGGGATCTGCATGAGTTCATGCAGACAGTTGGTGGGATTAAAAGACGGCATGAAGGAGATTAGGTTTTGTTAGATTGCAGGTATGACTTTAAAAAAAGGAGAGGTTGTGATTTTCTTTTTGAATTTTGAAAATAAATGAGGGCAGTTTGCAGAAAGATAAGAATATAGATTAAGGCAAGCATGCATGTGCCATAGAGTAGACTGTGCTCGGAAAGAGGCGATATGCAGATGAGGGAAAGTAAGGAGAGGGTCATTCGAAAGAAACGCAGAGGGGGCAATCAGTAGTGTTAAGGAAATAAGTTTTTCATGCATGGTTGTGGTAATACAGATGAGGCTTTTTGAGATGGCAAGCCATCTGAGAATGCAAAATTGTAGATAGAAACACATTATTTGCTTGTGAGATAGTGCTGTATTAGGTACTTTGCTAGGCATTAGACTCAGACGAACAGTCTGTCCACTGCTAGGCTACTGCTAGAGCACTGCATCAGCAAAGACAGCTAATCAGATCAGGGTTGGGACTGTAAAGTAATGGCTGAATGCATCTATAGGGAAATATTGAGCATGTCAGGCTACATTTGAAGGATTCAGTAACCTCATGATGATAGCAAGATGAGAGAATACACGTGATATATAATCCGGATATCAAAAGGAGATTCGGCTGGAGTGAAAGTGTTCTCATGTTCACTTATTAAGTTTGACTTAGGATCAATTAGAAAAGCAAATTGGGGTCCTTTTGGATGTACCTAGTTTATCAAGATGCAAGAAAGAGGTAAGAACAGCCTCCAAAGACCTCGGAAGAAATTGCCTGCATTCCCGTGTCCTGAGGGTGAAGACCCAGACACTGAAGTGAAGAGCTTGAAGAAAGGTCCCGCTTTAGATTTCTTGAAGACTTTGTTTTGGAGGGGCTGATGATTGGTTCTTCATGAATACTGCTATTTGGTGGATAAAAGAGGTGAGCGTGGGGCTGTAATTAATTTGTTTCAAGCTGAGGACGTTTCTAGGTCAGACCTACCCTCTTTCAGTCCCTAACTGTTGCGTCAGAAAGGTTAATGACAGTGAGTTGCAGAGATCTCACATCTCATTGTGCTTGTGTTGTGGCTGCTTCTACCTGAAGACAGCCCCGTGCACCTGCTGTGAAAAGCATCACTTTACACAAAGACTAAGACCGGAGGCCAGCCTTTGGAGGACAATATAGGCTGGCCTGTAGTGTGAGCCATTTAAGGACAGTGGCCTGCTGCATCTGTTAAACGTCATGCTGTTTTAGAATCAGAGTGAAAATTCATGAAAACAGTAACTTCATGTAAGAAAACAGGCCTTTTTGCAGATGCCCCCCTCACACTTTTTGCCCCCATTTGAACTACTAGATGCTGGTTTTCGACTTTGCCATGCAATGAAGCCTGCTAACCAGGCTCCAGTATGAGTGCTCTCTCCCTAAAAGTGACGTGTAATTGGCATCCTCAATTGAGAGATCATACCCCCCTTGTAAGTCCCTGGTAAGTGGTACTGTGGTACCCAGGGCATGGGTGGTAAAGGGGTACTCGGGGCCTGCAGCGCTGGTTGTGCCACCCTGAGTGGCCCAGGTAAACAGATGAAAGCAGCCCTGCCATTTCAGAGTGCAGGAATAGTGTTCACTGCTCCATTTCGACTTTGTGCTCACCATTTGTGACAGGGTCATAGCACTGCTCTTAAGTATATGTCAATCTGATAGAGCCATCTAGCTGCTGATTCCTTACCTTTGAATTTCCCTGGCTTCATTCTGGATCCAGAAGAAATTTTCTTGCAGCAGTACCCCTGTGCGCTGGTAGGTGGCTTCGGTCGGCGCTGAGTGCCGCGTCAGCGTCACCCGCATCGGAAGTGAAGTTTGCGTTGCCTATATAGGCGCCACCTCGGCGCGCTGACTTCAGTTCTTTTCTTTCCACGCCAGTCAAGCGCTGATCCGTGAAGAGAGCTACCCTCTGTCACTTTTTGACAGGATTTTTCGACATTTTGTCAACCCCTTTTTAGCGTGTTATGTCTAGAAAGACTTCAGGGTTCAAACTGTGTGGCACCTAGCACTGCCCCATGTCAGCAACGAACCCGTATTTGGTTTGCCTCTTGTGTCCTGAGCGCGACCACGACTTGAAGTCATGATCTGACTGCCAGGCCATGGCTCCGAAGGCTTTGAGGGAGCAGTTCCTAAAGCTGCTTGAGGCCCTGGAGTCACTCGACTCCTGGGAGGTCACTGTCTCGATCGAAAGGAAGTTCCAGGTGCCGCTCCAGGAGTCCCAAGTCCTCTTCATCCTATTCAAAATCATCAGGACATTCAGGTAAGAGGCATAATAAGCACAAGACTTCTCCCCGTCTGTCGGCCGACATGACGGAGGAGCCTCGGCGTTCAAGCCATCATTCTACGGAACCTGCGGCTAGGTCGGCTCTGCGCCTCCCTGATTTTCCGGGAGCCGGAGCGACCCCCACTCCCCTAAATGTTTTTTTTGAGGCCATGCGCCTCATTTTTGGGCAGGCTGACCTCTCCGGAGCGTCTTTGGGCCCTGCCGGATCAGAGGGGACACCATCGGCTTCAGCGCCAATGCCCCCCCATATTTCCAGACATAGGTCTGGACCGGCGTCTGTTGTGCCACTGAGACCTTCCCCGATGCTTCCGAACGCCGATGTTCCCGACACCGGCGGCACCCACCAGTGACGTCAGCCCCATTCTGATCCCTGATGACCCGGAGCTGGTACCACGTCGCCCGACGCCAAATCCGACTCCGACAGGACCTACAAGTCCTAGGTCGTTTCCTGAGACCTATTCTGAAGGGCGAGGAGTGGGAGAAGATTGAAAGGGGTCGCTGGACACTTTAGAAGACCAGCCTGATGAGGAAATGGAATGGTATGAGGAATTGGATGATACCAGTGGACTGGATACTTCTCCAGATACTGGCATGCTTTCTCCCCCTACCGTGGCTTTTGAGGAGGGAGTGTCTTATGCTATGGTGCTGCGAAGGGAGTCTGAGGTCCTTGGCCTTCAGCTTCCTTCAGTAGTAGTCAAGACAAACATCTTGACGGAGGTGTTCCAGCCAGGAGTTTCTCCTTGGAACTCTTACTTCTGTTTCATGAAGCCCTCACGGAGGTCCTACTGCGAACCTTGTCCAAACCCAGCACAGGGGCTCTTGTGAATAGGACAATTGCCCGCCATCACCGCCCTGCACCCAGCAACGCAGATGTCCTCACTTCCCACTCTACCCCAGAGAGCTTGGTAGTCCAGGCATCTACGTCCCAAGGGCCTTCCCTTCTGCTCCCCTGGATAGGGAATCTGGACTCCACATCAACATGCTGGAGCTCCGTGGGATCCGATTGGCATTGAAAGCCTTTCTAGCCTCCATCAAAGGAAGGATAGTGCAAGTGTTCAGAGACAACACGACTGCCATGCGGTACTGGAACAAATAGAGCAGAGTGGGTCGTGGACTCTTTCTCAAGATGCTCTGCGCCTCTGGACACGGCTGGAACAGTAGGATATCCCTGCTGGTTCAACACCTGGCAGGTTTCCTGAACGCCGGGGCGGACAAACTCAGCGGTCATGGCCTAGTGGATCACCAGTGGAGTCTCCCATCTGGAGGTGACACTAGGTCTCTTATAGCAGTGGGGAGAGCCTTGGTTAGATCTGTTTGCCTCTGCAGAGAACGCGAATGTCAGCAGTTTTACGTGCTGGAGTTTCCAAAGAGGCTCTCGCTCTGAGACGCTTTTCTTCTTGAGTGGAGCTCAGGCCTCCTGGATACCTTTCCACTCATACCACTCTTGCCCAGAGTTCTTCTCAAGAAGATCAGGTACGACCAGGCCCTTGTCATCCTTGTGGTGCTGGACTGGGCACAGAGAGTCTGGTATCCTGAGCTTCTACAGATGAGCATCGATCCGCCGATCAGGCTGCCCCTTCAGGAGGAACTTCTTTGATAGCAGCGGATGGTTTTCTACCCAAACCTGTCAACTCTGCGCCACCTTGCATGGAGATTGAGCGGCGGCAGTTGATAGCTTTCGACTTTCCTACCGAAGTCTGCAATGTTGTTCTGGCGGCCAGGCGGCCCTCCACTAAGATGGTATATGACTGCCAGTGGAATAAATTTGTAATATATTGTACAGAAAAGTCTGTTGACCCTCCTTTCTGCTTCCATTTCTGATATTTTGTTTTCTGTTTTGTCCTGTGCCCAGCACCTTGAAAGTGTATTTTTTGGCTTTTTCTGCCTTCCCGAGGCTGCCAGACCAACTGTCCTTATTGATATCACCCACTGTACATGGATTTTTGAAAGTCCTTGTACATATTTTCCCTCCTGCGCCTTTCATTATGTCTCAGTGGGACCTCAATTTGGTTCTCACTTTCCTAATGTGCGCTCACTTCAAGCCCCTGGATAATTGCCCCCTCTGGCTGCTCACCATCAAAACAGCCTTCTTAGTGGCAATTACATCTGTCAGAAGGGTGAGCGAGCTGCAGGTTTTTATTGTCCAAGCCCCCTTTTCTGGTGATATTCCATGACAAATTGGTGCTTCGCACTAGGGCCTCTTTGCTTCCAAAAGTGCTAACTCCATTTCATGTGGGGGAATCTGTTACACTGATCACTTTCTACGCATCTCTGCATATCTCTAAAGAAAAGGAGCAACTCCACCCACCGCCTAGATCCAAAAAGAGCGTTGTCGTTCTACCTTGACCACACAAAAGAGTTCCGGGTGGATGACCAACTCTTCGTGGGGTACGTTGGAGCGAAGAAAGGTTGTGCCTTGCAAAAGTGGACCATCTCCTGGTGGGATGTCCTTTGCATTAAAATTTGCTATGCTCTGGCCAAGAAACATCCTCCTGAAGGCTTAAGGACTTATTCCACCCAAGCTAAGGCTGCTATCACTGCTTTGCAACGTGGAGTACCAGTCCTGGACATTTGTGAGGCAGCAACGTGGGCATCCCTGCAACATTCACCAAACATTACTGTCTGGATAGTCAAGTCCGCAGGGACGGCCATTATGCCTGCTCCGTTCTGCAGGATTTCCTAGTGTAAATTTGTCCGCAGTCCCTCCTCCGAGAATGGCATTGCTTGGGTATCTATTCAGAGGTAAGAAATCTGCGACTAGATGTCTGTATCAGATTTACAAGTTACTTACCTTCGGTAACGCCTCATCTGGTAGAGATATGATCTAGCCGCAGATTCCTTAACGACTCACCCATCCTCCCTGCGCTGCAGACAAGTTTCTAGGGTCAGGGCTGTTCCCTTTCAGGGCCCTAGTTTCTTTAAAAGATCACCAGTGTCTGTACTCTTCATGGATCTGCCTTTCTGGCATGGAAAGTTGTGAAAAGTAACTGACGTCAGCGTGCCGAGGTGCTGCCTAGCTAGGTGACGCAGACGTCACTTCTGGCACGGACTACGTCATGCGGAGCCGACTGACACCACCTACCGGTGCGCAGGGTTATTGCTTGAAGAAAAATCGTCTAGATCTAGTCTGATGCCTGGGAAATTCAAAGGTAAGGAATCTGTGGCTAGATCATGTCTCTACCAGATAAGGCGTTACTGAAGGTAAATAACTTGTCCGTCACCCCTAGAGAAGGTCTCTTGTGCCAGGAGGCAGGGTGCAGTATTGTTGGAAAGTAGGATCTGCTTTCATGGTTACCCCCACTTTTTGCTGGTGTCTTTATGTTTTTTTGACTAGTCTGACTGGTAGTCTGCTAATCAGGACCCCAGTCTCTGTGCTTCTTCCCTAAATTGGACATGGTGAGTACTTGGGTACTCCCCAGATTGGCTACTGGTGCACCCTTATAGGTTCTTAGTATATGGTACTAAGGTACCCAGGGCATAGGTACTCCAGGGGTCCCCCATGGGCTGAAGCATGTATTATGCCACCCATGGGAGACCACTCAAATTGTGACTACAGGCCTGCCATTGCAGCCTGTGTAAGCTGGTGCTAGCACCACTTACGACAGATATAAGTTTTCTTATATCTGAGGTCACTACACTTAAAACCTAGAAGTCACCCCTAAAGCAGGCCTTTCAATCCTGAAGGCAGGGTGCTTGGTTATAAGTGTGAGGGTGCCCCTGGATGAGCAGGACACCCCTACAATCCTCGGAGTCTATTTTCCCGGGTTGTAAGTGCATCAGCCATTACAATTCATAGAGTGGCCATGCGTCATTATGCGATGGCTAACTCTAAACTGGCTGTAATGAACCCTGGCGTGTTTGGTATCAAACATGTTGGAATCATACCCAACACCATTAACGGTGTTGGAGGTATGATTCAATGCACTGTGGGGCCTCTCCGGGAGGCCTTCAGTGCGCCCGGTACCAGTCTTCTAGACCCGGACAGCAAACTGTGGCTGCTGCCGACCAGAGACACAATTCTGCCCTCCTGCTGCTGAGCCAAGCTCGAGCAAGGGAAGGCAGGACAATAGGTTTCCTGTCACAGGTAGGTGTGACCACCTTCCAGACAGGACTTAGTGTATTGGCCCAGGGTGGGGGCGCTTGCCAGCGCCACTAGATTGCTCTGAAGGGCACATTTGGTGCCCTCCTTGCATACTCCAGTTAGAACCAGTTCAGGGAGCCTTTGGCTCCCGCTCTGGTGCAAAACTGGACAAAGGACATGGGAGTATCCTCCCCACTGTCTAGCCCCTCCTGTGGGAGGGACCCCTGAATCGTCCCAACCCTTTCCTTAGGGTACTTAAGGGCTTACCTGTGGTTGGTTCCTTAGATTCGTCATGGACAAGATTCAGATCCGAAGCCACTTCATCTTCAACCGTCTGGGCACTTTGGACTTCTGTGGACTTCGCTTTGGGAACTGAGACCGCAACTGGGAAGGTCCCTGCTGTGCCTGGTCTCGTTGTCCTGCCAGTCTTCTGCATTGTCTGTGCCTGTTCTCTAAATAGGTTCTTCACCAGGCCTGTGGACATCCAAGACACCCGAAGAAATCTCCCTTGGAGTGAAGGAGTCACTCCCCTGCATCTGCAGGCACTGCAACAAAGCTGACCGGTCTGCTGTTCCTGAGCACCCTCGGACTCCAAAAGGTTCAGCAACACAGGTGGTGGTTCTGCAACTTCCTCACAGCAAGTTTTGAAGCCAGTATCCCTTGTCGGAACCCCTGGAGCAGTAGCCCTGTGCACCGCATTGACTTGCCGTTGTCAAGGCTTGTTGACTCTCTTTACCAGAAATCTTTGGGCTCCAAGAAGCTCCAGCCTCCAGCATCTCTTGCTACCAAGATTTTCGTCCTCACCGCATTCTTTGCACCGTGGGCCTTCATCATTGGTGAGCTGCTCAAGGTCCTCTTGCGACTCCTGTGCCTTCGGCCTGAGCGTCCTCTTGAGGGTCTTCTTTGGTTCCAGTGGGCTCCCTTGTTTGCACGAGCCTACTCTGACTTATGATGCAGCGTTTACCCAGAAAACTATCACCAACCCAGGGTCCGGGTCACTCCGGTGGGGCCCATAACACCGAAGTACACACACCCTGTCACACACACCCCCCAGACCCTTGCTAATAATCCTACAATGGGTTGCATGAATTATTTCCTATCACGGGATACCTTTAAGCACAGATTTTTACACCAACATTTGTTTTCATCACATAATTTTACTAACTAATCTATGCATCAATGTACCCCGCCAATTAGGTCGATGGACCAATTAGTTGAGCAAGTTGATGGTGATTGTCAAGACCAGCTTAACCTCACTACAACAATACATTGATTTGAATAATTAATTGACTCTAAAAGAATCACGAACACCTGAAATCATTTAAAAGATTTTATGTAATTAATTTGCATAAAGAAAATTATCATTTATTCTCTCACTATTAATTCTCACTGAGCATTGCCATTTATTCAGGAAATAAATCAAGAAACTGTTTAATAAAAGTCATGAAGAGAAAATGTAGGTTTGCATTCATTTCATTATTCTCAAAATGGTTAAAAATCAATCCTTGGTCATGTGACTGACAGAGGGTTCCAAAAATGAAAGATCAGTGAACCATAGTTAAAAACATTCATTTAATTCTAAAGATTTCCTACACTAAAACCTTCCTAACCAACACTAAACCCCAACTTTCTTAGTAACCCTGGCCTCCTAGACGCATCTCTCACCCAGGCTAGTGTCCCGCAACGATCTCGAACCTACAGGGGTCATCAGTGGCATTCTGGCATGGTTTCAAACTCCCAGCATCTCTGCAAACAGCATCTCTGCAATCAGCCTTTCTCCAACCAGCTTCTCTGAAAAACCCCAATTTTGGTCTGATATTTATACTGTGTTTGCTGGCTCTCTACCCTCAAATGTTTCAACTCTTGCCGTTTCCCTTGCTCTGATTGGTCATGAAAATGCATTTCTCAGCTCCCAGGATGTCCGTTCATGACAATGTATTTCTCCGCACCCAGGATGTCCGTGAATAACTTTATCTTTGACAAGCTGATAGATACAAATTCATCTGCCCACAGTTCATTAGCAGGCATTAAAATGTTCATTGTCAGGGATTCAACTGTTCATTGTCAGGGATTCAGCTGTTTCCACGTGGTCATTCTTTAGCAGGCATTCGACTTTTCTCTTTGGCAGGCATTCAGCTGTCCTCGTGCTATCATTCTGGCTCTCAGCCACTCGCCGGCATTCACACAAATGGCCTCGAACATAGTCAGCTGGAGTTGCAAAGTTCAGTGGAGCACAAGGCATGCGCAAGGTTCCTCCAGCCAGATGATGCAAGCATTCTCTACTGCGCAGAGCCGGGAAAAAGGAAGCCATCTTGAAACTGGCCACCAGCCAAAACTACGATAAACACAAAGAAAATGTGAATACACAGAAAATAAGTGTTTTCTGTCCCCCCACCCACCAGTGCTAATATTTTATCCCCTAAAACTGTTACCTAGCGGAAAAGCATCACACTGCAAGCCATTAAAATACAGCAAAAGCAGCATGAAATGCACAATGTACACTACAACATAGACATGCACTATTACACTACTTAAATGCGCAAAATAGATAAAAACATGCGTTTTACACCATTAATTAATATGTTAATCAAACCTGTTAATGCAGAGCATTTCCCACATGTAATGTGTGTGTTTGGTTAATACACAGCAATCAAAATTCATATATTACTTTGTTATGAGGGGTGATTGGTCTGAACGGGGTACACACAAAATCTTCTGTACTTCGCTCCATCAATTCCCCCCTTTGATGATTTCATCATCACCAAATCCCAAACCACCCATTCATCCCTCTAATTTTTATTTGATCAGACACTTCTTCTCAATAATTTTGTTAGCTCAGCAAATTTCTTTCTCATTTCCCTTGTTCTCGACAAAAATGTTATCTTTAGTTCTAAATCTAAAACTTACTTATCCTTGTGAAGTGCAGTTCTATCTACTTGTGCAACTATTTGTACATTGTTAACAGTACTATTGGAAAAATGGTACAACAGAAACACATCTTACACCCAAAGCAAACATTTTATATCTATTTTTAGGACTGTTCATATCTGCTATGGTATCTAAGTTATCCTATAAATAAAATCTACCAAATATGTACCGTATGTACAAAGTGTGTTTCCACACTTGAATGACTTTCTGTCCTTTGCCCCTTCTTTTATTTTAACTACTTGGAAATGGTTCATGAAAAATCGTCTTTGTCTTGTGTGCTAAAACCCAGAAGTGTTTTCTGTAACACTGTTAGGGTGGCCTCAAGTCGTTTTCTTTGTCCTGCTCACTGTCGTTGTCACTGTCCCTTTCCTTCCTAAAATCTACTTCTTCTATCTTTTGTAATACTACGTAAGTCCACTCAGGTGGTCTGTCCAATTTCTCCTGTTCTAACTTGTTTGTTATTTCAGAGATCTGGTCTTCAAGAGCTTTTGTTCCTTTTCTCACTATCTTATATTTGAGTCTCTTTACTCCGTTGTGCCACATGTGTGAATCATCCTTATCCATAGGTTCACAGTCTTTGTTCAGAATTTCCTGTTCTTGCCTATGCTCTTGACTTTGTTCTTGGCCTAGTTCTGTAGTACTTTCTAAATCGTTGTCAGGTGAAAAATCGTTGAGTCTTACACCTTGCTGTACATTCGCAGAGTCTGTTGATCTAGTCTCACCAGTTTCACAGTCTGCTTCTCTTCTGTTAACAGCTTCTGGTTGCTCAGCACCTGATTCAGAACTTGTATCCGAAATCTGCAGTCTATTTCTCAGTGGCCTTTGTTGTGGATCAGGTACATATGCTTGTCTCATGGCTCGTCCCATTAGTATCTTGTAGGGATTTAAACATGTCCTTCTGTCAAGTGTACTTCTCATGGTTATTATAACTAGGGGCAAAGCATCCGGCCATTTCAAGTCAGTGGAATCACACATTTCTACTAGTTTGATTTTTCATTGTGCCATTCACCTGCTCACCAACTCCAGAAGCTTCTGGACAATAGGCACAATGCAGTTTCTTTTTAGTGCTCAGTTTTTCACAGCTCAGACTGATAACTTTGTTGTCAAACTGAGTTTCCCTATCTGTGTGTGCCTGTCCATGATACATGCGTGAAAAATGGGCAAACATCCTATTGGGCATAACAGCTCTTTCATCTTGGTAGACCCAAACATCATCCTCTTCTTTTTGTGTGCAACATTCTTTTACCCATGTTTCCTTTTCCTCATCGCTTGCCTGATCCTGCAATTGCCTCACTTCTTTCCATGTTTCTACTGTGTTAGTAAGCATGAGATATTGGGAAAAAGTGTCTTCCTTCGCCCGTGCCTGATTCAAAGAACAATCCTGTTTTGTGCAATATTTTGCCAATTCATCTGTAAACCAATTCCCTCTGGTAATGTAGTCAGTTTCACATTTGTGAGCAGCAGGAAATGCTAATGATCCCCTATCAGCTATTCGTTTTTTCTTCTTTCTCCACCTGCTTCTCCATTTTTCAACATCCCTCCTCTTTCTCAGCAATCTCAGTAATTCTTTAATTTTAGCTCTTCTTCCAGTAGTGTTTAAGTTTTCTATGCCTTTTTCTGTGAAATCTAATCTATATGGTTTCTGCAAATCCCTATATTTGGAGATATCCACTCCTGTTTTTGATCTGTTCATGCTTACTGTTTCAAAATTTAATTCCTCCATGTCTACCTTTAATTCTGCAATATCTATCTGTTGGCGTTCTGCATCTTTTCTATAGCCACTTCTTTCCCTCTCTCCCAACTCCTCACTTGTCAGACCCAAAAAGACTTCCTTTAATCTTTCTCTAGTTTTCGTTTCCTGCAACCATCCAGTCGGTTTTTCAGCCAGTATCTGAGTTCCAACCGCGTAAGTCGGAGCTTTTGTCAGATCTTTTGGTGTATCCAATCGGGACACACTAGGCTGTTTATTCCTGACACTTTCAGAGAATAACTCTCTTCTAGGATCTGGTCTTGCCTCATTTAACGGTATGGTCAGTGAATGTTCTTTCTCTACCTCACTTTTACAAACAGAAATTTCAAAATCTACATTCATCGGGACTGTTAAAGCTTCCATATTCATAGGCAGTTCTTTCAATCTTTCAGACAATTCTCGTGTCCTGACTGCTAACTCATTTTCTTCTTCTTCATGATTTGACCTATTTATCACTTGTGTTTCTTGCCAAATAATCGTACTACTCATTTGAAGGAGTTCTGGCTTCGTTACTGTACTACTAATTTGAACAGGTTCTTGTCTATTTATTGCACTACTCCCTATGGGGACTGGAACAGATTGGAAAACTTTTGTAGTTTCTGCTGGCGGTGCCTTTGGCACCACTGTCGCAAACTCCTTTTGATATGGAGGTGGTCTGTTATCCAGAATGTCATCCAGCAACTCATCTTTAGTATCACTGTACCTACAGCCTGAAATTTGAACATGTTTCTTTTCCTCTTTCTTTTTACCTCCTGTAGATCCTCCCATACTCCTGACAGAAAACAAATCATTTGGTACATCCACCTGTTGCCATCTACATATTCTGTCCTCAATATTCTCATTCCGATATTTATCCAAACCAAAATCATAACCTCTTCCTGATCTGTGTCGTTCTTTCTCATTCATCTCATTTTCCCAATCCATTAAAGCTTCAAATTGCGTAGGTCTAAGTTTAGGCTCAAGTTTCCCCATTGTTTCTCTCAAATGCCGCAAAACCTCTATGTTAAAAGAACCTTCTGGAGGAAATGCAAGCGCACCATCACCTTTCGTATATCGCACCCAATTCTCTACAAACACGCAAGTGTGATAGCCATGCTTCATTAGCATGTGAAATACAGGCGTTCCCGGGGCAGGGAATAGTCTCCACTCCTGCTTTACTGCAGGCTTGTCTTTCACAAACAATCTTTTTACCTTTCCAAACAGCGAAACTTTCTTCTTCTCTTTACCAATATAATACATTTTTCACTTAACTTTTTGTCTTCGTGTTCAGCTCGAAACGTCAGTGCAACACAAACTCTCTACCAATCAGCTTCCTCTGCGCTGTTTCCTTTCCAACCAATACCACTGTGGAAAAACACTCGTAAGCAAATCAGAAAGCTCTACGTTACTTCCGCATCCACCTATCCCAGCGCGACTCTCACTAACGCACCAATCCGGAGCGTCTACGTCACTCTGGTGATTTTCCAATCCCAGCACGTCTCACACTAATGCACCAATCAGTGAAAGCTTCGTCTTTCTACAGCTGACCAATCTCTGCGCGGTCTTTCTGACGTCAGCCTTTCCCACTACTCCTGCTCTTGCCGACCCCTCCTTTACAAAATTTTATCGGCAAACTTTTCTTACGTTTTTCTTTAATTAAAACCTGTTAGTAATCAACATAAAACATCTCCATTGCCTGTTTCGCTAAACCAAAGAGATAGCTTTGTCCATTTACACAAGAATTCTGTATTTCCAGTAGGCAGCGCTTACCTCTACCCTACCACAGAATTTTCCTGTTTCGCCGATAAAGTAGCACTTCCCTCTACCTTACCCTTCTTTCAAGCAAGCGGTAAACCCGTTTCTCTGGGGATAAAACACATGTGGAGACTATACTGCTCCTGAGAATTAAGGTCAGAGTTTCACAAGAAAACCGGTCACTATTTCACATACACACCTTTTATGCGGAAAATGTCCCTATCATAACACAACCTGTGTTATCACCAATATGAACTCAGACAATGCACTATTCCATGTGACTTCTCTTGCCACACGTGTTCCACTTCCTACTTCCCGGAAGCGTGAAAACAATTGACAACATAAAACGCAACACAAACTCAACATAAAGTGTTAGACATATACCTTTGAATATAGGGCTTTTATATATACACTAAACTAGACAAAATAACCATTACTAATCACCAAACTTGTCAATAATAACCATCATTCTGCTACCATTTAACTGATGCAGCGTTTACCCAGAAAACTATCACCAACCCAGGGTCCGGGTCACACCGGTGGGGCCCATAACACCGAAGTACACACACCCTGTCACACACACCCCCCAGACCCTTGCTAATAATCCTACAATGGGTTGCATGAATTATTTCCTATCACGGGATACCTTTAAGCACAGATTTTTACACCAACATTTGTTTTCATCACATAATTTTACTAACTAATCTATGCATCAATGTACCCCGCCAATTAGGTCGATGGTCCAATTAGTTGAGCAAGTTGATGGTGATTGTCAAGACCAGCTTAACCTCACTACAACAATACATTGATTTGCATAATTAATTGACTCTAAAAGAATCACGAACACCTGAAATCATTTAAAAGATTTTATGTAATTAATTTGCATAAAGAAAATTATCATTTATTCTCACTATTAATTCTCACTGAGCATTGCCATTTATTCAGGAAATAAATCAAGAAACTGTTTAATAAAAGTCATGAAGAGAAAATGTAGGTTTGCATTCATTTCATTATTCTCAAAATGGTTAAAAATCAATCCTTGGTCATGTGACTGACAGAGGGTTCCAAAAATGAAAGATCAGTGAACCATAGTTAAAAACATTCATTTAATTCTAAAGATTTCCTACACTAAAACCTTCCTAACCAACACTAAACCCCAACTTTCTTAGTAACCCTGGCCTCCTAGACGCATCTCTCACCCAGGCTAGTGTCCCGCAACGATTTCGAACCTACAGGGGTCATCAGTGGCATTCTGGCATGGTTTCAAACTCCCAGCATCTCTGCAAACAGCATCTCTGCAATCAGCCTTTCTCCAACCAGCTTCTCGGAAAAAACCCCAATTTTGGTCTGATATTTATACAGTGTTTGCTGGCTCTCTACCCTCAAATGTTTCAACTCTTGCCGTTTCCCTTGCTCTGATTGGTCATGAAAATGCATTTCTCAGCTCCCAGGATGTCCGTTCATGACAATGTATTTCTCCGCACCCAGGATGTCCGTGAATAACTTTATCTTTGACAAGCTGATAGATACAAATTCATCTGTCCCACAGTTCATTAGCAGGCATTAAAATGTTCATTGTCAGGGATTCAGCTGTTTCCATGTGGTCATTCTTTGGCAGGCATTCGACTTTTCTCTTTGGCAGGCATTCAACTGTCCTCGTGCTATCATTCTGGCTCTCAGCCACTCGCCGGCATTCATACAAATGGCCTCGAACATAGTCAGCTGGAGTTGCAATGTTCAGTGGAGCACAAGGCATGCGCGAGGTTCCTCCAGCCAGATGATGCAAGCATTCTCTACTGCGCAGAACTGGGAAAAACGAAGCCATCTTGAAACTGGCCACCAGCCAAAACTACGATAAACACAAAGAAAATGTGAATACACAGAAAATAAGTGTTTTCTGTCCCCCCACCCACCAGTGCTAATATTTTATCCCCTAAAACTGTTACCTAGCGGAAAAGCATCACACTGCAAGCCATTAAAATACAGCAAAAGCAGCATGAAAAGCACAATGTACACTACAACATAGACATGCACTATTACACTACTTAAATGCGCAAAATAGATAAAAACATGCGTTTTACACCATTAATTAATATGTTAATCAAACCTGTTAATGCAGAGCATTTCCCACATGTAATGTGTGTGTTTGGTTAATACACAGCAATCAAAATGAATATATTACTTTGTTATGGGGGTGATTGGTCTGAACGGGGTACACACAAAATCTTCTGTACTTCGCTCCATCACTTACCTGCTCGTGGTGAGTCCCTTGAACCTTGCTGGTCTTGACATTGCACCTTTTTGTCTACTACATTTGTTGCTGTTGCCAAGGCTTGTTGGTGCTCCCGCCCGACACTGACCCCCTGGCTGTTGACTGCTGACGTGGAACAGCTTGTGAACTGCCCCTGGTCTTCCACAGCATCACCTAGTCTGCACAGCTGCAGCACCAAGGTCAGTCAACTCTCCTGCATCTTCTGACATCGGTGGGCATTCGTCTTCCGTGCCTCCTAGTAATTACTGAGTGGCATTAACTCTGTCCCCTCTGCTTGCAGGTACCTCTCATCCTGAATCCACCTTTGGGTTCCACCGGACTCTTTAACCTTCTTCGCCAGCTGCATCTTCACTGAAGTCCTCCATTGTGGTCTACAGCGGTTTCCGACGTCACTTTGCACCTAGGCACCCGGCTTCCCTGGTGTAGGTATCCTAGTTCCCGGGGTATCCACGGGTGGGGTGACTATCCAACCTTCAATCTTCCACAGGGTTTCTTCAGGGTCCTCTGGGAAGGGTCCTTCTTCTTAAAAACTGCAACCTCGACTTACCCATTGACTTGTATTGAGCACGCGGTCATGTTTCCACTCTGCACACTGCCTCCGTGGGGTTCCTGGGTACTTACCTTGGGTGGTTCCTTAGGTCCCCTGCTCTTTTATGTCTTCTGGGTCCAGTCTCAGCTTAGGTCGTGGTTCGCATTCCACTTTATTAGTATATGGCTTGGTCTCCCCCTGGAGACCACTGTGTATTTGTGCTACTTATGTGTTCTATTACTAAAGTATTGTGTGTATTGTGATTATATCTCCGGGTAGGAGATATTGCAAGGTGTAAGTGAGTGTTTATAATAAATACATATTTTTATAACTACACTGTGTGTTTCTTTTTCATGTAACCTACACTATACGATTAGTACTGGTAAAACAAGCTGCTTTACACTCCTTCTGGACTAAGCCTGAAGGCTGTTCTCCACAGCTACCACTTAGAGAGCTCTTTAAGGTTGTCTAAGACCACTTAAATCACCATAAGGGTTGTCTGGATTAGTGCAGGGTGCTACACTTACATAAGTGAGCACCATATACTAAGCCGGCCTCCTACAAGTATATTAAAAGTGTAGACATGTAAGTGCAAGCTTATATGTCGATATAGTGGCTTTACCATTAAAGTACACTGTAAGTGATAGGCAGTCCAAAGGATATTTATTTTTATTTTATTTATAAAGTTTTATATAGCGCGAACAAGATCCCGAAGGATATCAGAGCACTTTACAAAAGGATGGAAGGAAGGACATCAATGCAAGATCGACATCAAGTAAGAATACAAAACAGGAATAAATGCATAATTAGAAGACAAATGAGTCAAGGAGAGTAATACAATAAACAGGTATATAGCGGGTTACAAGGGGGCACACTATGTGGTAAAGAAGAGCAGCGTCAAAATGGTGGTACAATGGTTGTGGGATAAATGACTTCGAGCAAGTGAGCCTAGTCCAATTAAGGTAAGAATTTATTCATAAGGAATCTTTTAGCTTCCAGTTTGAAAGAAGTCGTTGAGGAGATTCTGCGTACTTCCGGTGGAAGAGAGTTCCATATCTTTGGGGCAGCGCCGGAGAAGGCTCGGTGACAAGTTCTCTTTTTGCTAAGGATGAGTGGTTTCAAGAGGAAAGTGTTAGCGCTTCTTGAGGCTCTACCACCACAGGATAATTCAAGCTTTTGCGCTAGGTATCTGGGAGTTTTGAAATGCAGGGCTTTATGCGTCAGAACGGCAATCTTTAACTGAATTCGAGCTTCGTAGGGCAACCATTTAAGAGATTTTAGTACTGGGGAAAAGTGCTCATTTCGTTTGGTACCTGTAACCAGTCTAGCTGCCGCGTTCAGTGATGCCCTTAATGGAGCCAGGGTATATTTGGGAAGGCCACAGAGCGTAGCGCTGCCGTAGTCTAGCCTCGGCAAGACAAGCGCTTGGACCACCTGCTTGAAGTCAGATTGTGGAAGGAATGGTTTGATATTTCTAAGTGTCCTCATCAAGTGATTAGCTCCCTTACACACATTGCTGATGTGATTTTTCATATTCAGGTGCTTGTCCAGGGTGATTCTGAGAGATTTGGCTGAGTCTATGATGAGAGGGGTGCAGTTGAAAGCAGTGAGGTGATTCAGCCAAAGGTCTGGCTTGGGGATGTGGTTCGGAGGCGAGATGAGAAGGAATTCAGTTTTGGAGGTATTGAGCAGGAGATGGTTCTCAGTTAACCAATTTTGAGTAAACGTTAGGGTAGTGTTGAGTGAGATGATGTTATCCGGAGATGAGATTTTCAAATAAAGTTGCGTATCGTCCGCATACATATGGAAGAGAATATTTGTGGAATTTAGTGAATTAGCTAATGGTTCCAGGAAAAGGTTGAAGAGGATAGGAGATAGGGCTGATCCTTGGGGGACACCCATGAGTACTGGAGAGGGGTGGGAGAGGGAGTGGTTTGCCTTGACTCTTTGTGATCTGTGGTGGAGGAAGGACGAGAACCATTGTAGCACCCGACCCGAGAAACCCATCCTGTTCTTCAGAATGGATAAGAGGTTGTCATGATTAACCGTGTCGAATGCGGAGGAAAGGTCAAGGAGGATTAGGAGGCAGGAATCATTTTGGTCAAGCATTTTTAAAATGTCATCCATAACGTGAGTGAGGGTTGATTCAGTACTGTGCCCCTTCCGAAAGCCGGATTGATGCTGGTCTAGGAGTTGGAAGTTCTCAATGTGAGCGCACAGTTGGAATTGTACGCATTTTTCTAGGAGTTTGGCTAGGGTAGGGATGTTGGAGATAGGGCGGAAGTTATTGAGGTCGGCTTTATTTGCGTTAGGTTTTTTTTTTTAGAATAGGTGACACCTGAGCTGCTTTTAGGCAGTCAGGGATCGTGCCTTGTGATAGAGAAGCGTTTACAATCCTTGTCCAGGAGGGGATGAGTACATTCTTGATTTCTTTGAAGATGGCCGGGGGCAGCGGGTCACTGAAGTGGTTAGATGGGTTGATATTCTGAAGAATCTTGTTGATGTCTTTTTCACTGAATGGGGTAAAGGTGTCCCATGACGCATTGTTCTTAGTGTTCAGGCTGATAGCTTTGCACTTTTCTAAGGGGTCAAGGGGTGGTGCGGACTCAGAGGATGGCAGGAGAGCCTTCTTAGAGGCTAGCTCAATGGTGATGAGTCTTGATTTCTCAGAGAAGAAAGCAGCAAATTCATCGCATGAGGGTGGGCTGCCTCCAGAGTCAGAGTGTTTTGGACCTACCACTGATTGCTGTTTGACCAATTCGAAACGTTTCTTGGGGCGGTTAGCAGCTTGATCAAGTTGGTGTCTGAAGTAGTCAGCTTTAGCGCTCTTAATTTGTTTGTTGTAGAAGCTCCTAACCTCTCTAAGGAGTTTTAGTTGGTCCAAGGAGGGTTTGGATTTCCAGGTACGTTCCACTGCCCTGAGGTTGCGGCGTTCCGTGTTTAAATTATCGTTGTACCACGGTTTGGATATTTTTGTTGAGCCATTTTTCTGTTGGAGTGGTGCAATGTCATCCATGATGTTGGAGATGGTCGAATTGTAGGAGTCGGTGAGCAACTGAACCTCAACCAAGTCAGCTTGGGAGGAGAGGGCAGATTTACAGTGGGCTGCTAGTTCATCTGAGTTTATTGATCTGAGGTCCCTTTTCCAGATCTTTGATTTCGTTGATTGACCTTTCCTCATCGACACCTCCCTGTTAATATAAAAGAGGATTTAGTGGTGGTCGGACCAATCGCAAGGGGTAATGGTATCCAAGGTGATGGTCTGCCCTTTCGAGATAATGAGGTCTAGAGTTTCTCCTTTATTATGAGTAGGTTGGTCACAGTGCTGAGTCAGATCTTGATCATTTAAGAATGATTTAAGGCAAGTTACCGCATGGTCATTGGGGTTAGACCAGTGAAGATTGAAATCACCCAGGAAGATTTGGGACATGGCTGAGTCGACATTGCCAGAGATGATTTCCATCAGTTGCTTGATGAAGGGGAGATTGTCTCCCGGGGGTGATAAAAAGTGTGAAGTTTGCAAACCGGCAGGTTATTACTTGAGATGCTGAAACAGAGGTATTCACAGGAGGAAGGCGAAGAGGACTCAATGTGAGAAATCGAGAGTGTATTCCTATGAATACAGGCTAGGCCACCACCCAGTTTCCGAGCTCTGTCTAGCCTGATTATGTCGTGAGTAGGAGGTACTAGGAGGTCTAGGATAGGAGTGGAGGCGGGATTTAGCCACGTTTCAGTGAGGATGATAATGTCTAAGTCCTTCTGTTGGATGAGGTCGAAGATATCGGAGGCGTGTTTACTGGCTGACCTGCAATTGAGTAGTACACATTTAAGTCGTAACGGATTTATGGGTGAAGGAGTCTGGATGACATTCACTCTCGTGAGGTTGTCTTTATTGATTACTCTAAGATTGTGAGGGGGTTCTCTGTTCGGATTTGAATGGATGGCTTGTATTTGTCTTGGCGGGATCGTGTTGGAGTTAGACCTAGTAGAGTACGAGTTGTGAAGGTCATTGAGATCATTGGACGCCAATTAGGTCTCGAATCTTCTGGGGCGGGAGGGAGCGTTAGGTAGTGGTATGGTTTTCATGACGGAGGGGGCTGAAGGCTGCCCCATGCGATCACTAACCCTAGGGGAGGCTCTGGGCAGATTCGCAGAGGTGAGGAAGGAGCTGATCACGGGGAAAAGATCATTTGAGAGGGCTTTCAGGTCATGTAGTTCATTAGTGAGACGGTGAAACTGGAGAGATATATCATCCAGGCGCGCAACCAGGTCTGAAAGGGGTAGCGGGTGTGTTGGGAATGCTAGCGGAGAAGGGGGGCCTCGGTGTAAGCCCGTGGGGTCCAAGGTGATGGTGAGTAGTTCCTAGGGAGGGAGTTGATCATTTGGTACTAGCGGAGCTCCATGGCCTTTGGATATCGAAGTTGGAGCATTAGCGAGGGTGGTACGGCCATTTAGCTGAGGGTCAGGTACGGTCCAAACAGGAATGAGTGGGTTTGACCGATCATGGTCGGTGGAGGGCATTTGCCCGGACTCCAGCATAGTATGAGGCGTGGGGGGAGGGAGGGATGAGGGATCATTCATTGAAGGCACTGACAGTAGGTCATACGGGGATCTCTCCGATCGAGGAACGGATAGAATCGATCTGGCTAGCTGTGTTCCGAGTGATCCCGAAAAATCGCTCACCTTCAGAGTCGGGGGTCTAGAGGGTTGGGGGACGTCCGCAGGGAACAGGGCCGCTCTGTGTTCATCTAAAGGCGAAGAGTGCTTTGGATAGAGTGAGGATTTCCCCGAAGTGGTGGGGGGAGGACTGGTAGTGTCCTGAGTGATGGTAGGGTGAATGTAGGTGTCATTGGGTTTCGCCGAGACCGCGTTTTTGAGTAGCGGGAAGATATTGGCTATCTTAACTAGATTGACATTTGCAGCTTGGATTAGGATGATACCATTGTTATAGAGGGTGATGGTGGCATTGGCGTTGAGCGTGGACGAGGGCGTTGTTGTTAGTTTGAGACCATGAGGTGTTTTTCTGGTACCTGATATTCGGAGCATAGAGTGGAAGACTTTTCGCCAACATGCTCTTTTCCTGGTGTAGAAAATAAGGTCATTGACTCTACTACCTTTGTTTGTACAAAAGTAGATGTCCGAGATTAAAGTTTCAGGCCTAGCCCTGCGTATGTGATGCTTGTGATTTTTGGCTGCATTTTTCGATAGGTTGGGTGGGTAGTTGATAATGAATGCGTTAGATCCTGAGGGATCAGGACTTAACTCCATTATAAAAGTGTGTCTATTGGCCGGTGGTAATGTCTTCTCAGAGGAACATGGATGGTGTTAAGAGGAGAATTCCTGAACCAGGAGTGTGGGATAATGTCATCATGCCCTTGGGACTTTCACCCAGGCACACCTAGGTTGCTAGCTCCTGTGTGGTACCACCTAAATATGTTCTGTTTGATGTCAAACAACATGCCTTCTCTCCCCTGACATGAATCTGTTGCCAAGAGAAGGCTGGCAGGTAACCAGGTCGTTGCCTAGTGGTTGCCCACCTGGTTACTCTAGCTGACATGTGTTTTGGCTGGCAAGCCAGGGTTTTTCGCCCCCAGCTGCCTCTAGACTAGTTTCTGACCTCCTGCCAGCAGTGTGAGCAATCCCAGGAGTAAGAACAAAGGCTTGGGCAGGAAGGAGGTCACACCTCCCCCCTCCCAAGTAGGTTAGTGAAGTGGCACATCAGAGCGGTGAGCTTTAAAGGCTGCACTGCCTCTGATTTTCGCTTAAACAGACACCTTCACCCTTTCTGGCATCGTGCCGGGACACTCGTGAGTATCCGTGCGCGCTATAAATCAAAATAACATAACATATACATCGGGGCTGTCCCCAGGAGGAGGTTACAGCCCTCCTCTTGCCCCAGGCACGCTTGGACCCTGGCAATTAAAGAAATTGAGTATGCAGGAGGTGTACACCTCCAGGAAGGTTGGCCGCCTCCAGGAAGGTTGGCCACACGTCCAGGGTGATCAGCCTGATCTGTACACCTAAAGTTAATTTTTGCTGTCTTTACGAGGGCAGAAATGGTGAGCTCTGGGTAGAAAAGGTGACCAATACCACCGAATGTGGCCAGGCTAGCTTGAATCCAGTGGCAAAGTGAGCAAGGGACCCACGTCTGGGCATACCCTGCCAACTTGGGGCGAACAAAGCAAACAGAAGGAGATGATGGATGGAGCGCTGAAACTTTCAGACACTCACCCCCAGTCACAGATCTGGGTTGAATCCATCATCGTTGTTTAGCTCATTTCGCCACCCCAGTTCAGACCCAGCATTAGGGGGCTTCACATGAACATGAAGTTAGAGAAAAGGAGCCCACAGTTAGCAGTTTCTGAGCAAGTATCATCAAACTAGTAAACCAGATGTATTGGGAGAGGAGTTATGCCAAGACGATCTTGCTGTGAGTTACTTTTGTAGTTGTCAAAAAGGGTATGATTTGAGATACTTTCTGAATTTGATGAGAGGGTGTTTCCTGGATGACTAGCATTGGCAGCCCTTACTCTCTTGCCTGAGCATTAGCACCATATCATTAACTCCTAAAAATGTTTGCCTAAACCGGAAATGGAAACAATAGAGTGATACAAGTAATATACCAGATGGGATGTTCACTATAAAATATGGCACAAGGACTGACCAGATTCATGTCTGGGATGTCTGATGCTCAGGGTGTTTTCTGAGTTGTTGATGCTTAGTCTTTCTTTCTTAGACTTTCTTTTTTGGCTTCCTATAATTCATTACGCCTACATCCACCGCTCAAATTAATTTCATATTTCACTATACTAATTCACCACTGATCCTTTTTGGGTTCCAGAGTAGCGTGCATTTCGGCAAAAAAGCGCTTCGACTCCTTGTCAGGGGTAGTGAGCGCCATATAAATACAATTACAGTACAAATACATTGAAAACGTTTTTTCCTGCAAAAATAAAGTGGCAAATTTAAATGCTACGTTCTACATGTACGAACCAAGCAAGACTTCTCTGTTTTTAAATGTGGTCATTGAGAACCATGGAGGCCCATTTGCCATTTTACGAAGAAAAGATGTAGTGTAGGTCCATTCAGGACAGGCAGGACCGGGCTTCCGCTACATACACCCTTTGCGAAACCATCTTATCTAAATTCTCAGCACTGTGTGTTTGTGCTTATAAATTCATATCAACATTGTCAAATGATCTTGAACAGGAAAGATTGTTGAAAAACTGGATGTATTTATTAAGTTATCTGTATAAGTACTCAGTGGAGGATATCAAGCCCCAGAAAGTGTTTTCCGGTCCTTCTTTGTTTTTCTCTAAGGAGGGTATTTTGTACTCGTTAAATAATGTGTTTATGTAACTTGTTGCAAGATGTCAAGCTCTCGCACTGAATTCTTTTTTTATTTCATGGCAGTTTACACCGAAAGCAGCTGTTCTGCTCCCCTCTTCCTCCCACCAGTTGAGGTGGGTGAAGTCGAGCTTGTCATCTGCGACCTGGCTTGGTGTCTTTTGCGAAATGGTACACCAGCCGAATTTAGGTGGTGGTTTCCCAATTTGTCAACCAAATTGTCTTGAGCACCTCCTAACTGCCCTGGTCTTTGGTGAGCCTCTGGACGGCGGGTCTTTGTGTTGAGTCAGATATTCCTTTACGGCCCTTAGTTAAGACTATGCTAGATTTACTAATGTCGCTCCCCAGCCCTTCATCAGTGCTGGGCAGTGGGCGAGAGGTGAGGTGGAGGTTACTGATTTTTAGCCCCTGGCTAGTCTGCATGTAAAGGAAGATACCGAATGGGGAGAAAGTATAAGATTCGTGCATGAATCTTGGGCAAGCCTAGGAAGAATTAAGAATAACTGAAACTGCACCCCAGTTTTTGACCCAAGTTGTGGCGCTGTTTAAGCTCCAAATGGAAGCTAGGGGCTGAAACTGTCTTCTGCCCTTACTCACTCCCTGCAGACCTATCCGGAATCTTAGGTCTGCGGGCACGGCTAAGCTGACAGGGCCTAAAATCCGAAAGGCACGATTAGGAGGCAGATCCTTTAGCTTTTTAGCAGCTAAAGCTTGGAATCAACTGCCGTTGGAGCTGAGGATTCTTTCGGTCACCCTCGGGCATTGGTGCTAATTTTGCTGTCTTAGATGCGGCCCCATTTTTCTCAGACAGGGATGTCTTAGCGCGGGGACACTCTGTTGGAGTAATCATGTGCTTTATAAGCTTTTAATCTAATCTAATCTTTTTTTCCCAGCAGGTCCTGGCAGCCATATTGAACCAAGGAGTGTTGTGGGATAAGTGGGCAGCCCTTTTGTCTGCTCATTATTTGTAGTCTCATGTGACGATTGTGACAATCATGAGAGATTTTAAATGAAAGGGTGCTTTTTCTACAAAGATAAAATTTTATTAGCGAAACGGGCCTTTTCTCCTGTTTACCACCACCCCCCTTGTCTGAGAACCTCAAGTTTGTGATGAAATGAAAAAGAAACAAGATGGCTGTCCACTTTTAAAGGTTTGCGGCCAATTGTGTGGGTTTTTTCTAACCAATTATTTTTGTTTCTCTTTGCCAATGTCAGAGAAATTCAAGGGGGTTGTTTACCTTTTTTTAAATTTATTTTTTTATTCCTGTCCTTCAAGAGAATATTTACAGCTGTATGCATGACACATGGTTGCACATTACACAGATACATTTTTAGGTTAAAAAGCCATACTGGACTCAAGTTCATCAAATCTGTAAATGGCACAGCATGAGAAAGGGTCCTGTGGTGCTTCCATATTAGGCGGCTCTTCTTTTAACTGCTTTTGTTCTGTGGAGCGGGAGTTTGCTGTGGAGGTTCCCATTGAAAATGTTACATTTGGGGTCTCCTCCATCTTCCCTTCACTGGGAGGGTTTGGGGAGGTGGTGAAAACAAAAAGTTGTGCATTTCTAAAAAGGATTAAATTCTTAAAAAAAAAAAAAACAATATTAAAGGGAAGTTCTGGTTAGTTTTGGTTTAAAAATGGCTAATGCACAAAACCTAAAAACGTGAAATAAACAAGTTATGGTAAGACATTAACCTTAGCCACCGTCCCCTCTATCCTCACTCAACCCTAACTTCCACCGTGACATACCGTGTTTACAATATGAAAAATATTTAAACAGCATCACTCCACACAGCTATTTTGGCCAACAGAAGGTTTGAGCCAAATAGTACTGTGGCAGCCGGCTGCATGACAGGTTGGGAATAGTAGAGCATAAAAATATGGGAGCTTCTAGAAAAGCCAAAACAGAAACAAATATTCACTGAAAGAAATGGGAAGAGTAAGTTAGGGTTTATTTTGCTTTTAAAACATTAACATATGCATGAAAAACCCCCAAATCGCCTGGAAAAATGTTGTGGATCTTGGCCTTGGATGTGGCCAGCAATGGTTAAATGAGCTCCTAATGGACTGCTCATGACCTCCCACATATTGTCTGAGATGGCAGCACAATTGGCATCTTCAGTGCCATTGTATCACATATCATCTCAGCGTTTACAACATTGATGACCTCATTATGTGGATAACCTACTACTGTACTAGGGAGAAAATGATGCAAATACAAGAACCTATTTGTATCATGGGGAATGGGACATGAGTCCATATAAGTGCTGGGAATGAAGCCATGTCCAAATGCCAGGCCCTTTCTGTACTCAGCCTCCACTGCACATGCCTAAAGGCCGTGCCCTGTGAGTTATGTTCATATGGGGGACTTGGCACAGGGCCTGAACTAAGACCAGGCTCTGCACTAAACCCTTGCACTGCACTAAACCCTTGCACTGCACACCTAAAGGTCTGCATTGTCAATTTGTTTGCATGGTGGCTCAGCGCAAGGCATCTTGGTTCAAGGCCTTTAATCAATCCCAACTACGCAAAGCGATGGTCTTGTGCAGTGATCTAAGTCCACAAAGAAGCCTGGCAGAAGGCCTAGCCCTCTACTTAACCCTCGCTGCACCCTGTCAAAGGCACAGGGGGCCAGGTTCACACTGTGCTTGGGCCCGGTGCTTGCTGAAGGTGAGGGGATATTTCATAACAATCAATAACACTGTCTAACAACACAACATCAATAAATAACACGTAAGCAAACAAAAGATTGCCTAACCAGTGATTCAAGATGTTATTTGTCACGTGTGGTCATGAAGAGTGTATTGGGAGCAAGTTAAAGTGTGCTCAGCTAAACATAGCGGGCCAATGTAAGTAGTTTTTAGTTTTTTTTTAAACCGTAAATGTGTGTTTTTATGCAATCTCTAGATTGGTTTCTGTACATAGCTGAATATCTCATAAGCAAAAGAGACCGTGATTTGCCATTAACAAAGCTTTTTCAGTGAATGTACAAAGGATACATAAGGTGTAACCGTGCAGTATATTCAAATGTTGCCATCAAGTGATTCTGATGACACAATAATCCTTGACGTAGTAGGCCAAGTAGTTTGAAATAGTCGGAAGAGACCTGAGATGAATTATTGGTGGTAGTGGCTGCGGCTGATCCTTTCAGGTTGAGTGGTAGTGTGATGAGTGGCACAGAAGAACTTTTTAAATTTTACATTTTGTTAGTTGAGCCATAGACCTAGCTGTGCAGGTATTGCTGCTATATCTACTTCAGGTTTACTAAGGCCATAGGCCCCGGCTGTGGTATTCAAAGTGCATCCCCTCTTAATGCCTATAGTTACATGTTTCCTTGTGTGCCCGATGATTTCTTGAGGCAAATTTTAGCTTTTTTTAAAAAAGTCGTTTAATTTATCATTGTATAGTGTTCTTGACGAACGCCGCCATGGCCACCCTTAACCAAGGGTAAAATTGAATGTGATTCAAGGCTCGTCATCCTCTTGGAGTGCACTGGTTGGCCGGTCATGGTTTGGGGGTCACTAGTAATTGCATGCGAGTGACCTTAAGTTGCATGGGACTCGCTTTAGTGTTATGTTTGGTTGAGGTGATTTGATGTGTGTGTTTTTCAATGTTAATTTATCCATCTTATGGTCTTGCCTAGACCACGTCCTGTCATGTTATGATATTGATGTCAAAGGGTAGGGTGTGGATCGACGGGTGGGATGGGGCATGTGTGTCTGTGTGTCTGTGTGTGTGTGTGTGTGTGAGAGAGAGAGAGAGAGAGAGAGAGAGACGCCATTTTGCTGGTACTCCTAGCCATAAAAGTGGTCTTAAGATTTATTTTTCTTGCACCTAGTCTCTGATTCCACCAGAATTGCCTGTTTTCGCTAGGGTCTACCTCCATGATCGCATCAGCCGTGAATACCTGTCTTGCACGATAAAGCCCAGTGTGTTTTAATTTCTGGCAGGTTTCAGGCACCCTGAAACTAGATGTTTGAAAGACTGTTGCCATTTTAGTAAGACTTGGGCAGAGTGATGAGATTAAAATGCATAATACAGACAAAAAAGAAAAGTAGCTGAACAACATAGGCAGAAAAAACTTACTATAATGACTGATTTCTTCATTTCCTGTAGGATGTACTGCCCCTGTTCAATCAGCAGCTTTATCAGTAATCCTCTTCGGCGGTAAAATTAACGTGTAATGACAGTTATTACGTGATTATTTTTACCTATCTTTAATGGAGTCTAACTGCGGCTAATCTGGACGCATGACAGTTTGATTATGAAAGTAGCACACTTAACTAATTTGAGCTAACCTTTTCAGGCTTAATCAGGAGAAGAATGTGCGTATAATACTTAGGATACAGTCTCTTAAATGACGCAATTTAGTCATGTAAGGGTGTTAAAATATTAATGGAACTGAAAAGAAGAGAGAATCCAACCACGTATGATTCTTTCATCTCTGTACAGTCTTTTAAGAACTCTGTCTTACTAAGACACGTTCGAAGGTTAAAAAGCAATTCCAAGTTATTGAAAAAAACAGTCCTACCCAACTTGAAAACAGTCGACAGTTGGACAAGAGCAACACCTCTTTTCCTAGATTTATGTCTAATACCCGATGAGAGATACACAGCTGTGATTATTTAAAATATAATTCCTTGTATTCGGATTTGGCTATTGTACAAGATATGAAATGTAGCTGGTGATCCGTCCTCTGTCACAAAACTGTCTGTCAGCTTGAATCGCTAATTTTATTAATTAATTCTAAAAACGAAAACGAAGAAAGAAATTAAAGCCAACACTGACAATAGAAGCATGCACTCAACTACATTAAAGTCCAAAGGAGAACTCTAGACAGAGATGTTTTGTAGTGCTCTTAGGAAAGTTTCATAGTATGTTTGACAGGCCTGGCGTAATGCAAAACATTTGAAAGAGATCGAAGCATTAAGATGATCAAAGCTAAGTGAAAGACCTGTGACCTGATTCAAGCCCTCTGCTTGTCAGCTTGTTGTTGCAGACACCTGTTGCCCTGGAAGTTCAAGAGCATTCTGTGTCCTTGAACACCTTCTGCTTCCTGTGCATGGGGCTAAGAACACAGGGACATCCTAATAACAGTCATCCAGGGAAAGGCCTAGAGATCTTTCTCAGCCTGGCTTACTCGCCCCTTGCTAGGAAAGTGCCAGGCCTCCGTCAAACTCTTATGTACCCAAGGAGCCATGAGCACAAAGGGAAATGGAGTAGTTGGTACCTGGCAGCACTCTCTCTGCCCCCACCACCCGTCCTAACACACATGCTCTCCATCCATCAGCATTCTCTTCAGTGCTGTCACCTGCAGTTACATTTATCCTTCAAGGAGCAAGGACACTGTGGGCCCCCTTTACGAGTTGGGCAGAATTCTGGTGGGTGGAGTTACTAGGGACGGAACACCTGAATCTGGGCATTACCAGTCAAAGTACCTGGAATGGCAAATATCATGTGAACCCGGGAACACTGGCTCATTTACCGAGAGTGGATTTGATGTCCCTGTAACTTTACATCAGACATTTTTCACTGCTTTGAACAGGTATAACATGTCAGGGGACCCGTCAATAGTTTTACTGGATGCATCTTGTAAAACGGGGCATTTGTAAACCTGCGCCTGGTTATTTCGGCCCAATCAGAATTATCTGGCCAACTACTCTAATGATATGAGATAAACCATGACATATCCGAATAATCTAGCCCAGGTTGTGACTTTGTGCATAGCTTTGAGAAAGCCCGGGGCTTGCATGCCACATTGGAGTGAAGCACGTATTGGCTGAACATCATCATTCCTATAACTGAACTTGTAACTATGGCAACAGAAAGAACAAGAATAAATTACTCTATTTGTTTTTTTTACCAGTAATAACATTTGCTATTGTGTTATAGGAAATTTTTAGGAATTCGATCTTTATAGTATGGTTTTTACAATCAAGGTTGTTACTGGAATGACTCCTAATGAGGGCCTGTGGGGGTTGGAAGCGCACAGTCCCTAGTTCCCTTGTAGTTATCTGTTGAATCCACCTGATTTCTACCATACCTAAGTTATGCTTGCAGTGTAGGGCACAGGGAAAACCACAGGCAGTCTGCAGGACAGGGGGCTGCTTTCGGGACTATGTGATCTTGATGGATAGCACTCCATGAAGCTGCCAAAGCATACTTGAAGGACCAGGACACAATTTATGTAGGACCGTGTATTATCTTCAGAGCTTTTTAGGACGTACGTTTGATATATTGCGCTATAAAGCTAAGCAATTGACACCATTTAAAAAAATGTGGGAGTGATAAGCCTGCACCTTAAATACCGGACTTTGTTGGCTATGAACATTAATAAGGGGCTGCAACTGAAACGCTTTGAGCTGCTTTTAGCTTCTAATCAAGGCCTAACTCGGTATCAGACCCTTATGCATCTCTTCTCATTGTCTACACCTTGCCTCTCCTTTTGCTTTATTTCCTCTCCAGCTCTGACATTCCCTGTGTCTTGCCGCCTCCTTTTCTCATGCTCTTCCTCAGTGCTTTGAAGCTGGTTAGATCCTCCTGTCCACTATACAAGCAACAAATAAAATATAGCATGAATCTGCACGTAAAGCCAAAATGCACGGGCTACCATGAATATGAGAAGGCCACTCGGTTGTGGGAGCAAAGCTCCTAGGTTTAAGATCAGCACTGCAGGGGTCAACAATCAGCACAGGAGCTGCATCACCAGGGGCACTGAGACAGCCGGAAGCAGGGTGCCAAGGAGACGTCAGGAGCCCTGTTGATTCCAACGGAGATCTACGGTTCGGAACAAAGGCTGCAGGCTCGGACAAGGAGGTTTCCTGAGTGCGACCACCGGCAAGAGAGGTAAGTTGGGTTGTTGGGGGATGCCTGAACCCCGTTGGTTGGGCCACCCAAAGCCGTGGGGCGTCTGGTGCAGGGGTGTCTTTAGGCGTCGGGTCTTCTTACCAGCTCCGGTCGCGGGGACCCCTCAGTTTTGGGGGCAGCAGCCTCCCCCTCCCGCTCTTACACACGGCCGCAGGGGCTGCCTCAGGCGGCCATAGGTCTAGCTACGCCACTGGATGCAGAGTGGTTCAGAACCGTGGAGCCGGTTGGATCCGGGGTCTGTGTTGGAGTCTTTGGTTGAGCAAATCCGCTGCTCACAGGCGACTGAGTCTTTTTGGTGAAGGCAGGGCATGTCCTTTGGGTTCTGGATGGTTACTGGCTGCTGGATACGCCAGGGTTTCGCTGGTTTCAGGTCAAAGTTGGGACAGGTTGGTAGGGCTGAGGCCAAAGCAGTCGTTATCCTCTTCTTTCTCGTTCAGAACCGCTTTTCGGTCCTTCTTCTTTCTTCTTCTCGAGTCTGCGGAGGCAAGGTTTGGGGTCGCCCCTAAATACTAAATTCAGGGAGGTTACAGGGGTGTGCATAGGTCATCCTTGGGGAGAGTACACCTCCTATTATGCCACCCTTCAGTGGGAGGGGGGCATGAACCTCTCTCTGATTGGCTGTGTCCCCTCATCTTCAAGATGTAGGGGACTGAGATGAGAGATTCACCTTGCCTCCCCCACCTGAGGGGTAGGGTTGGCAAAGCTGGTCACACCTCCCTTCCTAACTTGATTTTCCCCCCGATTCTCCCGCCCAAGGTGGGAGTCAGAACCGGTTGGAGCCAGTTGCTGGGGGGCAGCAAAAGACTGGGTCAGCTTTCAAAGGCGGCAGGCCTTTGAAGCTTCCCCTTCATGGACCCAGCCCATCCTGGGGGAGGAGGCATGACACCTCTGCCCAGGATGGGCTTTGTTTCTGGACCCAGAGAGCAGAGGCCATCTACCTAGGAGTCCAGAAACCTGTCTGGTGGTGGCAAATGGCGGGTAGCCATTCAGGAACCACACCAGGGCTGGTCATTTTTCAGGGGGCATCTCTAAGATGCCCTCTGAGTGCATTTTACCTTAAATCCCACACTGGAATCAGCTTGGGTTTAATGTGCTGAGAAGTTTGCTACCAAACTTCCCAGGTTTCAGTAAAGCCATTATGGAGCTGTGGAGTTCGTAATGACCAACTCCCAGACCATATACTTGTTATGGCTTTTCTGCACCTACAAGGTCTGAGAATCGACTTAGACATTGTAGGGGTACAGTGCTCCTTCAGCTGTGCCCTCAGCTGTGGTCTAGTGCACCCAGCTAGAGGGGTGACTTACCTAGGCCACAGGTAGTGGGTTGTAGACATGGCACACAGGGATGTGTTAACGTGTAAATCTCAAGTAAAGGTTTACCTGAAGCCTATGCACACTGCATATGTATTTAACATCCCAATTACACAAAGTACACCAATGCTTTTTTGTGTTTCTTCCATACACTTGTTTCATTCAAAATTCAGGTTTAACACATCTTTGAACAACATATTATATATGCTGTACATTTCATAATCATGTACATGTCACTTAATAATTTTTTTAACATTGTATCATAAACCAGCTGTTCTTGTTGTGCAAGTTCCACTTCCTGATCCCCAATGCATTTCGGGACATCGTCCCTTCTTCAGGGGCACTCTGTTAGAGAACATGAAAAATAAATAACATATACCAATTATCTCAACCAAAACCTAACATCACTACGTGTCAGTACACAGCATTGAATTTTAAGCAACACTTTGTCACGCCACTCTCCAACCGTTACACATCATGCTTGTGAGAGAATTAGTAGATAGTGTGAAAAGATTCACCACCAGCTGTTGCTACTGACTCGTTCACCACATGCCCGGTATGATTTTCCCATCAAGTATTCAATATCTCGACATCGTCATGCACTCCCATGTGCATCAAAAGTTATAACATAGCGACCAGTGTTCATCCGTATCCCTCTTCCAGTGCCTACTGCGAACAACTTAAAACTTAGTGTATACACCCGAAGTTCATCACTGTCACATTGATACTTACAAACAGAAAAATACTCTTATCTTGCTTCTTTTTGTGTGGAAGATGTTTCACGATCCTGCATATTATATGCAACCTCGTAAATAACACGCATTACTGTTAAGCCAACCCACATATTGTAGATCAATTACTAACCATACCTTTTTACAAGAAATGCCATAATCATGCACCTCGGGCAATCCTGATTTTTGGCATCATCTGCAACAATATTACCCAACACTATTACACAGCGCGTCTAACTACCAGTCCCGTGGCAACACTGCTACCACCGCTTAAACACCTTCGTCAGCTTAACTCACAAAATAGCTCCTCTCCTTATCTAAAACCGGAATCTTGTTCCGTGTGGATGCCTGTATACCTCGGTAATCTCATCCGATAAATACCGTGTGGACCCAGCATTTTCCACACTTAACATCGACCACAGACTGGATGGTGAAGTGAGGATTAGTTGTGTTTGTGCATGCCATTTTGGAACATGTCTACGTTTCCCTATGTCAATACTTATAACAACATAGTGTCTTTATGTACCGTCTGTGCGGTCTCGGGGGGGGGTGGGGTGGGTACTGCAACAGAAACCCACTTTCCTACACAAGCCCCCCCCAGCCCAAAGGCCAGCAGACTCAGCCAAATCTGGGAGGGTCTTCCTAGTCTTTCAGGCGAGGAAGAGTAGAGGAACTGGTTTGAAAGTTGCAGGGCCTACTCTGCCTTACATCCTTCAGTCTAGGACAGCCCCTTTGGGGAGCTGGCCTACCTCAACAGTTTCAGGAACTAATTCCCAATGCTCCTCTCCTAGCTCTTTAGTATATTTACGCCATCTTTTTAGTTTGGGTTCAGAGGTGCCTACCTCTGCAAATTCCAACGTAGCTATGGAAAAGCCCAGCTTACCCACAGAGGTTGCCCACAGCTTAAGTAACCCCACCATGACCAACAGGGTCAGGGGGCCTAACTTGCTATTTGGCTAGACCACCATGCCAAGGTCAGTGCTGCCATGAAGGCTAGCACCCAGCAGAGGCCACTGGCAGCTGTCAGTGCCCAGAACCACATATTTAGCTCTTCACTGGTAGGTGAAGGGGCTAACTTACAGGCTTCTTTGGGTTCTGGTCACCTGTCTGCTGGTTTGGGGGGTGGGGGGCACTACACTTTGTAATGAACACCTTTCTTCCACCGTCTGTTCTGTCAGCTGAGGAGCCACTAACTCAGACTGGACAGTTGCTTGACTAGTCAGGTATTTTTGTGGGCTAGGGAGGACTTCACCAGGGCCAACTTTGGAGTTCTCCCTTATTAGGATAGAATCTCCCTGTCCCACTGGAACTGTGGCTAACAATTGTCCACCTTTCCTACATGTTCTCTTCTTTTTCTTCTTGGGCTTATCTGCACTAACTGCAGGTTCGGCCCCCCCAGATTCCTTGGGTGAGGACTAGCACTGGACCAGTACCTCACTTTGGCTCAGACCAACCTCTGGGTGGTCATTCACAAGGAGACAATCAAGGGGGATGTCTTTATTGACTAACACCTTTCTCCAACTAAGGGACCCATCTATTACTAAGGGCACTACAGCCACTGGCCTAACAGTGACCTCCCCTGGGTTAGCCCTTACTCTTTTGATCTCCCCTGGGACATACTTGTTTGAGAATACCAACCTGTCAGGCACCACAGTGTGACTGGCACAGGTATCTCTCAGGGCAGTGGTTGGGATTCCATTCACCAGTAGGTGGCGACAGTGTCTACTCCCCTCTGGTTTTTCCAACTCACCATTTGGGCCCATTTTCCAGTTGAAGGCTGTGTGGACTTCCTCATCTGAGGGACTACCCTCATAGGCTACACTGGCAACCCCTGGAACTACACTAGGGGCTTTGTTTTTAGGACAGCTAGGGTCCTTGGTGTGGTGTCTTGTCTTTTGTAGCATCATACCTTGTTGGGATCCCAATTCTTACCTTGGTACCCAGTTTTAGGCTGTGAGGTGTCTTTGGGTCCACCCTCCTGGACAGGCTTTTGGGGGCTACCTGGAACTCCTTATTTTTGTCTTTAGGATGCTCACCCTCTTTCCCCTGGGAAGGTTTTTTAACCTCTTTATTTTGGTCACCCCCAGTGGAAGTTTTGGTCACCCTACTCTTGACCCAGTGATCTGCCTTCTTTCCCAATTCTTGGGGCGGTCTACCAGATACTGATGCAAATTTCATTAATGCAGTTACTTAATATATGTTCCTTCATAAACAAATTATAAAGTCCAGAATAATCATGTACTTTACTTCCAGTTAACCAGCCACCCAGTGTTTTTACTGAGTAGTCTGCAAATTCCACCCAGGACTAACCCTGGGTTTTCTGAGCCCCCCTGAATTTAATTCTGTACTCCTCAGTTGCGAGTCTAAATCCCTCAATCAGGGTGCCCTTCATGAGTTCATAAGACTCAGTCTCTGCCCCAGTAAGGGTCAGGAGTCTGTCCCTGCACTTACCAGTGAATAGTTCCCAAAGGAGTGCCCCCTCCCCGCCCCCCCCTCCCCCATGAGTTTTTCTCATTTTCCTAGGCCACACAAGCCCTCTCAAATGCTGTGAACCATTTGGTGATACCATCACTATCCTCCAATTTAGGGACAATCCTTTTGGGGATTTTAACATCATATTATCCTTCCTTCTCTTTGTTGGTTAAATTGCTGCCACCATTGATGGGTCCAGGCCCATCTCTGCTCTTTCTTTTTCTAGAGCTAGGAGCCTAGTCTCTAGCTCTTGTCTTTTGGGCTTCCTTGCTAAAAGGTTGTCCTCTTCAGTGAATTGTCCTCACTGTCCTGTACAGAGTCTGCCCTACCTCTGTAGGATCTGTACCATCTGCTCCCTGGTCTGGAGGGGTAGGGCACAAAGTCCCCATCCTCCCTAAGTAGTCACGGTGTGGGGGGGTCTAAGACCTCATCATCCTCACTACTTTCTCCCACTAGTTGAAGATCCTCACCTTTAGTAGTGGGATGGTCCCTTGCATACCCTGCCAGGAACTCCTGGAGTTGTATTCTAGTAAGGTTGGACCCAGGTCTTATTGTTTTGGCTTTACAGAGAAGCCTTAATTCTCCAGTATTGGATCTTTCATAGATTCACATGCTTGTATCTTCCCCGTCGTCATGGTGGGAGTCTCGCGGTAATTAGAAAAGAAGTACCATAGAAGTACATAGAAATCCCCAAAAGGGAAAGAAAACCTTCTAGAGTCATCCTCATCATTATGTAGGTCCAAACTCCGACCAATCAGAGACCAGCCCTAGACCTCATCTCCCCAGTCAGAGCCACCAGACCTCAGATTTCTAACCGCACGTTGTGTGTAAGGGAGTCTCCCTGAGCTCTGCTCAGTTTGTCAGTGAGTGAACTTTTGACCCTGCTGGAATTCTCCTCAAGGTATTGTGTTCTAATTTCTTTCACTAAGGATGTCTGAAGGTTCTAAGAAGAGGCTTTTCAGGCCCTGTAGATCATGTGGAAAGGCAAGACTTTTTTCAGAAGATCCACATAAAGACTGCCTTTATTGTCTCTATCCTAAACATACAGCTAAGGACTGTAAATATTGTAGAACCTTCTCTGCTAAGACATTAAAGGATAGAGAGGCCAGATTATTGTTATGGCTCCAGAAGAAGAAATCTAAATCAGAGTCTGGATCTGATGTTGAAGAAAGCCCTGGGCCTTCATCTCTTGAGAGAAAACATAAAAATGAGGGCTCTATCTCATTAAAGGCTGATGTTAAGAAATCTAAGGTAGAAAAATCATCTTCTGCCAAAAAGTCAGCCATTAAACCTAAAAATTCTGGTCTGAAAAAGCATTCTGTTGCCTCTCTGCCTGTTACACCTCTCAAACAGGCTTTGTCGACGAAGAAAACACAGTCGACGGACCCGTCACGAGATCTTCTTCAAAATCTCCGACTTCTGTGGCGACGACTTCTTCGTCGACGGCCGTGGCTACGGCATCGTCGACGAGCACGGTGACGTTGATTTCATCGTCGGCGATGACGTACACTGTGTCGACGATAACGTCTACGACTTCGTCGACGGGATCGACGTCGACGGCCCCGTCAACGGGTGCTCCGTCGACGGCAGTGTTCAAATCACCTTCTCGGCCAATATCAACGACGATTACAATCAGACGTGTTACGTCATCGACGATTCCGTTGACGGATACAAGAAGTCTACATCCAGTCACAAAATCACCAAGATTGTCACCATTACCTAAGATTTCACCATTGCTTCCTTCTCACCTGCTTGATACGGAAGAATCAGGAGATGAAAGCCTTTTTGGTCCCGCTTACAGTCCCTCACAACTAAAAGTCAAATGTCAAGACACTGATGAGGAAGAGTAAGGACATTCTGAATATATGGAGGGTGACTATTCTTTTTCAGGACGTTCTCAGGCCCAACGTTATGACTCTTTTCAAGAGCACTATCCTTACGAAGCCTTGGAGGAACGTCAGGAGGTTCGGAGAGATTCCATGCTGGTCCCACTCTCCTTGGTCACGGACCTTAGACATATGCTAAACGACTATTATAAAAAGATTTCTGGACACTTATGCTCCGGTTCCATTGACACCTGGCGGTCCAGGTATGCAGGTTGCTCCGCCTCCACCAGTAGTTACTCCACCACCCGTGGTTCGGGTTGAGAAACAGGCTCCTCAGTGTATATCGATTCAGGACGATTATATTGAAAGTGAGGCAGAGGATATACCAGAAGAAGGTGAGCTCACTCAAGATTCGGACCTTCTTGGCCAAGAATGGGAGGATTACGTGGCTCCATCTTCACCATCGCCTTCCCCTCCCCCAGCGGCGTCCCCACCAGGAGATATTGGGGGCTTTCACGAAGTGCTTGAGAGAGCTTCTAAAAGGTTTGACTTGCCCATGCCTGTAGTGCAAACCGAATGCTTTCTTTACGATTTTAAAGATGCTTCGAGGAAATCAGTCAGATCCATTCCAATTGTGGATTACATTTGGACTTAAGGGTTGAAGATAATGAAGAATCCAGCCTCCGTTCCTGCTGTGTTGCCGAGAATGGAGAAGAAATACAAGGCGCCTGATTCTGCTCCAGCATGCTTAATTGGACATCCTCGCCCGGATTCAGTAATAATGCAGGCGGCTCAGAGGCGTTCCAGGAATCCTCAATCTCCTTGTACAGTGCCTCCAGACAGGGAAGGCAAGCGCTTGGACGGCATCGGTAAGCGATTCACTACTATGGCGGCTACTGCTATCAAGGCCTCTAACGCCTTAGCAATCTTGGGGAGGTATGACCATCAGTTATGGTCGGACCTAGCTTCTCTTCTCGAATTCCTCCCTGACGATAAAAAGAAAGAAGCGAAGGATCTTTTGCAGGAGGGTGCCAAAGCGTCTTTGGAGGTGATCGACTCCGCAATGGATCTTTCCTCTATTGCTTTTAGACAAATGGCAGGTGCTGCAGTCCTTCGTAGACAGGGCTGGCTTAGGGTGACGTCTTTCCGCCCCGAGGTTCAATCAAAGGTGTTGGACATGCCCTTCGATGGGGAAAACCTCTTCGGGAAGCATGTAGATGACGAACTACAAGGCATTAAGAAGGATACGGAAACTGCACGTTCCTTGGGCACTTTTACAGCAGAGGCGTTTTCAGTCCTTTCCTGGGGGTAGAGGAAGAGGTCAATTTCAGCAAAGACCATCTTATCAATCCTACAGATATCAGCCATACAGTCAGAGTTACAGATCGCAATATGGGGGGCAGCAACAGCAGCAATTTCGTTCCTCCAACACGTCTTATAATCAACAATCAGCTAGACGCAAGCCTGCAGGACGAGGGAAATTACAGGATTCCTCAAGACGTCAGTGACGTTTATCTCCCGCCAGCCACCTCTTTTCGATCTCAGCACCTTTGGTCTCATCGGCTCTCCATTTCTAAATCAATGGCAAACCATCACGAAGGGCAAATGGGTGCTGGACATTATCCAACACGGCCACACCTTGGAATTTGTCCGCAAACCTCCTCGAACTCCGCCCCCAAGAAAAATGCATCACCCACATTTGTCAGCACTACGACAAGAAATTTCGCCTCTAAGAAAAATGCATCACCCACATTTGTCAGCACTACGACAAGAAATTTCGCCTCTACTAATGAAGGGGGCGATAGAAAGAGTGCCTCCCAGACAACGAGGGAAGGGCTTTTACTCCAAATTCTTCTTAATAAGGAAAAAATGCGGGAAATGGAGGCAGGTCTTGGACCTCAGGCAGCTAAACAAATACATCAAAAAACAATCGTTCAGAATGTTATCCCTTCAAGAGATTCTTTTATTAATAAACAAGGGAGATTTTCTAGCGTCCCTCGATCTCTTGGATGCATACTTCCACATCCCCATTCATGCAAAGCATCGCCAATTCTTAAGATTCGAGGTGGCTGGGAATCACTACCAATTCAAAGTCTTACCATTCGGCCTTCGCTCAGCACCCAGAGTGTTCACGAAATGCATGGCTCCAGTAGCGGCTTTTCTGAGAAGACAGGGACACCAGGTTTACCCCTACCTGGACGACTGGCTGGTGAAGGGTGCTACGTTCCACTCTACCAAAGAATCCACGCAGGCATGTCAGCAGCTATTCATGGCGCTGGGGTTACAACTCAACGTGGAGAAGTCACACTTAATTCCAAACCAGAAGCGTGTTTTTCTAGGAGCGCTCCTAGACACAAGGTCAATGAAGGCGTATCCCACTTCAGAGAGGAAGCTAAAAATAATGCGCTTAGCCTCCCTTCTGCGCGCAAAAAAGTCCACTTCTGTGAGTGTTCAAGTCATTACTGGGGATGCTGTCATCTTGCATCCCGTTGATTCCAAACTGCAGACTTCACATGAGGCCAATCCAGGAGCAGTTAGACTCGCAATGGGTGCAGGTGCACGGCTCATTCGAGGACATCATCTCTCTCTCCCAGACGATAAAACAGTCTCTGTCATGGTGGGAAATGGAAAGCAATATCTCTCCAGGCCTCTCGTTCCAACAAACACAGCCTCATTATATTATGACAACGGACGCTTCAAAGGACGGATGGGAGGCGCACCTCCAGGAATTGCAAATACATGGAAAATGGTCCCCTCAGGAAATATGTTCACACATCAATGTTCTGGAACTAAAGGCAGTTTTTCTGGGGCTGCAGGCCTTCCTCCCCAGAATCCAGGGATCCTCCGTTCTAGTAAGAACAGACAATACTACAACAATGTTCTATCTTGCCAAACAAGGGGGTACCAGGTCTCTCACTCTATCAGAGCAAGCCCAGGAAATCTGGAAGTGGCTCATTCATCACAACATAACATTGCAAATAGAGCATGTCCCGGGCGTGGACAACGATTGGGCGGATTCTCTAAGCAGAACAAATTCCCAATGTCACGAATGGGAGTTAGACTTGATTCAGCTGCAAAGAGTCTTCAAACGCTGGGGCACTCCAAGACTGGATCTTTTTGCGACAGAAGGCAACAAGAAGTGCGAGAAGTTCGCCAGCAGGTTCCCTCAAAGGAACTCTTGGGGCAACGCGCTGCAGATGCGATGGACGGGGACGTTTGCCTATGCGTTCCCGCCATTTCCTCTTATCCTGAGAGTACTGAACAAGATGAAGAAAGAACCATGCCATCTCATTCTCATAGCGCCGGCATGGCCGAGGCAGTTTTGGTACACGGAGCTTCTCCTGTGCTCGATTTCTCCGCACATTCGCTTCCCTCCACTGCCAAATCTACTCTCAATGAACAACGGCCAAATTGTTCATCCTCAGATAAGGTCTCTAAGCTGGTCAGCCTGGAACCTCACGACTATGAATTTACAGATTTAAACATCACTCCGGATTGCAGGTCTATTCTACAACGAGCCAGAGCTCCTTCCACTAACAAGTCATACTCTGCTAAATGGAAGAGATTTTGCCATTGGTGCGAGAAGATGAAACTGCATCCTTTACTATCAGCTCCTGAACAGGTTTTGCCTTACTTACTTCACTTAGCTCAATCAAAATTAGCTCACTCGTCAATCAAGGTACACTTGGCAGTAATTTCCAGGTTTCGCAGAAAGCCAGGTGAGCTTTCTTTGTGGTCAACAAGAATTGTCAAGGAGTTTATGAGGGGTCTCTTCAGGGTTTTCCCACCCTTAAAGCGCCCTGCAGTTCCGTGGGAATTAAATGCAGTACTGGCTCAGTTGATGAAATCGCCTTTCGAGCCCATTCATAAGGCTGATTTTAAAATATGTTTCTTGGAAGACGGCTCTCCTTTTAGCCCTCATGTCAGCTAGAAGAATAAGTGAAATTCAGGCTTTCACGATTGCTGCGCCTTTCCTTCAATTCTCTCAGGATAAAATTTTCTTAAGGACAAATCCTCAATTCATTCCCAAATTTCCAACTTCTTTTCACTTAAATGAACCAGTTGTGCTTTCCACCTACTTTGGGAACCCTTCAACCGCTGCAGAAAGATCATTGCACTCTTTGGATGTGAAGCGCTGTATCAAGTTCTACATGCATAGTACTAAGACTTTTAGGAAGTCGGATCAATTATTTGTGCCCTTTACTTCACCACGGAAGGGTCAAGCCCTTTCAAGGAGCAGTATTGCAGGTTGGATTTCCTCTGCGATAATTTTCTGCCACAACAAGGCTGGAAAGCCTTTGTCTGCAAAAGTGTCTGCGCACTCCACAAGAAAGATGGCAGCTTCTACAGCTTTGTTTGCTGGTGTGTCGCTTCCGGACATTTGTAGAGCGGCAACATGGACCAACGTACATACATTCACTAAGCATTACTGTTTGGACTCGGCATGGAAAGCGGATGCTGCAGTGGGCCAAGCTGTCCTGAGACATCTGTTTACTTAGGGTACAATCTTTCATATCTGTTAACTCTATTTGTTTGTTATGTTTAGTAACTACAGTTTATTTACTACTTTATGGTTTTCTTGGAATCATGATGCAGATGTATTAGTATATTTTTCAATATGTCTTGTTTATGGCATAGGAAGGCCTTCGCCTAGACGCACACTAAGAGAATTATACTGCTATCTACTCTGATACAAGCATGTGAATTTATGAAAGATCCAATACTGGAGAAAAAACAAGTTACTTACCTGTACACTGTGGTTCTCCAGTATTGATATCTTTCATAGATTCACATGCGGCCCTCCCTCCTCCCCCGTCTAGGCTTGCCACTTCTGATCTCATGTTATTTATTACCTTAGCACACTTGTGCGCGAAATCTGAGGTCTGGTGGCTCTGACTGGGGAGATGAGGTCTAGGGCTGGTCTCTGATTGGTCGGAGTTTGGACCTACATAATGATGAGGACGACTCTAGAAGTTTTTCTTTCCCTTTTGGGGATTTCTATGTACTTCTATGGTACTTCTTTTCTAATTACCGCGAGACTCCCACCATATCTATGAAAGATATCAATACTGGAGAACCACAGTGTACAGGTAAGTAACTTGTTTTTTCTCTAACCTGTAGGCTAGAGTAAGGGGTGAGGTCGAGCTCCTCAGCCATCTTCTCTGGTGTTCTTTTCAGAAGACCTACACAAAAGGATCTAAGTACTTCCCCCCCCTAACTTCAGTGAGTTATAAAGTTTCTAAACAAAATACTACAGGGACTTAATCCTAGGCCCTAACACGACTTTTTAGAAATTTGGAATAAAGTCAATTCAAAAATGAGTTGTACTAAAGTCAATTTTTGGATTCTTGTCTTGTGATCGGGTGTTGACTAAGTTAGTCCAATAAATGCAAAGTCGTAGATCCCACCGCTGATCCACCAATGTAGGAAGCTGGCTCTGTATATACTATACCAAAGTAAGGTATAGTGTGCATAGAGTCCAGTGGATCCTCAGAGGTATAGCAGATGCTAAATTAGATCATCACTAACCGCTCTATTTGTAGTAGTGTGGTCGAGCAGTTAGGCTTATCAGTGGGTGTGTTAAGCATTTATTGTATTCACTCAGGCAAGAAATGATGGCACACACTCCGAGACAGAATACAGACTGATTAGGTAAGTATAAAAAGGTATACTTATGTTTTAGTTCTAGAACCAAGCAGAACTTGGCACAGGTAGGTGAAATATACTTTCAAATGCAAGGCTGTACACAGAAGTGCAATTGTGGATGAAACTGGTATTGCTACAAGTTTGTATTTGCTTTAAAAACAGTTCAGAATACTTTGAAATTACTTTGGATTACTTTTGCATTACTTTTTAGTTACATCGACTACTCTGGGTGGTATGCCTAGATATCACACCATGGGTCCTACAGTACAGAGGTAAGTAAGACAATTTACATTTCAAAGCACAGTTACTTTTGTTCCATACAAAAAGCAGGTTGACACTTGAAACATTTCAGAGGAAAAACCACAACATGGGTTCCTATGGAGTAAAAGAATGTTATCGGTTTGCAGGTAAGTAAACGACTTACAATGCTGGGTGTATGGGGTTAAAATCAAGGTTCAAGGAGGCACTCAAGTTGTACCACCAGCGGCACTAGGGCGGCGGGGTGCAGAGTGCAGAGGCCCAATGTTAGCTAATGGGGCTAGGGGGGGCGTTCGGTTAGGTGCTGCTCCCGAGCAGGCCACTCAGTTGTGGGAGCAAAGCTCCTGGCTTTAAGATCAGCACTGCAGGGGCCTACAATCTGCACAGGAGCTGCACCACCAGAGGCATGGGGCGGCCAGATGCAGAGTGCCAAGGAGACGTCGGGAGCCCTCTTGATTCCAATGGAGATCTCCGGTTTAGAAGAAAGGCTGCAGGCTCAGACAAGGAGGTTTCCTGAGGGCGACCACCGGCAAGAGAGGTAAGTTGCGTTGTTGGGAGGATGCCTGAACACCTTTGGTTGGGCCACCCAAGACCGTGGGGTATCGGGTGTCTTTAGGTGTCGCGTCTTCTTACCAGCTCCGGTCACGGTCTGAAGGTCCCCTTGGGTTGAGGCTGCAGGCGTTGGGTAGAAGATCGAGGCAGGTCGGTTCACTGGATCCCAATGTAGGATAGCTGGGAGACCTCCTTGTGGTGTTGGGCCACTCAAACTCGGGCTGTTGGCATTAGGTGCAGAGTGGTGCAGAACCGCGGAGCTGGCTGGATCCGGGGTCTGTGTAGAAGTCTTTGGTTGAGCAAATCCGAGGCTAACGGGAGACTGAGTCTTTTTGGTGAAGGCACGGCAGGTCCTCCGGGTTCTGGATGGCTGCTGGACACGCCAGGGTTTTGCTGGTTGCAGGTCGAAGTCGGGACAGGTCGGTAGGGCTGGGGCCACAGCATTTGTCCTCCTCTTCCTCGTTCAGCACGGCTCTTCGGTCCTTCTTCTTACTTCTTCTCTAGTCTGCAGAGGCAAGGTTCAAGGTCACCCCTAATACTACATTTAGGGGCGTTATAGGGGTGTGCAGGTTGGGACCAATAGGTACCTTCCTTGGGGTGAGCACACCCCCTATTATGCAAACCCTCCAGTGGGAGGGGGGCATGAGCCTCTCTCTGATTGGCTGTCCCCCCTCATCTTTTTAAGATGGAGGGGACTGAGATGTGGGCTTCTCCTCGCCTCCCCCAACTATAGGGTGAGGTTGGCAAAGATGGGTTCACCTCTTTTCCTAACTTGGTGAGGGCAGCACCGGTGGGACCAGTTGCTGGGGGTCAGTTAACAAAGGCGGAAGGCCTTCGAATCTTCCCCTTCGAGGACCCAGCACATCCTGGGGGAGGAGGCTTGACACCTTTACCCAGGATGGGCTTTGTTTCTGGACCCAGAGAGTGAAGGCCCTCTTCCCAGGGGTCCAGAAACCTGTCTAGTGGTGGCAAATGGTGGGTAGCCATTAAGGAACCACACCAGGGCGGGTCATTTTTCAGGGGGCATCTCTAAGATGCCCTCTGAGTGCATTTTACATTAAATCACACACTGGCATTAGCGGGGGTTTAATGTGCTCAGAAGCTTGCTACCAAACTTATCAGGTTTCAGTAAAGCCATTATGGAGCTGTGGCGTTCATAATGACCATATACTGTTAATGGCTTTACTGCACTTACAAGGTCTAAGAATGGACTTAAACATTGTAGGGGTACAGTGCTCATGCAACTGTACCCTCATCTGTGGTCTAGTGCACCCTGCTGGAGGGATGACTTACTTAGGGCACTGGCAGTGGGTTGCAGGCATGGCACACAGGGATGTGTACCTTATCGACTCTTCACTTTTCTCTGCACCAAAACACGCAGCCTGCATTGGCGGTGTGTGGATGTTAAGGTGCAGGGCCTGTAAGGGTGGCACAATTGGTGCTGCAGCCCTTAGAGGCCTTCCCTGGTCACAGTGCCCTTGGTAACCATGGTACCTTTTACAAGGGGCTTACCTGTGGCCAGAGATGTGCCAATTGTGGGTACAAAGGTAGAGTTTTGGGAGAGAACACAGGCCCTGGGAACGTGATTGGCAGAGACCCAGGGCACATGAAGTCAAAGTGCATCAGAAATCTGGCAAAAAGTGTGTGTGGGGGGGGGGTTACTGCAACAAAACCCACTTTCCTACAGACGGTACTTGAAGCACCTAATGTAGTATCATATCTATGACTGATATGGTATGTTATTGTATCCAAGGCTAAAATAGTTCCTTAAAAGGCCTGATTAGTGCCATTGAGCAACTAGATTTTAATAAATGGGGCTGCATAAAGATTAAAATGTTCAAACCCTCTATTCTTGCCTGAAAAATGCATAAGCTCAGGAAGTAAAAGACACATTTGAAAAAGCGAAAGCAGCTCCCAAGCCAATGAACAAATGCGTGACTATAGGTTGTCGCTTCAAGGTTGTGTGGGCTTTTGTTCCCAAATTGAAAACCTGAATATCTTCTGTCTAAACATTTTGTCAATAAAGTACTACAATTCGAAAACACACATGAATGAAATTGACAAAGACCTCCATGTCATTCTCTCTGTGATTGTGAGTTTGTGGGAATTGGGTATTGGCTGTGCAGTGGTGCCAAGGGACATTCAAGTGATTATCGAACGTTGTCTTCACCAGTCAGGAAGAGGCTCAAGCAGTAGATGAGGAACTCTTCAACGATTACAAATTTAGTGTGGACCAACTGATGGAGCTGGCAGGTCTCAGCTGTGCCACCGCTATTGCCAAGGTATGTTGTGGATTGCATGCAATGTGTTCTTTTAATCTCTCTTTTTGTATTTCCCTAGAGCAAGAACTATTACAGAATAAAAACTGAATATTCACATTCTGTTCATTCTGTTATGTTATATGAATATAATGTAGGTGTTATTTACTAATAACACCTACATTACATTCAAGACTCCCAGTTTTCCGTTTTTACTGACTTTTTACAGATAAATGGAGACAAACAATCCATTTTCCTGTCTGTATTTATTTTAAAATATGGAAAAATGCAGAAAATAGTTTTTTTTTGTACGATTCTCACTACTGTCAATCATGCTTGCTAGGTCAATTGCTGTGCAGACAGGCAAGTATGGGAGAAAAAGGATTTCCTAATAAAACTTAAATAACTGCAGCAGTACAGCTATATAAGCTGTTCTAAAATGGAAATTATTTCAGATAACTGTGTAGTACTGTAAATAGCTCAAACTCATTGGACATTTAAACATGAGTAAACATTTGTCAGTTAAATAAACTTGGAAATATGCCCACTGCAAATTCATTATTTTACACTAAACTCAAAATAAATTTTAATAAATACAAACAAAATGAGGAAAAAAAAAATACGGATAAATCCAGATGGAAATGTCAAAAAAAAACATATAACCGGGAGCCCAAATTATATTCAAATTCATTAGATACAAAAGGATAAGTATATGGAGCACAAGAGAAAGGGAAAATTCACCAGATGCATGGATATAGAGTAATAAAGTAACATTCTCTGCTCCATATTTGTGTTCACTTAAAAAGCTTTGTGAAAGGGTAGTTGTAATCCTTTACTCTTACACCAGAATTCCCATAACTACCTTCAGTTTAGGCCATAATGATTATGAACCAAAGCCAGAAAAAGACTGGATTTCACCAGTTTCTATGAGATATGCAACCATAGCTCTTTCCGGTGGATCTTTCATGCCCATACAGTGTCACTGATTATATTTCAAATGGCCTCATGAATGACACTACTGATGAAATCACATCATCATTGAAACAATTGAAAACTATGCTAAAGTCCCTAGGTTACGCCACTTATCACTCTTCACTGAGCTCAACGTTTGTGATATTCCAAGCTGGCTTTGGGTGCAAGGACTTCCTTAGACCAGCCTTCTTGCTGAGGGGGAAGAGATGGCCAGCTTAGAGCCCACTTCTGCTGTGGCACTGGACTCCGGTTCAGACCTTTGGTTTGGCCCGCTGTTGAGGGAAAGTGGTGCAGAGGCCATTGTCTGTTCTTTCAAAATATTTGTATTAGTTTCATGCAACAGAACAATAACCACTAGGTCTCTCTTTTTTAAAGAAGCATTCCCAAAGCAAAAGAGTTTATATTGTAACTGAAAATGCAAGCCAAGCCCATAAGCTTTCACTTTTGTTTAAAATGCGCGGTCAGCCCAACTAATTTCCTTTTTTAATACACTTGACCCCACAAAAAAAAGATTTTAGAAAACATGCAAAATCTTGTGTTTTTAAGTTGTAAGGGGGCTCAATACAAACCTAAGACAGAAGACAAAGCACATTAGTGTGTAGGACCATGAATCAGTTGCTGTGATCAGATTCATCATAGAGGAGCTGGGAATAATGACTAAGAATGCAGGCAACAGCACCAGAGTGGGCAGGGAATGGAGGAAAGCAACAGGAACCAATGGGAACCAATGGGAAAGTAAGGAAGCCTTAAATATGGAAAATAGGGGAAAGCGAAAATAAAGTGAAAGTCCGGGTAATGATTGAATGGAAAAGTGAGAGCACAGAGAGGCCAGAAGCGAGTAAGGCAGCGGAACATGAAAAGGTGGAGATGATGCTGATAACTCAAACAGAGGGAAAGCAAAAGCACAACGAGGGTAGGTTGAGGGGGAGGCAGGAAAGAGTAAGCAAACAGAAAGTATAGAGAGGAAGGGGAGCAGACGTGCAGGACTGCTTGTTGAATCTCAATATCCACACCTAATGGTAACAGTAATGAGATACCAGAACCTTACATGAAATGCCATGGCCTTGATGGACATCCCGTCCAAGCAATGATAAACTATTAAAACATATGAGCGCCAGTGGCTGAAGAGCAGTGACCCATTCTGTATACGTCTTCGTGAATAACATCACTCAGGCAGCTAAAGCTGTCTATAGAGAAACCTAAAAAAGAAGCGATTAGGGCATACCATGTTGTGCACATCACTTTGATGCATGGCTCTAGATGCAGTCTAATTTTTAGCAAGTTTGGGTGGCTGTCATTCAAAGCATGTTGCCAATCAAATCACGACCTGCTTCAAAGGTCTCCACCTACCCTTGTTCCTTCCATTCAGTCTTTGGAATGGCCAGGTTCCAAGAGAACGCAGAAATCGTACATGGGTCCTTCGTTTTCTCAAATTCTCCGCTTTCATAAATTTACTTTTTAGCTGGTATTCCATCCCAAAGTGCCTTGCATTCAGCTACAGAGTGCGACACCCACACCTTCACATAAAGCCTCACTCAAGAATAGCAAACTTTGTGAAATATTATTAGGTGCCTTCATCTATAACTCCCTCTCTGGCTACCTCCCTGGTGTCCATCAGTGTCTCAGCTCAATCCACCACTTCAAACGTTCTCCAAATTCTCTCCCATTTAAACATTAAGTTGCCCAACCTATCTGGTGTATATTTACCAAGTAAACTGCAGGAATCTATTTAGATCAAATTCAGACAGGAGTTCTGCAAAGTATTTCAAATTGTTCTGTCCTTCATATTTCGCTGAGCTTGATTATGACTATTGGTTACATTTTACAAATCACACAAGTTTGTGTGAGTGCTTTGGGGCCCATGTGAGAAGCATTTTGTTGGCGTGGTATATGGCAGGGACTACTAAAAGCATGTTGCTGCAAGTCAGTTGAACCATCTACACATGGGTGTAGGAAAAAGTGTTAAGAGACGAAGTGATGCATATGAATACCTATCTCCGTTTAGTGATCTGTATCAAATAATTTAGCCACATTGACAGTGGCATGTAGGTACTTGCCCAGACGTGGTGCATGCTACCTTTTGGAGGTGCAGTTCCCCACCAACTATAGAATATGCTTCTGAGTCCACCCACATGTGGTAGAAGACCAACCGCTAGATATGGGTATTATGGGATCGGTCACAGTAGATGCTCAGGAGAGTCCATTCTGGAGCTGTGGGAGCAACCCCAGGGCATTATACTAGTAGGGATAGTATATACTGTCATGGGTCTGTCATGGAGTAACAGAGAAGCAACTGTTCAGTGATCAGAACAGTGTGTACCACAGGGTATCTATCAGGTGTAGCAGGGAGAAACACATATCAATTGACTTTATACACCTAGCCACAATATGTATCTTAGCAGTCCACTCAATGAAGGAGGGAGACAACCCATTAAATAGTTTATTATACAACCAGCCATTGTATCTGAATGGGGGTGGCTATTGGAAAGGGCATTGTACAATCTGTCCTAGTAATGATCTGAGGGTTAGTCCAGGAGTGGCAGATGAGTACTCCAAGGAATAATCAAGCACCACACATAGATTGGTTAGTGAGTCGACCCAAAAGCGCTCATGATGCAACCCTATGAAATCACACAGCACTTAGAAAAATGAAAATTATATCCTATGTAGTATCGATGGATTAGCATTTGTACAACTTCAAAAATTCAGATTGTAGTGCTTGATACATTCCTTCTATGCTGTTTGTTATCACTTTCCTTACAAGCCGAATTCTGTTTTCCTCACAGGCATATCCTGCTACTGCATTCACCAACAACCTGGCAACTGTCCTGGTTATATGTGGCCCTGGAAACAATGGAGGTGATGGCCTGGTCTGTGCCAGACATCTGAAAATGTTTGTAAGTGTGTTTTTACATCATGAATGTGCAAGACCAATTGGTGCTATAAATCTAACTGGGCTAAGGACCTGATTCAGCATTACTAGGTAACAGAAAATCTTCCAATTTGTAGAGGAAGTAAGATATCCTCAGTTGAGTAATGAAAATGTATCAGGAGGAATTACCTCTGGTCTAGCTGTTTGGCGGAGGCAATTCTGCCATTGGATTCTCAATCATTGTCAAGTATTGAACACTGCAAAGGCCTCTTACGTTTCCTTCTTGATTGTCTGAAGAATAGGTGACTCTACTCAGTAGCCATGGTGCCTCTCTGCATTTCTCCAGTATTGGATCTTTCATAGATTCACATGCTTGAATTGTTCCCCTTCGTCGAAGTGGGAGTCCCACTGTACCATAGTAGAGCAGTATGTAATAGTATTATAGGCTATAAAGGCAATGCAAAGTCACTTGAATAGCCCATCTAAGTCCTGATTTAAAAAGGACCAAACTTGAACTATAATCAATCAGGTGATAGCGCCCTCAAGAACACTCCAGACAGAGGCTGAGTTCCTCAGATTTTCTACTGCACTTCATGTGAAGGGAGTCTCCCTGAGCTCTGCTCTGTTTTTTCCTCTATAACTTTGTCTACACCTGATTCTCCTAAAAAAGGCCTCTTAAGATCCTGCAAGTTCTGTGGGAAGAAAAGGATGCATGTGGATTATCCACACAAAGACTGTCTCTATTGCCTCTACTCTCAACAACAGGTAAAGGAGTGCAATATCTGTCACACTTATTCTTCTAAAACATTAAGAGACAGAGAGGGAAGGCTACTTCTTTAGCTACAGAAGTCTAAATCCCACTCTCAGGAGGACAGCGATTCGTCTGACAGACCCGACAAAAGGTCAAAATCGTCTGACCATGGGTCTTCTGAAGGCAGTAGAAAGGCCTTGAAGACAGTCCATAAAGAACCCCTATGAAAGGAGAAACTTGAGCTCATCTCCACAGGGACGACCTCCTCCCAACCTACTACTCCATCTGAGAAAAAAGTGAGAGAAAACATTCTCCCTCCCCAGAACTGTCGACGTTGAGGGCTAAAAATCCTCTCAGTACGCCATCGCCGATGACACCACCGTCAACGCTGGTATCAACAACGACGGCCACCATCTCCATAGTCCCGTCGACAAACCCATAATAGTCGAGGACTTCGATGATGGCAGCTATCAATGCTCCCATTTCATCCACTAAGGTGATTTCCTCCTCTAAGACACAGTTGAAGTCGCAATTGACTTCCAAATCACCGTCGACAAAGTCCCTGTCAACAACTACACCATTGGCAATACCACCGGCGATGGCAGTACCAACCTCAGCACCATCGACGACAATACCGTCGACACTGCCTCCGTCAATGACCGCATCCTTGATGACGAAGGTTCCGTCGATGCCCCAGTTCACTTTTACGTCGTCGACAACTTCGGGACCGTTGACGAAGATTAAAATTACCAAGATCACCAAGACAACATTAAGACCTGAAGTTGCCTCTCCTAGTAAGGTCTCGCCTTTACTTCCTAGCTATTTACTGGATGTAGAAGAGTCGGATGACGACGGGCCCTTTGGGGATGTGCACAGTCCTTCAGAGCTCCAGGTCAAATACCAGGAGGAGGATTCGGAGGATGAGGATAAAAAGCAATGCTACCACTCATTATGCCCCTCCTAGGCGGCATTATGAACCTTATGAATATCAGACTCATCCCCAGCCTAGACATGATGAAATGCCCATGCCCAGTTCCCTAGTGCAAGATCTGCAAGCCATGCTACAGAATTACAAGAGTAGATTTCCAGATCCTCCACAAGAGCAGCAACCAGTGCCACCACAGCCAGCTTCTCCTGCCACGCCAAGAAATATCCCTCCACCGATAACGCCCACGATAACACCTCCTTCCTATATCGTACCACCTCCAAGGGAAGACCACCTTTCCTTAGACGAACAGAGAGAAGGGGAGATCCCTGATCCACAACAATCTCGAGATGAATATGATGATTACCTGGTCCCTACTCACTCCCCTCCGCCACCTCATCCTGGGGAGACCCCCCCTCACCGAGGACATCGGAGGCTTTCATAATCTGATGGACCGAGCTGCAGAACGATTCCATCTACCAACTTCTGTCAAACAGTCTGACTGTTTTTTTGCACAACTTTAAAGATCAAGCCAGAAAGTCTGTAAGAGCCATCCCCATTATACACTATATCTGGAGTGAGGGGATAAAAATCATGAAAAATCCAGCTACGGTAGCACCAGTGCCGCCTCGACAAAAATTACAAGGCCACTGATGATTCCCCTGCTTGCCTCATCAGTCACGCTTGATTCTGTCATCTCTCAAGGTGCACAAAGGCTCTCCAAAATCCTTCCGCACCAATATCAGCACCACCAGAGAAAGATGGCAGGCACTTAGACAAAATAGGGAAGAGATTCTCTCTCGTGTCTGCCATCACTGTTCGAGCCGCCAACTCAATGGTGATCCTAGGGCGCTTCGATCGCCAGATGTGGTCAGATGTAAGCAGCCTGCTTGATTTTATTCCTGAAGACAGAAAGGCGGAGGCGAAGAAAGTTTTACTGGAGGGTGAATGCACCTCCTCCGAATTCATAGACTGTGCTCTCAACATTGTCTCCAGAATCTTTCATCATTTGGCCAGAGCAGCGGTCTTAAGGCGCCAAGGATGGCTCAAGGCCACCTCATTTAGACCGGAGGTCCAATCAAAGATACTAGACATGGCCTAAGGACAGCGAGACTTTGTTTGGGAAACATATCAATGACGCCTTATAAGCCATTAAAACAGACACAGACACCGCCAGATCTCTTGGCACACCCCAGTTCAAGAAGCTTCCCTTTCGAGGAGCTAGAGGGAGAGGTTTCTCTACCTTTAGAGGCAGCTATCAGCTACCTCATCATTATCAACCTCAATCCCAATATAGGCCTACCTACCATCAGGCTTACTGACAGTCAGCTTCAGCAACCTACACCAAGCAAGGCCCACGCAGAAAGCAACACCCCCAGGGTCGAGATACCGGCCGCAAACAGGGACCTGGACCAGGTGCCGGCTACATCTGCTCCTTCCACCAATGTGAGCGGGAATATCTCCAACTACCTCATAACATCGGACAAATGGGTGATGGACTAAGTAACCTACGGGCATACCCTAGAGTTTGTGCAGAGTTTTTTTTTTTTTACGGAGTTTTATATAGCGCGAACTTGACCCGGTATCAGAGCGCTTTACATAGCACCAGTTGCGTTACATGAGGACACATTCATTTTTTGTTAGGCACGGGGAGATTAAGTGATTTGCCCAGAATCACAGGATGTTCAGCGTCATTGCCGAGACTCGAACCCGGTTCCCCAGATTCGAGGACGACCGCCCTAGCCGTTAGGCCAACTCCTCTCCCCAAGAGTTCACCAAGCAGTCCTCCAAAAGGAGCACACCCACCTTGTCTTCACTTACAGAGGAAAGAAGCTCTAATAATGCTGGCCAAGGGTGCCATAGAAAGTGTTCCTTGGATTCAAAAGGGCATGGGATTCTACTCCTGTTTTTTTCTTATTCGAAAGAAATCAGGAGAGTGGAAACCAATCCTAGACCTCGGGAGACTGAACAGATTTCTATGCAAACAATCTTTCCGTATGATTACTCTTTCCAACATTTTCCACCTATTAAACAGCGGAGACTACATGACCTCCCTAGATTTGCAAGATGCTTACTTCCACACTCCCATACATCCAAGGCATCGCAAGTATCTCCGTTACACCGTAGCCGGTACCCATTACCAGTTCAGGGTCCTTCCCTTTGGACTCCAGTCCACCCCTCGGATTTTCACAAAAATGTCTCGCCCGGTAGCAGCCACACTTCGCAAGCAAGTTCATCAGGTATTCCCTTACTTAGATGACTGGATGCTAAAAGTTGCAACACTGCAACAAGCTTTCAGGACTTCCAATGCCTGCTTTTCACTTTTCCACAGGCTAGGCCTCACAGTAAATTACCCAACATTCTTGACCATCCCAAGTCAGACAAGGATATTTCTGAGTGCCAACCTCAATACCATCAGAAACCAGGTTTATCTGTTACAAGATAGACTACAGAAATGATCAAACCTGGGCCTAAAGATCTCAAAAAGAAGGTCTGTCTCCGTGTGGATGTTCAAGTCGCTCCTCTGCATGATCTCCTCTGCAATAAACCTGATACCGCTGGCAGGGCTGAAAATGAGGCCATTACAGGAGGAGCTCCAGTTGTAATGGGTCTAATCGATAACCTCTTTTGAAGATTTGGTCAGCATTACCTCAAAGATGCGACAGACACTAATGTGGTGGTCACAACAATCTCATCTCTCACAATGCCTCACGTCCTGACTTAGATCCCTGACTACATCATCACCACCAATGCCTCCATGGAAGGCTGGGGCAGCCATTTGCAGGACCTGAAAATTCAAGCAAAATGGTCCACACTCCAGAAGTCAATGCATATCAGTTGTCTAGAGCTCAAGGCTATTTTTCTCACTGTTCAAGCCTTCCTTCCGCGTATAGCAGGAGCCTCCGTGCCCGTCCGTACACACAATACTACCAGCATGTTTTACATCAACAAACAAGAGGGAGCAAAGTCCCTGTCTCTGTCTCATGAGGCTCAAGACCTTTAGAATTGGCTGGCAGCCCACAACATAACTTTGAAAGCCAAGCTTGTGTTAGGAGTAAACAACACCTTAGCGGACATTCTCAGCAGAACCACTGATAGTTACCATGAGTGGGAGTTTGTTCAGCAGGTGTTGGACCGTTTCTTCTTACGCTGGGGCAGATCAGCACTGGATCTTACTGTGACGAACAAGAGCACCAAATGCCAGTTTTACGCCAGTCGATACCAGCTCCCAGGGTCGTGGGGGAATGCTCTTTCAATGAGATGGCCCGGGATTTATGCCTACGCTTTTCCCCTCTTCACTCTCATACCAAGGATTCTCACCAAAATGAAGATGGAGAGCTGTTGCCTCATTGTAATAGCTCCCGAATGGCCCAGACAGCATTGGTTTACAGAGCTCCTGCTGCTCTCGGAGACCAGTCCCATTCGCCGACCCAGGATTCACACCCTCTTGACGAGGAACAACAGCCAGATTCTGCACCCAGAACCAGCCTCTCTCCAATTACATGCATGGCTCCTGAATTCAATCAATTCCGGGATGTAAATCTCCCTCAAGACTGCAAAGACATTCTGGCCAAAGCGAGAGCCGAATCAACAAGCAAAACATACAGATTCAAATGGAAAAGATTTTGCTTATGGTATCTGCAATCTAACCTCCATCCCTTCGAAGCCACACCTGAAGAAATTCTGCCATACCTACTCTTTCTGGCTAGATCAGGATTGGTACATGATTCTGTAAAATTTCACCTGGCTGCAATTTCAAGATTCATGCGGTCCTCTTATTCTCCCTCTCTCTGTACCACTAGGATAGTCAAACAATTCATGAAGGGGTTGTTCAGAGTTTTCCCTCCAGTTGGGGCTTCTCCCCCAGAATGACATCGCAAAGTGGTTCTCTCGCAGCTTATGAAGTCGCCATTCGAGCCCATTCACAGGTCAGATGTCAAATTTCTCACCTGGAAGGTCGCTCTATTATTGCCTCTTACGTGTACTAGAAGGGTCGGTGAAATTCACACTTTTCTAATTGAGGAACACCTTTCTTGCACTTCACTGATGACTATGTGCTTCTCAGAACAAACCCAAATTTCATCCCTAAGTCTCAATTAACCTATTATATTGCACACTTTCTTTCCAAATCTGGAATCTCCAACTGAAAGTGCTCTCCACTCTTTTGACATTAAACATTGCCTCGAATTTTATCTACTTCGTACCAAGCAATTCAGAAAATCTGATCAGCTGTTGCTCTCTTACGGACTTTCTCATAAAGGCTTGGCAGTCACGAAAGCTACGTTCGCCAAATGGATCTCTGCTGCCATACAGTTCTGTCACAGCAAGGCTTGTAAACCAATATCAGCTAGAGCAAAGGCGCACTCAATAAGAGCAGCATCTACCTCAGCTGCTCTCTTTGCTGGAGTCCCTCTGGAGAACATTTGCCGTGCTGCAACATGGAAGAGCACCCACACGTTCACACAGCACTATTGCCTCGAATCAGCGCAGAGAACTGATGCAGCTGTAGGACAGGCGGGTTTGCATCATCTGTTCCAATGAGGTGAGCCTCTGTATATACAAGTAATGCGGATATGTCTTTGCTAATGTACATCACAGCATTGTATACTGCATTATCTTTTTTAATGGAGATTATTTACGGTAAGTATGCATACTGTTTATCTTTATATATAATTCTCTATGTATATATAGATAAATTTTATGAATATACATTTATATGTTTATGGCTCTGTGCTAAACTGTTTTTCACCATCCTCAAGGGTACTTTTACATATCTAGATGCATTTAACTACAAAACTGCTTGCTATACTGATTCAAGCATGTGAATTTATGAAAGATCCAATATTGGAGAAGAATATTAGTTACTTACCTGTAACTGCAGTACTCCAGTATTGGTATCTTTCATAGATTCACATGCAACCCACTCTCCTCCACATAGAAGCTTCCCTCTCAGATTGGAATTATTTTTTTCCACTTGTGCTCGAAAATCTGAGGGACTTCTCTTCTGTCTGGAATGTTCTTGAGGGTGCTATCGTCTGATTGGATATACTTCATGTGTGGTTCTTTTGAAAAACACAGATAGGCTATTAAAGTGACTTTGCATTGCCATTATAGCTTATGATACTGTTACATACTGCATTACTATGGTACAGTGAGACTCACACTTCGGGTAATGATTTAAGCATGTGAATCTCTGAAAGATACCAATACTGGAGAACTGCAGTTATAGATAAGTAACTAATTTTCTTCCTATGCATACAGAAGATGTCAAGTGACCCCTGAAGAGAGTCTCAGATTGTAGGAGAAATCCACAAGGGCAAACACACTCATGGGCAATATTAGTAGTACTTGATTGTAGCTAATGGGAGATATTGGAGTTGATAAGCAAGGCAACAACACCACCCAGAATCGGGAATGAGAAACAGCCCAGCATAAAGTCTTCCAGAACTATGAAATCCAAAGTAGAACCTGCAGAAAAATGGAGCAAGAAAAAAGTCTGAGACAAAAATGTGTTGCTAAACATCCAGCTGAAAGGAAGACCTAATAAATCCTCTAGGTAGGAAATGACATCGAAGAAAATAGCGTAACCCCCATCTTGGATTGAGAATTCCAGACACAATACACTGATAAGGTGACCATGTTTGATAGGACTAGATTTAGGACTAGGCACACCTTTGAATTCAGGAGAAGGCATCTTCCAGGCATAAAAAGAACACCAACTTATTTCTACTTTATGCCCAGTGCTTTTTCAGGCCGGTGCTGTGCTTGACATGTAGAACAACTCTGTGGGCGGCCGCAGAAATGCCAACAATGATTAAGCGGTGTGGGAGAGGACTACTCACCATACCCCAAGCAAAAGGATCACAGACATGCTGCTGCCTACCTCATGAATGCGAGGCCAATGAGAAATGCCACTGTCTTTGAGTTACATTCCCAGCAACAATCATAGAAGAATCCACTGTTGGAGTATTTAACACTCCCTCCACAAATCAAAGGACTTTCTATTACCACTGAAATATAAGTCAGGCTCTGAGCTGTACTTGGATGCAAATGTTGTCACTAGACATTATTCACTAAGTTTTATTGCATCAATGTGGCATTTAGGAGTACATTGTTGTTTATTTATTGTTGTAAATTCCGCGATTTGATTCACAGATCAATATTTGTGGAAGTATGCGAAATATTTTACTTGTTACAAGAGAAAATCTACTGGTAAGAAAAATGTTCCTGTCTCTTAAATATAATGGGTTGTCCTGCAAAATGTAGTGAACACCCACAGGCATCAAGGTATAAAATGTTTAATAATTTTTTTCAAAGGTAAGATGCTCAAAGCCAGCTCATTGGAAGCTAATCATATGAAAGGCAAATGCCTTTTCTCTGTGCATGTGAAGGAAACATACCTCTATTGAAAGGAAGCTGAGAAATAAGGAATTCTTCACAAGAGAAAAAAAACAAAGTACATTTCCATATGAATTATATAATTTGAATATTTTCCATTTGGTTGAAAAACCACAAATAAATGTTATCTAGTAAGTTCTTTGTGAGTTTGATTTGTGGCTGTTAGTCCATCAATCATCCCCCCACCGTTCAATCTCACTGTGTTTTGTAACAGTCTCCTTGTCATATCTCGCCCATGAACCATGTCAAAAATTTGTTGCATAGCTTTAATCTCAATTGTTAAACGTTGTGGGACGTTTCTATGAAATGGTTAGCCAAATGTAATCTTAAATCTTTTTCGTGCCTTTATTTTCATCCTTCTTGAAGTTTGCCTCACAAAGGCTTCGTCCATTGCAACATTTCAATATATAGATTACGTTCTTAGTGTCTCAAACAGTATATTGCCTCAAAGACATTTTATTTCACATCTTTTAGGATGTGATAAAGACAGTCCTTTTATAACGTTGTTGCAATTACCTAAACATAGACAGGGCTCTTACGTTGCGTAGACAATGTCAATTATTGCTCTTGTTTTTCATTAATATCCGCATTCATCAATAGCTACTCAAGTTTTTAAGGCAAGTGTAAACTCTTAGAAGTTTAAAAAATATTTCTCAATGAACTTGGAGATTAGCATATAGATCTCTTTTAAACAATATAAAATGATCACCTAATACCAATCGAAAGATGGGTCTCATTGACTTTGTACAGAGACCAATCAATTGAGACGGAGGAAAGAACAGAAAACCAACAGCTGTTCTGGAAGAAACTTAAAATATGTCACAGTCAAGCCCAGAACTTCCTCATTAATGTGATAAATGTATATTTTGCTGATAGACTTAATAATACACGATTCCCCATGATAAATTAAGGAACATTTAAGTTTAATAAGATCTATACATTTTACTGTTGCATCACAAGGCCTCTGTGATGTTATAGATATTTTTCACTCACAAAATCAACCGTTTGTGCTGACATCCAACAGGCGTCTCAAATTTAAGCTGGAGAAGTAAGACTTCAGTGTTACAAACTACATTTGTACAGGCAGTATTCTAAAGATGTTGTGTCCCTATCGGCCGTTCCAGTAGTCCTAAGTCGTATTATCAGTACCTCACTGAGTAAAGATACAGTTCTGCACAACCTGAAGAAATGAGTTGAGACCTCTAGAGAAAAAGAACGTGGCACATAGTTTGGCATTTCAGACCAATGTCAAACAAATTATATCCAACTAAATTGTTTGAGAAGAGTGTAAACAGCCAGTCACAGACATTTACTGAATCCAGTAAATACCTGGTTAAATTCCAGACAGGCTACTGTTCAGCATACAGCACTTAATATGTCATTAGAGCAGACTTCAGAGTGGAGTTGGGAAGTGGCTGTCTTAGTGATTGCCTCTTGTTAGAATAGTCTGAGATAACAAACACAGTCAACCACGCTGTCATACTTTGTAGATTTCCAAGAATGTGCCCTGGCCTGGGTAACCACTTTTGTTTAAAGAATCTCAAATGGTAGCCCGCCACTTTCACAACAGTATTGGTGTTCTAAATCTATGCTTTGTCCTGACTGGCATTATTATGTATGTACAGCCCCCCACTGATGAAACTGTTGAAGTCATGGTGGGAACATTTGTACAACTACGGTGATGGCACTCAAGTTCTGTTGAAGTTTGTCCCATCAGTCCCAGAAGCCAGGAAAGCATTTCCACGCGCCTTTTAGCCATAGATCGCTAGAAAGAAGACTGGCTTCCTATGTCAAATCCAAATCAAACTGAGATATCGGTCGTAAGGTGTCTCCCATCCATGTGGGGGAGAGTTATCTGGGCACAGGAGTTAGGAAGGCCATCAATCCTGTTGAAAAAGTTAAAATCGCTTTAATTGCTGGACTAACAATGGCACAGGAGGTTGCTCAGGTGGTGGATGTGGGCTTCTATCACCTGCAAGTAATAAGGAAGTGAGTAATAGAATAAAAATCCCCGCAAGGTGCAGACAAAAAATGGCAGTGTATTGCTAGTGGGTAGACTACCTATCACCTTTCTAGAAATGCAAAACTATTGGTTCATCAATTTAAAAGCATTATAGATGCGGCCAATCTTGTTCCAATGTGCCCGAAAAGGTGAGATAATGTGACTCCATTAAGTTATTGATTAGATTGGCTTGTAGTACTTAAGCACAATAGATTTAAAACATGGAGCATGGAACATGAATTTATCCATCGCCAGGATACTGAATATCTCACTCAAGATTTACCCTCTGTAATCCAGCTAGATCCCTTCAGTCGGCAGGAAAAAAAATGCTGGTGATTCTCAAGTTCAACAAAGTCATATGTTGGACGCTCCAGGTTTGTCTTGATCGCACAAGCCACTCTTCCTCAGTACATTAGAAGGATAGAGTGCCACCCAGCTTTTAGCAGGAACCTAAAAACTCAGTTGGTATCAGGATAACCAAAGGACCCAAAGGCCATTACCAACACCCTCTGCACATCTGTCATGTTAAACAGTTTGTTCTTCAAGTACCTTAGAGACCATCCCATCCCTGTAGTGAATGTTACACTCTGAAGGTACTATAACATGTCATTATGTGAGCAGAGCTGTCACTGCTGATACGTGACAGGATTCCTAGATCAAAGCCAATAATTTTGTTTATAGAATTCCCTATTTATATGTTTCCCTTTAAAATATTTCAGATATGAAATTAAGATCCCACCCTAATTTTAGAACCTTTTTATTAACCATGCATTTGTGATCTTTTTATAGAACACTCTGAAATGTTTTATTAAAGTGAGAATGGAACACAATATGAAAAATAGAAGTACGTTTATATACAAAGGCAAGAGAAGCCTTAAAATAGTGACAACGCAGAACAGAATGCTATGTTGACATTATCAGTTTAAATCCGTATATACTCAAATTCTGTTCTGTGAAAACTGAATTAAAAAATAAAAGATTTTTCTTATTCCCTTTTTGCAGGGATATGAGCCAGCTATATTCTACCCCAAACGGTCGAATAAGCCACTGTTTGAAGGATTGACCACACAGTGTCAAAAGATGGACATCCCCTTCCTATCCGAGTTTCCAGCAGAGGTATGTTGGTGCCTAGTTTGGATTTCCTCCATGTAATAGCTTCCAGCCTCAGAAACATTTCCGAATGCTCTGTCATGGTGTGGAAATTTGGAATAGTAAAGTATAGAGAATAAAGATAATGATTTCTATATATGAAGGAACTTCGAATTCATATAGCAAAATATGAGAACAAACTCTAAACGTTAAAGGGCTTGTGAAGTGACCATGCAAGACACAGCTGTTTATTGTCATGTACAGTTCAGTTTCCCTCTCTTAATTGTAAATTCAACAAGCATTTGCAATGCAATAGGTCTCGCATTTGGGAGAGTTTAAGCTACTGGCATTGTAAATGACAATGTCTTTTATTTATCTGTTTTTATAATTAATACATAAATAAAAGGCATTGTCATTTACAATGCCAATAACTCAAACTCTTGTAAATGCAAGATCTATTTCATTTCAAATAAGCGGCCGCCATTGTCACGGGCTGCTTGGAAAGAGAAAGCGCGCATGGTGCGCTGAATGTCGCAGGAAAGCATGTTGTGCCTACAGTAGGAGAAACTCATTAAAGAAAATAGTGTTTACAGACTAAATAAGGCATACCGTGTAACAAAAGAAGTAAAAGGGCCAGTCCCCATGGGAGGTTACAAATGAAGACAAGGCGGTACTAAGGAGGGATAAACAAGCCTATTAACGGATCAGAAGCCAGCATTTACGAAGGACATTGACACAAGCCAATGACAAACATGGGCAGAGAGTAGGCGGGGCTTCAAGTCTATACTCTAATACAGCATGCCCCGCAGAGCAGCGCATGCGCTGCCCAGGCTCGGCCTACAAACTAAGCAGTTGTAAAAAGGGTTAGTATACAAAGGGTTTTCGAAGAATGTTGGTATTCTTTCACTGGTAGGTTTGGCTTTATGCCAACGTATAATGGAGGCCATTTGAGCTGTGATGTATAAAGTGGAATTATGTAACTCTGTGATTGTTGAAGCTGCCAACATCATGTCCCAGGTATGGAGCTCTGGTTCTGCGGCATCCAATGTGTCAGTGGTGAAATCTATTCTTCGCAGAAAACATTCAGGTGAGGTACTTCATTGCCTTAGGCACACATCTTGTCTTCCATACATCTTGATACAACACATTTATATTTGAATTGAAAAGTAAATAGAGCCTATGAAAATGTTTGAGTGGAGCAGGGTAAATAAAACCTTGTTGAAATTGTTTCGTAAGGCCCCTTTTCACTTTCAGAAGGTACCTTCAAGCAGGAAATCAACAACATTCCATGTTTTGAACGTTAAAAAGGCAAATTATTGTGACTTCAATATACTTCACATCTCATTATATGCTTTGCAAGCCTGACTGAACAATGCTAGGAATACTGGTACGTTGACACGCCATGTACTACCATTATTACATGTCGTGCCTTACACTTCAAAATTTGTGCTGGGAAAAAACGTCTATGTCCTTGCAAAATTTGCAGAGCTAACTTTAGACCGATTATGCAATGTGCATCTGTTTCAAAATTGTGACAGACGCATTAAATAAAAATTGGCGTTACACCATCCTGACAAGTACATCAAATGCTACAATTCATTCATAATGTGCAAAGCGTGACACAATGTATTGTTGGCACAGATGTTTGTCTTTGAAGAGGATAATTCTGAACTGTTGGGTAATGGGGGGTGGTACATATTCTGAAAATTGGAAATAAATCGTTCCAAACACTACTGTAAAAGAGAATATGCAGCATCTTATGTACAGAAGTTTGAATTGTAGGCTTGCTCTTAAGCACATTTGACTTGCATGAAAATATATTGAACACTGAAATGTTCACTTGGTTATTGCCCGTATTTGTTATTGTTAATTGGTTGTTGCATAGAGCACAATCTTCCATTAGTATGGCATAACAGCTCCGTTCCGTAGTATACAGTGCCTATTTCCAAGTGTTTCCTCACACCCTGTGGTAATTTTTGATTTCATGGAGATGTATGATAAGTAGGGTGAGTATGTCCGTTTTAATAAGTTGTGCGTTTTTAGTGGGCAACAATGGATGGCTGTAAACATTTCTTGTGTGTCTTCCAAAGTCAAGCTATATGTGGAGTAGTGAGCTGACAGTGGTGAGTGCTGCTGGGTGCCTTAATAGCCAGTTAATAGCATATGCGGATTGTATATTCTGCTTAAAGTTCGCTGTTCTATGGTGGTAATTGGTATATCTTTGTGGGCAAGGGTGTTGTTAGCACATTGACACCCAACTATCTGGCATGTCTATGCTATTTTATTTCTACAGTGTTCTGTCTAAATTGTTCTGTAAGAGATTGACATATTGCTGAGCGCTGTTGGGGCACAGTGGCAACCATTTGAGGCTTAACTGATCTGTGTTGGTGGTAAGTTAAATGTGGAGCTAACCTGTGGATGGTCTCTGGACAAAAGCAAAAGGTCTGGACAGTCCAACGAAAGACAGAGTAAAGTGCAATGAATGTGGCTCTTTCACTGTTAGAGCAGACAAATAAACCCCAAACATAATTTATTATTTCTTTTGGAGTTTTATATAGCACGCACTTAACCCGAAGGTATCAGAGCGCTTTACATGAGCACCGGTTGCGTTACAGACGGACACATTCATTTTTTAGGTCTCGCCTACGCAGCGCGCATGCGTTGCATAGGAGGAGACCTTTAGAAATCGATTCGTTTTTTGTGCCAAAAACGTGCACGCGTTGCATTGCTTTCAATGGCAATGCGTGCACGTTTGGCGATTCCCTTGCGGGAGCGAGCTTTGGCAACATCTGTTTGTAATTAACTTCCAAACAGATGGTGCCCAAGGCTCGCTCCCGCAAGGGAATCGCTGTGTGTGCTCTCGGCGCACTCCCCCCCACCCCTCCCACTTGTTTATAGAAACGTGCCGATGGGTGATTAAAGGGCTCACTGGTTTACTTTATTGGAGAGTGCGGCGCCCACTTCATGGACACCGAGCTCTGGCTTATTCCACACGTGCTCCTCGTCCTAATCTGCTTTATTGTTCCCCTCACATCTCAGTAAACTGAAGCGCAGGGACAGAGATACTTGTCCAGGATCACACCGGCTGTCACGGGTGGTCAGGGATGGCAGCCGTACCTTGACTTCACTATTGAATGGGGCTGCGACACCTTCTCCTACGTGAGGAGAGAACTGGTGCCTATAGTCCCTTTTCTACCACCCCCAGCGGGAAAGCTTCACGGATACCTTAGTGCCTCGAGAACCCCATACTCATGAACATTTGCCAGTATGTACTTCGAGCCGAGAGTACAAACTGCCCGAGGTGCAGTGGACAAAAACAGTACAACACACTGTGTAAATCAGTTCAGTCCACAATGATGCATTTTAACTTCATATTTTATCCTGTATATTAATGTTGCATAGATCGTCACCACTTCATTCCTGGGTCCACTTTTCATTATAAATGTGCTGGCATTTGACCATTCAAAGATGGCGATTGTTTTGCTGCGATCACAGCCAGTCAGGTTCTTTGTTATTGATCTGAAGCAGCCAATCAGATTTGCCGCACCGGAACTAATTATCGAGTCTGAGCGCGTGTATTCCTGCCAGGGTTGATTGTTGTTATCCTAATTCCTTCCAGGTAAGCTACCCCTTAAGTTTTCTTAATGGCGTAAAAGGACCGTCTCAAGCCACCGGCCATTCAGTTTCACAGAGTAAGGATCGCGAGTGCTTTATATTAGGTGGAGAATGTGGAAGGTTCTGAGACTGGGAACAGCAGAAAGGACGTGTGTTCAGGCGTGGGGTAGAGACAGGGGTCAAGCCAGCTGAAGGTGGCCCGAGGGAATGGCAGACGGGGTAGTGTGCGGAGAAACATTTTTTGAGAAGACGTTTTCACTAGCTGCAAGGGATCGGACATAAAAGATTGCTTGCTTGGTCGAGGAAGGAAGAGGGGTCCTGGCGGTAGGTAACTGTAATTGTAGAGTGAGGGCTTAGCTACGCCTTCCGTGAAGTTGTTGCCAGGATTGGGTGAGTAGAAGTCCCGGATTTCCACAGACAGTACTGGTTTTTCGTGGTCTGTCCCGGCAGTTTTAATTAAAACTAATAAATGTCCCGATTTGGGGGAGAGGGACGGTGAACGTGCACATTTGACTTGAAATACCGTCAGGGCTTTAAGGGGGATGAAAAAACTGGAGGGTCTCTCAAAGGGGCCTGGCCAATGTAATTAAGGGCGTGGCTTAAAAACACTTAAAATAAAAAACCTGTGCTTAGCATAGTGTGCCGCCAGACTTGTATTTTGCTGTTTCGGTCATTGCATCCAGATATATGATACAACAAGTAACATCATACCTACAACAAGTCAGGACTATTGGCTTTGTCAATGGTTGTTAGTTGCATAAGATAAATTAGCAGCAACTATTGCTTGTATATAATGTTGAAAAAGCTTCCACTTAAAGCCCTGGTGACACCACGACAATGTTGCTGCTCCTGAGTTTCAAAAAGAGAAGGGAAATCCAGAGAGAAAATGACTCTCTTTAAAGGATTTCCCTTCCCTACAACACTCACCTTGCATGACGTCATGCAGTAACTGCTCCACTAGTGAGAAGTGATCAGTGTACATCGATGTGCCTGCGGTCACTGCACGGACCGCCTGTGCCAGGGCACAAAACAGAGCCCTGCGTTAAGGGATTTCTTTTTGCCTACAAAAATAACACTTTAAGGAAAAATGACACAACAGTCCAAGCCATCTGAACGCCCCGATGGCCCTGTGTCTGCAGACCCTATGGCTCCCGGCAAATCCTCGTGCCTAAGATCGGCCCGTATTTTCTCGACTCTCAAAAATAAGTGGTACTTCACTGACTGAAAGGGCAAAGTTCGTGACCTTCATCAATAAAGCTTATCCTTATGTAGCAGAGCTGCCATGGAGTGAACAGCAGAATCCGGATAGGCAATAGGTCTCGCCTTTGGGACCTTATAAGTGCTTAGCCATGCAACAGTTGATGTTGTTGCACCAAGGATATTGTGCTGCATAACTAAATACTTATAAGGTCCCAAAAGCGAGACCTATTGGCTATGTCAATGCTTGTTTTGTTGGGTATGGGGAGATTAAGTGATTTGCCCAGAATCACAGGATGTTGAGCATCCCTACCGAGACTCGAACCCGGTTCCCCAGCTTCGAGGTCAACCGCTCTAGCCATTAGGCCACATCCTCTCCCCCAACATGCAAAACAAAGGTGCCCGGAACCTGATCCTCCTGAAATGCCACTATTCCACAGTTCCCTCTCTCCATCCCCATCCCAGGTAGGCCTAAAGGGTTGGCGTTTTAGGGACCAGCAGGAAAATCTCATCTAAGGAGCAGTTCACCCAGTATAAATCCATCTCCACTCCATCAGGAAGAGTGGGCAGTCTAGACCACAGGTTCTAAATCCCAATAAAAAGAACTTCAATAGGTAAAAGGATCGATTTAGTGATGATTCTTGGCAAAGGGACTATACACGTAGCTGTTTACCTGGTGACAACCTGCTACAGTAGCCTGCTTGAAGAGATTGAACCATAAGAGCATGTTACTTTGCAATTTAGCTCTGCACACCCCCACACCTGCCATATATCTACATACATACCCACCCATTTATAAATTCGCAAATCTTCGTCGCCCCCTTTGACCAACAGAAAACTTTTCCAATAAACCGGATTCTTGTCATACCCTAAATTGGTTCTGTAGTGATTTGGACTCCTCTGTATTCCGAGATCTAGAGTCCATTCAGGAGTCAAGATGACAATAGGTAGTTAAGTGTACAGTGAATCGGTTGTTGCAAGGCTATAAATAACAGTGAAAGTCAGAGGGAGTGTAAATGTTTAATGTTTGTGATGTGGGTGCACTGTGAGCCAGTGATCAGGCACAGGTATTGTGTGATGGCATCAAGCCAAAGTCCCCATTCCAGACTTTGCTTAGACCAGGCTGTCTGTAGATTAAGTAATGTGCATTTGTTGAATGGATGTGGTGTTTTGCACTTGTTGAGAGGTGGTGAACAATATGTCTGAGGAAAGACTTGGGAGGTCATTTAGATGTTAATGGGCAGTCTGCCAAATCAAAAGATGTCCTGGCCTCTGTCTGCTGGTGTAGGACCACCTGCCAATTTTTTAGGTCCTTGCCTGCGTAGCGGGGATTTTACTGCCTACAATGCATCCACCAATATAACTGATGCATTGTAGTCAGAGCAGCTTGCAGAGTGAGAGCCATGTGTTTTGGTCCTGCTTGCAAACTTCTTTTTGGTTTTCTAAAACAAGCTCCCAAAGTGGAAAAAAAAACAAAAAAGCAGTGCCCTGACATGCAGGGAGTTTTCTCTCTGTGCATCATAGCCACTGATTAATTCATTTTTCCTTTCAAGCAGTTCATTGTTCCTAAGGTTTGTTGACCTCTCTCTGTGTGCAGGCAGAACTGATCGATGGGGCATACAGCCTAGTAGTGGATGCCATATTTGGATTCAGCTTCAAAGGTGCAGTAAGAGAGCCTTTCGCCAGTATCCTGAAAACCCTCAAGCACGTCACCATCCCGATTGCAAGCATTGATATCCCATCTGGTAGGTTGTGTGTGTTGCAGGACAACATTTGCATAAAGCTGACTTCCATGATATTTGTGTTTAGACCCATTATGTGCTGCTGCTCACTTTTTCTTACCAGTACTCGATTACAAAATGTTAACACTGTCCCCAAGATTCCTTCTAAACAAAAAGGGAAGATTAATGGGACAAAGTCTCTCCTTTTATAGCACAATTGAGCCAATGGCAGTGATTTGCTCTCAGATTCACGCTAAACAAGGTTTGTAATCCTTTGCATGAAGGAAATGCATCAATGTTTATCTTCTGCAGTTGAATGTACTGCGTGATGTCTGCAGAAAATGTCAATCAATCTTTCTTTGAGGAAGGCAGCCAGTCTTGACCAGTAGCTGCTGAAAGTCAGATGTTATCAGCATGACCATTTTTAGGTTGAGCCTATAGTAGCGCGCAAGCGTTGCTCTGGCAAAGACTTTATGTAGGGGCTTCAAAAAGCTGACCAGACGCTCGTGCGTCATGGCCTTTTCCTTGCGGTTACCCGCACGGCCGCCATCTGTTTGCAATTATCGTGCCCAGACGCGGGCGCGATAATTGAAAACACATAGCCATTGTGCACGAGCGTGTGGTCAGCTCAGCAGGCTGCCGCGCTCGCTCGCCCCCGCTCCTCTCTGACGCTGCCGACGTCTCTGCTGTCCAGCGCTTCACTTGTGCTGACGCTGCCTATCGAAATGCTCGCGAACAGTTTATGCTAATTTTGACCAGTCTCTTGTGAAATTCACGATGCGCGATGCACTGTGGTAGCAGATGCGCAAATGCATTATACTTCGCATGCACTTCGCCCTCCCAGCTCTGAGTCATGCGGAAAAATGCCTGCACTTGTGTGGTCTGAGTACAGATTCATTTTTCTAATCCTACGAAATGCGCGCTTCGTCTAAAATTAACCATGAACTAGTCTCTGGAGGTGACGCGCAGCAGGATTCTATAGCGCTAAACCGGTTTTTCCCCAGTTTTTATTTAGCGCGAACTTGACCCGGGGGTATTGGAGCGCATTACATGAGCATCAGTTACATTACACAAGGACACATTCATTTTTTTGTAGGCACAGGGAGAGGAAGTGATTTGCCCAGAATCACAAGATTCTATCGGACGCCGAGATTCAAACTGAATTCCCCAGTTCCGAAGTCCGCACCGCTGGGGTATTGCAACGAATCCTAGTTAGATGTGGCAGTGATTTTTTCTTCTTCAGTGTTGTGGTCTTTTCGAGGGGTTGCGAAAATGTGTGTGCATATTTAAGCTCTTCTAATGAGAAGGTCTTTATTTTTCCAAATGGGTGACAATTATGGCATTTATAAAGTAGTTTGCAAACATTTGATTGTATTATGTTTCTCCAGTTTACACGACTCTGCTCCGAAAACAACTCAAGTGATTACTTTCACGCCGATTCCCCAACCAGAGAAGATAAGCACATTTACCAGGATAACACAACTCCGGAAGTTGGGGCTCCGCGACGAAGACCAATAGGTCTTGCCTTTGGGACCTTATAAGTGTTTAGCCATGCAACGGTTGATATTGTTGCACCAAGGATATTGTGCTGCATAACTAAATACTTATAAGGTCCCAAAAGCGAGACCTATTGGCTATGCCAATGCTTGTTGAATTACTTGCCGATGCTTTTTAATCAGGTTTTATAAGCGTAATATCGCTATGATCACCTTCTCCAAAAATATTTATTTTGTTCAAATTCGGCATTCTTTCTCTTATGGTAAAAAAGGAGAAATCCGCTGTCATTCACAGTACACTCTAGCAACAAGCATTTGCAAAGACTATAGGTCTTGCCTTTAACAGGGAAATGCCAACGAATTGGCTTTGCCAATGCATATTTATTTATTTTTTATGTTTCAAGGGCCCGGCAGCTGCTAAGTGCTACCAGGCTTCTCTCTTCCTTTTTTTGCCGACTTCACACTTTATTTTTGATTTAGATTTTTCTGTTCTGAAATGGCCATCAGCATTGTTGGAACTATAGAGTTTTTTTTAAAAAAAAAAGCCAAATTGGGGGCCTGTCTATCATGGCGCATGCCCACGTTTGACAATTATAGCCATATAAACTATACTAACCAATTCTAACTAAGTTGACAAGACACAGAAAAACAAGGAGAATTATTTCCAATTAATTCAGGTGTTTGTTATGTAATAAAACAAATGCAGAAGCATGTGACACTTAATTCATGTCTAGCCTCCCTCAATAAAGCCTTATCTGTTAGTGTGTATTAATTTAGGAACAATTCTGTTCAGCTTCGTTACCAGGACATAACTAAATATGTTGGCATCTTTATTGAGCATAGAAATGGCCATGTACGAGTTGCTGCTAGCAGTGCCTATTCTGGCCATAGAATCAAAGCAATTCACATTGTCAGGGTTATCGTAGCAATGTGTGCATATCATTTGAAACATCATTTAAACTAATCAGTAGATGGGGTGAAACGATTGTAAAAGCTTACTGGGAAGCCATCCGCTTACAAGGCTCTTCATAAAGTCCGATTCTGACTTGCATGATGAACCTCTTTTTTTGCAGTGCAGTGTCTTCTGTTCCCTTACTTGTGCCTCCAGCCTAAGTTGTGCCTTCGTCACAAGATGAGTGCTGGGCTCATTAGAGCTTGTTGAGTCTTTGATGCAGATATCTTGATAAATGCAACAGAACTGGTCTGGTTTATCCTCTTCCCTATCTTCAATGGCTGTGATCCATCAATTTTCTTGCCTGTCTTGTAATATATTTACTGGCAGCAACAAACTTTATTATTCTCTCATAAAAGTTTGATTACATTAGCCATGATTTATTATGCCTTGTGTAATTATTATGTATCAATTTGTCCGCTGTTGGAACCTTACTCCATTTTTGGGGGGGATTGTGTATTTTTATACTACTTTTCTACCACCCGCAGCTCCTTTTACGGCTTACATATTGCGACCTCCTGTATTTTTCTTAGCCTTGGGGCTGCAGCTATAAAGTTAGCTTATAAATCCGCTTTTAGGGCATCCCAGACCATCCCTTTTGAAAAGTCTGCCATTTTGTTAATGGCTAAGTATTCCTTTGACTGCTAATTGGTATCTTACCCCACAAGAGAGCCCCAAAATTGTCTCACTTGAATGCCATGTCCCACTCTGATTTGATGTCCCCCATTGTAGTTCAGCATTAGAAGTGGGCCGGGATCTGGGGATCTTGCTCTGTGCTTTAGTATGGCATTTAGAAGTTGCTTATCAGTAGGTATTTGATCTAGCCTTGGCTAAGTCCTTTGCACTGCAGAGTATTGTGAGAAGTGATAGAGGTGTCTATACAACCAGGCTTCGTATAGACCGGAGTATCTAAGCCATTGTTTAAGCACTTGTAAAATGATTGCTGTATCCCCATTCTTTTGCTGGTTCCTATCTAACATAGAGTTCATGATTAGCTTGAGGCCCCGCACAATAGTAGTAGGCCCAGTTGCATTGTATATGATTTCGGATGCATTTTTGACCTTTGGTAGGAGTATTTAGTGAAACTTCTAGCAAGGCCCTCGTCTTTTGCTGACGGTTAATCGCTATTTCTCCAGCATTGTCTCTTTCATATATTAACATGCCTGAATTATTCCCCGACATCAGCCTGGGCACCCTGGGTAGTCATTGTTAGCAGAGCAGGATTTCAATATACCAACTAACTTTGAAAAAGGCTGATAACTACAAGTAGCCCATCCACTATATGTTGTGACCTGAAGTCCAGGCATTCGGGCGGATGGATGAGATCAGATAGTGCCAACCCTCCTCAGAGGCACCAACTATCAGATTTTCTAATGCATGTGCACGAGGCAACAAGGAATCCTTTGAGCTCTGCTAATTTTCTCTAAATTAACTCCTTTTGGATTTCTATCTTCAACTCTTCTATACGCTTCTTTCTCACCTTAGGTATAGAAGGTAAACAGTGTCTGCTTCATTCTGTCCTGGGAGGCTGTGATATAATTTTTCAATTAGTGCCATGGCTGAAGCTTCTCGTTCAAGAACACTTTTTTAAGCCAAGTGAGATGTGTGGAGCAAGCAAGATATTCACAGAAGACCTATACACCATATTTTGTCTTCACAAGTCTGAGAATATGCCCAACAACTGTTCCATCTGCGGCACATTCCACTCTAACACACTAATGAACAGAGTGTGTCGACTGCTGCAGCTTCTAAATACTGCATCTCCAGAAACATAATTGGAGAAAAGGGGCAATTAAAGTGAGGAAACCAAAATGGGAGATTATCAGCACCAAAGATCCAGTTGCAGGTCTGCCCCTGAGCTTGTTGCGACTCCCACCAAGTAACCCTGTGTGTCTGACTTTAATATGCATCATTTTGGTCATGGTGACGCTGGCAGGTCAGAGCCCAGAAAAAAGCCTCATTCTACTGATTCACTCTCATCTTCCCCTTTAAGAATGTCATTGCTACCATCGGTTAACTCTCTCTGTAAACACGCAAGGACAAGAAATCTGTCACAATTACCATGTAGTCACCAACCACACCGATGACTAGTATATCCTGTGCATCTTCAGAAATAAAATTGTCAGCAAAGATGTCTACGACAAGTGCACCATCGATGACCACTCTTCCATCAATGAGGGTAGGGCCATGCTTTGAAGAAGATCCTTAAGTCATGGAGGACACTGTGGTCGAAGACATTGTCAACAAAGACTCTGCCGTTGATGAAGACACAAACAATGAAGATGCCATCGCAGACTTGGATCTTGTCGTTGATGAAGACACTCCTGTCGACAGCAAAGCTTCTTCCACTTGCAGTCTCATTGACGCTCACTGCAATGGCTTAAACCTCATCAGTGACAAAACTGTTGTCTTCGTCGCCAGCATTGGTAATAACAATGACTTCAGCGCTACCCCAAGCATCTATTTTATCAACTACCATTTTGAAATTGCAGCTTTAATTTGCTAATCACAAACTGAATTCTGGATGTAACAGTGAAATTCATATCACTGCTCCAAGGATTTTCACCATTTCATTTGGTGAAATCTCTTTCTCTGGCTACCATTTTTTGACGCTGCGGGGTAATAGAAACAAAACGTGGCGGGAGACAGGAAATGGCCATAGTTAAAGACAATGGAATCATGAGATAGGTAAAGAAGAGGGGGGTAGATATAGAGATGAAATGAAGAGATATGTTAGATATCCAGAAAGAAAGATACAGAGAAGTAGAAAGTTAAAAAAGTATGTAGTGGAAGAGAGGTAGTTTTTAGACTGAGTTAGAGAGATCGACCTGGGGAGAATGAAATTTAGGTAGTGGGAGAGGGATGGAGTACCCCAAAGTATGAGCTACAGAGAGGTAAGTTGAAAGGTAGCTGGAGAGGAATGGCGTACCCCTAGTAGTGAGCAACAGATGGATGTAAGCTGAAATAGGTCAGTTACAGAAATATAGCAGTATATAGGTAGAGTGATAAAGTGACGAGAGAAACATAGAAAGATACAAGGTAGAAGTATAGAAAAACAGGTCAGGTAAAGAGAGTAGTGCAGCAGAGAGACATGGCTGAAGGGTAGAACAGTAGATGAGGTGTAGAGAGGTTAATTTGAAAAAGAGATATAGTGAGGTAGACATAAAGCTAGTGAAGGTGAGTTGAAAAAGATATAGTAGGTGCAGAGAGAGATGAGAGAGAGGAGGTAATGTTAGAGAAAAAGATTTACTAAAAGAGAGGTAGCAAGCATGGACTAAGCTAGTTTCATGAGGTGACCATGTCACCCTCTATACAAGAACGTCCTGGTACTCCAACTGGGGTTCACGATGCACACTTTGTGTCACTCATTCATTAGCATATAATGCACCAATGACTTATGGGGTGAACTCAGTGGAAAGTATGTTGACCCGGAATGGTGAGGGCGGAGGTTCCTTGCCATATCTCTGGAGCTACACAGGTTTGGAACCTTCCCTTTCGACTCCACACATTCTAAGGGTCCCATTTAGAGTTTGGTGGGGAGGGTACTCCATTGTGACGTATTACTCTTTCTGCCAAACACATGGTCTGCCTGCCCGATTTTGAGTTGAACAGACCGCCTGATTTACGCCAATGGAGCAAACGTTACTTTGTCGGCGTAAACCTTCCTCCAATGTCGCAATGAAGTGGGAGCCATCAGAGGAAGCGCATATTTCCACCCACCCCATTTAGACCATGCAATGAGTGACAGGGAAAAAACTAACAAACCCCACACCATGGGAGAAAGCTTCTATGGTGTGGCAGCTATTTTTTTTTTTTCTTTTTCAAAACAAACTCCGGCTTTGGGAGTTTGTTTTTCTAACATAAAAACTTTGGAAAAGTTTGATGGCCTACTATTATGCAAACCTTTCCAACATTTGCAGGAACTGCCCTGATAGTGGTTCCTGCCAACTTAAAGAGATGCTTGTGGGTTGGCGGGCACAGTAAAGGCAGGGTGGGGGACATAAAGACCTCAGCCACCCTGACTGCTTTTATACTGTCCGCCAAACCCTAAATCGGGGCCCTAAGGCCGAACATAGGTTACTTACCAAAATTGGATCATCAGAAAACTCAAACCAACTAAAAAAAACAGGGATCTTAATTTCCCCAGGTACCTTATACCTGCTGGTGGTCCTCTTTATTCCAAAGGAGATTTTCCCTTCAATATTAGGGCGCTCCATTCAGAATCTGTCGGACTGTGCCACAGCCTTTATGCGTTCATTTATGGTCCATGAATTACTTTGGGATTATTCTCCTGACATTAATTTCGAGGTATTTAATTAAAGGTCCCAATATTTAATTTTGTTGTTGCATAAATTTTGTATGAATTAAATAATCTTCCTCTAATGTTTATTTTCGTTGCAGCCTGTAGATGGCAGTGTTAAGCTATCTACAAATATTTCTTTCCTTCTTTTGTGGTTCCTGTTTTTTTTCTTTCAGAGCATTTTACTTTATTATTTTTGTATTTAAGGTGGGATCTCCCATAATCTCCGGAGTCCCTCCCTTTTTTTAGGTCTCGCCTGAGCCAGCGCTTAGCGCTGCTCAGGCCGAGACATTTAGTAAGTGGGTTTTTGAAGTGCTACCAGAGAGGCTTTTGCTGGCCTCCAGCTTGCGTTCACGATGGCGTGCACGCGCGCAGCTGCCATCTGGGTGTTGTCTAATGGCTCCTCTGCGCACACTACCCCCTCCCTTCTCAGAGGCGCCATCTGGCTTTCCTCTCGCTCGGACAAGCGCTTTAATGCCCCCTCCCCCACCACAGATCACGTCACCACTGCATCAGACGAGGAGTTTTTACATTGCTCATTTTCTTTCTTTGCATCAGAGAAGCGCAATGGTGCAAAAGGCAATGTATCTTTTGAATTAAAGGAACAGATCACGTCACCACTGCATCTGCATTTGCCTGTGTTTTGTCAGCAGACGAGGAGTTTTTACATTGCTCATTTTCTTTCTTTGCATCAGAGAAGCGCAATGGTGCAAAAGGCAATGTATCTTTTGAATTAAAGGAACAGATCACGTCACCACTGCATCTGCATTTGCCTGTGTTTTGTCAGCAGACGAGGAGTTTTTACATTGCTCATTTACTTTCTTTGCATTAGAGAAGCGCAATGGTGCAAAAGGCAATGTATCTTTTGAATTAAAGGAAGCTCGAAGCAGAGTCTACACATGTTCCTGTTTTACAGACACTGCGCGCACTACCCCCCTCCCTTCTCAGAGGCGCCATCTGGCTTTCCTCTCGCTCGGACAAGTGCTTTAATGCCCCCTCCCCACCACACATCACGTCACCACTGCATCTGCATTTGCCTGTGTTTTGTCAGCGTTCGAGGAGTCTTTACATTGCTCATTTTCTTTCTTTGCATCAGAGAAGCGCAATGGTGCAAAAGGCAATGTATCTTGCCGAAGCAGAGTCTACACATGTTCCACAGCATCACTCAGCACCACCTTAACACAACTCAACACAGCCTCAGCATCACTAAGCACCACAACACAACTCAGCACCACCACAGCATCACTCAGCACCACCACAGAATCACTCAGCACCACCACAAAATCACTCAGCACCACCACAGCACCACTAAACACCACCTCACCATCAATAAGCACCACTACCACAGCATCACTAAGTACCACAACAGCATCACTAAGCACCACCACAGCACCACTCAGCACCACCACACCACAGCATCACTAAGCACCACCTCAACACCACTCAACACCACCTCAAGCATTAGCATAGCCAATAGGTCTCGCCTTTGGGGCCTTATAAGTGTTTAACCATGCAACAGTTAATGTTGTTGCACCAAGGATATTATGCTGCATAACTAAATACTTATAAGGTCCCAAAAGCGAGACCTATTGGCTATGCCAATGCTTGTTTAAAACTAGTTCCTACTCTACTTGCCCCTTAACCCCATATGTTAAGTTCATCCTTTTTATGTCGAAGCCTGCGCTGTCTGGTTTGCTTAGGACTTCTTGTGGGCATTCTGAAAGCTTCCCTGTGAATGCATTTCGCCCACTGCTCAGTATTGGCTTTGTGGTTTGCAACTCTCATTTGCTTGCTTTCTGTTTGCTGGCTTTATTTGTTTTAGGCTGTCCAGCTTGAGTTCATCCCTCCTGTGAGCATCTATTATTTACTGTACTGTTCTGCTTTCTGTAAACAGGCCTTTAAATCTTGTTCTTATCTTGTCACGCTCGTGCATGCAAAGACAGAGGTCAATTGTCAGGCTTTCTATTACGAGGGAGCATGGTGTTTACTTTTCTTTTGCTGACTTCAAAGTGAGAGATTTTATGTGACAATCCATCCTGCTTGGTACCCATGTGAGAGGACGGGCTGGAGGATGTAGTGATATTTCAGAATACATCAGAATTAGGAAAGTAGAACTGAAGCAAAAGAAATTGTAATTCTGAAGTGTGGTGGAATCAAATAATTTAATACAATCAAAATGCTACAATACACTAGGTGATGACATTTCCACACATTATCGTTTGTGAGCAGTAAACCAGTATGTCTGAGGAAACGTAATGGTCATTTCAAAAGGTGTATTCAACGACTTGTAATTTCCAAATGTTCTGTACTGCTGGTTCTGTACTCCCTCTTAAAAAACAAGTTCTCAATATGTGTGATAATTTTGGTTTAAAAGAAATCAGGTGGGTCTAGAGTCCTACCTCGGTTGTGTTGGTTGTACTTACCTCTTGGAGGCCCCTTCCTGCCCCAGGCCGCCCCAGCATTAGGCTTGTACCTCCAAGATCTTTTTCATTGCCAAATTCACCTTTAAGACATTTCAGTTTCTCCATACGGACTTTATTGGATCCTCTCCTGGCCTGTTGCGAGTGCAGCCTCAGTTCGTTCTCCCAGTTGTGGTATATTGTGACGGGACCTAAAATTACTGCTAACTATGATGGCTCTGAGTTTGTTTGCTTCTGCGTTTTCTGTAAACCTCTCAGTGTGTTGTGACTGCCACTGTTACTTGCTGGCGATTCCATTTGCTGGGTCCAAAACTGCTGCTCTACTTGGTGATTTCTCAGTTCATCCATTCCAATCTGTCCAGTCCATTCCATCCCAACCATCCCTCCCATTCCAGTCCAGCCATGCCTCCCTTCCTCTAAAACAGTCTCACAAATTGAAGTCATCCTTGCTCAAGAACTAGAGGTTCAATAAAAAGGTTTATCAGCATTTCTGAAACTAAGTAAGGTTGGCTTGTATTGAATATCCTCTCTGCCTCCATGCCACAGCCATTGCTCACTCCACAGTGGTTTGGATGCGCATAACTTTGATCACCCAGTCTGTATACGCTGCTCAAGTCGTTGGCTTCTCTGTCTTCACCCTGTATTCTTCGCTCTTGTACACGATTCCTGATGTTTCCTTCTGTTTGAGTATCTGAGTCTTTCAACCTACCACCGTAAAGTGCCTCAAGAGATGTCTGCTCTTTCAGTTGCTTCGTAAGCATAGCGTTGTCATCTTGATATGTTTCTTCTGTTGGCTCCAGAAACCAATGTAATTTTTGTGCAGTCCGGTGCTGAAGACTCACCCCTGAAACTTTGCGTTTGTTTTTCTCGGCTATTCAGGGCTGATAATTTGCTTGCTAAATGGCGGTCATGATTAAATTTTGGGTCTGAGCATCTTTACAGCATCTTGCACTCAGCCACCTGTTCAGGTCTCCCTGTTTTAAAAGTACCACATATGAAGCTTCTTTGCAAGCGGGATCAACTGTTAAATCAAGTCAGGCAAAATAATGCACCACATTCATCCAGCACTGAATTTGATCAAATGACTCCTGAATGCCTCTAGTTTGTCCATTAATATTTCCTATGGCTACATAAACATCAGGTATGTAGCAGAATATCCATCTTCAAGAACATCATATGTCTGTAAACTGCTGAAGGCAACGGCCGCATCTTATCTCGTCGAGACAAGTAAGGGACCCCATGGTGCAACAGTGCCTTCAAAACAAAGAGCTTCTGCATCCGTTTCTTGGGAAGCAGATAGGTCTGATGATTTACCAGAAAGAAGAGTGCATTTCCCACACCTTCTGCATTTTGCTGAATGTGGCCTACAACACTATGGGCTTCTCCCTACCTTTCTTCAGTCCTGCACTGATGCTTCCCAACTTGCAACCTCTTTCTCAACCTTAATCTCTACTCCAAATGCAATCCTCCATAGGTGGCATAAAATCTTGAGTCCTGGTTTTTGGTACCCCTGTTCTTGAATGTCTTACTTCTGAGGTGTGCTCTCTGCCTTTCTATCTGTTAGTTTATTTTTCTCATGGAACAACTTAGTACAAGAAATTCAGTAGGTTAACCGCACCCTTGCCACGCTTTTACAAAAATTGGACATAATATATATAAGAAAAATAATTGCCTATATTGTCATGTATATGTTGAACATCCAACGTCTGTCGATCTACATGTTCCCACCACAAAATGCAAACTGCTCATTTACGGTATAACAGCTGCGTTTCTACTCCAATAAATAATACGAATATTTCTGTGGATGTACCTCCATCAGCTATTAGCACTTGAAAAATGATGCCTGGGCGTTTTCTTTATTTACCCAGTCAACAATCTTCTTATCTATTAAGAAGCCGTCTTTATAATACTTTCAACATTTAAAACTATATTAAAGTACATGTGTATATATATATATATATATATCAGTCCATCCTTCAGCATCTCTCTTGAAACATGTTTTTCTTGGAGCCTTTTTGTCCAGGAGTGCCAATAACATTACCCTATGTGTGCGTGACCCTTACCCAGTGATTTTTCATAGTGAGACATAATTCAAAACGTATTCTTCCTTTCAAAGGTCATTTCAGAATTATACAATAAAAAGATAGATGCGTAGGTAGATGCGTAGAATTCAAAACAGCTAGTTATGGCTCTATCCACGTTGATGTTACCTATGTGAAGCAGTCTTACTACACAGTTTCCTACATCACAGCTGCTATCAAAAGTCTAACAGAATTTCCCTTCATATAATCGTAGGCTGGATGTAATATGCTGTTTAAGTAAAGACAGTGTTGGCATACTGTGCCATAATCTAACTACTTAACTAGAACTATAAATATGATGCACACTGTCGTGTCCTGTGTTTGTGTGTATGAGGCCTCTAATGGTCCTCGGCATACTCTTTACAAGTATAACGCAATCTGGTATGTGTGGTTAATAAAGTTTGTGACGCAGTACATTTAGTTAACGGTTGCATGTTGAAGAATAAAGACGTGCAAACCAGAGCTCCATGTGTGGCGTGGTTTGTTGCATGCTCCTTGGCTGGGGAGGACGCTACAACTAGCGACGAGATAAGGGATATATGCCCTCAAGGATACAAGACTGCTTCCCCTGAGAGTTTGGCGTGGTCCAGCAAACTGCTTGTGCTTGCAACATGCGCCTCAATAAGCAATCTATAGCTGGCATATATGGAGTCAAAGTGCAACTCCAGCTTTTGAGAGGCCTTCAGAGAAGGTGAAGGCCCTACAGAGGAGCACAATCAGGGAGCCTGCCAAAAATATACTGGTAAGGCCGAAAGAAGAAATACTGCACCACAGCATGACGCAGAGCTAGCACCGAGACAAAGCAAAAAAGCTAAAGACAGTGACAACCAGGTATGAAGAAGCACCAAGGCAGTGACAGCCCGGTGTAATGCATAAAGTTGAGAGTGGTGAAGAGCACTTGCAGGAAGCAAAACCATTACTCACCGTGAAGAAGGAAGATGATGCCCACCGACCTCAACTCGAGTACTAGTCAGATGCTTGCAGAGGTGCCACCGGCCAAGAGGCGCTGATGGTCAAACGCTGTCTGAACAGTATTTACTCTCAACGTCAGTAGTGTTATATTCCCAAGTTAGGCCCATGTAGCGAAGCAGCTTATTTCTTACATTGTTCTCACAAATAACATTTTCAGCTGTGACCTTTTGCACATATTTGTGTGCACGACAATGTTGGATTAGTTTCCCTGAAACTAAACTTGTTTACACATGTAGCTTCCCACAACATTATCACAACGCCCTGAACATCATGTACAAGGTCTCGTTGCGCACTATGTACCAATATCATCACTATCTTAACATGTAACATCCGTCCATATCAATTCTTCATGAATAGGACTGCCTCTCGAAACAGTCTTGTGCAGAAGCCACTATTCTGCATTAAATTTGAAATTGCGCCCTAAACCTTGGTGCATATTTTTCTGATCGACATAGGCGTTTGACGTTTTTAGCTGTCCTGAAGAAGTCCAATGTTTAAATGGATGAAACGCGTTGGCTGATGGTTTTTTATGAAATAAACACGATTAAATAAAGGAAGAAACAATAATCTATGGATTGTATAGACACTGTTATTCATAAGGAAGTGTCATATCACACTGTTGTATTTTGACATTGTTTCAGTTTACATGTTTGTCTGCATGTGGTGCAGCTCCAATTGTGTATTGTTGTTCTATACTCCCTGTTGAAGGGAGGCACCGATGGGCAGGGGGTGCATGTGGAGATTTGCACACAGGGACATTCTTTTGGTCATAAATGACAAAGGTGACTAACGCTTGGGTGCTGCTTGTAGTTTTGGTCCACTGCCTACATTTCGAGTAATCATCACTATCTTCCTTAACGGGGCAACATAGCTATCTACATATCCATAACATCACTAATCTATATGCACATCTCAAGACTGCTTTCTATTATAAAAGATGAGCACCCTGATAGATTAGCAGAGGAGGCACTTCCACTGACAACGAGGTTCTTGCATGCTGAGAAATCACCACTCAGCGGTCTGTCATCTCGTGACAATGAAGGTGCAGCTTCACATAAATATAGATATTCACCGTGTTGCACAGCAACACCGTTGAATTGCTTTTCACTTTCAGAACGCCATTGAGAAAGAAGTAGAAACACTATTAAAGCATGACATTGACCACTCTACTGGTGCCAAAAAAGGACAGTGGAGATTCAATGCACATTTGTGTTCATATGCGTCAGGCCAACAAAGCAATCTAAATAGAAAGGCATCCAAGTCCACACATAGCGGACATAATCACGCGGCTGAATGGTGCCAAAGTTTTCTCCCGCCTTGATTTGAACAAAGACTACCATCAACTTGAACTGGTAGAAAACTTTAGGTACATTGCAACTTTTTCAACTCATGTTGGTTTGTTCAGATATAAAAGACTCAGTTCTGGTGTGTCGTCAGCTGCAGAAATCTTTCAAGATGTCATTGGTCAAATAATTCAGCCTGTCACACATGCTTTTAACTAGTGATGATATACTGGTGTTTGGGGGTACACAAAAGGAACATGATAAAGCACTCGCACAAGTATGCAGTCTACTTGCTGATGCAAGTCTCGCACTAAATGCAGAGAAGTGCGAGTTTCATAAAAAAAGACTTAATCTTTCCTTGTTTTCTATATTCTTTCCTTGTTTTCAATATATTCAATAAACCGATTTGAAAATAAAAAAAAACAGACTTAAATTCTTTGGGCATATTTTCTCTGAAAAGGGAGTGACTCCTAACCCCGAAAAGGTACAAGCATTGTCGTCTATCTACTTGCCCTCAAGAAGATATGACCATATTGTGACCCTTTGTAGGCATGGTCAGCTACTGCTCTAGGTACATTCATGATTTTACAACTGTGAGTGCCCCTCTAAGAGAACTAACAAAGTGAGATGTTCCGTTTGAAGGGTCATCTGAATGTGACCAAAATTTGAAGAAAATAGAGCATGCAATTGAAAATGCATCTGAAATGGCTTACTTTGATCCGAAATTGCATACAGAAATTGTGGTGGATGCAAGTGAGGTGGGATTGGGCACAATCCTTGTCCAACACAATGGACAGCCCGATCCTTAGAGACACGTTGTGGCCTATGCTAGCTGGAGCCTATCTCAGACTGAATGAGCCTATTCTCAGCCTGAGAAAGAAAGCTTAGGTGTAGTTTGGGCATGTGAACAATTCCATGTTTCTATACGGAAAGCATTTCACCCTTGTCACAGACCATCAGGCGTTGCTCACCATCTTCGGAAATCCAAAAGCCAAGATGCCCCCTCGCATCGAGAGATGGGGGTTGCGTCTGCAGGAGTATCATTACACTGTCCTGCACAAACCGGGGAAGGATCAAAATCCTGCAGACTACTTTTCACGAGTACCGCTACTGCATCATAGTAGAATGTCCAAAGCGGCTGAGGCCTACAACAATTTCATAGTAAAGTCTTTCTATTGAACAGATTCTGACAGCTACTAATATTGACAAAGACATGCTTAAGGTCAAAGAAATCACTGCAAAACAATCATAGAGGAAACATACTCTACCTTTTACAGATTATTTTGAGTACCAGAAATTCAAGAATGTTCAGGAATAACTTTCGGTTACACATGATGGTGTCATACTAAGAGGTGCAAAAATAGTTATTCCTGAAAGCCTGGGGCAACAAGTTATTCAACTGGCACACAACGTATCGTGGCATTGCAGCAACTAAAAGAGCCCTCTGGGATCGAGTGTGGTTCTGGTGCCTTGATGAACGAGTTGAAAGGGTACTTAAAGCTTGTCATCTATGTAATTATCTCCTAAAACAACCCAGCATCTGCTGAACATGTCTGATGTTCCTAAGCAAGCATGGGAGAGGATTGCAGTTGACTTCTTCGGACTCCTCAATAATGAACATCATCTCATGATAGTTGTCAATGAGTACTCACGTTTTCCTCTAGTGGAAGACTTATCATCAACCACACATGGCGGAGTCACAAAGAGGCTAGATGACATTTTCCAACATTTTCCATTATCAAATCCGACAACGGTCCCCCCGTCCCCCCTTCAATAGGAAAGAGTTCAAAGACTTTCTTAATAGTTTGAATATCAAACATCAGAAAAGTACTCCTCTCTGGCCACAGGCAAATGGCGTTGTTGAACGATTTAGGAGTACTTTGAAAAGGGTGGTTCAGCGTGCTCCGCTGGAAGGCATCTACTTCAAGTCAGCTTACACCCAGCCCTCCGTGCCTACAGTTCCACTCCTCATTCTACGACAGGAGAAAGTCCTGCTACTTGCTGTTCAGGAGAGCTCTTGGAACGAAGATACTACAATGGACCACCAGTTGGTCAATAGACCCTGACGAGATTCGTGTCACTAACACCTCTCGCAAATACAAAATGAAGGCTTATGCCGATAAGTGCCGACACGCTCGAGGCATGGTCTTCAAGAAAGGAGACCAAGTTCTTGTCAAGCAAAAGCAGGCACGCAAGACTGGTGCTCCGTTTGATGCTGAACCACCAAGAGTTTGGCGAGCACAAGACCTATGGTAACTGCCCAACAACCTGCAAATTCCATAACCAGAGACTCCTCACATTTGAAATCTTTGCCTTGATGTTCATCAGCTCCAGACCTCATGAGTGAGGCAAGTCTACCTGAGTGTCCAAGTCAAGAATCTGACTCTGTTCCAGAGATGCCAGATGAAGGCGCCCTTTCTCTCTCATACAACTAGATCTGGAAGACAGTGCAAGCACCTTGACGACTCCTAGAGGAGTTATAATGAGTAAATGTGTATATATTTTGCTCGTACTTTTTATTTAATAAAGGGGTAAATGTTGTATCCTGTTTTTGTGTTTGAGGCCTCTAGTGGTCCGCGGCAGACTCCTTACAAGTTTTACGTAATCTGGTGGGTGTGACTGGGTGTGGTTAATAAAGTTTGTGAGGCAGTACATTCAGTTAACGGTTGCATGCTGAAGAATAGTGACGTGCAAACCAGAGCTCCGAGTGTGGTGTGGTCTGTTACCTGCTCCTGGGCTGGGGAGGACGCTACACACACCAACTCCTTCCAATTTAGACCAAATTCTAGCCAAAATTGATTTTGATCTGAGCAGTAAGGAAAGCTAAAGATTTTCATACATTCAGAGCACTGTAAACCATAAAGAGATGGGGACGCCCTAGTTGGAAACAATTGTACACCATAAGTCAGTGATAGTAACAGTTGTGTTTGTATAACCTTTAATATGGGTCCTCTGAGGGACTTTTACGTATGGTCTGCTTAAAACAAAGATGAATGATGCACCTTTACTTTTTCACTTTGGCTGGAGAAGTCCCTGTATCAGTGAATCAGACACCCAAATAGTTGTAAGAAGAGGTATAAGAGAGAGGTAAACTTCCCATATACCAATTCTCCATTAATCTGAAACTTTTTCCAAAGATCATTACATTACTTTTATTCATATTTGCCTTGAACATAGAGAGGTTTTATACAGTTCCACAGCTGGTAAAGAGTGCTAAAACAATGCAGGTTCTGACCAAAATCAGTGCCACCAGCATATTGCTGTTTTATGTGGCTTTAAGTCCTATTCTTGTGGGCAGGGGGTGGGGGGTACTCACACTGCTTCAAGGGATATACCTAGATCTGCTGTATATAAACTGAAAAGTAAAGGTTCCAACACACACACCACTGCTTAAGCCTTCTTGTTGTTGCAATTCATTCAGAGATGTGTTTACCCTTCCCCAAATTTACTGTTACCCAGATATTCCTGTATAAAGATTCAGCGGCCTAAATTGTTGATTCGAGACGCCCTGTGGCTTTTCCAAACTATAAAGTGGTCTACCCCACCAAATGCTGTGGGATATTCGTTAAACAAGACTTTAAGCTTGCCTTTAAAATGTGCTTTGACTGATGAACCAGGAATGATAAAGTAAGAACTTTGTCATTTGTAGAGCAGCAGTGGAGTCTAAATCTCGTTTGATAGAAGGGGACAATATGATAATCTGACACTCCTGAATGTGTGACGATATTCCGCAAGCTGGAATCACACTGTGCCTTCACAGCGCCGTCATTCGAACGAATGCGTCTTTAGTACGCATTCGTTCAGCATGCAAGTCGTTATAACAACTTGCCTTAGGGGGGGTGCTGGATTTTGGAATATGTTAATTTACTATTCCAACTCCAGTATGCGCAACAGTAGGGAAAGTGTTGAACTTTAAATCCCACACCATTCCACCAATGCGTCCCCCTAAGGCAAATCGTTATATTGACTTGTGTGCTGAACGAATGCGTACTAAAGACGCGTTCGTTCTTTTGCCGGTGCTGTAAAGGCACAGCGGGATTCCGGCTTCGGTCTTAAGGACATTTCCCGATACTCATACCTCCAGCTCTTGTGATAAAACCCTTGCATAGGGTTTGGCATCCACATCCACCAAAGCGATTAGATAGCAATTTGAGGGTTTAGAGCGATCTAACTTTTTATACAGCTTAGGTTTATTATTTCTCACTGATCCGCTCCACCCCTCCCCCCCCCCAAAACCCCCCCTCTACTTGTTTTCTTGGTCTATCTCTTCTGGATTTGGCAGAAAAGTGTGCTATTTTGTTCTAAAGTTAATTAACTAGATGTAAATGAAAGAAAAATATGAAATTGTGCCCTATAGATAGACATATTTTAAAGAGTGGCAAGTGATTCCTCATATGGATGAAAGATATTTGAATAATGTATATTTTTAAATAAAAATATCATATCTGTGATGAACGAGGATTACTAGTAAGTAACTTTTGAAGGCTTTGAGCGTTTTATGAAATGAAATCAATCATGAAGTTATTTTAAGGGACTGCCACGTGTTTAATGTAACACTGACCACACATTTATTACCCGGTCTTTTATAACTATCACTTCTGAAATCTAACTTTCCTTTTTGTTGTCTTTTGTTTTCCAGGCTGGGATGTGGAAACGGGCAACCCAGACGGCATCCAGCCCGATTTTCTGATTTCTCTCACAGCTCCCAAAAAATCTGCAGTCCACTTCACTGGGCGTTATCACTTCCTAGGGGGGCGATTTGTTCCTTTGGCTCTCCAGAAGAAGTACAATCTGGCCTTACCGCCCTACCCAGGAACGGACTGCATCACTAAGTTACCATGACAACTGTGCAATGCAGAGGAGAGAATGCTAGCTCTCGAGTTAAATTGCTCATGTGGCCTTTTAAAAGACAGCTGCCTGAAAGCGAAATACTGAGAATAGACGTTTAAGATAAGAGCCGGGCTAGATTAGGCGACATTGTGGCCAAATTGGATTTAATAAATATACAAAAACCGAAATTTGAACCTGTTAAGTGTATGACGCATAAATTGATCAAACTAAGTTATGCAGTATTTTAGACCGACATGCTTTGTTGTTAAGCTAACCATGTATGCCACTGGTGACCCGTCTAAATCTAATCAATCAGTACTTTAGTGAATACACTTCGAGATGAAATTTGATTCAAAATATTGCCTTTCCGTCTCTGTGGTAAAGTGCTCTGTCTGTGTTGCCAAACCCACAAATATTTTTTCAAAGTCTGAATCTAGTGACTTGCAGTGATTGAATGAATGAATCAGTGAGGTAAGTTGCTATTGCGACTCTGCAGCGAAAAAAACTTTTGGTTTTATTGACATAGGAGCCTTTTTTAGAGCTGTTTGAGGGATATCAAGGCAAGACAATTCTACATATGGACAAACTCTGCAACTACAAAGGTTACTGCTGCATTAGATAGCGTTACAAGGACAGTCACCTGTGCAAGAGGAGTCCGCCCAAGTGTAGATTTAATATTTTCATATCAATCACATTTTACAGTACAGAATTATGTGTATCCGGGATCTGTAGATCAGCTCAGTATATTAGCAATCTCTTCCATTTTAAATCCATATATGGTTTAATCTTGTTTGGAAGCCAGGACGCTTTCTTTTGTCACTGGATTTTGCACATATCCATAATATATACCCGATAATCAAGTTCATTTCTTGGTTGAAATCGTTTTTAGTCTTTACATTGAGATACTTTTTTTGTTTTTCTAGCTCTGTGGATTAGATGCTTTTTTATAGCCATTTCCTTCAGCTTCAATAATTAATCTTCTATTTCGTATTTAATAAATAATGCATATGTAGAGTAATCAGTTGCTTTCAGATAATCTGAGACAGTAAATAGGAAACTAATAATTGCATCTGGGACCAATATTGGTTTATTTTATTTTGGAGTATTTGGTAAGTTGTCTACTATTATTACAAATATTGATATTCCCACCGCACAATTATACCGCCCGGCAGTACAGCTTGAAAAAAAAGTGCTTTAAGAAAATATTGAATGTTTCTATTCTCATGGCATGGAGTTCAAGTCGGACTTCAAACTTTATATCGCTCTGTAATTCACTGTCAGAAAATGATGAGGCTACTGATTCACGAACAGATTTAAGGCATACATAACGAAGTTGTGGGGGGTAAAATTGACATCTATGACGATGATATGGTATTTTTCAAGCAGCTACCAGAAACATTGCTATGGGACATTTCTGGATATAATTTGAATACATCTAAACATTAGCATGACGAGCTAGAATTAGTCAGACCGTTGATCCGCATGTTCTGTAACTACAAGCGATTCTTTCTACAAGAATATTTCACTAGGACGTACCTAGCTCTCTCTTTGAAGTTCATTGCGAGGCTTTGTTTACAGAGTCTAATGTAATCTTGAAACGTGTTCGCATAATCCTGCTCTACGTGATTGGGCAAATTAAAATCGCCATACATGGCGACTACTTAGCTTTTTACCCACTTCTATCTTTCTCTGTTACACGAGCATCTTAAAATAAGGGCACCATTTTTTTTATGATTGCTGTTGTATACACAGATCTACTAAAGGAGTTGCTTTTTAAACTTTGTCTTATAACCTTAGCTTCATAGTTTGAGTTATCTTGTAATCCGTGATCTTGTAAATCTTGATAAGGTGCTCGTCTTACATGGAGAGAGGATTCGATTCCCCCACACCGATCAGATGGATCACACAACTACATCTATGAGTGGGTCGAATTCCTTGATAGTATGGACCGCTGATGCTGGTGGGGTGTGAAAGGCCATGTTTACCCTCTGTGGGACAGCAGGCAGTGACAAGGGGCGAAGATGCCCAGGGCTTGCTGTCAGGTCCGCCGCATAGGCTTGAGCAATCCCACTCTGAATTGGATTCCCCTTCATATGCTACAGAGACTTGGCACTAGACTCACAATAATATTGTACATTGCACCTTCAAGTGATCACTTGTGTGTGGCGCTCACCTTTAGCACCAATTTATGCTGTCGAGGGTCACAGTTATAACAAGCATCAAGGGGGTGCCAAGGGCTGCTTGAAAGGACTCCTGTGTTGCTGCTGCTTGGAGGGGTGGCAAAGCAATCCCCGTGACCACGCCAGTGCTATATAGCGCATTTCACCACCCCCCAGTGCGGGACGGCGAGGGCTGCGTGAAGGGACTTGAAGTCACAGAACTCCTGTGTTGCTGCTTCTTGGACGGGTGGGAGAGCAAGCTCCCCTTGACCACGCCAGTGCAAAGGCTGGAACATCCGGACAAGGCGGGCAGGTTTCTTAACAACTTCCTTTCAGCTCCCTGACATTTTGTGAGCTCTGATCCATGATGCATAGGGACCGGTTCCTTGCTCAACGGCCCGTGTATTGGGTCAGGGATAGTGAAGCTGTCACCTGCTCGCCCCCATGGTCCTCCAAATGATAGCCTAATACCCTCTTGCCCATGTGATCAGAAGTCTGAGAGTGGCAGTACTATCTTTATGCACAACGTCCCTAGGTTGCCAGAAGTGGTGAGAGAAGACCCAGATTCTTTGACTAATAAAGTGATTCACTGGATACTCAATGTTCGGAAATGTCTGTCAGGACATTGTTGGGGTGAAACGCAGATCTTTACGGGGGAGGGGTGTTTTAGATCACTTTCAGATTATCCTGGCCTCCCACAAATTAGAAGACAATCGCATTGCTATGGAGGTGCGCTTTTCTAGCCCCATGCCAACAAAGATTTGTCGAAAGGTCAATGCGCTCAGGGTTATGGATGAAGCTGACCCAAGCTCACGCCAGTCAAGGGGCACCGATCCAATTGAGATTTGACTATCAACGCCTGCCAGTAGCCCTATCTTCAATGTCCCTTATTGCTAAACTGCAATCTGAAGTCTGGAATGTACCCTCCTGGAACATCGCCGGCCTTAAATCTAAAGTGGCCGACCCAGACTGGGGCGTTTTCATTGACTCATTTGATTTTTGTTTGTTGCAAGAAACCTAGTGTACAGAGCCCATATATAGATCTGGGTTCACAACTTTCTATTGTCCAGTTATTTCCCATGGTAGAGGCCGTCAGGCTGGCGGGTTAATCACCTGGGCAAAGAATTTGCTAACCTGCACAATTAAAAGGCTCAAGTTAAACTCCCTGGACATCCTGGAGCCATCCCTTGTTAGAGGTGGGTCCCCTCATATCTTTAATGTCTACAATAAGACTAGTGGGGCGAATAGGCCATCTAGTAGCCTTACCATCCTCAAGGAAGCTATTTAACCTTTACCCTCTAATTATTTGATAGATATTACTGGCAACTTTAATGTAATTTTTTAACCCTTTGGCCCTTTGTCACTTAATTTAACAAAAGAGGAAGATGTAGCAGGGGGCCTCCCACAACTAGATTGGATCCTCTTAAATAGACCCACAGTGGTCACTGATGAGCTTATCCCTTCATTTAGGTCTAACAGCATGCAACAGCAGGTCTATATCTGACCGTAGAGGTGCTGATACCTTTAAGCAGCCCCTACAAACAAGCCGTATTGCATATATATTTTTATCTTTACAACTGTGGCCCTTGCTTGAAGATATGGTGGGGGTTGAACGTCATGACAGCGACCACAGTGCTCTCAAGCTGACCCTGAACAGACCTGGGATTTAAGAACATTTGTATGGTACTTCCAAAGCTACCAGGAGAACTGACCGTCTCAAATAATAAATGGGCCCTAAAATGGGCCTCCGTCTGTAGGGACATAAAGATATTGGCCCAGATTCACGAGCAGGTTGCCGACAGTCTGGAGGTGATGAATCCCGGAAGGTCTCTAGATCTAGACCCTGTGAACCGCACTTAACTCTCATGAAGAGGTATTTAATAGACTAAAGGTATTTTTAACCAAGGGCGGTAGTAACGCCAGCAAATCACGCCCACGCTGCCTATGGTATAACAACTATTGTAGATTGTCCAGGGCCAACCTCATCAAGTTAATAAAAATGGGAAATGGTACTGAAATCCCCTGGGCCAGAAAGAACTATGAAGATACACTGATTCGGGCTAAAATTGCTTGGGAATACGGGATGTGGGAGGACCTGGTACATGCAGTCAGGGCAGGAATCAATAAATTGTTCTGGGGCATAGCAGCTCATGGCAGCAGCCACGCTGTCTCATGTATTGATTATCATTTGCAGCCAGATATGGGTGGAACATTTCAAGTGGGTGTACGCAGCTAAGACGATTCCCATGCCCAGAGCTAAAACAGCAGGGCCTGCCCTACTCGTAAGGGAAGACACTCTGTTGACCTTCTCACTTAAAGATATTTTAGAGGCAATAAAGGCGATTCCACCCCACAAACCATCTGGCCCTGACTCTATATCTGGAGATTTGTTCCCATCGGAACCACACATTTGGGCCCCTTACTTCTACCTGCTTTTTCATTCTAATCTGGAAGGTGGCCTGATACCCAGATCTTGGCAGACCGCTGAGATTGTGTCGATATTTAAAAAAGGGCAGTGAAGAAGTCAACGGAAACTGTAGACAAATCAGACTAATTGACGATTCCCAGAAATTATTCTGCCCTCTCATTTTTGGGGAACTGTTAGAATGGGCCCATGTGAATTCTATACTTCCAGAACTGCAGGCAGGTTTTAGGAATAACATTAGTACATTAGACCAAATCCTACGCTTCTGCATTATCTATTGGAAAACAGTAATGCTAGACCGAGGTACATGGTTTTTGTTGATCTAAGATCAGCTATTGACTCGATTTCTAGGGTTAAACCTTCGGAAATCCTGAAGCAGAAGGGGTCCCCAATGATCTTTTTTCAGTTTTAATTTATCTACATTCCTTTAACACTGCTTGAGTAAGATAGGGAAGCTAAGGCGAGCTTACTGACCCTTTTAAGATCGAAACAGGTATTGGCCAGGGGTGCGTCTTGGCACCGACACTGTATACACTCTATATTAATGACCTAGTAAAGGCACTTGGCTTCCCGGGCAATGTGGCCCCAAAATTAGGTCCTCACAAAATCTCTATGCTGCTCTTTGCAGACAATACGCCTTCACTATCCAAAACCCTGTGTGGCTTGCAGGCGATTGTAGAAGTTATTGCTGTGATAAGAGGCTTGAATGTAACATTAATAAAATTAAGTTTATGGTTTTTAACCCCTACAAAGCAGGGTGGCGAACATTCTAGTGCAGGGGGTCCCTTTGGAGGAAGTGCAGGAGTTTTTATATTTAGGGGTTTGTCTGCCGAACAAGCTGAATTGGTACGCGCCCATTAGCAAGAGCACCCTGAAACTTCAGCAGAAAACTGGTGCTGTGATTAAAATACGAAAGAACGCACAGGCTTGTCCTCTTGCCCCGGCAGTAGAGAGCTATGGATGGGTCAGAGCTATATGGTTACGTGAAGGCTGACAAACTCATTACGTTGGAAAACAGGTTAGTCAGGAGTTTACTTAATCTCCCCGTGAGCGCTCCCCACCTCCCCCAAATCTTAGATGTTGGTATATATCAAATCTATTTCAGCATGATGCTTAGACCCATTTTGTATTGGTACAGGCTCTGGTCTATAGACGAGTTGGTATCCTACAGACTAACTCTAAAGGTACTTCTTGGATCTAAAGGCTGTGAGAGGATTCCCTGCCTTGCCTGCATTAAGTCTGTCTTATGAGATTGGCTTGCCCTCTTTGTGGGAAACTCCAGACGCAGCAAAGTCAGTCCCAAGTGCACTGATTAAAGAGCGTTTTAAGGAGTATCTTTGGGTGCGGGAATTGAAAAAAGACAAGACCGGAAGTCTGACGGCTACCTTTCTAGACCACAAGTTTACCCCTGCTTACGAACTGTTTCTTGACGTTGTCCCAGGGTGTCAAACTAAGCAGTTTTTTCTGAAAAGTGAGGTAAGGCGTCTTGCCTGTAAACATCGTCTGCATTAAATAGGGGGGGGGGGAGAAGTGCTGTAACTGTAGTAAGTGCTCCTCTTGCAACTCAGAAGATTAAACCCTCCATTTTGCTTTCTTCTGTATTGCCTATGCTCGACCACGCGAAAAATGGCTTAAGCCTGTATGCAAGCTTCTGGGCTTCAGTCGATATGCAGTCGCACTAAGGGTCTTACGATCTGACACCAGAGAAGGAGTTGTTATTGTGGTGGCGAAATTTCTTCACGCAGCTTGGCTCAGTCGCAATCGCTTTGCTTGCTCACTGAATGAGCGCCAGCATCCTGTTAGTACTTCATGATTTTCTCACGATACATTGTTAAATTTTACACTGACTGCAATTTAGCCAAATAGATATGGGGCAGATGTCTGGAGGTAGTGGGATCTAGCCACCTCCTGGAAGCACCCCTCGGCTCCTGCTTTGGACATGCTCCGCGAACCATCGTATTGTCATGGGCTGGGAATTATGTGGAGTGTAGTGTCGTAGAGTGGAGGGGCGCATAGAGTGGAGTAGTGTGTTGTAAGGTGTCGTAGAGTGGAGGGCCATAGTGTCATGGAGTAGAGAGGGTCTGGAGTAGTGTGGAGTGTAGTGTCGTAGAATGGAGGGGCGTATAGTGTTGTAGAGTGGAGGGGCGTAGGGAGTTGTAGAGTGCCGTGTCGTAGGGTGTCTTGGAGTCGTAGAGTAGTGTAAAGTGTCAGAGTTGAGTGTTGTGGAGTGGCCTAGAGTAGAGGGGCGTAGTGTGGAGTAAAATGTTGGAGTGGTGTAGAGTGGAGTGAGTTGGAGTGATGTAGAGTGGCTTTCAGAATGTCCCCAAGAAGTCTTTAGCAACCAGACAGCTGCACTGTCTGGTAGGCTTCGACCTAAAAAAAAGACTGAAAAACTACCCTCACAAAAATTAATGATGTGTCTCATATACTTTTGAACCCGTCCTGGAATGGTGAAAATGAAACTTTGAGTAATTTAATTGTAAAAAAACGAGAGTAATATTGGGCTTAGCCATAAAGACACCATCACTTTGCCAGTAATGGCACAAAGTTAAGTCAGCCTCTGCTATGGTATTTGCAGCAAGCTGAGAGGAGTGACCCCTGTCGATAAGACTGATTTGAGGTGACGCCATCAAATTTGACTAGCAGCAGTTTAGGCCACAGTATCCCATGAATTCCATGAGAAGGATCGCAGGCCAACATAAAATAAAGGACAAATTAATTAACAGTGAGTAGCTGCTAGATATTTTACTTCTAAACGAGAATAACAAATATTCATTTGTGACTTTGGGGAAGCTCTACTCTTCTGATGGCTACTTCTACCTGCAGATTTCTCCCCTCTTGAATATCCTGCAAAAGCCAGACTGGATCTGGAAAAGATCAAACAACTCTCGTATGCCAACAGGTGGTGCTCCGCTCCGTCTTATTGTTGGGTCCACCCTCCGTAACCTCACCAGAGCCACACTGGCATATTCAGGTGCCCTGATATCAGTTCCTGTTTTTTCCGTGCCCTTCAACGAGAATTCGGAGTAGCAGTCCTTGAAACATTTTTCCACTAAATTCTACTTTTTGCAGTGTCTAGATGGTCATTTCAGACCCTCATAGGGTCTGTTTGTGGGGCTTGAGGGCCTAAACACGACTTGAGGTTGTGTGATCAGTACGGCCTCGTGCACTTTAAGGCTATTATGAAGGAGGAGGCAAAACTCTTCAAGGCACGGCCAGGTTATGATCACTGGGCTGAGCGTTGATCCCTCTCCAGATCTCAATCCTCACCCTTAACAGTCGCATCTTGGAAGCAGGTCTCAACAAATGGCAGCAAAGAAAAAGCACAGGAAGCACCGTAGGAGTGATTCTATGGCATTGAGGCTCTGATCCACAGGTGGGTCTCAGGGTCAGTGTCTCTCTGACTGAGGATTCAGGGGTCTTGCCTGAACCAGAATTGGTGAACATCATCCTGTTGCTTACTGCACCTTCACCTCTGGCTGATGCACCAATCATGGGCCAAGTATTGCCCTCCATATAGCCGGATTTCCCAGTGCCTGGCACACACCTAGTGTAGATAATGGCCTGAACGCAAGCCATGATAGAACTGTTCTGCTGCATTCATTAGGCCCTATAGAACTCTTGTTGCACCCAAAAGGGCTTGCTCTTGTGGGTCCTTCCTCTGTGCCAGTCAACACCGATCAGCTTCCCTCAAGTACTGATCTAACTCTAGCCAGCACTGTTCCCCTGCCAAAGGCCACACCAGTGGTCCCTCCACAAGCACCTCTGCAATGTTCACCAGGGGCAACCGCTTCGGAGCCCTGAAGACCAAGGCCATCGTCATTATAGGAGGTAGGCACAAAGACTGAGAGGAAAATCTGGTATTGGGAGGAATCTCAGTACAAGGATACTTCAGCAGACTGAATGATATTTTTGACTCAGACCATGTACAGACGTTGAATATTATGTTTTATTATGACGATGATGGTAGTGAGGTGGCTAATATGCTCACCCCCACTTGGACAGATGATACAAATTATCTTGCTATTCAAAATGCTAGCTGTGCCTCACTAAAGGTAAACTTAGAGTGACCTTCTGAGCTTCATCAAAGGTGGTGGCTTCTTTTACCCCAGTCCTGAAAAACAAGCATTTGCAATGCAATAGGTCTCGCATTTACGAGAGTTTGAGCTATAGGCATTGTAAATGACTGCCTTTTATTTATGGTTTTTTTTAAAAACGTTTATCAGTTTTAAAAAAAAAAAACATAAATAAAAGGCATTGTCATTTACAATGCCAATAGCTTGAACTCTTGCTAATGCGAGACCAATTGCATTGCAAAAGCGTTAGGAGAGAGCGTGTCCTGCCTTTTTCTGCCGACAAGAGTAGGCAGGACAAAGCTCTTTGGGAAAATAGTGCCGAGGAGGGGAAGAGAGCACACATAGGTGGAAACGTGGAGGACATACCACGGAACACTCGACCAAAGGGGGTCTGCTGCACTTACCCGCCTATGGGGCACCTAGTCCCAGCATTAGGGCTTTAGAACCAGGCCGTTTTCAGTAGTGTGATCTTTCACCCTACACAGTGGGAACTCTTTCACCATAGTCTGGTAAGAGTGTAGCCCGCCAACTTTCCTTCTAGGTCCTGATGAATGCCGCAGAGCCCACCGGGCCACAAGGCAGAAACATGTTGACCACATTGATTTCGGTGGGGGGACAATAGAATCCCCAATACACCGACCACTCTTTTTAAACACCATATAGATGCCAGCCACATTAAAATTAATTTGACATCTATAATGGCCTTTTAACTCACTTTTTGTATGTAAGGGCCCCCACTTAGTTTAGAAGTGCATCCCTGTCGTCAGGTGTATGCCCGCCCTCTATCAAACCAAGTTTTTAGAGGGCGAGGACTGGTCTATGATGAAGCATGACACCAGGTGGTGTGGGAGACCAGTCCTTCACTTTTTGTGAGATGCCTACACTCGCATTATAAGATACTGTAGCATCTAGAACATCCAGCTGGGAGCGGCCCCATTTGTGCTTATTAGGCTGTAATTAAAGCCTACTGAGTTACAACACACGTAACGGGGTCGCCATGGGAGGTTACAAAATGAGACAAGGCGCTACTATGGAGGGACTACTAAGCCTATTGAATAATGAAAAGCCACAGTTTACAATGGACAATGACACAAGCCATTGAAAAAACCGGACGGAGAGTGGGTGGAGCTTCACGTCCATACATTAATACAGCATGCCTTGCAGAGCAGCGTATGCGCTGCCCAGGCTCGACCTAAAAAGGCTGTGGAGCTTCTGGAATTGCATCTGGAAATGAAAATAAGGCAAATACCCTGGCGTTGATTCTCCTACTGGCTGCTTCAGAATCGGAGGGTTTGCCTCTGTAGTATGGGTCAAGTATGGTACAGATACTTATGCTGCTGTGAGCCGTCGGGTTGCCTACCGCCATCCTCCGGCACCAGGGGGGATCCCTCATTTCTGTCTGCTCACCTCTCCTCTGAGAGCCTCTTAGTACAGGCATCTGCCTGCAGTAACCAGAATCCAGTTTCCTTTTCTGCTGGTTTTCCCCCTGAATGAGAGTCAAATTTGATAGAAGCCATTTGTTTAATAATAACAAATAACTGTTAAGCATTGTCTTGTTGGTCCCCTTTGAGACGGGTGTAAAGGAATGTATGAAGTGCAGTATGTAAGAGGTGAATGAAGAGATTTCTCCAAGAGATTTTTTCTGATATTAACGGCACTCTCCAGTAGACCTCTTTTCCACCCAAGAGAAGGCACACTGCTCACTGTTCTGTCCCCCCTGTGTCTGTAGCTTGTAGCTCTGGGGGAGCATTTAATTGGAGGTGTGACTCTGCCCCCCGTTACGTTTATTCCCCCTTCCGTCAGACTCCTTGATTTCTGAGGAAATTCTGTCAAGACTGGGTGCGAAGTATGGGCAATGGGTATATGTGGATCTACCGTGTTTGTACCTGTAGCCTCCTCTTGCTTCCCTCAGAGCAGATCTCCCACAGTCGGCAGGGCAGATCCTGCATCCCAGTCTCCAGAGCCTCTCTCTTCATTCCAGGAGTTTGAGAGTGGCAATCTGAGTTTGTTCGAATTATCTTCAGAGGTGATCACGTCAGTCTGTCAGAGCGTCTCCCCTCTACCAAATCTATCTATTCTAAATGTTGGTCCTGTTTTGTGTCTAGGTGTGCTGGGGGCTATATCAATCCCCTTAAGGCCAGTCTGTCAAGTATAGTGTGCTTTGCACTTTCTTTAGCTGGGCAAGGTTTACAGTGTGTACTGTGAAAGGTTATTTTTCGGCCTTTAGTCATCTGACTGACCAGCCTTGACTGTTCAAGTCTCCAGTAGTCGTGCAGATTCTCAAAGACTTTAACAATACACATTTCCTACTTCACCTTTCTTAATACCTCAGTCGGACCTTAACTTGGTACTGCCTTCCGATGGGATCTCTATTTGAGCCCATGCATAGCTGACTTTTGCAGCCGTTAACTATTACCATCGTGTTTCTCATTGCAGTTACCTCAGTGTGATGTGTTTGCGTGCTCCATTCTTTGTCTGTTCGTTCCCAGTTCACTTGTCCGTCCCAGTCCCCCCCCCCTCCCTCCCAAGAACTGTTCTTTAGGATGAAGACTCTTGTCAAAGGTAGTTACCCCATTTCACATGGGCCTGTCACTCACCGGGCCTTCCTTCGATACTGTTGCCCCTTGAAAGACAGGTTATGCTATCACTGCTGGTAATGAGGGGATGTTGGTGGCTTCATCGTGTTTGGATGAAGAAGGCCAGGACAATAACCCACTATCCTGATCATTATCTCCATGTATGTGAATGGGATCAATGCTCCAATTGAGTGGGTCACTCTATTCACCAAAGTAAACAAATAGGAATTGTGATATTGGAGTACTGCAAGACTCACTTGTTCCAAATTGAAAATTCTAAGGACAAAAAGGGTTGGGTGTACTAGGTAGAGAATAATTATTCCAGAAGAGTAGCGATCGTATTACTTGGACGACTGGCCTATATATTCATGAAAAAGGACAAGGATAAAACCAGCAGGTATTTCGTCCTCCAAAGTTGATGCACAACAGTCCATTGCTGGTGGTGATTATGCGCAGTAGTGAATTCTTTTAGCACAATGAGGGATCTCCTCTCAAGATTGCCCAAAATGGATATCCAAGTGGATCAACATATGTCCCATGGTATGTTATGCTCCAGTTGGGTTTATTAAATGCAAAAAGACACAACCGCCTTAAAACCAGAGACTTCACCCCCTTCTAAGCCACAAATAATTGTTACAGTTGCATTGATATCATTCTTGTATCACAGTAATGTGTGAACACTACCACAGACCTCTCTGACCACACTCCTTTGGTCTTGAAAATGTAATGAATTTACACCCCACTGGACTGCCGTGAGGCACTGATGATTCTTACCTCAACCTCTGCTTATGAAATAAATCATTGTACTGTTTACCCTTGAGGAGTTAGTAGACACTGTGAAGCTTTTTCCTCTTTGAAATCTACAGACCCTGTTGGCTGAATGTCCGAGTTCTACATAAATAAACCTACATAGGCTTTCTGGCCCCGTTACTACTCATGGCCATAATGGTGGTTTGGATCTGGGACACCTTTCTACCCCAAACATGGTTGGAGGCTATAGTGCTCTTGAAACCAGGCAAAAAGCCATTGGAACATCATTGTAACGCTCTATGTCTCTTCTTAACTTCAAATTTGAAAATCCCAACAAAAAGTTATCCCAGCAGAATTGACAGATTTGTCTGATATGATTCAGAGGGACCAAACAGGCTTTGTAGGATATCAAATGCGTGGTACAATATGAGCCAACTTAACTGTAAAATCATGACTTCATGAACTACACAATGGTGGCCATTGATGGTACTAGATGCAAAGACGTTTGACTGCTCAGAGTTGCACTACACTTAGGTTGTTTTGAAGATGTGGTTCCAGTCTAGAGTCTTCACTTCACTCAAACCTTACTTCCACGATTAGGGTGAATGATGTTTTTTCAGTTATAGTGACGGGTGAGACAGGATTGTCTGTTCTCCTTTCTTTGCAGTTGCAAATAAGATGTAGCAGTGATATTAAACTCTCTAAAATGATGTAGATGGGTGGATAATGTTATCCCCATCATTGAAGTGTAGAACAGATGCTATTAAAACAAACTTGCTACTAGGGTTGCCCTATCTTTGTAGTGCATGCTTAGTCGCCCTCATGCCACAAGATATTGAGGGCAAATTTATCAAAGTTTTGCTTCGCCTTGCAAGAGCAGTGCAAAACCTAGATGAGATTTCCCGTGGCTCTGTAATGCTTGGTAAATCTGAAGTAACGGAAAGCAGAGCAAGTCCCTGTCTGGCGTTACTCTGCCCCAGGGAGGCGTTCCATGGATGGATTTTGGCACGTTCCCAGATTTACCTAGAGTGGTAGACGTGGGAATACATCAAAATCCTACGCCTTCCTAGGGGAGGTGTATCTAAAAGCAATATCTTTATTGCTCCTCATGATTTCCTCTTTTTTCTTGTGCTGCATTCAGCAGCACACACAGAACGAGGAAAGAGCCTCAAAGGATTGTTTTTGTACAGGAAGGTGTCCCTTCCTGCACAAAACAATCCTGCCTGCAACGCAGGCACCTGTGAACCATGGTGCAAGGGTGCCTGCACTGGTGCTAGGCAGCCAAAACTGCACCAGCACAAATAGAGCAGCACTAATCATTTCTTGATAGTTATGGTGCATTCCTACCCTCTCCCTTACACGCAGTGCAAAAAGGTGTCTTGTTGTGTGGAAAAATTATAAATGTGGCCCGCATCTTTGTGTAGGCCACCATTCAACACGTTATGCTTTGGTAGGCCTCTTGAAACAATCTGACAGAGTGGGAGGTGGTTTTAAGCCTGCTGAGGCTCAAGCAACATTATGCATTAGCTCTAACAAGATATACACAGGGAATGGCTAAATTTCAACCAGCGCCCTTTCCTTCAATACAGAGGTGCTTATACAGCAGAGAGACTAAACAGAACACCAAGAACCAAACACTGTAAATCCCACTGATTGACACCAACATAATGACTATGCAAACATTCATTACTCAACAAAGAGTATTCAAAGCCACAAAGCATCTTGCACCACTCCCCCTAGGGTTCCCCCCCAGTTGTAGAGAGAATTCAGATAACTGTCTGAGAGGCTGGGTGTCCAACCACATCTTGACCTTCCTGGAGGGGTATGCAGTTAAAACCTTTGATAGCGATAGATTCAAATTTAATCTGATGCAAATGTGTTTCATAGGGCCTCCAATGCAGAAGTTATTTCTTCAAGCACAAACACCATAGGGTTTGACTGACTCAGAGCAGGGTCACCCTTTCAGACCATATCCAAAAGGGTAAAATAACCAGACAGGGGTTCTTTAACTAATATTTTGCTCTGGGTTTGTGCCACAAAAATAATGAAAATCTGAGCAAAATATTTATTTGAAATGTACTTTCCAGTGCAAAACTTGTTTTGCCTGAAAAAGTCACCTGAAAGAAACACATAGCTGCATTACTTAGCATCAAGGGGTTGCTACTGCATAGGCGTTCCCATGCAACCACCCATGGTTTTGGGTTCAAAACACTATCTACTACTAAAAAAAAAGCTAGACCAGGTTTTGCATTAAAAAAGTAACACTATTTGACATTGGCATTATCGAAAAGGAATGCTTTTATTCCTCCAAAGTTTTAGACTCCGGATGTGTGCTGCACTGAACAACACACATACAAAGTAAGACACATTTAAAAGTTAGTCTAAGCATGGTATTTTGTACTGGAAGGGTAACCTTCCAATAGAAACTCTATGCTAGACATCACACACACCTTTGCGCAAAGGTGCGTTTGTGGCGCTGGCAGCCTGATTAGGCGCTAGTTTCGCAGTGAGAGCAGGATAGCACAATATTTCTTTATAGATTTGGTGTGTCCTGCTCTCTCCTGCAACAACTTTGGCTGCTGTGCTGTGTTGCAAGACATTTTAGTAAATATTCCCCATAGTCTTTAGATACTATAAATTATCCAATAGATCAGGGTACAGGACTCTACTGAAATTGTCAGACAAACAAAGCAGAATTTGGGGGTTAATAGAGGACGAAGAGTGGAAACATCCATTTTATCAGCTATTGCCACAATCCCCCCATATGTAGAGAATTACAGTAGAAAGTCTCAATCTTATACTTCTGAGTCCTAAATCAATCAAAGCACTGGACGGAATGTGGCCACCTGAGCACACATGGCAGTCAACCAAGAATTCGACTTCTAGGATTCAATGTGCCCAGGAATGACAATTTAGAAAGTGATCCACCAGTGAGCCCTTTTTCTATAGTGTTGAGAAGAGGGGTCTTACTCAGGGACAGATATCTCGTTAGAGTATTAACCTGGTTTGAACAACGTAGGATTGCACTTTCGACTAAGCAGCGACCAACAGCAGCTGGCGGCCCCGGACTTTGAGTCCTACTACATAGCAGCGCAGCTGCAATGGCTGGTGCGAAGTAAAGCTCTGGGGCGACAACGAACGGAGGCCCCAGAACCGGCTAAACCCTTGCTGTGCGACCTATTGCGAGTGTTTCTCAGGGTGAATAGGCCAACCGAAAATGATCCCCAGGAGATTAAAGTGCAGTCTAAATGCTGGCGCCGAGAGTGGCAGAGAATGGGAGTAAGGATCCCGTACTCACCGGACATCCCGTTAGATATGCTAATTGGCGGGACTTAGAGGCCTGGATGGAAGCTGGGGCGACAAAAATAGGCGACCTTTACAGAAACAATGAACTGTTACCATTTGAAGAGTTCCGAACAGAGTTCGATCTGCCTCGGGACATTTTCTGTTTCACAGAGGCCTCACAGCAGCAATCCGAAAGCACTGGCGGACGGGATCTACAGAGCCCCCACCACAGCAGAGCTGTTACTATATTGCCCTGTCGGCTGGCACTCGCTCCACACAGATGGACTGTGCCTGCTGGAGGCACTCCACCTCCAGTGGGAAGAGGACCTGAATACACCGATCCCGACGAAGGATTGGGACAATATACTAGCTGGAACACAGAATATCCAGAAACGCACGATTCAAGTTGATAAATTACTAGGTTAATAGAGCCTACCTGATGCCCGAGCACATTAATAGATATTTTCAAGTAAAAGGGGCAGCCTGTCCATGCTGCGGCGAAGTACGAGCACATATCATACACATGCTCTGGACTTGCCCTCAGCTGCGAGGATACAGGGAGGGAGTGCTACAAACTGTGAGTTGGGTTGTCAATAGAGAGGTCCCCTGCTCCCCAGCACGCTATTAGGATGGTTCCCCAACACGACCAAAACCAAAGTCACTAGTACATTTCATGACCTAGCATTTGTGCTAGAGAAGCGCAAGATAACTAGGAACTGGAAAGCCAAGACAAGGGGCCCTAGTCTGACCACCTGTAAAAAAGAATTCCTGAAATAGGCGGGGTGTGAGGGGCGAATACTGATGAGAGAGGCTAAAAGAGGGTTACCAAACATGGAGGTGGCCTGAGCCTGGGAGACCCTCATGCATGACCTAGAGCACCCAGAATTTGAGACGGAAGAGGGAGAAGTCCAGTAGGACGCACCCCCTAACACATGCATGATGCCAGAATCAAAACTATCCATATAGATCCCATGTAAGATGGATCCCACTGACCAATACACTACTTTTACATTGCGATACCCTACAAATACACTTTGATTGATTGTTGCATATACGATTCCTGTACTCCAAACATGAACCACTATATTGATGACTCGCGGGGAGAGGGGATAACCACTGTTATAGATCCAATGCTGGTTGAGTTTATAGTTCGCTCTGATATGTATTAACCAGTTGATACTATGAATAAGCTTGTAACAAATTATATGATTTGAACTGCCGAACTGCTATGACGCTATTGAAAAAGGATCAACCTGGTTTCCAGCACATATAGGAAGGTCTTCAGACTGCCATGCAACACTTCACAGGCCCAAATAAGGCTGGAATTTGGACTCATCAGACAATCTATATTGCATCAGGATCATATGTGAAGACCTGCCACAAACGCCGCAGTTCCAATTCCGACTCATTAAACCATCTACTATGGTTGGAAATTACAACTCGTGGTGACTGTGGGCCTGAAGGAACAACGCTGCAAGAATGTGGGGGACGGTGACCGGGGGGAACAGTTGCTTCTCCACCTCCCCCATCCAGTGGGCAACTGTTTGAATGGTGAGCTGGTCTGGGGCTGAGTGGACGTAGAGGGCACTTACTGGCCTGCAAACGCCATGCCTTCCGATGACATGACTGGTCTCCCCAGTGCCGAGACCTCCTGCCTACATTGACCAACACAGCACACCAGTGAGTGCCCTGGCACGCCTGAAGACTCCCTGAGTGACAATACGGAGGGGGAGTGACCTGTGATCTGGCTGCGGTGGCGAATGGGGGGGCCGGTACGACTACCTCATCCCCCTTTAGAGTAGCTGCTCCTCATACTTCCCCACCCCTTGGAGTCCTGTGTGGGCTACACGAATGGTCAGTGCCTCACAGCCCTTGTAGAAAGGCGCCAAATTCCCTTAGGTCACGGAACCATGAAGCTCTTGAGTGAGGTCACTCGGGGCTGCTGAACACGACAGGAGCCTCAGACTGAGTCCTTTTCTTAGGCATCAACATGGTGATGTAGCGCCTAGCCAGGAGTGGTCCAGCCGGGGAAGACTAGGCACATTTACCCCTTTCGTCTCACCCGTCTGAGAGAACACACTGCACCACCACAACGGAGGCTGGGGAAAAGTGGGAAGCGTCTTGACAAGCTGCTTCAAGCGATGAGGAATGTGAAGAACTCTCTAGAGCCCAAACTTGACGCACTGGTGATCGACATTGGCCTCTTGCAAGCTGATCAAGTCAACCTCGGGGACAAGGTGGATGAACACCAAACCACGCTGGCAGAGCTGCACCCCCCATATCACAGCCCTGCAGGCCAAGGTCTCCCAGTTGTGTGACCGAGCGGAAGACGCAGAGGGCCCCAACATGGAGCACTTTCTCAAAGACTGTATTCTTTAGACTGTGCTTGAGGCAAGAGAACCACATTCTTCTCCGTGGAAAGGTCCCAAAGGGTCCCGGCCAGATCCCCCCGGTGGTCTACCTTTTTAACTATAGGAGCCGTGATCACATCCTGCAGATCCCTAGAGCTAGGGACCCTGTCACCTTGCGAGACTTTGAGGGTCCTTTATGACTTAAACAGTCATTGCGGCAATTGGGCCTCAAGTACTGACTCATGTTCCTGGCCAAGCTGCAAGTGGTGGTCGTCGGCGGCACTACCCGCTTCTTCACGGAACCAGCCGCCACCTGGGAATGGCTGGAGAGGAGTGTCGGCACCACCTCATGTGGTCCAAGGGGCAGAGGCCAGCACAGATCGCCCAGAAGTAAGCCCACCAGCGAACAGGCACCACAGGAACATGCGATGGTCGGAGCGGTTTGTCTCCATCTTCGACCAGCCCAAGAAATCCATCTCCCAAACAGTTTGGCACTGGCCACGGACTATATCCTGGCAGAAATTTGTCAAAGGTCCCAAGGTCACCCTGATGACATCTGACCATGTGATTTGACGCCCAGAGCTGCAGACATTGACCCTAGGACCTCCCTCTGTGAGGTACTGGACTGGGGGGGGGGGGAGGGGGCCCTCCCCGCTGCATATGGCAATGGGCAAAGGTACTACCTGCACGCAGGTCAGCAAGGGTCACCCATCTATTGTGCTATTCATCACATCAACCTCCCCCCGCTTACAGATGGACATACTTGTTTGTTTACTTACTTTGGTTTTCAATTGGTTGCGGCAGGATTCTGGTCCCGACCAGGGTAGGGAAGTTTGTTTTGAGGTTAGACACTGAAGAGCTACACTGTTCTACAACTGACATAACTGAGAATAAGCCTGGCAGCGGGTCCCATGGGTACTGGGCCACTGGGAAGGGAATCTGTTGGGCAATTGATGTACCATGACGGTGCATAACTTAGACCACACTCCTATATGTAACAATCTCCGGGAACATCCAGGGAATGGCTGCTTTTAGGCGTCGTCTTTTGATTTATTGCTTACCTATGACACAGTAACACACACACACACACACATTGCTCTACTGCAGGAGAACCACATGACTGTGCCAAACTCGCTAAACTGCAACAGAGGTGGAGGGGCCAAGTTGTTGGCACATCCTATTCAGCATATGCAAGGGGGAGTTCATGGTAGTCCAGCGTACTGTGGTGAACCTAGAGGGCAGGTATGTGGTGGTAGGGGAGGTCACTGGATGGTATGCCTATTGCCCAGGTGGCACTATATGCACCCAGCAGCAATCCCTAACACGATTACCCCAAAACATTATTACATGATCTGAAGACAGCATGCCTGTGGGGGTGGGAACTTCAATAACATCCATGACTCATCACTTGATAGGTCCCCCTTGCAAGGGACAGCATTACGCAGAGTGGCCAGGGCCCTTGAGGACTGAATCACACACTGGCACCTACAGGACATGTGGATGTCCATGCACCCCATCACTACAGAACATTCCTTTTACTCCCTAGTGCATCGTCTACATATGAAAATAGATCTGCTTCTTGGTAACCCCCACCCCCCCCCCCTGGTGTTCCAGTCCCTCTCTGAAAAGTTGGGCCACCACTTGTCAAACCATAACCCCCTTAAACTGTCAGTGCAATGAGGCAGGCAACAGGTGTCCGTACCCAACTGGAAATTGCACTCCAGGTGCCCCTGCTAGGTGAGGCATTTTATGAAACTTTCTGTAATCATGTTACCCACTATTTCAAGGACAAAGAGGGTGTGGCCTCTAACACTGGAGTGGAATGCCTTTAAGGTTATCATGCGAGGTCTCTGTAACAAAAAAACCTACGGGGTACATCACATGCTGTGCACCCAACTCATTGAGCTGGAGGAAGCTATACTAGTGGCAGAGGTGCGGACAGGAGCAGGGAACATAGCAGAGGTCGCACCACTCAGGTAGGAACATAGGGACGCAAGGTCTGGCTAAGGAGGCTAGACTATGCAGGACCTGTGGCCCGGCAAGATGTGGAGGAGGACAGAGTGGGGTGAGTTTTGGAATGGCTACTTAAATCAGAGAATACCCCCCCCCCCCCAGCCGACTTCCCTCAGATCCCCTACTGAAGACATATTGTGCATCCAGATGGCCATCAATCAGGCCATCGTGGACTACTACACTACACTTTATCATGCGGAGCCAGGACAAGGGGGCACCTCATTGTCTGCCTACATGGACACCTTGCCCATACCGTATCTCGAACCCCTGCAGCAAAAAACATTAGATGTAGCACTCACAGTGGAAGAGATCCGCCTGGTGATTAAACAGCCCGTAACAAAACCCCTGGGACGGACGGGTTCCCGGTGTAGTTCTACTCCGCTTATGCAGCCACACTCGCCCACATCTTGTCCGAGTCTATCAACAGGCTAGGGAGTTGGTGCACTTTCTCTGTCCATGCAAGAGGCGCTGATTGTAGTCTTGCCTAAACCAGGCAGAGACCCCCCCCTTCCCCCTGGAGGTGCGCTCTTATATACCACTGTCCCTGCTGAACTTGGACTGCAAGATCCTCTGCAAAGTCATTGCGAACAGATTATTGCCATGGCTACCCACGCCGGTCCATCCAGAATGGTTTTATACCGGGGAGGAACACGTTCTTGAATCAACATCGCCTGTTTAGGCTGATGGTGACCCCGCAGGTGTTCCCCCTCCCCTCCCACCCCACGCTGCCCTTTCGCTAGACATCGAAAAGACATTCAATATCTTGAGGGTGGCCATACCTGATGGAAGTATTGAGGAGAATGGAACTAGGTCCAGAGATACTGCATTGGATAGCCTTCTTTACACTCACCGGTAGCGCGGGTTTGCACAGGCAGAGAAATCTCATCCCAGTCCACAATCCACAGGAGCACTAGACCAGGATCCCAGCTGTTGCCGCTCATCTTTGTGTTGGCTGTTGAGCCACATGCAGGCTTATTTCGTCTCCTGAGCCCACACATTTTGGTATCCAGTGAGAGCGAACTTGGGAAGCTTTATCTCTATACGCTCATGATGCACTTGTGTACCTCTGGGATGCGAACTTGGACCTCCCCAAGTGATGACTGTGTTGGATAAGTTTGGTAATGTCCCAGGCCTAAGCTTGAACTGGGCCAAACCCTGCCTGTTCCCCAAGCACACTCTTACACAAGCAGAGTGGGATGAGCTGACCATTCCGGCACTGGAGAAGCACCCCAACACTTTTCGCTACCTAGGAGTCACTGTCTACCATACGAACGAGGACCTCATTCAGGGTAACCTCTGGTCAGTGGTGGCCAGTACCCACAGCTCACTGGCCTCTGGAACTCCTTGACGCTGTCCCCAATAGGTAGAGTGGTGATAGCAAAATTGCTAGTACTGCCCAGACTCCTGTACCACTTCTCAGCCCTCCCAGGTCACCTTTCTTGGGGGTTCTTCTGCGACTTGGAATCTATCCTTTAAACCTGGGCTGGGTGTAGGGACGGAGGACAGAGCCATTACGCAAAATCTTTGCTCCATTGGAATGTGGAGGGCTCGGAGCCCCACACTATGAGATGTACTATTCAGTCACACAGCTACAGGGGCCAATGAGATGGCTGTGGGACACCCTATGGCCCAGAGTGGCGTTTATCTAGTAGGACATAGATGATTGCCCAATAGTGGACTGGCTCACAGACAATAGGTGTGACACACATTGTTCCAGGAGACTGCTCAGGATGGCTGCCCACATTCTGGCACACTTATGTTCAGCCCAAAAAGCTTCCACCTCCTTACTCACCAAATCTACCCCTATGGGCGCTACGGACTATGCGGCAAGTGGCCGAACAGCTCAACACTAGAACATGGAGAGAGGCCAGTCTTCTAGAGCTGGGTGACATATACACACACACAACCCTGCTGACCTTCCCTGAACTTAAGGAACAATGCAATCTGGGGGAAGGGTCAGTTCCTGACGTACACTGCAATGGCAGCAACGCTGAGTGCGCTGTGGGGCCCTGACAGGGTAGAACCCAACCCTTTCCTACTGCTGCATACCCTGCTCACAGCAGGCGTGCGAGAACTGCTCTACGGAGCATTGGTGGACACCCATATGACAAACTTCTCGACCTTGAGAGAGGCGTGGGCTAAATCGCTGAGCCTTGACCTAACGGATGGCCAGTGGGACACTGCCCTTGGTCAGGTGAGGGGGGGGGGGTGTCTCCATGTACTTCCGATTGAAATATACCCTATTCAACTATTTACACTGGACATAGCTTACCCCACACAGATTCGCCAGTTGTTCCCCACTGTATCATCCACTTGCCCCCGCTGCCCCTGCAAAGAAGCAGATCTCCTTCACATGGTACGGGCCAGTCCCATAATTGAACAATTCAGGGGGGCAGTGACCTCGACACGGTCAGACATTAAGGGCCAGACACTGCCTCCCGACCCACTATGATGCCTCTTAGGAGTTACAGCACACACTTGTAAAAACAAATATGTGAAGCGGTTCATCAACCTAGCATACGTCTTAGCAGAGAGGCGTATAGCCATGGCATGGAAGTCCTCAGAAGCACCCCCACAGTGGCTCTGGTTGTGGTAATTTGCACAAGTGGGCGAGGGTGGAGGTTGCGGCTTGCATGCATCGCAACAGCAGGAAACACCACACTTCAACACATGGGACACTTATCTAGAGAAATTGGAGGCCAAAACGGATGACAGACCCCCATGAACACAGTTACACCCCCCCCACCACCCCACCCCACTGCCGGCAGAGGACTGCTCGGGAGGAGCCCATGACACATCCCCTACCCCGCAGGTTAACATCATGGCGGCGGCAGACTTGAAAGTATTCTGTGGTGGAGACCACCAACCCAGGAGTCCCCCATCAGGACCATTGATGTGTCTCCCCACAGTGGTACGGTCACTCCCTGCTACTATGCCAGAGTCAGTCTGCAATCCCTTGCGCGCACACATGATGTCCGCTCCTCAGTTTTGATATGTTCAGTTGTTCTCGCCATGGTTGGGGGCAAATGTTGCGGGTGGTATCATTGCACACAAAAATTTTGATGTATGTGCACAACCTCGTGTTCAGTATGAGTGAACGTAAACAATTATTTGCTTTTGATGTGCTTCCGGGGTATCGCTCTCCGGTCTGGCGCGTAGAGTGAACAAGTGAATGCTGTAGCGCACCCAGAATGGGGTGAGGCCCCCTGGGCACAATCTGGACCCTGCGTAGGGTTTTTTCCACATTTAATGATTCAGAAAGAAGAAAATAATCCAGAATTTGTTGAATATTCCATGTATATTTTCAAAATTGTATGAACTTGAGTTTCAATCCATAACAATCAGGTGTTGACAAAAGGTTGTCGATGTCAATTATTGAATAATAATTGTCCTCCTTTCATTTATGCGTCCCAATGCATTTCGGGCGTCTAGCCCTTCATCAGGGAACAAATCTATGGTGTGAAGAAAATGAAATACAATGAGGAAACCTTCCTGAGTCAAAGTACAACGAAAAAAATAACAGTATGAAGTACTGTACGCTGGTGATACCAGAATGGTGTATAGTGATCACATGTATATAAGAGAAAAGATCCTCGTGATATTCAATGCTGAGTGGAAGCTATAGTCACATGGTGGATGTTAATAAAGAGCTAAATGAGAAATTGAAAAGAGTGTTGGTTAATAAGAAATATGGTCAAAGGAATAAAAACGAGTAGCATGAGCCGTGTGAGCCTTAACATGCAAGGCATTCTTAATAATTAGTGTGGCGGAATAGAAGAAGACTAACAACATGCTGAGAGCTTCAAGAGCAACGTAGACGTGCGTATATTTTTCAACACACACAAAATGTTTCGTGTAGAGCTTAGCATTCCATGGCTGCCCATAAACTAAAACCAGTGATAAAACTCGTGGATCTGACTAGGTGATACGACGAAGATCATGAAAACGGTAACCCAGACTGCAAGTGCCCGTTAGTGAAAATCAGCAGATTAAAAAAACATCAAGTGTCTCAAGAGACACTGGGCCAGACGTGTCTAGCGTTCGGTATGTTTCATGCTCCTGTACTTACTCGTACGGCGTGCATTGGTTATCTCGATGCATGCGGGGTCAATTCGCGAATGTGGTATGTTCCCAATGTATATTAAAAGTGAACGCGGTGAAAGAGAGTAAAACAAGGCTCGTGCATTCCGCTTCGTTTCCGGTTATAACAACAAAAAGAGGACTCATGCTTGTGTATTAAGGTGGTGTCAACGGCGGCAGCCATATTAAAGTAAGTAGACAAAGTGTAAACAAAATTGAGAACCCCAAAGCAACAAAAATAAGGCAATGTTTCTAAATTTTAAAAAAGATATCAAAGGTGTAGTAAAAAGAAAAAAGATGCGTGGCAAAATAACCATTTTATCTAGCGTGGCATGCTACACATGTGTAAATTACAATACTGACATGAATATCACGATGAATTCACTGAGATAAATATCCAATCAATCAACGGTGATACAAGTTACAAGTAACACTGGAATTCCATTCTATCATTCATCTCGTGTGGTTACAACGCGTCGAGGTGTTTAATCCAGAAATTCTCTCTTTGCAACAGATAGTTATTATTGTCTCTCCCCTCCAACCTGACAACTTCTAAGACTAGGAATTTCAGTTGGCTAATATTGTGATTGTACTCAATAAAATGACTAGTCACAACCAATTTCATATTTTTAGTTCTCCGATTACTTTTTGTGTTCATTGATCCTGGTTTTAACTTTTCTCTCTGTTTTTCCGACGTATACCTTGCCGCACAGGCATTTCAGTAAGTAAATCACATTCATAGTGTCACAGGTGGCTGTGACTTTCAAATTGATTTTAGTACCCTTCCTGGGGTGTGTCATGGTGGAACCTTGGATAACATTATGACAGTTATTGCAATTGTGGCATGGAATAGTCCCTTTAACATTGGAGCCTGACTTCAACCAATTGTTCACAGAAAATCCGATCTTTGCCTACAAAAGAGGGAAGAATTTAGGAGAGATCTTAACCCACAGGGAAAATGACCAACAATCCAAATTTAAAGGGACGATTCCATGCCACAATTGCAAGAATTGTCATGTTATCCAAGGTTCCACCATGACACACCCCAGGAAGGGTACTAAAATCAATTTGAAAGTCACAGCCACCTGTGACACTATGAATGTGGTTTACTTACTGAAATGCCCGTGCGGCAAGGTATACGTCAGAAAAACAGAGAGAAAAGTTAAAACCAGGATCAATGAACACAAAAGTAATAGCAGAACTAAAAATATGAAATCTGTTGTGACTTGTCATTTTATTGAGCACAATCACAATATTAGCCAACTGAAATTCCTAGTCTTAGAAGTTATTGTCAGGATGGAGGGGAGAGACAATAATAACTATCTGTTGCAAAGAGAGAATTTCTGGATTAAACACCTCAACGCGTTGAAAACACACGGGATGAATGATAGAATGGAATTCCAGTGTTACTTGTATCACCATTGATTGGATATTTATCTCATTGAATTCATCGCGATATTCATGTCAGTATTGTAATTTACACGTGTAGCATGCCACGCTAGATAGAATGGTTATTTTGCCACGCATCTTTTTACTACACCTTTGATATCTCTTTTTTAAATTTAGAAACATTGCCTTATTTCCGTTGCTTTGGGGTTCTCAATTTTGTTAGACTTGGTCTACTTACTTTAATATGGCCGCCGTTGACACCACCTTAATACACAAGCATGAGTCCTCTTTTTGTTGTTATAACCGGAATGCACGAGCCCCATTTTACTCGCTTTCATCGCGTTCACTCTTAATATACATTGGGAACATACCACATTCGTGAATTGACCCCGCATGCATCGAGATAACCAATGCACACCGTACGAGTAAGTACAGGAGCATGAAACATACCGAACGCTGTCTGGCCCGGTGTCTCTTGAGACACGATGTTTTTTTTAATCTGCCGATTTTCACTAACGGGTACTTGCAGTCTGGGTTACCGTTTTCCTGATCTTTGTCGTATCACCTAGTCAGATCCACAAGTTTTATCACTGGTTTTAGTTTATGGGCAGCCATGGAATGCTAAGCTCTACAAGAAACATTTTGTGCGTGTTGAAAAATATACTCACGTCTACGTTGCTCTTGAAGCTCTCAGCATGTTGTTAGTCTTCTTCTATTCCGCCACACTAATTATTAAGAATGCCTTGCATGTTACGGCTCATGCTACTCGTTTTTATTCCTTTGACCATATTTCTTATTAACCAACACTCTTTTCAATTTCTCATGACGACTATTTAGCTCTTTATTAACATCCACCATGTGACTATAGCTTCCACTCAGCATTGAGTATCACGAGGATCTTTTCTCTTATATATGCATGTGATCACTATACACCATTCTGGTATCACCAGCGTACAGTACTTCATACTGTTATTTTTTCAGTGTACTTTGACTCAGGAAGGTTTCCTCATTGTATTTCATTTTCTTCACACCATAGGTTTGTTCCCTGATGAAGGGCTAGTCACCCGAAATGCATTGGGACACAAATTAAAAGAGGACAATTATTATTCAATAATTGACAACCTTTTGTCAACACCTGATTGTTATGGATTGTAACTTAAGTTCATACAATTTTGAAAATATACATGGAATATTCAACAAATTCTGGATTATTTTCTTCTTTCTGAATTATTAAATGTGAAAAAACCCTACCCAGGGTCCAGATTGTGCCCAGGGGGACTCACCCCATTCCGGGTGCGCTACAGCAATCATTGCACACTACACACCAATTTCAGCATGCAGCGACAGTTCCCTTTTCTTAATATATACTTTTATTGCTGTTTTTAGACATAAAAGCAACACAAGAGGACAGTAAAATATATCAACAATTGTCCAAAGAGATGCAGGATATGGCAAAGGGGAATTAATAAATACTCTGATCATACATGGGAATCTCAATTCATCGCATAGAAGATTATAAGATTCAGGTTTTCAAAAGACATGCATACAATGCCCAAACATTACCTCCAGAATTAACAGATTACACATCTTAATCTTAAAGTGCATAATGTTCAGGGAGCTTCTAGCCAACATCAAGGGCAAGCAAGCAAAACCTCCAGATGCCTAACTTAAAAAGGAGGCGCATGCCCCAGTTCATTAGCTGGCGTTTATTGAGACATTGCCCCTAAGATTAAGTTTTCCATTCAACTAATAGAGTCTAAAGGGAGATTGTATCCCAGGATTGATTACTATGCCAATTTATGAAGGATGCCCAGATCAGTTTCCTCTTCAAGCTAGCTTGTTGTTTTTTTTTTTTAACCTCTTCTTAAATATAAAGCCATTTCCAGATTGAATATTGCTAACAGTTGGACAAGCCATTGTTGATAGGTCAGGGGACATTATCTAGCCAAGACGAAGAAATACACAGACTGGGAACTGCCATTAATGTAAACCGCTGAGCGGGACCATTTCACCATGTACCCCAATGAGATGAGTTGAGGGGCCACAGTGATTTGCATTCTTAAATCAGAGTCGAAACATTTAGTAATCTCACTCCTAAGTGGTCTAGGTGGGGGCAGCTATAAAACATATGTATTATATCAGCCTTGAGAAATTGGCGGCGTAAGCAAGTAATACCCAGCGTCTCTGCAAATATAGCAATTTTCCCGGGCATATAATACAGATTGTAAACAGTTTTGTAGTATTGTGCTTGTAGATTGACTGAGAGTAACGGTGGATTATCAACAGAATCAGATAGAGAGGGATATCAGGCAGGGCTGTCCATCGTCTCCACTGTGGTTCTTCCAGAGCGTCTAATCACTAGCTGTTAAGAGATTCTTCACCAGTGTGGATTTATTTACATAGGTCATTCTAACAAACCTTTGTCAACCTGACTTAATTTTTCATGACGTTACTTGGAATAGTGGGCCAGACATCCTGAGGTTTCCCTTTGACCGTCGTATTTTGATTATGACGGTCAGAGGGAGGATTCCACTACTCTTCCAATAGGCTTGGTTAGCCCTTCAGAACAGGAGTGGAATAGTAATCCCTTCAATGACAGCAGAGTCAGGCTCGGCTCCGCCATCGTGATTACAGTGTCTGTTTCCAGCAGCCAATCCATGTCGGCCTTTCCGATATGGATTGGCTGTCAGAAACTGACTTTGGGAGCACCTAGCAGGGCCCCCTTCCTCCCTGGCCTTCCACAATGGGGTCAGGGGGGGGGGCACCAACATCCCTGCACTGTGTGGCAGGCACCATGTGGTGCCTGCCCCACAGTGCAGGGATGTTTTTAAACCTCAATTTCTCAATGGAAGCTGGTGCTGCGGGCCTTTTCCATCCACTGCACAAGCTTCCGTTGGGAAAATGGAGGTTGGGCAGTCGCATTGTAATAGAGCGGTCGGAACCGCTGACCAAAGGTCGGGCGGTTCCTTTTCCTCGTCCGCCCAACATCTTAATAAGACCCAGTATGTCAAGGTTTCATCTGGCATCTTGTTTTAAAACAAATAAATCCAAGACTATATCTATGGGTTTAAATATTGTAAAAATAATAATAAGGATAGGGAAAGTATGACATGCTTATTATTGGCACATGGTAACAGCATGAGATGGGCAGTGGAATTTTTAAATTGACAACATGAATTACAACACCAAGTATGCAAAACATTTGCAGTGTAGAATATATTGTACGTTTTTATTACTGTACAGATATGAAGGCTGTGGTCCTTCTGAAAATACTTTTCCTGTTTGACTGTTTTCAATATTACTTCAAAGTTTGTACTTAAAATGCAGAGAGATAAAAGGGAAAGTCATAAAGGTATTTCAGATTAATAATTATGTTACAGGGCCAATCACATTTTATCCAGATTACATAAACATTTTCATGGTATTATATTTTTCAATTGGTACCAGCTTTTTTCAACAAAGGTAAAAAGAAAATGCTATTTTTCATGTTAATAACTGTTTAGTAAATGGGCTCGATTAGTGCAGGAATTTAATCACTTGGTGCTAAATAATTCTTCTAGATCATCATTTGAAAGAAAAGAAATTCAGGAATCTGGACTATTATTTTTTAAGGATTGCAGTGACTCTCTTATTGATTGACTTCTGAGACGTGTTAGGGCTGCTCACAACGCTCTGGCATAATCCTCCCTCCCAAGGTTTCCGAGGAGCTCGGCCTACAATTAAAATTACATTTGTGTGATATTTGTGTGCTGACAATAATTAATAAGGAGGCCACACTCACTAAATGGATTCCTACATGCTCATTTCTTATATTTATTTACAATCCATGCATTTATCAGAAACATAGTCTGTAGTGTTACTAGTCCCAATACAGATCCTCCCTTTATTATCCTATTGAAGAACAAGTTACTTACCGTCGGTAACGATATATCTGTAAGAAACATTAGTTAGTTATAGATTCCTTATCTTAGAATTACCCCCAGGCGTCAGACTGGATCCGGAAAGTTTTTAATCAGCAGCAGTACCTCTGCGCGTCGGAAGGTGGCGTCAGTAGTCGGTGTGGTCGCCGGGATGACGTCGCGGCAGCTACTTAGACGCCGCCCTCGCGCGCTGACGTCAGTTCTGTACACGACTTTCCGCGCCAGAAATGCAGAGCCATGCAAGACACTGACCACTGGTGCACAAAACTAGGGCCCTGAAAGGATGTTCTTAACCCTAGAAATCAGTTCGCAGAACGGGGAGGATGGGTGGGGCGGTAAGGAATCTATAACTAACTAATGTTTCTTACAGATATATCGTTACCGAAGGTAAGTAACTTGTTCATCTGAAAGAAACACGTTAGTTATAGATTCCTTACCTTAGAACAGATACCCCAGCAATACCAACCCCGGTGGTGGTGGGTCTGCGAACCAATATCACACCAGAAAGTCCTGGAGAACAGAACGGCCAAAGAAGCCGTCTCTCCGGACTTGGCTGTCCAGGCAGTAGTGTTTGGTGAACGTGTGCAGCGATGCCCACGTGGCCGCCTGACAGATGTCATTCAGAGGAACTCCTCTTCCTAAGGCAGTAGAGGCTGCCGTCGCCCTGGTGGAGTGAGCGCGTAGCCCGACTGGAGGCTCCTTTTTAGCCAGAGTAACAAGCCTTAATACACAACACGACCAGTGGCGGCTGGTGGATTTTCAAAGTGGTGGGCGGAAATGTTATACCCAAGTATGAGCGAGAGAGTAGAGTGAGAAAGCCTAAAGTGCAAAAGGAGGGTATTGGGGGGGAGGGGGCTCTCCTCTCCCGCAAGAAAACGGTAAAAAAAAAAAAAAATGGAACAAATGATGGATTTTACACCACATTTTACTGCAAATTGTCTGTCTCCGGCACCAGTTATAGGGTGTACATCTGTCTCCGCACCAGTTATAGGGTGTACATCACTTCCACCTCCTGTCTCTGGCACCAGTTATAAGGTGTACATCGTCACCTCTGCCTTCTGTCTCTGACACCAGTCATAAGGTGCACATCACTTCCGCCTCCTGTCTCTGACACTGGTGTCACACAATCAGAGCTCGATGACATCAGAGCGCCTCATATGTCATGCTAAATGTGTCCTCTTTTCCCCTGTTGCATTCCAGCAGCTTTGATGTAACAAAGGATGCAGTCTCTATTGCTCTAGTAATTACCCCGTGCAGTAAACTCCTCAAATCTGAGAATCTATCCCCAGGGGTCGGACGACTCCATTCCTCTCATAAGCAGGGCCACAGAGGGAGGCCGGGAGGCTCGGAGCTCACAAAGAAGCCCATCGAGAAACAGCGAAAAGAAAAGAAAGAAAGCCGGGAAAGCATTACGTTTTATCATGGAATAAAGGCACATGTCAAAACTATGGAAGCAGCAAGTTCTCAGCGTGAAGACAGGACCAGAACCTGAAAGGCAGAAGGAGCAGCAAATAATGAGAGTGAAAGGGGAGGCGGGATGAAAGCAGGAGCAGAAGTTGGAGAGAGCGGGGGGAGGAGCTGCCGGAGGAGGGGCTGACGGGGTATGAGCTGCATGTGATTACAATACAATATGAATAATGTGCAGAATCGGTTCCAAGGTATAACAATACCGACTCCCTGTGCCAGCCTCAGTTAGGCCTTTCTCTGGTTGACAGCTAATTAACATAAGGCAAACATACTATTTGCATTTATAACAAACAAATAGCCTAGCAGTATCAGCCATTTGTTCTCTTAGGAACTGCCCAGCACGGGATGAAAAATTACAGTTCTAAAAAACCCAGACTTTTTTCGCTTAGTTTCTATAACCCTCTTTAATATCGCGTTTTTGAGGCACTTGAAGGTGCCTCTGCGAAGGGGCAGGCAGGGAGCGGGCTACGACGGACGGTAATTCGGCCTTGCACACATTTCCACTTAGGAAATACATTGTAAAAGTTATTGTTTTGTTATAATTTGACCTGCTCGCACAGAGTAATCCGCCACGGGCGAGGAGGGATGGTATTCTGATGTCTTAAGTTTATATTGCTTTGTTTTTGGCCGCGGCCGGCATGTTTGCCAGGGGGGGGGGAACGGGTGTTCACGGTAGGGTGGGGGAATAACAATTTTAAAAAAACCTACCTTACCGACAGCGCCGCCTTTGCTCCTGGCCAGTGTGGCAATGGTGCAGCCCGGTCCGGGGGTCCTGCGTGTTCCCGCTGCTTTCCTGCAGGTCAGGAAGCACTGGCAGCCACAGGTAGCCTCCTTCCCCAGCCCTAAGCCAATAACAACGCTGCAATAGCAGCGTTGTCATTGGTGAGGCGCAGCAGGAAAGCGCCCCAGCCGGGTCATTTTCTCTATGTAGGCTGCATGCAGCAGCCTACATAGAGAAACCGGGAGTGCGCATGACTGGGTTGGTCGGCCCTGCCGACCAAACAGTCAGTGCCCACAACAGTGGGCAAAGCCACCCCCCCCCCCAGCCCTCGAGCAGGACCGCCCACCCTTCAGCCCACAACCAGGCACTTCTGCTTCCTCGCAGTGCGAGAAGCAGAAACATAAATGGTAGTTTTTACCGTTTATGTTTCTGCCTTCTCGCACTGCCAGAAAGCAGTGGGGCGTCGCCCCAACGCCCCTATGGAGGAGCCGCCACTGAACACGACCCATCGAGAAATGGTGCGTTTGTGTACGGCCCGACCCTTCTTTGCACCCACGTAACCAACAAAAAGTTGATCATCGACCCGGAACTGTTTCGTGCGATCAAGATAGGAGAGCACACGTTTTGGGTCCAGACGGTGGAGCCTCTCTTCCTCCTTCGAAGGATGCAGAGGCGGAAAGAAGGTGGGCAAAGTAATGGTCTGCCCAATGTGGAAGGCAGTGACCACCTTAGGAAGGAATGATGGACGAGTTCGGAGAACCACCTTGTCCGGATGAACAGACAGGAAAGGAGGTTTAGAAGAAAGGGCCTGGAGCTCAGTCACCCTTCTAGCAGAAGTGATGGCCACCAGGAAAGCAGTCTTGAGAGTTAAGAGCTGTAAGGGACAGCTATGAAGCGGCTCAAAGGGAGCGCACATTAAATAAGTCAGGACAAGATTCAAGTCCCACTGAGGCATAACGAAGGGGATTGGAGGAAAAAGAGGTGTTAAGACTTTTAAGAAACGGTTAACTACCGGGGACTTGAAAAGAGAAGGCTGATCTGGCAGCCGAAGGAAAGCAGAGATGGCTGACAGATAGCCCTTGACAGTGCCCAGAGCAGAGCCCTGCTGGGCTAAAGAGAGAAGGAACAAGAGTACTTCAGAAAGAGGGGCAGAAAGGGGATCCACAGCCTTTGCTGTGCACCATGCCACAAATTTGTTCCCCCGGCAGGCGTATACCGTCTTAGTGGAGGGACTCCTGGCTGCCAAGATTACGTCACAGACTTCGGGAGGCAGGTCGAAAGACGTCAACTGCCGCCGCTTAATCTCCACGCAAGGAGGTGGAGACTGGACAGGTTCGGGTGGAGGACCGCCCCCTGCTGCTGCGACAGAAGATCCTCCTGAAGAGGCAGACGGGTCTGCGGATCGATGGCCATGTTGAGCAGCTCGGGATACCAGACTTTTTGTGCCCAATCCGGAGCCACAAGAATGACTTGGGCCCAGTCGCGCCTGATCTTCTTCAGCACTCTGGGCAGAAGTGGTATAGGCGGAAAGGCGTACAACAGACTGCAACTCCACTCGTGACGAAAGGCGTCGCCTAGCGAGTGCCGTCTTGGAAATTCCAACGCGCTTAATTGCTGACATTGCGCGTTCTCTTCGGTGGCGAATAGATCTAACCAAGGCTCTCCCCATTGTTGAAAGAGACCTTGCACCACCTCCGAGTGGAGACGCCATTCGTGATCCATCATGCACCTGCAGCTGAGTTTGTCCGCCATGGCGTTCAGTGAACCTGCCAGGTTTTGAACCATCAGGAACATGCCCTGATGTTCCAGCCATGTCCAGAGGCGGAGGGCCTCTTGACATAGGGTCCACGACCCGACCCCACCCCACCCGGTTTGTTGCAGTACCACATGGCGGTGGTGTTGTCCGTGAACACCTGCACTACTCTTCCCCGGACAGAGGGCAGGAATGCCTTCAGTGCAAGACAAATCGCCCGGAGCTCCAGAAGGTTGATGTGGAGCCCGGACTCCGCCAGAGACCTCTGATCTCCGCCTCTCCCATGTGGCCGCCCCATCCCAGAAGGGACGCGTCCGTCACCACAGTGTGGTCTGGTTGGGGAAGGGAGAGGGATCTGCCATTGACCCAATCCTGGTTCGTGAGCGACCACTGCAGTTGAAGTGCAGTGCCCTCCGAGATCTGGACACAATCGGACAGTTTCCCCTGATGCTGCGCCCACTGGAACTTTAGGTCCCACTGCAGAGCCCGCATATGCCACCTGGCATGATCGACCAGCAGGAGGCCATGAGGCCCAGCAGCCTCAGAGTCATTCTGACCGAAACCCGGGATAGAGGCTGAAAGATCGGAATCATAGCCTGAATATCCCCGGACTCGCTGCTCGGGAGGATAGACCCGAAACCGCGCAGTGTCCAGAACCGCTCAGATGAAGAGGAGCTTCTGAGAGGGGATCAGGTGTGACTTCGGCACATTGATGGCGAACCCCAGCGAATGCAGGAGGTCGGCCGTAGTCTGGAGGTGGGAGACGACTGCCTGGGGCGAGCCCGCCTTCAACAGCCAGTCGTCGAGACAGGGGAAGACTGAAACCCCTGATCTGCGCAGATGAGCTGCGACAACCGCCATCACTTTCGTGAACACCCGAGGGGCGCTGGTAAGGCCAAAGGGGAGCACGGTAAATTGAAATGCTCGTGGCCTACCGTGAACCGTAGGTAACGCCGGTGGGCCGACAGGACGGGGATGTGAAAATAAGCATCCTGCAAGTCCAACGCTACCATCCAGTCTTGCGGGTCGAGGGCAGACACGATCTGAGCAAGCGTCATCTTGAACTTCTTCCGGAGGAAGCGGTTGACGTCCATGAGATCCAAATTAGGACGCAGGCCCTTGTCCTTCTTGGGGACTAGAAAGTAGTGGGAATAACAACCACAACCTACTTCTGGGACAGGAACGCGCTCGATGGCTCCCTTGGCCAAGAGAGCCGTAACTTCCTGCTGGAGAAGGGCCAGATGATCCCCCGACATGCGGTGGTATCTCAGTGGCATGGCTGGAGGGGTAGTCTCGAAGGGGGGGGGGAGTAGCCCCTTCGGACTATTTGCAAAACCCTATTTATAGAGAGGGGGGACACTAGGAGCTAATTATTAGGTCCAGTGACCCTTGCTCCCGAAAAGTAACTAGTACACAAAGGGAGTCACTGTTCCTTGTAGAGGAAGAAAAAGGAAGAAACTTTTGTCGTGTGCTACTTTATCTGTGGGGGACAGTGTGTCCTCATCATAATGCCCTCACACCCCCCGAAGGATGTCATGCTTCATCATTTGGGCTTTGCTCCTCGTCGGGCCGGCGCTGCAATGCCCTACGGGTCCCCCGAAGGGTCACTTTATCGGAGATCTTTTGATGAGAAGCAGTTTGGGTGCGTGGGTGTAAGTGGCAGTGAAGTCTAAAGTGGTCTATTTAAAAAATGACGGGAGGGTGGGTATTATTTATTCGGGTGATCCCTCTGTCATTGTTAAAACAAAGTATGTGGTGCTGCTCTAGGGGATATTATGTCCCTCTGTAGCTGGGTATATGTCCCTAATGGACATGTATAACGGTCTAGGTGCATGTATGAGAACAGTGATGTGAATAATTAAAACTATTTTTCTCAGCATAGTGACAGACATACATAAATAGGTATAAGATCAATGATAAGATTGTGCCAGTGTAGTTCTTTATCCATATATTTACTCTATCGTTCATACAGTACCCCTGGTTAGAGTATCCAAGTTGATGTGACTATGAAAAGGCTCATTCATAAGGTAAGTATATGAACCATAGCTGTCTAGGTAGATAATACCGTGAAAGTGGGCCCCACCATTGATGGCAAACCTCAAGACACTGTTGTATTGATTTCTGCAAAATACATCATGTTTCTCACCCCTTAATATTAGAATCAGGAACTCATGGGATCAGGGAGGGCACTCGGGAACTGTGAATAAGAGGAGGCAAAGTAAATAGTGTTAATAGGCTTCATTGTTCCTTACTGTTGTAGTTAAAGTTTTTGTTGAAAACAAAGCCGCATTGTTTTAGAAACTACAAAACTAAAAAACTAATGAGCTAAAAAGCCGTTATGCTGAGTCCAGAGACGATCCCTAGCATGTTTTGAAGGTTTTACACAGAGAACACCAGTACATGAATTGCTCAGGTTTTGTTTTTAAGAAGCAGTTGTTTTCACAGGCTAAGCGCTTTAAAACCAGAGATGTTCCCTCGCATTCTGAAAGATTTCCCATTTCTCTTTTACTCACGGTTCTCCCGTAGTAGCAGGGCCGATCCACCTGCGATCCACCTGTCTCCGCCGGTAATGGGAAGGTGGCCCTTGCCCCTTATATAGCGGAGGTGTGTTTCCAATCAGTGAGTTAATTACATGTTAATGGGAAAGTGTGTAACGTGATGCGTGGGCGCCATCTTGTAGTGGGGTGTTCGAGTAATTTTTGTTATCAAGCTATTATTAACAGCAGGTGTCCTATAATGAATTTTTATTATTTAAGTGTGATTAAGGTGATAAAGACTTACTCAGATTTAGGCAGATAGGTTGTTAGACCATGGTCGCCATCTTTAAGTGGTATCGCAATGTATTATCTGTCACTATAAGGTGTGAATGGTTAAGCCCCATTTCTAATATTTTAACATGTAGGATTTTATTCGCCGGGGGGGTGTCTGAGATGGCAACATAAGGGTGTTTTAATTATTCACATCACTGTTATTATACATGCACCTAGACCGTTCTATATGTCCATTAGGGACATATACCCAGCTACAGAGGGACGTAATATCTCCTAGAGCAGCACCACACACTTTGTTTTAACAATGACAGAGGGATCACCCTAATAAATAGTACCCACCCTCCCTCCAGCCATTTTTTAAATACACCACTTTAGACTTCACTGCCACTTACCTGCTGCCATTTAGGAAGGCATTAAAGACGTGGCTTTTTAATCTTTGAGGCGGTCTCTATTGGTCTTGTCTGTTTTGTGCTGAGCTAGCGCCTTGATACCTTTGGGTGAATGTTTTGCGCTTTATAAGTCTCCTTTTCATTTCATTTCACTTACACCCACGCACCCAAACGGCTACTCATCAAAAGATCTCCGATAAAGTGACCCTTCGGGGGACCCGTAGGGCATTGCAGCGCCGGCCCGACGAGGAGCAAAGCCCAAATGATGAAGCATGACATCCTTCGGGGTGTGTGAGGGCATTATGATGAGGACACACTGTCCCCCACAGATAAAGTAGCACACGACAAAAGTTTCTTCCTTTTTCTCTCTCTCTCTACAAGGAACAGTGACTCTCTTTGTGTACTATTTGCAAAACCCACCTGTCCGACGTGATGGTGCGCCAGTGGGGGAGGTGATGGCGAATCCTGCCACACACTGGCGTTTGATGGGCCTGAAAGGTCGGACTAGGAGGGTTTGTAGGCTGCTGCGGAGGGGGGTTGGTGGACTAGCCCCCGGAACCACGACGGTTGTTCCCACGTCCCCGGCCGCGCGAAGGTTGGGTAACTTGCTGCGGCCTGTGGCTCTGGGCGGGACGTAGCGGGGCACCCCTTCCGTAGCCACGAAAGGGGCGAAAAGCAGACTGCGCAGGGCGGGTGGAGAGGCCCAAGTACTTGGCCGTAGCCCGTGAGTCCTTGAAACGCTCCAGAGCGTTGTCTGCCTTGTCGCCAAAAAGGTGACGGCCATCAAAGGGCATGTCCATCAAGGTGTTCTGGACATTCCCTGAAAAGCCAGTTGACCTCATCCAGGCGTAGCGACGAAGCGCTACCGACGTTGAAATGGTCCTGCCCAGCGAGTCGGCGGTGTCCAGCCTACAACCTATGGCAAACTTTGCTGCATCCCTCCCGGCGGCCACAGCCGGGGAGAGCACTGCCCGGGCCTCCTCCGGACACTGAGGCAACACCTGCGCCACCGTATCCCACACGGAGTGGGAATAACGGCCCAAGAGACATGCAGTGTTTACCGACTCCAGTCCTAAGCTGGCGGAAGAGAAGATATTCTTCCCAAGGTGGTCCAGTTTTTTGGATTCCCTTTCCGGGGGAGCGGTAGGGAATGCGCTTTTGGAAGTGGAGGCTTGGACAACTCCGGGGTGGGGTGTTGGGAGAGGAAAGTGGGGTCGCCCGGAGCCGGCGTTGGGCAATCATCCTGTCCACGGGAGCCCCCGTGTTGGGCCTGGACCAGGTGCCCAAAAGGACTTCGGTGAGGGCCTCATTGAACAGCAGCAAGGGCTCCGAAGAGCTCGCAGCCGGTTGAAGCACCTCCGTCGGGAGGTTAGTCCTGACCACCACCGTAGGAAGCTAGAGGTTGAGAGCCTCGGCCGACCTACGCAACACCACTGCGTATGATGCTCCCTCCTCCGTAGCCACGGTAGGAGGAGATAACATGCCAAGGTCAGGGGAGGTGTCCAAACCACTGGCATCCCCCAGTTCCTCTCTCCAGTCCTGTTCACTGTCCAACTGGTCAGTTAAAGGGTCACCTGACCCCTCCCAGTCCTCATCATCCTCTGGGTGCCACTGTGGTTGAAAAAGGGCCCCAGGAGTGAACAGGGGTATGAAAACCCCACCCGGCGCCGGATCTGGCGTCACCGGTCTGGCTCCGTGTCCACGTCGGGATGGAGGACTGGGTCGACGCCGGCCGGGGGGTCGGAAGCGGTAGTGTCGGTGGAGGTGTAACTAGGTCAACCGGCGCCGATCCGGATCCAGGCCTGGATCCAAGGGGGCCCTGCGGTGCCGGAGCCGCCGGCAGCAAAGACCTGGGCCCCCCCCAACCGAGTCCGCAGGGCCCGAAGGCGCGATGTCGGGGTCGGTCCACCCAAAGATGGCATGCATCGCCTCGTAGAACGTACGAAGCTGGGCGGGAGTCGCTCCGGGTCCTGGGAAGGGAGGGAAACTCTGAGTCGACTTGTCAGGCTCCGCGCACGGAGCCGCAGGAGGGGCACCACCCGCGTGCCTCGTCAGATCGGCCGACCGACGAGGAGAAGTCGAAGAGCGACGATGCTTCTTCGACTTCTTCTTATGCTTCGACTTACCCGACCAGAGTGCGAAGACTTCGATGATTTCGAATCGGAATGGTGGTGGCTCCGCGACCGGTCCCTCGACCTCCCTCTCGACCGGGACCTCGAACGGCGCGGAGCAGACTGCCGATGTTCAAGCAGCTTTCGGGACCGCTCCCGCAAAGCCTTCGGCGCCATCGATCATCAGTCAGAGCACGACTTGGGGTCGTGGTCGCGCTCCAGGCAAAAAAGACACGCAGTGCGGATCCGTCATCGACATGATGCGATGACAGGAACCGCAGGCCTTGAAACCGGGCATCCTTCGTGCACCTTTTCAGAGTCGGAGACTCGAAGAAAGACGTCGAGAAAAAGTTAGTCAAAAAATGACTGAGGTACCGCTCTTCCCGGATCTGCACTGGCTGGCACAGAAAAAGAACTGACGTCAGCACGCGAGGGCGGCGTCTAAGTAGCTGCCGCGACGTCATCCCGGCGACCACGACGCAGACGACTGACGCGGAGCCGACCGACGCCACCTTCCGACGCGCAGCGGTACTGCTGACGAAAAAACGTTCCGGATCCAGTCTGACGCCTGGGGGTAATTCTAAGGTAAGGAATCCAACACTAACGTGTTTCTTTCAGATAAGGAGTTATTGTCTGAACATATTTTATACAAGGATAAATCAAACTTTGGAAGATAATTACAATGCGGTTCAATTGGAACTACTAACTTTGGATTGTAGAGATTATTATTTTGGGTATCAGTGCTTTGAGTCGTTTTATGGGCAAAACCTTAAACAACCTTGATCCCTCCTGTCCACTTCTCCCATATCTCAGTTACACTATCCCAGTTTACCTTTTATCAAGGGGGCTCCTTCCCTACCTTTGGTGACAGGCTGGTCCACCCTCGAGTATATTGTTGCTAGGGCATCTCCAGGTTATCTATCTTCTTTGGGTTTCACACTTCTGTTCATAGTATCTGTCCAATCTAAAATATTTTTCCCATCCTTAGTTCCCACTATTAAGTGGCAACTCAAGGGAGTTGATGCATGCAGCCTTGAGATATTTGGAGCACATTACCAGACAAACAAGTTTGATGTAAGAAGAATCCCCATGTTGTTCTCTCTGTAAGTGAAATTTTATGTGACCTAGTATTGCCACCGTGAATTTTCCATAGCTAGGTGTAAAGCATTGATACTAGTTTGTAACGCCTTTGCAATAGTTGGGCAATCTTTGCACCCCCTAGTCTCCTGCCATTGCCTCAGTCATGTGCGTCTTCCTCAGGTGTCTGTCAATAGCTGGAAATCCACAAGCATTACATCCCAACTTTGTGCCACTGGGTATTTGCGCAGCCCTCAGGTATCCTTCCTCTGTAGTGCTGCACTCTCCGCCAGCGCCCACACAAGGAATGATTGCACCCAGGCTTGAATTGAGGGAAAATCTGGGGTCTTCCTCCGGCAGGTAATAAACCGATTAGCAGTTATAAAGCCCAGGTCGAGCAATTGGTAGGTAACCTTATGTCTCTTGGGCCTGGGAACCAGACCCAGTACACACGACTCCCATGTGTGTAATTCTGGGCGTTCCGTGCAGGAGGATAATTGGGATGCGATATCCTGCCAGTAGGTGTGTAAAGCAGGGCAGTGCCCTAACATGTGGAGCAGATCCGCTCCAACCATCGCACATGGCGGGCAAGCAGTATCTGTCCAATGAAAATATTGATTTATTTTGGTGGTACGCTCTGTTCATTATATAAAATTGTATGACCTGGACTTTCGCATTCTGTGGGATGTGTGGGTCCGCCCAAAATCTGTCCAAGGATGATCATGGTCTTCCTCCCATTTGGCTCATAAGCATGTCAGCAGAGGCGTCTTGTGTGTCAGTAACAATGCAGTTAACCAGTGCACAATGTGACTACCCGTCCCCATAACCTGTAAACACTGTACTACTAAGTGTGGTTGCGGTTCAGTTGCCAGATTACCCCATGCTTGTGTCCATGTGGCCAGCAACGAATTATGTAGTAAAAAGTGCCCCAACGGCAGGTCTGCGCCTCCCACCAGGTCTTCATAGGACAGCAAGACACCATTGCCGTACATATTGCCCAATGTATGCAGCTCAGCCACATGCCAGAATGTAAGCTTCGCCCCAGACGTGACGGCACTATGTCTTGGTGTGCCTAGAAGTGGCAGCGCAAGCACGTATGGGATCACCGACCTCGTCAGGTATAGGCTCAGATGGTAGCAGTGATGCGCAACAGCTAGTAATAGGGGTCCCGGTGCAGTAGTTTTAGTGATCGGGTGAAATAGGTGGTGGATGTTAGGCATCGTCCAGGTGGGCAACATAGTGGCTGTGTCAGACAACTGCAGGCCTGAGAGCCATTTGGCCACCCACTGCAGCTCAGCCTCCAGGTAATATAATTCCAGGTTCGGTGCTGCCAACCCTTCCTGATCCAGAGGCGCATACAATTTTTTCAACGCTCCCCTAAAGCGCCAAATAAATGCACACATTTTTTGTTCAAAGTCATGGAAAATTTTAGCTGGGACGTAAATGGGCAGATTAGAAAAATAGTACAACAGTCTAGGAAAGATAGCCTTTTTTAATAATGCGATCCGACTCATCACAAATAATGGTAACATCTTCGGGAACACCATTTGAGATCGAATGGAGGACAACGCCCTTGTGAGGTTGCCCTCAAGTAGATCGTCTGAGGAGTGACACATGCGAATGCCCAGATGCAAAGATTCTTTATTGCCACCAAACACAGCTGAATCCTTTAAATCTTAGTAACACAGAACTAAACAAAATTCCCCAAGCAATAAAACCCAGTGTCACCGACCCTGTTCCTTCTTTTTTATAAAAACCGCAAACGACTGAAACATGTCAAAAAAATTAAACAAAATTTTCAACCAAAAGAATACTGACATTTCTTCCAACTCGAATGTCCATACATCAACAAAAGACAGAAGGTCCAATCGATTTCCAAATAGGATTCTCGCTTTGTTTTAACAATTTTTCATACTTGGACTGAAAGAATCAACTCAGAGGCTGGGAAAATATTGGGAGGGATAATATTGGTCTTCGAATCTCTAATGAATTCCAGATTTTCTGCACACCACGCTGTGGAAAATCTAAATTATGTCAAAACCCGGAAGTCAATATTATGCAGATCCAAAGCTGAGCAACCAAACAACTTGCAGCACTCTCCACAGGTTTGAAATAGAAATGTCTAAGCACAAATTCATCCTACCAGTCAGCACAATGCAAAATATATTGCAAACTGCCACTCATCATAAATGCTTTCAAAGCCGGAGGGGCCCGTACTGAATGAGCACTAAACACACCTACATCCACACCAGAAGTCATCATCACTTCCTTAACCCATTTCACAAAAGTTGAAAGAGAAACTTAGTAACTGAGTTGCTCCAGAAGGTTTTAAGGAAACCGTCCTCCTCTCACACTCCTTAGCACACTGGACCACACAACCTCTCGTCATTAAAAAAAAAGGGTCTAAGATAGAAGAATTTGCCTTAATCCAACGAGTCAAATGAAAACAAACTCCTTCAGGTGTATGCATTCTGCTAACATCCAGAGCTCTTACATCAGACACTATGAAAAGACACCAGGCCTAGTAACACTGTAAGCTTAAAAGTTAAACTTCAAGTTAAGAATCTCATTACTACCCCAGTTTTCCAGAAATCTCAACACCCGGATAACATCCCAAAGTGAACTGTATCTGGAAACGGGAGGTTTAGAAATCCTAATACTTTTTCATCAATCTCCTAATCATAACATCCTGACCAACAAACACTCCATTGTCCAAACTATGGCCAGCAGCAATAGCTGACCTATATAAATTAATTAGTCCTGTAGGCCAACCCCTTCTGAAATAGCTCAGACAAGAAATTAATCACCTGCACCACATCAGCAAAAATGGGACCTTGATCCCTTTCCAAACAATCGTCACTATTTTCCCCATGCCAATCTATATGCCTTTCCTAGTGTCTGTCGCCCACGACTCCTCAATAAGTCTAGAAGCCTCACTATAAAGTCCAGGCTTCCTCCAGACCTCTCTGAAAGTCTCCAAGCTACCAGACTCAAATATCCTAGTGACAAGATTGTAAACCTCTCCTTAAGGGTCTCTCAAAACACCTTGAAACTTTGGGAGAACAGGAAATTCGACACTCAACTCCAAGATTATTGGATACCACACCTTCGACCTCCAAAGAGGAGTCAGTACTATAACAGTATCCATCTGCGAACCATCATCGCCACATGACCAATCATTGCAAATAGAGGAAACGCATAAGAATGAATGCCCCCTCCAATCTTGGAGAAAGTCATGCACCACTGATGACTCCGGATATGGACGCCAAATAAAAAACTTGTTCAACTGAGCGTTTCCTCTACTTGCAAAAAGATCCACCTGAAGTGGACCCCCCACAACCCAATTCTTGAAAAAGTCCTTTTTCCAACATCCAGTCTCGCGAATCGATGAAATTCCTTGAACGCCAATCTGCAACATTCTTCTTCATTCCTGGAATATGGTCTGCTTGAACACAAATTCCTTTCCAGACAATACTCCCAAAATATTTTTGCCAGGTCCGACAAACCCTTTGACTTCAGACCTCCCAACCTGTTCACTTACCAGACAGCCACAACATTATCCATCAGAAGCAAAACCAAACACTTTATTGTCAAATCCCCCAAAAACTTTATAGCAAAAGACGCTTTCAACAGCTCTAAACAATTTATATGCAAGCCGTTTTCCTGTTCTGTCCAACGACCTCCAGTACTCAAAGAACCACATCTCGCAACCCAACTTTTCATCAGATTCTATCACAAGATCCGGATTCTCTCCAAATATTACAATCCCACTGCAAGCCTCTATATTTATCACCCACCAAGTTAACTCTTCCTTTGCTTCCAAAGTTAAGGAAGTATTCTAAGAATATTTTAATCCACTCCTCAAGTGACCTGCCTTCAATCGCTGTAAAGCACAATAATGGAAAGGACCTGCAAAAATTGCCTGAATGGTGGAAGACAACACACAATGCGTGCTAACATCCTTAACTAAATCTGATCCAACTCTGAAATTCTCATCTCTCTTCTTTTTCAAGCCTTAAAATACCATTTACTGTAGCCACCAAGAAACCCAAAAACGAAGTTTCCAGACTTTGAATTACTTCTGGGTTTTTCCGATTAACTACAAAACCCAGATCCTTCAATAATTTTATCGCTAACTTTGTGTGCTCCTCCACTGCCACTCTGATCCATAAACAGAATATCGTCCAAAAAAAATTAATCATCCCAATACCTCTCCCTCAAATAAGATGCCACCGGACAAAGAACATTTGTAAAGCTTCAGGGTGCTGAAATAGGACGAAAAGAAGACCCAATCTTCTATAACTTTCTCTCCCAAAAGTATCTCAGGAACCTCAGATTGCCTTCCAAATTGGAATTGGAAGATATGCATCCTTCCAATTCAAACGGGTCATCCAATCCCCTTTCTGCAAAATGTTCTCTCAGTAAATAGATGGCTTCCATCTTGAAATTATGGTAAACAACCCAGTTGATTAAATCTCTCAAATTTATCACAGGCCTCATGCCATTGTCCTTTTCTACAAGAAAAATATTGGTTATAAAACCTGTTGTCTGATCCATTTTCTGCACAACTGCTCCTTTTGCCACGAATTCCTTTACCTCTCTATCCACCATCTTTGTCTGCTCCAAGTTGAAAACTAGCTTCCTTGGCAAACAATCCTGCACTAGTTCCTCCCCAAACTAACCGAAAACCTTGAACCAGTTCTAGAACCCATGGGTCTCTTGTAATTCAAACCCAATTCCAATAAAACTGAGCAAGTCTGCTGCTCAGCTTCAAGAGGGTAACAAAAAGGTTTGCACTTGTCAGTGGAGCCTCTGTCAAGTCTCTTCAACCCGGATGCTTCTACCACAAGCTCTTTGTTTCTGGGGAAAGGTGCTCCCACTCTGGTAGTATTGACGTCTTTGGAAGGGTTTTTACCCACAGGAAAAGCACTCCTTGTGATGGTTTTGCCTCAGCCAGAGGGACACGCCCTCTTATTCTCCTGGTCGCACCAAAAACACTATCATTAAAAACCTTTTTAATGACAGATTTCTGCAGGTAACAGAAAGCTTGTACGAACTTAGATAAATCCTTAATGAAATCATCTCCAAACAGCAAACTATTAGCTGATGGACTACCTTCCTTACTTACCAGATCCACTAACTTTGGATTAATCTTCAATAAAATGCTCGTGTCGCTTAAAATACAGAGCCATATTAGCATTTCCCAACAAGCATACTCCTCATTGAATCCATTGGCACAATTTCTCTACATCAATACTCTTGTCCAAAACATAGGCTTCCTCAGTCATGTCAAACCTTTTTGTTACTGGACCAATCACATCGAACTGCCAATCCGGACAGGTCTGTAGACCCCTTCTTCAATCCCTTCCTATGGTCTCTACCTTCTTTTCCTATAAAGGCTAGCATCTTTGCATCGAATTCAGAAGGGACAGAATCCTATTGGATAGTGAAATTCTTGTGCACTAAGACCAGAGTCTTATTTTAATCTCTTTAGGAATCTCTCTCGTAATCCAGTATACAACATTCAGCAACATGATCCGATGGAACCTATTCTGGAGGAAGGGGTCAAACATACACTGTTCCTAAACGATCAGTCAAAACATCCTGTTCCTTTCCTCCGTCAGACTCTCTAAACTTTTTTTTACACTGTCCTGCTAAATCGAAAACAGAGGAACAGCTGATTTCAATTTCAGCACTCCTTGAAGAATCCTCACAGGCAACAGTTTTGTTTATATGCCCGTTTTCCCTACTCTGCTTCCTCATCAGGCCTCTATCTTGCCCATCTTGTGTGACCTCTGCATCGCAAAATCTGCGCGACCACAGAAATCATGGTCAGCCTTAGCAGATTTCCTCCTCTTTGCATTGCCAAATGAATTGTCAACAAGGGCTTCTTGTGGGCAACTTTATCCCCTCTCGTGTTTTAAACCTCAGCCTCATTTGCTGACCAAAAAACCTCTTCCTCAGAGGCTAGAGATTTATTTAACAATATTTTTTACTTACTCTCCATTCTATTAGATATTTCAGTTGAAATTCTTTCAAGTGCCTAATTAAACCTAGTTTGTATATTTGTCTCTTGAGAACATTTTCCTGACTTCATTACCAAACAGCCTAGAAATACTAAACAGATAAAAATAATCTACCAAAATTTGTAAGTTTCAATCTAGAAAAACCCAGAAATATCTATCTAAACGTCCTCACAGAACTGAATGGCCAACTGTCAAAAGACCATTAATCTTTCATATCCGACTACACAGCGTTCAAACTGTCAAACCACACAGACCAAACTAAAATGGCTGAACTGCTAGACTACATAGGCCAATCTAAAATGGCTGCCTCAGTTGGACTGTACAAGCCAAATTAGTGTTGCCCACCAGCGGGAGACCTGCTCTAGCTTCCCAATCCCAACTCTGCGCTTGTGCAGTAGAATCGTCTCTGCTAATGGCAGTACAAATCAGCGTGTGCCGGAGCCTTCATCGCTACTAACGACCATTAGAAAATGTGCAATCCTGAGCACCCGCTCTAAGCATTCTGGTAAACCAGCAGACTACATTCAGCCTGCTCTTTATCTACAAAGATTTGCCCATCAGCCACCGAAAACGCCATCCCAGCATCACAGGAACTCTGCGATGCCCTCACTGACCATTTCCACAAGGCAGTAACCATCTATAAAAACGTGAACCCCCCAAAAGCACCAGCCTCCTCAGCCATGAGCCGACCACCAAATCACCACATGGAAACAACTCAGCTCACCAAACACATCCAAGCTAATGAACACAATCCACTCAGGAGCACCCACCGACCCCTGCTTCAACCTTGGCAGAGACGAGATAAGCAGTCAGCTCACCAACATACTCAATGCCTCGTTAATCATGGCCACCTTCTCAGATGCCTGGAAACACGTCGAGGTCTGACCACTCCTCAAGAAACCCTCGGCAGACCACAGAGAGCTCCAGACCTACTGACCCATCTCACTGCTCCCCTTACCTGCCAAAGTCCTGGAGAAGTGCCATCAACCTCCAACTCACCAAACACCTGAAGAGAAACAACCTTCTTTGCCCTTCATAGTCAGGTTTAAGAACCAACCACAGTACTGAGACAGCCCTGATCACCGCAACGGACGACATTTGCACCCTAATGGACAGAGAAGAACCAGCCATCCTGATCCTGCTTGACCTCTCCGCAGCCTTCGAAACGGTTTCCCACCACATTCTCCTCAATTACTAAAAGACCTCACCAGCACTCAGGCACTCTCAAACATATTTGCCTTTCTTTAAAAATGGCAGTTGTAGGAAGCTGGCTCTGTATATACTTTACCAAAGTAAGGTATAGTGTGCACAGAGTCCAGTGGATCCCCAAAGGCTTACAGAGGTAAAATGTAGATAATACCTTACTCTATTTGTGGTAGTGTGGGCGAGCAGTAAGGCTTTATCAGAGGGTAGCGTTCAGCATTTATTGTACACAATCAGGCAAGAAATGTCACACACTCAGACTGAACTCTGACCAATTGTTTTGTATAAAAATCTCTTAGTTGGATTTGATTTTTAGAACAAGCAGAACTTTGAGCAGGTAAGAAAAATAGTACTTTTCAAGAACACAGTTGTATGCAATTGAATGCAGTTGGCTTTGTTACAGGTAAGTCAAATGTTCAGAAACAGTTGAACTTACTTTGCAGTTACTTTGTAGTTACTTTGTAATTACTTTGTGATTACATTTTCTACTCAGTGTGATATGCCTAGATATCACACTGGGACATTTCCTAAATAAAAGGTAGGTAAAACAGTTCTCACAAAAACACAGTTTATTAGGTTTCCATATAAACACCCTCTACACTTAAGTGTTTCAGAGGAAAACAGTCAATGCCACCCTATGGCGAAAAATGAGGTTATTGGTTTACAGGTAAGTAAACTGTCTTTGGGGTGGAGTTTCTGGGGTTAGAACAAGGGTTTCCCCCCCCGGGGTCAAGGATGCACTCAAAAAGCACCCTCAGCGGCACTAGGACACGGGTGCATTGTGCTGAGGCCCAATGTTATCTAAAGGGGGATAGGGGGCCTCCGGTTGGTGGCTGCTAACTGGCACGCCATTTGGATGTGGGAGCAAAGCTCCAAGAGTTTAGCTCAGGGCAAAGGGGGATCCAAGATCGCACCCAAAGCGGCACTGGGACAGCCGGATGCAGGATCGACGTCGGGAGCGCTGCTGGTTTGAATGGGGACGCTCGGGTCAGACCACTGCAGGCTTGGGCACGAAGATCTTCTGGAGGCAACCACCGGTTGGAGAGGTAAGTTGGGATGTCAGGACACTGTTGGTTGGGCCACCCAAGGCCGTAGGGCATCAGGTGCAGGGGTGTCTTTTGGCGTTGGGTTTTCCTTACCGGCTCCGGTCGCGGGGATCCTCCAGATAGGGGCTGCAGGCGTCATCGAGAGACTTGAGGTAGGTCAGGGATCACCAGATCCCAGGTCAGGATCGCTGGGGAGACCTCCTCATGGTGTTGGGCCACTCAAACTCGGGCCATGGGTGTCAGATGCAGACTCGCGGATTTAGCCAGAACCAGAGTCTGTTGGTAAGCAAATCAAGTGCTCATGGGAGACAAAGTCTTTTTAGTGAAGGCAGGGCAGGTCCTCCGGGTTCTGGGGGCTGCAGGACGCACCAGGATTTCACTGGAGCAGGTCATGGTCAGGACAGGCCGGTAGGGCTGGGGCCTAGTCAGTTGGTGTCTTCCTCCCCTGCCTTCAGCATGGCTCTTTGGTCCTTCTTTCTTCTCGTCTGAGGCATGGTTCGGGGTTGCCCCTAAATACTAACTTTAGGGGCATTTCAGGTAGGTTCAGGTTGGGACCAATGGTCTGCTTCCTTGGGGTGGGTACACCCCCTATTATGCCATCCTCCAGTGGGAAGGGAACATAAGCCTCTGGTTGGCTGGGTCCCCACCATCTTCAAGATGGCGGGGAGTGGGAGTTGTGCTTCGCCTCACCTCCTCCACCTGAGGGGTGGGGTTGGCAAAGGTGGGCACAACTCTCCTCCTATCTTGTTTTTCTAGCCGATTCTCCCACCCAAAGTGGGGGCCAGTTGCTGGAAGCAGCAAATGGCTCGGCCAGCTCACAAAGGCGGGTAGCCTTTGAAGCTTCCCCACCCAGGGGCCAGAAACATGTCTGGGGTGGCAGCTGGCAAGCTTCCAGTCAGCCAGGACACTAGTTAGGCCAATTTTCAGAGGGCACCTCTAAGATGCCCTGAGTACATTTTGCATTAAATCCCACACTGGCATCAGTGTGGGTTTAATGTGCTGAGACGTTTGATATCAAAACTGCCCAGATTTCAGTAAAGCCATTATGGTGCTGTGGAGTAAAGACAAACTCCCAGACCATATACTCTTTATGGCTTTACTGCACTCACAATGTCTAAGAATAGACAGACACTGCAGGGGGACATGGCTCATGCACCTGTACCCTCACCAGTGGTAAAGTGCACCCAGCTAGAGGGGTGGCTTACCTATGCCATAGGCAGTGGATTGTAGGCATGGCACACAGGGATGTGTGCCATGTCGACTTCACTTTGCTCTGCACCAAAACACGCAGCCTGCAATAGCAGTGTGGGTGTGTTAGGGTACAGGGCCTCTAAGGGTGCTGCAGTCCTTAGAGGCCTTCCCAGGTCGCAGTGCCCTTAGTACCCATGGTACCTTTTACAAGGGACTTACATGTGGCCAGAGTTGCCAACTGGGTGTGCAACGTACAGTTTTAAGGAATTAACATAGGCCCTGGGTACCTGGTTGGCAGGAACCCAGGGCACACTTAGTCAAAAAGCATCAACATCATGCAAAGTGTGGGGGGCAACCATGCAAAAAGGGGCACTTTCCTACAGCAGAAATCCTCCGTTTTGTGCTGAGTGGATGTAGGCTTTTTTGTTAAATAAGCTAAAGTGAATTGCATAGAAGATGAAGGGGTGAGTATGCAAGGATTTTACAGGACGGGCGTGTTTTACAAGTGAGGCCAACCGCCCTTATAGCTCTTTTGGTTTCAACTTGCCTGAATGAAGGATTGGAATTTACCATAGTCTCCAAATGGATAGATGATATTCTAATTCAATGAAAACCAAGGTTTAAATAACAGTTCAAGATGAAAGTGGCTACCCGACATGAGATCAGAATTAAGCTCCAAAACTGCATCATCAAAGGTAAGTTTAATATCATCGTGGTGCTCAAGTATATTCAGTAGCAGGAAACGTAGATAATAAATTAGAACTCTGTAATTGTTTAAAAACAGTTTAAAGAGGTAAGTTTATCAGTTTGAGTCTTCCTGCAACTTCCTTTTTTTCTTTTTCTTCTTGCACTTTTTCTCTAGGATTTCTTCACAGTCTTCCGATAAGTCTCTACAATGTTTCTCCTTTTTTTCCTTCTTTTTTCTCTTTTTCGATTTTACCTGGTTTTCAACTTGCAGCTCTGCTACATTACTTTCTTCCTCTATGGGCTCCTCTAATGGATGCTTTATTTCTGTGTTAGTTTGTTCAAACGCTTCACTAGTCGAATGCGTTGCTTTCCTCTTGCGTTTCTTCTTTAAATTTGGCGAATGTACATCCAGGGCAGTGTCTGCCTCAGAGATGTCCAAAGGACAAGCATTTATTGGAGACTTCGATTTTTTCGATTTCTTTTTCCTTTTAGAACCTTCTGAAAAAAGTGCCTCTTCTGATTCTTTACTGGGGGGCTTTGCACTGGGGACGCCTTTCTGATCCGTCTTTCCATATTTTGCTAGAAACTCCCTTTCCTGCTCCTCCAGTCGGGCAAGTTTGGCACTCATCGTTAGTCCATGTCGTGCTCCCCTACACACAAAGGGAAAAAAAGCATTTTTTTACTGTCTTACAAATATGGTATAGTGCTGAATGTTTTGATGCAAGTAGTACTTTCATGATGCATACATACAAATTACTGGTTCTTGGAAGGGAATAATATTGAGCCATTTGGCATTTTTAAATTTGTAAACACCTTGATTTCCAGCTAAAGACTTCTTTCCTGAAGATGTAATGCCCCTGTCACCCAAGGATTCCAACTGTCACCTTGGTGCCACTCTGCTGACTGGAAGTGTAGTGGTGTAAATAAACGACTAAGATTTCTACTAGAGCGGTTTCACTTTATCACAACATTGGCAAAGGCCCTTTCCACTGTAGGAATTCTCCCTTCCTGGAAATACTTAAAAACCTTTTTTTGTCTTCTTGTTTGGCAAATCGGGCCAAATGAAACCCGCAAAACTCAACCCATACATTTGTGACTTCTACATACTGACAATGTATCTGCATTTGCAAACATCTTTAAGCATGTAAAATATTTTAGTCCAGAGTGTGTCAATTTACAGACTGAGAATTTACATGCACAAAGTCGTCATGCTACTCATCTATATGTGCAAAATGTTCTCTGAATCAGTCCCGGACATCAAGCATTTTAGTCATTGTTGCCTTTCCAAACATTCTGATGCTATATATTATGTTGTAAAATAAAAGCAAAGCTTACTTGTGGGCAGTGCGGCCTCCACAAGCTCGGACTAGCTCCTCATCAGTCATCCTGTTGAAACAGAAAGGTTTAATGACTAACATGACAGACCTGAAACTTAACGTGCAACTCTAACAACTAGAGAAGAAGTAAGAAGCAAAAATAGTTATATGGCACTCATGCACTATTCTTGGAGGAAGAACAGAAGGATAACCAAAATAAATGTTTGCGTTTTGCATGCCGTGGGTGTCTAGAACACTTTAATATCATTGTTCCTTCTCATACGATTGTGGTGTAATCGGAAGCGCTCTAGTTTCCTTGAACAAGTTTAAATTATGTAAAATATAGAAAGTACACACTAGATCTCATCAAGGAAAAAAAAACAGATATTGAATGCCATGATACATAAATAGTAAGTTCATGCCCAGCCACTGACCAAAATGTGGCATTCCTTTACATGATGCTTATCAAAAAATATATTTATTTTTACATTAAAACATAGGCATTATGGATTTGTAGAAAAGGGTGATCCCTCACAATTGTATGGACTCCTTGTAATAAACACACCAGACCTGAGCTTAGAGAATAAAGTGGGAAGACAAGGTAGGCCCCCCGATTGGAGAAACGCCAAGATGGTGCCCCAGCATATCGCAATTTCAGCTACACTGCGTATCATACAGCTGAAATACTTTCACCTCACTTATTTTACCTTTTAAAATAAAATGTGTGCCTTAGTTAAAGGCTGTCAAACATGGAATGAATAGCTTTACCTACATTTCTTAGATGAGGCATTATAAGAGGAACGTTCTTCCATTCTGTCTGGGAGTGTCCAGTGATAAAGATCTATTGGGGATCAGTATAGACTATGCTTTCAAAAGTCCTGGGCAGACCCGCGGAACCAAACCAACACTACAACTTGCCCCGTTGAGGATGCTGATGGACCTTAGGGGCAATCAGGGAGAGAACATTGGTGGGTATCTGAACGGTGGTCATCAGAAGAGAAATTACCAAGCACTGGAAATCAACTGTGGCACCCCCAATAAAAATTTGGGTTCAGGCAATGGACACACATGCTAAGATGGAGGAACCCACCTTTTTGGTAAGGTGCTGTCCTCAAACCTAAAAACATCTAGGGTCAATGGTGGGAGCATTTTGGTACCACAAGCGGGGGCTCATTTAAGTGACAGCTGATACCCTTCCCTTCTGTATGATAAAGTTTGAAAATGTTTACATCAGCATATGGTCTTTATTTAATATAAAAATAAATATTAAAAGAGTATCTGCGGATGCCCATTGTTGTTGGCAGTTGGGGCGATGTAGCCATATTCATTAGCACTATAAAATGTGGATACTGAAGTAAAGAGTTTAAGTGACAGCCCACATGTGCAATCCATTTTTGTATTAGTTTGTTTTTTCTTTCTTCCCTTCTTTCCATCTAGCTTATAAAGAACTACTGTTAAAATTGTGCATTCAATTCGTAGGCAGTGTAGGAGTGAAGTGGTTAGTTATAACACCTGCATCATTCCTTCAAACATCAGGTGAACCACCTACGTGTTGGGAAAAGTATTTAGAAAAGGAGGGGGGCGGGGGGGGGGCGATGGAGGGTACTGTTTTCACTTCAACATAAGTTAGCAATTTTAAAACGTGATGTTGGAGTTGAAGGAAAATCAACTAACCATCTCTGATAAAGGATTACTTTTTGAGGATAACTGAACTTGAAGACGAGGAAGGTTATTTGGCACAAGTTTACAAAAGCACTGAGTACTTGGGCAGTGAATGTGGTTGTGTAGCGGTGCAAGTTCTTTACTAGACACAGGGGAAACAAATTAGCATTATGTTAGTGTTACGCAAGTTAGTTTCCACATATAAATTCAGAACATTACAGGAGGAAATTATTAAGGATCAGCTAATAAATAGAACTAATGACATGAAAGCTAGAGAAAAAAACCCGAGTATCTAGAAGCCACCTACGGACAAAGGCTGTTCAAATTGTGAAAAGGACAGAGAACACTTCAAAATACGTAAAAGTATTCAATCAAAAGGACAAAATTAAAATAAGTGCTGTAAATGTAGTACCAGAAAACGGGGACCAATAATCTGGGAGGAACAAGGACAAAAAAGAAACACAGAAATTCAGCAAGGAAAACAGATAAGGTACTAGCTTCAGTGAAGTTTTATTGCTTGGTAGCACAAGGTATTCTCCTTTGCCGGTAATTGTCCTTCTCTTAGTGTGTTGCATTATTGATGCAAGAAACGGACATTTCCAAAGCATTTCTATGAGTAAGTAAAACCAAAAAGTGCAAGAATGATGTGGAAGGACTGAGTCTAGTGATGAGGCAGTGTTGTGTGTGAACGAATGGGACTCGTGCTCTGCTTATACAACATGCGAAAATAATTTTAAGAAATTGAACGGTTTGGAGCTGGACAAAGCTTTTTCCAAACCCACTATACTATTTTTGCAGTCAAATTCCTGTTCACAAAAACAGGCAGCTGCAATTGTCTATGTGGGGAGTCATGGCAAATAGTTGTCAGGATGGAGAGAATAAGGAATGTTTGCAGAGGTACCAAGTGTTGGATATGTTCAAGCAGATATACTGTTGCAGCACACATGACCGCATAGAGCACTACATAGTGTGGAGGAGGGGTTTGGGAACTTTGAGTGAGGCAGGTCTGGATGAGTCAGTGTTGAAAATTAAAAGTATTTATCTGGAGAAGAGGTAAAACCTAAGATGAAGTTGGTGAAGGTTACATAGAACAGGCACCTAGTCTGAAAAACAAAGAGCAGTTACACTTGTTTCTAGGGACGGTGAATATTATGCCAAGTTGGTGCATCACTTTTCTGGTGAGGGTAGAGGTTTAAGGGAGTTTATGAAGAAAAATGTCAATTATATGCAGTGATGCATTTGAACAAATCAAGATATGCATTGTGAATTTTGTTGTGTTGAAACCGTACGATGTGATGAATCGAATGATTATCACCGTCAGCGCATATGGCTCCTGGCAGGCTCCTCCAGGTACTTTTTTCCCATTGTATTTCATATTTTTTTTTTACTTTTTTTATATGCACTCTTATACAGTGCAGGTGCCCGCATTCCCTCCCTGTCACCCCCTCTCACTGTCACACCCCTACCAACCGCTCACACTGTCCGTTGTTTCTTTGTTTCACCTCCAACCTCCCCGTCAGCTGTTTGATAATTTAAGAAAATGGCACAACCTATTGGCCTTGCCAATGCTTGTTCAGAATGCACTCACACGTAACCATTTTGTTTTTTGTTTACGGCTCCAACATTGGTGTCTGCCATACTGGAACGATGCATTAAAAAAAAAAAGTGGATGCGTCATGTCATTTGCACACTGGTGATGTCATCACACTGGGTCACTGTAGCATCATGACGTCTGTAAGCATACACATCATTACCCTTTTTAGGTCGAGCCTAGAGAGTAGCGCGCAAGCGCTACTTCTGGCGAAGACTTTAAGTAAGGGGTTTTCAGAAGCAGTCCAAACGCTCGTGCGTCGTGGCTGGCCTTTTTGGGATGGGTACGCGCGACGCAGACATGTGTTTCCAATTATCGTGCCCAGACGCGTGCGCGATAATTGGAAACACATGCCGGCAAAAGGCCATGACGCACGAGCGTCTGGTCAGCTGAGCAGGCTGCCGCGCTCGCTCGCCCCCGCTCCTCCGTTTCGATTCCGTGCTTGTTACAAGTCCTCTGAAGCACGGTCTGTATCAAAGCCTGTGTTGACACGCGCCCCCCCCTTTCCCTCCGGCAGTACACTAGCATCGCTGAGAACCGATGCGCACAATTTACAATTTGCTCTTAAACCCTAGATAGATAAAAACCACTTCGACGATGTTCTTCCCTTATCGTTTCCTGTCCTGAAATTATAGGCAAGCATGCACCATGGCTGGTTGTTAAACGTGCTCCTGACTCACGGCGTATTTGAGCATCTAGCATTCTCCTGTGAAGTTGGCACAGGATATATAGGGTACTCCTAAATATATCATTGTCATCGATCAGAGAGAACACTATCAGAAACGACAAACATTCGAAAAAGTGACTATAAAATAAGCATCATCTATTTTAATAAAACAGGGAACAAAAAGAAAAATTAACTGGAGTAATAGAAAGACCAAAAAAGTGAGCACTCAGTGTCTAGCAACTTTTTTTTTTTTTTACGGGGAATAGAAAAGATAACATCTGGGAGGAAAAACAAGAAATCTACTTAAGAAATATAAATATAGATTTCCAGTCGTTTAATTGAATTCTAAAATTGCCGAATATCATCTTGCACCTAATGCATTTCGTTTTATTTGAACATCTCTGAATGAAAAGAAAACAAGTCAAATGAAATACACAGGGGTCTCTCTCGCTTGTTCAAATGTCTCCTCATACCCCATGCCCAATTTGTGTGCCCCTTACACCATAATCTTTCTACCGCTCATCCAAATCGCCCATTAGCCTCTGTGACAAGATGCCAGGCCACCTGCTCCCACGGTGCCTCAGACACCTCTTTGGTATGTGTGCCCCTAAGAGGACCCAAATGCTTGCAGCATTGAGTCACTGGTGATAGAAGAGAAAATGAACACGGTCCACAAAATGGCGTCCATGCTAAAGACTTACAATGCAGGCGCCCATGCTCAGGTAGACTTACAATGCAGACGCCCATGGTCACCTAAACAGCCAAAGCGGCCATTATATAGCATTACAGCCCACTTCTGAGAGCTAAAGCACTTCGTATTATTGCATGATTAATAAAAATCATTGCAATAAACTACTAAAGAGAAGTAAAAACAGGATAATCGGCTCATTAGTTACATCATGAACTGTGAAAGTAGGAAGAAAGAAGTTACAAGAGTTTAAGAATGTCATAGTAGGCTAAAACGACAGTCTAAAACCAACAGAAGTAAAGTGCTACAGTGCCATGCTTCCGTTTAAGAGGATATATGACATGGGGTGTTTGCTACAGAGTCCAAGCGGTATGCATTCTAAAAGCATCCATTTGTTTAGTTAGAAGGGCCAAAGGTCATTTTCTTTGACGTACGTGATATACGGCGAGTTGCTAAAGCGCAGTACATTTGGCATGTGTCAAGTTTTGATCCCGTAATAAGTGGGGGAGGGAGTCCAATCATGAGTGGGTTGTGTGCGTGCTCCGATCTGAATCCAGATCTATACCGCTTGTTAAAGTCCTTGAACCCAAGAACCTATAACGAGGCAGCTGGCCGTAGACCAAGGCAGAAGAGCTACAAGGCTATTAGAAAATTTCACCCACTGAGGCTGCAAGGTTGTAAATTGAAAAGGGAAAAGCATAAAGACCAGCACTGCAGTGTTGGCGCAGAAGGCCTTTACCAGCCGTTATTGGCCCTGAGCTACTCCACAGTCTTCAAGGCACTCTCAGCATTCCACTGTTCCAAAATCAAGCAGTACCTCAGCAGGTGCTAAACCCTTGCTAGCCTACATGGATAACCGGTGCTACGGCCCTTCTTCTAGGACACCAGTCATTCCACCTTCCTTTTTGAGGATTTTGCAGGCTTTTGTTCTGCCTGGAAATTATGTCAGAAGGGAACAGTCTAGCAAACTTCCCACATTTCCACAAATCTGTGGGACATTTTCCTTTAGAAGTGGTTTGTTCAGTGTCACGCTTGGCCAGATTTCCTGTTGCTAAGGTTGCCAGTGTGGCTGGCTGTGCAGATGTGCGTGCCCAGGTTTCCTTTTTTATATGGGTTCAAACCAGGGCACAGGAACGAGCTGACAACTCCGATTGTATTTCACAAGCAGTGCTAATTTCCTAAGCCTTGTTTATTCTTCAGTCTGTCTCTTTTCCTTGCTCCCTTTCTTGACCCCTATGTTTTTTGTACTACCTCTCAGTATGCATCTCTTTGTATCTTTCATTTCTTAATTTTTCTTGTTCTATATTCTCCCACCTTATTATTCACATTTCAGATTGGTGCAGAGCAGCACTTATAAGTAAGGTATCCTAAAACTGTAAAGTAGCAAATACCATCAGGTTCCCAGCACCTTGCTACCAATTGTACCAAGTTGCATGTTGATGCTAGTTTATGTGTTGTGCCTCCAACATGGCTGACTCGGACTTTCATTCTTCTAGCCCCATATTTGTCTGTTGGCACGTTTTTATTTGAACTACTAACATCCAATATTTAGCAGTGAACACTACGGAAGTACAATTTATTACTGTTCAATGAAAGTGGTTAATCAGGGTATTCACACTAATATCATCACACTTGCTTAGTAATATCCAAAAAGTGTGATACCTGTCAGGTGGGATATTTTGGTAGGCGAGTAGTATGTTTTGGGGTCTGGCTCGATAGCAGAGCTGTCTGCAGAACATATTGTTGGCATGATTAATATTAATTATGGTAACAATGGGTTTTGCAGACCGGTGTGCCTAGGTCTTGCACACAGGTATGCCTATTGGTACCGATTATTTGATATATGCACAGAGAGGACTTTGACTTCAAACTGTGTAAACTGTGCACAAAAGTACACTCGCAGGTCCTTTGTTCATAATAACCCACAAACACGGGATGCTTTTTGCACGCTGTATCATTAGGCCCTTGTTTACATAATACAGACAAGGTACATTTAACTCACCAGTATATCACAATCCCCTTTGTACGAAATATACCACAATCCAGGTGCATTGTGCTCACTAGTGCATCGCAGTACCCTTATTTTATACCCCAATTTGGGTGAATTGTGTTTACTGGTACATCACAATGCCTTTTGTTTATATTACGACACAACCAGGCTACATTGTGCACACTAATACACCACAATGTACTTTTTACACCAGCCACTGTCAGTGGCACAAGGTCTCTCTCTCTCCCTCTATAAATCTCTCTTTCTCCCTCTATAAATCTCTAAATATCTCGCTCTCTTTCTCTCTAAATCTTTCTCCCTCTCTCTAAATCTTTCTCCCTCTCTCTAAATCTTTCTCCCTCTCTCTAAATCTCTAAACCTCTCTCTAAACCTCTCTAAACCTCTCTAAACCTCTCTAAACCTCTCTAAACCTCGCTCTCTAAACCTCGCTCTCTAAACCTCGCTCTCTAAACCTCGCTCTCTAAACCTCGCTCTCTCAATCTCTCGCTCTCTCAATCTCTCGCTCTCTCAATCTCTCGCTCTCTCAATCTCGCTCTCTCCATTGCTCGCTCTCAATCTCTCTCAATCGCTCTCAATCGCTCTCAATCGCTCTCAATCGCTCTCAATCGCTCTCAATCTCTCTAAATCTCTCTCTCTAAATCTCTCTCTAAATCTCTCTCTCTAAATCTCTCTCTCTAAATCTCTCTAAATCTCTCTCTAAATCTCTCTAAATCTCTCTCTAAATCTCTCTAAATCTCTCTCTAAATCTCTCTCTCTCTCTAAATCTCTCTCTCTAAATCTCTCTCTCTCTAAATCTCTCTCTCTCTAAATCTCTCTCTCTCTAAATCTCTCTCTCTCTAAATCTCTCTCGCTCTCTAAATCTCTCTCGCTCTCTAAATCTCTCTCTCTGGTCGGTTGACATGCTAGCTGTCTATTTGGGAGTAGGACGTAGCTGATACTCAATAGTTACTATGTAAACAAGCATTGGCATAGCCAATAGGTCTCGCTTTTGGGACCTTGTAAGTGTTTAGCCATGCAACAGTTGATATTGTTGCACCAAGGATATTGTGCTGCATAACTAAATACTTGTAAGGTCCCAAAAGCGAGACCTATTGGCTATGCCAATGCTTGTTTATTTCTGATGCTGCACAGCATCTGCAAAATGCATTCGCAAAGCCAATGGGTCTTCACAGGTAAACAAACAGCAAGACCTATTGGTTTTGCCAATGCTTGCCTTGGCATCCTCCTAGTCTCAAAATCAACTTGGAAATGGTATTCATAATGCCTCTTAACCATGCATACCTACCCATCCCATCTCCGCCTCCCATCTTAGCTTTTCACTCACTTTTTGGCAGACGACAGGTCTAGCTTCTCATCTTCATCTTCACTGCTGTCAGACGACAATGGCTTTTCTGCAGGCTCTTCACCACCGGACAGCAACGTTGCAGACTTCAAGTAAAACAAGACAGATTAGGAAGCAGCACCTCTCAAAAACTAATAATCGAATGTAAAAGATTACAGTGTCTTTACACAGAGTAAATTCAATTTTTGGAAAATGTCCTTTTGACAGAAAAAGGCACAAAAACTGCTCATCTTATTTCCTAACAAGACATGCTGTGCCATGATGGTGAATATATTATTTACAATGGGCAATCTACAAGAAATCTCGGAGTCAGACTTGATGGACATCAAGACTTCAAGTGTTGACAGACATTACTACCTTCATTTCAGACAAAAGAAAATAGTTGACAGACCGGTTCCGTGATTCACAGCTGTTTAAACTACTGTCAATCTCTGTATGGCAACCAATTTTCAGGCATTTTGCATACCGACAAATAAAGCTAAGGTGGACAGAAAATAATTCTTGCTACCTAATCCCAGAGGTGACTCTTCAGTGACCTGCTAGCTCACTCAACAGCTCTTAGTATAAGCCTTCTTCTTTTCCAGCCCCACAGCTAATGCACAAGAGTCTTTCTAGATAACCTACTTTAACTAGCCTCCACCTCCTCGCCTCCCAAGTTTGATGGCCTACGCCTTGAATTGCAGTAATTCTTGACTGAATTTATTCTTCCGAGCACAGCCCTATGAAAATTAAATCCAAAGAAGAAAGGTGATTTCACCATTGCAGGATCAACTCTACGGAACAAATGGACTTAAGTTTATCGCCTGTATGAACATTTATAAGCGAGTGAGTGGGTTAAGCACTTCTCTAGCCTATATACTCAGCATAGTGACCCGCAGGCACGGACAGACATCATTTGGGTTAAAGAGGTGTTAGGACAAAGCAATGAGGCTGTAAGGGAAGTGTACTCGGAAGCCAGGACTCCACTTCTGGAGCTTTCACTTGGATACGTTGAGAAGGATAGTCTGGTGATTACACCAGAGGAAACCAGCAAGGCCTTTAGAGGAATTGTACCCAACAAAGCTCCAGGGTTAGATAAAATTCCAGGGGATTTGTGGACGAAATAGAAATCAGGGTCCGTATTACGCATTGTTTGCGCCCGGCGCACCTTTCAAATGGTGCGCCGGGCGCAAACAATGCCAATGCGCCCTATTATGAAATATGCGCTGCCCCCAAGGCAGCCACGACCTCGCGCTGCCCAAGGGGCAGTGCATTCATGTGAAAACACGGAGCAGCCGCTCCGTGTTCTCAGTGCAGGCGGCACCCGCCTGCACTTTCAAAGGGGATTAGAGATCCCCTTGCAGGCGGGTGCAGTCAGTGACTGCACCCACCTGCAAGGGGATGTCTGGGGGGTCCATGTGACCCCCTTTACCCCCCTGCAGAGGGCTGCTGTCAGGAGGCGCACTGACAGTGTGCCACCTTCTTAATGGCGCAATGTCAGTGCGCCTCCTGAGGGCTTGACTGTGCCCGTGCCTGTATTATGGTGCGGGCGCAGAGTCAAAGGAATCCCCTCATTTGCATAGGGCATGCCCCTATGCAAATGAAGGAACACCCTCTGAAGGTATCGCTGGCGCATTAAGTGCACCAGCGCTATCGGTATTATAGAAGGGGACGCACAAGCGTCTGCGCCCCCTTCTATATTACCAAGGTGCCCCGGGGGCACGCAAAGCGGGCACAAACGCCCGTTGCGCCACCGGGGCACCTTCTGTAATAAGGCCCCTGGAGTACATTTTATTCAGCAATATTTACAGCTATATTGAAAGGCACACCAATTCCCCCGACATAGAATGCGGTAGAAATCATTCCCTTATTTTTTAAAAAGGTCTAAGTGAATGAATCTCCCTTAAATTAGAGGCCTATCAGACTGATGTATGATTCTCAAAAATTATTTTGCAGAACTATCTTGACTAGACTCCAGGACTAGATGTCAGCTAATGAAATACTGACCCCATTACAGGCAGGCTTTAGAGGGGAAACTAGCACTACAGACCAGATATTTAGGTTACAGATGGTTTATTAGAATACAGTAGCTCTGGGCACGGGTAGTCTTTTTATAGTTTTCGTTGATTTGCGCTCGGCTTTTGACCTATTTCCCAGAGCAACTCTGGCAGGTGCTCGCTGAGATGGGTGTGCCCAGTTATCTGATAGACATGTTGGTTAGGCTGCATAATCGGAATTATGCCAGGGTCAGGTGAGGTAATGCTGAAAAAATGACGGATACACTCTCAGTAACCAGAGGAGTAAGACAAGGGTGTGTACTTGTCCCCACGCTCTTCACTTCATACATTAATGGCCTTGTATGTTTCCTAGGAACATGTGATAACGCACCCAAATTAGCAAACATGAGGGCTTCGGCCCTCATGTTTGCTGACGATACTCTCTTCCTTTCTAAATCTCCAATGGGATTGCAAAATTTGCAGGAGCGCTTTGAGCACTTCTGTAAACACAGGGATCTTGAAATTAATGTGAGCAAGACTAAGTATATGGTTCTGAATCCAGGGCACTCTAAAAGGGCTAATCCCACTTTCTCTGATGTGCATACTTTTACATGTCTAGGCCTAACACTTAAGGAACAAATGGGACGGCAAACATTATACAGCATAGACTAAAGGTGTAACAAAGCACATGCGGAATCAGTAAGACACTGATGGGTTCCCAGTTTCGCCCATCCCAGCCGGCACTGCAAATATACAAGCTACAGGCCTTGGGTATCGCCACATATGGTGCGGAGCTGTGGGGGCACTTGGGTACACCATTGCTTGTCGCGGTAGTAAATAGGTTTATGCAACAGTTGGTTGGAGTTCCAGTGAGTACCCCTTTGTTACCCCTTAGGCTGGATTGTGGGCTAAGACCAATTAGTGGCAGTGTAGGATAACGTCCCTTGCTTTACCGGAGAAGGATTTGGGCAACTCCAGAATTGGAATCCTATAAGCAAGGGCTTGAGGAGATAATCTCCCTCTGCGGTTCCAGTGGCATCACATGATCAAAATAAGTGGAGGATTCCTTGCAGGAAATCAGACTACTAGGTCTGTGGGCAGTACCAGAGGTGGCAGGATCAGTTTCTAAAGCCGATTTTAAAAACCGCTTACTGGCTGCATAGAGATTCTTTCTTAAACACACGTGAGCCATGGCATTTTTAAAAGACACCTTTTTTGTGGCTAAGGATTCCTATGAGGAGGATTTCCTAGACGAGATCGAGCCACCACTGGCCAAACGTCTTTACTTGCAGTTCAGATATGGATCCCTGCCACTTCACGAGTTTACTGCTAAATGGTCATGTGCACCAAGTGCGAACGATAAAAGGTGCCATGTTTGCAGTGACCACATCAAGACTACTGAGCAGGTTTCCCCCCCCAAACTATAGGCCAATTAGGAGTTGATGGTTAATTCCAATATGCAAGAACCTGGGTGTTAGGGACTATAAAGGGGTCCTTAGGATTTCAGAAGCCTGAAACAAGCAAGTCACTGGTGTACTCACTTACCCGTTACTTGCTGGGAATGTGGATATTGAGAGCAAGGCATGCGATAACCAAGACATCTGAGGAACAGGGGGCCACTGCGCTCTCTCTTCATCAAATACAAAAATCATTGTACAATTTTTGTGTATTAAATTTTAAGAGAATAAGGTCATGCGTTTACGTCATGCTGTTTTACTATGTTAATTTAAGATCTACAGAGATAAAATTATGTACTATGTATCACCCTATAACCATGTCCGAATTAATTCACGCCTGGCTGTGGTGATGTATATATTTTGATGTATGAATGACTGGGCAGTAATTTACATTTTTTTATGTTTGACTTTTACTATCTATGTAAAATGTTTTTGATTTTTATTAGTTTTATGCTCTTTTATGGCTTAGTGCCGAAATAAAGTTATTTTTGAACTTGAACTTTTATGTCTTTCGTTTTCATCTTTTATGGATTGTTTTTTAAACTGAATAAAGATTTTGATGAAGATGATGACTACTTCAAATTTGAAATTTTGCAAAATCGAATTAATCCAAGCTTGTATGTGGATAGGTTTATATGCATACTTTAGGAACATCACAATCAATTAAGCCACCAAAGACAGCAGAATGCTATTCCACACAAAGCACTGCATCAATGTCCTGCCAGACTCACCTATTCCTCACTCCATAGAAAAGTGCCATGCCATCAACCTCTTCAGCAAAGAAATGCAGAAGATCCAACAGCTCGCCAACAATAACAAGCCTGCTTCTTCTGTCACACACATCCCTTCTCACAGAATCCCACAATTGGCAGCCTTCAAAGCCCGATTCCTCCCATATCTGGCAGACATACTCTTCTTTAAACGTCCTTCTTATGAAGATGAGTTTTTACTGTCATCCTTCATCAAAGCTCTCTAGGGAAGCTCTTACCCCATTGTCCATGCCTCCCTCGCTCAAGGCATCTGCTCAGAAGCTCTCAAGACTGTCTAGATCCTCTCAATCCTAAAGAAACCTGCACTAGACCAAGATGACCTCACCAACTACGGCCACTCACCTAACATTCATCGTCAAGATCATTGAAAAGCAGTCTATGGTCAACTCTAAGATCATATCAATGCTAACCATCTCCTATATGACTGATAGTCTTCAAACCTCGCTGCTGCACAGAGTCTTCGACCAGAACGCAGATTATGATGACCACTGCCTATTGATATTGCTGGACTTCTCGGCTGCCTTCGATTTAGTCGACTATCCCACCCTACCCTCATACGCACCCTGGAGTCACAAATGGGATTTACAGGCAATGTCCTTCACTGGTTTTCTTTTTATCTTTCCAGACTATACCATTTTTTTTTTTATATGGGAACCTCCAAATCACAAAAGATCCCTGTGGAGTTCCCCAGGGTTCCATACTGGCTCCTGTCATCTCCAACCTCTAGGTAGAGTCGCTTCGTGCTCTACTCACAGATAAGCATCAAGATACACTAATCTGCCGTTTAGGTACAATTCTACTTGAAATCTCCTCTACTTCAGACATAAAACATCTCAAATACTGCTTGCACATCATCCAGACCTGAATGCACAGTACCTACCGGAAGCTCAACCCAGCCATGACAGAATTCCTATTATTTGCCGAGAAGATGCAGTACAGACCGGGCACAATGACATGAACCTTGACGATTTCAAACCCCAACTCTCACCGAATGCCAATTCACTTGGATGCACCCTGAACATCAACCTCTCCCTCAAGGAACACATTGCCAAAAGAAACTAAGACTGCCTGGTAACAGCTCTCTCTTTTGAAGAAAATCAAGCCACTTCTTCCAGAAAACAACTTCAGAGCTGCTGTACAGGCCTATGTATCTGGTGATGGTAACACCCAACTCCATGGCTTCCCAGACCACAGTGGCACCCTACATGCTGCAGCACTCCTCATCCAGGGCCTGAAGAAATATCAGCCTACCCTGATGGAACTCCATTTGATCCCCCTGCCAGCCTGCACGATCTACAACACGAGCAACATCAATTACAAAGCCATCACAACCAGCACCTCTGTTTATGTTACAGACAAACCCATCATCTCTAGTGGTTCATAGCACCGCAGCAGCCAGCACACCATCAGATTGCGGAAAAAGTATAAAAATAAAATTAAAAAAAAGTTCAGTTTTATTAATATTTAGACTCAAGTCTTTAAAACAAACACATTACAATTAAACATGTAAAAAAGAAGAATAAGACAACAGGCATTTTCCATCGATGCACGCAGGATCTGGAACAACATCCTTATATCCATCTGAACCACTCCGCTACTCCAATACCGGAAAGAGTAGTAGACTTCCCTCTTTAAATACTACTACATCAAAATGCATTAACCGTCGACAAAACAGCTTCCTCGTCTATATTACTCACAGACTTTAAGCTTGCTTTTGACCATGTACAGTAGTCCGCTGCCTTTTAGCTAGTTTTGTACTATAGAAATAGGATATATGTACAGAAATAAATGTTCTTTACCTTGTGCTGCGGCAACCACTGACAGCAGGACCAGAGATCTGAAGCCTTAGGCTTTCTACCAATCAGAAATTGCATCCCAACAAAATGCACTACTTATTACAGTAACTTCTCACATAACAGTTAGTCTCCACCCTCATGACAACCATTTATATTCTACCCTGCTGCAGGAGGTAAGTTGACTGAACACCTTTGTGTAGGAAATAAAAATATTGAATTTCCTTCGGCAGTGCAAGCCAAGGAGGGTTCTTTTATCGAGTTTGTTTCTGTTGCACTTAAATATTCTTTACCGTAGAAGGCTCAGGTTTCAAGAAGATAGTTTGAGAAGAGATTCTGGACTTGAAATATAAATGTTCCCTAAAGCATCACAGGGGACAGGTTTCGTAAGCAACTCTTCTTTGCTATAAGAGGCTTAGCATACAGTATGGTAGTCAGTGATTATCTGGGGGGGCGGGCAACAATTACTAGGCTGAGCGTGGTCGACTCTGCACACAACACACCTCATGTGGGCTTCAACAAGTAGACTCTCCTGCGACCCGAGTAGTCTTTTCTACTGCACGTCTTCTCATTCCAACAGAGTAAGAATACCTTACCCCCGGCGTCTTTGCACTTGGCTGGAACACAAAGGTATCCAGGGCTACATAATGTTTACAGTCAGATCGACTATCGATGTAATCTTTATTGGAAGTATGCGAGGAGGGGGAACCTATATTTTAGGCTTACATTGACAAGGCATACAGCATCACAGGTACACTAAGCAAAACGCCTCTGAGAAAGACATGCTCCACTTTGTTTACCTTTATGAAGCGCCCGTACAACAGGTTTTGGTTGCCATGGCTTTTGAGCGGCTTTTTATTGGTGATCTCCAGATCCTTCTCTGTAAGCCTTTTCATCTGAACACCATCCTAGGGAAAGATTTATATTCTTAGTTTACATAGCAGGCACAGTATGCTGGAATGCTAATTTCAAAGCACCATTGTAGCCCAAGAAGATCGTCACAATTTACTCATTTTAAGTAAGCATTTCCTACCAACAGTTACACATGAATCCATTTAAAATTATATTTTTACATTCATCCTTCTTCTAAATAATGAACATTTTTAGCAGCATTTTCAAAGGCACCTGCATCTTATTTTTTGCTTTCCATGTTTTATGAATCTGATGAAATTTCACTATACAATCCTGTAACAATGAAAAACATTTTGGGGAAATGGTAAACACCAGCAATGTCTTCCAATTTCAACACAATCACTTTGCAAAACACACACTGCACTTTGATGCTTCAGTGCCTGTTTCAAGAGTATTTTCAAAATGTACAAATTAGCAAATACAGGTGGATAAGTGTTTGGCCGAGGACTTTTTTTTTTTTTTTACAAGAACAACCCTGTATACCCTTGCTAAATAAACTTTACATTTAGGTTTCCGTAGGAAGCTGGCTTTTTATGTGATATATCAAAAATATAATTTACTGTGTAAGAAGTCCAGGGGTTCCCTTATGATTGGACAGGGCTTGCTATGCAATCCCAAAGTGCTCTGTTAGTGTGTAGTGTGGTCGAGCAGCCTTAGGCTTAAAACAGAGGAGTGCAAGACATTTGCAAAATACACACAATGATTAATAAATGATAACACAACTCCAGGAGATCCACACCAATTTATAAAAATACCAAGTACCTTTATATACGATTTGGCATCAGAGAGAGAGGGGGAAATCGCTCAGGTAAGTTGGTTTTTAAATATAAATTCTTTTCACTTTAAAAAGAGGACAGTGCAATTTCTGGTCCTGCAATGTTATCCTATGGAAGGAAGAACAAGTTCTGCAAACAGGTATAGTACAGCGGCTTACAAAGACCAATCTCCAAGAGTTAAGGTGAGCGGTGGGCAAGGTCCAAGGCAGCACTAACAGTACACCACCAGCGGCACGAGGGTGGCTGGATGCAAATCAGCGCCGGGAGCCCAATGCGTTTCAACGGGGAACAGTCACCATAAACAGAGGCTGCAGGCTCTTGCTAGGAGACCAGTCAGGGTGAACCAACAAGGGGGTGGGGGTTTAAGGCTTGCAATGCTCAGGTACATAGGGACACCTGAGGTCCTCTTCTCCACGGCCCAGGGGCAACAGATGCAGAGGTGTCTTTAGGCATTGGGTTTTCTTACCAGGAACAGTTGCAGTCGGTGAGTCCTGTGTGCAGAGGTTGCAGGCAACATCGGGGTGTCCACAAGGGGTGAAACCACAATGGACTCTAGCTCTGGGGGGACTGGGGAACCTTGTTGGCACAGTTGTCCCACTTCAATCGGGGCTGGAGGCGACAGGTGCAATGGTTGCTTCAGGTGTCGGGTTTTGGCGGTTCCGGCATCAGAGCCTTCTCCTTTGGAGTTCTTTAGAACAGGTCTGCTGTTCACGGGGGTTCTTGAGTCTTTTTTGAAGGCAGGCAATCCTCCCAAGTTTCTGGAGTCACAGTTGCAGGACGAGTCAACTTTGGCACCGTTTGACTAGGGATGCAGGCCGGCAGGATTGGTACCAGGTCAGCTGCTTCTTCTCAGCTTTTGCAGCTCTTCTGTGTCCTCGCTAGCCAGGATCTGCTTCTCTGGTGCCAGAGACCCCCCCTAAATACAGAATTTAGGGGGGTTAGAGGAGTGTAGGAAAGTAGCCAATGGGCTATTGACCCTTGGGGTCACTACACCCCCTATATAACCCCCTTCCTGTGGGAAGTGGGCATAGCCATGTCCGAGAAATCCTAAATATGCCATCACAAAGATGGCCATTTCTGAAAAATCATGTCCACCTTACAGTAATCCACCTTAGGGGTGGTACTAGCCTGGAAGTGGCACGCCTAACTGACTAGCAAATTTTCCCGCTTGTCCATGTGCCCGAGGGGGAGGGGGGCTTCCTCTCCTGTGAGGGGAGCCAGACTTGCATTCCAAAAGCCAGCTCAAGGAAGCTAAACAGCAGGTCATCCTGTGGAAGAGAGTGTTACACCCTCTTCCCGGACAGGCTTTTGTTCTGGGCCTCTGAGAGCAAAGCAGAACAGCGTTTCAGGTGGCAGGCTGGCGTAAGGCAGTCAGCAAGCACACCAGAGGCTGGTAGGTTTCCAGGGGGCATCCCTGAGGTGCCCTCTGGGTGCATGTATTGATAAATCCAATGCTGGCATCAATGTGGGTTTACCAATACGAGATGTTTGATCTCAAACATCTCTATTTTGAGTAAAGCAATCATGTAGCTGGGGAACTAATTTTCACCAATGTCCAGCACATGTTCTAAAATGGCTTCCCTGGTCACTTGTACGGGCAGTAATAGGGCTGACCAGCACAGGGGCATATCTGCTCATGCAGGTATGCCCTCCCATGTAATATTCAGCACCCTACCTTAGGGCTGTCAGGCCTGCTGTAGGGGTGACTTACAAATATTAAATGCTGTGTTGGGGACATGGCACACAGGGATGTGCGACATGTCGTGTTTTCACTTTTGTATGCACCAAGACATGAAGCCTGTCATGCAGTCTTGCATGTGCTTGGTGAGGGGACCCTCTTTAGTACCGCCAGCCCAAGGTACCAGGGGTACCATTTACTAGGGACTTACAGAGGGTGCTAAAAGGTTTTGCCAAATTGGGTAAACAAATCTACATTTTTAAGAAAATAACACTGGTACTGGGACCCTGGTTAGCAGGGACCCAGTACACTTCAGTCAAAGTTGCATTAAAAACCAAGCAAGAAGTGTGTGCGTGTTGGAGAGGAGGGGGGGCGCGGGTGGTACTGCACCAAAAACACAGTTTCCAATATATTCCTCCATCAATATTGATTTTTAGATATATATATAAAAAACTTATTAGTTCACTTGGGGTAAATTACATTGGTGACACCACACATTAGGAGATTCACAAGCTACACTCAAAAATACAGACTGTTAAAACATTTAACTTCCTTCTAAAGCAAGAATCAAAACTACTAAGGCATATATCATTTTGATGGGGGGGGAGGGGGTTGTGAAGTAGTGGGCTGTTAACATTATAAAAACTCTTTCTACAGAGCAAAAACAATGTGCAACATGAAACCATGAGTTCATCAAAGATCATCAGTTGTATAATGGATGCAAGTTCACCAATGGCCATATTGTACACCCAATTTCCTCCAGTGAGGTTAATGTCACCGTACTGTGACAGTGTTATTCACATAATTGTCGTGTTCAGCACACTCCCACAGAGGTCCTCTTTTATCTAAAGTAAACCTCAGGCTCACAGCAACATTCTTTTTTGCTAGATCTACGTTTCAGGCATTTTTTGTTTTTTAATTCTATGGACACAGCAAATGCCAGAATTTAAACTGATACCTTGATTTGCTTGTTGTTTACAGAGAACTTCCAGAAACAGGGAATACGATCCCCAACCAAGAGGGCCAGCAATTGCACTTCGACAGAAGGTCAATTCCGGACCTGTTCTGCGAAGTGCCCAATACAATCAAATTTCTTTTATTAAGTTACAGCACTTTTGTCATTGAGGCTACACTGCAATTTCTGATTTGGACGTGTACAGCGTATAAGAAAATGCTACAATAAAAACAAGCATTTGCAATGCCATAGGTCTCGCCTTACTGAAAGTTTCAGCTATTCGCGTTGCAAATGATGTTTGTTAGATTTTATTTTGTTAAAAAATATCCCAGCAGTAGCATAAGTAATGAAAGAAAATCCATGAAGCGAGAAAAGGGTGCAGTACCACAGGGTGTTACTAGGTGTCTTTGTGGAGTTGTAAAGGGACCTCTATTAGCCATATAAGGTACTGCACCCTTACTTATTCTACTGCTGGGATATTTTTTAACAAAAAAGCAATCGGTCGCGCATTAGTTTGAGTTAGAGCTATCGGCATTTTAAATGACAATGTCTTTTACCTATGTGTTATGGAGTCTATATATGTGGTGTGTAGTGGAATTATGTGGGTTGTATTGGATTAGTTAGTTGTGTAATTGTATGGCGTTGAATTGTGTGGTGTGGATAGGATTTGAGTAGTGGAATTATCTGGCATGGTGTACTGTGGAATTATGTGGATAGTAATTATGTGGTATTTAGTGTACTGTAATCATGTGGAGTGTGATTCTGTGTTATGGAGTGTAATTATGTGGAATGGTATTTTGTGTTGTGGAGTGGTATGTAGTGGAGTTTAATTATGTGGTGCGCTGTTGAATTTTGTGGCATGGTGTGGATTTGGATTTGTGTGGTGTGGACTGTATATATGTGGTGTGTTGTGTTATTGTTTTTAGTTGTGTTGTAGTGGAATGCTGTTGTGGAGTGGAATAATGAGGGTTGGTGTTTAATTATGTGGTGTGCATTGGAAATTTGTGGAGCTGAATTGTGTGGCGTGGAACTGTGTGGACAGCGTTGTGTTTTTGTGATGAAAAAGAACAAATAGTTAGGAGCTAAGCTCCAGATCTGTATGTTTGGGTGTTAAAGTTAGAGGTACTGGTGTTGTAAATATAAATATCTTACTTACGTGTTATGGACTGGAGTGGATGTATGTGGTGTGTAGTGGAATTATGTGGGTTAGATTGGAATTGCTAGTTGTGGCATTGTTGTGTGGCGTGGATTTGTGTAGTGGAATTATGTGGCATGGTGTGCAGTTGTAATATGTGAATAGTAATTTGGTGCTTTTGATTGTATTGGAATGGCATTTTGTGTTGTGGATTGTTTTGTAGTGGAGATTAATTATGCGGTGTGCTGTTGCAGTTTGTGGTTTGATGTTGAATTCTGTGTTCTAAATTTAATATATGTGGTGTGTAGTGGAATTGTGCTGTGGAGAGGAATACTGTGGTTTGGTGTTGAATTATGTAGTGTGGAATGGATTTGTGTGGAGTTGAATAGTGTGGCATGGAAGAGTGGTGTTGAGGGAAAATATGTTGAATGGAATTATGTGGCATGGTGTGGAGTGTATTTATGTGGAGTTGAATAGTGTGGCATGGAAGAGTGGTGTTGAGGGAAAATATGTTGAATGGAATTATGTGGCATGGAGGAGTGTATTTATGTGGATTGTTATGTGTCAGAGTGTATTTATGTGGAGTGTATTTAAGTGGTATTGAGTAGCATGCAATTAGGTGGAATTGAATTAAGTGGTGTTAAGTGGTATTATGTGTATTGTAATTATGTTGTGGAATTGTGTGGCATTGTTTTAATTTATGTGGCGCTGAATGCTTGTTGAATTTCTACATCAGTGCTGACTGAGTACATATAAAAAAACGTTCCCTTTAAAAACTGAAAACATCACGCAAAAGCTTCAGAAAACACGGTTAACATTCGTACAATTTCTAGAAAGAAAGCTGCCCTGTTTATAGTTCCTGAGTGAGCAGAATATTTTTTTTATTCCAGTAAAGGAGTCCTTTAGTAGAAACCTAAGGGTTATGGTTGTTTGCTTAAAACAAATAGCCCAGATGTATTGGTTACATCTAATATGCCCTGTTTACAGGTCTCGAGTTCCCTTGGATTTTGAATTATATTGTAGACACTTTAAAAAATAGATTAAAAAAGGAACATTTTTACAAAAGCAGCACACTATCCCATATTAAAGGAAAAAAGCCTTTGAAGATATCACAAATATTTTTATGATAGGCTAGTAGTGTTGGGATTATCGCGTAAATGTTTCTTAAATAATAAAAAGAAATGGATGATTTCAGCAAAACTTCCATGCTGTATCATATTATAGTAACAGAAAAGCAGCACATGTTTCTTGAAAACAGACATAGCCTTTGATTGCTGATCCTTATCTTATCAGGGCTGCCTCCACACCCATAAAAATGCGTGCGAGTAGTGTGAACTCTTGGGAATAAACTCTACTTAAGAATAACAAAAGACTGGCTTTCACAGAGCAGTGACATTTGCATTTTCTAAAGCTGTTTTCTAGGACTGAAATGTGCGCTAAAGAAAAACACTCCCTTTGCATTAAAGCCAGAAAACTGCATTAAGTGACAGTAAATGAAGGATGCAAGGGGCTGTTACTGCACGTATAATAAGCATAACAAGATATATAAAGCACCCTCCCTGCTCATATGTCCACAGAGAGAGCGCCGTTTAGACACAATGTGTCTTTAATGCATTGCTAAACTGTCTCTGTGGACATAGGAGGAGGGAGGGAACTTCATAAAGAACAAGTTACTTACCTTCGGTAACGATATATCTGTAAGAAACATTAGTAGTGATAGATTCCTTACCTTAGAATATCCCCAGGCGTCAGACTGGATCCGGAAAGTTTTCGTCAGCAGTACCCCTGCACGTCGGTAGGTGGCGTCGTGCGGCTCCGCGTCCGTCGTTGGCGTCGTGGTTGCCGAGATGACGTCGCGGGTGCTACTTAGACGCCGCCCACGCGCGCTGACGTCAGTTCTGTACACGACTTTCCGCGGCAGGAACGCAGAGCCATGCAAGATACTGACCACTGGTGCATTGAAACTAGGGCCCTGACAGGGATGACCTTAACCCTAGAAATCAGTTCGCAGAACGGGGAGGATGGGTGGGGCGGTAAGGAATCCATCACTACTAATGTTTCTTACAGCTATATCGTTACCGAAGGTAAGTAACTTGTTCATCTGAAAGAAACACATAGTGATAGATTCCTTACCTTAGAATAGATACCCCAGCAATACCAACCCCGGTGGTGGGCCTGCGAACCAAGATCACACCAGAAAGTCACGGAGAACAGAACGGCCAAAGAAGCCATCTCTCCGGACTTGGCTGTCCAGGCAATAATGCTTAGTAAACGTGTGCTGCGAGGCCCACGTGGCTGCCTGACAGATGTCTTGCAGGGGGACACCACGTCCCAATGCAGTAGTAGCTGCAGTAGCTCTGGTGGAGTGAGCACGCAGCCCCACTGGAGGTTCTTTTTTAGCCAAAGAGTAACAGGCTTTGATACACAAGACAACCCAGCGGGAGATAGTTCTTGTGTACCGCCCGACCTTTCTTGGTGCCAACGTAGCCAACAAAGAGCTGGTCATCCACCCGGAACTGCTGTGTGCGGTTGAGATAAAATGAGAGCGCACGTTTTGGGTCCAGATGGTGGAGCCTCTCTTCCTCTCTGGAAGGAGGCGGAAAGAAGGTGGGCACGGTAATAGTCTGCCCAATGTGAAAGGTAGTAACCACTTTTGGCAAAAAGGAAGGACGGGGCCTGAGCACAACCTTGTCCGGATGGACTGATAGGAAAGGAGGCTTACAAGAAAGAGCCTGGAGCTCACTCACTCGCCTAGCGGAGGTGATGGCCACCAGGAAGGCAGTCTTTAACGTCAAGAGACGAAGAGGACAGTTGTGAAGGGGCTCAAAGGGAGCGCACATCAAGTATGTAAGAACCAAATTCAAGTCCCACTGAGGCATCACGAAAGGAATAGGAGGAAAAAGGTGTGTAATGCCTTTGAGAAATCTATTTACAACAGGGGACTTGAAAAGAGAGGGCTGATCAGGGAGCATGAGAAAGGCCGAAATAGCAGAAAGGTAGCCCTTGATAGTGCCCAGAGCAGAGCCCTGCTGGGCCAAAGAAAGAAGGAACAGTAGTACTTCAGAAAGAGGGGCAGAAAGGGGATCCACAGCCGTTGCTGTGCACCATGCCACAAACTTGTTCCACCTGCAGGCGTATACCACTTTAGTAGAGGGACGCCTGGCTGCCAGAATGACATCACAGACTTCAGGAGGCAAGTCGAAAGGAATCAACTGCCGCCGCTCAATCTCCACGCAAAGAGGTGGAGGCTGGACAGGTTGGGTGGAGGACCGTCCCCTGCTGCTGCGACAGAAGATCCTCCCAAAGAGGCAGTCTGATCGGAGGATCGATGCTCATACTGAGTAGCTCGGGATACCATACTCTTCGAGCCCAGTCCGGGGCCACAAGGATGACTTGTGCCCGGTCGCGCCTGATCTTCTTCAGCACTCTGGGCAGAAGTGGTATAGGCGGAAAGGCGTACAACAGACCGCAACTCCACTCGCGACGAAAAGCGTCGCCGAGCGAGTGCCGCCTTGGAAATTCCAACGCGCAGAACTGATGACATTGCGCGTTCTCTTTGGTGGCGAATAGATCTAACCAAGGCTCTCCCCACTGCTGAAAGAGACCTTGCACCACCTCCGAGTGAAGACGCCATTCGTGATCGAGCATGCACCTGTGGCTGAGTTCGTCCGCCCTGGCGTTCAGAGAACCTGCCAGGTGTTGAACCACCAGGGACATGCCCTGATGTTCCAGCAATGTCCAGAGACGCAGAGCCTCCTGACAGAGGGTCCTCGACCCCACCCCGCCTTGCTTGTTGCAGTACCACATGGCGGTGGTGTTGTCTGAACACCTGCACTACTCTCCCCTTGACAGAGGGAAGGAATGCCTTCAGTGCAAGCCATATCGCCCGAAGCTCCAGAAGGTTGATTTGGAGCTTGGACTCCGCCGGAGACCAAAGGCCTCTGATCTCCGCCTCTCCCATGTGGCCGCCCCATCCCAGGAGGGACGCATCCGTCACCACTGTAAACTCCGGTTGGGGAAGGGAGAGGGATCTGCAGTCGACCCAATGCCGGTTCGTGAGCCACCACTGCATCTGTCGTGCAGTGCCCTCCGAGATCTGGACGTGATCAGACAGGTTCCCCTGATGCTGCGCACACTGGAACTTCAGGTCCCACTGCAGAGCCCGCATATGCCATCTGGCATGATCGATCAGCAGGATGCATGAGGCCCAGCAGCCTCAGAGTCACTCTGACCGAAGCCCGGGACAAGGGCTGAAAGATCGGAATCAGAGCCCGAATATCCCGGACTCGCTGTTCGGGAGGATAGACCCGAAACTGCGCCGTGTCCAGAACCGCTCCGATAAAAAGGAGCTTCTGAGAGGGAATCAGGTGCGACTTCGGCACGTTGATGGAGAACCCCAGCAAGTGCAGGAGGTCAGCCGTAGTCTGGAGGTGGGAGACGACTGCCTGGGGTGAGCCCGCCTTCAACAACCAGTCGTCGAGATAGGGGGAAAGACTGAAACCCCTGATCTGCGCAGATGAGCTGCGACCACCGCCATCACCTTCGTGAACACCCGAGAGGCGCTGGTAAGGCCAAAAGGGAGCACGGTGAACTGAAAGTGCTTGTGGCCTACCGTGAACCGCAGATAACGCCGGTGGGCTTGCAGGACTGGGATGTGGAAATAGGCATCCTGCAAGTCTAGCGCTACCATCCAGTCTTGTGGATCGAGAGCAGACAAGACCTGAGCCAGAGTGAGCATCTTGAACTTCTCTTTGCGGAGGAAGCGATTGACGTTCCGGAGGTCTAAGATAGGACGCAGGCCCTTGTCCTTCTTGGGTACCAGAAAGTAGTGGGAATAGCAACCACGACCTACTTCGTGCGTCGGAACACGCTCGATGGCCCCCTTGGCCAAGAGGGCCGCAACTTCCTGCTGAAGAAGCACCAAGTGATCCCCTGACATGCGGTGGTACTGAGGTGGTATGGCTGGAGGGGTAGTCTCGAAGGGGAGGGAGTAGCCCCTCCGGACTATCTCTAAAACCCACCTGTCCTAAGTGATGGTGCGCCAGTGGGGGAGGTGATGGCGAAGTCTGCCGCCCACTGGCGTGTGATGGGCCTGAAAGTTCAGACTAGGAAGGTTTGGAGGCAGTGGTGGCCAGGGTGGTGGTGGACTGACCCACCCGCTGGCCCCTTGGTCCGCCACGGCGGAACCCGCGTCCGCGCTGGGATGGTTGCTGCGCAGGCATGTGGCTCTGTTGCTAACGCTGCGGGGCGTCCCTTCCGGTGCCACGAAAGGAGCGAAAAGCAGAAGGCGGAGGAGGGCGGACTGCAGAGAGTCCCAAGGACTTGGCCGTAGCCCGTGAGTCCTTAAACCGCTCCAACGCGCTGTCCGCTTTGTCGCCGAAGAGGCGACGGCCATCAAAGGGCATGTCCATAAGTGTGTTTTGGACATCCCCCGAAAATCCATTGGTCCTCAACCAGGCGGGGCGGCGAACCGCCACCGTCGTTGCAATCGATCTGCCCAGTGAGTCGGCGGTGTCTAGGCCACAACGAATCATGAACTTAGCTGCGTCTCTCCCCTCTGCAACAGCCTGGGAGAGAGCTGGCCGGGCCTTCTCCGGACACTGGGGCAGCACTTGCGCCACCGTATCCCATAGAGAGTGGGAATAACGGCCCAAGAGGCATGCGGTGTTCACGGACCGCAGCGCAGAACTGGTGGAAGAAAATTTTTTCTTTCCGAACTGATCCAGTTTCTTGGATTCCCTATCCGGTGGTGCGGAAGGGAAGGCGGTCGGGGAAGCAGAGGCTTGGAAAACCAAGCTCTCGGGGGTGGGATGTTGGGAGAGGAAAATGGGGTCACCCGGAGCCAGGCGATTGCGTCAGGCCACGTTCCTATCCACAGGAGCCCCTGTGGTGGGCCTGGACCAAGTGCCCAAAAGAACGTCAGAAAGGGCTTCATTGAAGGGAAGAAGCGGCTCCGCAGAAGTAGCAGCTGGCTGAAGCACCTCTGTCAGGAGGTTAGTCCTGACGGCCACAGTAGGGAGCTCGAGGTGTAGGGCCTCGGACGCCCTACGCAACACCACAGCATAACTAGCACCCTCCTCTGTAGCCACGGTAGGAGGAGACAGCATGCCAAGGTCTGGTGAGGTATCCAGATCACTGGCGTCCCCCAACTCCTCAGCCCATTCCTGTTCAGACTCGCAAGCAGCTGCGAGAGGGTCCTCAGACCCCTCCCAGTCCTCCCCTAGCTCCTCAGGCTGTTCAACAGGCCTAAAATAAGGAGCAGGGACATGGGGATAGAAATCCCCGAGCAACGTCGAGAACGGCATCGATCGACGCCGGCTCGATGGCGCATCCACTTCAGGGATGAAACCGGGGTCGACGTCGTCCCGAGGAGCGGGCGGTGTCAGAAGTGGTGCCGGTGGGGTCGACGTCGGTGGAGGTGTTATAAGGTCAACCGGCGTCGACCGGGATCCAGGCCTGGATCCAAGGGGGTCCTGCGGCGCCGAGGCCAGAGCCGACAGCAACGCCGGGGCCGGAGCCGCCGGCGAGGAACCCCAGTCGGGACCGCGGGGCCCGAAGGCGCACCAGCGGGACCCGACGGCCCAAAGAGGCGAGCCATAGCCGACAGGAATTCCTGTATTTGGGCCGGAGTCACCGACGAACCCGGGAAGGGCGGGTAGTCCGGCGGCGACTGCATAGGCTCTGCCGGAGGCACCACCCGCACCCTCAGACGCGTCGCGCGACCGGCGAGGGGAAGTCGGAGAACGATGGCGTTTCTTCGACTTCTTGTGCTTCGCCTTACCTGACCCCGAGTGCGAAGACTTGGATCCCGAAGACCGATGGTGATGACTCCGCGCACGGTCCCTCGACCTCCCACGGGACCGGGACCTCGAACGGCGCAGAGCTGACTGCCGGGCTTCCAGCAACTTTCGGGACCGCTCCCGCAAAGACTTCGGCGCCATGGCCCAGCAGTCGGGGAACGACTTGGGGTCGTGGTCGCGCCCCAGGCAGAAAAGACACACATGGTGCGGGTCCGTCAACAACATCATACGGTGACAGTCCCCGCAGGACTTAAAACCGGGCATCCTATCTGCACCAGGAGTCGAAGACTCGATGAAAAACAGAGACAAAAAGCCTCAAAAAGTCAGTCAAAAATTGACTGGGGGTTCCTGCTCTTCCCGGATCTGCGCTTGCTGGCACGGAAAAAGAAAGAACTGACGTCAGCGCGCGTGGGCGGCGTCTAAGTAGCGCCCGCGACGTCATCTCGGCAACCACGACGCCAACAACGGACGCGGAGCCGCACGACGCCACCTACCGACGCGCAGGGATACTGCTGACGAAAACTTTCCGGATCCAGTCCGACGCCTGGGGATATTCTAAGGTAAGGAATCTATCACTATGTGTTTCTTTCAGATTAATCTGATTCTTTGAGAAGTGCCACACTGCACCTTTGTGGAAGTCGTTTTTGAGAAAGAAAAGGTGACTGGGGAAAACATTTAATGTGGGTTTGTCCCCAAAAAGTGTTTTTTCCAAGTTTAATCTTTCTCCGCCCCCATGCATTACTAAACCCTCCGTTTACAACTCGCATTTTTGCAGGGCAATTTAAAAGAGCAATAGGAGGGAGAGATGCTGGTGCTCATTAAAGCTGGGTGGGGGTGTCAATGTAAAACTAGCAGCAGACAGCATCCATTAAAGAAGCAGGAGGGATGAAGAGGGAGCAGAGGAGAGGGAGGGAGCGTCTGTCAGTAGTAAATTGTAAACAAGCAGTTGCAGATTATAGGAAAGCATGTTGTGCGTGCGATAGGAGGAAGCCATTTAAGAAAATAGTGCCCACAGACAGTAAATAAAATATGCTGCGTAACACCACAGTAAGAGGGCCAGTCCTCATGGGCGGATACAAAGAGAGACAAGGAGGTACTAAGGAGGGACTACTAAGCCTAGTGATGAATCAAAAGCCATCATTTACAAAGGACAGGAAGAGAAGCCAATTGTAAAGATGGGCGAAGCTTAATGCACATATACTGAATGTCTCGAAGAGACAGCGCAAGCGCTGCTCTAAGTGAGACCTAACAAGTTGTACAGCAGTGTGGCTACTGTGCAGCAGGTTGAAAAGTTTTAATAAAGTGTTAAGCATTTTGTTACCTTATATATAACCAAGAAGACATTATGTGCAACTGATCAACCCTATTAAAAAAAAGAACAAAAAAATAATGTCTTCTATTTTTTTTGTCCTTGCAATGCTGGCAACTTCTACCTGCCTGTTCGAATGCTGGTTTGGTGTAGTTAGGTCTCGCCTAGCGTTGCTGCGCACATGCGCAGCTCGGCGAGATTTAATGCAGATGAGTACTTTTACAAAAGGGCTTTAAGCCCCGCCCCTCATTTCCATTGGCTGGCGTCACCGTTTATGCTAAACGGTGGCCAGCCATTGGAAAAGAGCTATGTATGTTGCCTCCCTTTGGCTTTTTGGGACGGCCCACTTGGACTGGCTCGCCTGCTTTCCGTTCGTCGTAAACGTTTTCTTATCTTTATGGGGCCATGTGTTTCAAACACATGGCCCCATAAAGACAAGAGATCCGGCTGCAGCGCGGTCCTCTTTCACTTTCGGGACCGCGCTTCGCCCCCCGCGAGCTCTCCAGGCTGCTCTCTGGTACCCTCCTCCACCTGGCCTCACTTCCTCCCTGCTTCTTCCTGTCCTGCGACTGCGCTGACCGCAGCTCGGGTGTGCTTGGCATCAGCTGGAGGTAAGGCTCGGCGGTCCTCGTGCATCAGTGTTGTGGTGCAGCCTCTTAACCTTTCATCCCCTCTCTGCTCTTCAGCCTCTTCTTGCATTCCTAGCCGCTCTCGGGCTCCTCGCATTGTTTGTGGGGGCAGCTGGCAGTCTGCTCTGCTCCCTCAATTGCCGCTCGCTATAACATGGAAGAATGCCTTAAAACTCAGCGCCGAGACTGCTAGCCATCAAAGTGACGTACCGCCTAATAAACTCCTTTCCTGCTGCTCACTGACAGACGTGCAGTGCTTTACTTGGGGCGGGTCCTGCCGGTGTTATAAAAAGCACAGACATTAAAATCGCTCCCTACCCACAACACAGGCCGGAAACTGCAGTGGCCTCTGTTGTAATCTTTGGACTGCTTTACGCGTCCCGTGTGTTTACATTGGCAACACCTCTCTGACATGGGATGAGTCACATCAATAAAGTATTTCTGGCTCGCGTACATACAGTTTTAGCAGTGCGCGCGGCAGATTAGGAGCTAAAACCCGCAGGGAGTACAGCGAGGGGGTTCGGCAGTTCTCTCCCCGCACGGTGTAAAGTACAGGGACTGCGTGCAAACTGTCCCAGCCTCGCAGGAAGTACGGAAGGGACTCCGTGTTCCCGGCTCTTCCGGCCCCAGCCATGCAGTAAGTACACTAGAAGTGCAGGGGCCCCTCGCCCAGCTGTGCAGGGAGTCCAGTGAGGAGCACAGCCCAGCATTCCATTGCACAGCCATGCAGGGGCTGCAGAAGTGTTTATATGTGGGGAGTACACCGGTGACTGTAAACTATCAAAGGATGCAGAGCGGAGCGCACAGTAGGGGACTCTAGGCATTGCCACACCAAGCTCTGCATAGAAATCAGCGGGGGCCATGACACTGCATGAGACAGACCCACAGAGCTGCCCCATAGCACTATGGGAGAGGAGAAAGGCTGTGAAGAATACACAAGACTCTGCTAACAGTTATTTTTATATATTGCGCGATCTCGACCCGAAAGTATTGGGGTGCTTTATGTGAGCACCAGTTACGTTATGACACATTACTTTTTTGAAGGCACGGGGGAGATTAAGTGATTGGCCCAGAATCACAGGATGTTGAGCCGACGCCGAGACTCGACCCCGGTGCCAAAGTATGCAGCTCTGGCCGTTACGCCGCATCCTCTCCACCTCACAGTACAAGAAAGTCTTGCAAAGTAAAGTGAAAGAAAAGCTCAGATATAGGGGGCAAAAAAAACACACGTGTACGTCACAAGATGATACACAGCTCATAAAACAACACTACCCACAACACAGACCGGAAACTGCAGTGGCCTCTCCGACATGGGATGAGTCACATCAATAAAGTATTTCTGGCTCGCGTACATACAATTTTAGCAGTGCGCGCGGCAGATTAGGAGCTAAAACCTGCAGGGAGTACAGCGAGGGGGTTCGGCAGTTCTCTCCCCGCACGGTGTAAAGTATAGGGACTGCGTGCAAACTGTCCCAGCCTCGCAGGAAGTACGGAAGGGACTCCGTGTTCCCGGCTCTTCCGGCCCCAGCCCTGCAGGAAGTACACTAGAAGTGCAGGGGCCCCTCGCCCAGCTGTGCAGGGAGTCCAGTGAGGAGCACAGCCCAGCATTCGATTCCACAGCCATGCAGGGGCTGCAGAAGTGTTTATTTGCGGGGAGTACACAGGCGACTGTAAACTATCAAAGGATGCAGAGCTGAGCGCACAGTAGAGGACTCTAGGCATTGCCACCCCAAGCTCTGCATGGAAATCAGCGGGGGCCATGACACTGCATGAGACCCACAAAGCTGCCCCATAGCACTATGGGAGAGGAGAAAGGCTGTGAAGAATACACCAGGCTCTGCTCACAGTTATTTTTACATATAGCGCGATCTCGACCCGAAAGTATTGGGGTGCTTTATGTGAGCACCAGTTACGTTATGACACATTAGTTTTTTGAAGGCACGGGGGAGATTAAGTGATTTGCCCAGAATATCAGCATGTTGAGCCGACGCAGAGACTCGAACCTGGTTCCCCGGCACCAAAGTATGCAGCTCTGGCCGTTACGCTGCATCCTCTCCACCTCACAGCACTCCCCAGTCACTCAATGACACTGGGACTTCGGCTTTTCCTCCCCAGCTCTGAAGGGGGCGCAACAGGAGGTGCACAGGAACTGCACCTGCTCCTATGGTCCATAGGGTGACAATAGCAGGGGCAGCCAACTGAGGTTGCCCCCCTGCTGAATGATGAGAAAGGGTCAACCTCTTCAGTGTCCTAGATTGGCTCCCCACATCATGAAGCACTTGCCAAGTGACGTCACATCCGCGGCGGCGTAAAAGGGAAAGCCTAGCTTCGGGTAAACCATGACGATGCTGCAGCGAGATAAGCAGCGGGGCCGCAGTCACTTCTTCCAGCCCTGCACAGCCATGTAAGGAGCGCAAAGTTCTCTCCGGCGGGAACTTTCCACACCCCTCTTCCACTTGACTCCGATACCACTGGCAAACTCTAGAGGAAAGGATGACTCTGCTGGACGCTCTACCTGTGTTTGTGCCGCAGTTCTCAGGTCTCCTTTGAGGCTTGTCTTCTTTCTGTTCCCGTAATTATCTTCCCTTGTGCTCTCATAAGCACGTCCTTCTCCTCCCGCTGCCTTTCTTGCTCTTCCTTCCTGCAATGCCCTCGGTCTCTCCGAAATGAGCAGCTCTGGCTTGTTTTAATCTGTGAACAATGTTGCAACTCTTCTATTCCCACATTTATTTCACTCATACGTGCACATACCCACAATTGGAGGCATGTTGAGCTTTAGTACAACAAACAATCTGGGGTATCGCTTCTATTGGTGCACCAGGTGAAGTTGCACCAGGGCCCAGCGGCCTTAGGGGCCCACTGAACCCTGTTATTACTGTATTTTATAATTCAATCTAGCAGCCATGGGGGGCATTTCCTTTTTTGTACTAGGGCCCATGGCACACTGCATAAGCTACTGCAAACAATGCACTTACTTAAAAAATATTAGCACTTTAGTTCCTGCACAGGCTGCTGTTTAAGCTTTGCTAGGAAATCTCATTCCTTTGAAAACTCCTTAGTGGCCAAAATGATTGGACACGCTGCTGTGAAGGAAGGCATGGAGAGCCAATCAAAAAGAGACCGACTAAGTTATTTTGTATCTTAAAAAGCATTGGACAGACAGAAAAATAGAGGTTGTGTGCCAATATAATTAAAACAAGCATTTGCAATGCAATAGGTCTCGCATTTGCAAAGTTTGAGCTATTGGCATTGTAAATGACAAACCTTTTATCTATGTGTTGGTTTTGAAAACAGATAAATAAAAGGCATTGTCATTTACAATGCCAATAGCTTAAGCTCTCGCAAATGCGAGACCTATTGCATTGCAAATGCTTGTTTTTTTGTTATTACGGGGCGGCGGGGACAAAAACAACTAGAGGGTGGAGGTTGGGAAATGATTTGTACCTGAATAAAAACACGAGCAGCAGGCGAACACTACGGGAGAATTTACAGATGCCAGACTGAGGTGGTGCTGAGTGATGCTGCGGTGGTAAAGTGCAAATTGAGAACTCCAAGTCTGTTTTATTAGTGCCAGAACACAAATGCTATGATTTACGAACAATTCGTGAAAAGTTACGCTTGCACGGAAGCCTGAATGTTGTAAAATTATTCTTTTTTTTTTTTTTAAAGTGGGTCAAAAGACAAATCCTATAAAAACTAAAACTTTCACAGAGTATGTGCAGAGTGACTGGGCAACACACACAGAGGGCCAAATAAAATCCAGTCAGGGAAGAGGGCTTATTTCTGCGGCGTTTTGTATATACTGAGCAGCACAGGCATGTTAACTCTCCTCAGAGATCGCACACTTTCTATGCTCCTGGGAGTTTTTAAAGTAGCATGACCATGTGTGATACCCCACTGCAGCAGCACCCATGTGGTGTGGGCCAGTCAACACACCGGCAAAGGTTCACTGACTAATTGAAAAGCAGACCGGCCAAGACTATATAATAAATAGCGCATGCACAATCAGAGTGCACCAACACAGTCCTGTATCGCACTAGATCTGGCCCATTAAAAGCACAACCACACCTCTCCTAAAAAAGCTGTGCATTGGCAGGCAGCACAGCAGAGAAATGCCGGTCACATGGGCCTCGGTAGAGCGCTAAACATGGTCCAGAGTTAGTACCATCAGGAGAGCCTGTGTCTCCAAGGAATCGTACCTTCACGTTGATATCATCAGGCTGGTGTTAGGACAGAGCTAAGTGAATGGCCCACGCGGTACTGGTGGCAATGGCTATCCTAGCTATACGATATTAGCACATATAAATGTAATACAATATAATCAGTATCTCCTAAACCCCATTGTAAACATTTGTGTCTTTAAATCCTAGTGCTCAGAAGTGTGACATGCCTAATGCTAACCACTGTCACTGTACAGCATCGGGACCATATATTTCTGTCACCACCGCACACGGTTTTTAGCAGTAGCGGCATATTTAAGATCCAGACAGACAAAGGCTAGGAGAACACGTTTTAATTGGTCTCTAATGCAATGTGCTATCTAAGCATGTTAAGTTCACATAAGTCCTGTGGACTTATGCACAGAAGTGGTCAATTATATACTGCAGCTTCCACTTGAACCCACCACTGATATAAGGACAAATTACTCTGGCGCCCAAGGTTGGCTGCATCCGCGTCCAGCCTGTGAATCTCTTAGATGGTCCCTGAAAGTGCTGCGGTGTCTGTGCCAGCGCACAGGACGTCCGCCTCCCCTTTAAGCCAGGGCTGTATAGTATGTATTTGCTTGCTGAAACTGTTCGGTTTTAGGGCATGGGGGGCACACCTGTTGTTGGAACTTGATAGAAAGCTTAGTTATATACTTTCAGAGCCTGGAATTCTTGTAAAGCTCACGTCTTGAGTGAAGATCACTGAATTGCTGCATACTGGTTCAAAATGGCCGTCCCAAGTATGCGTGTCTTTCTGTATGTCCCAGTCATGAAGTTAATGCTCTAGCACTTTTTTCACTTGTGTTCTGAGAGCTCCCGATATGCTGATTTAGAAAAGGCAAAGACCACCAGATGAGCATGTTTCGCTCGAACTAGCAGAGAATAAATCAAAATAAATGTTGAAACAGAAACAAAATATCAAATGCATGCCTATGCTAAGTTTATTAGCAGTACAGCTGGGAGCTACGCCAAAGACACTATCAGCTGGGAGCAGCGGCAAAGACACAAGCTGAAGAAGCTGGGAACTGCGCCGTCGGAAACCAACTAATAAAAAACAAGATAAGCGCAAAGCATGTTGTCGTCAAGAATCTAGCAGCGGCAAGCCACCCAAAAAAAAACAAGGAAAAAAAAAGCTCACAGAGTCTGATAACAGTAAGAGTAACAGCACAAGTAACTGGGACAGTCCTCACAGGAGGTTACAAAAGACCAAAAGGTGGGATTATTAAGCATATCGACCAAACCAAAGCAATCATTTAGTAAGGGCAGTAACAGGAACCAATGAAAAAGATGGGAGGTGCTTGAAGCCCCCATTGTAGGTGCCCTATTAGCGTTGGGAAGGGTTTTTAATGGCCCAGATGTTGAATCTAAAAAATAAAAAAAGCAGCGCGAAAGTTTCGTTTAATTAAGCGGGAATGGGGTGGAAGCAGCACGGTGGGCACAAGTGGGAAAAAGCAACAAGGAGGGCAAGGGTCAGAAGCAATAGACGGCGGGGGTGGTGGAAGCAACACAAAGGAGGAGGGTTAGCAAAGCAAAAGGGATTGCCAAACGGAGTTGAAACAACGCAGAAGTATGGGAAACAGGCAGCGATGACTGGTATTATTTCAATTTAATTTGGAAGAAATAAAATTCTGCAAGGTTCCCGATTTGAAGCATGGATAGTGACAGGACAATTTTCTTTTAGAGCAGGCACAATGACTTAAGTCCCAAAATTTACAGGAAGCATAGACAGCGATGTGAGCTGGCACACAGAAAGAAGGTACAGGGGTGTTACATAAAGAGAATGGCAGTACCCATTGCCCAGGCAGCCTTCAAATAATGTGTCAACAGAATCACAGAAGATTATTCACTCTAAGTGCCCATTTCCCTGTTACAGTCAATGAAGGATGGCACTGCACATGCAACGGAACCAGGTCCGCAGGATACAACTAGTTTTGCGAGAACACATTGCTTGCCACAGGAACTCCAAATTACTGCATGAGGCACAATGTGTGCAGAAGCCCTGTATCATCTTACAGGATCCTGTGCTGTGTCCAAATAGGGGAACGGCAAAAGAGCTACAGCAAAGAGGGAAGAAAAAGAACAGAAAATGTTTAGGTGAGAAAAGTGAAAAGGGGAACAGAGCAGGGCTGGGAAGTAAAGAGGGTGGCAGAGCAGGGGTGGGATGGAGAAAAGAAGGGAGAAGAGCACAGGGGTGGAAGGGGGAAATAGAGCAAAGGTTTGGGGGGAGAAGAAAGAGTGCAAGGGCGAGAGAAGGAAGAGTGCAAGAGGAGGAAGAGGGCAAGAGGAGGAAGAGGGCAAGAGGAGGAAGCGTGCAAGGGCAAGAAGAGGAAGCGTGCAAGGGCAAGAGAAGGAAGCATGCAAGGGCAAGAGAAGGAAGGAAGCGTGCAGGTAGGGAAGGAAAGAAGGAAGCGTGTAAACGTGGAGACAAGGTAGACCGCAAGGGTGGGAAAGAAACAGATGGCAAACGGGAAGTAGGTAGAGTCCAAGGGAGGGGGTAAGAAGCCGCATAATGCAGCCTTCCCCTGCCGCATGATTCCAGTGACCCTGCAAATACCTTTGTTCGGTCAGTGAAGACTAAATTCAGTTAATAGCTGAACAAAAGAAATAGGATTGTGTTATTATGAAGTCAACACGAAATAAAAAAATAAATAAAAATGATAAGGCTGGTCTGATCTTCATGAGACAGGACTCACTCAAAGAAGAACAACACCGAGATATAAAGCTGGGTGATAAGCTCCCAAGAATAAAGGCGGCCTGACGGTAAGGACCCGCTCATGGAGCCAGGCATGTTTCATGTAAACCAACAGCTTTAAAATAAGTTTTGCTTAGGTGCCGTTGTGCGACACTATTTAAGCCTTGAAAACAGTTTTATAACATCCGCCAACACGGTCATAAAGCCCGAACAGATTAATGGAAGTGAGCCAGCGGGTTTAGAGTAGAAGAAATGAAATACGAAAGGTCTTGTGATTTTAAAGAAACAATTTCTGTGACCTTAACTAAGAATGCAGCGCCACACGGACCGCAGCTGATCGGGCAGATTACCTTGCAAACAAGAAATATTTAAAATAGGGCGGTAGTGCAATCGTTGGCTGACATTACAAAAAGAGGCAGGGAAGAGAGACATCCCAAAAGTTGAACATTGTAGTCCTCCTTCAGTCTCAGAAGATACAAGGTCTTGGAGGGATTAAACTGTGCTGCCCGAAGGCACGAGTGGTATCGAGAACAGGAAGACGCGAAGCAGCAAACTTCCAGCATGGAAAACAAGCATTTGCAATGCAATAGGTCTCGCATTTACGCGAGTTTAAGCTATTGGCATTGTAAATGACAATGCGTTTTATTTAGGTTTTAAAAACGAAAATAAAACGCATTGTCATTTACAATGTCAATAGCTCAAATGCGAGACCTATTGCATTTCAAATGCTCGTTTGGCAGCTGCAGCCTGGTCTGTGAAGTGTTGTGCGCGGTTATAAGAGTTTTTTTTTCTTCGGGTAGTGGGTGGGAGCTACTTTTGCCCAGAATCCCGTGCTTTTCACAGGAACAAAACAGCCAGCTGCCTGCTCTGAGCTGAGCGTGCTGCAAAATGAAGTAACTAACAACTTTCCTTCAGGAAGCGGGCGAGAGCGCCCTTGGAAGTCAATGGGGGAGGGAGTTAAGGATATTAGACATCGTGGGACGTCTGAAATGTGATGGCAGGCGCAATAGTGATAACGAAACGAATGCCATTGCAGCTGGTTTCGTTCTTGCAATGTCTGATGATACATAGGGTATCTGATTCGTTCTGTGCTGATTCCTCAGACTCTGGGACCTGCCCAGAATAAACCCCTGTGTCAGCCCGATCTATAGTGCACTACTGGCCTGGTGCTGCAGCGCGTCAACACAGCGGACATAAGGTGAGTTTGAGAGTCAGACGAAAACCAGAACCTGTTTCTGCCTCCTATTCCGCTGTTGATCTCGAACTGCCGGCAATTACCATTCATAGACCTGACAACTCGATGTGGCGCAGCGGCCTGAGCTGCTGACTCGAGTGCTGGGGATCCCGGTTCGAGTCTCGGCGGCGCAGCATCCTGCTAAAATCTATACTTTGAAGCCTCAATCTGGAAGGGGATGTTTCGTAAGAGTCTGTGGCTGGGTAGAAGTTGCTTTGTTTAGCTAAATACCACCGGTGTTGAGATGGCGCGGACATATCCGTGTCTGAATGAATTGCCTGCTCCCGTTTGCGGATGGACGTTTTTTTCTGCAAAACCTGACCGCAATGAGACTTCACTACTCGTTCAAGATGGCCACCACCTTCAAACTGCACCGGGAAGTGTCAATGTGTTAGTTTTAACCCGAACGTCTTCTGTTTAATGAGTACGTTGTATTGAAAGACAAAGAAACTACAGTAAAGAACGTTTGAGGAGGTAATGCCGTGGATTTATTACGGTTCTGCATATTTTTATTTCGGAGTGGAAGAGGAGCCACTTTCAGCAGAGGCATATTCTCCACATGCACACGTGAGTGGAGAGCAGCGCAGAAATGTCAAGTGGTGAGGAATTCACTTACGTGACGGGCGAAAAGCAAAGTGGCTGCAGCTGAAGTCATGATGCTCCGGAAACAGGAAAAAGAGTACTCCGGAACAAGAGAGGAAGAATGAAAGTGGAAGGTAACTGTAGTTGGTCGGTGCTGCTCTTAGAAAAACGGAAGTGAGGTAACGCTGCTTTAACCATTTAGCAAGCAGCAAAGAAGAGCGACTGATGGATTGAACCAATGGGAAGGCAGCAGGCGGGACATAAGTCCTTTTCCCCTACTACAGGTCATCCTGACAGCGCATGCGTGCTCTAGGCTCGACCTAAAAACTGCACGGCTGGCCCTTGTCCAGATGGCAGGCAGGAAGGGCCGCGTTAACCCAATCTCTCCTGAGGCTTAGACAGCGTTCTCTAGTGCGCACTATATCAGTCTGAGAGATTTACCTTAAAGAAAGTCATTACTAGGCTTTATTTATTTGGCTGGTCATCAAAACTTTGCAACGTTTGAATTAAACATTGCTTTAATGTCGATCCCAAACACTGAATGCAAGTGCACTTTTCACAGAGCATGGTGGCGTAATTACAAAAACATGGCCTAGCACTCACATGAGTGTGCACTCAAATCCGTAGTTTATTCTAACTTGAAGAAGGAAGCAGATGGGGCGCCCTCATTCATTCCTTCTAGCAGTGTAATCAAATCTGGCCAATGAACAATGGCCGACCAGGAGGAACCGTAAACGCATTGGATAGTCAACCAAAATGAACAATGAGTGAAATCGCATGGGAGGGAACCAAGCACACAAAGGAGGGACAATTACAACCAATGCACCAATCTAAAGCAGCATTTTCAATTTGCACAACTAAGAACAAATGGCAATTGATGTGTGTGATTAAAGCCCATATTGTACATAGAGCATGTCTGGTAGACAGCGAATGCACGCTGCCTAGGGCAATGATTGGTTTGCTATAAAATCATCCCCGCCTAGCCTACTGAAGTTTGATGGCACCTTTTAATCACCCATCATTGGAAAACCATAATCAAACCAGATGTAATTGTACTGTGCCTCACACAGAACGTCCTTCAATCAGAATCTGGATTACCTCTCAGATGAAACATTAGTAAAAATGACATCAATTGTAAGAAAGGAGAGTGCTCCTGACATCAGCTGTAAAAGTTAACAAATACCTGCCAACTGGTAGGAATGAACCACATTGCTTCACAAGTCAAGAAGAATCAATCGAACAGACTATTTGCTTAAAAAAATACAGCAGGACAACAAGGAAAGTAAAGATTTTGTTTTTTAAATCAACACCTCAGGGAAGTGAGAAGAGACAGCCAGCCCTGATGAAGAGAGATGTCAAAATGTGTTCATGCTGCTTCTGAATAATCACAGTTTCTTGTGACAAACAACTTTCAAGGTTTAACCACAAAAGGAATCCTGCCACAGACTTCATTTTACTCAAAACTTTGTAAAGCCATGTAAAGGACTGTGCTTCTACAGAGTACCCCTTGATTTAAGTGGTGAAGGGCCCATCCAAGTGGATAAACTGAAAAAAAAGAATCTTATTTTAAACTTAATTCTGGTTTAAGTCACTACACTGATCCTTTTAGCGAAGTACACCTGCTTACCTTTTCGGTCTGTACATCGTAGCTTGAAGCGGTTTTGTTAAACATGTGATCCCACCAGTGGAATGTGAACTGTTCTGCAGCATTGTGACCGACCTACACAAAGAAAACATGAAACAGAGAAAATGGGACATCACAAGTTCTCAAATGCACACTCAAACATCTCCAAAAGGGCAATACAAATAATTGTCTTTTCAGAACATCCAAGAGCTGAATCACCACTACCTCTGATCTAACCTAGGTAAGGTATCTTTGCTCTATAAAAGAGCATCTCCTCCATTACAATCATCCTCACCCATTTTCAATTCATCCATTTTCAATTGTATGATCCTAGACTACTAGGAGTCGACCTCATGCATGAAACAAACCTACCAGTTAAAATTTCCTTATGCTCAACCAACATCAAATATGATACATTACAGAAACAAAATACAAAACAGGTAACAAAACTCCCAAAAAGCTCCGTTTCAATCTCACTTATTGTTCACTTTTTGGTGCGCGATTTGCATCTGGATTTAATAGATCTGAAGAGACAGCCACGCTTCTACTACAAAATCTTTTGAATGGTTTTGAGACAACAGAGTGAGATGTCCACTGGAAAAGGTCCTATTTCCTTCTGGAGATGCTAGGATTCATGCCAAGGACTTTAAAATTCACATGACTTGGTTTTCTCTAGATCAAGAACTCAGATGGTGACAAAGGAACCCTAGACATTGCAACCTCTATTTTCGAATTGAACATGCCTGAGCAACATACCTCTTGAAAAAGTCTTCTGCACTGCACAGAGTGCAGAGAAGTTATAAGGTTCATAGTACACAAAGTTGTCTCAAGGGAGGGGAAAGCTACGTGGTAGGGGCTATTGATTGCACAGAGCAGGCGTGGAGGCCATGTGAAATTAATAGGCTTATTTGCATCTAAGTGTAGATGTTTTAGGAGAATTTATCAAATTCAATCATATTGTTGTAATATGCGTTTTAGTATTTTCCGAAATTCCTATGGTTTCTGAATGGATGAAGGTCCCAGCACTGAATATAAAAAATAATTAGATTGCTTAACTCCATCTACACTACGGGTCTACAGTACAACTTGCTCAATCAGCAAACTACTAACTTACTTTCCGCAAACATGGCCCCTCAGTTGATGGTGAAGTGTCCATGGAGTGATGGAAGAAGAAAAAAAAAAAATAATCACACTTAAAAACAGGTCTGGTCTACCACTGAATATGTGGTATTCATAGAATGTAGTATCAGATCAGATCTCTCACCTTTTCCTACAAGATCGCAGACAAACTCTCCTCTGTATGAAGAATAGAATCCAGCTGTATTCTGTGAGACTACTACTACGTGCACTTTGTAGTGCTCTTAGAATTTGCCACCAGGAAAAATATATCTTGACCATCCGGGGAGAGGATGTGGCATTCCGGCTAGAGCAGTCGACCTCGACGCTGGGGAACCTGGTTTTGAGTCTCGGCAGGGATGTTCAACATCCTGCGTTTCTGGGCAAATCACTTAATCTCCACGTGCCTAACAATTTTTTTAAATTTTTTTTTTTTAAATGGAATGTGTATCTGTAATTCAACTGGTGCTCATGTAAAGCGCTCCGATACACTTCGGGTCAAGTTTGCGCGATATAAAACTCAGGAAAAAACAAATACTAAAATCTCGGGCGGCATATGAATCATATGGAAGACAACAGGTTTCCTATCCTGCTCACCAGGCAGCCCTATATTTCGTTCCTACACTCTTCCCAGTTTGAGGTAATCCACCTAACCAAGTAACAGTCTACAATCTGAGTTGCTCTTTTACTCGTGACGATGTAGTTAATGACAACATAAAAAAAATACATTTCCTAATTAGATTACAATAGTTAACTGACTACAACTGGCCAGTCAACATTTTGTGATGAACACTACAATACTAAGTACTACTGCAGAATTGTTTTTTCCACAAAAAACATAGCTTACCCCAGCTTTGCCACTTTTTATTTTCACCTTGATGGCCTGGGATATTCCATTTTCTTTTTGCCCAAGCCTTGGCCTGATGTAAGTAAACAAAAATAAGCATGAAAAACATGATTAACAAAATGTGCCTCTGATCAGACTAAACCCAAAGCAGGTATTGATAGGACCACAAGAACATTAAATGTGAAACGAAGCAACAGCTGAATGAAAGCATTTCTAGTACTAACCTGTACATGACGGGAAACTGGTGCACGACTAGTATTTCAAAAGGGCTGTTTTTTTGTTGGTCGACAGGGAATTTATCATGGTTACTTAAAGAAAGATCTATACCAGTCTCTTGACCTGCTTTCGATTGCTCTCAGAAGCGTTCCTTCAGCCCAGTCAATCACTCTCACTACCCAGGTATGATCTGGGTAATACTATTTGGCAACACAATGTCATCGGGGTCGGGTGAGGAGAGGGCAGTTGTTTGGTGCACTGAGGGCCCATAAGGAACAATCGAATGAGGAACGAGGCAGAAGAGCCTCTTGGATGTAAGAGGCACTCCATCAGGCACAAGCAGATCAGAGTAACACCAAGATAATCCGGGCACAACGTCTGGTGATACGAGTCGCACCAGACAATTCCGGTCTCACACAACGCAGTCTCGCAAACTCCGTACCTCCCTGGAAATGAGGCACAACGTCTGGTGCGTGTTGATACGGGTCACAACTGACAATACTGGTCACACACAGACGAAGTTCAGCAGTGCCACATGCAGTAGAATGAGGCCCTACTATGGCTATGCCCTCACTTCCGAGGGTCGCAACCTGTGAAATCAGACACCGCACGCAATGCGCATGCAGTCGCTGTGTCGCATAAGAGAGATGAGGCACAATCGACGAAGCGAGCCACGCTGCATCCCGCATACCGTGAATCAGCTCAACACCACAAAGATGCTTATGCGTGTTGAGGTCCCAACGATGCAGGGGCCCCACTCCTTAGATGTGGGTAATACTTTGAGCTCTGCACAAGGCAATCCAGTCTCCAAGCACAAATCTTAGTTCCATGCTCACGCTGAGCCACCAGTTGGGATCCAGCAGACGATGTGAGCACTCAAGAGGGCACAGCTCTCCAGGTGTCACAAGTAGACGGTGGGTGTCCCTCGCGGGAGGTCTTTGATGCCCATGAGACCTCCACAAGAGAACAGGGGGCAAGCCAACAAGCCCCTGGAGAGCACACTTCAGTGTGCCACAGCAGCAGGTAGTCAGGTCAGCCACTATTAAGGAAGGGTGGACGGTCCCTTCCATACAGATGCCTCTGGCAGAGTGCACCACGCATTTCCCGGTTCTCCGGCCCCACATCCCTACAAGTGTATCTCTCCCGTGCTGAAGTATGGCACCAGTAGTTATACTGTAGTGTGCCTTGCAAGTTGTGGGTGGTTGAGAGGGTTTCCCTTTGAACCACAGATGTCTCCCCTAAATTTCAGTCCTGTCTGCCGTGAGGCCTTTGAATGCAGATCTTAATCTTTAGTGGTGCCATGATCTGACTCCCAGAGGCTAAGTGTAAAAACTTCTCCCTCCAATCCATCCAGCCAGGTTCTAAAATGACAGAGGTCTGTCGTTCCAGTTGCATGCCCAATGTTTATAGCTGGCGCTGGGAAATGTTATGTTATTTTTTATTTTATAGCGCGCACAGATACTCCAATGAGTGTCCCGGCGCGAGCCAAGAGGGGTAGATAAGGATGCACTAGGCAAAGAGAAAAGTTTTCAGGTTTTTCTTGAAGACCCTAGGGTCTTAAATACTGCGTAACGCAAGAGGCAGTGCGTTCCAGGCCAGGGCAGCTTTCAAGGCAAGAGAGCTGCCACCTAGCCTTTGTCGTTTGAAGCGGGGAACCTGGGCTAGAAGTTGAGATGTGGAGCGCATATGTCTCATAGGGGCATAGAAGGAGAACCGCTTCTGTAGATAGGAAGGGCCTAGGCCATGGAGGGCGCGATGGGCAATGACTAGGGATTTAAATTTGACCCGTTCTGCCACGGGAAGCCAGTGCAGTGAGCGAAGGTGTTGTCTCACTCTGCTTCTAATAGGGATGTCAAGAAGAAGCCTGGCTGCCGCATTTTGGACCACCTGCAGCTTATTCAACAGGTAGCCAGGGATGCCAACATACAGCGCGTTGGCATAATCTAGCCAGGATAGGATAAGAGCACGGATAACAGTTTCTTTCGCAGCCCTAGGAAGGAGGGGAAGAAATTTACTGAGGGTTTTGAGTAGCCCAAAGCAGTTAACGGCAAGCTTCTTGACCAGAGTGGAAAATGATAGGTTCTCCTCGAACCAAACCCCCAGGTTCTTAGCGGGTTTCCCTATTGAAGAGGGCATGGGGAACGCAGATGGCCAGATCGTATCTCTAAAGTTAGGAGGGAATTTTCCGTAAAGGAGTGTCTCAGACTTCTCTTCGTTGCACTTAAGTTGAACAGCGGCTAGCCACTTAAATAGAGAAGTCAAACAGTTTTTTGCGGAGCAGACGGAGTCCACGCTTTTACCCCATGTGAAAAGGAGCTGGGTGTCATCCGTGTAGGCAATGATTTTAGCCCCCCCAAGTCCTCAGCTAGTTGGACCAATGGGGTAACGTAGATATTAAAAAGAAGGGGGCCAAGGGAAGATCCCTGGGGGACGCCTGTGGCCACTGTGAGGGGATGAAGAGGACTGCGGAAGCCAGACCTGTTGCATCCGCCCTTCCAGAAAGGACCTAAGCCAGCCCCAAGCAGTGCTAGAAACACCAATCTCGGCAAGTCAAGTGAGCAGCAGTGAGTGTGGAACCGTGTCGAACGACGCCGACAGGTCAAGCAGAATCAATGCTGCCCTCCCGCCGGCGTCCAGACACTCCCGAATGGCTTCCGAGATTTCCACCAGGGCTGACTCGGTGCTATAAGAAGCCCTAAACCCTGACTGGGCCGGATGCAAGAGGCCAGAGTTTTCGATGAACTCTGAGTTGTTTGGTGACCACCTTTTCGCACACCTTAGCCAGACTAGGCAGAAGGGAAATGGGACAGTAGTTCCCAGGGCTGAGAGGATCAAGAGAAGGCTTTAATAGGGGAAGAATCTTGGCCTGCTTCCAGACTTCTGGGACCCGGGCCTCCTGGAGGGACATATTAATGATGCTATTGACTTCAAAGTTGATAGTCTCTGCAGCAGCTGCCAGCAATCTGGCTGCACAGGGGTCAGATGGAGAGCCGGATTTCAAGCCCTTCAGGATTTTAAGAGATGGGAGTAAAGGCAGGCAGGGAGTGAGTAGGACAGGCTGGTGGATGCACCAGCGGCAGGGAACCAGCTGTAGCCCCGCTGCAGGAGGTAAAAGCCGCCTGAATAGTGCAGATTTTGTCCATGAAGAAGCTAGCGAGCTTATCACAACAGGCCTCTGTGGATGGAGACGTACTCGCTTGGGCTGTGGGGGCCATGAAGCTCTGGACAATAGCAAAAATTTCCTTAGTGTTGTTTTTAGCAAGGTCAATACGGCCCGAATAGTACAGACTTTTTGCCTGGGCTATGGCGGAGTAGTAGGTTTTTTTGTTTTAGTCTAAGCTTATGCTTAGCCAAAGGTCAGTAATCACTGCGCCTCCAATCCCGCTCTAGTTTCTTGCACTCATGTTTTAGCGCTTTCAAGTCAGGCGTGAACCATGGTTTGGAGGGTGACTCCCTAGAAAGCCTGAGGGGGGGGGGGGGCGCGAGGATAACGTGTTCATAGTATTTGAAATCCAACTCGTGAACCCAGCGAGTCCCCCCCTCAAGATCCCCAGGAAGAACGGGCCTAGAGACCTCCAGGGCCTGACTAAGCGCCATCGGGTCAATTTTGCTGTCGCATCGTACTGGGGGGTCAGCGTTGGTTACCACCCAGGAGAAATAGGTTAAAAAGTGGTCAGACCAGGGAACCGGGAAGGGATCTTTCGCCCAGATGGGAAAATTAGAGCAGATTGGATCGAGGGTATGACCCACTTGGTGAGTAGGGAGGCTAATCCACTGAGTGAGCTGGGCAAGATGTAAAAATGTCAAAAAAAATCCAATGTGTACCTAGAATCAGCCTGGTCAAGGTGGATGTTAAGATCACCTAGAACCATGTAGTGGGAGAAGCGAAGAGCTCGGGGGACAACAGTATCACCCCATGCATTAAGAAAGGCCCTAGCTGGACCGGGGGGCCTATAAATCAAGGAGCCTCCCAAGGTAAAATGAGCCGAGAAGCGGATGCTAAAATCCAGGGCTTCGCAGTCCCCCCCATGAGCTGGCATCACCCCTATGGAGGTCCCACTTATTCTTATATATGATAGCCACCCCACCCCCCTACCCTCTGGGCGGTCCCCTCTAGAGATCCTATAGCCATCGGGAATGGCCAGTGCAACAATAGGATCAGACGTGGCAACTAGCCAGGTCTCTGTGATGAACAGGAGGGCCACTGGTTTATCCGCAAGGAGGTCAAAGACGTCAAGATGGTGTTTTTGAGTGATCGTGCATTAATCATAGCAGCAAGAATTGGGGTAATCGAGTGGGACAACTGGAAATGACACTGGTTTGGGCTGAATTAACCAGGCCTAAACCCAACCTAAAATCACACGTTGGGCAGATGGCCTCCTGGCAAGTAAGCACATCCCAGTTACTATGATGGGAGCATGGTTGGGGGCGGAGTGTCTGCAAATGCTCGCTGGTATAGCGCAACCTACCCTCTGGAAGGGGAACCCGACGGGCAGAATGACTGGCGCTGGCTGCTTCCGGGACGCTGACGGGTGCAGACGGGCTTGCCTTAGGCGCGCCAGCGGCGCATCCACGCCGCGCGCATTCTTATAGGAGCTCGACTCTGACGACTAGAGTGCGCACTGACCAAAGATGGTGCCTCTAGTTGTCGAGGAGAGGAATGAGGAAGTGACTGCCGGTGCGGACTCCTGGTCAGTAAAATCACGAAATGCCTAAGCCCCTAACATCAGATTCAAGTTGAACAGTAGAATTCCCCCTCAAAATTCATCAAAGTGCAATTCCCCTTTTAAAATTCATCAAGGATAAAACAGATTAAAAGCCGCTAACGGTGAGCATGTGCAAATGAGCCATATTACACCGCAATCCTCCTCTCAAGGCACTGGCAAGTGCGCATTCTTATAGGAGCTCGACTGACGACTAGAGTGCGCACTGACCAAAGAAATGCACAGAGGTGCTCCCCCAGCCTCCATTTTGGGATGGAGTCAAACTAAAAGGCACACAAAGTTTTAGAGCAGAGAAATGCCCACTTTCTAGAAGTAAACATTAATGGGGCACATCTCTCGCGCACCCGTCCGTCACACTGCAGTGTGGGAAAACATCCCTCTCTTTTAATTCATTTACTCTTCAATCATCCCGTTTCATCACTTGATGCCAATGTTAATACCACTCCTTAATCCATACTTTTCCAAACTTATTGAAGCACTGATGATGCAGTGCGACGGACGGGTGCACGAGAGATGTGCCCCATTAATGTTTACTTTGGTATGAGCTGTGATCAGGGGCGTTTCACAGAGTCTGATCGCACGCACTAACAGATGACGTTTTTTCGAACACAGAATCTATATTAAGGGAAGGAGTGCATTCTTATAATATTTCCTCACTTTCTAGAAGTGGCATTTCTCAACTAATAATGACAAATGCACCTTCACCACAGGAGAGGATTTGTCATTGTGAATCCAATAATAGGAAACAGTATGAGGCTGCTCCACTGCAATCCACTATTGCAGCCTGAAGTAATTTCAACCATTTCTCATGTTAGCCTATGGGAAGAGTAAACCTTGTAGGTAGTGAAAACACACGCGTATTCTACGCAGCCTGGGCAGGGTACACGTGTACCTGCCCTGCCTTTAAGCCTATCACTTGCTTCACCCTTCAGGACTTATCCTAGGAGTGCTCTAGTGGTAGAGAAAGGTCTCCTCAGAATTGGCTAGTGATTTAGAAAGGCCAGCCTGATCATAAGCGCAATTGCGCACACACAGACTTTCAATAGCAGGCTGGACACATGTTTAAAAACACTATCGGTGCAATTGTGCACACACAGGTCTGCAATAGCAGGCTTGTTTAAAAACGTTAGTTAACAGAGAATCAGCAACACCCCAGTGGTGTCCCATGGGAAGAGCAGACATCCTAGGTAGGGAAAACCCACATGTGGGTTCTTCACTACCGGGGTAGAGAACACTCATGTGTACCTGCCATGCCTTTCACCTACCACGTGCTTCACCCCGCAGTATTTACCCTAGGGGTGCTCTAGTGGTAGTGAAAGGCCCACTCAGGGGTGGCCAACGAGTGAGAAAGGCCAACCTGTAAATGATACATGTTTGACAGGCAACTCTGGTGGGTGGCACAATCAGTGCTGTGTCCCACTACTAACCAGTGCAGTACCTGCCCTGGGTATGTGGTGTAGCTTTTTATAGGGCGCTCACAGGTACAACACCTTAACCAATCAAGTAAGCACCCATTCCTGGCATGTGTAGGAAGGGCGCACGCGGGTTCCCACTGCATTACAGTGCTAAAGTACCCAGAATCCTAAGGCCACAAAACGAAAGTCCGCAAAAACCAGAAGGAAAGAAAAAGCTAAAAGGTTTTAGGGAAATCTCCTAAGAAGGGCCATGTCCAACACCACACTATTGCAGCAAACCATACTCTTGTTTGCAGCTTTAGCTTGCTAAACATCTGAGAGCAACATTCTGCAAAAACGTAAAGGGGCAAACTTGTGAAATCCTACAACTGCAGAGGCAACTGATCCTGAACTCTTGTTCGAACCAAATGAAGTCCACCCTTGCCTCCACCCACCTCTTACCAGAACAGTGAGGTTTGCTTGGTCTACCTCAGAGTAAGCAATACGAATTCTCACATAAAAATTGATGTTTTGTAACTATTTGTCACTGTGCTGCACCAATGTTTTTCCAAACACATGAAAAATAAATATTACTACTAAAACAAATAACCATACCTTCTTTCCAGCCTTGATTCTGCATAAGCTGCTCTGCAAACTTCATCCCCTTACTCTTGCTTCCCCAGTGGCCACTCATAACGGAAAATCAGTTGTTCAAGATATTCTTTGAGGAAACACCCAAAACCTTCTGTTTTACAATAGGTGCATTCACATTCCCCTATTGTTAAAATCGATCTGAAAAAAAAATTACACAAAAAGTCAAGCATCAAGTACTGATGGTTCAATAAGTCCGGTTTTCACAGAAAGTAGTATGTGCCATTGACAGCAGGCATCAAAGGCAAAGGAAACATGCTCCACTGCCCATCACTCACTGTCCCTACCTGCTCCGATAAAGGAACCCCGGACTAATCCTGTTCTTGATCAGTCTAGAAGAGGATGATTGCTTTGATAAGTATACTGCCCTGGCATCACATCATAAGAAGTCCACTCATTTTGCTGTTTTTCTTTCAAACGTGTGTGAATATGTAATCATATTCATCTACATTCTATACCTCGCAGAGTAATGTACTCCTATATTGATTAAAAAGTCGTAAATGAAGTTCATAAAACTTAACAGTGCCAGAAATAATTAGCAAACATGTCTCAGAAATCAGAGAAGAAAACATAGCAAGAAAAGTGTGATTGCTAGGGGTTTGTTCATCTAGCATTACCCAACATTATGTGCTTTTGAGTGCCGATGTAAATTCCACCATTTCCAAAAATATGGTGCATATCCCTGCCTAAACAGATCAGTGCTTGCCATTAGATGAGGACGTTTATAATGCATGCCATCGGCATGTTAGCATTCTTTACTGATCTTGGGAGGTAACTGGAAGGGAGCAGTCAGTTCAAATGCTTATAGAACTGAGGCTTTGGTTGAAAGAAAAAGGACATTATGCATTAACAAAGATGATAGCAGTTGTATTTCTTATGAGTACACACAAGTACCTATACCAAGTCTTTAAAACCAAAACTTTTTTTTATTTCAAATCTTTATTGATCTTTAAGTAAATGAAGAAAAGGCGAAAGAGAAAGTGAATAGGAGTCGACATTTAGCTTTGATGATATGCCTTTTCAACCAAATCTCACAGTCAAATAGAGAGACTTTGGAGTTACACCCTTTTGACAGATAAAAACCTCCCTTTTAAATATTACAATTCTCCTGTTTGTAGGCCACAAGGTAGGGTACATGGTATTTAAAAGTAGGACATGTAGAAATGTAATGTTACCATGTCCTTACAATGACTAACACCCAAAAGCTATTTTCAGAGTGGCAGGCCTAGCTATCCTAGGCAGAAAATCAGAGTATAGATTGTATTGTATTGTAATTGCATTTGTATAGCGCTTACTACCCCTGACGAGGCGTCGAAGCGCTTTTCGGCGAGTAGCACGCTACTCCGGGACCCATAGAGGATTAGTGTTGAATTAGTATAGTGAAACATGCAAGTACATTTTAAGTGGTGGATATGTTGGTCAGTTATTTGGATTCGGAAGGATAGCAGAAGGATAGAAGAGGAAAAAAGGTTTGTATTTATACAGCGCTTCTTACCCCGGATGGGGTTTGAAGCGCTTTTTTTTTGGTGAGTAGCATGCTACTCCGGAAACCCATAAAGGATTAGTGGTGGGGGCGTGGCCAAGCTGGCGTCCAAAATGGCCGCTCAGCTCTGAAGCTCCGTCCGGCCGTTCAGCTACATGGCGTGTTCCGGCGCTCAACGCCGATATCGCGGGTCAAACGCGATGTAACGGATGTCTGCACCTGCACTGAATCCCCCAATGCTGAAACGGGGCCGCTACATGTCCGAGAAAGACCAAAGCGGCGGATTGTAGGCCTGCGGCACGGGCCCGGCCCCCTGGACCAAGCTTCCGACGCACTGAGCCGTCCTCGCCTAGAGCGGAGGACAACGCTGAAATCCGGTGAGTGCCGCCGCGCCACCCCATTGCACTGTGCGCCCGCAGCCCCAGCACGATATCGCTGACGGCAGTGTTGACTGTCTGCCCCGCAGGCGGGACACACCGCGAACTCCAGATCGGGGCCTGCGGGGAGAGGGGTTCGCACTTCGCGGCTGCCGGCTCAGATGCCTCCCCGGCCCTCACACGATCGGACACAGTCTTGCTGATTCCGCACAAGGTGGGGATGTGAAGCGCTACACGAGGCACTTGAGGGAGAATACTGACTGCACCACCCTGGCCCCCACGCCTGGAATTCTCCCAATGCGCCGACGCCCTGTGCTAGCACAGCACGCGCTCCTGCACAGGGGAGTCTTTCTTCCGGTGGCGGACCTGGCATTACAGACCTGGACTGTGAGAAGGTTGCGTTGAGTCTTCTACCGCCGCCCCTGTTGCCTACACAACCGTCGCCTCCCCCTGTTGCGTGTTGCCATTTGCCTATGCAAGCAATACTCTGCGCCTCAATACCCTGAATGGGCAAACACTCACATTGTTATTCTATATGTGGGCAATGGAGGTGGTGCCTTACCATACATTTGCAGCACATGGTGTCTGCACAGCCTGATTCAACTCAGGCTGGCTGGCGGCGGCCGCGTGAAGTGCTACGCGACACTGGTAACGTGACCGTCCACCCTGATCACTCCCGCTGAAGACTGGCTGATCGAGACTGACTCACTCTGAGCGGCATGGGCCGCAAAGACCCCAAGCAGAGAACGCTTCCCTTTGAAAAGGTCACGGACACTCACCCACCTCAAGGTTCAAACATGGCGGAGTCGATGCAAAACCTGGGCCACGGAGACGGATCATTGGACCCCACTCAATCCCTACTTCAGGAGATGAGGGCCGGTTTTAAAGCGCTAGATAGCCGCTTTGATTCCCTTGATAAATCCCTTGCCAGCCTTGGCGCCAAAGTTCAAATTCATAACAGACGACTGGATGTGGCGGAGGCACGCATTGACGACATCGAGGATGGAACTGCACAATCCGTCAAACGTCTCGAACGTATTGAACGCATTCTGAAGGAGGTAGCTGTTAAAAACGAGGATTTGGAGGCACGCAGTCGCCGGAATAACGTACGCATAATTGGAGTTCCCGAGTCGACTTCCACTGGTCGCATGGATCTGTTTGTTGAAACTGTTGCTGGAATTATTTGGGAAAGAAGCTTTCACTCCGGGCTTTGTGATAGAGAGAGCGCACAGATCACTAGGCCCTCGTTCCAACCCTGGCCTCCCTCCTAGACCCATTGTAGCGCGTATCATGAACTTCAGAGACAACATTCTTCGACTGGCGAGGGAAAAAGGAGATGTGGACTGGCAAGGCTCCAAACTGTCTTTTTATCCAGATTTCACTGCCATGGTCCGGGAGGCGAGGCGAAAATTCAATGGCGTCAAAGCCGCTCTGAGAAACTTGGGACTGCGCTATGGTATGTTGTACCCAGCTAGGTTGAAGGTGGACGTGGATGGCAGGGCCCGCATCTTCGATAGCCCGACGGAGGCACAGGAATTCTGTCGAATCTACAAACAAAAGAATAACCATCCGGCAGGAACAGGGTCCGGCTCTTCTCCTCCGCGCAGTGGCTCTGATGCGAGTGCAGAACTGTTTTCCAGTGCTGGCACGGGATGAATGGGACATTCCGAATTTCAGGCATTAATGTTTAAATTTGCAGGAACACGCTAGTAACTTTACATTGATATTGCAGTTAGCTGGAGGCATGCCGGGGCGTTGCTGCCCCCCATGGTGTATCCTTTGTGCATGGTTTTGTTCACTTTGGGGTACTGATTTATTGGAACGACAACTCAATGTAAAACAATTTGGTACTTCACGTTCACTCTCATTTGGGATGTGGCCCTGCCCCGGATGGGGTATGGCTGGGTGGGGGGGTGGTGGGTGGATACTTTTTTTCACAAGTCAATGTTTCTTAGTACATCTAAATCATTCTGGATCGAACATTGCTGATCACGGTAGATTGTCTGTTTTGTTAGAAATGTTACGTCAACCAGATGGCCAAGTTTGATAATGTGGAGGGTCCATCGTCCCTCACCCTACTCTCATGGAATGTTAGGGGCTTGAATAATACCCGAAAGCGTAGACAGGTCATCCATTATTTACTGAGGCACAAAGTGGACATTGCCTACTTGCAGGAGACTCATCTCCCCAAGTCAGACAGGGCTCATTTCGGGCATAGTTGTGGCCCACATAGGTACTTCGCAAATTACAGCAACTACGCCAGGGGAACAGCCATCTTAATACACAACAGGGTCCCATTCTGCCACAGTTCCACTCTCCAAGACTGCGAGGGACGATATCTGGCAGTGTCAGGGTCTCTCTTTGGTAGGAAAGTTACACTAGTATGCATATACGCCCCTAACACGGATAATCCAGACTTTTTTCACAATGTGTCGCTGCAATTGGGTAAACTAGATCCGCTGACTCTGCTGATGGGCAGCGACTTCAACCTACTACCTGACCCCGTCGCGGATAGTACCTCGGGGGCACACGATTCTAAACCCCGGGCTCGCCGGGCTCTCCAGGAGCTCTGTGACCGGTACACCCTGCTGGACGTTTGGCGGAAACGCAATCCCACCACTACAGAATACACACACTATTCAGGCCAACATAACACGTGGACGAGGATCGATTTTTGGCTGATCTCACCCGATACTTTTGACTGGTGCTCTCTGGTCGAGACGCTCCCCAGGACCTATTCAGATCACTCTCCAGTTAAGTTGCTCTTACGGATCCCCCGCCCGGAGGGTTTCGAGCGACAATGGCGGTTTCCCAACCGTGCCTTACAAGATGAAGTTTTCAGGACTGAAATACACGAGGCTGAGGACTATTTTGAGATAAACACAGGCTCGGTAGATTCATGGGCTGTACTGTGGGAGGGATTAAAAGCGGTTCTTAGAGGCACATGTATTGCTAAACATGCCGGAGTATTAAAAGACTTACGCAACACGCTAGCACAGCTTGAGCGAGACCTAAAAGCATTAGATGAGACATCTGCACATCAGGCAACATCCACATATGAGAAGAGACGATTGGTATTACTGGAGGAGTACAGAGACACAGCAGACAGGGAAATTCTATTCTTGGGGAAATACCAGACAGCCAGACGCTACAGAGAGGGTGAACGACCTGGGAGGGTCCTCGCTCAGTTACTGAGACCACCCTATCACAAAACCTACATTACTGAATTACAGACATCTGACTCACACACTCACACCTCCATTAAAGATATTCAGAGTATCTTTCTGGAGTTTTTCTCCAAGTTATACTCATCTACCCTAGGGGACGATTACGGGGCACAGGAGAGCTATCTCGACGAAATTGCATTGGTCTATCTGGAAAAACACATGCAGGAATTCTTAGCTGAACCCATCTCTGTTGCAGATGTTCTTCTTGCCATAGACACCATTCAGGGCTCCTCTGTGCCTGGGTTAGACGGATTCACAGGGGTGTTTTACAAAACATACAAAGACATGCTGGCCCCTAAACTTATTGAAGTCTATGCGGAAGCTTTAGAAAAACAGATTCTACCTCCCACCCTGCGCGAAGCAGTCATAATTCTACTTCCCAAACCAGGCAAAGACCCTCTGCAATGTGGCTCCTATCGCCCGCTGTCACTCCTAAACTTGGATTATAAAATACTGGCCAAGGTCATCTCAAATAGATTGTCCCAACTAATGGAATTTATAATCTCCCCGGCGCAATCCGGCTTTGTGCCTCATCGCTCCACTTCCCTCAATCTCCGCACGTTGTTCTCGGTCATTCATAGGATTGACCCAGACACTCCCGCAGCTGCTATCCTACTGGACACGGAAAAAGCCTTTGACTCACTGGAATGGCCCTTTTTCTCTCCATCATGCGTCGCATGGGCATGCCCATGGGCTTCATCGCCACGACAACCCTCCTGTATACTAAACCGACTGCCCGTGTGGGTTTGAATGGCACACTCCACTCCTTTGCAGCTTACACGCGGTACTAGACAAGGCTGCCCCCTATTGTTTATTTTGGCCATGGACCCCCTCATAAGGCACTTCCAAGAGAGACATCTGCACAGGGGGCTGCAATTTAACACTGGCCCCCTACTGGTATCGTTGTATGCGGACGACACAATACTCTATGTTAGACACCCAAAAGATAACTTGCACGAATTGATTAGAGAAATTATTAGATTTGGCCGTTTTTCCGGGTTGGGTATAAACTGGCACAAATCAGTCATATTTCCATTGACGAACAGTACAAAGCCATGGGACCTGGAGTTCCCTCTAGAATGGTGCACTGAATCAGTGAAATACTTAGGTATTCACATACACCTAGACACAGCCCAAATAATGAGCCTTAATTACGGGCGGGCAGTGGACACACTAACCACTCAAATAGAGAAATGGCTGAAACTCCCCTTGTCATTAGCTGGACGTGTGGCCATAATAAAGATGGTAGTCCTCCCAAAAATTTTATATTTCTTCAATAACATACCGATCCCGCTCACCAATCATTTTTTTAGCACACTTAATTCCCTCCTGAGTTGCTTGGTATGGGGCGGTGGGCAAGCACGGGTCCGCTGGGCTGTCCTTACGTTGCCATATGAAAGAGGGGGTTATAATGTTCCTGATTTTCAGCTTTATTATTTGGTAGCACAAAGCAGCTACGCCTACGCCTGGTATCATCCTGATGCCCGGATTCCCTATCTGAAGCCTGAAGCGGACCTGGTGCTGCCTGGGCGCCTCTCGACGGTCCTCCCCACGGGTTTCCCCAGAGACCCACTTGCCATTCAAACAGTCTCCACCACAAGCTGGGCATGGCATAAATTATGCCGGATCACTGGTACAGAGACAATATTCTCCCGCCCTACCAGCCGCAAACCCGCGTTTAATCCCCATAACAGATGAAAGGCTGGTGCAGCGCACTCTGACGCAATTTGAACTAGCAAGACTAGGGGACCTGTAGCCAGACTGCCACATTTTCTCCCCCACAGAAGATGCACGCTTTAATTCTAGTAGCATCATGGATAAATTCGTTCTGGGCCGCATATACTCTGCATTACGATCCACTTTCCCGTCGTTCCCACTCGAGCCAGCCTCATTTCTTCCTCTAACACTAGTCATAGACAACGCGGACGGCACGCACCTGATCTCCAAGCTTTACAAGGCGTGTGCCTTACTGAAGCCTGTACGGGACGGCAAGGTTCGTAGCGCATGGGGAAATGACCTGGGAACCACAATCACTGATGAACAATGGGCTTACTGCTGTTCAGTTACGCAAGACGTCTCCCTGAACAGCAGACACAAACTGCTACATTTTAAATTCCTGCGTCGCATTTATTTCACACCTGCCCTAGCTCACAAAATTGACCCATCCAGGCCACATAACTGCCACAAATGCTCCGCACCTCACGCGGACTTTGCTCACCTCTCCTGGACATGCCCCAACTTACAAAATTATTGGGAACAGGTCCACCACACGTTGGGTCAGATGTTACGCATTCCCCTGACCCCAATCCCGGAAATTGCCTTATTAGGGTACACACTTACCTTCCCCAAGAAAACCCGCAGGTTTGCATCACTGGGTCTTTTATTAGCAAAGAGAAGTGGCCCTACACTGGGGGCAGAAATCTGCCCCAAATGTTCAGGGCTGGCTACACAGTCTCGCCTATTGTAATGTAAACAGTGAGCTCTATGCAAGTTTGATGCCCAGTACCTTTCGCCCCAAAAGATATCTGGGGACCCTACAAGTCATACGTCGAGGAACTTCGACAGGAATCTGAAACCAAACTAGAGCATGGCATAACTCCAGAGGGAGTGGGGTGATCCTGTTTCCACATCTGACAGATATATAAAAGTATAAAAGTCAGTAAATTTTGCTGTGATGCATGTTAATTTCTGGAAAGTGGAGTGCTGTAGTTGATGATTTTTACAAGTATACATGTGGAGGAGGTAGTTTCAGTGGGACCCTTACATGATGAACAGTTATTATCGCAATTGCTCCTTTTACTTGGTGACTGGTTGAATATATTTGTGTAAAACGTAAGACGCTATCTTGGAATGATGTGACAATCTATGACCACAGAATGATGTACAACCATATATATGCATTTCCTTTGTAAGAAGAAAATGGAAAATAAAGTTTAAAAAAAAAAAAAAAAAAAAGATTAGTGGTGAATTAGTATGGTGAAATATGAAAGTAATTTGAGTGGTGGATATTAGTCAGTTATTTGGAGTGAGAAGGATAGCGGAGGGAAAGAAAGGTTTGCATTCATATAGCGCCTGTTACCCCTGATGGGGTGTTGAAGCGCTTTTCTGGCGAGTAGCAGGCTACTCCGGAACCCATAAAGGATTAGTGTTGAAAATTAATATAGTGAAATATGAAGTAATTTGAGTGGTGGATATGTTAGTCAGTTATTTGGATTGAGAAGGGTTGGGGAGGGGTAAAAAAGGGAAAAAGGTTTGCATTTATATAGCGTTTGTAACCCTGATGAGGTGTTGAAACGCTTTGTTGGCGAGTAGCACGCTACTCTGGAACCCATAAAAGGATTAGTGGTGAATTAGTATAGTGGAATATGGAATTAGAGAAGTGAACATGTTAGTCTGTTATTTTGATTGAAAGGGATAGTGGAGGGATAGAAGAGTGAAGGATTTCTTTTTTTAGGTCATAGCAGTAGGAGGAGGCTTTTGGATGAGTAAAAAGGGATGTGGAGGGTAAGAGTCAGAGGGAAGGGTTTAGAAAGGCTTGTTTTGGGGATCAGTATAGTAAAAGAGGTGTCCGATGATGCAAGGAGGGGTAGAGTAGGAGAGAGTCAAGAAAGGGTTATTTTGGGGAACATAGTAGTGGTATGGGGTTTGGGATAAATGAGAGAGTGGGTGTAGAGGATATAATGATAGATGTATAGGGTAAGAGATAGGGTAGTGCATTGGAAAGAGTAGTAGAAAGAAGTTTGAGATGCGTCAGAAAGTTGGGCTAGAAGATATATTGAGAGAAGTATAGGCTGAGAAATAGGGTAGTGCGTTGGAAATGCTAAATTAGAAGAAAGTGATAAATATATAGATCCATAAGAATCCTAGCTAGTCGGCTAATGGTCCATATGTCGACGTTGGTCCATGAGGACCAGGCGGGCTTTATTCCGTCCAGAAACACGGCGCTAAACGTAAGGAGGCTCTTGCATATCTTGCGGGCGGATACCTATTGCCGGGAGGAGGCTTGCATTTTCTCAGTTGATATCGAAAAGGCCTTTGATAGCCTAGAATGGCCATATCTCTTCATGGTCCTGAGGGCCTTTGGCCTGGGAGACCGCTTTGTGACATGGACGGCAATCTTGTACAACAACTCCACTGCCAGGGTTCGGTCGGGAGGAATGATCTCGGCTGCCTGCGCTGTGGGGGCAGGGGCACGAGGCAGGGCTGCCCGCTGTCGCCCCTGCTTTTTGCGCTGGCAATGGAGCCACTGGCCGTACACGCCCGATCGGGCCGCCATTATCGGGGGCTGCAGGTGGGGGGATACTTGCATCATATAGCGCTATATGCTGATGACCTCCTGTTGTTCCTAGCTGACTCAGGGGAGGCGCTTCGTGGAGCTATGGGACTGCTGCAGTCTTTGGGGAGGTTGCGGGGCTGCGAGTGAACTGGGCCAAGTCCTGTCTTTACCCGGCACAATCTGGCAGGGCGGAGATGCGACTGGTGGATGGGGTGCCGTGGGAAACCAGCTGCTTACCCTACCTTGGAACCCAAATATACCATGACTCTGGTGATCTGTTGGAGGGCAATATCGGACGGGCAGTGCGCAAAGTTAAGAGTTGCTTTGATTTCTGGGAGAAGCTCCCGTTGTCGGTTGCGGGCAGGGTCGCCTTGGTGAAGATGGTCACACTGCCCAGGCTTCTGTACCTATTTGGGACGCTCCCAATATGGATCCCCCCGCGGTGTTCAAGCAGCTCAACACCCTGATTACCAGATTCTTGTGGGGAGCGGGGCGGCGTAGAGTAGCCCTGGTCACAATGCAGCGCCCCAGGGCGGAGGGGGGTTTTGTCTTAACGGACCTAGAGGCCTATTACCACGCGGCGCAGTTTCAGTGGTTCACCAAATGGATGGCGGGTCGCGTCAGACATCGAGGGGAGCCCGAGGGGATGGATCCTCCCCTGACGCTGCTAGCTCGGGTGCTGTTGAGATTGCCGTCGAGGAGGGGGCTGCGCCCGCCTGATTTACAGGTCGTTCGCCGATGTTGGGATCGTTTGGCGAGACGTGCGCACACGCGCATCCCCTATGCTCCGGAGATTCCGCTGTCGGTCTGTGAGGCCTTACCTCACGGCGGTGGTTGGGCTGGACTGCGAGACTGGGAAGGTGCAGGGATCACTACAATAGGGGACTTGCTGGAGGATGGTAACCTTCTCCCTTTTAATGATCTACTGGAGCGTCAGGACATACCCCGAGGGGACTTTCTTCTCCATGCTGCACTGACAGCGGCTATTAGGAGGCACTGGTGGGAGGGGTTGATGGAACCTCCGACCTCGCTGGCTTGCCAGTATGTGGTGATGGCGGCAGGAACTGTCAAGGCGGTTACGTGCCTATACAGGAGGGTTACTCACAGCCTGAGACAGCCCCTAACAGCCCTTCGCCTCCGGTGGGAAGATGATCTGGGTGAGCCCATTGATGAGAAACCATGGGGGGAGATACTGGAACGGGCCTGGAAGTGCTCACAAAATGCCCGCTTTCAGTTAATTCACTTCTATGTGTTGCATAGGGCGTACCTTAACCCGGGCAAGGTGAATGAATACTTTGGGGTTCGGACAGGGTGCCCAAGGTGTAACCTAGAGGGGGCGGGTTTTCGCCACATGTTTTGGGACTGCCCACTCCTGGGAGAGTTTTGGAGGGAAGTGACGACCCTGTTAGCGGAGGTAACGGAGAGAGAGAGGTAGCACTGACGCCGAATTGCTGTTTGTTGCATTGGTTTCCACATACTGCCCCGACCAAAATCACCAGCAAATTCATCGACCTGGAGCTGGTTTTAGCTCAGAGGGAGATCACTGGCCACTGGAAGGAGAAGAACGGTCGCCACACAGGGCGCTGGACTAGGGAACTAGTGAAGTGGGCTGAGGCTGAAGGGAACTGCAGACTGCGGATGGCCAGTCGTACGGGAAGTGAAGTCCCTTGAGATGGCGCGTGCGTGGGTGGCATTGGTGGAGTTGGTGAAGCATCCTCCTGGCGACGGTGCTGATTCCCCTGCGCGGGGGGACCCCGAATGAGTTACGCAGGTTGACAAGTACTGGTGGCCTAGAAGGAGGGGTGCAGGTGGGGTGAGAGGACACTAGGAGGCCGGCTGCCCCTGACACTGAACCTGACGGGCTGAGCTCTATGGATCACGGACCATCATTGCGCAATGCGCCGGACTAACAGAAGATTGCTTAATGTAGCGGCATGCTGGAGGGGGGGGGAGAGGGGGGTTAGTTAAGATTTGGGGGGGGGTTAATATTATAGATTGTGGGTGGTAGTTGGAGGGGTATCAAGCAGAAGGCCTCCCTGATACCCTTTAAGCCTGGAGGTGGGGCTACGGAGTATTGCCTTCATCCTCCCTGGAGAATGTTTGTGGTAATTTGTCAGAGTGGTATCATGCTGAGTACTGTTTTGCTTTCAGCTATGTCCATTCTTCGCCTAACCCGGGTGATCCACTATGTCACTGTTTTGCTCTTGAAAAATCAATAAAGTCTGTTTAAAAAAAATATATATATATAGATCCATAAGTACATTGAAAGTATATAGATGCATAAAGGAGGTAAGTATACGCAGATTAAAGATATTGATAGAGGTACAGGATGAGAAATAGGGTAGTGCATTGGATATGCTTTTTCAGGAGAAAAGTAACAGACACACAGATCCAAGTACATGGAGGTACATAGATGCACAATGGAAGCAAGTACATGTAGACCAAAGATGATTTAAAAAAAAAAAAAATAATTTATAACAATTATTCTACATGTTTATACAAAGCAATACACAAAGATAGGTACATATCTATAGTGAAAATACATGCTTATATATAGAGGGACACATACATAGGGTGGGTATTAATGAATGGGAAATTGGGCAGCATTTCTGGCCCAGGTCCCGACCACACTCAAACAGGCACTCACCCTTGTCCTCTCCACCCTTGGCTGAGACGCCCTAAGCCTTGGCCGTTTATAGCCTTAGTAGTCAGGTGACCCCTTCAGCCAATGGGAACCCTAGCCCTAACACTATCCAATCACAACACTAGCCCTAAAATCTAGAACCAATAGGAGACCAGGACCTTACAGCCAATCTTAGCCCTAGTCCAAGCACCCAATCAGTTTCAAAATCCCTGATCTCTACGTCCAATAGAGGCCCTAGCCCTACCAGTAGTCCTAGTCCAAGCAACCAATAATACAGGAAGCCCTAGTCCCTACTTCCAATAGAAATCCTAACCCTAGCCCCAACCCTACATTGATTGAATCACAGACCCAGAAACCAATCAGAACCCTCAAATACCCAACCAATGAGGACACTAACCCTAATCCAATAGAAACATCAGATACAACCACCAATCATTGTACACATGTACCAAACAATATCAGACTATATAAGTTCCCAGCTACCTCAGACAAGGTTTGCTGGCCAGGGAGTTGGAAGCTGCTCCTCTAGTCAGAAATCTCCTAGGAGACAGACAGACACACACACTTTGGACTTCAGCAGGTAAGGCCCTAACAAACTTGTCCTCCAACACCACTATTTGTATAAAGCTTTACTCCCTCTCCTGGCCAAAAAACGAAGTGCACAGTCCCTATTAAACACAGTTTAAACAGCTTACAGCAGATTACTGCTGTCTCAGGGGGAAGGGGGGGGGGCTGGTTTCACGGACTTGTTAACACAAAATGGTCGCTGGGGGTGCACTGCTTAACATACAGGTCTTAGCACAGAGCAAAGGAGACATTTGGGGGGGAAAAACTGATAGTAACGGGGAATATGAGGGAAAAACTACAGAGTTTGGACTGCAAATCCCACAATTCAACAGGTTAAATGGAAGCAGTCACGGGCAGGAAGAACCACAAGTTTAAACACAAAAACATGGGATAAATTATGCAATCACTGGTAGGTTAAAACTACAATTTTAAACTAACAACCACAAGCAAAGACAGGTAAAGAAATTTAAAAAGAAAAAAATAAGATGATGCAATCACAGGTGGGGAAAATCGTTTTTTAAACTTTTTTCGGAAAGAGACAGCACTAGTCTGCCTCCTTACCACTTCCTGGACTCTGCTCACTGCAATCTGGGCACAGGTAGGCTGCAACTCACAAGATGCAGGACAATGATTTGGGGTGCACCCAGCAAAGCCTTAAGGGGCCTGGGCAGGTGTGAGAGGAGGGCTCAGATTTGCTTGCAGCTAGGGAAAACCAATAGCAATCCTAGGTCTGCTGGCCTGGGGGTGTGGCTGGGACTGGGGAGCTGTGGGGCTGGGACTGGGGAGCTGCTCTATTCAGAGATCTCCTAGGAGACAGACAGGCTCAATGCACACTTTGGTATGGCCCTAACAAGCTTGTCCTCTACCACTATTTGTATAAAGCTTTACTCCCTCTCCTGGCCAAAAAACGAAGTGCACAGTCCCTATTAAACACAGTTTAAACAGCTTACAGCAGATTACTGCTGTCTCAGGGGGAAGGGGGGGGGGCTGGTTTCACTGACTTAACACAAAGTGGTAACTGGGGGTGCACTGCTTAACATACTAGTGTGAGTAGATCCGAGTCTCAGGATTGATGGCACCATATGTCTAATAATGCCCAGTGTGCCAACCAGTCTGTGAGAGCTTGCGCGTTGGACGTTGCTGCAGTCTTGGACAAGGGTGGGAACGATCTGTCCAGGTCTACATTGAGTACAGAGTTAAAGTCTCCCCCCAGGAGCCAGGAAACTCCGCCCCACCTTGCTAGGATTTTTGTGAGGCCTTCGAGGAATGTAGGCTGACGGACATTCGGGGCATAAATGGAGCCAATGAGGATCGGTTGACCATTAAGTCTCCCGCTCACAAGCACATATCTGCCTTCGGGGTCGAGTAGCGTCTTTTCACACGTAAACGGCACCCCTGCTCTCACCCAGATAAGGGCGCCACGCGCGTGTGCGGAGTAGCTGGTGCCATGTATTTGGCCTCTCCATCGGCGACGGAGGTGCCCCAGTTCCACGTGGGACATGTGTTTCTTGGAGCAATGCTATGTCGGTGGCTCTGCGTCGTAGATAGAGTATCTACGTGATGGCGTGTGTATACCGCGCACGTTCCATGTGACTACGTTGACCTGTGTCATACCCCTTTTTTACGTTTACGATGTCGGCGTTGGGGGGGCAAAATGTTACAGTGCCTGGCCTGCAGGGATGTGTTCCAGCTCAGCGCTACTAACAGGGGACATATATGAACTAAGCTATGCCTAACCATGAGGGGGAGCTCCAAGGGGAGGTTCGTCCAAACTATATTGCCCAACTTAGGACTAAGAACTTTTTGTCAAACTGACGTGTGGCGTGGGTGTGTGTGATGTGTCAGCGGCAAAGAGTGGTGTGCCCCTTGTTGCCGTATTTCAGTCATGTATCCCCACGGCCTATCCGCAGCGCATGGGAGGAGGGTGCGGGCCGCGCATGTCCCCCAACGTAGTGCTAAGTGCGTGTTGGGTGTATTCATGTGTGAGGCAGCGCCGCGCTGTGTAAAACAAAAACAAACAAAAAAAGGGTGGGGGCAGTGACATATTCAACACATCATGTAACAGCATTTGCCGGCATGACAGGTACTTGTGTGGGTTGCGCTCAGAAGTTCACAGGAGGCCTTGAAAAGAGTCATATAATGTCATCAGCTGTTTGCGGCGTGACCTCCGGCATTGGGAACTCCTCAAGGTCCTCGAATCTGGATGGCGTGGAGTCCCCGGTGGCCGAGGACCTGGATGGGCTCAAGTGACAGTCTGAGTGTTGCGTTGCAGTTCCCAGCGTCGCAGCCATTTGCAGTGCTTCATGTCTTTCCGCTTTCCTCTGTGCCGGGTCAGGGGCCGTGGAGGATGCCGCGGTTTCCGAGCGGTGCCCCTTGAGCTTGCTCGGACGATTCCTTTTTCTGCTGAATTTTCTAGGCTCGTTCGCCACGGGCGGTCGGGGATCTGTCAATGTTCCTGATTCTTCTAGCCAGTCCCAGACTTCGGCGGGTGAATCAAAGAAGCGTGTCAATCCTTTTGCAACATGTAGTCGAGCAGGGAATAGCAGTGAGAAATTTAAACCAAGGTCGCAGAGCTGACTTTTCACGGCGGTATATGCACTTCTGCGGCGTTGGACTTGCGCCATGTAATCTGGGAAGACCAGGATTTGGCTGTTGCCTATCTTTGTCTGCCAGCTTGCGGGTTTCGCAGAGGATCGAGTCCCTGTCCCTATAGTTGAGAACTTTAAACAGGAATGAGCGCGGGCGGGCTCCCGGCGGTGGCTTTTGTGCCGGGACATGGTGCGCTCGCGACTACAAAGTGAGGTGACAGGGTACCAGTGGGGAGCAAGTCTCTGATCCAGCGTTCAGCATATTCTTCCGGCTGTCGCCCCTCTTCCCCTTCCGGAAGTCCCACAACGCGAATATTGTTGCGGCGCGAACGCCCCTCTGCATCTTCTACCTTGTCTTCAAGGTCATGTACCCGATCTATTAAGTCTTGGAGGGCCGCGGTGTGACTGTGTGAGACTGGTTTGAGCTCCGCTAGTGTTTGTTCCTGGAGGCGCACTTTGTCCCAGAGTTTGTGGTGATCGGCTTTCAGGAGGGTAAAGTCTGAGGTAACCTTGTCGATTTTGGATTCCAACGAGGTGCAGGTTTGCTCCAGCGCTGATCCTATCTTCTCCACCGATACTAGGACAGAGTCCAGTTTGTCAGCGAGCATTGCGCGTGGCATTTCTGCATTTGTGTCGCCCTCCGCCGCTGTCGACTCAGAGTTGCCGGTCCGCGTGTACAGCTGCTGGGTGTTGGTGCGTAGACAGCCCATTACTAGTTGCTGCGCTGTTGGCATTTGCCACCAGTCTGTGTAGGTGCGAACAGGTCAGGGCAGAGACCTTACTGGTGTGGTGGTAGGTCCAGCTGGCATGTGCCTCGGCGTCTCTGGGCACTATCCAATGGTTTATGGTACAGCGCGGGGGCAGCCCCGTTATGCCTGCTTTTTCTGTGCTTTCGTCGTCGTGGCGCAGTGTGGGCCAGCGCAGTGTAGGCGAGCTGCGCCCTCTTGCACTCGTGTTTGGACTCTGCGGAGCCAGCGCTCCACTCTGCTTCTTGAGCAGTCAGCCTAGGCCCGATCCGACCTCCGGGCAAGTCTGCGCCTGGGCGAGTTCCGCGCTGTTGCTCCCCCCGTTCCGTCCACGCCAACGAGACCCAGGTCAGCCCTGCGGCTCAATTCAGGAGGCTACTATCTCCTACCCCTGCGGCTTACGTGATCGTCTCAGAGCGGTTCAGGGTGCATCAGCGAGCTGGGCGAACTCGCACAGCAACGTTACAGCCGAGGAGAGGGGGGAGCAGTCGGGGGCAGGCCGTCCGCTTCCGGGCTCATGGGACAGCCTCTCCCTGTGGGTTCACAATTCAGGTCTGGCGCGGTCGTTGCGTTTCCCAGGGGTCGCTAGGCCTCTTTTTCTGTTTCCCCCTCTGTCTGCCCCAGTGGCATAAGGGCGGGAACAGGACCAGCTAGAAAATGAAACAACTAAAAATTCACTTCAATGGTGAAGTGAGATTTTTAATAAATATTAAGGAAAAGTAACATTTCCTTACCCGGCTTCCATGAAGGCTATTTTGGTTTGGCTCTTGCTTCTACCAGCCAGTAATTAGCATTGAATAGATATGGATGGGGGTGAAATGCTTCCAAAGAGCAAACTGGCTGACCTGAATGGGCAGAGGATTCCTCTGAACTCCATGAACTATGGAGGGTGGGGGCTGTGAACATCCTTTGAGACTATAGCGTCAAATCCTACTCGACAAGCCTGCTGGCTTCACATACAACACTTGGCACACTTGAAAGGGGAGAGAGCAGGATGCCAAGACAATCATTGTGGTTGCTAAAGGACTCTACTTTTGTCCTACCAGACTTCTGTCGACAGGTTTACATAGAACCATTGGGGCTACTTGGAAGTGGAGAGAGCAGGGTGCAAAGACAATTCTTGTGGATCCACTGTCAGGTTGCTGAAGGGCTCTACTTTTATCTTACCAGACTTCGATCTCTGGGTTTATTGCGAGTAGAGTGGCTGCCTCAAACTGGATTTTAGTGTTAGCTGTGGGAGGACTTTAGAATTACCATAGTACAGGAGAAGTGTGGCTCAATGGTTAGAGCGGCAGACCCTGATGCAGAGATCTGGCCCGGGACCAGGGTTCAATTCCCGCCTCGGCGGGTCTTGGGCTCAATTTCCTCGGACCTGATAATTCTCGCCTCTGTGCCTATTCTAATCATGGGTCCCACTCTGCAACTCTGGGCAATAGCTTGCTTAATCTCCACAACGGCCCCAACAGCGCTGGGATGCCTGGCTTCACCCTGGGGGTGCCCAGGAGTGGACATTTCACAGGGAAAGCCAGGAAGGGTTCCACAGCGGTATGCGTACAGCGCCAGGACACCCCTTTGGGGGTATAAGTGCGCTTTACAAGTACAAATTTCATTTCATTTCATTTCACTCCCCACATACACCCCAGAGCTCAAGTTTAGTGAAGTTGAAGGCTTTAGTCATCGTGAAAATGTCCAAGGAGGTTGGGTTGGCCCTGGGAACTTTTACCCATTGCTAAGGACTTGCCCAGAGTCATTTCCAACCAGTATTTAGTGCCAGGTATAAATCTGGCTCCTCCACGATCCCAGTTCAGAACAATTTCTGGACCTATGGAAAATCTGAAGAGGTCTGGAGGACTGGACCTGCTGTTCGCTCTTGAATCCAGGACTAAGATGTATCAGTGAGAATCTAGTGGTAAAGATACATTGTCATAAAACAGACAGTCATTCATTGTGAAATCCTCTCTTTTCTGTGCCCTTGTGCTCTTATACCAGAGTGTGCTACCTTGTACTTCTGTCCTCCTTTGTAACTTCCCGTGCCCAAGTCTCCATGTCACAAGGGCCTCTCTCCAAGTATCTTCTGCACTCATGCCCAGCTCTACTTTCCAAGTCCTTGTCTCCATGTAGACGTTTCCCTGTCCTCAGTCTAAATCTTGCCATATCATCCTCCTTCTTAATTGATCCCTCCTGTCTCCTTTATAGGGCCTCTGCCGATCTCCTCCATATCTTGTTGACCCCGATGTGAGGACTTTTAATCCTTGTGTCGCACTTCTAGTCTCCAGATTACCATCCAATGCCTCTCTATTCTCCCCATCCCATTGTCGTTTCTAGCCCTCAAGAATTGTTTATGGTGCTTTTTGCTAGGTTCTCAATTCCCTGGTCTTACCCAGGTGAGTCTTTATCCCAGTAGCCAGTTTCTATGTGTATTGTTCTCTGTCAGAGTATCCGTTTCTTATCCTGACATCCATAATCCATATATTTTCCTTTTCTTGCATTTCCCCATCTATATTTCTCAGTAACTATAGTTGTATTATAGTTCCAATTTTCTGTACCCATCAGAGATCAGCAGCCATAATTGAAGACCGCAAGTAGACCTTGATTAAAAATCTTAAAATCGGGAATTTAAAAATGCAACGTGCGCATCCAGGACTGCTGTTTCTTTGCAGTCCGGAAATTGTAGTCCTGATTTTTTTCCTCATTTTATAAAAACAACCACAAGTCCCAGTGCTCAAACAATAAAACAAACCTGGTTGTACTCCTTACTTGGAACAAGCATCGAGCTGTCCATCAGCAGAGATTTGGTGGGTACCCCAGTTACCAAAAAGGATATTATTGAATTACCTAAGAGTACTTTGACCTCGTAAATGTACTTTCCAGTGGCATTGTGCATTTACGTGCTCGGAGAACTCTTCCGTGACTTGCAATATCATTATGTGTAGGTGAAGTGCAATATCCCATGCAGCTACTGATACAGTATGCTTACACGGGAGTTACTGGTTTCTTTGACCACAATTCTTTAGGCTATTGTATTTACATCAAACACCCAGAAAAACATTACACTAATATAATTTTCCCAAAATGAAATTTACTTCACGTTTCCTCCAGTCAATGGATTTTTAAATCTTTATTGGGGGGGGGGTGTAAATAACAGCACTTTTCAGTCAGCTTGCAGGACTTTTGGAGAAGGGTTTTAAAGTAGGTGAGGTTACGGTTTCAGAACTTGTTGGATGCTGTTTGAGTTCATCTTGTACTAAACATAAAGGACTGGGCCACCTACAGTACGTCGTGCTTGTAGGTTGTATAAAGACTTAATCAGCACTATAGGTCATTGACTTTATCCTTCGATCTCATTTTGCTTACTAATAAACGCTACTTTTAGAAAGGAGCACACGTCTGTGCTCACTTAATCAACGCTTTGTTTAAAAAAAAAAAAAAGATGAATGTGCGTGTGTTCAAATTGTATTTTTCCTTGGTTGACCGCTGCCCACAACCACCACTGGTACTGCCCACTGCTTAAGGCTGGGTTCCACCGAGCAAAGCCCACTTTCATTAAGGGGGGTCTCCAGCAAGAAAATTGTGGAAAATGGGGACAGACCATTTTGAAAAACAATTTCACTCCAATTCAATAAAAAGTCATGTGGTCTTAGAAGTGCACTCATAAAATATTCCTGTACTTTTGAGGTGTGACAGAGTTCCCCAGTACAAGTGGATGAATTTAAAAGTCAATTGTTTATTGTTCTGAACAGACTTAGTGAAGGGCTCCTCTTGCTTTAAAGAACCTCAAATCATTTGTTAAATAGCGTATCTGTCACAAGTCATGTGAAGCAACAGGTTTAATAAATGTTTTTCAAATTTCAATGACTAGTCTTCTGCTTAACATTATAGACTATGGTCCAAACTGCCAAGTTTGTTGCCACATTGTACATAGCATAAGGGATACCCCATGGAGTCTTCCACTACCCTAAACAGCTTTGGTCTTTAAATTGTTGGGGGTGCCCCCTGGGGGGCTGTGGCTATGTTCCTAAGAGGGGTGCACAAATGCCTTTGTGAATATCTGTAAATGAAGATGGCCTGGAAGTGCGACTTTATTTCTCTAGTTTCTAGGCTGTCTTCATTTACATCCAGCAGGTAAAGGGCATATAAAACTATGGCAACTGTTATTCTTGGCGCCATGGGGGCAGGGTCAAAGACGTGGCTACATATGAAAAGAACATTTTCTGTAAGTATTTTGTTGATTTTTCACATGTAGCCAGCTGCATATAAAATAAAGAGCATACCATAAACGAAAAATAAATGCAAATTAAACCAATCCTAGGGAACGCTTTCTTTTAGCTTATCAAACCTCAATTCATTAATGCGATCACTGCAGTGGTCTGTGAAACCAGAGAGTCACATAATTGAATCCTGCCTGGCACAGTATGGAAACCTGACTTGTGCATTTATAATGCTATCAACTCCTAGCCTGTAACACAAAGCACTGCAAATATTCAAGTCATTATTTAAAAATTGTACTATACACTGTATAAGCAAAGCTGCTGGAATTGTGCAGCAGGAAGGATGAAATTATGTGGCAGGGCTGACGAAATTATGCGGCAAAAAAAAAGCCAACATATGCGGCTTAACGCAGTACTTGTGATAGTGTTACTTCATTATTTTATCAATTCCAAACTGAGAAAGTGCCCTCTTTCTGCATGGCTGCCCCCACTTTATTCTGAATTGCTGATGTGCTTTGACTGAGTGTGCCCTGGGCTCCTGCTAATCAGGTACCCAGGGCCTATGTTCTTTTCCTAAAACTGCATTGAAGCCTAAACCCAATTGGCATCTCTGGCCACAGGTCAGCCCCTGGTAAATGGTACCTCAGGTACCCAGGGCACTGTGACCAGAGAAGGCATCTAAGGGCTGCAGCACTTATTGTGCCACCCTTGGAGGTAGTGTACCATTACACTCACACACTGCCTTTGCAGGCTGCGTGTTTTGGTGCAGAACAAAGTGAAGAGTCGACATGGCACACATCTCTGTGTGCCATGCCTACAACCCACTGCCCTTACATAGATCACTCACCCAGATAGCTGGGTGCACTATACCAGTGGTGAGGGTACAGGTGCATGAGCCCTGTACCCCTACAGTGTCTAAGTCCATTCTTAGACATTGTAAGTGCAGTGCTGCCATTAGGAGTATATGGTGCTGGGAGTTTGTCACTACGAACTCCACAGCACCAAATGGCTACACTGAAAACTGAAAAGTTTGGAATCAAACTTCTCAGCACATTAAACCCACACTGATACCAGTGTGGGATTTAATGAAAAATGCACACAGAGGGCATCTTAGAGATGCCCCCTGAAAACTAACCTACCACTAGTGTCCACGCTGAGTGGCTGCTTTCAGCTGCCACCACCAGACATGTTTCTGGACCGCTGGGTCGAGAGCCTGCTGCTCTCTGGGGCCTGAAACAATGCACATCCTGGGACGAGGTGCCAAGCCTCCTTCCCCAGGATGGGAAGGGTTCACGAAGGGGAAGCTTCAAAGGCTTGCCGCCTTTGTGAGCTTCCCCAGGCCACTTGCTGCTCTCAGCAACTGGTTCCCACTGGTTCTGACCCCCACTTTGGGCGGGAGAACCGGCGGGAAAAACAAGTGAGGAAGAGAGGTGTGCCCACCTCTGCCAACTCCACCCCTCAGGTGGGTGAGGCGAGGTGAAGCACAACTCTCAGTCCCCGCCATCCATGGACAGGCTCATGCCCCACTCCCACTAGAGGGTGGCATAATAGGGGGTGTACCCACCCCAGGGAAGGGACACATTGGTCCCAACCTTTTTACCTACCTGTAACACCCCTAAGTCTAGTATTTAGGGGCACCCCAGAACCTTGCTTCCTCAGACAAGAAGAAACTAGAAGAAGGACCGAACAGCAGTGCAGCAGCTAACAAGAGGAAGACGGCCACTGACTTGGCCCCAGCATTACCGGCCTGTCTCCACCTCGAACCTGCTCCTGCAAAATCCCTGTGTGTCCTGCAGCCAGAAACCTCGAAAACCCCGGAGGACCTGCCTGCCTTCAACCACAAAGACTGTCTCTCCCGTGAACACCAAATTTGTTCATCTGCAACCTCTGATTCTGGCCGGACACCGCGGGTCCGCCCCACTCTGCACTTGCCGTTCACGGCCCGAGCTCGAGTGGGCAAACACCACGAGGAGGTCCCCCTGGCGATCCTAACCCGAGATCCGGCGACCCCTGACCTGCCTCAAGCCTCCAGCCGACACCTGCAGCCTAAATCCGGAAGGTCACCCCCAACTGCGACCAGGAGCTGGTAAGAAGATCCGACCCCAAAAGGCACCCCTGCACCCGATGCCCCACGTCCTTGGGTGGCCAAACCGACGGTGCCTAACCAACCCTTAACTTCCCAACTTACCTCTCGAAGTGGTGGTCGCACCCAGAAGACCTACGTCCCCAAGTCTGCAGTGCCTTTGCAAACCGGAGGTTCCCGATTGCAAACAGGGCGCCCGACGTCGAAACAGCATCCTGCACCCGGCCACCCTAGTGCCGCTGAGGGTGCACCTTTGGTGCTACTTTGTTTCCCCATTTGCCCTGAGCTAAAGTCCAGGAGCTTTGCTCCCACAACCCAGTGGCCTGCTCATCAGCAGCCACCAACCGGAGGCCCCCTATCCCCCATTGGATAACATTGGGCTCAGCACTCTGCACCCGGCCGCCCTAGTGCCGCTGAGGGTGTAACGAGAGTGCATCCTTGACCCTGGGGGACCCCGGAGTCTAACCCCAGAACCGCAACTCCCACTACCGAATAATTACCTTATAACCGATAACACTATTTTCCTCCATAGGATAACATTGACTGTTTTTCTTGGAAAAGTTTCTAAGTGTGGAGTTTGAAAACCTAAAGAAATTATTTAAAATTGTACTGTTTAACAAAAACGATTTTACTTACCTGTTTACAGGAAATGTCCCAGAGTAGTATCCAGGTATACTACTCTGTGTAAGAAAAGTAATCCCAAAAGTAATTTACCTGTAATTTTACTAAAAAGCCCATTCAAAGTATATGTACTGTATTCTGAAAAGCATTGCATTATCAGTAACACTACTGTAATCAAATTAAAGTACATTTACAATTGCAATCCAAACTGTGTTACAATCTGTATATTTACCGCAAAGTACTTATCACTTACCTGTGCCAGGCTTGCTTGGTTCTAGCAAATAACTAAAAGAATATTTTTATACAAAAACAATTGGTCTGAAGTTCAGTCTTTGAGTGTGTGAATTCATTTGCTGACTGAGTGTGTACAACAAATGCTTAACACTGTCCTCTGATACTGCCTTACTGCTCGACCACACTACCACAAATAGAGAGTGAGGTGCTATCTAACTTTGCCTCTGCCTATCTTTGGGGTTCCACTGGACTCTGTGCACACTATACCTCACTTTGGTATAGTATATACAGAGCCAGCTTCCTACACAAACATGCTAAAACGGTGTGGGAAAACGTTTCACCTCATTAGTGTCAGATTAACACCCAAATTCAGCAACAAGCAACTGAAAGCCAACTGTCAACCTTTGCGATGGGCCTTCCACTGCTTGGCAACAAGTGTTGTTGCCTTTTTAATAACATTTGATCCATTTGAGCTAGAAACACATTTTTGTTTGTTAAAATCTGTAGAATATGCAGCATGTGGAATTTAAATCGCCATCACTTCCATTAGTGCAGCAGTGGCACTAGTGCAGTGCACTCCAATTTTGTCTGTTACTAGCAAAATGGTGGATGGGAACCCTTTTTTCCTCGTTAGCATTAGGGCCCTGGTTACTCTTACTAGCCGGGAACAGGTCCAAAGCAACAGACGGCAAGATGTGGGATTTGATCCCTTTTTTCCCCTTTTTTTTTTTTATATAAAGGAGCAGACAACCTGCTTTGGACCTTATGTACAGGAGTGATGGGTCGGTGGAGAGAGTGGGCAAAGTAGTAGGTATCATTTGTGCCATAAATGCAGTGGCACCGGGGCCCAGGGGTATAAGGCGTCCAATAAACCCCAATTAGAGAAGGGAAAATGTAATCGGGTAAGACACATTAGCTTAGGCCTCAGAAAGATGACAGAGTGGGGAAAGGGACAAGATGGAGGTCCATTTTTTTCAATAAGGGGCAGAGAAGACAGCCGCTTCACAAGGCATTCGATCTCATTAATGAAGCAGGTGCAATGGCACCCGGGCCCAGGAGTGAGAGGCCCACTGCATAACTATTATGCCTGCCTTCATTTATAAAAGAAGATTGGAAGCTCACTTTTCTTCCCAACATCAGAGGTGAGGGCACCCTTGCTGCAAAGTGGTGGGCAACATGCCGGAGCTCATTTTATTCTGAAAGGGACAGAGAATCTGTTCCAAGCTTGGAGTGATGGCCATGCATGGTGGGGAAGAGGTGAACGAGGCAGAGGATAGTCTGCTACTCAGGGCTGCAGCAATAACTAGTGCATCAGGTGAAGTTGCATTGGGTCTCGGGAGTGTGAGGGGCTCACAACACCCCAAGTATCATGAGTTGTGTTATTGCTGGATACATTTGCTCTTTTATAAGGGTCACATTTAGTGTGGATTATCAGCTACAGGAAAAAGTACTTTTGAAATGGTAATCCCCACCCCCTACCCTGGGCCCAGATCTTTCCCCTCCCCCAAGTACTGCCATAACGTTTTGGAGGGGGCCCGACTTGAAAACATTTTGCTCAGGGGGCTCACTGCAAAAAAGTTCCTCTGCTATATAGGGACACTCTGCCCAGCCCTCCACTATAGTACTGAATACCGAGGAGCATGCTGCCTGACACAGCATTAACACTGTACAGCACACTCAGGCCAAGCTTACAACCCTCCATACAGGGGCAACCAGGACCAACAGCACATGCACAATACAAGGTCCAGGTTCACCTTCAATAACAACGAACTGACCTTGCTTGATAAAACTGAAATTGTTTATTTTCTTTATTTTAGTTATCAGCACCAAGAAGATTGAAACTTGTAGGCCCATGGAAAAACGCAATTAAGGAAGGGAAAAAATAAAGTATCCGTCCCAGTATGTTGGCAGAACACTATGGCACATAAATGGAGTGGCAATTCTAGCTAATTACCAACATATTGCACACACCGCCAGGGGACTCTTTTCATATTTCCACCATACTGTACACGGCCCTCAGCAGCACCCTGCCCTGTCCCCCAATATAAGAGCAACCGAGGGAATCACTGTTAACTATCAACCTTGCATCACTGTCAGATTACCCTGGGCCACCCCTTTTACCACCCTACCATCCTGCTGTCTAACCACAGGGCACCCGTATCCAGTCCTCTATTACCTACTTACATGTCACACAGGCCTATAGTTAATCACAAAAAGTACTGAGACGAGGGAGCAGACTGGCGTGGTTTGCAAACACGTCAAGAGTAGTAAAAGCACAAATTGTCTAGCCTACAACGTCCAGTAAGCAAAGAGGTCAAAAAATGCAGCTGAGGGTGATGAACAGGCCATGAAGGGAAAGTGAAGGTTCACAGACCAGGAACCAAATTCCCTCCGTGAAAAGGCCTTCAAAATGTTCACAATGTGTGTCAACACCGTTACGTGGTTGGTATTTCTTATTTGGCACAAATTGATCCTTTTAATTATTAAAATATTGTGCGACCAAACAAAACAGGCTGGTTGTGTGGACGGCTATGTCTTGTGAATAAAACGCATATCACAAACAAGCATTGGCATAGCCAATAGGTCTCGCCTTTGGGACCATATAAGTGTTTAGCCATGCAACACTTGATGTTGTTGCACCAAGGATATTGTGCTGGATAACTAAACACTTATAAGATCCCAAAGGCGAGACCTATTGGCTATGCCAATGCTTGTTTTCTTTGCCCCCTCTTGACAGATCACCTTGAAACTTTTCAGGAAGGAGCTGAGGTGGATGAGACTTTTTTTGTGGAAAGTTTCATGAAGATTCGTCAAACGCGTCAAAGTTAATAGGAAAACAAAAAAAAATATTTTCCTATGGAAACGCAGACCCAACTATATATATATATATTACTTTTCTGTCATTTACTAATTCTTCTGATTATACAAATATAAGCTAAAACCTCTAATCCAGGGGTTTGTTCAATTATTTGGTTTGTCAGTTACCACGCAATATCTTTTTATCAAAAGCACACCTGTAATTGTAGATTTTGGTCCATCTTTTAGCAACAGATTTACGCTTAACTGATATTTAGATCTTTGACCTAAAAGTACCATCCCTCACCTGTCCCAGACAGTGCCTATCTGTGTTATGATGGGTTTATGTCTGAGAACATTATTGATATAAACTGTTGTGGGTTTCCCATCATTTATGTATCAGATGTTGTATTCCTATAGAATGGAGGGAGGAAGTAGAAAAACTGAGGTTCTGCCTGGGAAGCAGGTGCAGCTCGAGAGAGAAATGCCTGGGACGAGGAAGAACTGAACCACAATAATGGAATTACTGGGAGGTAAAACCAGAACCAATAGCTCAGACTTGGGCCTCTGAGCCCAAACATGATTCGAGCGCCTACCACTAAGCGCTATAGTTTCTCTGCTGTCGGTACAGAGTTTATGCAGACAAGTAGGGCAGATCGTGCACGTAGGCGGTGCAGAGTGCGCAGCAGGAAGTGCAGAGACAGCAATAAGGCTGTACTGAAAGTGCAAACAGGTAGTACAGCGTGGACAGTTAAGTAGTGTACGTACATTGTACTGGGCCAGGGTCACAGGAGTCAGACCCGGGGTTTGTGAAGGGAGGACGTTCGATCGATCTAGTCAAAAGAGCCCGCAAAGGCCACTGTAAACTGCCCTGCACGTGCCAACTTCTGCACCGTGTGAATTTTGGCAACAAATGTTTAACTTGCAATGTCAATACTGTATTTATAAATAGTACGGGCAGCCCGAAAGAGCGGGCGGGGTGGTGTGGTGTGTGTGTGTGTTGATCGGCCGCAGATCCCCTCAGCTCTTCGGCGTCAGACGCCTCCAGTGATGGGGGCGAGGTGTGAGCAGACACCCCTGTTTTGACTATGTTAATTAACCATTAACCTCGCAGTGTCTCAAGGAAGCTGGCTCAGCCCTGGCGCTGCACTTTGCACCCTGGCGAAGTAGGAGGAACGGTTCAGCAATGGGGTGGAAAGGTAAGGGCGGGGCTGGTGGGTACCTCAGAGCTGGGGAGGAGGTGAGGGACTGGGCCTGCCGTCGGTGATCGGTTCTGTGAAGAAGCTTTGGAATGGGGGGGGGGTGGGAAGAAGGTACGGAAGGGGGCCTGGAGCGGTGGGGGTCTCTGTGTGAGGGAAGGGTGAGAGACTGGGCCTGGGCAACGAACAACGCAGTGAGGACGGAGGGAGGGATGCTTCAGGAGTACAGGGACTCTGAAGCGGCGGGGGCTTGTGTGAGGGAGGGAGTGAGGGATCAGACCTTGGCCGTGAGAGACTGGTGAGGAAGGGGCAAGCTTCGGGAATGGAGGGGAGAGGAGGTCAGAGTCCTTCCTCTCTTACGGACGGAGTTCGCTAGAGTAAGGAGGACCTCTGGGAAGAAAGAGGGGAGCTGCAGGGATGACGGAGAGGGGAAACGGAGCCCTGGAGGCGAGAGTTCCTCAGTGAGAGAGAGGATGTGGGAGACAGGAGAGAGGCACGGCCGAGAGGAGTTTAGAGCTCTGTGTGAGGATGAAGAGGGTCCTGAAGAGCACTGAACGCCTTCTAGGCTTTTTGACAAGCGATATCCGTAACCCTAACGGTGATGCTTTCTCGGGAGCCGAGTGAGGGTATTAGCGGGTTTCCGGCAGAGGTTATCAGCAGTGGCTAGCAAGAAGGAAGGAACATGGGATGCGCTGCCCTCAGTTAACAACAAGCCCGGGAGTGGTGCGTGCTCGGTCTTCACTTTTCAAGCACTGCACTCGTGCTTGTGGCACGCCGCTGCTCGCTCCCGCAAGGTGAATGCCGCCACAAGCACGAGTGCAGTGCTTGAAAAGTGAAGACCGATGGCTAAAGGCCCTCCTATGCAGCGCATGCGCACTGCGTAGGCGAGACCTAAAAAGGGCCTTTAATTTCACCTCCTACAATGACCCCAACAGACCAAGGTATTGTTTTATAAATATTAACGACATTAAATTATTTGCTCCAATTGTGTAACTATGGTCAGTGCTGACTGTTCCAAAAGTGGATGAGATAGTGAAATTGAAGCATATTCAATAAAATGTATGCCATATAACACCCTAGATTGATATTTGAAGCCAGGATTTGCATTTACCCTACAGAATAATATGTACTTTGTGTCGGAAAGAGGAAATGACGACATCATATTAGAGTTCGGAAAAAACAGCGGTAAAGACAGATCGATCATTCTCTGTTCACTTGAGTTGCACTAAGGTATGTCAGGGAAAAGCCGCATTCTTGGCCACTTCCTCCACCTTTAAATGTCAGTCAGCAGTGCAGTGAATAAAAAAAACAAGCATTGGCATAGCCAATAGGTCGCGCCTTTGTGACCTTATAAGTGTTTAGCCATGCAGAACATTACCCTGGGTAGTTAAATTATAGCTTAATTTCTGAATATGTGTTAGGCTATATCAAGCCCAAATTGTATCCACTTATTAAAAAAATAAAAATAAACTGTACACAAAATAGTAAGTGTTTTCCAAATTGCAGGCACATGACTTGTGAAGCAAACTAAACAAGCCAGAGATGAACGTGGCTTCAGCTCCCTGGAGACTTGATATGTGCAATTTCGCCCCACCTCACTATCACTCTCGTATCTGTACAAGTCTGCAAGGAAGGTATCGCAAACCTGCTATCAATTCCGTCACTTATGGCACTTAACAGATTTGCCGATTCCACCCTATTCTAAATGACCCATTATTCACAAGTCAAAAACTAACGTACTCTGGGCCCCAAGCAGTAAAAAAACATCATATTTGAGGGTTATTTTTTTAATTCTTCAATTCATCCTCTCTAATAATCTTAAATAAAAAAGCACAAGTATGTGCTTGCACATATTTTCATTTCAACCCTGTAGGACATGTACAGATTGGGAATACAGTAAAGTATTTGAATGAACATACCCTGGGAGTGCACAGGGGCTAAATATCGCTATTTAATTGATATAACAATTCACTGAGGCCATTAACGCCATTCAAAGGCACAAAATAATTGGAGTCAGCCAAGCGTTACAAATACATTGCAAATTCGCAGCTACTAAAAAGGTGCACATAATTCCCAAAGATTAAATAGAAGAGCATTTGCAATGCAATACAATCGGTTTCACCTTTGGGACTTAAGTATCTAGCCATGCAGCAAACTGTTGCGCTTTCAGTTAAAGTGTAAGGCAGCAGCTGCAGCCTAGTGCTAGAATACACTACTATTGTCTGTGAGAGCGGCTGACGCACTTCGGGCAAGGTTCAGTCCTATAAGTGAGATAAATGTACTTGAAGGAGGCTGCTGCCCAACTCCGGTAAGTACATGATTCCTACAACTCTGGAGTCTGTTGTGGGGGAATGGTACTCGGTGCCTGCACAGCAAGGTCTCATTTACACATTGTAATTGATACCTTTTCTGCAGCTTTATACAGCGCAAACCCAACCCGCCAGCACCAAAGCGCTCCACACCAGAAGCACATCTCCCACATGAAATCATACCTTCATGCCTCCGCGGCACGGGAAGCATGTCTGCGCCCCGACCACGACAAGCGCCAGGAACCCTGGTTCTCTGATGCCCCACCGCTACGACTCAACCACCATCCACGCACTCAACTCCGGGAGACACGCCGACTGCGCAAGATCCTCGCCAGACACCACCCACGGGCAATTCTCTTGCACACACTGCCGCAGATCCTTCACCATCGACAAAGCTCCCACGACCGCCGAAGGCACGCCCGATGCACGCACCACCGGAACCCTGACCTGCATCCTTCTCAACGTGCGCTCCCTTCACCGACACGCCGTAGAGATCTGGGACCTGATCGACACCCTCTCGCCCGACGTCGCATTCTTCACGGAAACCTGGACCAGCGCCACCTCCGGCCCCGACATCGCTACGGCCATCCCCGACAGATACAAGATCCAGAGAAAGGACCGGCCGCACCGCCCAGGAGGAGGACTCGCCATTGCACACAAGACCCCCCTCCGACTCTCCACATCCAGCACGAGTGACCCCCTTTCCAACACAGAGCACCTCCACTTCCAGATCCAGACTAGCCCCAGGACCACGCTACGCTGCACCCTCATCTACAGACCGCCGGGACCTCGCACTCACCACGCAACCACCATCGCCGAGCTCGCCACACCCCACACCATCACCTCCACGAACTACATTCTACTCGGGGACCTGAATTTCCACCTCGACAACGGCAACGACCCCGACTCCACCACTCTCCTCGACAACCTTGGACTGAAGCAGCTCGTCAACACGCCCACCCACAGAGCGGGTCACACCCTCGACCCCATCTTCGCGGGAGGAAATAACATCCGCTTCAGCCACACCACCCAGCCCCCCTGGACCGACCACCACTGCGTCCACTTCACCTTCAACACCACCACCGCACCCAACCCCGCCCGCGCCCACCACGACGGAACTGGAGCAAGGTCACAGAGGAACACCTCAGCACCACCCTCCTCCAAAACTCCCCCACCACCACAAACGACACCAACTCCGCAGCCAGAGAATTTCACCGCTGGATCTCCAGCTGCGCCGACATACACCCCTCCGCCCCCCTGCCAAACAACGCCTTCTGAAAGCCACCTGGTTCACCACAGAACTTCAAGAAGCCAGACGCTCCTGCAGACGCCTTGAAAAAGCCTGGCGGAACCTGAAAACCACTGAATCTCGGAACAACCACAAGAGCGCCCTGAAGGAATACCACCAACGCATAAGAGACACTAAACGGACCTTCATAAGAGACAAAATCCAGTCCAACGTGACCAACGCCAAGGAACTGTTCAACGTCATACAGCAGTTCGCCAAACCCACCTGCGAAGCCACGGACGTCACACCCTCCCAGGAACTCTGCGACAAGCTCGGCTCCTACTTCCATATGAAGATCAAGGCCCTCTACGACAACTTCAACGAACCAACGACGAACACGACCACCGCCGATAAGCCTACCATCACGTCCTGGGATCCCGCTACCGTCTAACTCGTATCCGCGACCATGAAGAAAACCCACTCAGGAGCCCCTAAGGACCCCTGCCCACCGCACATATTCCACAGGGCCGCCACCTTCATCGCACCCGAACTAGGAAGAACCATCAACGCCTCCCTCAGAACAGGCATCTGCCCGGACGACTGGAAACGGGCAGAGGTAAAACCCCTCCTTAAGACACCTACAGCCGACCCCACGGAGCTGAAAAACTACCGGCCCATCTCTCTCCTCCCCTTCGTGGCCAAAGTCACCGAGAGAATCGTAAACACCCAGCTGACCACCTTCATAGAAGAGAACTCCATCCTGGACGCCTCCCAATCTGGATTCCGCAGCAACCACAGCACCGAAACCGCCCTCCTCGCCACCACCGACGACATCCGCATGCTACTTGATCAAGGACACACTGCGGCCCTCATCCTTCTAGACCTCTCCGCAGCTTTCGACACCGTCTCACATCGCACGCTTGCAGCCAGACTACACGACGCAGGAATACAAGGAGCCGCCCTCGACTGGATCCAATCCTTCCTCTCCGACAGAACCCAGAGGATCCGACTCCCTCCCTTCCTCTCCAAACCCACGGAAATCAGCTGCGGAGTACCCCAGGGATCATCCCTCAGCCCCACGCTCTTCAACGTCTACATGGCCCCCCTTGCCGCCATCGTCAGACAGCATGGGCTAAACATCGTATCCTACGCCGACGACACCCAGCAGAATCCCGAAGACGCCAGACTCTGCTTCCAGGAAGGAATGAAAAACGTGGCAGCCTGGATGAAGGACAGCTGTCTGAAGCTCAACTCAGAGAAAACCGAGGTCCTCATCCTCGGACCCTGCACCACCGCCTGGGGCAACACCTGGTGGCCCTCCGCCCTCGGGAGCCCACCCACCCCTACAGACCACGCTCGGAACCTCTGCATCATCCTGGACTCCTCCCTCACCATGAACCGCCAGATCAACGCCGTCGCCTCCACCAGTTTCAACTGCCTTTGCATCCTCCGTAAGACCTTCAAGTGGACCCCCCGACTGCAGAAAGACCATCACCCACTCACTCATCACCAGCAGACTGGACTACGGCAACGCCCTCTACGCCGGAATCAACAAAACTCTTCTACACAAACTCCAAACCGTCCAGAACGCTGCAGACAGACTCGTCCTCGGGGCACCGCGCCACAAGCACATGACCCAACACCTACGAGGGCTCCACTGGCTCCCCGTCGAAAAGAGGGTCACCTTCAAACTCCTCACCCACGCCTACAAATCCCTCAACATCGGACCCAAATACCTCAACGAGAGACTATCCTTCCACGTACCCAGGAGGAACCTCCGCTCCGCCGACCTCGCCCTGGCAGAGGTCCCCCGCATCCGCAGAAACAGAACCGGCGGGAGGGCTTTCTCCTACATCGCAGCGAAAACCTGGAACGAGCTCCCCGTTAACATCAGACGCTCCCCGACTCTGCACACGTTCAGGAAGAACATCAAGACCTGGCTCTTCGACTGACCCAGAGCTGGAGCCACCGCCCCCTCCCCCAGCGCCTTGAGACCCTCACGGGTGAGTAGCGCGCTTTATAAACGATTGATTGAAGGTCAAATCCCAGCGCCGGGTCAACTTCCTGTGATTCTGGGCAAATCACGCAATACCCCCGTGCGACAAAAACAGAAAAATATGCTCTCAAGTGCAAAACCTATGCCTTGTGCGCCAAGCGCTGCAATGCTCCGGGCCAAGTCCGCGCTATATAAAGCAGCAAAACACATACCAAGTACGCATGCGCTTTATATGGTAGAATAAAATGCAGATTTAAATGTGTTTATCACAGCTACGCCATCAAAGCAAATGCTATTTGTTATATTATAAATAACATACAACTGTCCGTCCGTGTAAAATGAAGGATAGATGGTCACCCTGTCTCTAAACTACTTAACATGACATGTTAAGTAGCTTAACAAAACATGCAGAGTTTTCCAGCGTTTCATATAGAAGGCAGTACTGCTGCTGTTCCTTCGTCAACACTGTCAGCAAGCATTAAAACACTTTACATGAGAAACACGTCTTCTACACAAAAGCATACCTTTCTGCCTCCCCCGCATGGTAGAGGTCAATCCCAGTGCCGGGTCAACTTCCTGTGATTCTGGGCAAATCACTTAATGCCCCCCCGTACCACAAAAACAGAAAAACATGCCCCCAAGTGTTAAACCTCCGCCTCATGTGTAAAGCACTTTAATGCTCTCGGTCTAAGTTCGCGCTGTAAAGCTGCAAAAACACATACTAACTACGTATGCGCTTTACATGGTAGAAGAAAATAACAATTTAAATGTCTGTCTCACAGCCACGCCATCAAAGCAAACGCTATGCGTTATAAATAACATACAACGATCTGTCCGTCCAAGTGAAACAAAGAATAGATGGTCACCACCGCAAAGCGCCGCAATGCTCCCGGCCAAGTCTGCGCTATATAAAACAGCAAAACACATACCAAGTACGCATGCGCTTTATATGGTAGAATAAAATGCCTTCTCGGTTTAAAAATGCAAAGTAATCTTGACATTAAGAAAATAGATCCTGTTTTTTTTTTTTTTTTACAGGTGGGCTAAACGAAAGCTTTTGTTAAGGCTGTCTGTACCTAGTCAGGCGAAGCGCATTGTGGAGTTTGTAGTCCCAGATATTTCGAAATGTCACACGCCATTGTAAGAAGCTAGCTCGCCCTTAATTCCGTTCTGATTGATACCTGTAGCCTCGTTGGGGCAGAGGAGGAGAGGTCGTAGTGTGGGGAGGTGGTGGGCGCACGAGATTGCATTGATGGATCAGGGTTTATTCTGGCGGGGGTCATGTAATCCGGGAAAGTTCCGGTCTTCCTGCTGCAAACCCATTAGTCCTCCCATTGTATTCTTGTGTTTATTGTACAGCATTGTTGAACAAGCGAGGTGGCGCGGGACTATGTGGCTTTTCAGCTTAGGTTTTGTTACCCGTTTGTTTGTGGCATAACGCCTAATTAACAGATTTATACAAAGAAAAGTGGCAAATTGGTGGACTAACTCCCCTCTCCCAATATGACGGTAATTTGGAGGGAACGAAAGGGTAAGCTAATAAGTGGGGATAGCCTGGTGTGAGACATGAAACAGGGTGCAAATCCTGCCAGCCGGAAACTGGCTCACTGCATTTCAAGGGCCCAAAGAGGGTCCCAAAATGGACAATTTAATCACCACGCGGGGCATAGATTACTAAATCAACATGAAGCAACCCTGCTCTCGCACACAATGGTACTAAGGCAAAAGGATCCTAGCTACACACGTCCGTGATACGGAGAAACTGCCATCTGTTTGGGACATCGAGTGCGGACATTTGTTCTTGTAGATAACAGACTTTTGAAGGCTTGGTGTCAAGCCACAGGGAGCATCAAAGATAACGCTGTGTGGCCACCAGCAGGATATCAGGTAGCCTTTAGCTGATGAAAGGCCCATAAACCAGGAGACGGCCACACCGAGAGAGGCAGATGGCCCCTGGGAGAAAGAAGAAAGCACGCGTGAAAGCGCTCACGCTGGGTAAACATAAGAACTGTAACGTGATCCTGGAATGCAGCTGGCACACTGTGCGCCGCTGCTCACTCCGCTCGCTCCCGAGACACATAGGCTAGGGGAGTGAACATTTAAAGAAAAGGCGGGACATACCCACGCCTTTGGCCATTTGCGTGCTTTCATTTGTGAAAGCCATACGCAATGGCCAATCAAATGTGTGGGTGTAAACAAATCCACACGGAAAAGTTGCAAGGAAGTTGGGAGTGCTTACAAGAAGCCTTCCATAGAGCAGCGCATTCACGCTGCGCTAGGCTCGACCTAACAAGCTGGACTAGCTCAGGGTTCAGCTTCCAAATATGCTATTTAACCACCACCTCGTTTTTTGTTCAAAGTCCAACATCCTAAGCACAGGACGAAAAAGGCAGGAATGCAGCAATTCCTTCATGGTTAAACATGCGCTACACAAGTAACCAGCATGATATAGTATATTGTTGACTTCTTCCATATCCCCTATATCGTTCTGGATTTCTCTCTTCCTTCCCCATACATCATCCCTCAGCTCTTTAAAAAGGGTTATAACATGACAACACAGGTAAACACCGTACCTCCTGGAACTTGAATAATTACATGTGTATGCAAGTAGTGTTCCGTTTGCATATATTCAAGTAGCTTTCATAAAACTATGCATTTACGACATAATCCATAATGTGCAGATTAATCTGAAGATTTAAACAAAAAAATAAATTGATTCTAGCTCAATAGGATCAAAGGTTATTAAAAAGGCAAGAACAAGTGTAACCCTGCAGTTGAAGGCCCTCACAAAGGTTGACTGTACACCTTCCAGTTGCTTATTGATGTGTTTGGGTGTTTAATTGGTACTAATGAGATGACACTTTTTCCCCATACAGTGTTATCAGTAAAAATATTTAAGTAGTACTATCAAAAGGTGCACATTATGCTGCATATTTTGACCTTTCTAGCCGTATAATATAGTCAACTTTGCCGCAAAATTATGGATTTACATTTGCCACATAACCCATCATCTGCTGCGTAATCTGCAGATAATAACAATAATTGTTTCTAGTTCAAATGAGTCAAAAGTTACTAAAACTGTGGTGACACGTCTTCCTGCGCCAATGGTCCTTTACTAAGGTTGACTGCTCATCTTTCAGTTGATTACGGTTACATTTGAGTGTTACATTGGTACTAATAATGGCAAACTTATCAGACAGTGTTACGATGCATATAAATGACAAAATAATTAAGTAATGCTGTCACAAAATAAGCAGCATTCCGCCGCATAAATCTGCCTTACTGTGCCTCATAATTTGGTCATCCTTTGCCATATAATTCCACTACAAAAAAAACAATGAATGGAGTGCTGAACAATGGTGTATTTTTTGTTTTTTTAAAAAGGGGGCAGGGTTTTAGGCCTCAGGGCGGGGGGCACGATGTAGGACGGATAGAATTTTAGGGCTTACGGCAATAGGGGGGTAGTGGAGAACTTAACCATGCATATCCCACTTACCAATCATGCCTTTACAACATAATTGCATGGTAAAGGAATGTGTGGTTAAGATGCATTCATGGTTCGGGCTGCGTTGTAAAGGCATGCGCGGTTTAGCCATGTGTGCCTCTGTCATACAACCGTTCCCTGGATCAAAAACAAGCATCCTGGTACCGTTTGTATATATTAAAGTAACTTTCAGAAAACTATCGATTTACCACATAATCCATAATTTGCTACATAATCTGAAGATTTTAACAAATTCAAATTGTTTCTAGCTCTAAAGGATCAAAGGTTAAAAAAAAGTCGCAAGACCAGTATAGCAGTGGAGTTGAAGGCACTCACAGAGGTTGATTTCAGTTGCTAGTTGATGTTTTGGGGTGTTAAACTGGTATTAATGAGTTGAAACCTTTTCCCATACAGTAGTAACATCAGTAAAAAGGTGCACATTATGCAGCATACTTTGACCTTTCTTGCCGTTTAATATAGTCAACCTTGCCGCAAAATTATGGATTTACATTTGGCAGATAGTCCATCATCTGTTGCATAATCTGCAGATTATAAAAATAATTGTTCCTTGATCAAATGGGTCAAAAGTTATTAAAACATGGTGACATCTTCCTGCGCCAATGGCCCTTTACGAAGGTTGACTGCTCATCTTTCAATTGATTACTGTTATAATTGGGTGTTAAATTGGTACTAATAAAGGTAAACTCTTCTATCAGACAGTGTTACCGTGCGTAAAAATGACAAAATAATGATATCACAAAATGATCAGTATTACCCCGCATAAATTTTCCTTACTGTGCCGCATAATTTAGTCATCCTCTGCCATATAATTACAGTGGCCACGCCTATAGGTGGTCGACGAGCAAGTTAATCAACAAATTCTCGCGGAGAGGTGTGAAATGCTCATAGTAGTGCTTGCAGGCTCAAGAGGAGGATTGAGGCTCTTTGAACTTCTTACAACTTAGTAGTGAGTCCTCTATAAACGGGAGCCAGGGCCCATGCCACTACTTAACGGCACCAAGCACAGTGATGATTGATCGAGTTTGGAAGGGCTTTAACATGCACTTTATTGCAAAGTATATACATTTAACCAAAAAGCATCAACATGCCAATCTGAAATTCTAGCTGATCCCGAAACCATTATGAGTTCCTTAGAACACGGTAACTGCCTTTACAGTAGTCAACTTAAATCCACGGAAAAGTTTGAAAAAGCATTGATGTTCTAACAACTAAAGCTATTGGAGAGACTGAGAAGAAAACACTTTCTGGATCAAAACGCCAGTAACCCGTTTAGTGACCTTTCCCAATTGGATATTTATGGCGCGCAGTGAAACACATTTACTTTTAATTTAAACAAACCCATACCACGCTGTGAATAGGCGAATGATTGGAAGATAAATAAATTTCTTTCGGACCTCAAATTCACGAGACACTGCCTACCACACACCTTTTTAAGTCCTTTAAAATAGGTTCGACCGGGGAACGCGCTGATGCTTCAGGCTCGAAAACAAACTCTTCTCTTGGGGAACAGCGTGCAGCAGACACTGGGCGTCGCCATCTTTGGCTACAAGCCTCACCTCACCTTCTGACCCAGCGTAAACCACCAAAGAGGAGAGAGATTCCAGCCCTCCAGATTACCATAGAGAGCGGTTCGTCGCTCCTTGCATTGAAATAAAAGAAGGACGACGCGTGCCTTCTCGTTCATATGGGAAAATGTCGGCCATTTCTAAATAATAATTGTACGATATAATATTTTATTTTTATTTAGATAATATGAACCCCTACAAAATATTCAATGTGTGGTCAGAAAAAGGCTTATATATTGCATGAAATTTTGAATTGGAGAGTCCGATAGCTGCTTTAAATAATTCGCCAAAGTGAACACTTCAAGCAGAACACTTCTATCATTACTTACTCAGGGGATATTTTTGCACTATATCTGATTAGGTCTTGCCACATCACTTTAGCTGCTGGCAAAGCCTCATGTCACTACTACACACACCATGAAAAATGAAATACCTTCCAACACAAAATCTTTAGAATGGGCTTTGAGTCATCTCTCTTCAACTATTGGTTTATGTTCTGCTGGCCCGTTCTCACATGTAGGGTTGCCACCTAGCCTGGCCGGCAGAGGCGCAGCTAGAGCCAAATTTCGGGGGGGGGGGTAATTCTTCCAGTAAAGGGCAGAGTGGAGATGCAGGGGCTCTAAGAAGGGGTGAAAAAACAACAAAGCCTCATTAACAACCAAATGGTCTTTTAACCCCTTGACCGCGATCGGAATTCCGCTCGTGTGCTGGACATTCCGATCGCGGGTGGGGTCGTGATGAGCTCAGCTCGTCATGCGCACAGCGCTACCGCGCAGCATGACGAGCTGAGCTCGTCATGAGCACGGAAGGGGTTAAAGACCTGGGAAGTACTCGGGTGTGGCTGTGTGCCCGGGAAGATGTCTCAGCCCGGGCTGCCACACACGACGGGGGGTGGCTGAAGTCCTTTGAGCCCAATGGGCTTTGCGCGCCTGCTGGCTGGTGTTTTAATGTTCCTGCCGGCACAAATTTTAGGTAAATGACCTAAAGCCGTATTTTCCCCCATAAACAGTGATAACGTTGTTTTACTGAAATGTAGTGCTTGGCTATATTAGTGCCGATATCAGAACCCCCCCACTTAGCAATAATAGTCGCGCTGCGCAAAATAAACAGTCCACACAAGTTTTGTTGGAAAAACAGTTTGCTGCAGGTTTATTACATAGGAGTATGCCAACTTGGTGAGTTAACATACGGGCGATCCAAGGGCAGGCAGCGGTGACTAACCTAAGCTGCCCAGCCCGCCTGATGAGCCAAACTGCACCATGGCCAACCCAATCGGTGCGACCATTTATGTGGGGGTTATCCCCCTTACATACCATGGACCCCTAGTTCATCACTTTTACTCACGCCTTTTTAGGGGCGGAGCGTATCCAGGCAAGCCCCCGGTTGCTCAGGCTTACAACCGCCCAAAGGACTAGTGGGGCGCCGTCGTTTTCAACCAGGGTCCTGCCGTAAAGACTCCTGAGATTTTGGCTTAATGCACCCCTATTGTGCTCCTGAAAGGGTACCCCTCGTACCAATCAGCCTCCCGATCGCCGTGTAACTCCGTCAAAGCCCTGGATGTGGCTGCCGTCATATCCGGGGCCCCACCACCATGGCAGGCTCCATAACCTCCTGCAACGTGCGGTTACCAGTCCTTCTAGCTGGACAATTCCCATTTACCTCTGACAGGTTGCCAGTCCTTCTAGCTGGACAATTCCCATCTACCTCTGCAGGTGTTCCCCATCCCTAATCGGGGAAACCTTGTGGTGTATGCACTAAAGAGACCATGCCTTATTTACCAAGCCCTTCTTATTTTATTTTGAATTAGAGTTGAACCAAGCCCTCCTGCTTGGTGGGCTTGTGCGTGGCTTATTTGCCCTTCCGTAGGCAAGTTTGATGGCCTCCACTTAAATTGGGAACTACTGTTCTCTGTTTTAACCATAGCTTTAGTTACCCATCATTAGGCATGTTCGATGGCCTCCCCGGAGTTGAGAACAACTGTTCTCTACTTTAACCACAGTTCAGGGTGAAATCCCTATGTTGCCCTCTGTGCCAATAAGGGCCTTCTTGTTAGGTGTTGCTGAGTCGTGTGTTTACTCATCACCGCCCAGTCCCTGGTTTCAGGATATGCTGGTAAGCATAGAGGAGTTCGCCTCCAAGGCCGACAGTATATTTGTTAACGTTTATTGTTTGTGGCCAACACCATTCCCTTCTCTCTGCCAGCTGACGTACACCTGTATGGGAGTACAGTGCTGGCAGTAATTCTTACCCCATAGGGAATGCAAAACTACTGCTCTCCACGTAACCATAGTTCTGTCTGATTTAATCCATTGTGCCCTGCGTGCAATCTGTGCCTTACATTCTGGATTGACTAAGCCCTTGTTCAAACCCCCTAGGATATTGCGGCACAGATTTGCAAATTTTGCAGCACAAAAATTGAAATTTTGCTGCACAAAAATTGAAATTTTGCGGCATTATTGTGGCACTTTATTTTACTTGTAATCATTCTTTTTCAGTCTTAAATCAATGCAAACTGTTTGAGCAGAGTATTCCACTTTCAAATAGGCATGTTTAAAGTGTCTGAGAGTATTTGTTTGCTATGCTAAGTCCCTGAGTCCTGTAATGGCTGGCAGCAACATTTTTCTCATGTTGCTGGCAGCCAATCAGAGAACTTGTGGGACTGACTTCTGCAGGAGCGAGATGGCCCAAGGGAAATAAAGATCCCAGGGCCAATCATAGCTCTCTACTTTTAAAGTGGCGCACCTGTGAGAGTCTAAGACACTCTTGCAAGCCTCAATGCACCCCTGCTCGGTCCCAAAACAAGAAAAGAGGGGATGCGTTGGTGCCCAACGCTGCTCCCTGCTTCCTGTTTACTCTCACACCGGAACAGGGCGCAGGCACCCTCACCAGTGGCATCAAGCCTTCCACTCTCCCGCCACCGACCCTGTTTACAAGCCTACACCATGGTTTGCTGTAATTCAATTCTCTCCCGGCTACTGACAGCAATAGCATCATCAGACAGCCAAGTTCCGGCACAAAATAGTATGTCCAAACTTAAATCAATGTGCAAATTGACAATTTCAAAATTATTACTCACAAATGGGCTGACAGTAAATCTGCATAGTTAGCATAAGGCTCTGAAATGTATTTAAACAGAATTGTGATCTGCACTTGCCTCTGCTCTGCCTTCCTTACAGAGGGCTGCAGTCATTGTTCTCATTTGGCGTGAGCTTCTGTTGGCATTGGGCGGTTATTTGTTCTACTCAGTGTCGCCCTTAGAAAAAATGAGGGGGTTGGAGTTGCTGCACCCCTGCAGCAAAGATGCTCGGCACAGTTGTGCCACCTGGACCAGACTCTGCAGAGCTGAAGAGTCAAGGCAGCCTGCCTTCCATCAGAAAACAACTCCAGATTCTCCAGCAGCCCCTCGTCTAACTCCGAACTGTCCTACTCACTAACTGCTTGGTTGGCCCATGAAGCTTGTGTTGCTATGTACATGCATGTTACACAACCAATAGGCATATATATGTGTGTGTGAAAATGTTTGAACCTCATTCTGCTTAAAATAAAATTGTTTAAAACAAACAATGGTTCCTGCCTCCAAAATAACATTGTCTTCCTTAATTTCGGTAGAGTGCCTTGACGAGTACTTGCTGGGCCTTGTAAATCCAAGAGAAACGCAAAACTACAAGCCCCAGCGTGCTTAATGTTGCTGGCTGAATGCCAGATCTTTTTGCAGAGATGGGCCGGATCAGCTGGGTCCAAACTAGGGTGCCATAGTGAACAAAAGAACAAAGGATTAAACCCAGATCTCTTGACTGGGGGTGAGTCTTTGAAAAGTTTCAACACTCCGTCCATCATCTTGTTGTGTTTGCTATGTTCATCCTAAGTGGCCAAGGGTATGCCCAGACGTGGGTCCCTTGCTCACTGTGCCGATTTCGCGATTATTTAGCAAATCGCTAAATCCTGGAGGGTCTTCTTGTTTACCCCCCCTACATGGTTATTCCCAAACAGGGGATTCAACTGATAACCGTGTGTCGCACCAACAAGTGGGAAATTACCAGCTCCTTCTAAATTTGAATGCATGCTGTGTTCTGGTAATTGTCAGCATTTTTTGCTCCGAACCCTACTTTCTCCACCCTATTGGAGTCACAGCAGCCACTTTTTTGGAATGTCAACCCACTTTTTTAAAACCCACTCTATTTGCGGATTCCTGGCAATGTACCCTTCTGCCCATGTATGGGTCAATGTAATGCCTATAGCATTGCGCTTGCACCCCCAGTATTCTGCTTCATACCTGTCCATATTGCATGCCAGCCCATCATCATCTGACTGTGATATTTAGTTGCTGTGTCGCCATGCTGATGTCCCCTCCCTAGCTCAAGTCATCCACTTCCCAACTTTTGCTAATGTGTACCAGGGAGCAGACAAGTGGTGGGAACAGGAGGGGAACACTATGTACAGATACCTGCCCTTTCTTGAATAATGGAAATGGCAAATGTTCTTTAATACATTGTAGCCTTTTTGTGCTCTAACCCATTGTTTCCCCAACTTTTGGAACTGCAGCACACTTGTTAGATGACAACTTCCACAACCTGCCTAGCTGCCATGTCAATAGAGCGGATAATTTTTAGCTTCACTGAGGCAACCTGTAACATGCCCTCTGTTACAGAGTGCACATATTTTGTTGAATTTGACCAGACATTTGCACAGACATTTTTATTGCTAATCCAAGGCGAACACATTAATGGTTTCAAATCTGGTTTCAGGGAATGTTTGTATTGTGCACACTATTTGAGTCACAGCACACCTTTTGGAGTGACAAACGTACGGAGCCCACCAGGCTTGCTTAACTGCAGGATCCCGTTACCCATCCTCTCACGTTTACAGAGTGCACATCTTTTATAGACATGGCCAAAAGGAAAACCTATTGAAAACCCACTCTACTGCAGGTTCCTGCCAATGTACCCTTCTGCCCATATTTGGGCAAATGTAACGCCTATAGCATTGCGGGTCCCACCGCCCTACCATCTAATGCGATAAGGTGAGGCAGGGGAGCTCAGCACCCCCAGTATTCTGCTTATTCCATTACCATATTGCATGCAAGCCCCTCACCGTCTGACTACTATTTAGGTGCTGTGTCGCCATGCTGATGTCCCCACCCTGGCGTAAGTCGTCCAATTCCAAACTTCTACTAATGTATACCAAGGATCCGGCAAAAGGGTGGGAACAGGAGGAGAACCATATGTACAGTTCCCTGCCCTTTCTCGAATGATGGGTTGCCAATGTTTTTACTATCTTGTACCCAGCGTTTTACCAACTTTTGGAACCACAGCACACTTGTTAGATAACAACTTCCACAACCCGCCTACCTGCAGTGGTGGTGAAGCGGGTAATTTCTAGCTTAACTGAAGCAACACTCTGTGGTGTGGTATGAACTGCTATGACTGTGCAACCTGTAACATGCTTTTGTTTACGGAATGCACACCCTTTGCTGAATTGACCTGACATTTGCACAGACAGTCTTCTTGATAAACTATGGTGAACAAGTTAATGGTGTCAAATCTGGTTTCAGTGAATGTTTGTCTCTTGTGCATCTACAATCGAGTACCTAGATTTGTTTTAAAATCTTGCTTTCTTCACTGCTGAGTGAGCCCATTCGAAGAATTGAACCTAGCTCACTAGGTTTATCCCCGGAATTGGTTGCCCTCCACCAGGATAAAAGGCCTGCCGATTCACTGGTTTGCCTCCTAGTGCCCATCTACTTGGTGAAAATGTCTTGCTAGAATGGACACCACACGCAATATACGGTTGTGACCAACCTCACCAAGCTACATGCCTGCCCAGCTTCTGGTGTTTATGAACGAGTGGCTTTGAGGAATGTATGTCTGTATAATTCCAATCTGTCCATTCATTCCCTAAAGGAAATTCCCATGTGCCTTTGAACCTCTGCTGTTCAGCTGACCCTCTTCCAAGGCCCGATTAACTATTAACAATATGAGTGGTGTGGGGATCTTTTGTGGACTCTAAAGTTGCAGTTTCATGTTCTGATGCAGTCCCCATTTTTGTGCGTCCTACAGGAACCCCTCGGCCTAATGTGCGTGTCTTAGGTACATAGTCCAGCTCCCTTGACGCACTTGCATGTGACTCAAGACAGACTTGCTCCAACTGGACGTGCTGCTGCATGGGGGGGGGGGAGGGTTGCCAGCGTGGCACCCGCTCTGGAGAGGTATCTAACCACATATGAGACACTCGGGACTGTTTCTGAGATCCCCATAGTGATTGTGTCTGAGAGATGTACCCCGATAATTCAGACTGAAACAGCTAGAGACTGTATCTGAGTCTGATACATCTGAAAGACTATGTCTGAAAGTGTGGCACTCAGAGGACCACTATGTCCGATATTCAGGACTGAGACTCCCGGAAGAATCTGCCCAACTCTCCCACAGAGACTGTGTCTGAGACCCACGGAGGATAGGGCCTCAGAGTGAGAAACTATGCAGACAGTGTCTGTGAATGTGACATCCAGAGGACCACTGTGCCTGAAGCACCCAGCACTATTTCCAATACCCACTGATGAGTGTCTCTGAGACACCCCAAGGACCCAGACAGATGCCTAAAGAGACAGCATCTGAGAGCACAGCGAGTGAACACAGCAGAAAAGCGGACACATTTTCTTTCACAAAAATGTTAATAATAGAACGTTTTATAGGTCCAATCAGTGTGGAAACGCCACAAAGATGAACGCAGAACAAAAACAGGTTTACGTTAAATTTGCCAGAACACTCTGAAGTCACTTTACAGTGACTGCGCTGAACGAGACAGGCTGACTCTCAGGAAGGACTGGCCTCTTTACCGCTGGGTGTTTCAGGGACCGCCTCTGCCATGAACACCCTCGGGGCCACCAGTGCCCAAGGGGAGGGCACCCCAAACACCGTGGGAATGTCTCTCACAGACAGAAGACACAACCTATTTCAAACCCCTTTGAGAAAACCCCAGATACTTACAGATGGGGGGGGGGTAGGTTAATATTAAACTGCAGTCCTCAGGAATCCTGTTGTAGTGTGCAAACCAAACCACACACACGGTTAACCCATACCTTGCTTTGAGGAATGCAGCAGGGGTAGACCTGAAAAATACCTGCCCTTCACCATCACACCCCCACCCTCTTCCATTTTCCTGCGAAGTCATCACCTGCCCCACATCAGAAATCACGTCACATGGCCTCAACTTCAGACCCAACCATCCTGTGGCTGCACCGCCCGTGGGCCGCTAATACCCCTCCCCCCCCCCAAGAGCCACAACTTCCACATGAAGCCATTAGACCAACAGCCTGCACGCACCCACTGCTCGCCCCCAGAGACCCCAAAGAAATAACAGCCAGTTGCACTACACTGTGTAGAGGGACATTTGTGTTTATGCTCAGGTGATTTTGGATTTGGCAGGGATCAGGCTTCATTATCCTTCCTTCTCAACTAGTTCTGATGAACTGAGGCGCCATTTGTAATTCGACAAAAACATTTCAAACAATTGGACCCACAATCAAATTAAATGAAGGATTTCTCCGGTTTATGAAAAATATGTCTGCACGGGGTGCAACCCTATCGACACGCAGCAACTAGACAACATACACCCAAGGAAGACGAATGGCCCACTCGGCTCAGTTGCTATGCTTGCTCCCCGTGCCCCGAATCACACTACGAACCGCCAGACTGGAGGCCGGAACAACTGGCCCCAAAGCAGCTGTGGAAAAACCCGCTGGCCGCCGGTGACTGTTATGTCGTGCCCAGTGGCACGTACTACTGATAGCCGGTGGAAATAGGTAAGGCCAGTCTTTGGAATAATCACACGGAGGCAATGGTGCTATGGCTAGAGACTACCGCGTACTGGCGTCTGCTGAATGCCTGAACGAGGTGCCTGAGAATAACGGCAGGAGGGGCTTGTGGTCGGTAGCCACTACAAACGGCTTTCCGTAAACATAGAGGTGGAAATGGCGACATCCCCAGTGGACGGCGATAGCCTCCTTCTCAATCTGCGAGTACCGCTGCTCGGTGTCCGTGAGCGAGCGGCTGGCAAACGCCACCGGGGCCCAGTCCTCCTCATCCGTCCGGCGTTGCAGGAGTACAGCGCCTAGTCCCTTTGGACCTGCGTCAACAGCGACCATCGTAAGCCTCTGTGGGTCAAAAAAGGCCAGTGGACAGGGCATCCTTGATGTCTTGGAACGCCTTGGCTTGTGGTTGTCCCCATACCCATGGCACTGAGTCTTTGGTGAGATCCCTCAAGGGTTGAGTGAGAGTCGTGAGGTCCTTGATGAAGCGCCCGCAATAATTCACCATGCCAAGGAAGCTGCGGACCTCGGTGACATTGATCGGGGCTGGAGCATTTTTGATGTCCTTGACCTTATCTGGGTCAGGGTTGACACCATCAGCCGAGAAGGTGTATCAAAGAATTGTAATTTGTTCTTGAGAAATTCACATTTCTCTCTGTGGAGTGTTAATCCCGCATCTTTAATGCGCTGAAGCACCTGCACCAGGCGGGCGTTGTGTTCAGGGATGGATTTAGCGTGTACCATAATGTCATCACTCACGTTAATGACTCCAGGGATGTCCATGATGAGTTCGTGGATTACATTCTGGAACCCCTCAGCGGCACTAGATATCCCAAAACTCAAACGGGTGTACCGACGAAGTCCTACATGCGTAGAGAACGTCGTAATGTTTCTGGATTCCGGATCCAGGACCAGTTGGTGGTATCCTGACCTCAGTTCGAGTTTAGAGAACCAGCACGCCCCTGCCATCTCTCCGATCAAATCGTCAATGGTCGGGGTGATGTGTCTCTCTCTTTTGATCGCTGCATTCGGCAACCTCATGTCAACGCATATCCTGAGAGTTCCTGGTTGTTTCGGTTTCCGGGCTACGACGATCGGGGAAACCCACGGTGTAGGACCAGACACCTTCTCTATTATCCCCGCTTGCTCCAGCTTGATTAATTCCTGTTCCACTAGCGGGCGTAGATGAAAAGCCACTCGGCGGTGTCTCAGGGCCACAGGCTGCACTGTGTGGTCGATATGAAGATGTATTGGTTTTCCTCGATATCTTCCGATGCCTTCAAATACTGATGCAAACTCCTGGATTATGTGCTGAACTGACTCTTGGTGGATCCCAAATGCGAAGGATACGATCCCTAGATCCTCTGCCGCTCGACATCCCAGAAGCATACCCTGTCCATCCTTAGTGACATATACTACAGTGGTGATGGACTTGTTGTCATGCCTCACAGTGGTCTTGAACTTCCCTTTCATTTCCAGCGGCTTGTCCTGTCCATATGCGAATACCGTGATTCTAGTGGGCTGTAGAGCAGGTGCTGGTTGCATGGAGTTGTACAGAGCGGCAGCCATTATATTGATGGTGGCTCCAGAATCCACTACAGCCGTGATGTCTTGTGCGCCCACCTGGATGCGGCACTGTGGAAGGTGCCTGCTTCCGCTAGACGCGGCCCCGATCATGTGCACCTTGTGCACTGCTTTTTCGTCTTCTTCGTCGTCATCCATGTCACTTGACTCACCGCCTCCCTCGGGTACCGCATTGACTGCTTGTTTCGGTTTTCGGTACTGTTTGGAGCGACATACCCTTTCAGAAATGGTTGAATCGTCCACAACCTGTGCACTTCTTGCCCTTCGCCGGACACTCAGCTGCTTTGTGAGGTGGACCACCACAGTATCCGCAATATCGTTGACCCTCTCGTGAGCCCCCGGTGAACGGCTTTGTTTTCGACGGTCCGCCGGCCTTGTCGTGACCACGTTGACAGGTTCCGCTTTGACCGGTGACTGCAGCGCCGCTTCCATGTGCTGCCCGGGCCTTGGACAGCTCTTTCGTGCGTCCTAGGGTCAATATGTCTGCCAACGGTTTGCCGGATTCCTCCAGTATTCTTTCGCGAAGTTTCGCCGAGGCACATCCTTGGATGATTTGTCCCCGGATCTCCTCCGACTCATCCCTAAACCCACACGTGGACGCCAGGAGCTTGAGCCTACCGTGAAAAGTGTCAAGTGATTCTTCCGGTAGCTGTCTCGCTTGTCGAAAGATGAAACGCTCGTAGTCCTGGTTGGCCATCGGTTCGAAATGGCCCGTGAGCGCATTGATGAGAGTGATGTGAGTCTTGGGTGTTGCTTCTACGATCGTCTTGGTTATGCGGTGAATGTCTTTTCCCCCTAAATGAAGCAACATCGCCCTTTTCTGATCCTTATGGACTTTCGTGGCTTCAAAGAAGATAATGAGGCGTTCCACCCACTCCTTCCATCGTGACGCCTGGGCAGAGGGAGACCCCTCTACTACAAAAGGCTCAATCGGGGAATTGTAGACATCGTGAGCCTCTGCACCACTAGCCAATCACCAGCACACTGATTTGGAGCCTAGTACCTGCTTCTCCTGTGACCAATGACGTGCCAGTGCTGTGACAACCAGTTCCTGACTCACACTAGAGGCAGCTGATGTATCCCTGAGGATATCCAGGATGAGCACAGCCCCTGTAGCCTCACAGCATAGCTAGCAGCTTGCACGCCCTCACCCAAGCAGGAAAACACCAGCCGTCACCACGCTCCGTCTCCCAGCGCAGCGGGACCTCCAACAGCAGCACCGTGCACTTCCAGGCCGCTGCCGGCACCACGTGGCCAACGCGCATGCGCGCGACCTGCCGATGACTTCAGGCACGGAGCGCCGCGCCGACGTGGGCGCGAAGATGCCACCGGCCCAGAGTAGCGGTAGCGCGCGTGGCAGCGCTTCCGATCCGGCACGTAGAGTTCACCAGCGTCGGACAGCTGCAGCGGTGGCAGAGCGATGCGGGGCACGAGCACCACGGGACAGTCCTTGTCCGCACGCGGCCGCCCCAGCACAGGAGAACACAGCGGGAGTAAGCCCAGCCTCGTCGCCAATTGTTATGTCGTGCCCAGTGGCACGTACTACTGATAGCCGGTGGAAATAGGTAAGGCCAGTCTTTGGAATAATCACACGGAGGCAATGGTGCTATGGCTAGAGACTACCGCGTACTGGCGTCTGCTGACGTCATGTCCGCGGTGGTCTTATTTATTATCTTCACATCACGTGACCGGGTGCATACCACGCAGCCCGGACACGGCAGGGGAACAGCAACAACTATCCCTGTCGGGATAGGCACTTGGTAGTGCCCTAACAGTCACGGCTGTTACGTCACAGCCGCGACACAACAGTGACCACCCCACCGCTGAGGGCAAGGCCAGCGATCACAGGGCCAGCGATGGCCACCCCCGTAAAAGGGGAGCCACCCAAGGAAAAGGGGCAACCCAACCCCAGTGCCCCTGCACCAGCCGTGAGCACCAGTGCAAACTATCAGTGCCCGACCCACAAGCGGACCACGGGCAGAGCTGCCGACCCGCAATGCCCCCCATTCTGGGGCCCGGGCAAAACGGGACAGCCCCAGGCCCCGCCAAAAAGCACTGGGAGCAACAGGCCCCACCGCGCCCTGCACTCACTCAAACACGGACGCCCAACACCACTGGTGGGGCCCCTGCGGGGCTGCGGGCCACCGCTGTGCTGCTCATTTGTTGCCCCTCCCACCGCTTTGATCACACTTTCGAACGGCCAGACTGGAGGTCGGAACAACAAGCCCCATAGAGAAGGGGGTTAAGAGCTGGCATTAATAAACTCACCACAACAAACCCAACGCCTGCGGTACCTCCAGACCCAGGGACGCGACACGGCTGGACAGCATGTCCAGCAGGGAACAAAGAGGATGGCCAGTGGGTGGGGGCAGGTATAAGTACCTGTCCCCAGACCACTGCGCACCTGAAATTATGCCACAGAGGCGCCGGACGTAGAAGGGACTCCCAGAGTAGGGGGGTCCCTGCGACAGGGCACGGGGAGGTGCCTAATGCAGCACTAAGGGGGCCGCCCTCTTACAGGGCCCACTGAGCACACCGCGGGCAGCCACAGAAACTCGAGTTCTAGCTAATGTGGCAACTTTAGGCCTCCGACTGCACCTTGTTTGTGATGTATGCAGTATCTAGAGATGCATATATGCCAACATTTTAGGACAGGGAAGTGGGAGATTTTGAAACAGAAAGCAGGAGAATGAAATTTTCCCATTGACTTCTTTTGAAGAAAATTTAATTTCAGGTGGAGACAGCTAAAATAAAGCCATTTTTGGCTTGAAAAATCGGGAGTCTCCCGCCTGAATCAGGTCTATTGGCATGTATGGAGATGCCACCCTTCTTAAATTGAACAATACCATCCATTTGTTGTTTTAAGAGTCTGCAAAGGCTCGGACGTGATACAAAATAGGACTCTAAACAAAATTATATGACTTCATTTGTAAATTTTACTACAAGACACAGAGGCTCCTATTATGCAGTCTTTTCTTGCTTTTATTAAACAGCACCCAAGCAAGAACTACGTTTTCCAGAAAAACGAATGAAGAGAAAACTACAGTATAAAATCATAAAGCACACACCAATCAGATGTTGAGTGAACCAATAATTATGTTGACTGCAAACAAGTCCTCTTTTCTTGCTGCTCACAGTCAAGATAAGTACCTTTTTTTCCTGTTTCTGATATTTAGTCATTATTGACATAATATATACTTATACTTTGCATGTACTAATGTTTTTCAATGTGGCCTTAATAATTTCCATTGCTGCATGCGTATTGTGTGCTTGCGCGCTGCCTTCCACCTCCCGTAACGGTCTCTTACCGTTAGGGCACGGGTACTCATAGTACGGGCCGCCAGCGGCCCGGCAAGCCTTCCTTGGCGGCCCGCGGACCTTGCACACATCGTACCTGTGTTTTTTTTTTTTTTTAAAGTGTCAGCAAACGCCGCCGGTTGCAGCAGCGCGGACTCAGAGACTCTGCTCTATGGGGGCCAGGCGATTCTTTAAAAGACCATTCACTTGTTAATGAGGCCGAGGTGAAATACAACAAAGCCTCATTAACAAGTGAATGGTCTTTTAAAGACCTGTGAAGTACTCGGGTGCGGCTGTGTGCGTTCCCGGGAAGCTGTCTCAGCCCGGGCTGACACACGCAGGGTGAGGTGACAGAGGGTGACAGAGAGAGGAAGACAGACAGAGGGAGGGAGACAGAGAGGGAGAGACAGAGGGAGGGAGGCAGGCGGAGACAGAGGGAGGGAGAGGGAGACAGACAGAGGGAGATAGAGGGAGGGAGACAGAGACAGAGGGAGAGAGACAGAGGGAGAGAGACAGAGGGAGAGAGACAGAGGGAGAGAGACAGAGGGAGAGAGACAGAGGGAGAGACACAGAGGGAGACAGACAGAGGGAGACAGAGAGATAGAGGGAGACAGAGAGATAGAGGGAGACAGAAAGAGGGAGACAGAGAGCGGGAGACAGAGAGCGGGAGACAGAGAGCGGGAGACAGAGAGAGGGAAACAGAGGGAGACAGAGAGGGGGAGACAGACAGAGGGAGGGAGACAGAGGGAGGGAGACAGAGGGAGGGAGACAGAGGGAGGGAGACAGAGGGAGGGAGACAGAGGGAGGGAGTCAGGGGGAGACAGACAGAGGGAGACAGACAGAGGGAGGGAGACAGAGGGAGGAGGGCGACAGACAGAGGGCGACAGACAGAGGGAGACAGACAGAGGGAGGAGGGCGACAGACAGAGGGAGACAGACAGAGGGAGACAGACAGAGGGAGGAGGGCGACAGACAGAGGGAGGGAGACAGATAGAGGGAGACAGAGGGAGGGAGACAGAGGGAGGGAGACAGAGGGAGGGAGACAGAGGGAAACAGACAGAGGGAGACAGACAGAGGGAGACAGACAGAGGGAGACAGAGAGAGGGAGACAGAGAGAGGGAGACAGAGAGAGGGAGACAGACAGAGGGAGACAGACAGAGGGAGAGGGAGGGAGAGGGAGAGGGAGGGAGAGGGAGAGGGAGGGAGAGGGAGACAGAGGGAGGGAGTCAGGGGGAGACAGACAGAGGGAGACAGACAGAGGGAGGGAGACAGAGGGAGGAGGGCGACAGACAGAGGGAGACAGACAGAGGGAGACAGACAGAGGGAGACAGACAGAGGGAGGAAGGAAGGCGACAGACAGAGGGAGACAGACAGAGGGAGGAAGGCGACAGACAGAGGGAGACAGAGGGAGGAAGGCGACAGGCAGAGGGAGGGAGACAGACAGAGGGAGACAGACAGAGGGAGACAGACAGAGGGAGGAGGGCGACGGACAGAGGGAGACAGAGGGAGGAGGGAGACAGAGGGAGGAGGGCGACAGACAGAGAGAGGAGGGCGACAGAGGGAGGGAGACAGACAGAGGGAGACAGACAGAGAGAGGAGGGCGACAGAGGGAGGGAGACAGACAGAGGGAGACAGACAGAGGGAGACAGACAGAGGGAGAAAGACAGAGGGAGACAGACAGAGGGAGACAGACAGAGGGAGACAGACAGAGGGAGACAGACAGAGGGAGACAGACAGAGGGAGACAGACAGAGGGAGACAGACAGAGGGAGACAGACAGAGGGAGACAGACAGAGGGAGACAGACAGAGGGAGACAGACAGAGGGAGGGAGACAGAGGGAGGGAGACAGAGGGAGGGAGACAGAGAGAGAGAGGGGGAAAGAGAGAGAGAGGGAGGCGGAGAGAGAGAGGGAGGGAGAGATAGGGAGATATATATATATATATATGTGTGTATGCCGGGTCTGGTGGCTCAGTGGACGAAGGTGTCCACTGCAGGGGCCTGTGTTCAACCTCATGGTCATAGTTTTTTTTTTTGCTCTAGCCCCGCCCCCCTTCCTCACTGACCCCGCCCCCACCGGTGCGGCCCTCGGCCACAAACCACACTGTAAATTTGGCCCCCGAGAGAAAGTTTGTGAGTACCCATGGTGTAGAGCCAGTTTCTTCCTTACTACAACAGGCCAAAGCATTATTTTTCCAAGAGAATCCGCACAGACAGTACTATGAATGGAAAGTTCTAATGCAATGGTTGTTTCCTAATGTCACTGGGGTGCTGGATAACTCTACATGACACTCGTACCTCTCAGGGCCACTGACTAGTTCTACAGCACGGGTACTCATAGTACGGCCCGCGGGCCGCCAGCGGCCCGGCAAGCCTTCCTTGGCGGCCCGCGGACCTTGCACACATCGTACCTGTGTTTTTTTTTTGTTTTTTTTAAAGTGTCAGCAAACGCCGCCGGTTGCAGCAGCGCGGACTCAGAGACTCTGCTCTAAGGGGGTCAGGCGATTCTTTAAAAGACCATTCACTTGTTAATGAGGCTGAGGTGAAATACAACAAAGCCTCATTAACAAGTGAATGGTCTTTTAAAGACCTGTGAAGTACTCGGGTGCGGCTGTGTGCGTTCCCGGGAAGCTGTCTCAGCCCGGGCTGAGACACGCAGGGTGAGGTGACAGAGGGTGACAGAGAGAGGAAGACAGACAGAGGGAGGGAGACAGAGAGGGGGAGACAGAGGGAGGGAGGCAGGCGGAGACAGAGGGAGGGAGAGGGAGACAGACAGAGGGAGATAGAGGGAGGGAGACAGAGACAGAGGGAGACAGAGACAGAGGGAGAGAGACAGAGGGAGAGAGACAGAGGGAGAGAGACAGAGGGAGAGAGACAGAGGGAGAGAGACAGAGGGAGAGAGACAGAGGGAGAGAGACAGAGGGACAGAGACAGAGGGAGAGAGACAGAGGGAGAGAGACAGAGGGAGAGAGACAGAGAGAAAGAGGGAGACAGAGAGCGGGAGACCGAGAGCGGGAGACAGAGAGCGGGAGACAGAGAGCGGGAGACAGAGAGCGGGAGACAGAGAGCGGGAGACAGAGAGCGGGAGACAGAGGGCGACAGACAGAGGGCGACAGACAGAGGGCGACAGACAGAGGGCGACAGACAGAGGGCGACAGACAGAGGGCGACAGACAGAGGGCGACAGACAGAGGGAGACAGACAGAGGGAGACAGACAGAGGGAGACAGACAGAGGGAGACAGACAGAGGGAGACAGACAGAGGGAGACAGACAGAGGGAGACAGACAGAGGGAGACAGACAGAGGGAGACAGACAGAGGGAGGGAGACAGAGGGAGGGAGACAGAGGGAGGAGGGCGACAGACAGAGGGCGACAGACAGAGGGCGACAGACAGAGGGAGGGAGACAGACGGAGGGAGGGAGACAGACGGAGGGAGGGAGACAGACGGAGGGAGGGAGACAGACGGAGGGAGGGAGACAGACGGAGGGAGGGAGACAGACGGAGGGAGGGAGACAGACGGATGGAGGGAGACAGAGGGAGGGAGACAGAGGGAGGGAGACAGACGGAGGGAGGGAGACAGACGGAGGGAGGGAGACAGACGGAGGGAGGGAGACAGACGGAGGGAGGGAGACAGACGGAGGGAGGGAGACAGACGGAGGGAGGGAGACAGACGGAGGGAGGGAGACAGACGGAGGGAGGGAGACAGATGGAGGGAGGGAGACGGAGGGAGGGAGGGAGACGGAGGGAGGGAGGGAGACAGACGGAGGGAGACAGATGGAGGGAGGGAGACAGACGGAGGGAGACAGATGGAGGGAGGGAGACAGACGGAGGGAGACAGAGAGAGGGAAACAGAGGGAGGGAAACAGAGGGAGACAGAGAGAGGGAGACAGTGGGAGACAGACAGAGGGAGACAGACAGAGGGAGACAGACAGAGGGAGACAGACAGAGGGAGACAGACAGAGGGAGACAGACAGAGGGAGACAGACAGAGGGAGACAGACAGAGGGAGACAGACAGAGGGAGACAGACAGAGGGAGACAGACAGAGGGAGGGAGACAGAGGGAGGGAGACAGAGGGCGGGAGACAGAGGGCGGGAGACAGAGAGAGGGAAACAGAGGGAGACAGAGAGAGGGAGACAGAGGGCAACAGACAGAGGGAGACAGACAGAGGGAGGGAGACAGAGGGAGGAGGGTGACAGACAGACAGAGGGAGACAGACAGACAGAGGGAGACAGACAGACAGAGGGAGACAGACAGACAGAGGGAGACAGACAGACAGAGGGAGACAGACAGAGGGAGGAGGGCGACAGACAGAGGGAGGAGGGCGACAGACAGAGGGAGGGAGACAGAGGGAGGGAGACAGAGGGAGGGAGACTGAGGGAGGGAGACTGAGGGAGGGAGACTGAGGGAGGGAGACTGAGGGAGGGAGACAGACAGACAGAGGGAGACCGACAGACAGAGGGAGACCGACAGACACCGACAGACAGAGGGAGACAGACAGACAGAGGGAGACAGACAGAGGGAGACAGACAGAGGGAGACAGACAGAGGGAGACAGACAGACAGAGGGAGACAGACAGACAGAGGGAGACAGACAGAGGGAGACAGACAGAGGGAGACAGACAGAGGGAGACAGACAGACAGAGGGAGACCGACAGAGGGAGGAGGGAGACCGACAGAGGGAGGAGGGAGACAGACAGAGGGAGGAGGGAGACAGACAGAGGGAGACAGATAGAGGGAGACAGAGGGAGACAGAGGGAAACAGACAGAGGGAAACAGACAGAGGGAGACAGACAGAGGGAGACAAGGGAGATAGAGGGAGATGAGGGAGGGAGAGAGAGGGAGACAGAGGGAGGGAGTCAGGGGGGGACAGAGGGAGGGAGAGGGAGACAGACAGAGGGGGAGGGAGACAGGGAGACAGAGGGAGGGAGACAGAGGGAGGGGAGACAGAGGGAGGGGAGACAGAGGGAGTGGAGACAGAGGGAGGGGAGACAGAGGGAGGGAGACAGAGGGAGGGAGACAGAGGGAGGGAGACAGAGGGAGGGAGACAGAGAGGGAGGGAGACAGAGGGAGGGAGACAGAGGGAGGGAGGGAGACAGAGGGAGGGAGGGAGACAGAGGGAGAGGGAGACAGAGGGAGAGGGAGACAGAGGGAGACAGAGAGAGGGAAACAGAGGGAGGGAAACAGGGAGACAGAGAGAGGGAGACAGAGGGAGGGAAACAGGGAGACAGAGAGAGGGAGACAGAGGGAGGGAGACAGAGGGAGGGAGACAGAGGGAGGGAGACAGAGGGAGGGAGACAGAGGGAGGGAGACAGACAGAGGGAGGGAGGGAGACGGAGGGAGGGAGGGAGACGGAGGGAGGGAGGGAGACGGAGGGAGGGAGGGAGACGGAGGGAGGGAGACAGAGGGAGGGAGAGGGAGACAGAGGGAGGGAGAGGGAGACAGACAGAGGGAGACAGACAGAGGGAGAGGGAGGGAGGGAGACAGGGAGACAGAGGGAGGTAGAGGGAGGTAGAGGGAGGTAGAGGGAGGAAGAGGGAGGGAGACAGAGGGGGAGACAGAGGGGGAGACAGAGGGGGAGACAGAGGGGGAGACAGAGGGAGGGAGACAGAGGGAGGGAGACAGAGGGAGGGAGACAGAGGGAGGGAGACAGAGGGAGGGAGACAGAGGGAGGGGAGACAGAGGGAGGGAGACAGACAGAGGGAGACGGAGAGAGGGAAACAGAGGGAGGGGAACAGAGGGAGACAGAGGGAGACAGAGGGAGACAGAGGGAGACAGAGGGAGACAGAGGGCAACAGACAGAGGGCAACAGACAGAGGGCAACAGACAGAGGCGACAGAGGGAGAGGGAGAGAGACAGAGGGAGAGGGAGACAGAGAGTGGAAGACAGAGAGTGGAAGACAGAGAGTGGAAGACAGAGAGTGGAAGACAGAGAGTGGAAGACAGAGAGTGGAAGACAGAGAGTGGAAGACAGAGAGTGGAAGACAGAGAGTGGAAGACAGAGAGAGGGAGACAGAGAGAGGGAGACAGAGAGAGGGAGACAGAGAGAGGGAGACAGAGAGAGGGAAACAGAGGGCAACAGACAGAGGGCAACAGACAGAGGGCAACAGACAGAGGGAGACAGACAGAGGGAGACAGACAGAGGGAGACAGACAGAGGGAGACAGACAGAGGAGACAGACAGAGGGAGACAGACAGAGGGAGACAGACAGAGGGAGACAGACAGAGGGGAGACAGACAGAGGGAGACAGACAGAGGGAGACAGACAGAGGGAGACAGACAGAGGGAGACAGACAGACAGAGGGAGACAGACAGAGGGAGGGAGACAGAGAGAGGGAGACAGAGAGAGGGAGACAGAGAGAGGGAGACAGAGGGCAACAGACAGAGGGAGACAGACAGAGGGAGGGAGACAGAGGGAGGAGGGCGACAGACAGAGGGAGACAGAGACAGACAGACAGAGGGAGACAGACAGACAGAGGGAGACAGACAGACAGAGGGAGACAGACAGACAGAGGGAGACAGACAGACAGAGGGAGACAGACAGACAGAGGGAGACAGACAGACAGAGGGAGACAGACAGACAGAGGGAGACCGACAGACACCGACAGACAGAGGGAGACAGACAGAGGGAGGAGGGCGACAGACAGAGGGAAACAGACAAGGTCACTGCAACCGTCCTGGATGAAGTAAGAGTTTCGATGGAAAAGTACGAGAAGGAAGACCTGGCCGAAGAGGCGTGACAAGGGCGTGTTCTATCGTATGTGGGTTTTGTATTAGGGATAGTGCCCCGAGGGAAGAGCGCAGATTCAAGGTAGAGAAGACCTGAGAGAAGGGCGTAAGAGAGAGATCTGGTTAGGAAGGAGCATCTTATAACGAGCTCAATGCTAAGTGAGTGCACTTCTTAGGAAGTCTTCACAGCTGACACCTTTACCTTTTCTACTCTTGCCTGGGGAAACTCGTTAAGTAGGGATGTCACTTTAGTGGTAGAGTAGGGACAGATTTAACGCTTTTCTTTCTATTAGGTAAATGAAGAATAAAATAGAGACTGGAGCCGTCATTGCTAGTTTAATGCTTCTGGAGCTAATGATCCTTCTTATCCTGAGTCGGATGAGACTCCTGCGTAGGATGATGTTTGTATTAGTGCCCATCTATTTCTTTAACCTCGTGTTGAGGTGCTTGTATGTGCAGTTATTTTTGGCTTTGTAATAAACCCCTAAAATTTGAATTCAGAGTCAGTGATCTTTGGAGCCAAAGTCGAATCATAAATTGTTGTATAGAAGAATTGAGTTTTCTTCCCTTCACACTATTCAGCAGGTAAAAAGATTCTGGCGACCTGAGGATTCTTAGTGATGGTAGGATTAGATAAGAATCCCACTTTATCAGTTGGTAGCAGAGTAGGATGGTTTCCTCTGATAGTAAGGGGAGATCTAGATTAGGATAAGAGATTACTTGCCCCATAGAGCCCGAGTGATGGTGATCCAGTGGATTGTAAGAGGAGGACGACGGTGGTCGATGAAATCCGACGGAGAGTGACGGTGCAGCGAAGTAGCAGTTCATGGTAGCGTGAGTATGAACAGGGTGATGCTTGTTAGATTGCGGTGTAGATTTGATTGTGTGATGTCTTCCGGAGTTGGAATGAGAGTCGTGTGATTGAGGATCGGACCGTGAGCGCGCGCGGAGCCGAGAGATTTGATTCGATATCCCGGGATAAGAGATTGTGGTGTAGAAGACACCCAGAGTTGAGATTGTTGACCAGAGATTGTGGGAGTCATGAGACGTCGTTGATTAACCCACTGAGGATAGGGAGCACATGTGTGAGTGTGTGGATAACCGACACTGGTCGTAGGTTGTTGTGTGTGTGAAACATTGAGTGTTTGGACCCTATCGATTGTGTCAGAGGCGATTGTCCGGTCGTTTCGCGGACAGACGGTTGCCAGATTTGAGGTCAACAGTTTCGAGAGACTGTCCGGTCGTTTGTGGACAGACAGTCAGAGAGGTGATTGTCCGGTCGTTTTGTGGACAGACAGTTACTTCAGAGTGTGATTGAGACGCGTGTGAGCGTGAGAGGTGAATTGTAAAGGAGGGGAACTGCTGTGAGCGGAGGAAGAGTGACGTCAGACAGTGACGCGCTGCGATAGGTCGGTTGGTGTGAGCCGCGCTGGTATTGGTGGATTGAAATCAGGAAGTAAAAACGAAATCTTGTGCGCGAACAGAAATCTGCTTTATCATGAAATGTTTTAAAGTTTTACGAGAACTCTGTAGAGGTGATAGACATGTGGTTACTCGGGGTGGAGAGGAAGCCCCTCCCGAAGATACGCCAGCACATTACATGGCTAAGAATGTGGGATTGCATACTATAATTTGGCTTGAGAATTGGCATACAATGACACAGGGAGAGGGAGAATTGACTTTCCCACGCTATGGTACTTTCAGGTTGGAAGTGTTGTACCAGCTAAAAACCGTAATGTCTTCTTACGACCACTGCCCAGACCAACACAATTTGAGGCACTACATGCATGGATTAGGGCAGCGTATGACAGAAAAAGAGACAGAAGTCAGGAAAGGGTGAAGAAGTCGATCAGGGCATTTCAAGATGCGAGATGGGATGCACTGGAGAAAAGGTGGAGAGTGGAAACTATTGAAGGGGATAGATTATATCCATTGTTAGAGAAAACGGGAGATACGCAGGCAAAGAGTGTAGAGGAAGATGACAGTGATATGGATGACAGCTTATTAGAGAGACTGCTGTCAGAGAGACCACCTCCATTGAATCCAGATTATAGCGAGGGAAAATCGACTGGCAGGAGGGACTGGCGAGTTACAGAATCAGACAAATGTGAGAGTAGTGGGAAAAATCGCCACAGGAATGGAGGGAGTGGGAACACAACCCTCAATGGGAAGCGTGAGATTGCCGGATGCCCTGACGGTACCGGTTACCATTGGTCCTATAGTATCAGTGTATGACCCAGATCGAGTAAGTGAAGGAAGTCTATCACGGACGACAGGGAGAGAGGGTATCGGCGTTGGAGGGAATGGTGTAGAGGGGGGAATGGTCCACTCTCCGAAGCCCATAGAAGCGAGCACGCCATTGCCAGCCACCGCAGACTCCTCTAGTGGACAGGTGGATGTGAGACCGGTAAGACCAAGGTCTTTGGTCGAGTCCAGATCAGACTTGAGAATGTGGGTACCACCTGTGAGGAATCAGAGTGATAGGATGGCAGGAGATGTGGAGCAAGACAACTCAGGAAACAGACCAGTTTCTAGGAATATGATAGAAGATAGTAAGCCACGAGAACAAAACTGTGATTACGATGAACAGAATGGTGCTGCTTGTCGAGAAATATTGAGGAGTGACATAAAGGCAAGGTTTCTGGATGTAGTAAGATTGAAAGCAGAGGTAGACGAAATGATTAGCGGGAACCTGCCTTTAGAGAGAATAGAGATCTATGAGACAGACGAGCTGCTTTTTGTAGCAAAGGATGTGACTCGTAAAGCAAGGGCCGCACATGAGAAATTGACAGAATTGGCAAAGAAATATGAGGTGGACTTGAATAAAATGAAATCGTTGCAAGGATCTCATAGGTTGCAATACAGTGATCAAGAGCTGGAAGAGAAAAGGGTCATAGGACTGAGGACACATACCAAGGACCTGATTGTAGGGATGCGTATATGGGTCATGCTTAACAAATGGGAGGAAAGGTGGTCTAAGAAGATTTCCAAAAAGAACGTAGGAGAGACACCGCCTCCGGGGGGAGGGACGACAGGAGTAGGGAACTATCCTTTACGGGAAGTACAGAATGGAGGGTACGTGCATGTGCCATGGAGTAGAGGTGATTTGGCTGCATTTACAAATGATTTTCCTCGGCTGATGGAAAAACCAGTACAGTGGTACAAACAGGTTGACCGTTTTGTTAAAATTTCGAAGGTATTGTGGATTGATTTGAACACCTTGTTTGATATCGTAGTACCAGGAGACTTTTGGTCAGCGGGTAAAATTGCAGTTGAGTGGCCGACTTCTGAACCTGAAAGGGATGCTGTCACAAATGGTCCATCACCTATAGTCATGAAAAAGTTCGAACAAGTGATTACATGGTTGAAGTCGAAGATCTCGCCTCAAGACATTGATTGGGTTAAGATAGATCGAACCGTTCAGGAACCAAAGGAGACAGTGCATGAGTATTATGAAAGACTCTTGCAGGCTTTTAAACAGTATAGTGGACTAGATACCTTAGACCCCAAGGATATGGGACAGTTTGTCTCAAAGTTTGTCCTAGGATTAAGACCAGAGGTTAGTCTTATGATACAGCAACATTTGATCTGTTGGCAGAACAAGCCGGTGGATGAAATCTTGCGGTATGCGAGGTACTGTAGTGATGAAGTAGACTCGAAGCACCGGAAGCTGAAGGACAAACTGATGCTTGTTCAGATGCAAACAGCTCAGGTCCAGCCTAGCGGAGGGACGCTGGGAAGAAGACAGGGAAACAATCAAGGGAACCAGAATGTGCAAGGTCAGGGAAAAGGGAAACCTGTAGATCCTAAGACGGGAATGGATGTGGCGACATTGAAGAAGACCACTGCGTGTCATCTTTGTCACCAGATTGGACATTGGAAGCGCGAGTGTCCCTTGAACCCAGCCAATCAGGTGCCACAGGAGGTAGAAGTGGTTCAGGCACCCGTGCCGGAGGTAGTCAATACTGTGACGAGGCCCAGATCGATGAAAGGGGGACGTTTAACCCACAGGTGCAAGTTCCCCAGCCACCGAGAATTTCGCAGGGAACGCGGACTTACCAGCAGATGCCCCTTTTTGAAGGGTATGATGAGTACAGCCCAGACCCGTTGGCCTGACGGTGCCTGAGGGGGGAGGAAGACTGCACACTTGGAGCAGTCTTGGAGGTAGACCAGAGGGGACCTTTTGTGGAGGCAGACATTGATGGTCATCCTGCCACCCTTTTGGTTGACACTGGTGCTACCCGGTCTACTGTAAGATCAGCAGTAGTCCCCAACCTACCCCTCTCGGGACAATCGATCCAAGTTGTTGAAGTGGCGAACAAGAAGATAACTAGCCCATTGACCGAACCGATTCCGGTGAGAATAGGCTCTTTCCGAGCTAGACATCAGTTTGTGGTGTGCGATTCGAGTCCAGTCTGTCTGTTAGGAAGAGATCTATTGTGTAAGTTAAATTGCACCATCTATTGCACATCTAGGGGAGTTGAGGTCCAGACGAAGGATGACGATGCCACCTTTAAGGTTGCGAATCAGCACTTGTGCATAGAAATGTATCCTGTGGTGACAGTGGAGGAACTTCCACTGGATCTGAGAGATTCCGTGTCACAGGAGGTGTGGGACTTCACGGGGGAAGAGATCGGACTGATCAAAGGGGTTGAACCTGTACAGATCCAGGTTAAGCAGAATGTCGAATTCCCTAGAACGCCCCAGTACAACCTGTCAACCGAGACTATTGCAGGAATCAAACCTGTAATCGAGTCCATGATCAGGCAAGGAATTTTGAAGGAGATAAGAGGTAGCCCATGTAACTCACCCATCATGGGACTACAAAAACCGAGTGGGAAGTTCAGGATCGTGCAAGACCTGCGAAAGGTCAACACGATAGTTGTCCCATGTTGTCCAGTGGTACCGAATCCATCAGTGATACTGTTCCAGATCCCATGCAAAGCCGAGTGGTTTACAGTGGTTGATTTGTGTCAAGTATTCTTCTCGATACCGCTCCACGAAGAAAGCCAATTTCTTTTTGCTTTCCGGCTGGAAAATCGTGTGTTAACGTGGTGTCGTATCCCTCAAGGGTATACAGAGAGTCCATCGATCTTTAATCAGATCTTGAAGAAGAATCTTGAAAGTCTCGTACTGCCACAGAACTCAGTTCTCGTGCAGTACATAGATGATCTGCTTGTTGCCTCAGAAACGGAAGACGCTTGCAGGATAGACACGATAGCTCTATTGAATCATTTGGCAGAGAATGGACACAAAGTGTCTCCGAACAAGCTGCAGTACTGTCTGAATGAAGTGCAGTACTTGGGTCACAGGATAGAGAAAGGCAATAGGAAGGTGTCACCAAATTGAGTTGAGGCAATAATGAACATGGCTGTGCCTACTACTCAGAGGGAGTTCAGGATGTTTCTGGGAATGGTCGGCTATTGTCGCCAGTGGATTCCCAATTTTTCCTTGAACGCAAAACCTTTGCAGAGGCTGACGCACAAGGATGTGAGTGATCCGGTACCATGGGACAATGAATGTTTGATGTCATTTCTAAGACTGAGAGAGGGTTTGTGTTGTGCACCAGCTTTGGGAATGCCTGATTACAACAAGGCTTTCTCACTGTTCTGTTGCGAGAGAGAAGGTTGTGCATTAGCGGTCTTGGCTCAGAGCTATGGAGGTGTCCGTAGACCTGTTGCCTATTTTTCAGCTACTTTAGATCCAGTAGCTTCTGCGTTGCCCGGATGTCTCAGATCCGTTGCTGCAACAGGTGTCAGCATTGAAAGATGTGAAAGCATTGTAATGGGTCACCCTCTGACAGTTTATGTACCACACTCTGTTGAATTGTTAATGACCAGGACAAAGACCCAGCACCTAACGAATAACAGGTTAGCGAGGTATGAGCAAGTCATACTCGCCGCAGAGAATGTGACTCTGAAAAGGTGCCCAGTCTTAAATCCTGCGACATTAATGCCCATACCGAATACAGATGATGAAGATTGTGAGGACCATGATTGTCTCGATGTGACTGAACTATGCACCAAACCGAGACCTGACATTGTTGACGAACCACTGACTGACCCCGATGAAATTTTCTTTGTTGATGGTTCGTGCCTAAGAGACAATGTTGGTCAGTTGAGAGCAGCGTTTGCTGTATGTACCATCTCAGGAGTGGTCGAGGCTGCTTGTCTAGAAGGAGTACACTCCGCGCAGGTAGCTGAGATCATTGCCCTGACTCGTGCCTGTTTGGCCGCTGATCAAATCCGGATCACGATCTACACTGACAGCCAGTATGGGTTCGGTGTGGTTCATGACTTCGGACAGTTATGGTCACAGAGGGGATTCATGACATCATCTGGTTCACCCATTAGGAATGGGGAATATGTGAGACAGCTACTAGATGCATTGCAATGTCCGAAGGAAATCGCAGTAGTCAAATGTACTGCGCATGGAAAGGGAAATGATTTTGTCTCTCTGGGAAACAACTATGCCGATGAAGTTGCCCGCTTTGTGCAGAGCAAGGATGTATATTCACAGGGGGTTACACAGGAGAGAGCCAAGAAAGAACCGAGCTCAGCATGATGTTAGCCATGGCAGACACTTGGGAGGAACTCAAGCGACTGCAGGATGAGGTTTCAGATCAAGAACGAGACGGATGGGTCAGAGCAGGATGTGAAAGAGGAGATGTTGATGTTTGGGTTTCTAGTGATGGTCGAGCTGTGTTGCCAGAGAATCTGTTGAGCCCGATGGCAAGACTGATACATGGTGCAATACATCTTGGCAGAGATGCAATGGTGCGTGTATTTAGACAGACGTGGCATAACCCACGATTTCGTGCAATTGCTGAAGCAGTCTGTCAGAGATGTGTTACGTGCCAACAGATGAATGCTGGAAAGAAGACTGTGGTCACATTGAGTCACATTGGGAGGTCAGGAGGACCCTTCAATAGGATGCAGCTAGATTTCATTGAGATGCCCAAGTGCAATGGGTTGAGGTACATTTTGGTGGTGGTGTGTGTATTCTCACAGTGGGTGGAGGCTTACCCAACACGCAGGTGTGACACTCTCACAGTGCCCAAGTTATTGTTGAGGGAACTCATCCCGAGATTTGGTTTTTCAACCTCTTTGGAATCAGATAGAGGAACACACTTTCACAGTGAAATCATGAAGTTACTTTGTGCCGCATTGAATGTCGATCAGAGACTACATTGCAGCTATCGACCAGAGGCTTCTGGGATAGTGGAACAGGTTAATGGGACTTTGAGAGCCCGGATGGCAAAAGTGTGTTCATCAGCGTCTCAGAAGTGGCCTGATGCCCTGCCGCTTGTGCTTATGAGTATTCGCAGTGTCCCAGACAGGAGAACTGGGTTATCCCCACATGAAATTCTGATGGGGAGGGCGATGCGTTTGCCAGCAGTACCAGCTACAGCTTTGATAAACATCACTGATGACTTGATTCTCGATTACTGCAAAGGACTAGCTGATGTGGTCTGTTCTGTATCCCAGCAGGTGCAAGCTGCAGCTGTTCCGGCCTCGAGTGATCTGTGCCACGACCTGTGTCCCGGAGACTGGGTGCTTGTTCGAAAGCACGTGAGGAAGAGCTGTCTGGATGTTCGGTGGCGAGGCCCGTACCAGGTAATACTGGTGACGAACACAGCAGTGAAGTGCGGAGGATTGCCGAATTGGGTGCATGCTTCCCATACCCGCAGAGTTTCAGCACCCTCGGAAGAAACAGCTCCTCTCGTGAATGAAAATCCAGCTGATGTGGCAGGGCCACATGAGAGGACAAGTCAAGCTGTGAGGGCCGCTGATACAGCTGGTTGTGCACCGGAACAAGCTGAAGAGGTTCCGACGACCAGAACCCCGAATTTGACTCGGATGACGGAGGTGTTGCTATGGGTGGAGTAGAGTCAAATTCAGCAGAAGAAGGAAGTGGTGCACAGGGTATAGAAGGGAAAGCGGAAGAACGACCAGAACCGAGGAGGCTTGGCCTGAGAGACAGAGGCGACTGAATCTAAGGTTGGCACCGAAAGAGATCTTGCTCCAGTGTCTGAAGCGTCTGAATCGGAATCAAGTGACGGAGAGCAGGCTCAAGAAGGTCGGAGAAGGTCGAAAAGAACGAGAGTACCTTGCCAGAGATACGCTACCCCGGAGTGGACTTACGCAGTAACTGATGCCGGGTGTAGTGAGTTCAGGGAGGCTGAGGTCCGTGCTGGTGGTCAGCAAGAGCCCACCGTGGTGTTGGAGGTGTTGCTGTTAGTACCAGGGCTCGAAATCGAAGGAGTACTGACCCTCACGGTTCCGAATCCCCCACTTCTGAGTAAAGTTCGACAATTGGTTTTGCATCGACTTGAATTTCCGTCATTTGGGTTTGAGCCACCTTCACATGAAACGATAATTCTTCGTCTGGAGCTTTTGCAGTATGTTTTAGAAGCAATTGGAGCTGATCTTATTTTGGACTCAGACTAACTTGTTGCAAATAGAAAAGCCTAAAGAAGAAGATAACCTAGGTCCGAGTGGAAGAAGAAAAAACTTAGGGATTTTCCACAGAAGAGAAACGAAAACTTAGGGAAGTCTTTTTCTGGACTATGTAAATAAGGAACTGTATCTGATAGGGGGATTTCCAGCTGTTACGGAGTTGTTCGAACTGGTTAAGCAAGTCACGTGTGAAGAAGACAGACTTTGAGTGTTCGTTGCTGAAACCAAGAACTTTGAGAATCCTTCGAAATCATGGAGCCTGGAGATCCACACCGTAGATCTAAACTGATAGTAGGCACACTGATAGGGGGTGTGATAGTCACTATAATCGTAGTAGTTGTAGTTTCATATTTCGTTCCACACGAGCTAGAGGTGGGGGGGGTACAAGGGACTCCTACACCCACTACACCTTGCAAAAAGGAGGGAGGCATTGGAGCCGAAAAAGCTATGCTAATAGATGAGAGTCGTAGGTTACATGTAGATTTGTCTAGAAGTGATTTTAAGCTTAACGCATACGCCATGCTGCTATATGAGTATGTGGATGCGATGGATGCGAAAGATTGTTATGTGTGTATGCAGTTGCCAGCTTCAGTGGATGAGGGTATTAGATACCACCATCTTCCACTGACTTATGGAATTTCGTGTAGCTTGATGCTTAGTATGTTTTATGGGAGAGGTCACTATGAGTATTTCTTTTCCAACTATGATGCCGTGCTTTCAGAGGTTCCTGCTCATAAACATTTGAACAAGTACGATTATTACAAGGCGGAAGATAGACTTGGAAAGTACTTTATACCGACTTCGAACTTAGATACAGCTTATGCCCATAGACACAATTTAACATGTGCATTAACAGAAGTAGAGAAAAAATTTGTAGATCAGGTAGAAGATAGATATAGAAAGCTAACACAAACGCGTTATACCGGAGATAGTCCTGTAGATTGGACAGATGAGGAGAGATTACACCGCACAAAAGGAAGTTATGGCCCAATAGCATTGGATATGGTGCAAAGGGGAAGGTTGTACGTGAGACGTGTGCAGACCTATTATGACAATGCCTCTGTGGGACAGAGTGAGTGTGATCATGTTTTCACTATGGAGGAATCAGCAAAGAATTTCCCGCAAGGTCCCGTACAAGTGATACCTACGGTGTATTATGTGTGTGGAAGGAATGCTTATGTGAGAGTGCCAGCGAACTGGTATGGTACGTGTTACTTGGGAATTATATTTCCAAAGATGTACCATGCAGAGGATTTGGAACTTTTGGAAGGTGGAAAGCATTCGAGAGTAAAAAGAGGTGCAAGTAAAGGAGCGATAGTAGGGGATATCTTTGGAGCAATGATACCAAGTTTGGGAGTGATCCTGAATGATGTGAAGATCCGGAGATTGGCGACTGTGGTTGATGAATTATCAATGAATACAGCTAAGGTCGTTGATACTTGTGGATGGAGAGATGTTGTCGATAAGGACAATGGTTTTGCAGAATCGTCTTGCTTTGGATGTCCTATTGGCAAAAGAGGGTGGAGTCTGTAAAATGTTGAAGGTTCAAGAGTGCTGCACTTATATACCAGACAACAGTAAAGATCTGGAGAAATATATAAGTAACATCACTACGATCCATCATGAGATAGAGGATTTGACTGGAGAGGGAGTTTGGGAGAAAGTTGGCAAGGGATTTGGTCAAGTGGGAAGCTGGTTTTGCGAATTTGGGAAAGGGTTTCCTTGGCTATGTCCTGAGACCTCTCATTATCGTTGTGGTTTGTGTGGTTTGCTTGTGGGGCCTTATCAAAGCTTACAAGTGGTATAAAGCAGGCAGAGTTGAGAGAGCCTTGAGAGAAAGTGATACGAGAATGGCTAGACTGCAGGACAGTCACTATCGAAATATTAAGAATCTGGAGAGATTCCGACAGGGGAGAATGGCAACAAGTTCTGTTTAGGTCGGTTCTTTCTCCAAGAAGTGTTGTAAAAGTGTGATGACAGGAGTCATCAAAGGGGGGAACTGATAGAGCACCATGTTCTTGAGAAATTTGTAGGGGTGCATCATATTCACGGTTAGTCCGCACCCGCATATATCCAGTTATATATCCATGAATGGCCAGTAAAATGTAGTTCTAAAACCGCATTTAATAGAGTGAATAGAAGAGTAGTTGCGCTATTAATCATACAAATGTAATGCTTAACTGAGACGCTTTAAAATGATGCATAAATGAATTAGCTCATGTGTAATTGAGATGTAGTAGTTTAAATGTGTACCGTATTAAGTTGCACGTGTAGTTCACCTTTCGCATATGAAATGTAATGAACCAATGCTTATAGAAGTGATTAAAAATTGTGTGTTTAAAATTGTGTAAAGGCCTGACTGCATATACGTCAAGGAAAGGCCTGTTCGTTCTTATGTTAGCTTATTTCGTAGGCCGAGAAGGTGTTCTCTTGGGAAGGCTCTCTGGGCACCGACGATAGATTAATTAGCACAGAGGAAAGTTTCAGTTGGATGTATTTTCTGTTGCAGGTGCAAGGACACATGCCTCGTTAGTGAAAGACTGGCTCTTTGTTTTAGGAGTTAGGATGGTGGGAGACACTGAGATGGGAGTATACTGGAATGCAAGGATGATACTTTCAGCGGAGAAGGTGCCTGGGACCCAAGGTCACTGCAACCGTCCTGGATGAAGTAAGAGTTTCGATGGAAAAGTACAAGAAGGAAGACCTGGCCGAAGAGGCGTGACAAGGCGTGTTCTATCGTATGTGGGTTTTGTATTAGGGATAGTGCCCCGAGGGAAGAGAGCAGATTCGAGGTAGAGAAGACCTGAGAGAAGGGCGTAAGAGAGAGATCTGGTTAGGAAGGAGCATCTTATAACGAGCTCAATGCTAAGTGAGTGCACTTCTTAGGAAGTCTTCACAGCTGACACCTTTACCTTTTCTACTCTTGCCTGGGGAAACTCGTTAAGTAGGGATGTCACTTTAGTGGTAGAGTAGGGACAGATTTAGCGCTTTTCTTTCTATTAGGTAAATGAAGAATAAAATAGAGACTGGAGCTGTCATTGCTAGTTTAATGCTTCTGGAGCTAACGATCCTTCTTATCCTGAGTCGGATGAGACTCCTGCGTAGGATGATGTTTGTATTAGTGCCCATCTATTTCTTTAACCTCGTGTTGAGGTGCTTGTATGTGCAGTTATTTTTGGCTTTGTAATAAACCCCTAAAATTTGAATTCGGAGTCAGTGATCTTTGGAGCCAAAGTCAAATCCAAAATTGTTGTATAGAAGAATTGAGTTTTCTTCCCTTCACACTTTTCAGCAGGTAAAAAGATTCTGGCGACCTGAAGATTCTTAGTGATGGTAGGATAAGATAAGAATCCCGCTTTATCAAATGCATTAGTCTAACTCCTGATGCGTGGTACTTGGTAGGACTGGAGACTCCGCCTGCCACGCAATGACACAGCAGCAGCAAGTAGCCCTGCAAGAGCAGAGCTGGCCTGAGAGGAGCCAAGCTGCTGTGTGTGAGTCAGCGCTCAGTTGCAACACTATCCCTGCAGTGTGTGCAGTGTGGTCCTGACTGTGGAAACATGAGATCAGTGGTTCAATTCTCCTTACCTTAGCCAGTGAGTACAGCTGCAGTCACATAGCGCAGAGCCATGAGGTCAGAACAGTAGAGCAGCACAGAGGTCAGAACATTCCTCGATGGATGTATTTCCATTTTTACCTAGCACAGTAATTTTACAGATGTTCAATATTGTTTTTGGTAACTTCTTTGTGCACAAATACATATATGTATAAATTGACGGAGCCTAAGCCAGCCGCTAGTACCGGCATCGCAAGGCAGGGAGCTGCTTACTTTGGCATTATATATATATATATATGCCAGCCCAAGGGCTAAAGGATAGAATGTCCAAGAAGTTGAGCCCTGACGGAACCTAGACATCTTCCTTTACCCAGATTCAGTACCGCCCTTAAGAGCTTATTTTTTGTCGACGTTAGCAATTCATGGAGATCATCCTAAGCGCATCCTAAGGACTTGTTGGAGGTCCAACCATTCAGGGGTACTACAATGAAATCCAATTACACCAAATGTAATCAACCAACTATATATTCTGCTATTAAGCTTAGAAGAATCAGATGTTTATCATAAACCAAATCAAAACACGTGTAATTAAGCAAGTCTCAGTCCTCTCGTTGCAAATTATTCATCTTCAGTCTATATCAAATGTCATATTTAATGCTTGTGATTACATTCACAGAAATTGTAAAAAAGCAACCAATGAAATTTCATAAACCTTTTTCAAAATCTACAAACACTTCACAATACAAATAAACATTTACATAATGATACTTTTCATATAGGCCTTTGCTAAAATAACACGTCATTTGACTGAATCCATTGTGTTAACGTGATCTGCCTAAAAAAGAACAAACATTGGCATAGCCAATAGGTCTCACCTTTTGTATCTTATAAGTGTTTAACCATGCAGCACATTATTCTGGGTGCTGTGCCACCAGGGATTGACAAGCTGGCCCCCTTTTATTCATTTTATTTATTTAATTATTTTTACAAATGTGTAATAGCCATTAAAATTTTAAAGATCATAAAAAATTATTGCCATCTAAGGCGGCATGCATATGTTTGCAAAAAAAAATTTAAAAAATGGACACTTCACATAAATAAATTAAACAAAAGCAGAGATTGGCCTAACAGTCCTGGCACTGAGTAGACTGCATTGTAGAGGGATGTTCAGATGTGGAACAACAAAATGTCACTCAGTGAAGAGAACCAATGAATGGCAGAAGTTAACTGTACCATTGTCCGATGCTGTAGGATGTGGTGGGTGGAACCAAAAATTGAGTGGCAGTTGAATAGGCCACTGAATCAAGAGGGCTGACCAAGAGCCCCTCTGCATCTGTGTATGTATTTTTATTATGATATTTATTTAACCAGGAGGCTGGCTAGACAACTAAAATTATCTCTAGACCAGACCTAAAAATAGGTAGTTACAAATACACATAGAACTACCCAAGCTTCCACATTTTACATGCCAGAAATACCTCCAGATCAGTGACATCAGCAGTTACTTTGTCGCCCGAGTTCTACCGTTCGTCTTGCCTAAGCTGAAATGGTGTGTTTAAGGCAAGAGATAAAGCTTCTTTTGCATTGAGTGGACTTCTGGGTGCAATTAAAGCATCGGTTACATAAAAAAGATCCCAACAGCGAACATTTAAAAAAATAGATGTTGATATTATATATATATATATATATATATATACATATACTAGGGGTCGCGCCAGTAGGTAATTACAGTTAGGACCTAGGTCCCATAGGAAAATAATTTTTGACTTGCCTTTAACTTTGGCGTCGTTTGACCAATCTTCATGAAATTTTCCAAACAAAGTGTCAAAGTAGGTTCTGTGTGTCATGGAAAGTGTTTTGGGGTGATCCATGTAGTGGGGACCGAGAAATAGGAGCGCGAAAAAGGGTGCGTTTGTAATGTTAACTCCTATAGGAACGCGTTGTCGAATCTACTGTCAGGAAACGATTGTAGCGGCGCCTACAATACCTATCCCCGAACTACAACTCCCATGATGCCTGGTAACTGGGAGGGGATATTTAAGCAACGTAGCACACCGGACGGTGTGCGTAATTAAGTGAACTTTGAAGTTTCTCTCACTCGGCCAAGGGAGAGAGTTCGCGGCGGAAAGGGGCCGCCCTGGATTCCTGTGATTGTGCTCCGTGTCCTGCACGGGGATCTTTCTGGCAATCGGCAGAATCGTGAGTAACGGCACCGCGTGTCACAGAGAGAATACCGTGAACACGCTATTTCTCAGGGGATTAATTGACTGGTAGCTCGGAGGGGTCCGGAGCTCCATTGGTTTACAGAGCGGAATGCGGTGGTGCTGTAACCACGCATTGCCGTGTCTGGTTTACTTCAGTTCAGAACTCTTACCTACCAAAAGCCATAGCGGAATGCAGTGATGCGGCAACCACGCATTACCGTGTATGGGGGTATTCGCTGAAATTCAGGAATCTTGGTAGAAGCATACCAGAGCGGAACGCGGTTGTTTCCAACCACGCTTTACCGTGTCTGAGGTGTCATCAGGAGCTGTATTATTTATACTTTTGACTTTGGATTTATTGTACACTAGGAATTGGGCAGAGACATGTCCATGGAACTAAATAACAATTAAGAGCAGCGAGGTGAAGGGCTTCTCTTTGTTATCTCCTGATTTTCGAGGGTAACATTATTTTTCCACGGGGACATAAACTTCTCTGTGCTGCCTATGAAGACACTGGTATGTATGAGGTATGCCTGGCGGATAAATGCTCTGATGACATGCATTATACCAAGGTGTACTAATGTTTGAGAGTTCTCTGTTTTAGGTACAGTGCATAGCCAGAGTGATGTCCCAGTGGTTTTAAAGATCAGAGGGACGGCTGTATACTAAGCAAGGTATAGAAAGAACCTAGTGAGACTTTGAGAGTAGCCTTTGCACTCACACTGTTTATATCTTTGCTCTTTGTTGTTACAGGTTCTTTTTCCCCCCGCTGTACCTTCCGTCTCCTTTCCCTCGCCTGATTGCTCGAACACTCTGTGATTATATTAGGGTGTTGGTGATATCAGGAGGTGGACCCTTACTTGCTGCAACTGGATTCCGCGGAGCGTAACCTGACAGAATTACGCACCCAAGTATATTGCTCCGCCCGATCCAGGTGTCTCAAGTCATGGCGTCCATGGATGATATCCTTCAGGCCTTAGTTTTGGTCCAACAGGAACTGGCATCTTCCAAGGCGGAAACAGCCGCATTAAGAGAGAAGGTAGACAAAATGTCCAGGAATCCTTTTGATGCTTCCCCTACTCCCTCGCAGATACAGGTTACTGTGCCACCCCCCATCCCACTGGCCAGTCCTGAGAGATATGCTGGGGACCCGTTGAAGATTCAGGTGTTCCTGACACAGATTATGCTGCATTTCTCATGCAAACCCGCCTCCTTCCCAAATAATCATTCTAGGGTGGCTTTTGAGATTTCGTATCTGGTGGGTGACGCTGCCAATTGGGCGGTTCCTTTAGTTAGGAATAATGACCCGGTGTTATCTGACTGGTCGGCTTTCAGGGCCGAATTTGAGAGGGTGTTTGATCGAAGGGCTACTTCGTTCAGTGTTGACAGGGAATTATTAGACCTAAAACAAGGGAGGAATGATTTGGTAACTTACCCGACTACCTTTAATCGGTTAGTGGCAGAAACAGCATGGCCAGAGGAGAAAAGGATGTCTCTGTTTTATCAAGGTTTGAGGGAAGAGATGAAAGATGTCATGGCACAGATAGATCCTCAACCCACTACATGTACAGAAATGATAAACCCGACATTGCAATTAGATGGTCGGATGTCTGAGAGAGGGGGTGAGAGAAAAAGGTGGGATAGAGGATATTTCAGGACTGACAAGACACCTCGTAGAACAGTGATAAACCCTGAGGTAGGGACTGAGCCAATGGAAATCGGAGCTATTAGAGCCCCATTGACGAGAGAAGAAAGGGAGAGTCAGAGTGCAGGGATTATGCAAGTACTGTGGGAAAAAGGGGCATTATGTAAGAGACTGTCCCTCTAAGCCCAAAACTTCCGGTGCCTGGTTACGGAATAAGAAGGTGGCGGTGTCTACCTCGAGTCCTGCATTGTATAAAGCAGGGGAATCAGGAGGAGATGGTGATGAAGGCAAAGGTTGGAAACTCCCCTCGTTGTCTACTACTGCCTTGCAAGACAGAGTCGCATATTGTGCTCCCCATGAGTCTTGAGTGTAATCAACAGTTCCATCAGGTCTTAGTTATGGTAGATTCAGGGGCAACAGGGAATTTCATAGACAGTGGGTTGGTAACAAGTCTCGCTTTGCATAGAGTACCTAGGGAGACCCCTGAAGAAGTATTGGCCGTGGACGGCAAGCCACTGAAATCCGGTCTCATTATTGAGCAAACGGAGGTTGTTTTGTTGACTATAGCTGTTGCAAATGGAAGACATAGGGACGAACTGTCATTAAACATCATTGATGCACCGCAGTATGAAGTAATTTTGGGGATGCCTTGGCTGTGCCACCATAATTCAACTATAGATTGGAGGACCAAGACGATTCAGTTCCTTTCAGAGGAATGTCAGACTCATATAGCTCAGAACAACCCCACGCAGGCTGCCGCTTTGTTGTATCCATTTGTTGTAGCTACGGCAGCAGAGAAGGAGATGGTGTTGCCTTTGGAGTATACTCAATTCAGAGATGTTTTCAGTGAAACCAAAGCAGAACAGTTACCCCCTCACAGAGAGTATGACTGTCGAATAGATTTGGTAGAAGGGGCTACTATCCCTGCATGTAGAGTGTACGCATTGTCGGTGCCCGAAACAAAACACTTGAGGGAATACCTAGATCACTACTTGGAGATCGGGTTTATTAGACCTTCCCGTTCACCGGCTGCCTCTCCGCTATTTTTCATAGCCAAGGCGAACGGTGATTTGAGAGCCTGTGTGGACTATCGTATGCTGAATAAAAACACTGTACGGAACAGATACCTTTACCTCTCATTTCTGTGTTACTTGATCAGGTGAGGGAGGCCAAGATTTACACCAGATTGGACCTGAGAGGTGCATACCATCTGGTGCGTATCCGTGAGGGGGATGAGTGGAAGATCGCCTTTAAGACTCGTTATGGATTATATGAGTATACTGTAATGCCGTTCGGCCACTGCAACGCCCCGGCGGCATTTCAGTATTTCCTTAACGATGTCTTAAAGGAGTACGTGGACCTTTTTGTAGTGGTGTATATTGATGACATCCTTATCTATTCTGACAATGTTGAGATTCACGTGCAACAGGTCATCAGAGTGTTGAAAAAACTGTGTGAACATAGCTTGTTTTGTAAACTGCGCAAGTGTGAGTTTGGTGTGAGGGAAGTGGAGTTTCTCGGGATTAAGCTTTGTCCGGAAGGGTTGCACATGGCAGAGCGGAAGGTGCAGGCAGTGCAAGAATGGCCAACACCAAAAAGTGTGAGAGACGTGCAATGCTTTCTGTGATTTGCAAACTATTATCGCAGGTTCATCCTCCACTTTTCCCAGGTAGCAGTCCCACTTTCAAGGTTACTCAGAAAAGGGGTCCCTTTCCAATGGTCTAGTGAGGCAGACAATGCTTTTACGTACCTAAAGAGAGCCGTCACCACAGCTCCTGTACTCTCACACCCTAAGCCGGAGCATCCTTTTGTGGTGGAAGCGGATGCCTCAGATGAGGCCATCGGAGCCATTCTATCACAGAGAAACCAGACTACCGGACAGCTTCATCCGGTGGCATACTTGTCCAAGAAATTGAACTCGGCTGAAAAGAATTACACTATCGCTGAGAAAAAACTTCTGGCGATAAAGAAGGCGTTTCAGGAATGGAGGTAATACCTGTGGGGGGCCTGTTATCCAGTCACGGTATACACGGACCATTGGAACCTGCAATATATGAAGTCTGCTCGGCATCTCTCACAACGACAGATGAGATGGATGCTGTTCTTCGCCGAATATGATTTTGTTATTACCTTCAGGCCTGGTGTTGAAAATCGCAAGGCAGACTCTTTGTCCAGACAGGAAACGATGGAAGATCCCAACAACAACCAGGTCACAGAGGCTATCATTGAACCGTCAAAAGTGATATGCGCTATCAGAGTGGAAAACTTCTTGGAAGAAGTACGAATCCATAAAACAAGCTCAGTGTGGGAAACCTGGGCGGAACAAGAGGCAGAGCGCACAGTGAAACAGGGGCTACCCTTCTATAAAAATAAACTCTATCTGCCCACTCAAGAATTGCAGAAGAAAGCTTTCACTTGGTGTCATGTGTCCCCCTTGGCTGGACATCCGGGAATACGTAAGACCATTCAGTTGATACGTCACTTCTGGTGGAGTACTGTAAGCAAAGACGTCTCATCTTGGGTGGCTCGTTGTGAAGAATGCGCTAGAGCAAAGAGCGAAAACACACGGAAAAAAGGGAAGCTTATGCCCATCCCTACCCCGCAGCGACCCTGGCAAAACAGTCTGGATTTCGTCACAGGGCTACCTCTAGATCAGGGAAGTTCAGTTATCTTGGTAGTTATCGATAGCCTCACGAAAATGGGACATTTTATTCCTTGTACGAATCTTCCTACAGCGGGACAGACAGCCCAGTTATTGCTATGTAATATCATTCGGATACATGGAGTGCCAGAAGTGATAGTGTCGGACAGAGGGCCTCCATTCATAGCCAGATTCTGGAAGATATGGTGCCGAGCTTTGCATATTGATTCTACACTCTCTACAAGTTTCCACCCACAAACTGATGGGCAGACAGAAAGACTAAATCAGACTTTGAAGAAATATCTCAGGTGTTATGCAAAGGAGGCCCAGGACTCGTGGGTGACACTATTGTGGATGGCGGAACTTACCTACAATAATGCCTGGCATAGTTCAGTAGGTATATCGCCTTTTCGTGCAAACTTTGGCTATGATGCCAGAACACTACCCATCAGTATACCAGAGGAAGTAGCGAATCAGCCCACTGTAATGGATCAAGTGAGGAAGTTACACACAGTGCACCGAAGAGTTAGGGAGCATTTGTTACGGGCCAAACAAACCTACAAGAGGTGGGAGGATCGTCACAGAAAGGAAGGACCACAATATAGAGTGGGTGACCGAGTGTGGCTGTCCACCAAGAACATTCGATTTAAGCTGCGCAGTGTGTTTCACCCTAGGTACATCGGCCCTTACCCAATAATCAAGCAGATCAACCCAGTTGCTTACAAGCTGAAGTTACCTGGTACTCTTCGGATACACCCTGTGTTCCACTGCAGTCTCCTGAAGCCTGCTCTGATGGCACGACGGCGTACTCCTCCACCGGTGTTGTGTGATGGGGGGCTTGAATACGAAGTAAAAGGCATTCGGGATTCCAAGTTGAGAAGGGTTGTTCTGTGGTATCTGGTCTCGTGGAAGGGGTATCCTGCGGAAGATGACTCATGGGAACCTTGGCAGAACGTTCACGCTCCGGTGGCTGTTCGCTCCTTTCATAGAAGGAAGCCTGGTCCTAGGAGGCGCTTAGCGGGAGGGCCTACTGTCAGGAAACAATCGTAGCGGCGCCTACAATACCTATCCCCGAACTACAACTCCCATGATGCCTGGTAACTGGGAGGGGATATTTAAGCAACGTAGCACACCGGACGGTGTGCGTAATTAAGTGAACTTTGAAGTTTCTCTCTCTCGGCCGAGGGAGAGAGTTTGCGGCGGAAAGGGGCCGCCCTGGATTCCTGTGATTGTGCTCCGTGTCCTGCACGGGGATCTTTCTGGCAATCGGCAGAATCGTGAGTAACGGCACAGCGTGTCACGGAGAGAATACTGTGAACACGCTATTTCTCAGGGGATTAATTGACTGGTAGCACGGAGGTGTCTGGAGCTCCATTGGTTTACAGAGCAGAATGCGGTGGTGCTGTAAAAATCAATCAATCAAGGCGTTTGTTAAGCGTGACTACTCACCCGTAGGGGTCTCAAGGCGCTGGGGGGAGGGGTTTAGCAGGTTTCAGTCCATCAAGGGGGTCTGTCGAAGAGCAAGGTTTTGAGAGTTTCTTGCGAAAATGGGGAGCGATGTTGTCTGTCTGAGGTGGAGCGGAAGGGCTGTTCCAGGCTCTGGCCGTGAGGAAGGAGAAGGAGCGGCCTCCCGATCTGGTCTTTCTGGTGCGGGGGACCACGGCGTAGGAGAGCTGGGCTGATCGTAGGGTCCTCTGGGGTGCGTGGAATTTGAGTCGGCTGTTCAGGTATGCTGGTCCGGTGTCGTGGAGGGCCTTGTGAGCGTGGGTGAGCATCTTGAAGGTGACTCTAGCTTCGATGGGGAGCCAGTGGAGTGTGTGCAGGTGCTGGGAGATGTGGCAGTGTCTTGGCAGGTCGAGGACCAGTCTTGCGGCGGCGTTCTGGATGTTCTGTAGCTTGCGGGTGATGTTTGTGTTTATTCCGGCGTAGAGTGCGTTGCCGTAGTCGAGTCTGCTGGTGACCAGGGCGTGAGTGACGGTCTTTCTGTGTTCGAGGGGGATCCATTTGAAGGTCTTACGTAGGAGGCGGAGGGTGTGGAAGCAGGAGGACGAGACGGAGTTGATCTGGCGGTCCATTTTGAGCTCGGAGTCCAGGATGATTCCCAGGTTGCGTGCGTGGTCTGTCGGGGTGGGCGGGCTTCCGAGGGCGGGGGGCCACCAGGTGTCGTTCCAGGCGCCGGGGTTTGGGCCCATGATGAGTACTTCTGTTTTGTTGGTGTTTAGTTGTAGGCAGCTATTTTTCATCCATTTGACGACAGCTTCCATGCCTTCACGAAAGTTGTGTCTGGCGGTATTGGGTTTGTTGGATAGGGAGAGGATGAGTTGGGTGTCGTCTGCGTATGACACAATGCTGAGTCCGTAGGTTCTGACGATGGGGGCGAGCGGAGCCATGTAGACGTTGAAGAGTGTAGGGCTGAGGGAGGACCCCTGGGGGACTCCGCAGGTGGTTGGTGTAGGGTCCGAGAGGAAAGGGGGGAGTCTGACCCACTCCGTTCTGCCGGAGAGGAAGGAGCGGATCCAGTCGAGGGCCTTGTCTTGGATCCCTGCGTTGTGGAGTCTGCGTATTAGGGTGCAGTGAGATACAGTGTTGAACGCAGCTGAGAGGTCGAGGAGGATGAGGGCTGCTGTTTCTCCTTTGTCCAGTAGGGTGCGTGTTAGAAATGGGATCTCTGGTTGGCTAAGGCTTGCGCCAAAGCCAGGCAGAGACCACCACTCTAGTCAGGGCGAGGGAGTTACACGCCAAAGATGACCCCTGCTCACCCCCTTGGTAGCTTGGCACGAGCAGTCAGGCTTATCCCGGTGGCAATGTGTAAAGCGTTTGCGCAACACACACACAGCAACAACATACTAGGCACACCACAAAAAGGAACTCCACACAAGGTTATATAAAAAAATAGCCTTTGTATTATCATAAAACACATTAGAATAGTAATCACACAATATACACTGTGCCAACTGGCACTGGGCAATATTTACAGGGGATTATATACATATGACAGGGCCACTTGGACCACTGTCAGAACCAGCACAAAGCAAACTTAGTAAATGTAGCACTTATAATAAATGTAGCACACATCATAAACGTACAACCAGTAATCACTAGTAACCACTGTACTCAGCATTATCCTGTAACATAAATCACATTATGCACAGTATCACATTAGGCGCCAAATACCTTGTACGCCAACTTCACCAGCATAAACACATTATGCAATCATCTCAGAAGTCTAAACGCATTAGACAGTAACCTCCTAAGCATAACTCACATTAGGGGTAAAACTCACAGTAGAGAATCATCTCACTAGCATAAACCACAGTATGCAAATAACCTCATACCTAAACCACAGTTAGAGGCATAAACCAGGGTGCGTAAATCACAATACAGGAATCACATTTCCTAGCACCACATAATCACATTAGGGGTATAATACAGGGTGCGTAAATCATACTACATGAATTACATTTCCTAGCACCCAAAATCACATCAGCACATAAATCACATTAGGGCCTGGCGCCCTATAAACCTAACTGACCCCCTGGCCAACTGGCCATCTCAAAAGGGGCTCAAATGCCCTCTGTCCCAGAGTCAGGGCTGCTGCCTATGCAGCGAAATCCAATTGTGCGCACTTTGCGCAGGCCTAAACGTAGCAGCTGGCACTGGTGCTGCGCAGCTGCAAATGTCAGGGGCAAAGGAGTGCATCTCACTCCTAACTCAAAAGGTATGTCCCCAAATAAAGAATAACCTAAACGTGTGCAGCTGCCCACTACTTGCTGGGCAGCTGGGAAGGAAAATATAGGCCCTGGCACGGACTGTGCCTGATGAGCCCCCCTGGGACTCCAACTAAACAACTATGCCCCAAGTCCCACTCCGGGACTTCTTAGAAGAAATAATGGCCCCCAAATCCCACTTCAGGACTTTCTAAAAATAACATGGCCCCCTTGGTTCAGCTGCCGCTAACTGGCGGTGCAGCTGTGTCAAGAACTGCGGGCACGGGCATTCACTGGACCCGGTGGGCCAAATGCGGGACCCTGAAAACAAATGTGGGCACACGTTGCAGCTGCCCCTGTCAAGCAGGACAGCTGTATCACCTAGGCACCGACCAAGTGCCTCGAAAGGAGCCCTCAATGGAGCGCACTGGCGCTTGTGCCTCGAACAGGCACACAAAGGCACACAGGGAGCCCCCCCACTCACCAGGACTCTGTACAGCGGACGAAGTCTCCTCTCTGTGGACTGCGGGCAGGACTCCGTCTCCGGGGCTCCCCTCACTCATGGGAGCCTCGCCACACAATGCCTCGCTTCAGGATGAGGCGTAGCTTCACCTGGTCCCACTCACCAGGGTAGCTGAGAGGCTCCGTTCTCTTCTCTTCGCTGGGAAGGCTCCGGCGGCGCTTCCACTCGGGCGGAGGGGGCAGGCACCGACACTGTGCCTCGCGCCCTCCCTCCGCCTCCATCACCACTGGCTGTGGGCTCCAGACTTCCGCATCGCCTTCTTCCGGCCGGGGGAAGGCGGAAATGGCGTCGGCGAGGTCCCGCCCAGAGTCAGGCGGACGCGCCTGACTTCCGTTTGCGATCGGGCCAGCGGCGGTGATAATTTCTTGTGGCAAAGTGCGGGGTGGGCTCCCGCCACGGAAATGAAGCATAAGCGGGGTGGGCACCCGCGAGGCAGGCCAAATGCGGGGTAGGCACCCGCCATAAAAAGAAAACAAAACCAAACGCATAAGCGGGGTGGGCACCCGCAATACATCGGACAGAGTTGGGGAATCCCTACGTCGGGATTCCCTCGACAAGGATCGCCGCCCAGCGCTGTAAGGGAAAAACAAAGCGCTCGGTAGGAAAAGAAACAAAGCGCTCACCAGGCGCTAGGGGCAGGCAATGGTCCTGCAGTCCAGAGTAAATCCAGCAGGAAGTTCCCATAGAGATCAAGGGCAATGCAGGGCCCAGGGAGGCAAGCCCTCCTGGCAGCCCCCCCGGGCCCCAGCAGCAGCACGCCCGGTCAGGAACAAATACAGCACACTGCACATTTTCATGGGGTCACAGCCCCTATATTTATATCACTAAATCCCTTTGTGTCACAGCACAGGGCTTGGGGATACCAGTCAGAACTGGTTTAGGGGAGCTTTGGAGCACTTTGTTTTGCTCAGCTCCTCTCTCCTTTGTCAGGTGGGGGCTCAGGGATTAGACGGATCACAGGGGGCGGAGCCAGCATTGTGGAGGGAAGGCACAGCCCTATTCAGGTCCCAGGTGCAACTCCTCCCTCCCATCTGCATGCAGATCTCTCTATTCAGCACTGTGCTGACTCACCCTGCCCCTCCTGGAGCCACACACACCTCCCAGCCCCTGTCACTCACAAGCCAGACATGCAATTCACATCAGGCAGGCAGACACAGAGCACACATAAATGCCAACTTCTAAAAGTGGCATTTCTACACCCGTCATAATAAATCTGCGCACACCATTGCGCAGCATTTATTCACAGAATTTCATACATACCAGACTTGACCATACTGCTCCTCTCATAACAGGAATTACCACTGACACATACTGATCAGGGAATCCCCCATGCATTCCTATGGGAGGGCAGGCCAATCTCACCACAAGTACACAGAGCGCACGCACTTTCCACTGGACCACAGTGCGAAAGTGCCCAGAGGCCTAAAATCACCAACACCAGGTTACAGACAAGGCAAAAAGTTCAGGGGTGAACCTGCCAAAAGTCAACAGTGCGGATGTCGTCTGTTGCGGCGAGGAGGGCGGTTTCCGTACTGTTGTTTTTTCTGAAGCCGGATTGGGAGGAGTCGAGGATGTTGTGCTCTTCGATGAATATGGCGAGTTGGCTGTTGATGGCTTTCTCGATGACTTTCGCTGGGAATGGGAGCAGGGAGATGGGTCTGTAGTTTTTGAGGTCGGTGGGGTCCGCCGAGGGTTTCTTCAGGAGGGGGTTGACCTCGGCGTGTTTCCAGTCATCGGGGAACGAGGTGGTTGCCAGGGAGCGGTTGATGGTGTGGCAGAGCATGGGTGCGATTGTGTTGGCGGCTCTGTTGAAAATGTGGTGGGGGCAGGGGTCCGTGAGGGCCCCGGAGTGGATTGGACTTCATCCTCTTCAGTGTGTCTTCGGTGGTGAGGGCTGTCCAGATGTCGATCGCTGGCTTCAGGGTGTCGGGGGTGGTTGATGAAGTTTCAGTGTGTTTGTTGTCTTTGTCGAAGTTGTCGTAGATGCTCTTGATTTTGTGGTGGAAAAAGGTGCTGAGTTTGTCGCAGAGGTCTTGTGAGGGAGGGATGCCGGTGGACTCGCTGGTGGGTTGGGCGAACTCCTTGATGATGTTGAAGAGTTCTTTGCTTTTGTGTGCGTGAGTGGAGATTCTGTCTTCAATCGCTTTTTTCCTCGTTTTTCTGATGAGTTGGTGGTGGGCGTTGGTGGCGGCTCTGAAGTTGTTGTGGGCTTCTGTGGATTTGGTGTTCCTCCAGGCAGTTTCGAGGCGGCGGCAAGTGCGTCTGGACTCTCGAAGTTCGGTGGTAAACCATCTGGCTTTCTTGGCGTGGGTGTTGTTTTTCTTGAGGGGGGCTATGGTGTTGGCGCTGTCGGAGAGCCATCTGTGCAGGGTTCGGGCTACGGTGTTGGGGTAGTCGTTTTCCGCGATGGTTGGGGTGGAGTTGCTGAGTGAGGAGGTTAGCTATAACCACGTATTGCTGTGTCTGGTTTACTTCAGTTCAGAACTCTTACCTACCAAAAGCCATAGCGGAATGCAGTGGTGAGGCAACCACGCATTACCGTGTATGAGGGTATTCGCTGAAATTCAGGAATCTTGGTAGAAGCATACCAGAGCGGAACGCGGTGGTGTCCAACCACGCTTTACCGTGTCTGAGGTGTCATCAGGAGCTGTATTATTTATACTTTTGACTTTGGATTTATTGTACACTAGGAATTGGGCAGAGACATGTTCATGGAACTAAATAACAATTAAGAGCAGCGAGGTGAAGGGCTTCTCTTTGTTATCTCCTGATTTTTGAGGGTAACATTATTTTTCCACGGGGACATAAACTTCTCTGTGCTGCCTATGAAGACACTGGTATGTATGAGGTATGCCTGGCGGATAAATGCTCTGATAACATGCATTATACCAAGGTGTACTAATGTTTGAGAGTTCTCTGTTTTAGGTACAGTGCATAGCCAGAGTGATGTCCCAGTGGTTTTAAAGATCAGAGGGACGGCTGTATACTAAGCAAGGTATAGAAAGAACCTAGTGAGACTTTATGAGAGTAGCCTTTGTACTCACACTGTTTATATCTTTGCTCTTAGTTGTTACAGGTTATTTTTCCCCTGCTGTACCTTCCCTCTCCTTTCCCTCGCCTGATCGCTCGAACACTCTGTGATTATATTTGGGTGTTGGTGATATCAGGAGGTGGACCCTTACTTGCTGCAACTGGATTCCGCGGAGCGTAACCTGACATCTACAGCCCGAACCGCTGGACGGAATTACCCCACATTTGGCAGAAAGGTAGATGTTGTTACACAGATTGTGCTTTTTGTTACTTGGTGCAAATCAGTCCAGTAGTTTTTGAGCAATTTAAGCCGCAAATTTTAGATATATCTCTGGCCCTTGATATTTCGCAACGATTTCGTGATGAATCGCGAATGCACGCGCCAACGGGAATGCTCTGATTGGCTAGACGCAACCTGAACAGAAAGTTGCGGCTGCCATTTTATCATCCGGGAACGGTTCCCGGGACTGAAAATGTGTGATAGCTAACATAAGGGGTCAGGGTGGAGATACTCTGACCCCATGTTTGAGAAATGGGTGTGTTAGTGACACAAGTTATCTGTTCCAAATTTTTTTTTTTTTAATCACACGCAATATTCGCGATGGTGCAGCCACAGCCAGCCCCCCTTGTGTACTGTCGTGGGGATATCGCGACAACTGTGGTCGTTACGAATATTGGTGGAAATATAAAAAAAACTGTAAATCATTAATACGCATTGTTATAGAGATATTGAGATTCTGATAAATGTTTTTGTAGGGTTATTTAGATAGTCAGTTATCTAGTGTGATGGTTAGAATTTTTATATAGTTATAATCTTTGAATGTGGGGGTGGCTATTGAATTCCTGCTATTGCTTTCCGCTTTCACGTTGTATCCACGGAGATCGCGTTTACAGACGTCATCGCGATCTCCGACCTCACCGCGAAAAAGGCAAATAGGTTTTAGAGATAGTTGTTCTAGAAATACACTAGAAAAACATGAGTTTGAAGTGTACAGTAATAAACGCCTAGTGTTTAAAATACTGTAATATTTGTGCACATATGTGTTTTTTACATTATGGAAAAGGCGCAATTGGTTAACTGCGTCGTCACTATTCCCTGAATAACTGTAAAAACGGAAAAAAGGTCTTAAAGATGGATTTTAAAGAAATTTAGTACCAAAATATGAGTTTAAACATGTTTTTAAAAAAGCATGTATATAGTAATATGAGTATCTCAATGTTTAGAATGGATTGTTTTACTTGTTATTTTTGGATGTGCTGGTGGCCGTTGAATGTCTGCTTTTGCTTTCCGTTCTCACGACGTATCCGCGACCATCGCAATGTCATTGCTGAGATTCCTAAAAACTGAAAAAAAGGATCTTTTTAAAGAAAATTAACAATATTTCGGGTACTAGGGTGGCTCTGACAAGAGCCTTTGTGTTGATTGTGTGTATATGACAGCTACACATAAGACCAGATGCAAAGCTTCAGGTTACTTAGAAACACCCTGTTGCCTTTGTCTGTAAAGTGCACTCCATCATTTCTTTAAATTCCATGCATGTCAAAACGCGGATTGTTGTTATAGATGCAGCCAATGTTATGGTCTCTGAGGAAAGCAGAAACAGTTTTATTAACATGTTTCCTGGCTTTGTCAATCTGTGGACAGAATTGATTTGACCACTTGCATTTCTGCCTTTGGCATATATTAGAGTATACCAAGACAGTGTGAGGGAAAAGCAACATCAGTTCTGCAAAGGTTTCTTTCATTAGGATTTCCAGCCCTACCCCAGGCAATGTGCCTAGGTCATTGCCTCCACAGTGCACAATCATGAGGTGAGGAGCTCGAGAATCCACAATAGATTTAACCAAAGCCAGCAACGGATTAAACTTTAACCCTCTCTGGCCAAACCAAGTGATCTCCACATTTGGCAAACCCAAGTCCCTGTCAATACCTCTCTTTTTTGCAGCCTCTTTAACCCAATAGATATAGCTGTGGCCCGCAATCCACACTCTAAGCATTTTGAAGTGAAGGAGCAATAGCAGTTAGAAGAAGGGTGAGGGTGAATGTGGTAGTTTTCCAAATGAAAAGCACTTAAAATGGAGGGGTTTTTTAAAAATAAAAAAAAGATATATTTCATTGGATGCTGTCAGCATGCAAGTGAATAAAATTAGGTAGTGTGTTGGATGCCTTAACAACAAGTCCTATTATTGGCTGTTGTTTAAAAAAATAAATGTAATACAGACATTGATATGCTTTTGAATCTGTGGAGTAAACCAAACCTTCTGTATCTTATTTGGAAGTTTCAAGTTCCTTCTAGAATGTGCGGTGAACTTGTGACCTACTGGTTCCACTGGGTTGCTACGTACACTGAGCAAAGGGTGTATTGGGGGGGGGGACGTTAGTTAAAGAGACAGAACATTTTTTAAAAAGTTGAGGAGTTATGACACAATTTAAGTGATGGCAAACTTTCATTTCCAACTCAGGACTATGTAATATACTGTTGTTCAGTATTTAAATAAAAAAAACTGAAGCTAAATATCGGTTTGGACTCCTGTTTTTTCCTCGATTATTCCACGATGATCGCAAAAACATTGCAAACACGCGGAGACAGGAGCCTCGTTTTGAAACAGAGGGGAAGGGTTAACAGATGCTAACCATTCACAAGTGGAGATTCAGTAGTCTAAAATGAAAGACATGATTTAATTTGCTGCATTTCTCATGATCATAGAGTGGAAAGTTGAAGAGGTTACCATTTTATAGTTGCTTTCTATGAGAGTGGTGTACCATTCTTGTGCTTAGTTTTTAAAACTCTGAACAGTGTCAAAACTATCCAGAAAGAGCTAAAACAACAATATAATCTACAAACTCAATTCTCTGGTATGTATATAACTTTTTAATTATTTAAAAAATGTACATTAGAAATGAAGATGTATATGGGAGTTTGATTACAAAGAGTATCACAGAGATGTTAAAAAAAATATATCTGATGAACTGTATCTGGCAGCGGGTATATGTTTAAGATGTTAATACTGTTGACAATTACCATGAGCAATGCCTTTAAAAATGTCAATGTTTTAAATGTCTAAGCATTATGTGCAGAATCGATACATCTATATTATTTGCATTCTGGGAGTTGTGGTAGTTTTAGTCACATTATTAAACTGGAGTAGTGTAGTCAGAAATAAAAGATTAAAAAATGTGCTGCATCTGTATATGAATTTTAAAGTAGTAATACTTATTAGGTATGGATTAGGCGGTTTTTGTCAATGTGTTTTTTAACTTATATGACCGATTTGCATATACTTAGATGGTGCGATATGGTTTTCGTAGATGTACATAGTTATATGTTCGATGAGACTTGAGTTTACTTAAAGATGCAGAGAGCTATATATTTTTGGAAAGATGGCCTGAAGGTGTATATCTATTATGAAATCATATATATGTTTACATGGTGATCTATGTTCTTTAAGGCTGTTGAAAATTTCATGTATATGGTGAGGGTGGTGTATTTCTTTAAACATGCTATGTTTAAAATTGAGATGGGTTAATAGTGCAGAATGTCTCTTGAGAGTTCTTGTGCTAGCTTCACTTGGCGTGTAACTTTAAAGCTGAATATATGTTTTAAAGACACAAGAAATATTTGCTAATGATGTAGGTATTAGAACAATCAACAATGTCTCAACAGGTCACATTTGAATAGGCAGTTTTACACAAAAAAAAATTGTAAATTGGAAAGGCAACGTAGAAGGGAGACAAACACGAATGTACTTCGAATACTTGTAGCGGGCTATATTTATAAATTTCATATACATCAATAGTTATGTCAGCACTATTATCAATACATGTGGGTGTAACCCAAATAAAGGGCATGCACATACGTGCTCGTGCAAGAAGTGATCGGCGCTAGTGACACGTGAAGAAGGATGAAGAAACAGCGAAATAAATAGGGCATAAAAATAATATCAAAGGAGGGTGGTTACAAAACAATATTTTAACAGGATGCCAAAAAATGACTACAATCTTTTTATACAACCATCAAGGCGCCAAACAATGCGCTGATTGGTTGACGGCATTTCGACCCATAATAACTTTAGGTCGTCATCAGGACTGGGTTACGATTAGTTTGAAGAGTGCTGTGGTGGGCGGATGCCGCGATCTGGGTGTTCAAGAAAGAGGGATCAGGTGTGGCAGCACGTCCCTGGTTGGTTGAGGTAGTCGCATGAGCGAGGCGAGGTGCCGGGTCGCGTTGTAGAAGCCTCATAAATACCATCTAATGCGGTTGAGTTTGGAAATTGTGACCACAGGCATCTGGGGATCCAATTCAGTTGGTAGACTGTGGGAAAAACAGACGGAGGTCGTGTTTAAGGCTGTCGGTCTAGGATACCGATGCCGGTAGTAGATCCAGATATTTTTAAGAAGCCAGCATGAGTCTGGCGTTGGGCGGGCCGGAGTCAACTGGTTCCCTGCGTGGTTGTGAATCGATCCACGCCAGCGTTAAACAAGACCTCCGTCATTTTTTCCCACAGTTTACCAATTGAATTGGACGCCCAGATGCCTGCGGTCACAATTTCCAAACTCAACCACATTGGATTATATTTCTGAGGCTTCTACAACGCGATTACAATATTTAACACGGTGTGGTCTCACAAAGAGTATGTTTGTGTATGTTGTTGTCGCACTCACTAGAAGATTAAACCACAGACTGTTGGCTTGTATTTAGCTGTGTATTTATTTGTAGAGGAATGCTTTGACTTGTCCATATGGCAAGTTATATGTAAGTAGTGTTATAATAAATTAGAAGATAATAAAATGAAGACCACAGATATTAGATTTCCATTTTGTAAGATAATAAAATGCCTGCTATTGTAGAAAAACATTTATGATTCTTTGCAACATTGCAAAGGGCTGTTATGGACTGCTCTCCAGCCCTCACTACAACTCCACAATCCATGCAGTATGATGCCATCTGGGAAAACTGTGGAGCCAAATCTTGAAGTTGAGTTTGGACCTCTGAAGGGACTCTCTGCCCCGATGTTGCTATTGAAGTTGAGGGTCCTTCAGCCATTCATTGCCTTCTTGCTGCTTTTACACTATTGCTATGGTTTGAGTTTAGATGGTAAAGCATGGACGTAGTCCCGCAAGAATATTTTTTATTTGTACCCCTTGACAATGTCTTGTGACATATTGTGTATTGCGCAAATCTGCTGACTATGAACTCCTCTTAAAGAATGTTCAAGATAGATAAATGGGCGTGTTCTTTTTTTGTTGAAAAGTGCACTATCCAATGATATTCCTTTATTTCTCGGTGACATGATTTTCCATTTTGTTTTTTAATTTCTTTTTTTTAGTGCTTTTGTAAAGTTTAAAAAAATTTGGGCACTTTTTTATGGTAACAAAAACGGCAACTGGGACAGGAGTAATTCGAAAAATGTGCACTGAGAATGTTGCAAAAAATATGAAAGGGGAGAAAAAATTAGCATGTATGATTTTTTGCAGCATTGCGAATAGCTGTAACACACTGCTCACTATCACTTATAACAATACTACAGTCCATGCAATACGTGGCCATTCTTGAAAACTCTGGAGCCATATCAGTTATAGTAGTGTGCACCTCTGAAGGGACTTTCTTACCGGGTATTTTTGCTGCTGCCACTGATGTAGATGGTCCTCCAGCTTCCCTCTGGTAGATCGCCAGTTCGAGACGTTTTCTATCATAGGTTTTAAGATAATATAAGATGGACGTCGTCCCACGTGAATATTTTTTGTTCATCCCTCTAGAGAGGGTCTTGTACCACATTGTGCATTGCACTAGTTTTGCACAGTTTTTGATTTCCCATGAGTTTGTGTGACAATGGATAGTTTGATGTTTGTTTGGTAGTTATGTTGTATTCGTGAGTTCAGATGTTGAAAGTTAATTTTTTAAACTGTTGTTTTTTTAGAAATATGTTGTTAAAATAAAGTTAAACCTGTATGTTACTAAATAGCTAGACCCAAACTTTGTGTAAAATATGTCTATATATCAGTTTTCCGACTTTGTCATTTGTATTTGTGACTGCTGATGTCATTGCGACCTCTGGTGTTGCTGTGAAGAAGGAAAATGCATTTTTGATGTATTTATTTTGACAAATGAATACAAGGGGGAAAGTTAAATTAGTATCTTACTAAATAGCTACACTGAAACTTTATGTAAAATATGTCTATATATGTGTTTTACACTTTGTCAAAAACACCCGGTATTTGCAGTGTGTCCTTGGCAATTGCACTCATAGAATCACACAGGCACTACCTATGCAATCATACAATCACCCATGTACTACTCATGCACTTACGTAATTGCCCAGACATTACACACTCACTCACAGACCTATACAACCACTCACACACCCAGTCAGCAACCTATACAGAGATTCACACACCCACTATCAAAGTTTTCAGGTTACAATTAGGAAATAAAATTTAAAATACCTTCGAAATTCTCTGAAAAAAACAAAGGTTACAGGGACGTTAAAGTTAGGAATTAACATTTAAAAAACCTTTGAAATTCACTGAAAAAAACCAAAGGTTACAGAGACATTATAGTTAGGCTCAAGTTTCACTCGTACAAACCCAGTGAAATTTAGCAGTTATAGTCAGCTGAGCTGACTATAACTTGCTCCCCCACAATACACTGCTTATGACCTCATATATTACATCACTCATGACATGGTCAGTGCTATCACTGATGACATCATATGATATCACTGATGACATCATCCACAGAATCTCTGATGCACCCACTCACACCCCAATATAACCTTTCATACATCCACTTCAACTTCCACACTACCATTCTCAAAACCATTGACACACCCATACCAGTGCTTAGACACCTACTCACTGATTCATAGGTCTACATACACTCAGTTACCCATTGAGCCACTCATACACCAACTCACTCACTAATACAGCCTCTGATTTATCCACTCATACAGCCAAACAGCCACTCACACACTGTCAGCCACTCATAGAGCTACTCACACACCTACTCACTCACCTATAGAGTCAATCAGACAGCCATTCACTCACCTATACAGTTATGCACATACCCAGTCACTTATTCATATAGATACTAACACATATTCACTCACTCATACAGCCCCTCACACACACACTCACTAACCCATACAGCCACTATCACAAACCCTCACTCACACAGTCACTCATATACTCCAACACTCACCTATACTGCCTTTCAAATATCCACCTACTCACCCACATACCATTGACACATCCATTCACTCACCGACACAGCCATACACACACTCAGTCACTTATACAGCCCTTCTCTTACAGACTCACTAACCCATATACCCAGTGACTCACCCAGTCACTCATCCATGCAGGCATTCACACACCCTCTCACCCAGCCACACAGATTCATACACCCATACAGGTACTCAGACACCCAATCAATCACCCATACAGCCACTCACGTACCCACTCACCAACCCATGCAACCACTTAGACACTATCTGGCAGACTGATACAGACATTCTCAAAACCTAGTCACTCACCAATACATTCACTGAGATACCTAATCACTCACTTATACAGTCAGTCACACACCCACTGAAACATCGATACAGGCACTCATACACCCACTGATTCATCAATACACCTTAGTATATATATTTAACACTCATAAACATTTTAAAAACACTCACAGTCAGTGGATGATGTCATCAGTGATGTCATTTGAGATGTCATCAGTGATGTCATCAGTGATGTCACTGACAATCGCATGAGTGATGTAATATGTGAGGTCATAAGCAATGCATTGTTTGGGCGCGAGTTATAGTTAGCTCAGTGAGGGGCACTGTTAAAGGGTGGTAGTGAGGGAATCCGTGGCGGAGATGGTCATTGGGGGGCGCCAACAAACATTATCGCACAGGGCACCACCAGCGCGGTTGCGTTCCTGGCACACATAGACTTCGCTGCAGTGCACAGAGACCTTACACTGCCACACACAGAGGGAAAAATGTTAGAGGGAACATTGCTTGCATCCCAAGATAGCTATATTTTTAAAAAACTTTAATTTCTCTGAAACTGCTGAACAGATTTACACCAAATCACAAAAAGCACGCTTTCTGGGCCAACATCTAGCTTTCTGCCAAATTTGGTGTAATTCCATTCAGCAGTTTGGGCTGTAGTCGTGTTAAAAAAATGAAAAATCCCCAAAGACATAAAATGGGGAAAACGCATTTTGGGACCCCCTTTTTTTTGGGCCCCCACTTGACGGATCACCCTCAAACTTTTAACACAGCAGCTGAACCAACAAGCATTTGCAATGCAATAGGTCTCGCATTTACACGAGTTTGATCTATTGGCATTGTAAATGACACTGCCTTTTATTTTATGTTTTGGTTTTTAAAACGTAAATAAAAGGCATTGTCATTTCCAATGCCAATAGCTTAAACTAGCGTAAATGCGAGACCTATTGCATTGCAAATGCTTGTTTTAATACCATCCAGCAGTAGTGACGTTACATGATGCAAAATGTTTGCAATCAATTTATTATCCTTTAGTTCGAGCAAAGGCGTCCGAACTATTTTCCTCTCCATTAAAAGTGAAGCCCATCCTGTCGATAACAGATGCAGCGCATGCGCAGATGCACCGTGCAGGCGTCTGTAATGTTTCTTACCTAGAGACCCATATCTCTTGTCTAAAACATGATATCCTATCCGTAACGCCCCGAGCCTCTGATGGAACTCCGTCCTTGATGGCTCCCACAGATGAGGATGACGTTGTCATGGCAATGGCGGCCAGAGTTTCATCCAAGGCGCTTCACTGATGCCCTTCATGCTTCCTCAGTGCCTAACGTTTTTTTTTATGAAAAACATCTTTTCTTCGGCTGAATGTCCTTAAATTGCAGCCACTCGGAATAATGGATTTATGCAATCTGCTTGACATACTGCCGGAGGGGAGCAGGAAAGGGCACTGAAAGCTTTCTTTTCAATAAAAAAAAAAAATCACAGAATGCTCCTGGAGTCACGATCCTGACTTGCCCTTGAAGAGAAACGGTGGTCACAGATCAGGATAGTGACTTCAAACACCTGGGTCGGGGGGGCGCAGAAATTCCCTGCCCCCTCTTTGTTAGTTCTAAGATTATCGCCAAGCAGAAGGCGTCGTAGATGTGTTTCACGAGAGGAGGTGTGGTCTGGTGGGGACTCACTGGCTGGTGTTTTTGGACATTCAACAAAAGTTTATGGAAAACTTTACAATGCTGTAAAGAGTCCTACATTTTTCGCTTTGCCACTTCTGTTTGAAAATCACGACTTCGGCTACTTGTCACGCATATCCGTATTTAAGAATAATAAAATGGTTGGGCATAAGATACAGTTCACAGGAAATAGTCTTTCTAGTTTCTCTACAGTTTAATGCTATTGTGCAAAGTGAAAGTAAACCTACAGAGATGAGGGCTGCATTTACCAGGGCGCATAGAGAAGCTTTGCTAAAGATAAGCCTCTGCCTACATTTTTAGCCGATTCTGAGTTTAATTTGTTTGAAAATGATCTCACACCGTCATGAAAACTTCCTCACAATACGGAACAAGTGGTGCACGCACGCGCGCCACAGCTAAGCATGTGATTTCAATTATCAAGCCCGTGTCTGGGCACGATAATTGAAACCACATGGCCTATTGCTGTCTATTACGCGCACCAAGCGCGTAATAGACACCAAAAGGCCATGGGAGGAGCACTGCTCCTCCCATGGCCTATTGGTGTCTATTCACGCGCACCAAGCGCGTAATAGACACCAATAGGCCATGGGCGGAGCAATGCGCCCGCCTTAGTCAATTGCGTGCAGTCTTTTATAAAAGACGCACGAAAAGGCCAATGGGGTAGCACAAAGGAATCGCACACGCACGAGCGTGTGCGATTCCTAGGTCAGTGCTGAATCCCCGTTTTTCACCTACTAAATGTCTCGCGCAGTGCAACGCTAGGCGCGAGACCTAAAAAGGTGAGGTTTGTGAAAATGTCATGAAGATTCATCAAGCAACCCAAATTTCGGGAAAACAAATTTATATATTCATTGCCACGACTTCACCCAGGATGCCGAACACGCGGCAGGTGCCTCCATGAATGGGGGGTGAGACCTGTTTTGTTACACAACAACTTCAAAAACAGGTAGGAGCACTCACGGGGCAATTCAATAGATTTAATTTAGCAGACGCATTTCGGCGTAATGCCTTCCTCAATGCGATTAAATCATCATACAACACAGTGCGTGATTGGTTTAAATTGCCAAGCTGTTGCTCCCATTGGTGGAACTCCAACCAATAGGAGGGCAGTACAGTTCTCACTCGGTTCGCTGTGGCCCCCAAGCGTTTAACATGCGTCCGTGTTTCCACCCGATGTAACTCCATAGTATGGGCCTCAATGCCCCATAAACCATCATGCTACAATCGACAAGGAAACAACGTTCACAGGCCCCACTCAGGAATCACAGCCCCACAATGTTATCCATTGGGACCCCTCACCACTGCATATGCCCCTCGCCTGCCGCTGGCTGTCATCTTTAGGAACCCCGCGGGTGTCCGTCATATGGAAGGGCATCCTGGATTTGTATAATCCACAACTTTGCATAGTCGACGGGCACTGGCAGCTGCGGTTCTGGCATTCCAAATAAATTCATTGCCACAACTTCACCCAGGATGCCGAACACGTGGCAGGTGCCTCCATGAACGAGGGGTGAGACCCGTTTTGTATATATATATCCTTTGAGGGTACGATTACCCGGTGGAGCTGGTAGCAAGATTATATATATATATATATATATATATCGAGAACCACAATCCTGATACAACATCCTCATAGGAACGGGAAATCAGGTACGGACCACCAAATAACATAAATATTGCTGTGCTTTATTGTGCTTGTCAGCAGCATGACGCGTTTCGACCGAGTTTCCCCGGTCTTGATCACATGACATGTCAGGACCCAATAACATTTATATACAGTGCACCATGAGAGCCGTCCCTCCCATATCGTTCATGGAGCTAGACAACAGACTGTTAAATCATACTGTTCAAGCGGCTACTTATATCATAGCAATGTTGTATCCAATCAGGTATAAATACAAATAAATAATTTCTTTCTCCATTAATACTAGATACAAATCATTGGCCATTTTACTACCAAAATCCAATTAATACAGAAACATAGTTTCTACAAAATACAGGGCCAGTGCCCAATGATATGGTAGTTTCAAGTAACCAAACTTCAACATATCGCTCATTATGACTCACATCTGTTGATCAACTAAGGTGCATAGTGCAGAGTTCATACCAAAAAAGTGCAAATAGTGCTTAACAACTATAATAGTAATAAAAGTAAAAACGAGTCAACTATTAAGTCATAGTTGATTCACTTACTAAAATAATAAAATCTCATAGGATGGCTGGACATAAGCTCAAAACCTTAATATCATAAATATAAAGTGCAAAACATAATAAATATGCAAAACAATGTGTTATGCCTGATACCTGAGACCTATATTATATCAATTTCATTATTTTCATGGGCAATTCTATCCTTTCATTTAAATGTGCAAAAAACAGCAGTGCAAATACGCAAATTGGAGATAACCAAAATTAAGACATCTTATTACAATACATTTCATTTCTGCCGTGGCAGAGTGGATGAACTCTAACTGCCTTCAGTTGAACGCCACTAAAACGGAGGTATTGTTGGTAGGGAAGGACAGGAACCTCTGGAATGAGCAGTGGTGGCCTAGTGTGCTTGGAGACACCCCCACCCCTAAGTTGGCGGTTAAGAACTTAGGGGTCTGGATGGATTCCACCCTTAGCTTCCAAGAACATACAAAAAAAGTCGCGGGCACCTGTTTTGGTCTCTTGCGGGGTCTCAAGCCGCTGCTGAGGTTTTTCAATCCGCTTACTCGCCAGCTGATTGTCCAGTCTGCTATTCTATCCAGACTGGACTACGCTAATTCGCTCCTCTTATGAGCCAATCAGGCTGAGGTAATGCGACTACAGCGTGTGCAGAACGCGGCGGCCAGAGCCCTTTTAGGGCTCCCACGTCACTGTTCCGCCACTGACGCCGTTCGGCGGCTTCACTGGTTTCCGGTGGCCAAACGGATCCAATTTAAGGCACTCTACCTATCCTTTAAGATCCTGAATCTTGCTTCACCCTGCCTCCTTGCCAATATGCTAACCCCCTACAAACCCCTGCGCGAGCTGCGTTCCTCGGGGCAGCATTTAGTCACTGTCCCCCGGGTGAAGCGTGCACGGCCGGTGGTCGTTCCTTCCACTACACGGCCGCTAAACTATGGAATTCTCTGCCCCCTCAGATCCGCTGCCTAAATGACTTGCTGGCTTTCAGGAAAGCTATTAAAACCTTCCTCTTTCCACGAGCTTAGGCCGCCTACCCTCTTCTTCTGTTGCCTACCAGTCTCTCCTTTACCCTGCTACTCTCTGTTGCTGGCAGCGCCGGGACGCCTCTTCGCTGGGGCAGCTGCGCGCTTTATAAATCTGGCTAACATAACATAACATTAGTACAACTCTACAGCCTAACCAATAATCGCCAGATCACACACCCTACAGACACCGAATAAAAACCAGTAAAACCAGTAAAAACCAGCTAAGACCCGGTATAAATAAGGCTAAAATCCAACATAAAAATCAGTCAAGCTAAAAAGATGCATAAATACTAAAACCTCATTTCATATATATAGCAGCAATAAAAAGACAACAAATACAACTAGAAATAGAAATAGAAATATGTGCAGGTCTTGATCAGGGGATCTCCATATAATTAACACCTATTTAATAAAAGCTCATTCATTAATAGTGATGTTATAAACATAGTTATAAAAAATTATAGAGACCCTCTCCAGTGTTCAGGCCATTTGGCATCTTTGTGTCAAGTTGTAAAATATTTTGGCTCTCAAGCTGCCGCAACTTTCTTTCCCTGTTACCCCCTCGTATGGACCTGGGGACTGCATCAATTACAAAATAACAAAGATCATTTAAATTATTTTGATGAACAAGTTTAAAATGGCGAGCAACTGGATAGCTGGGATCTGAAATTACAATCGCACGTAGGTGTTGTAAAATGCGATTAAAAACCTGAAGCTTGGTGCTACCTATGTACTGAAGATGACATGTACATTCTAGTACGTATACCGCATAATCAGTTTTGCAAGTAAATAGCCCATTAATTTTACATGGGGTATGTGCGAAAGCATCCAAGTACTCCTGTTTATTGATCCCGAACTTACATGCCCTGCAGGAGCTACATTTATAAAACCCTGTCCTAGTAGAAAGCCAATGTTTTGTAATGCATACTTCTGGACTAGTTTTCACAAGAGCATCCCTCATAGAGGGTGCCCTTCTAAAAGTAATTGCTGGCCTTTCATCCAGTACTGGGGCGAGAGTAATATCAGTTTTCAATATAGGCCAATTCTTATTAATAATATTTCTAACTTGTTTCTGGTGGCAACTATATGTGGTTATTAAACGTACCGCACTGTTCTCCCTGTGCGGTTTACTTACTCCCCCTATTAATACTTTGTCAGCTCTATTTGACAGGACAGTTTCACTCCCTATGTTGTGTACTTTAGTTAGCGCTGTTTGCAGATCCCTCATATCATATCCGCGGGCCTGAAACCGTTGTACAGAGTCAGCTAGGCATTCGGTAAGGTCAATATTATTGCTGCATATTCTTTTAATTCTTAAAAACTCCCCATACAGGATGCTTTTAATGAGGTGTCTGGGGTGGGAGCTGCTAGCATGTAGAGTCGAATTTCCAGATGTTGCCTTTCTATGGAGTTTAGTTTGGATAATATTATTCTCAATATAGATTTCAACATCCAGGAATTCTACCCTTTCATTGCTTATGGTAGCAGTAAACTCAAGATTTAAGATGTTAGCACTGATAGCCTTAACTAAGTTCTGTGCCGATTCTTTGGACCCATGCCAGATTATACACACATCATCTATGAATCTCCACCATCTGATAACATGGCTGGCAACCAGCTCCCCGTGAGCTTGGCCGAGGACATGTCTCTCCCACCAGCCTACGTGCAAACACGCATAACTGGGGGAGAAACAGGCCCCCATAGCCACCCCACGCAGTTGCTGATACACCAACCTGTTGAACAAGAAAAAGTTATTCCGTAAACACAGCTCAATCATTCTTAATAGCATTTTGTTATGCTGATTAAACGAGGGGTGAGACCCGTTTTGTATATATATATATCCTTTGAGGGTACGATTACCCGGTGGAGCTGGTAGCAAGATATATATATATATATATATATATACACACACACACACACTCCACACGCCTGCCTTCAAATATAGACCGACTCCAGCATGCTCGAATTCGCTCACAAACACGATTTATTGGCAGAAAAACAACGGTGACACGTTTCAACAGCCGCAGCTGCCTTTGTCAAACCAATTGTGATTGCCATCTTGGTTTCTTTAAATACATGTTCCTGGGCCTGTCACAAGCCTTAAAGTGACAGTGCTAATCCCACACAAAGTGACATAGTGCTTTTTCATTTAAAGTGACATGTGCACATCGCCGCTATTTACATTATCTTATCCACCACACTGTGGTATCGGAAGCTTTACCTTGCATTTTGTTTGAAATTACATATTTATTTACTGGGATATCACCTCAAGAGAGTTTTAACTGACTCTCTGTGTTACATACATTATATTTGCAATGCTACATATAACCAATCAAGGGCAAGTGCCCTTTGTGACCCACTAATATCATAATCTGTGTTCCTTAGGGGTTTTTAGATACATTCCGGGCAAGTGCCCTTTTTCCCAGTATTCTTCAGCTGTTACATATTTAAGCAATGATATTTCTTCAACCATATCGTGTCAAAGCTAAAATTGCGGCAAAAAACACAATATAAGTTATAACTAATCACACGTATAAATCCCCCAAAATAATATATAACCCCGTGAAAGCTTATACCAACAATACATTATTCATGGTCTGGATTATTCAGGGAAATAGAGTTACATCAGTAACCTTGTACATAAAATGTATTCTTAAAACTCGTTTCTGTGGACCATAGGCATAAGAATGGGACTAATTTCATTAGTTCTACTACTTAAAGATATTCTCTAAGAGAAATCTCCTCATGACGTTATAGGTGGACATGTAAATCCTCTTCAGTATTGAGGCCCTGTGGCATTTTCGTATTGAATCTTAAGATGTATCTTGATTCCAGCTGCCTCAGAAACCTCTCTGTTACCACCTCTAGGTCTTACTAACACTTGGTCTAAAACAAAGTATTCTAGATTGTTGACATCACTGTTGTGGACCTGCTCAAAATGTCTAGCAACAGGATATGATTGGTCCTTGTGTTTGATGGCACGGATGTGCTGCAGTATGCGTTAGTGTACTCTTAAAATGGTGCTCCCTATATATAGTTTGTGACAACTACATTTCAAGGTATAAACGGCATAATCCCTCCTACATGTTAATGGTTGTAGGATCTGCCACTTAGTATCTGTAAATGGCAGAGGCACCTCAGTTGTGTTCACCCCAAAGTTGCATGCCTTATGTTTGTGGCAGCGCCGAAATCCTTTACTTCCACTAAGCCAACTCTGTTGTTGTTTTGATCCAGGGGTGTTATTGACTAAATCATTTCTCATAGATCTAGCCTTCCGGAATGTTAGTAAGGGTCTTTTATGGATTCTAGGACCTAAAATTTGGTCACTGCAAATCATGTGCCAATGCTTTTGGAAAATGGCACGGATCTCTTGATGTTGATTACTGAAGCCCGTGACGAACCTTATGGGCTGCCCTGTATCCGTCTGTCTGTGTCTTTGCTTCGCTTCTGCGAATATGAGCTTTTCTCTAGGACTCTGGTTGTCTCTAACTCTTGCTGACTCCAACGTGGCTTTGCTATACCCTCTCCTTAGGAACCTCCCTGTTAGTTCTGTTTGTGCTACTCTGAGCTGTTCTTCCTCACCGCAGTTTCTCCGCATGCGGAGATTCTCTGCATAGGGTATGCTGTTTTTTAGCTTTGTCAGGTGGAAGCTTTGAGCATGTAGCACCGTGTTTCCTGCCGTGCTCTTCCTAAATGTTTTGGTTTGCAGAGTCCCATCTACCACATAGATAGTCAAGTCGAGGAATTCCACCTCTTTCTCACTTATGTATGAGGTAAATTGGAGATTAAGCTCATTATCATTTAGTCTCTCCACAAATCTCGTGGCTGAGGTTCTGTCTCCACACCATATGACGAAAAGATAGTCTATATAACGTGACCACAAGATCAAATTGTTAGACAGTTCAGTGGCAACTTTCTTCGCCAGCACCTGCTCCTCCCACCAGCCCATATGCAAGTTCGCATAGCTGGGGGCAAAGCAGGTGCCCATGGCTGTGCCCCTCATCTGCTGGTACAGGTCAGATCCAAACATAAAGATTTTATTGCATAAACACCACTTAAGCATACCTAGCAACATTTCTGTGTGCTTATATAGTGTTATTGGCCGTGAACTTAGGAAGTGTTGTACTGCCCTCAATCTGTCTTTGTGCGAGATACTAGTATAGAGGGATGTCACATCAAGTGTGATCATGATGTAATCTCTCTGCCATCCTACATCGTAGATCTTCTTCAAAAAGTCCCCAGTGTCCCTGGTATACGATTGTAGCTTTTTAACTGGGACCTGTAGAAAATAGTTCCAAAATTTGGAGGTATTTTCAAAGAGACTTCCTATGGCCGAGATGATGGGTCGGCCAGGTGGTACGTTGATGTTTTTATGCACTTTCGGTAACAAGTAGAGAACATGTGTAACTGGGTTCTCTACTTTGAGGATTTTAAATTCTGCCTGTGAGATAAGACCCACTGCTCTCCAATGGTTCAAATCAGAGTAGAAATTGGTGGAGAAAGGTGTCTTTGTCTACTTTTGCATAGCACATGTGGTCGCTGAGTTGGCTTTGTGCCTCTTCCTGATACATAGCTAGCGGCCATAATACAACGTTTCCCCCCTTGTCCGCTTGTTGTACCACTATGTCAGGGCGGGAGTGTAACTTTTTTACCAGACTCATGTAGTTTATTTTGGATGGATCAGATGTTCCCCCACCTCAAAATGTGTGTAAAGTTTCTTTAAGTCCTGAACTATCAGATCAGAGAATGTGTCAATAGAATCCATTGGGACCATTGGCAGGAAGATTGACCTGGGTTTGAATGGAGTAACCGGTCTCCCATAAACATAAATCCTGCTCTCTTGCCAAAACATCATCTGTTAGTTCAGTCGCATCATCCCTGGATAAACTGTCCAGGTCACGTAATAAAATCAAATCAGAAACCTCCAAACTCTCACCACCCATCGGTGCTTCTTGCTGTACCACTCCAGTTTCTCTACTGGTTGCAAAAAACTTAGCTAACCTTATATATATATATATATATATATACAGATATATAATATATAGATAGATATATCTATATAGATATATATATATATATCTATATATACAGATATATATCTATATATATATATATATATATAGTATATATATATATATATGTGTGTGTGTGTATATATATATATATATATATATATATATATATATACACACACACACTTTATTCATTAGTTTACTCTTAATTGCCAAATGCAGGGAGTAAAACCTCCTGCTTCAAAACCTTACTTGGAGCCTTGCACCCTCCCTCCCCCCAGAAGAGGAATCAGTACTTGTGGGGAAACACTATAAACTCCCATGTCAAGTATGCCAACACCCTTGAACGCCAAGTTGCCAAGCCAAAACATCATAAAATCAACTGCCTTGAAGTAAAGTAGTGCTCTGAAAATAAACAGGTTATTATTTAGAAATACTGCAGCTCAATCAACCAATAGTGAGACTAACTCAGTAATTTAATAAGACACCAGGGTTTGCGCCTTAAACCTTGTTGTCATAACTCCGACAATTCCAGTTGAGGGGCTGTGCTACATATCATAGCCACCTAATGTATTACCTCTCCTACTTTAGGTCCTTGGTAAGATCTTATATTGCACAGCACTGCTGATCCTCAGGAAGTGTGCTCCCCAGGGTGTAAGCAACCAACAAAACACAAAAAGGAGAAACAAAGATAAAGGATTCACGACTAACAAGTGAGCATTTTTAAAGGACAATCTAAGGGACGAATAAAAAGGCAATGGGAGTGTGTACAACATGTCTCGAAGAGACAGCGCAAGTGCTGTCTAGGCTAGACCTAAAAAAGGCCAAAAGGTTTCTCTTAACACATATACATCTTGCATTAGGATTACATCTTCAAATACTTGCAATATTTTTATTTATATTTATTTATAGAGCCCCACAGTTGGCAAACAGCAATGAGAATATGTGCAAATCATTTATTACAATAAAAAGAGGAAAGGAAGAAAAAGAAGAAATAGAAAAGGAGAAGACAGATTTAACAAGACAATGAAGAACAGCACCCTAGAATAATTTCACATCATATCCTATCTAAGCTGCGGCTGATCATGAATTACGCATTTAAATTGACAATGTGATACATAGCCAAAAATCACATCCCTCTTAGATCACCAGGCTAGATTAAGAAAGAGGCAAGCATAAACCTCTGAGCGTGACTCTATGCCAGTGTATCGCAAACCGCCAATAAATAAATGATAAATAAATGTAAAAACGTCAGCCACATCAAAAGAGTTGAACAAAGCTCAAATCACCTAGCATTACGGAGCCATCTCCTATCCATTGTCATCACCAGAGGGTTAAAATAAATCACTATTGATCAGTCGGTGTCTGAAACTAACAGAACAAAACAACAAGAAAAGCATTGTTGACTTAACATATCACTAAAAGCATACTGCTAGACAATTATGTGACCCTAAGTTTGTTGTAAAGTCATACACACTCTCACCTTATTAACCGAACTGTCAGACACAGTTTGCTCACTCCCAACCTCACTCAAAGAGTCAAAAAGGATGTCAGGACTAAACTGCCGGTTTCAACCCTGAGCTGGCCTATCAGGGAACCACATTGCTAATTAACGGCAGCTGGATACCAAAAGTCAAAAAAAGAAAGACTTCATTGAGGCATATTTGTAGTACTAAAGGGACTCCTCATCCACCACAGAATGGCCGCCGCCACTGGACAGAGACTGTATAGAGTGCCCATGTGGGCTTTATTATATTGTGAAACGGGACAGCAAGTGAAGACCAAGATTTTACAACATCAATCGAGAATTAGGTGTAAGGTTTTCTCTGCACCTATAGTAGAACATTTTCTGGAAAGGAGACATAAGATTTCAGATATATTCTGGTGCATTGTGGAAACCATTAAGGCTTCACAACATGGAACAAATATTGAAAAAGTTCTTGCTTTCAAAGAAAATTGTTGGATCTGGAGATTATACAGAGGATGGTCGGGGCTGAACACAGCTCTGGAATGGCATCATTTATCTACACACTAAAGTCTATCTGATGTGATGTTTTTCTGTCAGAAGGGGCAGCTTACACTACGGCATTATGGTACTGTTATTTATTTATAAGTTTTATATAGCGCTAGCTAGACCCGAAGGTATCAGAGCGCTTTACAAAATCGTGAACAGGAATACAGTAAATCAGGCACGTAAACACAAAAAGAGGCGAGAATTCAAAATACCAAAAACAAGAGAAGCAGATTTGAGATGATCAAAAGGACAGCATAAACAGATAAGCCGCCGATAATGATCGAAGGGACTAGACCTATACATGCGATAGTTAACCAAGGTCAATAGCCTAGGAGTTAAAGTATTTGTTGAGGAGGAGTTGTTTCAGGTTCCTTTTGAAGCTAAGGAAGGAGGGGTTGCACTGTTATGTGGACAGTGTGATTATAGGATATACAGTGATGGGTAGACTAAGTTGTACCACCACTGATTTTCTTGATTTGGGAGTTCCATAATTTATACCCTTTTTTATGTGAATGAGTTTCCTTTCAAGTTAGCATAATGACTTATGAGCGGAAATGCACTATCATAATCCTAAATTATTATTCTATATACTTCCTTAGCGGTATCTTGGGTATACACCAGACTATGGCTTTAGACCCCACAATATTTGTTGGATTAAAGGTTTTTCTTGATACATGTGGGTGGATGCTGATTGGATGGATGGTTTGATATACCCGTGATTGTCTGAAATGCCTACTGTAGTTACGGGACCAGCACTATCTTAAAACTTTTTTTGATTAAGTTATTCCATATTTCCACACATTTGGGCAGTTATAGGGTGTAAGTAGCTCGCATCACAGCACCTTTAAGGGATTGGATGTCCAGAATCCACAATACAATTATGGAACTTGTATTATTTTAAAATGGCTCTGGGTGGGGTTAATTTTTATATTCTGATGCATTTGGGCAATTGAAGTGAGGACATGCGATATAGCATGCTTATGGTGATCAGATGTGTGGCTCCTTAATGGCTGACCCAGGTCGCTCTACAATACATTAAAATGTCAGTTTCTTGGATTCTTGGGCATCTACATTTTCTGCCTTGACTGCGTGTTTGCTGCATCAAACGAGGATGTATACATGCTAATTTTGCATTTATGGTTCGGCCACAGTTGCACAGACTTGCTACCTTTCTGGCTGAATATCGCGATTTGGACGAGTGTGAGGTAACCTTCTTGGGGAATTAAAGTCTACCGTTATGGAGAGGGAGAGCGACTAGGGCGCACATTGGCTAGATTGCTTTACCCACCTAGAGGAACCTCTTACATCCCAAGGATGCAACTAGTTGACGGGACGCGGGTGACTGACAATGAAGATGTTCTTACAGCATTGTTTAGCTATTATACACACCTGTTCTCCTCCCATCTGGCTGGAGGCATGACCAACCTGCTCAACAGCAGTTCTTCAGTGATTCGATTTCAAGCGAGGAGATAGTGCAAGCATTCAACTCGCTCGATGGGTCTAAGGCCCCAGGCCTGAAAGTGCTTACTGGGTTTTTTACAAGAACTTTGAGCACCTTCTGGCTCCCCACCTACTTGCCATGTACGTGGAATCCCTTGAACCTGGGGTGCTCCCCCCGACGCTGCGAAAAGTGGTGATTACCTTTCTACTGAAACCCGATGAGGACCTGCAGTACTGCGGCACCTACCAGCCCTTGTCACTGCTCAATTTTGATAATAAGATACTAGCTAAGGTCATTCCCAATTGCCTTTTCCTCCTGATGGACCAGATTATCTCCCCCATCCAGTCGGGATTTGTCCCCCACCGCTCCACATCCTTGAACTTGTGCACTGTCTTCTCGGTCCTTAATAGAATTTCCCCCCAGGTTCCGCCAGCCATGGCTCTGTCGGACCCAGACAAGGCTTTTGATTTTCTGGAGTGGCCCGTCCTGCAAGCCACACTCCTCATTCTGGGTATGCCACGCGGTTTCATTTAATTGATCATGCTCTTGTAGTCCCAACCGGTGGCTCGCTCACGGGCCCTTTTGCAGTCCTTAGGGGGACCCAGCAGGGCTGCCCCTATCTCCATTGCTCTTCATCATTGCCATGTACCCCCTGGTATGGCACCCACAGGAGAAACATCTGCACATGGTTTTCAGTTCAAGCCTGGACCCCTGCTACTTTCACTGTATACAGAAGACATTTTGTTATTTGTATGCCATCCCGCAGATAACTTACCTCTGATTCTCTGCGAAATTGCTAGATTTGAAGGATTTTTCGGCCTTCACTTCAATTGGACCAAGTCTGAATTGTTCCCCCTTGCAAATGCTACTGCGCCTTTGCAATGCAAGTCTTATTAGATTATTGGGGGGAGGGCTTCTTTATGCCCCAGCACTGCCCTTGGCAGATAACCACTAGCTCCCCATAACCCAAGAAAAATTGGTCCAACGCACATTGACACAACACGCCTTGCACACTTTCGGAGACCTCTTCCCGGACGGTGACACACTTTTCCAGGCTGATGATGTCCATTTCGCTAATGCCACTTATATGGTCCACTTCGTTCTGCGACGCATCCACAGCACCCTACCGGCCCTGATCCCAACATACCCATTGACCCCAGAGGAATTCTTCCCTTTGACACTAGTGATCACCGACAGCGATGGGGGGAAGTTGGTCTCCAAACTGTACCGTACGTGTGTGGCTCTTCTGCCGCCGCACGATGGGAAACTGAGGACGGTTGGGAATATAACTTGGGGCGCCCCCGGACCGATAAAATTTGGTTTGCTTGCTGTGCTCAAACACACCTTGCCTTGCACAATCATTGCCACAAACTTATACATTCCAAATTTTTACATAGAGCCTATGTTACGCCCAGCACTCTGGCACGACTTGACCCCATGAGACCCTCTAGTTGCCCTAAATGTCATGTCACTGGGGCTGATTTTGTACATATGATGTGGACATGCAGTCATATTGGGTCATTTTGGCGCACCATATTCTCCCGGCTAGCCCTGATGATCGACATTTACCTTGCACCAGACCCGCTGCTAACATTACTGGGCTGTGTTCAGGATAAACCAAAGGGTGTCCGAAGATTCACCGCTATTTTGTTATTGTGAGGTAAGCGCGAAATCGCTCTTCATTGGGGGAGCAGATATTTGCCAACTGCCAAAGCCTGGTTAAATAGCCTAATATACTGAGACACTACCAGTAAACTGTATGCCTCCCTGCAGCCTCTGACCTCCAGGCCAAAAGGCATTTGGCAACCCCTGCAAAACGATCTACAGGCGTCAGAGACCACAGAGTTGGGTTTTTGAGCATGGGTGTTGTTTTTGTGTGTTTTGAGTGGGCCTTTCAGACCTGTGACTGTTACCGACTGATGAGGCCTACTCTCTGTCAACATTGTGTTGCTTGCCGCTTGTACCTCCCTTCCATGTACCATGGTTCGCTGTTATTAATGTACCACCTGCTGTCACAGGTGGCTTCTATGATGCACTGCTATATTGTTCACACTGCTATTCTTCCCATACTTTGGGACTGTTTGTCTTGTTTTATATGCCATGATAAAATGATAAATACATTTAAAAAAATAAATAATTACATTGATAGTGATGGGATGTGCAGCTCTTTAATGGCTGACCCAGTTCGCTCTATAATATTTTAAAATGCCAGTTTCTTTCATTCTAGGACATCTTAATATTATGCTTTGGCTGTGTGTTAGCAGCATCAAACGAAGTTGTATGCATGCTAATTTTACGGCAGGGAAAGAGCATTCCCCCAGCACATCTAGCACATTAAGAATACCTAGGTTAAGTCTTTTTTCCTTTGTTGTGATTGATGGTAATTAAGGGGTTCGGATAACCAGTGCACGTTAAGCTCTCCTTCCTTAGGACTAACCAAGGTTGTTTTGTAATATGTTGAAATGACAAGCATGCTGAATTTGAGACATCTTGTTTACTTGACATGCCTTCGCTTCGTGATTCCACCATTAAGTGAGGATTCACTCATGTTAATCATTCGGCGTTGGAAGAGGATTCCCATTAGTACGGCAAGTATACATTGGTAAAGTCTTTCCTTTTTAGGTCACAGCCTACCATACAGCACAGCTGTCGGGTTTGCAAAAGACATCTTGGGGACATTCAGAAAGTTGATCTAGGAATGTATTCTGCCCATTGCTTACCATTGGCTCTTTGGTTTGTAACTCACATTTTCTAGATTTCTATTTGCTGGCTTTATCTGCTTTAGTCTTCGTCCCTCTCTTTGCCCAAACTTTGTTTACTGTATTGTTCCAAGAACATGTTTTCTGTAAACAGGACTTTAAATCTTGCTCTTATCTTGTCATATTTGCTGGGCATTAAAAGGCAGAGGTCAAATGCCAAGCTATGTCTTCTCAGAGAGCTTGGAGTTTACTTCTCTTTCTCTGACTTCAAAGTGAGACCGTTTATAGGAAAGAGGAATGTAGATTACTCTCCCCATGGAACCCACTCGTGCCCCCCTATGCTTCAGTTTAGGAGGCTGCCACATAACCCTTAAATAGCTGTAACATGCGGATGACAGATTCTTATTTTAGGTAGATATGTAAGGGGGTTACTGCTTTTAACAAAGAGATCCTTTTGTTACTTGCAGTTAATAAATTGTTATCCTTCCATATAGCACAGTGAGCTCCTACACCTTGTAACTCTGTGTTTTATGCAACAAAAATCTTGTACATTGTTTTACATACTTACAGGAATTATTGTCAATGTATAATATGTATGTTATGTATAGCACTCTTACATCCTGCACTGGGATGAGTAGCACTATAAAAGAAATAAAATAGTGGTATTTATATTGTTATGTGTGCAGATACTGGGACAGCCCAACACATCTGACATTTTTACATTGCATGCATTTCTCTTATATACAGAGACTGAAAAATGTCAACAGCAGGCCTCTCAAGCACCTGCGAAGTGATAACAAGCTGTGAGTCTTTCTTTCCCCTCCTTTCCATTTGCATCTAAGTGTGAAACTCCAGAATCAGATTGGACCAAAGGAAGCCTGATGGCCCCTTAACTCGGGCCTTTATCTTTAGCCGAACTGTAGGTGAAAGTAAATTAAAAAAAAAACCTGCATGTTGCTGCTTAGAATGAAAGCAGACAATGGTGCAGGCACTGCTAAACGTGTCCCAGTGTCTGAAAATTACACCAGGACAAGTTCATAGGCAAATAGGCAAAGTCGTTCTTCACAAACAACAACACAGCATCACTGCTCTTCTAAGCACTTCAAACCATCTCTTTCTTCCCTATCCTTTGAACACGCACTTCTAGGAGCTTCCTTTATTTTCAAACAGGAAGTGCAGTGACACCAGGACAATAAGAACTCATGGAAACCTTAAGCCTACCCAAATGCTTCAGTTTACATTTCAACCAGACAAAGAGAACACAATTCCTTTGCTTGCACTAGGGGATACCACACATTTCCCACACCAGAATATACCTTTTGACCCTAGCTCCATGTTAAAATACAAAGAGAGCTCTTTCAAGGCTATTGTTTACTAACACCACCACTTATCACCCTGCTCCTGCAACACACACCAACAACACGCCTCTCTCTTTATCGGTCATTCTGAACTACATTTACCAGACTGGACATTACATTTGTGCAGGTTCAGTGGCACCATGCCCAACACAAATACAATGAACAAAATCCACAACTTCATTTCACACATCTACATATTCCTCTTCTGTCCCCGACTCATTTCACCTCTCCCCACTCCCCCATGCTTTTACAAAGTTCTACCTTCCATTCAGGCAGCAAGTTTACTAGCTGCAGGATGATAATTTCACTCCTTTGTGCTTTTATGCACAAATGTGCAAGTTGTAACCTCTACCTTCCTGCTGCTTATAAACAAACAGACACCACAATCTTAAAGCCACTTTGAGAATCACTCATCCACCCACCCACCCAAAAGGTCTAAGCACCCCAAAGCTCATTTCCCTCTGCCTTTCCAACTTCAAAGCTTCACAATCTGCCATTAGGATCTTTTAACACTTTGCCCGATATTGTGTCTTCTTACACCTCACCACATGCTCAAACAACAATTACACTGCATCCTTCGTGCCCTTCCACCGTGGACAACAATTTAAAATATATGGTCTTTCAGGCCCATGTCATTTGAGATGTCATCAGTGATGTCATCAGTGATGTCACTGACCATGTCATGACTGATGTAATATGTGACGTCATCAGCAGTGCATTGCTGGGGTGCGAGTTATAGTTAGCTCAACTAACTATAACGGCCGAATTTCTCTGGTTTTGTACGAGTGAAATGTCCAACTAACTATAACGTCCCTGAAACCTGTGGTTTTTCAGTGAATTTCTGACGTTTTTAAATGCTAATTTCTAACTATAACGTCCCTGAAACCTCTGTTTTTTTCCAGTGAATTTCAAAGGTTTTTTAACAGCTAATTCCTAACTATAACGTCCATGAAACCTCTGGTTTTTTCAGTGAATTTGTAAGGTTTTTTAAATGCTAATTTCTAAATATGCCTACATAGGCAGGACATGTGCAGAAAGATGAAGAAAGGCGCAGAAAGAAGCAAGAGAAGTGCAGAAAGGCAACAGAAGTCCAGAAAGAGGAAGAAAGGTGCAGAAAGAACCAACAGAGGTGCAGAAAGAGGCCTACTTTGACTGTACCTTACAACAGACTCATACAAAGTACCCTAATCACTAATCCTTCTCCGAAGATGTCTTAAACCTCACTTTTCTCTTGAAGGTTCACTATTAATCGACTGCTCAGAATGTTAGGCCTGCCAAATATAAAACAGCAATCCTAAGCATATCACTGTTGTAAGTCTGACCAAGTTTGTGAAGGTATGCATGCGTGTCTATGCTTTTACCTAGTGACATGTTAAATTAAAATAAACATGCAATCACTTAAATACCTGTGTTTCAAACAGCATACTCTGTAAATTTGTGTAAAAGAAGGTGTATGCATTTCTTTCTGCTCACAATACAAGGCACATGGGTATTCAATAGTATATTTGAGGGGCTCTATAACACATGTATACATAAGACATGTCTGCCTGTGCAACCGAATGACAGAGCAGAACTAAGAAGATTTGACCACCTATTGGAGAAGTTACCCGCTTTTTAAGCTACCATCTTCAGATGCATAACACATGTAAGAATACATATACAAGTAGACATATACCTCAGTCACGAGAGCACACAGACCTTTAAACTTGACAGCTTGCTCTTCCCATTTGAGTACAGAAGGAGGCAAGAGAAGTACAGAAACAGGCAAAAGAGGTGCAGAAAGAAGCAAGAGCAGTGCAGAAAGAACCAACAGAGGTGCAGAAGGAGGCAAGAGGGGTGCAGAAAGAGGCAAGAGGGGTGCCGAAATTTGCAAGAGAGGTGCAGAAAGAAGCAACAGAGGTGCGGAAGGAGACAAGAGAACTGCAGAAAGAGGGAAGAGAGTTGCAGAAACAGGCAAAAGGGGTACAGAAACAGGGAACAGGTGGGCAGACTGAGGCAAGAGAGGTGCAGAAAGAGGGAAGAGGGGTGCAGAAAGCGGCAAGAGGGATCCAGAAATTTGGAACAGAGGTGCAGAAAAAAGCAAGAGCAGTGCAGAAAGAACCAACAGAGGTGCAAAAAGAGGCAAGAGGGGTGCAGAAAGGGGTAGGAGAGGTGCACAAAGAGGCAAGAGGGGTACAGAAAGAGGCAGGAGGGGTACAGAATGAAGGAAGAGAAGTGCAGAAAGAAGAAAAAGAGGTGCTGAAAGAGGCACGAAGGGTGCAGAAAGAGGCAAGAGAAGTGCAGAAAGAAGCAACTGAGGTACAGAAAGAGGCAAGAGGGGTGCAGAAAGAGGGAAGAGAGGTGTAGAAAGAGGCAAGAGAGTTGCACAAAGAGGGAAGAGGGGTGCAAAAAAAGGCAAGAGGGGTGCAGAAAGAAGCAAGTGAGGTGCAGAAAGAGGTAGGAGAGGTACAGAAAGAGGCAAGAGAGGTGCAAAAACAGGCAAGAGAAGTGCAGAAAGAGGCAAGAGAATTGCTGAAAGAAGCAAGAGGTGTAGAAAGAAGCAAGGGAAGTGCAGAAAGAGGCAAGTGAGGTGCAGAAAGAGGCAAGTGAGGTGCAGAAAGAGGGAAGACGAGTGCAGAAAGAGACAACAGGGGTGCAGAAAGAAGCAAGACAGGTGCAGAAAGAAGCATGAGAAGTGCAGAATGAAGCAATGGGGGTGCAGAAAGAGGCAAGAGAAGTGCAGAAAGAAGCAACAGAGGTGCAGAAGGAGGCAAGAGAACTGCAGAAAGAGGCAAGAGACTTGCAGAATTAGGCAAAAGAGGTACAGAAAGAGGGAACAGGGGTGCACATGAAGGCAAGAGAGGTGCAGAAAGAGGTAAGAGGGGTGCAGAAAGAGGCAAGACGGGTGCAGAAATTTGCAAGAGGGGCAGAAAGAAGCAAGAGCAGTGCAAAAGAACCAACAGAGGTGCAGAAAGAGGCAAGTGAGGTGCAGAAGGGGGCAAGAGAACTGCAGGAAGAGGCAAGAGAGTTGCAGAAATAGGCAAAAGGGGTGCAGAAAGAGGGAACAGGTGGGCAGACTGAGGCAAGAGAGGTGCAGAAAGAGGGAAGAGGGGTGCAGAAAGAGGCAAGAGGGATGCAGAAATTTGGGACAGAGGTGCAGAAAGAACCAAGAGCAGGGCAGAAAGAACCAACAGAGGTGCAGAAAGAGGCAAGAGGGGGACAGAAAGAGGCAAGTGAAGTGCAGAACGAAGTAAAAGAGGTGCAGAAAGAGGCAAGAGAACTGCATGAAAATGCAAGAGAGGTGCAGAATGAGGCAGGAGAGGTGCACAAAGAGGCAAGAGGGGTGCAGAAAGAGGCAATAGGGGTGCAGAAAGAAGCAACAGAGGTGCTGAAAGAGGCAAGAGGTGTGCAGAAAGAGGCAATAGAAGTGCAGAAAGAAGCAACAGAGGTGCAGAAAGAGTCAAGACAAGTGCAGAAGCAGGCAAGAAAGGTGCAGAAAGAGGGAACTGGTGCAGGGGTGCAGAAAGAGGCAAGAGGGATACAGAAATTTGCAAGAGAGGTGCAGAAAGAAGCAAGAGAAGTGCAGAAAGAAGAAAGAGAGATGGAAAAAAAGGGAAGAGGGGTGCAGAAATAGGCAAGAGGGATGCAGAAATTTGCAAAAGAGGTGAAGTGCAGAAAGAACCAACAGAGGTGCAAAAAGAGGCTTATGACATATTGATCCACGCAGTACCATTTGCTTCTCTAGAATCTTAGGGCCCACCACTGGCGTGCTTGCTGCAGGGAGTGGAGAGGTACGCTGTGTGGGCACATATGTGCTGTGAAATGCCGGTCTGTCTTCAGGTCCCTCTGACCCATGACGTGAGCCTTGTAAACCATTGCAGAAGCCTGTCCTGCGGTACTGTCACTTGCTAAGCATCTACATGCATTGTACCAAAGAGCTCGGGGACAAGATGGCATGACTTCACAAATGTTTAGAGTTAGGTACAAAACAAGCGGGAGAATTAGAAAAAAAAATATATATAATGAGAATAAAACAGGAACATATAGAAAAGGCAAGGGGGCGTGAGGAGGCTGACAGTTGGAGTGTTCGAAAAAAGGCAAGTAAAGTAGAAAACAGAGAAGATGCACACATAGAAAATGGGAAAAGATGGGCAGAGGGGCAGGAGGGGAAAAGAGACAGAGTGGTCAACTGTCACAAAAGGCAGGCAGAAAAGATTAAGATAGATAGAAAATGAGACAAGACAGACAGAAACAAAGGTAACAAGGGAAACACGCAGATAAAAAAATTAAAATCACAACAAAGACAGTTACAGTGAGCTATGGCTAAAGCGGAGGCAGGCAGATAGAAAAAAAGGCAAAAGGATGAACGAATATTCAGACGGACAGGTGCCACGCAGCAAAGAGACACAGGAAGGCAGATAAAAGGCGGAGAAAAGCTAGCTATGGAAAAAGTAAAAGCAAACAGAGAATGACAACAAGGCAGGCAGACAGTTAAAGAAGGGATACACACAAGTAAACCAAGAGGGGAAAATGAAGAAAGGCACGATAAGGGACAGATACAATAATATAAAAAAAACAGGCAGTTAAAAAAAGCCAAACAATAGGTTTAACCAGGCAGACAGACGAATAAAAAAATGACGAAAGACAGACTGAAAAGTAGAACAACCACTAAGTAGTAGGACAGAGAATGAGCAAACGGCACACAGACACAAAAGGGTAAAAAAGAATTTCGGCAAAAGACAAATGGAATGACAAGCGGATGGGAACTCAGACAGAAAATGGCAACCACACATTCGGGCTGCCATGCACAGCTTGAACATAGGAGAGTCGGGCAGACAGAGAGAAAACAAGAAAAGCAGATAGAAAATGTCGAAAAGACAAGCGCTACTGATGTGCAGCGGATGATAAAAGGGGGAAAGATAGGTCGGTTGAAAGACTTAAAAAGCAGAAGACAGGCTTCTAGATAGAGGGGAGGGCAAATAGAAAAATACATAGATTGAAAAACGTTTGCAGCTAGTGGATGGCAGAAGGACAGATACTAGCATAAAAGGGAAATGGAGTGAAACCAGACTGAGATGATAACAGAAAGACCGGTGGGAAGCGCATAACAAAAAACACTCTTAGAAATAAAGAAAAATACAGGCAGAAAGACAAACAACCGAAAGCTAGAAGAAACACAAGTACATTTTGCAAAGAATGAACGAGTTGTGTGTAAAACACCAAATGCACACCCTACTCCCAATTCACAATGGAGGCAGAAATTTAGAATACAAAACTTTATCGAAAATAATTAAATGCCCCTGTTGAAAATAATGTTCTACGGCAAAAAGTGTGGGTGTTTTTTTCGCCTTCTGCTTCTTTGATGCAGGCATGTTGTGCCTTCTGTTCCCCTACACATGCTGACCACGGGATATTTTTTTGCTTCAGCCACGAAAAGAATGCAGCAGTTCTTAATGTGAGTAATATCTATATAGTTACACATATATGTAGGCCATGGTTTCTTCGAAATGATTAACAATCTTAGCATACGAAGGGGTTCTATGGAACTGTATGGTATACTAGTAGATGTAATGTCCCTCCGAGCAGCTGCTAGTGTGCGGCGTGAGGCGATGCGCCAATAATGCAGGTGTATTGCCATGTGACACGTATCACACGGTGTTGTATTCCTCTTAGGATGTCTATAACGGGCTTTCCAGTATCATGTCCTTATATAGGCACAATTCGCCCTGCCCTTATACAGGCATAAAATCCCAGGCCTTATTTAGGCATTAAACCATGCACTCCAAATACAGGCATGGTCTCCGACATCCGTCCACCCTAACGTCACAACAAGTACATGAAGAACAGACCCTTAGGCTGCAGGAGTTTCCCTAGTCCAGGACTATTGATTTCTTCAAGAACTCATATATTATGTATGAACCGTTATTCCTTAGGGGTTCATTCATGACGTCTTTCGCTGTCCGACTCACGTCAATACTAAACATTCCTAGGTACTCTCAGGTATAAATATACCTTCCCTAGCCCTTGTAAACCAGAGGAGACCTCGACTTCAGAGGAGCCCGTTTCCCAGCCTGACGCACTGAGAAGACGCTGTCATCCCTGCACGCAGAGAGTCCAGCTTCCAGTGATCTGACTTCCCTTGCGGGGTGTTGGAGTTCGAGTCTGGCAAAGAGATTCCTACCTCTCTCATTCTTCAGGTATGGAGCTGATAAGAACCTAGAGGGACTCTTGGCATACTAGGCTTAACATACTCTTAGTATACCATAGTAAGGAATACTTCACCTACTTCATACCTCTCCCTACACCTAGGATTAGGTTAGGTACATTGGGGTAGAACTAGATTAGAAACGCATCGTATGAGTACTCGCATTTTTAGCTCATGTTATTTATGTATGTGAATATACGCTGAAAGATAATGCTATCGCAGTATTATTTATTTCTACTGCTCACACTGTACATTATTTATCTTGCATACTGTCTTGTGATCGTAACAGCACATTTTACTTACACCAGAAACAAGACTGTTCAATAAATCTTTTATTGAAAACGCCCGTCTATTTCTTTCTGTGTAACTTGGAGAAAACTAAGCATGCACGATTGAGCTGAGTGAAATAGTTATCTATTGTTTCCACGACTCTGGGACACGTTCTGATTCTAAAGGGAAACATAGTGGTCATGTTTTGCGGCTGCCAGAAACTACTCCCTTCTTGTTGTCAAGGAGTTTCTAGTGGCCTCTGAGCTAGCTGGCACAAGTAATTAAGTTTAATATACTCGATAGGGACATACTGACCTTAGTCCTATGTCAAACCTATAGGATATATTATTCCAATGTGCAGAGCCTATTAGGGAAATAGGAGCTACACTACAACGGTGCGTGCCAACGAAGGGGGCAGCTCGCGGAAAATCAGTGAGTTTAGGTGCGGTCGAAACTACCGCGAGTTTGGGGGAAAAAAACAAACAACATCCACAGAAGAGTGAAAGCAGTAGCCACAGAGTAGTACAAGGGGTCAGAAATACAGGGGGAAATAAAAATTGGATAGCTGCTCTGTAAGTTAAAGAGGGAGTTTGTGCCTAACATGTCAATAAATTATTGCACAAAACATGGGTAGAGTCGACTTCATCTTCGCATGTAACATTTAGCTAAATCATGGGCTGTCTTCATTTAATATTTACATTTTTAATGAATTGAGCCATAAAAGGGGCATTCTATATATAATAAATGCCCTTTAAGGCTTAGTGTGCGACACAAATTATTTTTTAAAAAAAAGAAAAGAGGAGGCAACCCGGGCTAGTTCCCAAGTTTCAGATGAAGAGCAGTATATATATATATAGGTTCGAGGTTGTATATAATAAATAACATCTAGCCTCACATCATTGGGTTTGTGTCTCTGTTCGCCAGTTGGATGGAAGTGCAGAGATTTTGGAGCATTATATATATATATATATATATATATATATATATATATTCGTGGAATACTTATATGAGCACATGCCTTATGGAAACAGCAAACAAAAGCACCGCCCACTGGAGGGAATTAAAGTAACACTGCCGGTTGGACCACATGTCCCAGAATGCAAGCATAAAAGTTATCCATTGGAGGATCAAGATTTAAATTAGGACATGGACACCAGCGATGTGTATGGTGCAGGTTTACCTTTGATAAAGGTCTTTGGAGACCGAAACACGTCAGGACTACCATGCTGCTTCACCAATCAAGAAATAAAGATCTATAAACAGCAAGTTACGAGTGCGGCTCACCTTCTTTCCGTCAAGGGAGAATATGTATATATATATATATATATATATATATATATATATCTATATATCTCACGGCCCCGCAATGCACTGCTGATGACGTCACATATTACATCACTCATGACATGATCAGTGACATCATTGATGACATCACTGATGACATCTCAAATGCGAAATGCGATCCATGTGTTTCGGCTCGTCCGAACCTTGATAACGATACAAGACGTCATTATAGCTTCCTTATTTAAATGTACAAATGCCTCCAGTTGCCAACATTAACAAAGGACTACATATTACTTTAATCCAAAAAGCTAATGGCCATATTGGCCTGGTCACGATGTGAAAATTCAGGAATTGATACAATAAAGAAAAGAAAACAAGTGTTAATATGCACACAATGTAATTTCAGCATATCTTGCCCCGTGACCGCCGTACCTGTATGTTCGTCAATGTGACTTGTTCATAATAAACATACTTAGGATTGCAAACATCAACATAAACAATGGACTACACATTACTTTAAAGTGAAAGGCTATCGGCCATATTGATCTGGGCACGTTGCGTATTATAATGGTTCTTACACGAAAGAAATGAAAAACAAGCATTGACATAGCCAATAGGTCTCGCCTTTGGGACCTTATAAGTGTTTAGTTATCCAGCACAATATCCTTGGTGCAACAACATCAACTGTTGCATGGCTAAACACTTATAAGGTCCCAAAGGCGAGACCTATTGGCTATGCCAATGCTTGTTTGTTCTGAAGCGGCAAATGCGGAGGAGAGCCCTGTTCGACTGGCGCAGCCATTTCCAAGATGCGGAGGTGTGTTTTTCACTTGCTTAACATCCCCTCCCCTCCCCCACCCCCTTTGGTTTCTCACTACCAGACTTTAACAGGCACTCACTGCTATCTCCAATAATCCATGCTAGCTGCCCGGACCAACACCAGAAGACAAATCTCTACGCAGCCGAATGCCGCATTTGTCTTGCTAAATTTCTCCGAGATCCCACAATGTATACCCCAGGTACAGGTCTATATTCGCTCCGCTGAATTTCGGTGTTTTTCCAGAAGCACTGTCATTAAGGAATGTTGGTATCATTCAGAAAGTGACCCTGTACGTCATACATATAAGAATTCAGTGGCCTTTATTTTTCTGAAACTGCTGTTGATCGAAGTACCATGTTGAGTTTGTATGCGATACATTTTTTTCTACAATAGGAGATGATTTTTTACATGAAATTGTAGTCAAGTCAACAAACCGTTCCCAAATATTGATTGATTGATCCCATATTCATCAATAGCAACATAAAATTAAACATGTGACTTTACACGAATGGGCAGGGCTTTAAGTGGGCCAGATCCTGTCGGTGCTCAGCACTGGCAATTCAAAAAAAAAAGAAGGTGCTGAGGCAGGTTCCTATTGGGCTCTCCATTTTTGCCCTCACCCTCAGGATGAAAAAAAATCTTAATTTTGTAACTACCACCCTTCACTGCCTTTGATGTAACTTCAGAGTGACTCGTTATAGCTCTTTCACAGTCTCATTATTTCAGAACTGAAGCATTTAAAATATTCTACATAACGAAGCCATAGTTGTTGCTTATTTATCTTATGCAACTAACATCCATTGGCAAAGCCAATAGTCCTGGCTTGTTGTAGGTGTAATTTTACTTTTTGTATTATATATCTGGATGCAGTGACGGAAGCAGCCAATTACCAGCCGGGCCGCACACTATGCTAAGTGGTCATTTTTAGCTGACTTTTTAAGCCCCGCCCTAATTACAACGGCCGCACCCTTTTGAGAGACCCTTCTGTTTTTTCATCCCACTTAAAGCTCTGCAGATGGGTAGCACTGAATGAACTCCACCACCCCAAATACTTTACAACTTCTAAGGAAACAGTCAATGTATGCAAACATGAACTATTCATAAAAATCTAAAAAATTAATTCGCATTAAATAAAACCTGTGAATACTAAGCTAAAACAGAACAGAGGATTTCATTGATCTTCGAGCAGTCGGGATTTGACGGGAGATTGCTAAGGTTGATGGCATTCTGATTGAAAAAGGTATGCGTCAAGCGCCATGCATATAGACATTGACATAAGGTAAGGAATCCGGACACCTATACCCTCTCCATGTCTCTAGTTTCATTTATACCTTAACACCGGGACTGCTCCCCGATGTCTGTCCTATATGGGACAGACAGCTATGCAGTCTCATTGCGCCTTCTCCACTTCCTCCAATGCTGGTATTTATCCAGTGTAGCTGAATGCACCAGCCCCGTTTTCTTTTCACAACTCTCCTTCCAGAATACTGAATCTCATGCTTTCCTGTCGGTGCCGTCTCATGGCAGCTCTGCTCAACTGTGTCTTATTTGTCCTGGGTCATTTGAAGTTTGAAATGGAGCCAGAAAGGGCCAGTGACCCAAGTGATCCATATTTATATATTGGTGCCACAAGCTCCCTGCCCACACTGTTCATCTCCTGCAGCGTCCTAACATATCTTTGCCTTCCAAACTGGCTAGCCACAGCCCCGGCTTGACAGAACAGAAAAGTGGTTGTCAACCTATTTAGAGGGGCGAAGACAGCACATAAACAGGGATACAAAAGCAACAGGACAAAAAGGAAGAAAGAGGAAAGCACCACAGTATTACAATGCTGTCCAACTGACGAAATAGCCAGCTGGGCTGGGCACAGATTTAATAAAAGAAAAGAGGCGAGGCTAAGCATGTAACACATGGGAGCACGTCCTTCTGGATATAATGGACACGGGCGGATTTCACATTTGAGAATGCCTTTATTCATCAAATGCCATGCATTAAAGGTCCTGGTTTTTTATAAACGTAAAATAGTTGCCTTTCCCTGGGAGATGTGCAGTTCCCAAGCACTCTGTGCAATCCTAGCAAGAGAGAATTTTGCACTAAAGATGGTTTAATTGCATTAGGTCAACGATAGGCACACGTTTTGGGCTAGGATGCACTAAATCTGGACATTAATGACACACGGATTTCAGGGTCAGCCCAGCAATGAGGCCGTTTCCAGGTTTGAATTCCAGTGACTAGGTTCGTGAAGTTTTTTTTATTTGTTATTTTTTAAAAGGAGCCCTGCTCTCACTGCTTTCTCATGAGACTGATGCTGTCACGGGGTGAGGCCTGCAAGCACCCAGCGGGCCCATGGCTTGTTATCAGCCGCTCCACAAGTTCCCCTTGCTTGGGGGAGTGGGCGGAGACAGATATATCTCTCTTTCTTTTAATGTTTAACAGGGTTATCTCTGCCCTGCACCCTAGGTGTGCGTAGGAAGGTTAGCTAGTTCTGTGCCAGAGAGTTTAAAAGGCAGAGTAAGTTTACTTTCGTCTTTAATATATCCGCTGCCAAGAGAACCTTGTTGTCCTTCACAGGAGGCAATCAATGACAAACATACCTATGACGGTCATCATAAAGTGTTACAACTTCCCCACCCAGCTAAATGATCGCTGTAAAAAGGGAACCTTGGACTTTGTGCCCATGTCTGCACTCCGATCTCTTTCTGCCAGACCAAAGATACAGAATAAAAAATACTCTCCAGCTATTGTCTTTTCTCTGTTTGTTTGCCAGTTTGTACCTTCAAAGCACCCAGAAAAAATGCAACTTGAAGCTACACTGCCATAAAAAACATCCTACCACACAAAGAAAGCAAACCTTCACAAAAAATAAAATTTTGAGAAAATGGTGAAATGGACCACGCTCCATTGCTCTGAGATGGACAAAAAACAACAAATGCTGCAAAATAGTTGTATGCGGCAAGAAAGACCCAGATTTGCGGAACAACTGATATGCCCAAGAGCATTTCATTAGTGGTTAGTTTGTCTCCTAGTTCTCCTTCTCTAAAGAATGCACTGATGTTCAGGTGGCAGTCTTGCAGATTCCCATAAACGGGATCTGTACAAGGAATGCAGACTGCTCTAAACGCTCTGGTGCATTCTTTCAGGTGTCTCCCACTCCAAGGCCACAAAGGCATTGCTCAGTCTATCACTAGAAACTAAGTAAGCAGCAGTGTACCAAAATATGCTAAAGCAAATCCCATCAGAAGGGTCAGAGTACTAAAAACAAGCGCACGTGCCTCGCACGGCAGTAGGGGGAGGGGGGGAGAAGGGAGCCTGCGCGATTCACTTGCGGGAGCGAGCGGCGCCAGTAGCGATAATTGCTACCATATGGCGCCGCTCGCTCCCGCAAGTGAATCGCCAAACGTGCACGCGTTGCCATTGAAGGCAATGGAACGCGTGCACGTTTTTGGCTGAAAAGCCGAATCCATCGCAAAAGGTCTTTTTGCCTATGCAGCGCATGCGCGCTGCGTAGGCGAGACCTAAAAAGGGGTGTTAATATACACACACTATCCATAAATAAAGTTCTAGCGATTATAGTTCCATTCCATTCACAGCTCATTTGAGATGTCATGAGTGATGTCATGAGTGATGTCACTGACCATGTCATGAATGATGTAATGTCTGAGGTCATAAGCAGTGCATTGCGGGGGTGTAAGTTATAGTTAGCTCAGGCAACTATAACTGCTGAATTTCACTGGTTTTGTACGAGTGAAATCTGAGTCTAACTATAACTTCCCTGTAATCTTTGTTTTTTCAGCAAATTTCTAGGTTTTTTTAACGTTAAGTAAGATGCCTATCACAATGGATGGTGGGGGGTTGGAAGCAGGGCCTGGCCTGGCATTGTGCTGCCCCCACCCAAGCTTGCTGCTCCTGCCTCTCCTCCTCCTTGCCATCCATTGTCCAAGTCCATGCCCCTGCTCCCTCATTACAGCCCTGTGTGGCCGTTGTTCTGCCACTGTCCTTCCCGCCTTCTCTGAACAGTTAGCTTGCTGCCCCATCCACCTCCTCCCTATCCTCTATTGTCTGAATCCATGCACTAGCCTTCTCCCTCCTGCCATGCATGGTCTGATGTGCTGCCACTGCCCTCCATTTAGCATGATGTCCCAGTCCAGCCCTCCTGCCCTCCAATGCCCAATTCTATGCCCCATCATTGACCTCCTGCTTAGCCTCTGTGCTTAGCTTGCTGCCCCTACTCTCCTTCCCTCTGCCCTCCGATGTCTGTGTGCATGCCCCTGCTCCATCCTTTTTGCCCACCATGTTCCATGGACCTGCCCCTCCTATCTACTCTGAGTGTTCTGTTGAGCTGCCACTCCCCTCCCACCTGCCTAGCATTGTCAGATGACTGTAACCTGTCCCTGCCACCTCCACCCTGCCTGTCCATGTTCCATGCCCCTATCCCCTTCCTCCTGTCCTCCATGGTCCATTTTACTGCCACACCCTTCTGCCCTCCCTGGTCTGTTGTGCTGCAACTGCTCCTCCTGCCTGCCCGCATGGTCTGTTGTGAGGCCCCTTCCCCTGAACTCTCTTGTCTGTGCCCAGCTCCTACCCCTCCCTTCTATCCTCCATGGTCCTTTCTGCATGCACCTGCCCCCTCCTTCTCGCCCATCATGGCCATTGTGCTGCCACTAACCCTCCCGCTTGCCATGCATGGTCTTCTGTGCTGCCACGTCCCCTCCCACCTTCCCTGTGTGATCAGCTAGCTGCCCCTGACCCCCTCCCACCTTCCCTCCATGGTCTGTGTGTATGCCATTATAGTCTCACTGTTGCTCTCCATGGTGTATCTTGCTTCTAGTGCCCATCCTGCCTGACCTCCATTGTCAGTGATGGAGCAGGGGAAACAAAATATGTTTGTGTACCCCTTGGAAGTTAATGACCCCATAACGATTAATGATACTAACTGTTTGAAACGCATGAACTAATCAACAAATGCACCTTTTTATTAAACATTACACGTGGGCAACTTGCTGGCATTGCAAAATCTAATTTATTTACAAATGTGAAGCAAAATAACATTAGTATTGTGATTTGCGTAGTAAATAGAGTAAATTGCATGATTTTTGTTGCGTAGTAAAATTGCACTGTGGCAAAGAATGCAGATGGTAAGTAAAATGGCTTTAAATGTCGCATCTGCTAGGTAATACCTAACACGGGTCTTTAGAATGGCGGGTGGTAAACAGAAAGGCTTATTTTTCCATGTTTAATTTCTGTTGTGTTTGTTCTTATATTAGTTTCGTTCGGGCCTGCTAGGCCATGCTTCGAAAATAGCCGCTGGAAAGGACGAGATGGCGTGCGCTGAATAAAATGGCCCCCGCGCATGAACAGTGTGAATGCTCCAGTCACGTGTATGCGGCCTGTGCCCGGAGTGAGAGATGTCAAGGCCAATCTGACCTGCAACGAGGATCGTGCCAAGAGTTCAGCATATATGCATGGGAACGGATGAGAAAATCGAGCGACAGGGGATGAACTAATATGTGACCATCAGAGTTTGTTACAAAATTGGACTACTTTTGGACATCGTTGATCATGAGACTTAATGTATGCGTTATTGTCCCCAAACCGGTTCGAACAAGGAGGGCGATGAGGTGACCATCACCACCCCTCCAATGGACCAATTAGCGTGATTTCTGCCCCTAAAGATTGCAACTTTAAGTGTAGCGAGTCAGAGAATAGGGTATAAGAGAGTCTGCTCTTACATTGTCCAGGGTTAACTACTGCTTCGCTTCTTCTATCCTGATGCTGCGAGAGACTGTCATTTTGGACTTCGGACTTTGACTGGGGAAAGAACGAGACCGTTGTGGGAGTTGCCCGGGAGGAGATTGCGTCCGAGGAGGTTAGCGGGACAGTCAGTCAGTTTGGGAGTCCCATCCTGTGATCAGCGGTTCATCTTTCTTTCCTGGTGAACCATTCTTGTCATCGCCCTATGGCCAAGGGTAATGAGTATTTTCCATCTCAATTCTTAATCTTTTACTTAAATGCTTACTGATATAATAAATGTATTTGCCTAATTATGAACTCTACTTATTTGCTCAAAGAATTTAGATAAAATTATATGCTAACTCGAAATGAGTCTGTGGTTCTTTAAATAAAATTGTGATTAATAAAATGTTAAAGGTTTTAATTGTGATTGAGCTGGACTTAATCGCCATCAACTGATTCTACTAGTTGGTCCATCGACCGAATAGCGGAATACCTTGATGTTTAGCACCGACAGGATCCAAAGTTCATGTATATAATGTGTAGGTTATAATTCTGTCGTTTTAATAAGGTATCCCGTTTGTCCAGCAGCTCATTTTCCTTAGCCTTTGATCCAGAAAACTGAGTGAATGTATGTATGCGGTGTTATGGGCCCCACCGACATAGGTTTTATATGATTCAGGTTGAGTAGGTGTTTTTCTGGATTAGTGTCATAAGGAAAAATTTATATTAGCCGCGCTGGATCATCAGCTTGCTGCTCCTGCCCTGCCCCCTAGCCCCCTGCCCTCTGTTTTCCATGTGCAGACCCCTATTCCCTCCCTCCTGGCTTGTCTGTTCCATTGTAATGCCCCTGATCCCTCCCTCCTGCCCTTTATGGTCCGTTATGCTGCAGCTTTCTCTCCTGTCTGTCCATTATGGTCAGCTAGCTGCCATTGCCTCTTTCCCCTCTGTTCTCTGTTGTCCATGTGCATGGTCCTGTCCCCTCCCTATTGCTTTCCATGGATTGTTGTGCTGCACTCCCGTCCCGCATGCCCTGTGTGGTGTATTGTGCTGCTGCAAACCCTGATGCCTGCCCTGTAAGGTCAGTTTGGTGCACCTGTCCATGTCCCTCCTGTCCTCTGTTATCCGAGTCCATGTCCCTACCCCAATTCCTACTGCCTTCCATGATCCAATGTACTATACTTGCTAACATTTTGAACTTGGTAAGAGGGAGATTTTGAAAAAAAAACTGGGGTATTGATTTCCCCCATTGACTTACATTGAAAAAGAGGAGATTGTAGACAGGAGACAGATTAAATAAAGCCCATTTGAGCTTAAAAACATTGGGCGTTTCCAGGCTGAATCGGGTCTGTTGGCATGTATGGTTGTACTACCACTGCCTCTTCCTTCTGCCCACAATGGTCTATTATATAGCCACAGCCTCTCTTGCCTGTCCTGCATTGTTGGTTTGTTGCCCCTGCCCCCCTTTCCACTGCCCTCCATAGTCTGTTGTGCTGCCACTGCCCTTCCTGCCTGCCCAGTGTAGTCAAATTGTTGCCCCTGCTCCCTCCTACCTGCCTTCAATATCCTGAGTCCGTGCCCCTGGCCTCTGCCTCTTGATGGAGCAGGGTAAACGAAAAAATTTTAACCTCCTAATATTTACGTTGAATAAATAACACACATGTTCGTCATAGTGAATAACCAACCATGTATGTTACATGTAAAGGGTTAAAGGTAGCACGCTATATATGTGCAAACTAATTTACTTACAATTGTTAACGTGGATAACATAAGTCTAATAATTTGCGTACTAATTAGGATAATAAATGCATGATTTGTGCTTAGAAATAAACTGTGTAGTGGCAAAATAAAGCGTTGGTAAGTAAGGGATGGCTTTATATGTCTCTTTTGCTAGGTAATACCTAATTGGGGTACGTAGAATGACGGGAGGGAAACGAAAAGGTTTAAATTCTTTATTCTTAACTATGTTTTGTTTATCTTTATAATAGTGCGCTTAGGCCTGTTGAGCCACGATATAAAATGGCTGCCATGAGCTAGAGTACGCAGGCGCGTGAGGTGTTGAAATAAAGAAAGGCTGTGAACAAGAGGGATCATGTGACCGTTCCAAAAGCCTAGGATGGAAGCGTGGTCAAGGCTGTGATGACCTTATCATAAACGTGTGCCAAAGAATGACAGCGAAAAGCGTGAGAAGTCGCAGTGAATAAGTGAATGAACAATGAACTGTTCAACTTAAAAGTATCAGAAAAGGATACAGTTTGAAATCTACGAATGGATGGGTAATGTCATGAACCCGTGAGAAATGACAGAAGTATGAACTTTCCACAAAGAATTGGTTCGAGCAAGGATATTCATAATGAGATGTATACTGACCCGAATGGACCAATTAGAGAGAATCTTGCCCATAAAGATGTAACATTTTCGCTTAGTAAGCTAGTATTAGGGTATAAGAAGACCTGCTCTTAGAGGGGAGGGGGTTAGCTGCTGATTGCCATTGATGTCGACGCTGCCATTTTTATGAACTTATGATGCTGCGGCTGCTGCTGCTATTTTATATTTTTGATTGAGCACAAGACGCTGCTGTTGGAGAACCTTTTTGCTGCTTGATAGATTTTCCACTTAATACTATTAGACCTTTTATTCTTAAAATACTAAAGGGGAAAGGAACGAGAAGGCCTGTTTTTCCAGGACAGATAGATAGTTTTCCGGGAGTTCCATGCTGTGATCTGAATTCATTGCTGTGACGAACTTTATTTTTCCATCCAATAGGTATGCATTGCAATTTCAATTTATTCTTATAATGATACTAAATGTAATAATCTGAATAATAAATTTGAAACTTATTCATGCTTCTAAAAATTATATAAACTTTATTATCTTTAAAACAAATGAGTCAGTGGTTCTTTAGCTCAATGATAAATGTAAATGTTTAAAGGTTTATAGTGATTGAGCTGGTCTTAATCACCATCAACTGATTCCTACTAGTTGGTCCATCGACCAATGAGCGGAATACCTTAAAGCTTGAGAAGTATTATGTCGTTTTAACAAGGTATCCCGTCTCCTTCCAGCAAATCATTGACTGTTTCTTCTCCTAGGTAAGAACGGATGCAATCCAGGGAATATATGAGAGAGTGAATGTATATGCGGTGTTATGGGCCCCACCGTCATATGGATATAAGTTTGTGTTTGAGAGGGATATTTGTACCTGGACGTCCAAAAAGCATATAGGAGAAGAAATTTTATTGATAACGCTGGATCAGCTTTCTTGGTAGCAGAGTTATGGTTACTATAGATTAGTTTGGTGATTATTGATTATTTTATGTCTAACATTTTATGTTGAGTCGCGTTATGTTATATGTAAGTCAAGATTTTAACGCTTCCGGGAAGTAGGAAGTGGAACACGTGTGGCAAGAGAAGTCACATGGAATAGTGCATTGTCTGAGTTCATATTGGTGATAACACAGGTTGTGTTATGATAGGGACATTTTTTGTATAAAAGGTGTGTGAGTGAAATAGCAACCGGTTTTCTTGTGAAACTCTGGCCTTAATTCTCAGGAGCAGTGTAGTCTCCACATGTGTTTTATCCCCAGAGAAACGGGTTTACCCCTTGCTTGTAAGAAGGGTAAGGTAGAGGGAAGTGCTACCTTATTGGCGAAACGGGAAAATTCTGTGGTAGGGTAGAGGTAAGCGCTGCCTACTGGAAAATACAGAATTCTTGTGTAAATGGACAAAGCTATCTCTTTGGTTTAGCGAATCAGACAATGGAAATGTGTTTTTAATGTTGTAACTAACAAAGAATTGTTGAAAAATAAATTGCCGATAAATTTTGTAAAGGAGGGGTCAGGAGCAGAACTGACGTAGACAAAAGCCGCGCTGGGATTGGACAGTGCGCTGTTATACAGAAGCCGCTCTGATTGGAGCGTTGGTGTGAGTCGCGCTAGGATTGGTCTGAATAACCAGTGACATAGAAGCTTAGGATTGGAGCGTTGGTGTGAGTCGCGCTGGGATAGGTCTGAATAACGCATAGAGAACAGTGTTGAATTGCGGACTTTTGAGAAGGGAAAGAGATTGTGAATTATGCCTTATTATGAATATGGTAGAGAGAAAACGTCGTGGATGTCGAAAGTTAAGAACTTCTTTAAGAAAGACAAAAAGGTAGTGACTAGAGAGGGACAAGTAATTCCTCCGCCGAAATCACCAGCTTCGCATAGGATGTTGAAGTACGGATATCATACCTGCATATGGTTAGAAAAATTGGACTAAATATACTAAAAATGATGGAGCATTAGCATTTCCTGAGAATGGTTCATTTAGTGTAGCTGTACTTCGGAATTTGAGGGAGAAGATGACGATGCTTGAACCTAAACCTAGACCGACACAGTTTGAAGCTTTAACTGAATGGGAAGATGAGATGTATGAACGAGAAAGATTCAGAGGATTAAAGATTCATGAGTTTGTGCCCGGAAGGTTGTTGGGAGTGAATCATGAGGACAGAGTAAAGCGTTGGAGATATGCTAATATGACAGGAGGTTTGTTTCCAGCTTTTACAGTTGAGGAAGAAGCAAAGAGAAAGTGTGCAGAGAAAAAGAAACATGTGGTTACTGAAAAGTATGGGTATGGTGGTAGTGAGACGGAAGATGAATTGCTGGAAGATATTTTAAACAGAAACCCACCTCCATACCAACAGAATTCTGCAGTGGTGACACCTAATGCACCGCCAATGGAAACTGGGAGGAATAAAAATCCCGAACGAGGACGTGAGGTAAATAGGTCACAAGATCAATTGAAAACCCCACAAAACGAGAAGATAGAAAGTGACAATACAACTGAATTAGCAAAAACCACAAGAGAATTGACTGAAAAGATAAGAGAATTGACAATGAATATGGAAGCTGTAACTGTACCAGTACAATAGGTCCAGTAATACCAGTTTTTGAGAATCAGAAAATCGAAGAGCATTCTTTAGTTATTCCTATGAATTCACACTTGAAAAGAAGGAAAGAAGGGATGGAATTAGACAATGAAGGTGCAAGAAATTTGGTTAGTTCATATAGACCAAGCCCACCTACTAATTTGACGATAAATGAGAATGAGTTTAGGAGGATACCTATGGTAACTGAGTCTGCATCAGAGACACCAGAAAGAAGTAAAAATTGGATAGAATTAAATAGTACGCCTGTAGGTCCAACTCCGGATGAATTGAATGAATGGATGAAAACTCTAAAAGCGAAAGAGACAGAAACAAAACCATTAGATGTAATTAGGTTAAAAATTGACATGGAAGAATTGATCTTAGGGACAATTGGCACAGAAAGACTGAAAACTTATCAGGATGACGAGATTATGTTCTTATGTAAGAGCATAACATGGAGAGCTAGAAATTTACATGACAAATTAGAAGAAACAGCAAGTGAACTAGGAGTAGATTTTGTAAAAGTGAGAACCTTGCAGAAACCATATAGAGTAGATTTTTGCGAGAAAGATATAGAAAATTTGAACACATCAGGACGATTAACCCAAATAAAAGAATTAATTGTTTTGCTGAGAAAATGGGATGATGTGGATAGATGGAGAACCAGATGGACTAAAAAGAATGAAAAAATAACAGATAAAGCGTCTTTGGCTTTTGCGGTGACAGACAAGGAATCAATCGTAAGGGAGTACCCGATGAGAGAAACTCCAGGAGGTAGTTATGTGCATGTTCCATGGTCTAGACAGGATATACTGTCATTTACAAATGACTTCCCAAAATTGAGAGAGAAACCAGTAGAATGGTACAGACAAGTGGAGAGGTTTGTTAAAGTTTCAAAAGTGTTATGGATAGATTTGGATGGATTATTTGATATAGTAGTACCAGCTGATTTGTGGACAGAATGTAAGATTACTATTGATTGGCCAACTGTAGAATATCCAAGAGATGCTAAAACAGTAGCGCCAGGACCAGAAGTGATGAGGAAATATGACCAAGTAATTACCTTTTTGAAAAATAAAATCCCACCCAAAGAAACGGATTGGGTAAAAATAGACAGAACCACACAGGAAAGTAAAGAATCAGTACATGCATACTACGAAAGGCTACTGTTAGTTTTTAAACAGTATAGTGGTTATGAGACGCTAAATGAGAAGGATATGAGTCATTTTGTATATAGATTTGTTTATGGTTTGAAACCAGAGATAGGTGAAATGATTAAACAGCATATGATTGGCTGGCAGAACAGCACGGTAGACGAAGTTTTGAGATATGCTAAATACTGCAGTGATGACATTGAGAGTAGACAGCGTAAATTAAAAGAGAAAGCAATGTGGGCACAAGTGAAAGTTGCAGAGAAGCAAGAAGCTCAATTTGATTAATCAAGTTAATGAGGCAGGACAGACTAGACCTAGACCAAATATAGGTAAAGGAAAAGGTCAAATGACCCTAGAAGAAGCAAAGAAAAAGTGGCCATGCCACAACTGTGGAAAGTTAGGACATTGGAGAAACGAGTGTAAATTTCCTCCAAAACTTAATACGGAAAATCAATCATTAAATCCACAGGTGCAGAGTGAGGTAGTTACCCAACAAAGTCAGGTGCCTCAACCACCACTTCCAAAGAGCGTTAATCAACAGAAATACAGTGCAGAAACAGGATTCTACGGAGGAGAGCAGGTAATACAATTGCCGCGCGCAGCTGCCATATCTCAATATTGGTTATGACAGGATGGTGATGAGTCGGATGAAAGTTTATGACGGTGCCTAGGAGAGGAAAAAGAGTGCGTGCTTAGCGCAACTCTAGAGGTAGATCAAGCAGGTCCATTTGTGGATGGAGAAGTGAATGGTGCAAATGTAACATTCCTTGTGGACACTGGAGCTACCCGTTCTACTGTTAGGTTAGTGGAAATTCCAAACCTTCCTCTCTCAGGTGAAAATATCCAAGTAGTGGGTGTTTTGAATCAGCAAATTAAGGCGCCTCTTACCAAATTAGTGGAGGTAAAAATTGGACCATTTAGTGAAATGCACCGATTTGTGGTGTGTGATTGCAGTCCTGTGAACCTATTAGGACGCGATCTACTTTGCAAAATGAACTGCACCATCTATTGTACTCCAGATGGAATTGCATTTCAGACCCCAGATGAAGATGTATTATATAAAATGACAATGGTAAATTTAGAACCAGAAGTGAATGAGTTGTTTCCCATTTTTGATGTAGAGAAAATCCCAATTGAACTGAAAGAAACAGTGAAACAGGAAGTGTGGGACTTTACGGGAGAAGATATAGGGTTAATGAAAGGAGTAGACCCTGTTAAAATCTCTGTTAAAGAAGGAACAAGTTACCCAAATACACCACAGTATAAATTGACACCAGAAATAATTGAAGGAATAACACCAGTAATAAATAAAATGATTGAACAAGGGATTCTGAGAGAAATAATGAGCAGCCCATGTAATTCACCGATAATGGGACTGAAAAAGCCGAATGGAACATATAGAATTGTACAGGATTTGAGAAAGGTAAACAAAATTGTTGTGCCTTGCTGCCCAATAGTACCGAACCCTGCTGTAATTCTATACCAGATTCCACGCGAAGCAGAATGGTACACAGTTATTGATTTGTGCCATGCATTTTTCTCTATTCCATTACATCCAGATAGCCAGCCATTATTTGCGTTCAGGTTCGGAGAGCGTATTTTGGCATGGTGCCGAATTCCTCAAGGGTATACAGAAAGCCCCTCGATCTTTAATCAGATTTTAAAGAAATCATTGGAAGATTTAAAAATGCAAGAAAAATCAGTGGTGGTTCAGTATATTGATGACCTACTGGTGGCATCAAAAACAAAGGAAGCATGTGTTAATGATACAATTGCTTTGCTGAATCATTTAGCAAAAAGAGGACATAAGGTGTCCCCATCAAAATTACAGTTTTGTCAACAAGAGGTCCAATATTTAGGACATAAAATTGAAAAGGGAGTGCGAAAAGTAACGACTGAAAGAATAAAAATGATTCAAGGAATGAGAGCTCCAATGACACAGAGAGAAGTAAGAATGTTCCAAGGAATGGTTGGATATTGTCGACAATGGATAAGTGGATTTTCATTAATTGCAAAACCATTACAGAAATTGACAAAGAAGGATGTTAAGGATCCTTTTGAAATGAATGATGAGGAAATGAAAGCATTCAGAGAACTGAAAAGAAAACTGTGAAGCTCCGGCATTGGGAATGCCTGACTATGAAAAAGATTTTGAGTTGTATTGTAGTGAAAGAGATGGGTGTGCGTTTTCAGTTTTGGTCCAGAGACATGGAGACATGAAAAGACCAATTGCATATTTTTCTGCTGTTTTAGACCCAGTAGCGAAAGCATTGCCTGGATGTTTGAAAGAAGTTGCTGCTACTTGTGTAAGTCTGGAACAAAGTGAAGGCATAGTGATGGGATATCCACTGAGAGTATATGTCCCACATTCTGTGGAAATTCTTTTGACAAGAACCAAAACTCAATACATGACACATAGTCGGCTGACTAGGTATGAAAAGTAATTTTGAGTGCAGACAATGTGACCATTGACAGATGCATGAATGTGAATCCTTCAACATCATTGCCAGATGAAGAGAGTGTGATTGAAATGGATGAAGTTGATCATGATTGTCTGAATGTACTCGAATATTGTACCAAACCGAGACCCGATATAAAGGATGTGCCTTTAAAGGAATCGGATTATATTCTGTTCGTGGATGGCTCATGTTTGAGAACGGATGATCGAGTGTTGAGTGCAGCATATGCAGTTTGCACAGTAGCTGCGGTAATGGAAGCATCTTGTTTGAAAGGGATACGTTCTGCCCAAGTAGCAGAGTTGATAGCTCTAATTCAAGCATGCAAATTGGGAAAGAATGTCCGAATCACAGTAATTACGGATAGCCAATATGGCTTTGGAGTGGTTCATGATTTTGGGCAGATCTGGTCTCAGAGAGGTTTCTTGACGTCTGCAGGAACCCCGATAAGAAATGGTGATTTTGTGAAAAAGTTGCTTGAGGCGATACAGCTGCCTAAACAAATTGCAGTGGTAAAGTGCAATGCACATAAAAATGGGGAAGACTACATAACTGTCTGCAATAAGTTTGCTGATGAGATTGCACAGTACTGTGCCAAAAATGTGGTCTCTTTGAATCGAAACCGAGAACGAGAGCATATTTCATGTCCTTTGCTTTTTACTAACCCTGTTGAGACATGGGATGAGGTGAGACAATTACAGGAAGCAGCAGATGATGAGGAAAAAGATAGCTGGATAAAAGCAGGATGCAGGAAACATGAGGAAAATGATGTTTGGGTTTACAGGGATGAAAGACCAGTTATGCCTGATAGCATGATTTCTGACATGGCACGGATGTACCATGGACAAGCTCATATTGGGAGAGATGCAATGATCAGACTTTTTAGACAAACATGGTATAATCCAAAATTCAGAGCCATAGCTGAGAGTCTTTGTCAAAGATGTCTTATTTGTCAACAGCTGAATCCAGGAAGAAAGACAGTAGTGAGTCTAGGAACAATAGGACGAGAGGGAGGTCCTTTCACGAGAATGCAAATGGATTTTATAGAAATGCCTCCGAGCAATAGACTAAGGTATGTCCTTGTAGTCGTCTGTTTGTTTTCCCGTTGGGTGGAAGCTTACCCGACCAGAAGGAATGATGGAATTACAGTAGCAAAACTTATGCTGCGAGAATTCATTCCAAGGTATGGTTTTCCAGTAACGATTGAAACAGATAGAGGAACACATTTTCAAAGCGAATTGATTCAACTGATTTGTGAAGCACTTAGTATTAAACAGAAACTGCACTGTGCAAACAGACCAGAGGCTTCTGGAATAGTAGAGCAGGTGAATGGAACAATTAAGAACAGGCTAGGAAAAATGTGTCAAGCCACAGGACTCAAATGGAAGATGCCTTGCCATTAGTCTTAATGACTATGAGAAGTATACCGGAAAGAAAGACAGGACTCAGAATCCACAAAATAATTATGGGACGAGCAATGAGACAAGCACATGTACCTGTCAACAAACTACTGACTATAACTGATGATCTGGTGCTGGATTATTGCAAAGGATTGGCTGATGTGGTACGTTCTGTGTTTCATCAGGTTGGACCGGATGCGACCACTCTTGAAAGAAAACCGGCTCACGATTTGAATCCAGGAGATTGGGTCCGCATAAAAGTCCACCGAAGAAGAAACTGTTTGGTTCCTAGCTGGGACCAACCACGACAAGTGAACCTGGTGACAACAACTGCAGTCAAATGTGCAGGAGTCAAACACTGGGTGCATGCCAGTCACACCATCAGAGTTCCAGAACCTGAAGATCGACATGTGAGTCGACATCTGGAAGTACTGGATACCAGTTCAGCATCTGACGCAGAGGAAGAGCGGAACAGGGCTCCAGAATCTGAAGATCGACCTGTAAGTCGACATCTGGAAACCCCAATTACAAATGCAACGACAGAAGGAGTGGAGGAAATAGCAGAAGTTCCAGAATCTGAAGATCGACATGTGAGTCGACATCTGGAAATATCAGACATCTGATACAGAGCATTCGGATTCTGAGGAAAACCTGAAAAGAAATTGGAAATTTGGTAGCATAGAAGAAGAAACTGAGCATAAAGACAGTAACAGTGAGCAACCAAGTACAAGTTGTGTTGAAAATCCTTCAGAGATAATATTAATAGATGAAGAAGGGAGAGTTTCAAATAGAAAGTTAGAAGAATCGGAAGATCCCCGAGGAGCAATAGGGACAGATCGACGAATAAAAGAACAGGGAAATTTAGAAGCAGATAGAGAGATTGACACAAATTCGGAAGAACCTCGAGGAGGGACAGAAGTAGGTGACCGAAGGAAAACACGAGAGAAACCAAAAATAGATGAAGGAAGCGAAATTATAAAATTTAAGATAAGAGACAATAAAGAAAGGACTGAAACAGAGTCAGAAGAAAGTGGAGAAGAAAGAAACCAGAAACTAGAGTCAAGAAAGAGAACTTGGAGAACAGAAAGAGAGGAAAAAGAAAGTGAACCGAAAAGGCCAAGAAAAGGAGACAATTGGCCCAACGAAGTTAGAAGATTGAGATACAAGATCATAAGGTTAGATGGAAAAAGTGCAGAACAAGTAAATGAAATAACAAGCCAAAAAGAACAAGCAAAACAAGGTGGAAAACACTTGCAGAAAACCAAAAGAGTAAAGAAAGTAAATCTGAAGTATAAATCGCCTGAGTGGTTATACTTTGCCTTAACTGATATCAAAGAAGAAGAGAACACTCACGAGAACCCAGAACAAAGCTGCAAACTAATGGGTGAAGGTGAAGTGCAACAAACTTGAAGAAAATTGAACAAAAATTAGTGGATTTGACAAAACACTGGCTATGACAAAGAAAGAGTTCTGAAAAGAATTAAAGAAAGTACCAAACGAAGACAAGGTGAAAGTGTAGAGTGGCTAAAAGGTCATTCCTGAGGTGTGGTGACACAATTTTCTGTACATATTATAAATAGGTAATAAGATCAAAATGGAAGGTATTAGAGATAGAAAATGTAGATGTGAGTTCTTAAGAAGATGGTGTAAGATGTGCTTCTTTTGTACAGGATTATTAATGACAGTATGGGTTATTTTAGCAATCACCATTCCAATTAGATTAGCTGTAGAAGAAACGTCTATATTAAAGAATAACACAGAGAAAGAAAAGGGAGCTAACATACAAGAAACAGCTATATTAGAAAGTAGTGCAGAATTACATAAAGACAAATCAATAACAGATTTTTCAAAGAATGTTTTTACTAAATTATTATATGAATATGTAGAAACAATGGATGTAAGAGATTGTTATGTTTGTATGCAATTGCCTGCGTCTGTTGCAGAGGGTGTAACCTATCATCACCTTCCTTTGACGTATGGAATAACATGTAGTGTTTTAGCAAGTCTATTTTATAAGACAGGAAGATTAGAATATTATTACACTGATATAGATAAGATTTTAGCAAAGATTCCTATAGTTTCCAAACTAAACAAAGTAAAAGAGGGAAGAACATTTGGTGAATTTTTCATAGAAAATAACATTCCAACATTAGATGATATAGTTAAAAACAACCTTACCTGTGAGTTAAAGAAGGAAGAAAAGGTATTTTTAGAAATGGTCGAGGATAGAAGAGTGAAATTTCAAAGAAAAGTGACAGAAGAGACAAAAACACCTCTTTGGGCGTTTGAGGAGGAAAATCATGACAAGAAAAAGACAAATGCAGCTATGACTCTGGATTGGCCCCAAAAGGGAAGGTTGTGCATTAGAAGAAATAGAACAAGATATGACAATTATTTTGTGGGTTCCAGTGATTGCCTTGACAATTATAGAATTTTAGGAGGATGGGGATTCAAAGGGGAAAAGATCCAATATTTCCTGGGATCTATTATATTTGCGGTAACAGAGCTTATTACAGGTTGCCGGACCATTGGTATGGATCATATTACTTAGGCCTGGTTCTTCCAAAGATTTTTCATGTAGATAGAGCAGAAAAGGGAACACACGAAATAATAAAGACATTTACACGTAGAAAAAGGGAAAGTTTCTCAGAAATAGTAGGTGATATTTTTGGAGCATTGATACCAGCAGTGGGAATATCTTTGAATGCATTTAAAATTCGGAAGTTATCCACAGTAGTAGATCGTTTATCTACAGAAGCTGCTGGAGGGTTCTTGATGGTAAATACCGAAATGGTTGCCATGAGAGCTATGGTGATGCAAAATCGACTTGCCCTTGACATTCTTTTGGCAAAAGAGGGTGGAGTCTGTGGAATGCTGAAAGTCCAACATTGTTGCACTTACATTCCAGATAAAAGGGAAAATATACAAAAGTATATAAAGAATATTACAAATTTGCACAAAGAACTTGTTCCACTGGAGGTTGAAAATGCATTTGGAAAACTTGGTAAGAGTTTTTCCTCAGTAATAAATTGGTTTAGTAGAATGAGTGGATTAATAATAGGGAAAGTAATAATAGTAGCAACCATAATAATCATAATAGTTTTAGTACTGAAGCTAATTATTACATGTATAAAAAGAAGAAAAAAGACAGAATAAAATAGAAAAAGAACACAAGATCAATAAAGAAAGAGAAAGAGAAATGGGTGAAATAGAGCTAGAAGAAATAAAAGAAAACATGTATAAGAAAACAAAGAGACAAGTTGAAAGGGATACAGTTGTGTAAACTAACAAAAGCAAACGGAACAAAGAAATATGCTATCGGATAGAATTGTGTAACATGGGTTTTTGTGGTGATATTAAAAATCACCAAAGGGGGGAATTGATGGAGCAGGGTAAACGAAATTTTTTTAACCTCCTAATATTTACGTTGAATAAATAACACACATGTTCGTCATAGTGAATAACCAACTATGTATGTTACATGTAAAGGGTTAAAGGTAACACGCTATATATGTGCAAACTAATTTACTTACAATTGTTAACGTGGATAACATAAGTCTAATAATTTGCGTACTAATTAGGATAATAAATGCATGATTTGTGCTTGGAAATAAACTGTGTAGTGGCAAAATAAAGCGTTGGTAAGTAAGGGATGGCTTTATATGTCGCTTTTGCTAGGTAATACCTAATTGGGGTACGTAGAATGACGGGAGGGAAACGAAAAGGTTTATATTCTTTATTCTTAACTATGTTTTGTTTATCTTTATAATAGTGCGCTTAGGCCTGTTGAGCCGTGATATAAAATGGCTGCCATGAGCTAGAGTACGCAGGCGCGAGAGGTGTTGAAATAAAGAAAGGCTGTGAACAAGAGGGATCATGTGACCGTTCCAAAAGCCTAGGATGGAAGCGTGGTCAAGGCTGTGATGACCTTATCATAAACGTGTGCCAAAGAATGACAGCGAAAAGCGTGAGAAGTCGCAGTGAATAAGTGAATGAACTGTTCAACTTAAAAGTATCAGAAAAGGATACAGTTTGAAACCTACGAATGGATGGGTAATGTCATGAACCCGTGAGAAATGACAGAAGTATGAACTTTCCACAAAGAACTGGTTCGAGCAAGGATATTCATAATGAGATGTATACTGACCCGAATGGACCAATTAGAGAGAATCTTGCCCATAAAGATGTAACATTTTCGCTTAGTAAGCTAGTATTAGGGTATAAGAAGACCTACTCTTAGAGGGGAGGGGGTTAGCTGCTGATTGCCATTGATGTCGACGCTGCCATTTTTATGAACTTATGATGCTGCGGCTGCTGCTGCTATTTTATATTTTTGATTGAGCACAAGACGCAGCTGTTGGAGAACCTTTTTGCTGCTTGATAGATTTTCCACTTAATACTATTAGACCTTTTATTCTTAAAATACTAAAGGGAAAGGAACGAGAAGGCCTGTTTTTCCAGGACAGATAGATAGTTTTCCGGGAGTTCCATGCTGTAATCTGAATTCATTGCTGTGACGAACTTTATTTTTCCATCCAATAGGTATGCATTGCAATTTCAATTTATTCTTATAATGATACTAAATGTAATAATCTGAATAATAAATTTGAAACTTATTCATGCTTCTAAAAATTATATAAACTTTATTATCTTTAAAACAAATGAGTCAGTGGTTCTTTAGCTCAATGATAAATGTAAATGTTTAAAGGTTTATAGTGATTGAGCTGGTCTTAATCACCATCAACTGATTCCTACTAGTTGGTCCATCGACCAATGAGCGGAATACCTTAAAGCTTGAGAAGTATTATGTCGTTTTAACAAGGTATCCCGTCTCCTTCCAGCAAATCATTGACTGTTTCTTCTCCTAGGTAAGAACGGATGCAATCCAGGGAATATATGAGAGAGTGAATGTATATGCGGTGTTATGGGCCCCACCGTCATATGGATATAAGTTTGTGTTTGAGAGGGATATTTGTACCTGGACGTCCAAAAAGCATATAGGAGAAGAAATTTTATTGATAACGCTGGATCACTCTCAACCGTATCCTAATGAACAACTAGATTGCTAACATTCTATATTCATTACAAAAGTGTGGCACGCCTGACGTCATCTTGATGTAATCAAAACTGTAATACCTAGAGCATTTCCTTTAGAAATTACAGAAATGAGAGGGTCTTATTTGCATCGAAATTATGGTTAGTGCTATAAAAAACTAAAATGAGGACATATTTTCTGAGTTTTCAAATAGCGACAAAGCACTTTTAAATTATTTGTTATCTTTATGTTTTTTAATCCAGTTGACCACTTGATTAAATGTTGCATTTAGGGGAGAGGATGTGGGGGCATATTACCAAGGATTTGCGATAATTATCGCAAAGCGTGCTTAGCGCTGTTTTTTTTAATCGCCGGCTATCGCTGGATTTCATCGCGGAGATAACGCGTTATTATCAACGCTTATCTCCAAGGCGATAAAAAATCCAGTGATAGCGACGAAACCCAGCAATAGTGCGAGAATTCCAGCGATAAATTCACTGCACTAATGAAAAGCTTGCTAATAGGCAGGTGAGGACTTAACCTTACAATCCACCTCCCATTGACAAGATGGTTAAGTCAAGTTTTTAGCAGGTGTTAAATTCCAGCGATAATCACGGTTAGCGCGACTTTTTTTATCGCTTCGCGGGCATTGATAATAGGGGGAAGTTGTGTTTGCGACTGTTTGAAGTTGCTTTTAGTTGGGAACGCCTACTTTGCATGTCATTAGCGATAATTATCGCTGACATGCAAAGCGGCAACGAAACGGCCGCTATCACCATTAAACTGTCGCTAACAGAGGTTAGCGACAGCTTGCTAATAGGGCGATAAAAATATCTCCGCTTTATTGGCAAAAAGTGCCGCTAAAGTGGCGATACTGCCCTTGGTAATATGCCCCACGGTATTACTTCCAGAGCTGCAGACTTTGCAACTGGGGAACCAGGTTGGAGTTTCTGCTTCAGCTCGACATTCTGTGATTCTGGTCAAATCACTTAGGGGCCGATTCCGATCTCGGCCGGTAGTGCTCCGAATCGGATTTGGATTTACCGGATCCGATTCGGAGCCCTGTTTCCCGACCGAATCGTACGCGGGTCCGGCCGAGCGAGTACGATGCAAGCTCCCGCGAAATCGCCGACCGACTCGTACGCGGCTTCAACACGCTCCGACCGACTCGCACGGACACGACTCGCACCGCGCTATGGAGACGTTTCCCGGCCGGGTAAGTAAGATGCGCGCCGCAAGCAGTCCGACCGACTCGCGCCGTCCGGCTCGAAAGAGCTGTCGGAGCCGGACTTTGGGGATCCGCGTCGGACCCCCCTGTACGCGTAGGCGCGCGAGTCGCACACAGGGGGGACCCATGGGTCCCCCCTACCTGTGCATGTACGCCGCGATGCGCATGGACGCGTACCCACTGTAGGGGGCGCCCTTGTCCGACTCGCACCCATTGAGTCAATGGGAGCCCGCGTACGCGTTGTACGACCGGCTCCCATTGACTTCAATGGGAGTCCGACCGAATCGAGTCCAATAGCATGCGAATGCATTGTACTCGTCCGGTCGGACTGCTAGGGTCCGATTCGGTCGGAATTCTCTCCGGGTCCGGCTCGGTCGGAGAGATTTCCGTCCGGAATCGGAATCGGCCCCTTAATCTCCCCATGTCTACAACCAACATGAATTTGTCCTTGTGTGATGTAACCAATGCTCATGTAAAGCACTCCAATACCTGACCAGTCTGCAATATATAAAACTGCAAAAAAACAAAAATTAAAAAGTGTTTTGCACACTTCTGTCATTGGGCTATACGTGGGCTACCTCTGGGTGATATTTGTGCTACATTTGGGCTCTTTTGTCTCTGGTGGCCATCTTGGGAGATTTATTTGTTATGAAGTTTCCTAATTTCCTCATTTACTGCAGTCTCCTCAGTAGGAAATGCTTTCAGTTTTTACTTTGATTCCATCAAGAAGGCATTCAGATGTGTCACACATTCGCCATAAATTCTGAATGTTAGCACTCTAGTTGCTCATTAGATCACTGTAGCAAAGCTACTGCTCACTAGGGAAGTCTGCTGCTGGTATTGAAAGTGCATGTTTCAGTCTGCATGTCAGAATTTTTTTATGAAATAGAAGAGGATTTGAGAAATCACTCAAAATGTGCCCTAATTTTTCTTTCTTCAGCACTAATCATAATTTCTATGGCAAAATGAATCCCCTCAGTTTGTTCCTTTTTAAATTAAATGTTTTAAGTGTTACCAGTTTATTCCAATCAAGATGGCTTCAGGTGTGCCATACTTTTGTCATAAGTAAGACTGTTAGCGCTCTAGTTGTTCTTTAGAGCACTCTGGGAAGCTGCAGTAGAACACAAAGGAATCAACTGACAGCCTCTGCCCTTGTTGGATGTACATGTTTTACTGAGAATGTCAGATTTCATTCTCACATGACTGAGAAAGATAATGTGAATTTACAGAAAATATGCTCTCATTTTAGCTTCTAGATCACCTTCCAAACCTCTATGGGAAAAGTATGAGAAAATAGTTCTCTCAAACATGATTCATAATATCCCAGCAGAAGGCTTTTTCACAGGGTAAAATCACCTTATAACACACCACAATTCCTAAAATTAGTATAGTACCATCAACAAATGATTTATAATGTAACTAAAGTCTTATCACCCTTTATACGTTCTCCTTTTGGTGACCCTCAAAACCTTCCATTCACTACAATGCATTTTAATGGGGTGCTATCATGTATATTGGTCCCAAGATGGCTGCCAACACTTCTTGGATGAAGTGCTGACAGCCAATCAGATCTCACGATGAGATGTGTGGTTAGGCTCCGCCCAGATATATATATTTCTTTTTCCTTTAATATTTAAAAAACTACTGAACGGATTTACACCATTTAAAAAAAAGGGCGCTTTCTGAACCAAGACCTACCTTTTTGCCAAATTTGGTGTAATTCCGTTCAGTAGTTCGGGCTGTAGCCTTGTCTAAAGTTTCCTATGGAAATTAACATGTGGAAAATGCGTTTTGGGACCACCCTTTTTTCTCGGCCCCTGCTTGACGAATCACCCCGAAACGTTCAAGACAGGAGCTGACCGGAGCGCCCCATTAGTTTTGAAAATTTCGCGAAGATTCGTCAAACGGCACCAAAGATATTGGCAAAAGAAAAAACGCTTTTTGAATAGAAACAAGGTCCTAACTATAACTACCTACTGGCGACCGCCAGTAGGTATATATATATATATATATATATATATATATATATATATATATATATATATATATATATATATATATATATATATATATATATATATATATATATATATCAGCATACTCCTTTCGTTCCTTCCAATTACACGATACCGCAGGAAACAGAGGAGCCCGGACCACAAGTAGGTGCAAAAGCAATTTATTTCAGCCTTAGTACACCGTCAGCATGACGCGTTTCGATCCCGTGGGATCTTGTTCACATGACGCGCTACACGGTGGCTGTTCCGGTTTTATAGGCCATTTTTTTGTGTTTTTTAAAGTGATATACACCCTAAAGTGATCAAATGCTTTGTGATATAAATCTGTCGATAAACTTTGTTTGTTCATTGCGATAATTGTACCGATACATTAAGGTAAACAGGATTTCAAGAAAGATAATTCATTTATACATACTAAATGGATGTTGTACATCTCATACAGTAGAACAATATCTTTAAAATCTTAAAATCATTAACCTATGGTTGTCAAATTGATGCATTGTTTGTCAAGTGAATTCATTGGAATCCAGGTATAAATACCATGGGGTGGGGTTACCACTCATCTGTATAATGCATGGCAAGTCATAAATACAGTACTATGATCATAAATTTGCTCTTTCAAAGTTTTGTAAACAAGGATATGTGCAAATATTGCAAGGTAAAAAAGATTCTAAAAGAAAGGACAAGTCCTATGTACATACTAAATAGATGTAATACAATAGTAAAATGTCTTTAAAATCATAAAATCATTCACCTATGATTGCATTTTTTGCCAATTGAATTCATTTGGAGTCCAGATATAAATACCATGGGGTGGGGTTGCCACCCTTCTGTATAATGCATGACAACTTATAAATATAGTACCATGATCATAAATTTAGCAATTTCAAAGTTTTGTAAACAAGGATATGTGCAAATGTTGCTTAAAAAAGTGCTAAGTGCTGATATGTTTAAAAAAAACTATAGCCATAAAATACCATAAACACCATGTGTAAAATATTTAAAAAGTATTTGGGCGGCGGTTCCTTAACAAACAAGTGTTTAGATTTTGACTGACATCTCGCTCACGTCTTGACACTCACGTTGTTGTGCTGGTTCATATTGAGTTCTGCAAGATTTCTAAGATTAAAGACAAGTGTAGAGGTCTTCAGTAATGTTAAGACCCCTGGGGGATCTGGAATCGAATTCTAGAATATATTTCGTTTCCAATCGTCTCAGCGCTTTTACCCTGTCTCCTCCTCTTCTGTATATATATATATATATAACAACTCCAACTCCAATTCCTTCAATTAATAAGTGGACATCGACACAGGAGCTGGATCAAACGATAAGTTTCTTGTTTATTGAAATATATATATATATATATATATATATATATATATATATATATATATATATGATATATATATAGATATATACATACACACACACCCATTTTCTTGAAGTAACATATTTTTTATTTTAATAAGAATTACTTACTAATCCAAAACAACACAGCTTTACCTTTCACAGCCTTAGCCTGCCTTTACATGTTCATTGCAAAAACAACAGTTGATGGACAGAATGCAGAACAATGTCATACATTCACCCCAGTACAGAGATCTGGGCCTAAATCCATCGTTTTTTTGCTCACCATGCCATTCCAGTTCGAACCCAGCCATATGCAAATCAGTCTTGACCCTGTGCCTCATGGGAACAGTCCAGCCCGAACTTCCAAGCCAGGTCCTCCCTGGACTGGAAACAAGCATCCTAGGACCGGTTTCGGGGTTTCACCCCTCTTCAGCCAGGATAGCTTGATTCCAGTGGCATCTAGAGCACCAGACCCACGTCTGGGCATACCTGTCCCACTCGGGGTGACAAATGCAAAAACAACAGTTGATGGACAGAATGCAGAACAATGTCATACATTCACCCCAGTACAGAGATCTGGGCCTAAATCCATCGTTTTTGAACACAAAAAAACATAATGTGCATTCGTGCAGCAGATGCAGTTGCAAATTGTCTAAATCACTGTATACTAAGGGGTCGATTCCGATTCGGGCCGGAAAAAGCACCGACCGACTCGGATCCGGAAAAAATACCGACCGACACGTACCAGTGGCGCCCGACACGCCAAGTACGATGCAAGCCGCGATAAATCCGACCGACACGTCAGGAAACCAAGCCGACCGACCGAGCCGCTCGGAAAATAGCAATCCGGCCGGAAAAACACGCGAATCCAACCGACCGACACGCACCCGGAACAAATCCGACCGAATCGTACCCGCCAACTCCAACCCGCAAAGTACGATGCAAGGCGCGAAAAACACGACCGAGTCGGACGGAGGACAAGCCGTACGACCGACACGCATACAAAACCGAGCCGAAGCAACACAATACACCGCGACCGACGCGTACGCAGCATACAAAACTGCACAAACACAGCGTGAACGAAACGGAAAACACCGTACGAGACCAATGCAGGGTCCGACTCGGTCACAAGAACGTTTCCAACATACACAAACAGCACAAAGGAAAAATCACCCAAAAAAGGCCAAACAAGCAATTACCAAGCCAATAAATACTGGGGGTGGGTGGGGACAGAGAACAAAGACACACCCACAACTCCACCTATATAAAGGACACAAATCACTACCATGAGCCTTTGCAAATGCCATTTCACTGCCAGCACCCAAGAGAAAGCAACCACACACCCACAGCTCACCCCTCACACAAGCCACACACCATCAGCACACCAACAAATACCTACCTCACATACACCCAGCAAAACACACACTCACACACCCTCACCTGCACACCAACACACACATCACTCACCATCACCACCCATCACCATGCCCCCCAAGAAGAATCCCAAGTTCCTAGATTGTGAATTGGAAGTCCTGGTAGACGAGATCCTCAGGGTGGAGCCACAGCTGTTTGGCACTCTGGTCCAACAGACCCCCATGTCGCAGAAAACCAAGATGTGGGAGAGGATCATCAACAGGGTGAACGCCCAATCATCATGTCGGCGCACAAAGACGGACATCCAGAACAGGTGGTATGACGTGCGCAGGAGGGTACAGGACCTGCTGAAGATAGACTACATCAACAGCCAACATACCGGCAGTGGCCCTCCTGCCAAGCCAATATACCTCAGGCCCTGGGAGGAGAAGGTGCGGGCCATCCTTCCGCCAGTGAGCGTATATGGACTAGAGAACATCCCAGAGCCTGGTGAGTACACAACAAATGTACACAATAAACTGCCACAAAACACACACATCACTGTCAAGGGGAGAGTCAAACCATGCACACATAGCAATTACACAGCAACTAGAACAGAATCATCCCAAAATGTGTATGTCAGTCAGAGAAACACAACACATGCCATCAAAAAAGTCACATCCAACTGTGCCAACACATGTACAAACACAACCACAACTACAGCTAGGCAGTGGCACAAATAGAACTAACACACACATCCACACATGTAGCCACCACAACAACACCAACACACAGTGAAGACCACTCAAAGGAAGGAATTCTGTGTATGCTGGCCAAGTCAGTGTAGCCAATAGCATCATGGGAGTCGCAGTCACACATATTGCCCCCCCACAACTGTCCCATCAACACCACCCTGAACCATGCTCACATCACAGGGAGTGGAGAAGGACTCACAAGATGGCTGACACTGGCTACTGCTGTGGGGAGCACAAGGCCCTGCTGCCAACTGTGCACCAACAAACAGCAGGACACCACTGACTGACATCCTGAGAGACAACTTCCACTCCCTGCAATGCAAGCACGTTCCATGGTGGGCTATCTGGCTGGCTGGGTGGGAAGGGGGACTTGCAGCACTGACTATAGTCACCAGCACCTCCCCTCACACCCCCCCAACACAAACTCCACAGTACCCACCTGGTAGAATGCAATGCCCTCCATCCTAACACAAGATCCCACAAAGCACCACCACCCTGGGTTATGTTGTGTGAAGCACAGGGACACTCTTGGGACTCTTAGCCAAACAACTGCCAGGACAACACTCCCAGCCATCCTGTCAGCACAGCCAGCCCACCCCACAGGGAAGCAGAGTCAAAAGGAAGGAAGCATGGGCATGCTGGGAAGGGGGTGGAGGCAATAGCATGATGGGAGTCGTAGTCACAGACATAGCTCACCCCCACAACTGTCCCATCAACACCACCCTGAACCATGCTCACATCACAGGGAGTGGAGAAGGACTCACAAGATGGCTGACACTGGCTACTGCTGTGGGGAGCACAAGGCCCTGCTGGCAACTGTGCACCAACAAACAGCAGGACACCACTGACTGACATCCTGAGAGACAACTTCCACTCCCTGCAATGCAAGCACGTTCCATGGTGGGATATCTGGCTGGCTGGCTGGGTGGGAAGGGGGACTTGCAGCACTGACTATAGTCACCAGCACCTCCCCTCACCCCCCCCCACACAAACTCCACAGTACCCACCTGGTAGAATGCAATGCCCTCCATCCTAACACAAGATCCCACAAAGCACCACCACCCTGGCTTATGTTGTGTGAAGCACAGGGACACTCTTGGGACTCTTAGCCAAACAACTGCCAGGACAACACTCCCAGCCATCCTGTCAGCACAGCCAGCCCACCCCACAGGGAAGCAGAGTCAAAAGGAAGGAAGCATGGGCATGCTGGGAAGGGGGTGGAGGCAATAGCATGATGGGAGTCGTAGTCACAGACATTGCTCAGCCTCACAACTGGCCCATCAACACCACCCTGAACCATGCTCACATCACAGGGAGTGGAGAAGGACTCACAAGATGGCTGACACTGGCTACTGCTGTGGGGAGCACAAGGCCCTGCTGGCAACTGTGCACCAACAAACAGCAGGACACCACTGACTGACATCCTGAGAGACAACTTACACTCCCTGCAATGCAAGCACGTTCCATGGTGGGATATCTGGCTGGCTGGCTGGGTGGGAAGGGGGACTTGCAGCACTGACTATAGTCACCAGCACCTCCCCTCACCCCCCCCCAACACAAACTCCACAGTACCCACCTGGTAGAATGCAATGCCCTCCATCCTAACACAAGATCCCACAAAGCACCACCACCCTGGCTTATGTTGTGTGAAGCACAGGGACACTCTTGGGACTCTTAGCCAAACAACTGCCAGGACAACACTCCCAGCCATCCTGTCAGCACAGCCAGCCCACCCCACAGGGAAGCAGAGTCAAAAGGAAGGAAGCATGGGCATGCTGGGAAGGGGGTGGAGGCAATAGCATGATGGGAGTCGTAGTCACAGACATTGCTCAGCCTCACAACTGGCCCATCAACACCACCCTGAACCATGCTCACATCACAGGGAGTGGAGAAGGACTCACAAGATGGCTGACACTGGCTACTGCTGTGGGGAGCACAAGGCCCTGCTGCCAACTGTGCACCAACAAACAGCAGGACACCACTGACTGACATCCTGAGAGACAACTTACACTCCCTGCAATGCAAGCACGTTCCATGGTGGGATATCTGGCTGGCTGGGTGGGAAGGGGGACTTGCAGCACTGACTATAGTCACCAGCACCTCCCCTCACACCCCCCCAACACAAACTCCACAGTACCCACCTGGTAGAATGCAATGCCCTCCATCCTAACACAAGATCCCACAAAGCACCACCACCCTGGCTTATGTTGTGTGAAGCACAGGGACACTCTTGGGACTCTTAGCCAAACAACTGCCAGGACAACACTCCCAGCCATCCTGTCAGCACAGCCAGCCCACCCCACAGGGAAGCAGAGTCAAAAGGAAGGAAGCATGGGCATGCTGGGAAGGGGGTGGAGGCAATAGCATGATGGGAGTCGTAGTCACAGACATTGCTCAGCCTCACAACTGGCCCATCAACACCACCCTGAACCATGCTCACATCACAGGGAGTGGAGAAGGACTCACAAGATGGCTGACACTGGCTACTGCTGTGGGGAGCACAAGGCCCTGCTGCCAACTGTGCACCAACAAACAGCAGGACACCACTGACTGACATCCTGAGAGACAACTTACACTCCCTGCAATGCAAGCACGTTCCATGGTGGGATAACTGACTGGGTGGGTGGGTGGGTGGGAAGGAGGTCTGGCTGTCAACCAAACACAATCAATGCAGACCATGTTCACACCCCAGAGAATACATAGAAATGCCCAAATAATGCAGGACAATGTGCCACACCAATATCAACCCCTGACTGTGACGACTTAGGACAATACAATGTACAGGCCCGCACCCCGAGGCACAGTCACAACTGTCAGGTGTGTCAACCACTGATGCCTGCAGAAACATGACATACATTGTTTGTGTCTCCCAAAAACAGGTGATGATAGGGACACAGCAGCAGACGCTGAGGAGTCCCAGTCCCAGGCTCAAGAGGATGCCGAGCTCACTGGCGTTGTACAGCCTCTGTCCTCCTCGGACGATGAACAACCTGGCACATCCGGTGCAAGTCAACATGCTGCACCAGCAGGACCACCAGCTGCAGCACCAGCAGGTCCACCAGCTGCACCCCCTGCACCCACCCCTCCAACGACTGTCACCACGAATACCATCCCTGCCGACATGGACAGAATAAGGAACAACACCAGCGCAGTGACCCTGGACCAACCTGGGGCCATGGACACCACCACCACCACCAACCCCCAAGGTGGACCAGGGTTATCTGTGCGTGCAACTGCACACACTGCACATGTCAGCAGGGGTGGTGGGAGGGGTGGGAGACAGAGGTCGCTGCTTGCAGACGTTGCTGGTGTGCATGAAGACCCACAACTGGTACGTATAGCTGATGCGTACCAGTCCAGCACCGGAGAGCTCAGCCAGGTAGTGGGGCTCCTCAGAGACATCAAACAGCAGCAGGCTGCCCATCATGCCCGCTTGGACTCCCACATGTCCCAAGTGGAGTCACACATGTCACGTGTGGACTCCCACATGTCACGTGTGGACTCCCACATGACCCGCGTGGAGTCCAAGTGGGATGTACTACATGAGATGACGGCGGTGCACAGGGACATTTTACAATGCCTCCGCCAGATGAACAGCAACCAGTCCACACCTCCCTGTGTGCCAACAACATCTGGTACCGAACAAACTGCAACTGCCACAGGGAGGGAGGAGGACTCTGGCGGAGAGTCCCCTGCACCGCAGCAGCCTGCACTTGAGGGCCCCCCCCCAAGAAGAGGGGTCGTCCGAGGAGGGGAAAGTGAGAGGCTGATGGCCAAGCGCAACTCCCAGGAAGCCTGAACCTGTTCTGGATTTTCGCCTTTGTGCACAGACTGTTCACCCTGTTGATGGCAACACTACTCCCACACATTGCATGGGGAGTATAAGTTGGAACAATGTGTCAGACAACAGTGGCCCCGATACTGGGGATCCTGTCTACCTGGACTTTCTATTCATCTAGGAACTTGGGATTGCAAGATTCATGTACAGCACAATCCATCCTATGCACTATTATCACAATAAACACACTAATACACCATACTTGCCTCTGTCGTGATTCCAACGTGGGTGCTGTTATGGGGATGATGAACTGCAAAATTACACAGTGTATGCGAACTGCAACAGCAAGGACAACACAGGCATGTGAGTACAGGCAACGTGACACATATGAGGGAGACACACCACCAGGGCTACACAACACATACACACCTAGGCCATCTGACTCATTGCCTACACTGATGTTGCCAGGGAAGACGGTGCAATGCACAGACACCACACCCATTCCCAGTTGTAGTCAAGTAGCCCACAGGTGCAGTAAGCAAATGGCAGTCAAATGTGTGACCACAGACAACGCACATCACTAAGTGAAGCACAGGTTTATTACACAGTAGCAACATGCCGTAACCACTACAGATGCAAGGTAACCCCACCTGGTAGCGGGCACACAGTCAACAACTGTAGACAGAAGGAAGTCCATGGGTGTGGCGCACATCACCTGTAGGGACACAACAGCTACCAGCCTGGATGTGCAATCACGTCGTCGGTGGACACAGTTGACCAAACGAATCTGAAAGTACCCTGTGAAGGACAGAAATGACACACAGTCAAAAGCAATGCAGTACAGGACAGAACAGCAAAACTCATGCACAATACATGTTACAAGATACCCACCCAGAACCAAGTTAGCATGTCAACACTGTTGGGGAGTACAGCCCACCTGTCACCACACATCGCAACACACATCCTGTCAAGTAGCCCATGGACACACTCCAACAGCACCAGAGCACCACCCACACATCATGCCAACTCACATCATTGACATGACACCTCAGGATACTCACATTCAGCTAAAGAAGTTGGTGATGAGCTGTGTGCGGACATCACCATCACCATCATCATCATCATCGTCACTGGCATCGTGGTCCAGGCCAGGATCCTCCACAGGTGGCGGATGTTGGTCATTGTCATCCTGGATGAGAGGCAACTCCTTCCGCACTGCCAGGTTGTGGAGCATGCAGCAGACGATGATAATCTTGCACACTTTCGCAGGGGCATATGGGAGGGACCCTCCGGTCTTGTCCAGGCAGCGGAAGCGGCTCTTCAGGAGACCAAAGGTCCGCTCAATCACTCTCCTGGTCCGACCATGTGCCTCATTGTAGCGCATCTGGGCAGGTGTCACAGGGTTCCTGAGGGGTGTCAGCAACCACGGCATGTTGGGGTATCCCGAGTCACCTACGGACAGACAAGTGCACATCAGCTGACTTGGAAAAGTGGGCGGAATACTACAGATCAGATCACACACAATGGCACAAAGTCAGTACACACCGACAAGCCAGGCACGCTGGTTCTGCATCTGTGCCATCAACCTGGGGATGCGACTACTCCTCATCACAAAGGCATCGTGTGCTGAACCAGGGAAACGGGCACACACGTGTGTGATGGTCATGTCTGCAAGACACACCACCAGTGCATTGACCGAGTGGTAGTGCTTGCGGTTCCTGTAGGCCTGCTCCTGGGCCTGTGGTGGTACCAAAGCCACATGTGTCCCATCAATGGAGCCAATGACATGCGGCATCCTCCCCAGGGCATAAAAGTCACTCTTCACGTCAGTGAGTCGTCGCAGTCTAGGGAAATAGATGTACCGGTTCAGGAAGAGCAACATTGCCGCCAAAACATCGCGGAGCACACGGCTGAACATGGTCTGTGACATCCCACCAGCAGACGCCACAGTATGTTGGAAGGTACCGGTGGCAAAGAAGTGTAGGGCTGCCATCACCTTCACCTTGGGGGTCAGCGCTGTAGGATACGGCCGGCCAGGCTGCAAATGTGGGGACAACTGCACTGCAAAATCCTCAATCAGCTGCCTGGTGAAGCGGTACCGTCGGATGCTGTCCCGTTCCACCATCGTTGCCAGGTCTGGGAATGGCCGATGGACAGCAGGAGCCCTGCAGTGCAGAGGAGAAGTAAGCAAGATCGTCAGTCACCCCACATATGCGGCATTGAACACACTCAAGATCCCAACATACATCATCATGAGGCACAACTACATGAAGTGTGCAGTACCGGAACGACATTTATGGTACATACATGGCCAACATCTGTCAACACGGTCCTACAGGTGGCATCAATTTGTCCCTGTTTGGCCCATTGGATATCATGATGCTGTGTCACAGTCACCCCCCAGTGACATGTGAGGACAGATGTGCCCCAGGCACCACAGCTCAACGACAGGCACATTCCCAGGGACCCTGTAATGCCACATGGACACTGGCATCACCTGGAGTATCATGTGTACACCACAACAAAACAAACATGACCCCCACAGGTAGTGGCCACACTTGCCATGGCAGGAGAGCCATGGACGTCTGTGACACACACGCACAACATCAGAGTCCATGCACACACAACGTGGATGTGGAGACTGTCTCCCATTGTGCACATGAAATCAGAGACATTGTAAACACTACATGCACAAAGACTGTGGAGGGCCATCACTATTGTGCCACTGGGACACCCTGGCTCAAACATACCGTCCCACATGGGACTCACGGGGTATGTGACATGACATACACAAACACCACTGTGAAATGTGACCATGGCACATGCACAGATATGAACAGTTGCACATCACAGTGGTCACGTACACGTAACACCCATGATCCTGTCCCCATGAACACGTGCACAGCCTGGGGGTGGCTGCCCACAGGTGACACCCACAGGACAACATGTACACCAACATACACACAATAGGAAATGCATCCTTACATGCCTTATGATAAGGTTTGGACAGGCTGTCGTGATGTAGGTGTGCCCCTCACTCCCTGGGAGCTATCTGTGGCTGGCATATGTCCATCTGAGACAGGCATGCTGACATATGCCAGTCACATGTACAGTGATGCGTTGTACTGCAATGGACCGATCGGTGCCTCCGGCCGGCCCATTGCATTCAATGTGTGCGGGTACGCGTTGTACCCCTGTGCGCGTTGAACAGCAATGGACCGATCGGTGCCTCCGGCCGGCCCATTGCTTTCAATGTGTGCGGGTACGCGTTGTACCCCTGTGCGCGTTGAACAGCAATGGACCGATCGGTGCCTCCGGCCGGCCCATTGCATTCAATGTGTGCGGGTACGCGTTGTACCCCTGTGCGCGTTGAACAGCAATGGACCGATCGGTGCCTCCGGCCGGCCCATTGCTTTCAATGTGTGCGGGTACGCGTTGTACCCCTGTGCGCGTTGAACAGCAATGGACCGATCGGTGCCTCCGGCCGGCCCATTGCATTCAATATGTGCGGGTACGCGTTGTACCCCTGTGCGCGTTGTACTGCAATGGACCGATCGGTGCCTCCGGCCGGCCCATTGCATTCAATGTGTGCGGGTACGCGTTGTACCCCTGTGCGCGTTGAACAGCAATGGACCGATCGGTGCCTCCGGCCGGCCCATTGCTTTCAATGTGTGCGGGTACGCGTTGTACCCCTGTGCGCGTTGAACAGCAATGGACCGATCGGTGCCTCCGGCCGGCCCATTGCTTTCAATGTGTGCGGGTACGCGTTGTACCCCTGTGCGCGTTGAACAGCAATGGACCGATCGGTGCCTCCGGCCGGCCCATTGCATTCAATGTGTGCGGGTACGCGTTGTACCCCTGTGCGCGTTGAACAGCAATGGACCGATCGGTGCCTCCGGCCGGCCCATTGCATTCAATGTGTGCGTGTACGCGTTGTACCCCTGTGCGCGTTGAACAGCAATGGACCGATCGGTGCCTCCGGCCGGCCCATTGCATTCAATGTGTGCGGGTACGCGTTGTACCCCTGTGCGCGTTGAACAGCAATGGACCGATCGGTGCGCACCCATTGACAATGGGCTTGCCTGGCAACGGACGCGTTTTCGAATATTCGAACGAGTCGGTTGCTGGAAAATCAGTTGGTCACCCACAACAATGTTGCAAAATCATGTATGTCATGAAGTTGAAGATTTGAAGGATGCTGTGGGCGTGTTTTGGTGCTGCTATTCCATGGATTGGCCAGATTCAGAAGATGCAAACGACTTGGACCTATCACTTTGGACACAAGGGACAGTATCTGCCTCTCCAGCACATATATATTGCTGCATGTTCCCCTGAGAGCCCACTTGCCTGCACTACATGCTCCAGGACGACATCTGCCACTGCACTGCTGCTGTCTCTGCCCCTCTGGACCCTGCAATGGCACGTACTGTGGAGAGAGCCCCAGCCTTCAGCCTTGAAGAGAACCAGGCCCTGCTGGACAGCCTACTTCCACAGTACAGCAAGCTGTATGGGACACCAGGGGAGCAGGTGAGTGTTCTGTGCACTGCCTTTCTGAATGTGCATTTTGTCTGACTAGCAAGGCTGAGAGTCAGCACACCACTGGCTAGCAGGCTCACTGAGTAGTTGGCACCCCCCATAGTGTGTAGTGACTTGCACTGGACAGGTATGGATGCTTCTGAACAGGGTTTTACTCCCCATGCTATGATACCATGTAGTGACTTCTGGAAAACTGTCCATGGGCAGCCGTGCACTGCCTGGGTACACCATGTGCCCCTGTGATTGCGACATGTATATGCAACTGTGTCATGCACGGATATGTTGCATGTGTAGTAATGTCCTTATCACTTTGTCATCCTGACAGGCTTCTGCCCATCGGAAGCATGAGATCTGGAAGGACATCGTCCGGGCTGTCCGGTCCGTGGGGGTCTACAAGCGCCGGATCCGCAACTGCCAAAAGAGGTGGCAGGACCTTTGGGGCTGGACCCGGAGGATTGCACGGGTCCAGCTGAAGCTGTCGCCTCCTCGCAGGAGGGGCGGAACACGGACCCTGACCCCCCACATGCTCAGGATCCTGGCGGTGGTCTTTCCAGACCTGGATGGGCAGCTGAAGGCCAGAGAGCAGCAAGGAGGGGGTGAGTCAAAGACTGCACTGTGTACTCTGTCTAACATGTTATGTGCCCTCCTCGGGCCAGGTTGAACTGCCACAGTACAGCAGTCATGTTGTCCAGGAGCCATGTCCCTCTATTGTGCACTGCCCACTCCTCATCTGATACCCAGGTGTGGCCCTTACATGCAGGGAATTCTGTCACTTAGGACTGTGTCCTTGCAGTTTGCTTGACTCAAGGTGGGAGACAGCATCTGTTTCCCTGACTCTGTGGTGGGCATCATGGGTGGGTCCATTGCTTACACAATGCCTGTATTCTGACATGTATTCAGCGTGTTACTTTGATCTGTGGTCCAATTGCTGAGCTGATCCACCACATGTGGCTGGGGTACCTGGCACACACCCATGCTGCGGGTGGGAACAATGTTTGGGCCCCAGGAGTATGTATATGACGTGTGTCACACATACTTAGCCAGCTGCCTACAGTCCAGGGCTCATCCCTCATTCATGTGGGGCTGGACAGTCATGCCTACTCCAGGCCATACAATACACTCTGTACTCCCACTCCCGTGTATCAGAGGACACATTGTGCACAGTGATTTGCCCCTCAGGTGTCTGCCTCTGTGTCAGTGTGCTGTGGATTAGTCGCCAGGACTGCTGTGGAGTTTCTTGGTAGGGGCTCAGCATGCCACTGGAGATGTGACCATAGGAGACGATACTTGTGTGACACATAGGTGTCTGATCAGCTGCCCATGCAGACTGGGGCATGTAAATGTGAAGTTCAGGCAGCTGTTCCCCATGCACAGCAGAGTGTGAGGGGCTCAGGTTCAGAGGGTAGTGTCACAGGTCTCCCATATGTCCAATAGGTATGACCTGGACAGATGAGGGTTAAGAGGATGTGTTGTGGGGGGGATGTACATGTGCACTTGTGCAGCTCCAGGACTTGCATTCCCCATGACCTACTATTGTGACACAGTGCAGAGTGTTGTTGTCTGGCTGCAAAGTCATACATCACTGAGACAGTGATGTATGACTTTGCAGTCATGCCTCCGCCATGGCATGTGTCTACTGATTGGTGATCCTGCAGGGGAGTGACATGTGCTACATGCACACCATAGTGGCGCTGGCTATCAGGACATGGGTGCATCATGGTGTCTGTCGCTGGTATGCATCACATGCATTTCCTATTTGACTCTGGGCATCCCTTACATCCGTAAACCTGTACTGACTCAGTGGCAAGAGCTGTGATGTGTCCACACCGTGTTCTCTGCACTGTCCAACTACTGTGTACTTGGTGCATGTGTCAACACTGGGGTGTTGCAATCCAACAGACACCAGACAGATGGGTGCAAGGCCATGTGGGATGTGAGTGCCATGCTTGGCATCAGACTGACAATTGACTTCTCCTGTTCAATTAGTGCACTTTTAGCAATGTACAACTAATGATGCCAGGGCTTGCTCTGTGATGTGCTGTGCTCACAGTGGTGTGTGCGTTATGTGCAGGTGACTGATGTCTGTCTGTTTCCCCATTGTTTGCAGATACATCCACGGCCACGGAAGGGGACAGCTCCACGGACCAGGAGGAGCCGGAGAGCCAGACTGGGTCAGCAGCCGAGGAGTGGTCGGAGGGACCCAGTGGCACGGAGGGCGAGGGGAGCCACACCGAGGAGTCCTCAGCAGCATCCACCTCAGCTGAGGACCAGAGCAACTCGGAGGATGACTCCCTTGTGGAGGCGGGTGTCAGCAGCCACCACACCCCAGCTAGTGTTGCTGTCCCCGCCACCACCAGCACCACCACCGCCCTCCCATCGGCTCGCATTCCCCAGGTCCGTGGAGGCTCCCATGTCCGAGAGCGTGTCTCCTTTGGGCCAGGCACCGCACCCCCTGCCCCTGTGTCCCCTGCTGCCCTGAGTGAGGAGTCTGTGTACCTCCTTCGCCAGCTCCATGTAGGGCAGACAGCCATGCTGAGTGTCCTCCATGCGCACACCGCGCTGTTGACTCAGCTGGTGTCGTTCATGGAGGGCATCTCATCGGGCATGTCTGACCTACAGAGGGGCAATAGGTCCATGGACTCCTCCCTGACGGCAGCAGTGTCCCTCCTCAAACGGTCCCTCACCCCTCCTGCCTCTGCTCCATCCACACTCCCCAGCACCTTACCCATCCCAGGCACACACACACTGGCACACACCAGCACACACACATCCAGCACACTGACACACACGCCAATGACAAAACGCACACGCAAGCACATTCAGGGGACTGAAGCCAGACTCACAGGGGATGGGGCCCTGGAACACACACACGCATCCACATGCACTGGCAGTCCTCAGTTCCCTCTCCCTCCAAAGCACCCTCCCTTGCCTCACCTGCAACCCCAAAGTCACAGCAGCTCTTCCTCTGTGACCTCGGCCTCTTCCCCACCGATGAAGCTGCTCCAGCATCCCGGGGGAAGAGGAAGCCCCCCACACGGAGCAGAGTGCCCCTCGCCCCCGGACACCCTCCCCCAGGCGCAGACGGACTGAGGCCCCCACCCGCAAGTCCCCCGGAGTGCTAAGAGCAAGACCCCGCCACCGCCCTGCAGCTCAGGCACAAGGTCTCCGTCCTCCATCCCTCAGGCCCCCACTGCACAGGTGCCCCCACCACACCCTGCCCCAGATTCCCCCACCCACAGATATACCATCCCCAAGATGCTCCGGCCTTCTCCCCCTGCCACTTGCTCTCCCAGCACCACACCCCGCTGCGCTTGTCTGTGCCACTGATGTGGTGAGGGTGTCCCCCCTCTGTCCAACCCACCTTGCCTGTTCCCCATTCTCCTCCCCTGGAGGTAGGCACTGCAGTGGAGTCCACTACCGCCCTGTCTGACTTGGGCACTGCAGTGGCGGACCTGTCCACCCCATCTGCAGGGTCCACTGCAGTTGTGCCGGCACCCACGACATCTGTGTCATGCCCCCCGTTGTGCTGGCACACACCATGTCAGACACCTCCACTGCAGTTGTCAGTGGCTCTCCAGCACCCACCACCCCTTCCCTGACTCCCCCTGGTGAGCCCTGATCCTGTCCCTGCGGTGCCTGGCCTGCCCCCCGGTTGCCCCTCCTAGTGGATTGTCCCTGGTATTGTGCAGGCATGCGTAGGGTGACATCTGCCAGTGTCACCCTGTTTGAACTTTGACAATGGACTGGCCATTGGCCTTTGCTCTTTTTCAGGACTTCGTTTGGCCTCAACACATATGCTGAATAAAGCAACTTTCTTTTCTCTAGTGCTCATGCTTCAGATGTACATGTTGTTGGTGCAGCTAACCATGCCCTTGCTGCAGTGATGGTGATATCTGGTCTCATGATTATGAAGTGTTACTGTGCAGGAACCCATGTGGTCCAGGGGGAATGTGTCCTATCATGTGGTGTATCCATGTCATCAATAGCAGCATCTGAGGGTGTCATGTGTTCAGTATTTGGCAATGGGTTTCCTACTTACATTGGCAATTTCATATCTGTGGCTTCCACCCCTGCACATCTGTTGTGCCTGCCATCGTTGCATTTGTCTACTTCCCTGACCGTGTTGCCATCTCCAGTGGACATGCAGGTTTGGGCATCAATGGGGAGGGACTCATCCGTGTAGTCAGTGCAACATTGCTATACAAGTGTGTTGGATCTGTGCTGATGATTCCGTTGGCACATCCATGACCAGGCTGATGTGATGGGAGCCCTCATTTGGTGCTAATTGTTGATTGTGTGACCAAGTGCTCAGCTGACATGATGGGGCCCTACTGAGGCAACATATGGCACAGCTTTCCTCACACAGGAGTGGAGTCCCCTCATGGCAGTGTGTACACGTGTGACATTGCCTGCGCCCAAGGTGTGTGTTGTATGTGCATGTCTGTGTGTTCACTTCCATTCATCTGCGCATGCTGTGATCCCTAGTGTTGTACCTGTTTGTGATGCTTGCTGACTTGAGCTATGTTCCCCCAAAGTCTTCTCCCTGTGTTCTCTGTGATGTGGGTGCATGGCACATTACTGGTCATCAGGGTGTCACCCATAGGTGTGTTTGCTGTCAGGGCAGAGTTTGTGTGCTGACGCAGATGGGTCACAGTCAGGTTTCCCTTTGGCACTTGTTGTTTGCCCCTGTCATGTGATTTCCAGTTTGTGTTATCTTTCAGTGATTGTGACACGTTGTGTGTGTGACTGCTGGCACTCCTTAGGGTCCGGGCTGCAATGTTGGTTGTTGTCTATGTGTGTTCTTTGTGGGTGACCTTGGCTTCTTCATTGGTGTGTGACTGTGGCTGGGATCCCATTGGTCGGTGTGGTATTGCCGTCATGTCCATGTACAGCGTAGTGTGCAGTGTGTCAGACATTCAGGAGTCTTGTTGAGTGTCCATGTGTGATGTGTTTCTACACCTTGGTTCCCACCCACCACCCTGGAATAGTCATGGGTGCATGTGCAATGTCACCAGTGCATGTGTCCTTCACTGCTGCACATTGTTGGAGGTCGAGGGGTGTGGTCTTGAGTGTGTGCAGATGAGAGTTGTTGCCCGGCTAGTCCCCTGCCTCCATGTTGGCCTTGGCTTACTGGCCATGCTGATTGATTTGTGCTTGTGTAGGTGTGATGGTAGTTAGTTGCTCAGGACACCTGACTGTGGTTCACAGTGTGAACGACATTTAGCTTTGTCATCACAGTGGTATTTTTCTTCAGCCCAGGGTCACCACATTGTGGGGGCCCTGGGGGTGGTGCTGTGGTGTGTCTGTGACTTGCTGTGTCAGTTGTTGTTCCTACGTGCCTGTGTGACATGTGTGTTTTGTGCTCCCTCTCACCTGTCAATGCCTGCTTGCCCACATAGGGGATTTGGATCCATGAGTTACCTTAGTGTGGCAGTGTATGCACATCTGTATGATTGGTATTCAGCTCTCCTCATGTGTTGTGTTGTTGCCTGGGGACAATGGCACCCCCACCCCTCACCTGCTGTGTATGATGACAGTGTTGGTCTGCCTGTTTGTGTTTGTGCATCTGCACCACTGCATTGGCATATCTTGGGTGTGCCATTGGCTGTATGTTGTTTGGTGTGTTTCCCCTGCTGTCCCTGGGACTCCTAGGTCATCGGTCAGCACAGTGATCATGGTTTGTGTGTCCCATTGCTGCCATGGTATGGTATCTGTTCACCTCACATCTGCTGTCTCCACAGGGTATCTGCATTTGTGTGCCCATTGGTGCAAATATGTGGTTCTGCATTCTGATGGTCACTTCTGTCATTGTGTCATTGATGACTGTTGACGGTCTCAGCCCCCATGGGTGTTGTTTGTCTGCACATGGCCAAAGGAATGTTTCATTTGCACTGCAGTATTTGGCTCCCCCAATTTATGTTGCAATGGGACACATACACTACTTTGCCACAGATGAGTTTTTGGTTCTGTGACCAGGAATGATCCATGCAGTTTGGCAGTTGCAGCTCTTTCTTTGTCAACAATTACCTTTTGGTCACTGTGATGATGAGGGTGTAGACCCCATTGCCACAATGGTCAAAATGTGCTTCAGCTATGGACCCCACACTTGCCTTTTGGTCACTGTGATGATGGGGGTTTAGACCCCATTGCCACAATGGTCAAACTGTGCTTCAGCTATGGACCCCACACTTACCTTTTGGTCACTGTGATGATGGGGGTTTAGACCCCATTGCCACAATGGTCAAAATGTGCTTCAGCTATGGACCCCACACTTGCCTTTTGGTCACTGTGATGATGGGGGTTTAGACCCCATTGCCACAATGGTCAAAATGTGCTTCAGCTATGGACCCCACACTTGCCTTTTGGTCACTGTGATGATGGGGGTTTAGGCCCCATTGCCACAATGGTCATGGGCTGCTTGCATTGTGGGTGCCACACACATATATGTGTGGCACATGTGCTAGGGGGTCACATTGTATGTTCAATGTCATGTTCGGTGTTGTAGGCATTTGACACAGCCTGCTCACACGCTTGTCATGGTGGTGGGGGGATGTCTTAATCTTGCATTCCCTAGGTTGTGGTGTGCTTGTTGTGTCATGCATTGTCCATCCTATGAGTGGGGGTGGTAGTAGTGGTAGGCATCCTGCCCCCCTGGCTAAGGGTGGTAGTAGTGGTGGGCATCCTGCCCCCTGGGTGGGGGTGGTAGTAGTGGTGGGCATCCTGCCCCCTGGCTAAGGGTGGTAGTAGTGGTGGGCATCCTGCCCCCCTGGGTGAGGGTGGTAGTAGTGGTAGGCATCCTGCCCCCTGGCTAAGGGTGGTAGTAGTGGTGGGCATCCTGCCCCCTGGCTAAGGGTGGTAGTAGTGGTGGGCATCCTGCCCCCCTGGGTGAGGGTGGTAGTAGTGGTAGGCATCCTGCCCCCCTGGTTGAGGGTGGTAGTAGTGGTAGGCATCCAGCCCCCCTGGCTAAGGGTGGTAGTAGTGGTAGGCATCCAGCCCCCTGGCTAAGGGTGGTAGTAGTGGTGGGCATCCTGCCCCCCTGGGTGAGGGTGGTAGTAGTGGTAGGCATCCTGCCCCCTGGCTAAGGGTGGTAGTAGTGGTGGGCATCCTGCCCCCCTGGCTAAGGGTGGTAGTAGTGGTGGGCATCCTGCCCCCCTGGGTGAGGGTGGTAGTAGTGGTAGGCATCCTGCCCCCTGGCTAAGGGTGGTAGTAGTGGTGGGCATCCTGCCCCCCTGGCTAAGGGTGGTAGTAGTGGTGGGCATCCTGCCCCCCTGGTTGAGGGTGGTAGTAGTGGTAGGCATTCAGCCCCCCCTGGCTAAGGGTGGTAGTAGTGGTAGGCATCCAGCCCCCCCTGGCTAAGGGTGGTAGTAGTGGTGGGCATCCTGCCCCCCTGGGTGAGGGTGGTAGTAGTGGTAGGCATCCTGCCCCCTGGCTAAGGGTGGTAGTAGTGGTGGGCATCCTGCCCCCTGGCTAAGGGTGGTAGTAGTGGTGGGCATCCTGCCCCCCTGGGTGAGGGTGGTAGTAGTGGTGGGCATCCTGCCCCCCTGGGTGGGGGTGGTAGTAGTGGTAGGCATCCAGCCCCCTGGCTAAGGGTGGTGGTAGGCATCCAGCCCCCTGGCTAAGGGTGGTAGTAGTGGTGGGCATCCTGCCCCCCTGGGTGAGGGTGGTAGTAGTGGTAGGCATCCTGCCCCCCTGGTTGAGGGTGGTAGTAGTGGTAGGCATCCAGCCCCCCTGGCTAAGGGTGGTAGTAGTGGTAGGCATCCAGCCCCCTGGCTAAGGGTGGTAGTAGTGGTGGGCATCCTGCCCCCCTGGGTGAGGGTGGTAGTAGTGGTGGGCATCCTGCCCCCCTGGGTGAGGGTGGTAGTAGTGGTAGGCATCCTGCCCCCTGGCTAAGGGTGGTAGTAGTGGTGGGCATCCTGCCCCCCTGGGTGAGGGTGGTAGTAGTGGTAGGCATCCTGCCCCCTGGCTAAGGGTGGTAGTAGTGGTGGGCATCCTGCCCCCCTGGTTGAGGGTGGTAGTAGTGGTGGGCATCCTGCCCCCCTGGCTAAGGGTGGTAGTAGTGGTGGGCATCCTGCCCCCCTGGGTGAGGGTGGTAGTAGTGGTAGGCATCCTGCCCCCTGGCTAAGGGTGGTAGTAGTGGTGGGCATCCTGCCCCCTGGCTAAGGGTGGTAGTAGTGGTGGGCATCCTGCCCCCCTGGGTGAGGGTGGTAGTAGTGGTGGGCATCCTGCCCCCCTGGGTGAGGGTGGTAGTAGTGGTAGGCATCCTGCCCCCTGGGTGGGGGTGGAAGTAGTGGTGGGCATCCAGCCCCCCTGGCTAAGGGTGGTGGTAGGCATCCAGCCCCCCTGGCTAAGGGTGGTAGTAGTGGTGGGCATCCTGCCCCCTGGCTAAGGGTGGTAGTAGTGGTGGGCATCCTGCCCCCTGGGTGAGGGTGGTAGTAGTGGTGGGCATCCTGCCCCCCTGGGTGAGGGTGGTAGTAGTGGTAGGCATCCTGCCCCCTGGGTGGGGGTGGAAGTAGTGGTGGGCATCCTGCCCCCTGGGTGAGGGTGGTAGTAGTGGTAGGCATCCTGCCCCCTGGGTGGGGGTGGTAGTAGTGGTAGGCATCCAGCCCCCCTGGCTAAGGGTGGTGGTAGGCATCCAGCCCGCCCTGGGTGAGGGTGGTAGTAGTGGTAGGCATCCAGCCCCCCTGGCTAAGGGTGGTAGTGGTGGTGGGCATCTGGCACCCCCTGGCTAAGGGTGGTAGTAGTGGTGGGCATCCTGCCCCCCTGGGTGAGGGTGGTAGTAGTGGTAGGCATCCAGCCCCCCTGGCTAAGGGTGGTGGTAGGCATCCAGCCCCCCTGGCTAAGGGTGGTAGTAGTGGTGGGCATCCTGCCCCCTGGCTAAGGGTGGTAGTAGTGGTGGGCATCCTGCCCCCCTGGGTGAGGGTGGTAGTAGTGGTGGGCATCCTGCCCCCCTGGGTGAGGGTGGTAGTAGTGGTAGGCATCCTGCCCCCTGGGTGGGGGTGGTAGTAGTGGTAGGCATCCAGCCCCCCTGGCTAAGGGTGGTGGTAGGCATCCAGCCCCCCTGGCTAAGGGTGGTAGTAGTGGTGGGCATCCTGCCCCCCTGGGTGAGGGTGGTAGTAGTGGTAGGCATCCTGCCCCCCTGGGTGGGGGTGGTAGTAGTGGTGGGCATCCTACCCCCCTGGGTGAGGGTGGTAGTAGTGGTAGGCATCCAGCCCCCCTGGTTGAGGGTGGTAGTAGTGGTAGGCATCCAGCCCCCTGGGTGGGGGTGGTAGTAGTGGTGGGCATCCTGCCCCCCTGGCTAAGGGTGGTAGTAGTGGTAGGCATCCAGCCCCCTGGCTAAGGGTGGTGGTAGGCATCCAGCCCGCCCTGGGTGAGGGTGGTAGTGGTGGTAGGCATCCAGCCCCCCTGGCTAAGGGTGGTAGTGGTGGTGGGCATCTGGCACCCCCTGGCTAAGGGTGGTTGTGGTGGTTGGCATCCAGCCCCCTGGGTTGGGGTGGTGGCGCGCATTCAGGCCCCTGTGTGCATATGTGGCATTGGTGATGGGCATCCCGCCCCTATGGTGCTGCTGTTGCTGGTGTAAGTATATTCAGATTCCCAGTGTATGTGTGTGATGTGTCGTGTACGTGTTGTATGTGTTTTGTGGTTGGTGTCTGACTTACCTTCTGCGCCGTACGCGTCCGTGCCTGTTCCGGTAGTAGATGTAGAATATTGGTATGATCGGGACGAAGGGATTCATGGTTGGTTCGTGTCGTTCGTCCTTCTCGTTGCTTCGCGTCGTCCTCGTCGCTTGGCTTCGTCCTCGTCGCTTCGCGTCGTCCTCGTCGGTGCTGTGTTCGTCTCGTAGCCGTGGATCGTGTTGTGGCGCGATTCGGAGCTTATGTGCGCCTCTCCCGGATGCTTTGACGTGCCGTGCGTAGCGACGGGTTCGGCGCGTACGGAAAGCGCATCGTACTTGTCCGGCCGGACGGGGCTGCATTTTCCCTTCCGTGCGACTCGATTCGGCGTTTCCGGATTCGCCTCGGTCGGAGAACAGGACCTGGTTTGGGTGAGTACGGCTCGGCCGGGATTTTTGCTGTTGTGCGCATCGTACTTGCTCGTTCGGTGTGCTGTACGGATCGGTCGGGAAACAGGCTTTCGCATGGCTTTTTTCCCGACCGAATGGTATTGGGTGCGCCTCCGACCGAGATCGGAATCGGCCCCTAAATGTTACATAAAATAATGTGTAGGAGTCGCATGTCACCCATACTGGTAGGCACTATATTTAAAAGTGCTTGGTTTCGAGAAGTAGTGACTCAGGATTTGAAATGTTGTAGAGTGTTTGGAGTTGGGTTCACTAATACAAATGCATTTCTAAACAAAGAATACCAACATTTGCATAATGAAACATTCTGAAAAACCCAAAAATATATATACCTTGCATATATATATATATATATATATATATATATATATATATATATATATATACTATGCAGGTATTCGATGAAAGTTCATAGCTCACTCTGCTACATTAGGATTGTACATGATGAACTGAAAGTTTCAAAAGGATCTCTATGACAAAAGCAGAAACCCACTAAGCGATCCATGCCCCATATAAAATAAATTTCTGTGATATGCAATACACATTTTTTTTGCAGCAGGCATATGAACCCTCTGCGCTACTTTATTATGAGCTAAAACTACCATTTGACATAACTGTGATCTCTCCACAGCACATACATTAATTACAGAGTTATCATGGCATTATTATTGTTGTTTATATATTTCTGGACACATAAAATTCTGCAGAAGGTGCTTTTAAACCAGTAAACAATGTGGAAATATCACACCCACGAGCTCGCTACCAGGTGCGGTGACACCAGTTGCACTGCATTAAAGCTCTGTGACACAGTAACACAGACAACACAGATTATTGCTTTCTTGAAAAATAAAAACAGGAGCACTGGAACCCATTTCCTGACCTACACTGCACCCAGTAACACCCTGCCTAAGCTAATACATGTGTTTTACCATATTGGGTATCACAAAGTCAACGCTGGTCGTGTTATAGTATTTTATTTTAGCTTTCAACATTGCTGCACAGCTGTACGATATGGCTTAAAACATAAATCAAAATAGTAGAGAGATCTGGAATGTTTTCTTTGCCATGTTGTACAGCTTTGTGGCTGCTGTGCTGCATGGTTAAAAGCAAAAAACATATATGTATATGTATACATAGCACAAGAAAACAACAGCCAGCCAGGGCAAAAATCTGGATCCCAAAAGGTACAATGAGTCACAAAGAAATAAAATATCCAATAAAGTAGTGACTCAAATAGATGGACTCACCAAAGAACAAAAATATATTTCCACTACAGCGTTTCAGCTTCCACCTTCCTCAGATAGTACTAGAAGGTTTGACAGTGGCTGCACAGATGACAATATATAAATAAATATATAAACTAACAGCATTGAACACATCATAGCACTATTTAAAAAAAATTGACATGCTGCACTGACACTGTGCTGCTGTGCGACATGGCTGAACAAACATTAACAAGCCAAATAGATCTTGTATAGGCAAGACCTATTGGCTTTGCAAATGCTTGGTGACTTTTGGTAACTAAGTGCTGTGAATTACCAGTGCGGTTCCCTGAGCTAAGGGTTAAAACCAGCAGTTTAATCCGGACATCCTTTCTAACTCTTTGAGTGAGGTCAGGAGTGAACATGGTGTGGCTGACAGTTTGGTTAATAAGGTGAAAGTGTGAATGACTTTACAGCAAACTTGGGGTCACATAATTGTCTAGCAGTCCACCTTACGTGATATGTTAAGTCAAATATGCTTTTCTTGTTGTTTTGTTCTGTTCCTTTCAGACACAGACTGATCAATAGTGATTTATTTTAACCCTCTGGTGATGATAATGAACATCAGATGAACCCGTAATGCTAATTGATTTGAGCTTTGTTCCACTCTTTTGATGTGGTTGAAGTTTTCCTACTGATCTATAATTTTTTTTGAGATACATGGGTATGAAATCACGCTCAGATGTTTATGCTTGCCTCTTTCTTTCATCTTGCCTGGTGATTTGTGAGAGATGTGATTTCTGGCTATGTATCACATTGTCAATTTAAATGCATAATTCGTGATTAGCAGGAGCTTTGATAGGATGTGGCATGAAATTTTGGTATTTGCAAAAAATATTGAGTTTTTAATAACGGAACACAGAAATATCGGAAAACAAATATCGTGATACAAGAATATCGTGATGCAGAAATATTGTTTTATTCAGGTAAGTAATATCATTATTAAGAATATTGTGTCAATATTGTTTTCAATAATGTAGGTGTAAAGAATATTGTTTTTTTATTATTTTTATGTGTTTTAGTTCATATATTAATTTTATATGTTATAATTGTATAACTTTTATTGATTGTTTTAAATATAGTTTGTAATTTTAAGTGATTCAGAAATTTTAATTTAATTGTTAATAGCAATTTAATGTGTTGTAGCAGGTTGATGGGTTTGTAGGAGGATAGGGTGGAAAGTTATTTAAGTAATAATTAATTATTAATGAATTAACACTTTTTAAGTATGTGATTGATATTAATCATATTGATTGTGCAATGCTGATTTAATTAATTATATTTTAGCAGCTGGTTGGTATATTTCTAGGGGTTTACGGTGGGAAGGTAATTAAGTAATAATTGATAATTAATTTTAAATTAATTATTCAATTGATTAATAATTATGTAAATTGTGTAATACACATTTATTTAGGTAACTTTTAGGTGTATGTTGCTGGTTTTGTAGGGGTATAAGGTGGGAAGTTAATTAAGTAATTATTAATTAATTGTTAATTTATTATTGATTATTTGAGTGATTATAAATTATGTACATTATGTAATACTGGATTATTTTAGTTATATTTTAGTTGCGGGTTGCTAGGTTTGTAGGTGTATAGGGTGGGAAGGTAATTAAGTAATATTTAAAAATTAATGATTATTATTGTATAATTAAATATTTAATCGATTAATATTTATGTGAATTGTGTAATAATTATATATATTAGTTATATTTTAGATGTGGGCTGCTGGGTTTGTAGCGTTTTTAGCTGGGAAGTTAATTAAGTAATTTTTTATTAACAATTAATTATTGTTAATTCGTTATATAATTTATTATCAATTATGGAGATTGTGTTACACTTATTGGTTGCTAGACTAGGGGTACAGGGTGGCAAGTCAATTAAGTAATATTTAAATAACCATTATTTTTAAATAGAAAATTAATTATTACATAGTTTCTGAATTTTGTAAATTGGTCTATTGTTTTCTATTTTTAAGGATATATATATATATATATATATATATATATATATATATATATATAATGTTAAGTAATAATGTGTATATAAAGAGTTCTATATTTTTCTAAATAAATATGATTATGCACATGTATAATGTGTTTGAAGTGAAGTAGTTTATCTACTGTTGCTTAGTTGGAGTGGGAATAGTAAGTAAATATTACCCCTCCGAAGTCCATCGCTTTCCCTACTATTGCTTAGATGCTTAGACTGGAGTGTAAATAGTAATATTAACCCCTCTGAAGTCCAACCCTTTGCCTACTGTTGCACAGATTGGAGTGGGAATAGTAAATGTTACCCCTCTGAAATCCAACGCTTTCCCTACTGTTGCTTAGACTGGAGTAAAAATAGTAATTTAACCCCTCTGAAGTCCAACGCTTTCCCTATTGTTGCACAGACTGAAGTGGGAATAGTAAATTTTACCCCTACGAAGTCTAAAGCTTTTCCTACTGTTGCACAAACTGGAGTGGGAATAGTATTTTTTTTTTTTTTTTTTAATTCTCTTTTTATTAAACAGTTGTGATGGTACAGTGATAGATCACGAAGCCACACAGTGATTACAGATGAAGAAAAGGGACGTGAATCCGTTCACAAATCAAATCGTTACACAATACATCATTAGACAATAGGAAGGTCAATATCCAAATCATTTTTCCGCAATTCAACCGAAGGAGAGATACATATGTCACCCCGGAAACTGTTCCATTTCGCCCACTTGTGATCCCATTTCGAGGGACAACCTCTATGTTTGAACACATCTTTCTCCGCTATCATAGCATTGTCCAAATCTTTAGCCCACTTTGAGTATTTAGGTAGATCTCCGGTCCGCCACCCCTGAGCTATGGGGAATAGTAATTTTAACCCCTCTGAAGCCCAGCACTTTCCCTACTGTTGCACAGACTGAAGTGGGAATAGTAAATTTTACCCCTCCGAAGTCTAAAGATTTCCCTACTGTTGCACAAACTGGAGTGAGAATAGTAATTTTAACCCCTCTGAAGTCCAACACTTTCCCTACTGTTGCACAGACTGGAGTGGGAATAGTAAATGTATCCCCTCTGAAGTCCAACGCTTTTCCCACTGTTGCACTATTTTGAGGGGGAATAGTATATTTAACCCCTCTGAAGTTCTACACTTTTTCTACTGTTTCATAATCTGGAGTTGGAATAGTGTATGTATTATTCCCAGACTTAAATACATTTCCTACTATTGTTAGGAATCTCTGCGTGGGTTTCACCCCCCGTTTGTTTTGCAACCTTTTCACATTACCACACTTTGTTAAATATCAGGTTTGGGGCCATGGCCTCCTTTTGCATTTATTGCTTTAGCAGCACCTGTTCCTGCTCTAACTTGGCTGCTGTTATTTTACACCAATCAGAGGCGTTATCTAGACATTCCCAACCTGCGATGCATAACATGTGTGGAAGGCTGCGTCCCTCTCCATGGCGTCGGGTGTGCAGGCGCCCTTAGACTCTATATGATTTGCTTTCTATCTATGAGGTGAGTAACATGTATGATGCTTTCAAATTAGAAGATTTCCTTACCCCTGTTAAGTTATTCCTTTGTCCCTGTCCAGAAACAGATAGACATTTTCATCCTAGTTGTCGGGCACCTGATTGCCACAGCATTCCTAGATTTCATGACACCATCACGAAGGAGGGGTGCCATTCTATGGTTCCCCCGTTTTCCCGTCCATACCCTTTCACATTCCTCCTAGTTGGAGAACTGTGCGACAGTGTCGAGCGACCTTCTGACCATTCACAGTTATCAAATCGAAAGCAAGTTGCCAATGTAAGCGGTCGGTTATTCTTATGTTACTCAGTCCCTTACACCGACAGGCCCGGGCATGGGTTTACCCTTCCATTCACCGCTTTTGTCTCTTCAGCATTTTATTGTTGTATGAAGGGTCTGTTCTCTCGGTGTCTTTATTTGTATGCGTTCGATGAAGTAGAAGCCTCTTAACCAGGTTTCCTTTAATTTTAATTTTAATTTTTATGTTTACAGCAGTACATTGAAGCATTGTAAGGACTATTTTTACATATCTGACTCTCCAAAAACCTTTAACCTGAAGGTCCTGGAATTAGGAATCCATCTGGTCCTCTACAGGTATATGTGTAGCATAGCATCCATCTTATGATCATTTGCTGGATTAGGCGGACTCATTTATCAGAAGTTGTGGTCTTGTCTTAGTGTGCAGCTATAGCCATGCACACCCTCTGTGGACCCGCGTGCCCATGCTTCGGATTTCTAGGCTTAGTAGACCCCACCATTTTGGTAGGCGAATATAGTTTACTCATTAGCTGGACAGGTAAGATTTTCACCACTAGCCCTTTCTAAGGACTATTAAAAGTAGCATGTGCACATAAAAATAAGGATCACAATTGGAGCACTTTTTGGCCTTATGGATTATAAGGTAGATCTGATCACAAGCTAGCAAGTAGAATGTGTGGTGGAGCATGTGGTGGTACACAAGCATCGGGATTGGTGATATGGTTTCGTACATATGTAGATAGATGTGCGGCACAGTAAGCTGGGTCGTTATTGTTTTTAGGTTGATAAGCGACAAGGGGTCTTTGTACGTTGCTATCCTGAAGAAGGCGGCAGTCATTAGCCGAAATGTGCTTAGATTTCCATCTAAAAGCCACACAATTCATTGGATACATATCATAGCGTTGTAATTGTATCTATATGCAAAAAATATGTATATGACATTTTAACACGAGATCCTTCACAGGGCTGGATAATTTTATATTCTCATGTCTGTATAACAGGGATTACAAATCAACATACTATATGAATGCTTCTCTGAGGACCCTATTCTCTTTTCATTTTTATAGTTGGGATGCAATTGATGAATGTGATTATGATGTTTTGAGAATGAATGAAGGAGCACATGTTTGGTTGCTTGGGATGTTGAAGTTATGTAGGTATGAATTTTTTTACTGAAACAGCTTGCTTCTCCTAGGTACGACCTAGTGGGAATGACATAGTAATAATGTGTTTTTCATTGTCTGCACAATTCTGATAAGAAATATAAAATGCTTAGTAAATTTCTAATGTAATGTGTGAATAATTTTATGAGAATAAATCAATAAAAAATGAAGAAATTATATGTTAGATTGAATCGCACTTTTGCTTTCTGGGCCGCATATTAAATAGATAGGTTGCCGCGGGAAGTCTTTTCTTATTACAGTTTTTGCCCTGCCCCAGGAAATGTTATCCTAGTAGCAGGGGGCCCCTTTTCGTGATATAATACTAGGAAATTACTAAAGTGCTACCAGTTATCAGGCAATTTAACTCTAATCTGAGATGTCTATACACTCCGGTCTGGCCTAGACACTATTGACGCATTAGCAGAGCTATTGGCACCAGTGTCGTGTTCAGAAGGCACTTCTGGAAGAGGTCAACCCATTTTTTTCTGGTGATGTACAATATTCCATAAAGGATTTTCCCTTTGATTGGTCTCGGCTGTTCGGGAAAAAGGCTGATTCAGGACTAGAACGTTTCAAAGACAGTCATGCCACTGCTAGATCCTTGTGATTATTGAGCCTGCGAAGTCATTCCCCATCAGTCCAGGAAATTGAGGGATTAGTCCAGAGGGCTTACTTAAAGTCATCACCATCAGTCCCAACCACTTGAACAGCAGCTACTCCAGTCCTTTTGAGGTGGTGGTCGCAGCACCGGTAGTAGCTGTAAAAGCCATCTTGACTGCAGTCTTCCAATTCTCCCTCCACTGCTGCTTCTACTATGCCATTTTAGTTTGCCCTTCACAATTCACGCAAGACCAGTAGGAGGCAGGATCCATCATTTCTGACCTCGATGGAGATCTATCACATCAGACAAGTGAGTCTTACAGATTGTTCAACAGGGTTGCACCCTTCCTTTCATTTTCTCCCCCACGCCATCTTCCTTCCACACCAGAGCAAATTTAAGAGGGGCACTCTGCAATGCTGATGCAAGGTCAATCTTTTACTCTCCAAAGGAGCCACTGAAAGAGTACTAGGTGGGGAGAAAGGGTAGGGGTGCTATTTGCTCTACTTTCTTGTTCTGAAAAAGGACAGCAGCCTCTGCGACTCCCTCATTTAAATGCCATTCTGTTGAAGGACAAATTCCAAAGGCTCACTCTGGCTCATATCCTTACAGCTCTAGACTCCAGAGACTGGATAGTGTCCTTGGATTTTTAGGAGTTATATTTCCATATACCTATTGTTAGACCTGGCATCCTTGGCGTGGGTCTCCCTTCCATTTTTTTATGATGCCTCCTATGTTACCGATCCGTTTTTGCTGGTGTTTGATGCTTTGGGCACTGTGCCACTGCTATTCAGTGCCACAGTGCAAGTGCTCCCTATGATAAATTGTGTTATGTATTAGTGGCTCCATGATTGGATGATTGGTTTACTTGTCAGTCCCTAGTACAGTGCACTGAGAGTGCCCAGGGCTTATGAATCCAATGCCGCTGGTGGGCTTGCAGCACTGGTTGTGCCACCCACAGAAGCGGCTTGTAAAATGTGCCTCAGGCCTGCCATTGCAGAGCCTGTGTGCAGCCTAGGGCTGCCATGTCGACTTGGTGAGTACACCCACTTACCAGTCCCTAAACCTTCCTTTACTGCATGTTGGTCACCCCTAAAGTAGGCCCTAGGGCAGGGTGCATTGTAAGTACAAGGTAGGACATGCCCTGGTGTGTGTGGCATGTCCTAATAGTGAATTACAGCCATTTTCGTTTTTCACTATTGCAAGGCTACCTGCTCCCCATAGGCCAGAATGGGCAGACTGACTATTACACCTTATAGTCAGAACTGACCCAGGGAACATGGTAGAAAAACAGAATTTAGTATGCCTGAACTCAGAATGATAAAATACATCTTTTAGTGAAGTTGGTTTTAACATTCTGTGTTTGAAAATACCACTTTTAGAAAGTGGGTATTTTCTTGCCTAAACTTCCAAGCCTGCCTCTGCTAGGTTGTGTATTCCTTGTCTGGAGATTGAGTGACAGGGGCTGGGGGTGGCTACAGGAGCCAGGGTGAGTCAGCACAGGGCTGAATAGAAAGATCTGCATCCAGAGTGGAGGGAGGAGTTGCACCTGGGTCTGAATAGGGCTGTGCCTGCCTTCCACAATGCTGGCTCCACCTCCTGCCGGGCGGCTGAGCACCCTGCCCCACATTCTGAAAGGAAAGAAGGAGTCAGAAAAACAAAGTGCTCCAGGACTGACCAGAACTGGTTTTGACTAGGCAGAGGCCTCTTTGCCTTCAGAGAACAAAGGAAAACTGTGTATAAAGGGGACCCAGACCCCTAGGAAATTAGATCACTTTGGGAAACAAGAAGAAACCTTTGCTGAGGAGCGGAACCAAGAAGGAACTGAGGAGAAGACTATCCCTAAGCTAGAGGGATCTGCCTGCAGTGGTTGCCTGACTGCCAAAGGAAGGAGAAAGGACTTTGTGTGCACTTTTATTCAACTTGTAAAGTATCTCCAAGGGCTTGAGAAAAGAGCTTGCCTCCTGCTGAAGTCTCAGGGACAACAGACTTCAACCACCAGCTCCCCAAGAATCCTTTGGAAGTGCCTGCTGCTGTTTTGGGCCTTCTGAAGGGACTGCGTGTCGCAAGGAGCTGGAAGCGCGACTCAAGAGGAAGAAGCGTGTCGCCGTCGCTGCTGCTGCCGTCGCAACTCCGAAGGAGGGTGTCGCCGCTGTAGCTGTCGCATTGCACCGCATCAAGAGAAGAGTCTCGCATCGAGGAAGAAGCGTGTCGCCGTCGCAGCCGCTGCCGTCGCAACTCCGAAGGAGGGTGTCGCCGCTGTAGCTGTCGCATTGCACCGCATCAAGAGAAGCGCCTCGCATCCACGGAGAAGCGTGCCACCGTCGGAGCTGCTGCCGTCGCATCACGAAACAAGGGTGTCGCCGCTGCAGTTGTCGCATCGAGCGGAAGCGTCTCGCAACGTTGGAGAAGAGTGTCGCAGCCGAAGCTGTTGCCGTCGCATCGCTGAACAAGGGTGTCGCCGCTGCAGTTGACGCATCGAATCGAGACTTCTCGCAACATCGGAGAAGCGTGCCGCATCAGGAAGAACTTGACGTCTTTATTTCTTTGCACCAGAACTTTGTCGCATTTCCATCGCTGCAACATTGCTTGTTGTGAAAACGTCCCGCATCGTAAGGTACATTGACTTAAAGTGTCGCATCTTAAGAACTGAACTGAACTAAGCTAAAACTACCATTTTAAGTACAGTATTGTGGATTTTTGTCGTTTATGGTCTTGTGTTAAAACTATATAAAGAATACTTATTTTTGATATAAACCTTGTGTGGTGTCCATCTGTAGTGTGTCACTAGATTACTGTATGTGTTCACAAATGCTTTACACACTGCCTCTGAGATAAGCCTGTCTGCTCGTGCCAAGCTACCAAGGGGGTGAGCAGGGGTTATTTTAGGAGTGTACCCCTTTACCCTGACTAGAGGCGAGGGTCCCTATTTGTCACAAGTACCTACCTGTGCCAACTAGAGACCCCCAATTCTAACATTGGTGGCAGCGGTGGGATTCTGGACTTGCATTTGTGACTCATGTACAGTGATTGGTGAACACTACTAGTGAGTGCAGACCAAAACGCGACCACATACTGTTGGTAGATTTTTTTTTTCAGGACTTTCCATTTTTAGCCAAAGTCAGCCATCATGAAACCAGCATCCATAGCATCTGCTGATTTTGATTGGGAAGAGGAGAAACTAGAATGCTACAATGCAAAGCAGCTGAAGCACTTCTGCAAAAGATTTAATGTTGCAATTACCGGGCTCACCAGGAGGGAGGAGTTCTACAAGGCGCTGAGGGCCTGGGTAGAAGCAAGGAAAACCCCTGAGATTGAGGAAGGGGATAATAATGCAGATGTGCAGCTGGAAGGGCCATTGGGTCCAGGGGAAAGGAAGGCACCTTCCCCAGCAGGTAGCAGTGTTTCTGCAGCAAAGGTCTGTCCACAGAAGAGCTGGAGGACAGGGAGAGAAATAGGATGCATGAGTTGGAGCTGGCCAAAATGAATGGGCAATTGGAAATTAGGAAACTGGCCCTGGAAGAAAAGAGGATACAGCTTGAGCATGAAAGAAGTTTGAGGGAGTTGGATTTGAAAGCTAGGAGCTTAGAAATTACTCCCTCTGGTGGCAGACACACCGTCAATGCCTGTGGAATCTAGAGTATATATTCCTAAAGATGTGGTCAGAGAGTTTTTTAAAAATGATGACATTGGGCAGTGGTTCAAGGCCTATGAGGTAGCCATGTCTTCCCACCGGGTCCCTGAGAAGGATTGGGGAGCGGGGGTTGTGGGGACGGTTCCTTAGTGAGGGGCGGGACACACTGCTAGATTTGCCTTCTGATGTCCATAATTCATATCGCCACATGAAGGATGCTTTAATGTCTAGGTATGGTTTAACTCCTGAATTGTATAGGCAGAGGTTCAGGGGTTGCACGAAGATAGAGAACAGTACCTGGGTTGAATATGTCACTTTTTTCTGCAGAGCATTGGATGGTTGGGTGAAGGGTAGCAAAGTGGATGATTTTCAGGGGCTCCTTGATTTGATTGCATGGGAGCACTTGTCAAGTAACTGTTTTCCAGAGCTACGCCAGCACCTGATAGATAGCAAGCTGACTATCCCTAGGAAGCTTGCTGAGGAGGCGGACCGCTGGGTCAGTACCAGGGTCCACAAGGGTCACGTGGGAGACTCAGCCAAGGGTGGGCAGGGTCCCCAGCAGAAGAGTTGGGGGGACAAGGGTAAACAGAGGGAGTTCCAAAGAAGGCCCCAAAGTAGTCCCCAAGGGAACCAAGGGAAAGGTTCCCAGCCTCCCCCCCCGAAACCCTCAGGGGCCCCGACAGGTCCACCTGTTCAAAGGGGACCCCTGAGATGCTACAAATGTGGGGACCTGGGTCATATAGCGAGTGATCCCAGGTGCCGCCAGTTTGGAAAGACCGCACCCCTGGTGCAGCCCCCCGGCAGATGGCTAGTGTAGCCCTGGGGGAGGAGATGGATGCCCCAGAGGGGTGGGGTCCCGCACAGATGTCCCTTGTCTCATTAGGAGACTGTGAGATGGTCCCCAAGACCCAGCTGCCTGATAACACTAAGAAATACAGGCAGTGGGTGACCATCAATGGCCATAGGGTGGAGGCTCTTAGAGATACAGGAGCCAGTGTGACAGCTGTCAAGTGTCACCTGGTGTCTCAAGAGCAGGTTGTCCTCCATGCATTCTATCCAGTTGTTGCCGCTGACAACACAGAGAGTCACTGCAAAGTGGCTCAGGTTCCCTTTGAGTGGGGGTCTCTGGTACTCTTCAAGTAGCTGTGAGGCCCGCCATGCCTGTTGACTGTTTGTTAGGGAACGACTTGGAGAGCTCACCTTGGGCAAAGGTGGAGCGAAGTGCTCATTTAGAGATGTTGGGTTTGTCTGACTGGGCGTGTGTGACCACCCGGTCCATGGCAGCAAGTAAAGGTGCTCAAGAGGACCTGGAGCCTGAGAGGGAGGCCCAGGTACCTGCCGTCACGAGAAGAGGCAGGGGGCGCGGGAAACCGGCCCCAAGTTCCCACGGTCCAGGAGGAGGCAGACCTTGAGGGGGATGCCCTGGAGCCTACAGGGGAACAGGTAGCTGAACTGGGGGACCTGCCTGAGCTGACCCATTGGCAGCAAGAAGGAGGACCCTCCAGGGAAGAATTCTGCAAGGAGCAGAAAGAATGCCCTTCTCTGGTGGGTCTGCGGCAACAGGCTGCAGACCAGGCAACAGGTGATCAGTCTGGGTCCACATTGGGTCTATTGGGAGAATGATCTCCTGTATACTGAGCCTAAGGTTGCTGAGCCTGGGTCAGCCCGTGTGCTGGTGGTACCCCAGTGCCTCAGAGCCTTCCTACTGGGGCTGGCTCATGATGTTCCATTGGCAGGACATTTGGGGCAGGACAAGACCTTTGAGAGGCTTGTCACCGCATTGTGTATGCATGT